>CM042824.1:1467121-2934242 GCA_009982885.2 Hyles vespertilio
ATACAGGGTATATCAAGACTGCTACCGAAAACGAAGCCGGGTGGTAGTTAGAGCGACTTCAGACACAATGCAACAGAAAAAGTTGCAAAAAAAGGCGAAAATTTTTTTTTGTTATTTTTTTCCTTTGACCATCTTTGGGTGGTAAATACATTTTTTACTAAAATAATAGTGTATACCCTTTTATTTATAAATAATCTAAGGTATAAAAGTGTTTAAATTATTATTTTAGCAAAAACTATGGATTTACCACCCAAAAATGACGATATTTAAAAAATCATTGTCGCGTTTCTTTGCGAAATTTTTAGTTGCATTGTGTTTGTAGTCACTAAAACTACCACCCAGCTTCGTTTTCGGTAGCAGTCTTGAGATACCCGGTATAATATGTGAATAATATTTTCTAAAATCAAAGTCATTCAACAGTATGTTTTGTTTTCTTTCTTCCGACATACATTTTACTATACAAATCAACAATTAAACCGCATCTGTATCACGAAGCTAATCATATCACAGACGCCCTTGTGAGTTGTGACCGGAGTACAGAGATCGACATCTGCCGCTCTCAAAGCAATTACATCAATGGCCGCTATTTAAACGACTCGCAGTAGCCTAATACACGTCTCCAATGATTTATTAGTTAACTGTACTGGCAGGGACGAAGTGGGGCGTTGTCATGTGGGTTGTGGCCCACGGTATTGCGTTTAGTAGGATTTACGAGATTTGTGAACACAGAGAACGTCTGATAGGGATTATCACTAAGCAGTAAGCACAGAAGCTTTGACGGGGGCTAGCTTGTCATGTTAGCATCATTTTTATTGAAAAAAGCCAAAATCTTAAATCTATCATGTCTTTGGTGAAGCCAAATCACCAAAGACAAGATAGATTTAAGCCGTAGTCAATTGATAAATCACACGTTTTCTGGCTTATCATTGGAGAGTTTTGGTATCTACCCGAAGATATAACATACTTATCAAAATACCTCAATATAAACCACGAAACCACGTGTTAAATTGTTCAGCCTATGTACATTAATTCACGCACGCATGCATAATTATATCGGTTGCCGAGAGACTTCTATCTCCCATTAGCAAATATTCTATATTTGTTGCATTTTAAAATCAGATCATTTTGTGGCATTGACTTATATTCTACCGATAGATGAAGCGCGTTATAGAAACTATTTGTCCCGTATTTGTCAAAAGCTCAGTAGCGACATCTAGTACGTTTACTTGAATATTACAAATTATGATCAAAGATTATTAGTCAGACAAGACAGTTCATGTCAATAATAGCTTTGCCTAAGATACTATCTAAGTATAAGTACCGTCATAGCAATAATGTATTTGTAATGTTTTTTTTATTTACGTGAATTATTCATGGAAATGATGTAAATGAAATTAAATACTCTAACAAGTGTATAAGTCTGTCATGCAGTCAATCAGTGTACAATCAGTCTGACATTTATTATAATAATATTTATGAATTTTTAATATGCTCATAAGCCTTATTCGAGACTAATGACAAAAGGAATGGTACACCAGAAGTTTTCAAAAATGACTACCGCATTTGGAATATCTGAAATCTTCGTGTCGAAAATGGATTGAACGAATATAGGTATGAACTCATGGTAGCCACTTAAATCCGTTCCAATAATTATGGACAAATATTATAGAGATCTCCTTTTTTCATAACCGACGCGGAAGAATATAAAACAATTTTAAATTATATTAGTCTTCAATAACAATGGGTTCGAATAGTCCATTAAGTAATTCATATTAAGAAATAGGGTCTAAATACTATCCACTGTTTCAAAACATACATATAACACACATATTTTGAGTTATTAACTAACAACATATGATAAAAATAACATACTTAAATCAATTTTCAACTACATTCTTCCTACATATTTGTATTTGTAATGTATTCGAATAGTTTATGCCTATTTGGTCTACTGATATGAATGTCCCTTGAATAATCTATATCTTATATAGTTCGTCTCTCTCACTCGACGGGCAATTTTTATGCGCGGAAAGGAGATATACGATTATGGAGCTCACCATGTATTTTAACGAGCTCTAAAATAGATTTAATCCATTAATAAATACAAGATCTGTATTATCGGCATTATTCTGCAATATTATATCACTGACGTTGTATTCTTTAAATATATTGTAACTTTAGAAAATTTCGCTGTCGGTTTGACGGGGAAAAGTCAAAATAAATCTTAATATATATAATTCACGTGTCACGTTGTTTGTCCGCGATGGACTCCTAAACCACTCAACTGATTATAATGAAATTTTGTAGATATGTGTTATTTGATCCAACTTAAAGGTGGGATAATTTTTATCTCGATTGAATTGACGAAAGTATAAAAAAAAGGAAAAAACATTTTGCCATACAAAATGTTCATGGGTTTGTAACTGTCAAAGATTCAATGTTCATAGCGTCGATACGGTAAACTCTTCCCTAAAATTAAATAACGTATTTAAATAAAGGTTTCGAATCGACAACACATAGCCACAATATTCGATTTATGGCGTATTTTAGATTTTAAAGATGTAAATTAATGACAGTAATGAAAAGTGGTTGACATTTAAATTGATTGTCAAATATTTATGCATACGTTCAGGAATTTGTTGTAAACTAAAGAGTATATTATGATGCTACATAAATATAGGACAATTAAATAAATAATATTCACATGTATTAAGTTTTACTTCTTTTCAAGATAGAATTTCACTTGAAAATGAAAAATCTTAAATAAAATAATAAATCTTAAATAAATAAAATAACACATAAAAATAAAAACTGAACTGAACTGAATAAAATAAAAATTTTATATAATTATGGAGAATATTGCAGGGATTCTCAAATTAGGCGTTGCCTGTGTCTTGAAAAACCAGTTAAATATAATTGTTTCTACGTTAATTGTGTGTGTGTGAGTGCATTTCTACGAAAATTAATATTTCATCTCTTTATTACTAACAAGAGTAATGGCGTAATATTTTTGGAAAAACAGCATAGTGGGGGTGAAATAAGGGATGGGATATTGCATGGATAATCAAAATCGATAAAGTGTTTAGAAAGTAGAGAGAAACTGGATATAATAGAGTGGGAGGTAGGGGAGAAGACTGGGATAGCTGACAGATTTAATAGGACGAAATGTAAATGCACGGTATAAGACGGGATGGTTAATTAAGAGAAAGGACGCGACGTATCGGGAAGTGAATGAACAGACGGGATGGGACGGAATTGAGCAGGACAGTAGGATAGCAATTCATGTTTAGGTATACAAGAGCTTATACGAAAAATAACACGTATTTGGTGTGGAGTAAAATAAAAAAGTATCTGCACCCAGGCGAAGCCGGGCCGGGCCGCTAGTTACTTATAAATATAAACAAAGAGGCGTACTATTGCGCGGCCGTCACGCGGCAGACTGATTCGTGTGCGGTGCATGTAGAGATGTTAAAAAATGATCGATTTTTAATTTAATCGATTATTATTTTCTTATAATCGATTTTTTATAATCGATTTTTAAAATACTATTAATCGATTTTTTTATAAATCGATTATATAAATTATCCGTAAAAAATCGATTTTTATTAACAGCGCCATCCATGCAACATATGAAAAAACTCGAAGTAAGTTTATACGGTTTAATCACAGATCAATAAGGGTTAAATATTATTTTCATGTTATGAGTGAGTTATGACGTAGCCGGTAGTATCTCTATTTAATCTGTCATCTATGGAGCTTCTCACATATGAGAGACCTACCACCAGTATTCGTTTTAGTATTCATTTTATATCTTAGTTTTTGAGAACATAACGGAGTCGTTAAGTTTGTTATAAGTATCTTAATTCAATACTAGTCAAATGTAAAATAGGAGTGGACATTTGTGACAATAATTACTTCTAATATTTTGCATTGCTTAAACTTAAAGATTAACAAAAGATAAATTGTTTTATATTTTTGTTTTTGAGATTACAATGCAGACGTTTATTTTTTAAAGAAATTTATTTCAAAACTAATCACATGTAAAATTATCATCATTATATCAGCCTATTGCTGTCCACTGTTGAACGTAGGCCTAAATATGAAATAGTACTGGACAGTTATGGCAATTTTTTAAAATTTGATTTATATTTTGGTTTCTGAGTAAAAAGGTTGTTATTTTATTGCGATGCTCATCATTTCATTTTTATTTAAATTAAATTTTGAATGGTACTGAAAAATTGTATCAATAAATAAACTTGGTTTCTTCATTCCTTACCTTGAAAATTTAAAGGAACATTCACTTTGATTTTTAGTTTTGAATCTGATATTATTTAATGCATATCGATTTATTTGGTTTTTATTTTAATAAATTGTTAATATGAATTTCGGAGGATTATTATTGGAATATGAAAAGCATTTAGATTTTTAAATAATAGAAAAAAATCGATTATTACGTTATTATAATCGATTTTTAACAAATCGATTAATATTGAATAAAGAAAAATCGATTTCAATTTAATCGATTTTTTTCCATTAACCTTACATCTCTAGGTGCATGCACCGCACTTGGGTGGGACACGTTTGTTACAAGGAACGTCTTATCTAGTGTAACATTGATATCGATGTTTTGTGGTGATATTCGAAAACTCTGGAGTTATACAACCACTATTGTACACTTTATAAAATTATAGAGGTCTTCTTAGGTCTCGCCAAATATTGCCCACATCTTAAGGTCTTGCTCCGCCACTGGCCTGGAGGTCTTTGACTCGCGAAATGACATTGGAAAAGATTGATTGGGTTGAATTAAAGCGGGTTTTGAACCTGCACCGTGCGTTGTTTAGTTGGTAATGTATATTATTATTTCGAAAACAATTCCGGATTCGACATTTTTTGTCAATACTTTTTTTACCTGATTTGATAATCTAAGCAGTATGAGCAATTCGTTTTTTCTTGATGCGGAAATATATCATGTTTAATTTTTTTTGACTAAATTTTTAGTCGGTGATCGTGATTGTCGGAGACTTACAAGTTGGTGATAGTATGTTCGTCTCTACTATCCTAATGAACTTTCGTCCTTCGGAAAATGTAATCCTTCAAATGTTTCCGCCTGTGGCTTAGAGTAATTAATTACCTCTAGAGAGATTCACGTTGTAACCGCACATGAGACATCAATCGTTTTTTGACAATTTTTTTGGTGCTACCGCATTATTCATCTTTCCCAACTTATGATAAAATTATACACATTATTAAAAATAACGATAAGTGTGCAAATAATGAATACAAATGAATAATACATAATATTAGCTGAATAGGTAGCATACTGAGAGGCTGCCTGAGTATGTACCACCACAATGTCTATTTCTCCCGTCGAACAGCAATGTAAATGCACTGTTGTGTTCCGGTTTGAATTGATGGCGAGCGTAGTAGCGTATCGCTTACCATACGAACGGCATGCTCGTCTCATTATTCGTTGCAATAATAGTTATATTGGCTGGTTCTAATGCCACGCTGACATTTGTTGCTGATAGGCCAATATGTGTGGTCGTTACATAATTTTTTTAGAGTAATGCCGACAATAGTGTACTCATGACGCCGACCGTTCAGCGCCGAAGAGGTTCGACGCTGAGCCCTACGCACCGCAACATAATATGGGCACAACATTGCACATGGACAGCATAACATTAAAACCAGCTATAAGGGACAAATGTGTTCAAAAAAACAAATATTATTTAATATCAGATATGACTCCAATATAAGCAGTTTCAAATTTATATTTCAGCAATATTTTTTTGGTAAGCGGACAAAGGGAAATCTTTTCGACTGTCTAGCAATACAACAAAATGCTGAAATAATGAATTATTTTGGAGAAATAAACACCAAATGACACTTGACATGATAATGACGTCGCTTTGTTTGGCGAAATTCTTTTTTCGCCAAACAACAAAAAGCGGCACGTCACATGAAATAGGACATTATTTTGCATCTCATTTTGATATAAAGAAATTCGTATCGGTGTGTCTCATTTTTGCGAAGTACAGTACATTTCGACTCTTTCCATAGGTAATTACTCTAAGGACTGTGGTGTAGAATGTTATAACAAATATGTAAAAACAAAATGGCAAACAACTGTATCATTTAGAAACTCTTGCATTCTTTACCAAATTCATATATACTCGGATAATAGTCCGACCGCTCTTGGATACGAATTCTATCAATTGCATGCAATCTCTTCAATTTTAAATTTTCAACAACTTCTTACTCAGCTCCATTTGTCTATCGTAGAACTCTGTTCTTAATTTAAAATTAATGTTATTCTTCTGAATATACATGCCAGCATCTTGGGATTTCTTAAAGGAAGTATAATATTGATATTGTCATAGGTCTTAAGTCTGCTTTCCGTTCATTTACTCGCATTATTACATACGTTATTATAAGTGGAGATTATTGGATTTATTCGTTTGATAATTCTTTATACTCCCTCTGCATCATTACCATTTGATGTAAAAATGTGCATGAATACTCAACAATTTTCATCCTCATATAAAATCTACTCGATACGAATCTCTTTGTCCGCGTCCAGGTACATCGGTAACCTAGGTAATGTCCGTTGCTAGGCACTCCCGTGGTACTCCCCGTATGGAGGGAGCATGCGCCAGTGCATCGATTGCAACTGCAGCCACCGCCCTGGAGCGTCTCTGTGATCTGTACGATATTGGATGGTTCGGACAAAGTATTCTAGAATATTCTCGAAATGTTATATTTTGTTGTCGTGTGACTAATAATAGAATTATCGAATACAAAACAACATTTCGAGAATATTCTACATAATATATGTACATAACTCTATGTGTCTAATTGGATTGTGAAAATAGAAAAAATCCACGTTGTAAAATCCCATGTTGTTTTGACACTACATTAAGATACAGATATTATGGGTTATAGAAACTTGGAAATATTTTTGGTTTCGCAACACATAGACTTCAAGTATTTGTGGATGACACAGACTATCATATCGGTGCGGGTTTGAACTCGCATGCTCGCATCTCACAGCCAGCGTTTCAGCTAATTGTCTTAGTGGTAACTTAACACTGGTAGTGGTAGGTCTATCATATGTGAGAGGCTGCCTGGGTGGGTACCACCGCATTGTCTATTTCTCCCGTCAAACAGCAGTTCAAATGCACTGTTGTGTTTCGGATTGAAGGATATTGTAGCCAGAGTAACTACTGGACATATTGAGACTTAACATCTTATGTCTCAGGATGGCGAGCGCAGTGGAATGCCAAGCATTGCTTTGTAATTCAAGGTGTTGTTTGGTGCTGCTACTGTTCATGAGCGGTCGTATCGCTTACCATCAGGCGAACGGCATGCTCGTCTCGCCATTCACTGCAATAAAAAAAAAAACAGAAAAAAAATTGGTACATAATTGTTAGGACTACCATGCTATGAATATGATGTGTTACCATTTAGATAGATTAAAGTTAAAATCATTTTTTTACACACATTGTGTACTCTCACTTGTTTTATCCATAGTATGCTGTATGTGGTATATTTACGTAATTTTTATAGCATCCGCAAAATTCCGAAGCATGTTCAGTAATTCAAATTGTTTATGTTACTTACCACCTGACCTACTACGTGAGATACTATTTTTGCACGTGTTACCGGATTATTTCAAGGGCTTTGCTGTTATTCGACATATATTTTATGAATAGCAGGTTATACCGATGCTAGAAATAAAACTTATGTATTCAAAAAGCAAATATACCCGCCCAATGGCACATACATGCAGTACATCTTGAATCATAAATGTATAAAAATGTATGATACATTTTAGACTGGAAATCAATATTTGTACATATATACTTAATAATTTTTCCTCTATAGGACAGGGTTAGGTTTTCCACTTCTCCTGGCATATTACCTTCTCTACATGCAGTTACAAGTTCCAGGCTATTTTATTATGAATTCACTCTTATTTAGGGCGCCGATGTGTTTGTCGATCACACATACTTTTAAATCGAACCTGCGGCTTCTCATTTTACAACCAGCATATTCAAAGATTCCATTGCTGGCGCAATATTTATAATTCATAATAATTGATTTTATATTTTTAATTCTGTTCTTAGTGTAATTCGTTTTTTGTTTTGTATTTTTTTGGTTTTGTTTTTTGTAATTTATTTTGTTATTGTGCTAGCAATAAATAAATATTTCTTTCTTTTCTTTCTTTAACCAACTACCCCACGATATACTTACAATAAATATCTTTAAGTTTTTATGTTAAGACAACATTACGTTTCCACTAAACTAACAGCCGCTGCCAATGAACAATCCCAATCCAAAATTTGCCGTTTTCGATTGACAGCTCAATCTTTTTTCTGATACTATATTGCCAATAATCAATCTCAGTAGCGAAAAAACTATGGCAACATGACAAGATACCAATCGAAAAGTAGAAAACAATCAAGATTGACTTCAATATAATTTTTCGATTGATTATTTGCATCGGCCGTAAGTGCGTGTCATATGGCAATTTATTTTTTGACTTTATAAAGCGCATTACACACCAAAGACGCCAGCACGGCGACCTATAGGCAAAGAATCATGTTGGCGACATATTGGCGGCATGTGCTTTGTTTAGTTGCCCGACAACACCAACAAAGTGATAAAAATATTCATAACATGTCAAGCCGCCGACATGTTGCCAACTAAGTTACTCGATTTTAAATGAGAGAAGCTGCCGACTAGCCGACTAAAAGTTGCCGACATAGGTCGGTGGTTTCGGTGTTTAGTCCGCTCAGTAATTTTCTTCAAAGGCTTTATAATAATTGTTATCTTCTTTCAGATGCAAATGATCCTGCATCACAACGGCAGCGGCGAACTGGCCTACACTAACCGGCTGAAGACTAGGGAGGTGCACCGAGCCATCACCCTGCATCCTGTCAAGGACCATCGCCAGATGTATAGGATACACACGTATTTTAAGGTATTGTGCATGTTTAGTGCTTGAGATATTAGAGGGTGTAGTGGTGATAATGATATTGGTGTTGGCATTAAGCAATTCTTCAACTAAGGATTATATTATGTACATTTTGGATTCAATTTTTGATGGAGAATTTGATTGTAGTGTTATCAGCTGGGATTCGATTCCTGGTAGTGTAAATTACTATGAACTTTTCAGTTCTTAAGACATAATTTGTCCTATACTGTCCAAATAAAATAGAATGTCCTAGGGTTTTACTATTTTCATAGTATGATTTCTCCGGTACTGAGTAATTTCCGATAGCAGCTTTGTGGCAGCAGATTAGTCGCACATTAGAAACTCATATGAATAATATTCAGACACACAGATTTCCAAGTTTACCTACATAACGTATGATATTTAATCAAATACACGCGCAATAAAAGATTCCCTTAGCATTATATCAATAAATATTGAATGTCGTGAAAAATGATACGCATGTCTTTACCCCATAGCAGAACACGATCTCCCATGACCGGCTATCGCTGGAATCTTTCTAGTTCAAAGTCAAGACAGTTCATTTATGCTTGGAAGGCTGCCAAACTCCTGCACCGGTGTGGGTGATACGCGTAAACAGTAGGTGTTTAGTGGCCAATCACTTACATCACCAAGAACTATGTGCTGAAAAAACACTGGCTTCCGTTCTTCGACGTTCGTTTGCCGCAATAAACTTTTATGTGTTTATAAGGAATAATAGGTTTTTACGTTACTTTTTAATGATACATAAACATTTTTAGTATTTAAATTTGTCTCTCAAAATAAAGTTCATTAGATAATAAAGTTACATAATAAGTTAGTTAATACTTTAAACAATATTAACTACTTCTTTGATAGAAATGGAAAATATCGTGATGAAACCAACATATTCTAGATATCTGTAAGCACTATAACATATCGAAGATAGTAAAGTAACATGTAAAGAAAACAACAAAGGATATTAATTATCGTTTCAAATAAATCTTTAGTTCTTATCTATCAATTACACTGAAAACTATAGGGATAATTAAAATGTAGACCTACATAATGTTAATTATTTTTTTCTGACATATGCCATATTAGAATATATTATGAAAACTGTGAGATTAATTTCTCTCTCCTTCGTTTAAACCCATCCCATGGTTGTTTGTAAGACATTGCTGTAGAGCCACAGAACAGTTGGTGTAGAGCGATGAGACTGCCATTTTTATATCAATTTTGTTATTTTTTAATTACTGTTACTGTATACAGCCTCCGTAGCGCAGTCAGTTAGACGCCGCCTGTGAAACGAGAGGCCGCGGGTTCGATCCCCGCACCGAAAGAAATATTTCTTTCGGGTCTGGGTGTTTGTGAGACCGAAAAGTCTCTCGTAGTTCCTGATACCTGTGACACAAGACTCGATCTTACTGTAGGGTCAGGACTATGTATGTGACTGTTGGGTGTTATTTATTTATTTATTTTATACATATTGTTTTAGTTTAAAGCGTAAAAATATTAATAAATAATAAGAATACAGGTAGTTATACACCTAGAAACAAAACTTTCTCAAAGACTCGCCAAAGTTTGGATAAGTGATAATTAAAATGCATGTCGAAGGTCCTACATTACAAATTTGGTACAATAGCGAGTGTTAGGGGCTAGGGCGGAATAGAATCTAAAAATAACTTTTATTCGATCAATACAATACCAAGAACTCATTTTATCCATTATGTGAGAAACGCCCCCATTATTTTGTTATTATAAAGTCTGATTCATAAAGACATCTCCCCTTGAAGCTGTGAGCCAGGAACGATCGATGACAGACGTTTCCAATAGCAACGTTCCAGCAAGGGCTATTTATATCGGTTAATAACATTACCAGGAATCGAAGGGCTTAATAAATGTGTTTTTCATAGTAACAACAACAAATAACAGCCTGGAAATTATATTTATCTCTGAGCAGGCACGAGTGACTTATACAAGTGTGTAGTTGGGTCTTAGTGTAAATATGCTTAATGTGACTAATACACTATTTTGAAATTTTGAAATTTTCGCGTCAAATCAAGGTCAGTGATAGTTACATTTTTTTATTACCAAAGTCTGGTCATAACGTCAACGTCATAAAATGCTCCTTATTATGTTATACGCTGCCATGTCGCCAACAAAAAGTCGCCGACATGAGCTTGCGGGTCGACGGCTTTGTTGTGTATTGAGCTTTTTTCATTAGAATTAAGCAACAATTCGATTCGATCGAGACTTGGGCTGTGCTACAGTCTCTCCAGCGGTGCCATACCAACTATCGGTACATCGAAGTGTTGAAATGTATATACAACAACGCCACCATGTCGGTCCGAGTACAAGATCAGAGTACGAAGGCTATTCCACTACAGAGAGGCGTGAGACAGGGAGATGTCATATCTCCGAAACTGTTCACTGCCGCGCTGGAAAATGCCTTCAAGCTCTTGCAGTGGAAAGGATTCGGCATCAACATCAACGGCGAGTATATCACTCACCTTCGGTTTGCCGACGATATTGTAGTCTTGGCAGAATCGCTGGAAGACCTTAGCACTATGCTCGAAGACCTCAATCGAGTCTCCCAACAGGTGGGTCTTAAAATGAACATGGACAAAACGAAGATCATGTCGAATGTCCATGTTGTGCCCACCCCCATCGGTGTTGGGGGCTCGACTCTTGAAGTTGTTGACGAATATGTCTATTTAGGACAAGTGGTCCGGTTAGGCAGGTCCAACTTCGAGAGAGAGGTCAATCGTCGAATCCAACTCGGTTGGGCAGCGTTCGGGAAACTACGCGACGTCTTCTCATCCAAAATACCTCAGTGCCTTAAATCGAAAGTCTTCGATAGTTGTGTGTTGCCAGTGACGACTTACGGCACCGAGAGGTGGCCTCTCACTATGGGCCTATTAGGAAGCTCAAAGTCACTCAACGAGCTATGGAGGGGGCTATGCTCGGGGTTTCCCTACGAGATCGAATCAGAAATGAGGAGAACCGTAGGAGAACTAATATAACCGACATAGCCCACCGGATTAGCAAGTTGAAGTGGTAATGGGCAGGGAACATAGTGTGGAGATCTGATGACCGATGGGGTCGGAAAGTGCTCGAATGGAGGCCACGTAGCGGAAAGCGCAGCGTAGGACGTCCACCCACAAGATGGTCAGACGACCTGGTAAAGGTCGCAGGACGTCGCTGGATGCAGGCTGCCTCCAACAGGTCTCTGTGGAAATCATTGGGGGAGGCCTATGTTCAGCAGTGGACTTCCTTTGGCTGATGGATGGAAGCAACAATTCTCATATTGTTGTCAAACTCATATTGTTATATTAAATATTAATAAATCTAATACAAATATTTTTGTTAGGTGCGAACTTAGATAAAGTTCTTATCGACGCCAGGCTACGCACTAATTACGCAACTATTGATTTGTTTCTAATATATTACTTTTGCGATAGTATGGCATAAAAATCTACTTTTTCAGCATAGCTCTAGGTTATTAACAAGAGTCACCTGCTAACATTGAAATATATGTACAGGGTATATGGACAGGGCGGAAAGCGCGTGAAGTGTTACGACGTATTTGGTGCGCGCTCTATAATTCATCTCTACTGCAGCGTTACTGAAATTAGTCTTACCTCGCAATGATTATAAAATGCTTACTTGTATTATGACTATCTGTATGTCTGTATCAGCTCATATATGTCCCAGGGCACGAGCCTCCTCTACAATCGAGACGAGTTTGGTATGCAGATTTCCTCGCCATGTTTTCCTTCACCTTTATTGTTATGTTACACCGTTTTAATACGCTTATGTAGTCTACGAAATTTTGGCGACTTTATAAATAAATAAATAATAATAAATAGAGTCAACGGTCACATACATGGTCCTGACCTCACACTGAGATCGAGTCTTGTATCGTGAGTATTGGGAATAACGAGATACTTTCTGATCTCACAAACACTCAGGCCCCTATCATACAAATACAAGGCGAAACGTGGGTGTCCTGCCAATATCTTTGTCTACCCCTTCTAAAAAGCATGAGTTTATGTGTGTAAGTATTAGTTTCATGGAGAGTTTGATTAAAATAAATATATGGACGTACATACCGAAATGAAGCTAACCTAGCCAACGTTGATTACAATTGTAGTCATTCTGAGTGTGTAAAAAACAAATCAATATATTTGTATTAGTAGATAAAAGATAAGCTAACAATTGTGGATAAAAAACTTGGCGATCGATTCAATGCTGCATAATTAGGAAGTGACTGAAGATACATATATTGATATGGAAGTAGGTTAATCATACAATAAGCTGATACAGTTAAGTTTGTTTAAAGAACAAATCTATGAAACTACATACAAATGTATGTTTAAGTAATTATCAAATAATATAATAATGAAATCTTATAATCATAAAACTGTTATTATGATGTCCAAATTCCCTTTCTTTTTCCCACCGTTTTTCCTTCCCGTTCTCCTCCTCATTTTGCCGGCTGCTGCTTATATAATTTGGTATTTTGCTTAATACGTTCATAGAAAAATATGAGTTTAGTAATACGTACGGCGATAAAAATAACTAAAACCATGAAAGAAAAACCAATCAAAAAGACGCTTTTCTTATCTCTTACGACAATGTTATGGGCGGTAATATTTTATCATCACATAGTTTCTTTTACTGACAATTATGTTCAAACAAATTAATGTAACTAAAACAAAATATTTGACCATGCTATTTATAAAAGTACTAGTTGGCGAGTATTTGGACAGACATCGCGTAAATCCTTTAACGACGCGCAGGTCCCAACTGGTCCCTTTGATCGCAGCTCTCGAGTTTACACTACAAACAATATTACACCAATACTAGTCATAATATAAGCAAACTATCACATATGTGTGCTGGAAAAATATTTTCATGTTTAACAGCCCATAGTTTATGGTAGTGAAAATAGGTGAAATATTAACAACATGTTTAGACAATTATTTAACGATCGGAGCAGTCGATGGTTTATTTTTAAAAATTTCAGAAGTTGGTGAAATTATGGCATAGACTGCAAGAAACTTATTTTTAAACGTATTCTGAATTCGATAATATTGCTGCAAGCAGTTCTCTTGAACAAAATCAATTTGAGCTCGTCTTAAATAATCTAAGGTCGCAGGAAGTCATTGGATGCAGGCCACTTCCAACAGGTCATTGTGGCTATCTATGGTGGACGCCTATGATCAGCACTGGACTTCCCGTGGCTGAAGACAGAGAGAGAAAGATTATCTTTAATATTAATTCCAAAATTTATTTAATACTCATGTTTAGAATTCTAATTCCGGCCTCCACTCTTGATATCTATCAATTATTTAAATATTTATTCTGATTATTAAATAATTTTGGTCAGGACTTCTACATCCGCACTTGAATAAAACAATGGTCTAATTGTTTTGTTTTGTTTTCAACGACGAAGCCGATAACATCTCCCTTCCTGCATCTTCTTTGATCACAAAAAGCCTTTTGTTAGGGTCATCGCACTTTTAGTTTTCCAAGGAAACGATAATTATTGAATCAGGTTAATGTTGGTGCTGGGCTAGATTCTTCATCTATCTTTTATCTTTATCTATGCTTTATATTAGATTTTTTTATTTTCTCGGTATTTTACATATTTGGTTATCCATCAGCACCTAGGATCTAACGCTGTGCATATGAGTTGCATGTAGATTGATTTAAACTTTAAAGACTACTTTAATTATTTCTAAAATGAGGGCGTGACCTGTTGGTAACGGACCAGACGGGACTGACGAAATGTTCACGGTGGTCGCTTGCTTGAATTCTAGGGCACACCTATGACTTTTCGGAGTCATGTGTGTATTGATAGTCAATCACCACATACTAAAACGGTGAAGGAAACCATCGTGAGGAAACCTGTATGCCATAGCGATTTGTATGAATTTTTACGGAATATAAAGTCCGCAAACCCGCACTAGGTCAGCGTGGTGATATATCTATATGGTCTAACTACTCTCAATCGTACTTCATTGTGGAGAGGGGCCATGTCCTGCAGTGGAACGGGCTGATACAATACAAAAAAAATACTAACCTTGACCTACCTTGACTCCCGCACAAAGATAGCTTGTAACAGCAGATAGAGCACAGCGCAATTACTGCGTATAAAAAAGGAAGTGTGTTCAGATAATGCGAGTGCAATGCTCGCATTAACGTCTGTTTGCCTTGCTTATCTACACTGCTACTAGGGCTCTTTAGATTTGTTAACTCGTACTTGATCGTTTAATTGTTGGCCATTCAATTAGTCTGCATACCCAGACTGATTTTCAGGTCTTTAATTATAGTAACGGGGTTTGTCAGTTCATTTATAGACATTGACTTTTTATTTAGTACGCCATTGAGACTTCTTTTTTTTATTGCTATGAATGGCAATACGAGCATGCCTTTGGCCTGGTCGTAATCAATACGACCGCTCCTGGAGAGAATCAATACTTGGCATTCTACTTCGCTCACCATGCCGAGACGTAAGATGTTAAGTCTCAATATGTCCAATAGTTACTCTGGCTACTATATCCATCAATCCGGAATACAACAGTGCGTTTACACTGCTGTTTGGTGGGAGAAATAGACATTGCAACCATCGCAATGTCTATACCTAACCTACCCAGGTAACCTGCAACTTTATAAGGCGCGGCCCCACGTGGAATATTGCTCCCATCTTTGGGCAGGGGCACCCTAGTACCAGCTTCTTCCTTTCGACCGCATTCAACGTCGGGCTGCTCGAATCATCGACGACCAGGTTCTCTCCGACCGGCTTGATCCTTTAGCTTTGCGTAGAGATGTAGCTTGGCTCTGCATTCTCTATCGCATTTACCACGGGGAGTGTTCTCGAGAATTGTTCGGACTTATCCCTGCTGCTGAGTTCCGCCACCGTACAACACAACAAACCTCCAAATACCACCCACATCACCTTGGAGGTTGGAAATCTACCACATTACGTTTTTCCCGGCACTTTCTCCCACGTACTACAAATCTGTGGAACCAGTTGCCAGCGGTATCATTCCCGGACAGATCCGACCTGGCGACCTTCAAAAAACGAGCGTATTCCCACCTCAAAGGCCGGTAACGCATCTCCATGCCCTATGGTGTTGCAGATGTCCATGGGCAGCGGTGTTCACTTACCATCAGGTAAACCGCATGCTCGTATGCCCCCTAATATACTGGGTATATCAAGACTGCTACCGAAAACGAAGCCGGGTGGTAGTTTTAGTGACTACAAACACAATGCAACTAAAAATTTCGCAAAGAATTGTCGCTTTTTTTTGCAACATTTTCTGTTGTATTTTGTCTGTGGCCCGGCACCACCATTTTATCTACGTTTTTGAAGTACCAGCGCTCCCTCTATATACTGGGTATCTCAAGACTGCTACCGAAAACGAAGCCGGGTGGTAGTTTTAGTGACTACAAACACAATGCATCTAAAAATTTCGCAAAGAAACGCGACAATTATATTTTATGATTTTTTAAATATCATTCAATCCATAGTTTTTGCTAAAATAATAATTTAAACACTTTTATACCTTAGATTATTAATATTTAAAAGGGTATACACTATTATTTTAGGAAAAAATGTATTTACCACTCAAATATGATCATAGGAAAAAAATAACAAAAAAAAGGTGTCACTTTTTTTTGCAACTTTTTCTGTTGCATTGTGTCTGAAGTCGCTTAAACTACCACCCGGCTTCGTTTTCGGTAGCAGTCTTGATATACCCTGTATAAATACTCTAAGCCGCCCATCATCAATATTTAGATTTTGAGACTATATTTTACCAGCTCCAGTTCAACTGCTTTTACTAGATTATCGCTTCATCTTATCATTATGGCCGTAGGAATATTGGGTCCTCGAGGGACGTTAATTTTTTACTTTATTTATGCTATCAATTGGACCAGCCTATGTTTCATTTCAACCTGTTTATTCCCCAAGCTTAGAGTATTTATATATAGAGGGAACGCTGGTACTTCAAAAACGTAGATAAAAATGGTGGTGCCGGGTCACCTTTTTCTGCCCTCCTATTGGCTAATATTTGAACAGGTTGTGCAACATACATAAATTAATTGAAAAAGAATTTAAAAATAAATAGTTCAGGTTTATTTAATTTCACTCAAACTCGTTTTAAAAGGATAATAGCTAAATATAATTTCGGCTATCAAAGGAATTTATAGCAATTTATTGCTAAATATAATTAATTAATTTTTTACTAATATAGGTACTAATATAAAGTGCGTGGTGGCCTGTTGGTAAACGGACTAGACGCGACTGCCAACATGTTCACGGTGGTCGCGGGTTCGAATCCCAGGGCACACCTCTGACTTTTCGGAGTCATGTGTGTATTGATAATCAATCACCACGCACTAAAACGGTGAAGGAAAACATCGTGAGGAAACCTGCATACCATAGCCATTTATAAAAATTTCTATGGTATGTAAGTCCGCCAACCCGCACTAGGCCAGCGTGGTGGACTATATGGCCTAACCACTCTCAATCGTATTGTCGATTGTAGAGGAGGCCCGTGCCCTGCAGTGGGACGTATATGCGCTGATACAGATTACTAATATAGGAGCGCTACCAACATTACGAACAAGAAAATATCTACGTTTTTCAAAACGCGAATTTATGACAGCGCTCCCTCTATATATAAATACTCTAAGTCCCCAAGCTACATCGATTACTATTTTTCAGTGGAAGGTCTTTTATTTTTTATTGAAACAATTACTGCTTCTAGAGCACACGTATTTAAGACAATAACAGTAACAGTAAATATATATGACTACTAATAAAACGAAATAAGTGTAATGAACAGCCTTATCGCTCTGAAACATCGGTCATAGCCTCAACCCTGATCACAAATTATCCTCGGTATGTGGATCATTCGTATATTATGTAAGTGAAGTCTGGTTTTACATCATTATTTTACTTTAAACGTCATAACTTTGAAACTAGGTAGCTGGTATATAATTGGTTTCTAGTATTATTCTAGATGTGAGGCCATATTCTTCTAACCTCTTCCTTCAAGAGAGGCTTTATTTTTTGAATCAATTGTCATATATTTATTGCTGACTATTCAAAATATTATTTAAGTTCTGTTTATGTTTTACAATTTAAAAGCTACTCTTATTCTTGTTCATACTTATACACATTTCCTATCAAACTTCTCTTCTTATCCTATAAAAAAAAACCTTATCGTTTTTAGAACCAGTATACGGGGCTTTGAAGGTACAGTCTGCTCATTTCGCCAATCACGCACAATTTGCCATCACATGTGCTTTTTATAGCGATTGTAAATGTCATGATTTTAATTCAAGAGAATCTTGGATAATTTTATCTTCAAAATTTATTGGTTACTGATGTCATTCTGTTGAGACACGGTTCGCAGCATCTGATAAGTATACAATGTTTCTTTGATGCGTCAATGTTAAATTGAATTTTATTGATAACATAGTAATATTCCAGTATATGATTATTCCTCTTGTCGAAGTTTCTTTTGCTGATTATGGAATCACCGATGTGGGTTTCTGTGCTAGAAACAATTTTGGGTAAGATTATATTTTCAATCCTAACCGTTGACGTCAGTAAGCCGTTGTTGTCGCTTATTTTAAGTAAAATTATTCGTTGACTTGCATTTGATTGACCGTATATGATGATCAAAGGCAGGCAGAAGAATAAATCAATACAGCTAACGGCTATGCGTTTCATTTTATTCAAAGGCTCTTTCAAAGATCGAATGACGTAGTACCTTTGAAAGTGTTTTTTATTTGTATTTTTAAAGTACAAATTAATTGCTTCGATGAGGATATTCAGGCTTACCAGTAGGTAACCAAATTTAAAAATAAAATCGATAAAGATAAAACCCAACTACCGACCAAAAAATTGCCTACACCAAAAACGAGATAACTATTTGGATTTATATTTGGAAATTGAAGTATTTTTTTTTTCAATTTCCAGAACCTTCACATCCAAGAGCTCAGGGAGAGGTCTCTGGACCTCCACAGGGACATTTCATCAGCTCTCCGTGAGTTGGGTGTGAATGAGTCCGACGTCGAGGACTATGTACTACCCGGAGACGTACCGCTGTTTCCTGCAAAGGTCGGGGAACCAGGGTATCTTGGTGATAACAGGATATTAGGTATGTTCTGCATCAACATGTAATTCTGATAGGTATGACGCAACCATGATTTTGTGAATGCAACCTCCGTGGCGTAGTTGGTTAGACACCGGCTGTGAAAAAGAGGCCGCGGGTTCTATCACCGCGCCGAGAGAAATGTTTGTGTGAACCAAATTTGTATTTATTTCGGGTTTAGGTGTTTGTGAGACCCAAAAGTCTCTCATAGCTTTCTGATACCCACGACACAAGACTCGATCTTAGTGTGGAGGACTATGTATGTGACTGTTGGGGTTTATTTATTTTTTTATCTTTAATGCATTTTAGTTTAATAAGAAACAGCCAATGTTGTTTTTCAGTAGACTTTACTTTTTATGGTTACATTCATCGAAAAGAAAAAGTGTTAAACAAGTTTGTTCTTTGTATTTCAGGAGCACCCCTAGATATGAATCGATACAAACCGGACGATATCGATGATATAGTTATATTCGACTTCATCAGCAAGTCTCTCTATACTTCGACTCATTCTAACCCCAAGCGAAGAATCGAGAAACCTCTGAGAGAGGCCATGGATGACGTCATTAGAGAGGTAAGAGGCCTCCATTACTTATGTTTGTAAGTTTGGTCTGAAGAAATGTGTAAGGTTTCGCTTAGTTCGGAGTTGCATATTGGTTTCTTAGATTGACGCGAATGTTACACATTGAAATAAAACTTATTTTTACGGATTTTAAAGTGGATTTGGTGTCTCCGAAAGCTGTAAAGTAATCTAAACTTAAGGAGAAAAAAAAAGCCCAATCCGCGATAAAATCTGTAAAAATAGTTTTATTTCAATTGTTCGGAGTTTATCGGTTATAGTTTTAGAAAATAATGGTAATTAGGAAGTTTTAATAATAATTAAGTATTAAATTGTAAAAATCGCGGTCACGCATCCATTCGTTTTTGGAGTTGTAAACAAGTAAACTAGTAGTAATATTATTCCGTCCTATTTTCTGAAATAATAATCAAAATAATCTAAAAGTGTCGTAACTCATGAAGGAATTTAGATAACAAAACCACCATTCTAATTTAAAATCTCTTTGCCATTATATTTGTCGATACAAACAGCTTTTAGTCAGAGTCCGTAACTTTACGACATACTAAACTTTACGATACACTCTGTTGCATCATTACGTAACTTTGTCTAGCGACATTAATTAGAGCAACATTATACGCTGTAAAATTATAGACATCTCATCTTAGAGCTATCGCAGATGGTTTGAATTAACGATGATTAAATATTGGTAAATTAATTGCCGCTAAATAGTAATGGTCAATAGTATATACTAAGGAGGTTCTAAGAAAAGGATTTCGGACTTTAGTAAATTTTTGCTAATGATTTTTAGTTATGGCTGGATTAAATTTTGTTTTTCAATCAAATAATTCTTTGCAAGTTAGTAATTTTACCGGCGAAGAATAAGATGTGAACACGATGCGTTCTGATTTTGATTCATTCTAATGAGATCATGAGATATTGATTCTAATCCTCAAATGAAATCTAATAAGACTAAGAAGACCAACTCCATACGTGTCAGACTTATTGATAATAGACTCAATTAATTTCCAGGTGATGGAGATAATAAACGCGCCGTCGCGGCAGAGGGGGCGTGTGATCGACTTCAACGAGCTGTTGTACGGGTACACGCGCCTGCAGCCGCTGCACGGCGCAGACCATGTGCTGGACTTGCTGCTGAAGTACCGACGGTACAGGGGACGGAAGATGACTGCCGCGGTGAGGCGGCATGCTTATCTGCAGCAGAGTTTCACTGGTAAGTTGATATCATGATCATATTTTGAAGAAGAATTTTTTATTTAGCAGGCCGCTTCTAACAGGTCGATGTGGAGATCCTTGGGGGACGCCTATGTTCAGCAGTGGACTTCTTGTCAGTTGTCAAAATATCTAGCATTCTTTTGGTAGTTTTTCTACGTATGTATCATTTTTTGGAAATCCGCAGTGTTTAATGCTTTATGATTTACGGATGTTTAATGACCAGTGGTACATTAAATGGTCCTTACACTCATGCGTGTTTTAAATCAAACTGCATAATAATGATTTAAAATAAATATAACTTCACTTATATTTCGATTACTCTATAGAGCATTTTACTTCCCAGCCATGGAGATAAGAGAACTGCCAATGGGAGAGCCAACGCCATTCGAGGATCCAGACATACTTGAGAGACCTGAGGACGGCAACACTCTGCCAAACGACTACGAAGACTTCGATGAGTCCAGCCTGCAGCAGAACAGCTTCTTCGACATCGGCAAGCTCAAGGTCAAAGAAGCCCTTGAAATCGGTCTAATGAAGCTCCATGAAAACCTGCCTGATGTTCTAAAATGGAACAACAAAGCATTTGAGGAGTATCCTATCCACGATAGGATGATACATTTCATCCTTCCCTTGTCAGGAAGACAAGAAATTTTCGGGAGATTCATGAGGAACTTTGAAGATATAGTTTTGAAGAGCAGTGAAGCCGTTTCTTTAATCGTCGTCTGTTATTTGGACAGCAAACACCCTCTTGATTATAGAAATACGGAGTTACTTATCAATTACTACAACGATATGTATAATAGTGATATCAAGTTAATTCAAATGGGTTCAAATGTGTTCTCGAGAGGTGCAGCGTTGACCGAGGGACTTAAGTTATGCGATGATGATGATCTGGTCTTCTTTATCGATGTTGATATGATGTTCAACCACATAAGTCTCCGTAGGATTCGTATCAACACAATAAAATACAACCAAGTGTACTTCCCTATAGTTTTCAGTGAATATAACCCCGATGTAGTGAATGGGGATGAATACAATAAATTTAAAGGAGACACCATAACAGAAGAGATTGAAGCAGAACAAGGTATAGTAGAAGACGAATCACCGAAATCAGATATTGAACTAGCTAACCTGAAATACAGTAAAGAAATCAACGATGATAATGGGTACTTCCGTCAATACGGTTTCGGTATAATGGGCATTTTCAAACGTGATTTCTTAAGAGTCGGTGGGTTTGACCTCAACATCAAAGGTTGGGGTATGGAAGACGTCCAACTCTTCGAAACCCTAATTAAATCGAATCTAACAGTGTACCGGATAGCAGACGACAGTTTAATCCACATCTTCCACTCCGTTGAATGTGATAAGAACTTAGAAAAAAGTCAGTTCTTGATGTGTTTAGGTACTAAGGCTTCAACGTATGGAAGTGAGAAGCACGTTGCTTATTATATGCTGAACCATCCTGAAGTGCTGTGGCCTGACGATTTCAAAGAGGAGAAAGAAGAGAAAGGTGCTAGCTAATACAGGTTTGGACGTTTCATTAGTGCAAAGTCATAGAAAGTGTGGACTTTAGGCTTGAGTGGTTATTAAGTGAAAGAAAACATGAAAGTGATATTGTTTGGTGAATGTCGTGAAGCAAATATTTGCTATGATTTTCAGCAGTCTGCTATTTGTGAGGCAAGGATTTATGGCAGCTTCATTTAAGCATTTACCGGTTTGTTGTACACGGAGCCGGGATAGTTAAATGTAACATTTTATCTTGCTAGTGACGTAATTGTACAGATTGGCGATTGGTGATTGAGGCCAAACAGTGGCCAAGTTATCTTGGATGTCGAGTAAAAAATCGTCACGAAAAAAAACCTGTTTCGGTCATTATTATATTATTATGTTTTGTGTTTTAATACTACAACAGCTTTTTCGATAAAATCATCCTATTTGAATGAAATATCAATTCAGTACACATAATAATGTCACTTGCAAGAAAAATCGCTGCTCAATATCCAGGCATAATATTCAGTAGTTGTGTTTAGTTATTACTCGAAAATGTGATTGTAAACGATCACTCACTCGAAACTAAAGGTGTAGTATAATGTATATTCTTTGTAAATATACTGTTGCAAATATAGATAGCAGATACAGGATGTGTGTTCCTTATCCATTACTTCTACCATCTTAAAAACACAATTTTATATCTCTGTTGCAAAAATTACTTTCGGTTAATAATTACATTAAAAAATTAAAAATAACGACACAAGACGAAAAAGATGTATTTTAATTAACATCTACTATAAATATTCTCTCTCTATTATAAATATCGGTAATTTCATATCCTACAAGTAAACGTTTGGAATAAAAAAATTAGAAATAAAGAAAAAGCTTCAATTTTTTTAATGTATGACATATTTATTTCGCTTATACCTTAGGTGCTTTTATTTTACGGCTAGTTGTTTAACAAGGATTTACAATTAAGGAAAAAGTAAATTGTAGTGAAAAAGTAACTATATCATGCGCACGCGCCGATACTATCAGAATTTTGAACCTGGAACGCTATTTTATTATGTATTGTTATTAGGAATAAATTGGCAGTTAAAAGTGTTGATTCATATTATGAGGTTCCAATGTTAACCAGAATAGTAGCTTATGTAAGCGGATTAGGCCATTGAGATGTGTCTAGGACTATTTTTTGTACGAAGATGATGTATTTTGGAACATCCTCATAACTTAAAAGGTGCGCAGGTGTCGAGTTAAATTTATTAAACAAAAAACATAATGTTAAACTTACAATTGTAGATTCCTTGTATCAGTTGTTTTATTTATAAATATTGCTTCAAAAATGTTAATTTCATAAAAACACGAAGTAAACAATATTTAAAATAAAGGAACATTAATAAGCATTTATAAATACCTAGGATAATTTGTATATAATATTTTTTGTTCCTAATTATTCAGATTATGTTTAAGTTATTATTTTTAAAAATATTTTTATACTGCATACAATTATCGCGTATCGGTTGTAGTTTACAGATTGTGATAAAACGATTTATATTTGTTTTGTCACAATAATGTGAATAGGAAAAAATACTTTATCCATTAATTTTACTTTATAAATATTCAATTGTTCGTTATCCTATTAGACGAAATAATTTCGACAGTTAAACTGTTACATTTATCTTACTTAGTGATTAAAAATGTGTGAAATGGAAAGCAAAATGTAAAAATTTCAATGTAATTTTATTTTATGTCAGAACAATACCAGTGAACATTGATGTGTTTACTTTGCAATGTGCGAAAAAAAGCAAATTGTAATTCCTTTGTGTTTTTTGCCATTTTCTACTCAAACTATCAATGTAAAAAATACTTTAAAAAATTAAATATGTCACCACTTTTCCGAACAAACAGTAGTGAAATAATTAGATTTTTCATCAGGCATGGAAAGAAAAATGCGCCCATCAAATTTATATAAAGTTTCATCACCGAAAATTTACGGCGAAACTGCTTTTCTTATGTATTTGAGTAGTTAATAGGGAAATACGCATAGAACACAGTAGAGTTTATTATAACAATCAAATAAAAAGCAATGTTAAATACTCTAATTGTTGGTTGTGACAAACTGACGCGCGAACCACATGCGATGTCAACTTAATGGCGTTATTACTTACTTTAATCCGTCTTGAGATTAATGTGAAACTTGTATGACATTCTTTATTAAATATATTTTATAATCTTGCATTCCATCTTTGTGTGCACGAACGATTTTCAACACCAGTTTTGTGTAAAATTATAAGAATCAAGATTTTTTTCGTTATTTTAAAATCAATAATATTAATGAAGTTTTTATTACCTGTAACAAACTTTTTCTTAGCTCAATTACTTTTTATTTATTTAATAGTTCGTGCGCACATATTCTTTATTTCGTGAAATGCATTCGCCAATTGGCACATTTCATTTTATGACTATTTGTAAGTTCTATTAGTATAACAATTCTCTTCCATTCCTTGTGATTTGATAGCAAATGTTTTTATATATATCTACTATGAATTGGCATTAGAAATTAATTTGATCAAATGTTCAGAGCGTATTGTATGCAAGTTATGTGACACAAATAAATGCATAATATTGAAATGAGGTGGTTGTTATTAATGTTATTGTTTGTATGTAATTTGCTTTTTGAGGCGGAAAATGTATTATTGCCTATGCGTAATATTCAAGAATAGATAAAAAGTATACGGAAATCACTGATTAAATGTTTCCATTAACAAGCTTGTATTGAATTAAGAAGTGATTTCAAAAAGGTTTCAAAAGATTTGTATTAGAAGAATGTTTGTTTTTTTTTTTGGGGAAATGGCGGAGATTTTGCAGGAAAGTTGACATTGAGAATAGTTGAGACTATGTCAAGTAGAACAATTAAATCGTGTTGTTAATAGACAAAGTCTAGAGACGACGGACATAATAGATTAAATCACAGTTTTATTATTTATATTACCTAGGAAAAGCCTTAGAACTTCACAGCTCGAACATTCGATTATTGTACGGAGATAAAAAAATGCATTTGCCCTGATCCTAAGAATACGTTAATATCATAGAAAATATCGTATGCGATAATAGCAATCGATTCTCGACTAGGCAAGTTACAAAAACAGGTGAGAAATTCTCTTCGTGCAAATGGGCTATTATTGACATCTTTACACATTTATATACACTTGTGTAATAATTAATCTAGAATCTAGAGTTCCGTCATCGTGTGTTGTGAAAACCCTCTGTTTAGATATGATCTATGTTCTGTTTCCAAGCATTGCATACAATACGTTATACACTGTTACCATTGTGAAATTAAAATTTCCATAATCTCTTACACTTTAAGCAATTGACATAATACGTAATAGTTAAGTGCTGTGTGTTGGTAAAATTGGATTTATTACAATATGAATAAATATTCTTGTTTCAATTTCATATGAGCTACAAAATTATTTACGTAAGTCAAGTTTATGTACTGTTTGACCAGTGATACTGGGTCTAAAGGAAATGCTTGTCTCATAAATATCTTGACGCGTATTTTAATGTCCTCCTGTTATAAAGAAACTATAAATATATAGTTGAGTACATAGTCCCGTTACATAAGTAGATATCTTTTGTCGCCTAAATCAGATTGAGATACTATTTCGATAAACCTACACTCGATCAAATTATCGAGCATACCAATGATTTTCTAACGTTCCAATATTTACCAACACATATTTTTATAATTAAACTGTATTGTAAATAAGTTGTAAATTGTTCTAATGTGCTCACAAAGTGCCAATTTTTAGTATTAAGTAGTAAATGCGAAACATGTTTTGTAATGATTATATTTTCATTGTTTTATTTGCTATGATATGAATAATTTTATCTGTATTACGGTATTGTGATTGCAAAGTGATGAATTTGAGTATAAATAGTATGAAATTATAAATATATATTTTTTTGTGCATATGTGTTTGTTTTTGTATAAATAATCCTTTGAGATTTTTTATTTATTTATTATGTGTTGTAAAACGGACAAGACGAGGTTATCAAGATTTTTATGGTGGTCGTATTGATTAAAAATCTAAGGATAGCCCATCAGTAAATTTGGAGTTTCAAAACGATGATCGTGAAAAACGCGCTAAAATAAATATGAAGTTAATTGAACAGATTTCATCTAAACGATGATAAAAATATTGTCTTCATTTTTATTAAACCTCCTCTTATAATACAAGCAATCATTGGCAAAACAGTTGCGAACGACGACTGATTTCAGTATCGCTCCAGTAGAGATGTACTGGAGCGCGCGCACCAGTAACGTCGGAACACTTTACACGCTTTCCGCCCTATCCTTATATTTATGTCAATAGGTGGTCACGCTGGTTCCCAGGAAAACACGTCTAACTTTTCGGAATCATGTGTGTATTGATACTTAATCACCGCTCACTATTACGGCGAAGGAAAACATCGTTAGGAAACCTACGTATATCATATCGATTTGTAAAATTTCTGTGGTATGCAAAGTCCGTCAACACGCACTAGGCCAGCGTGGTGGACTATATTACCTAACTCCCATTAACTATATTCTCAATTGTAGAGGAAGCTCGCGCCCTGCAGTGGAACGTTTATGAGCCGTTACGATATGAAAAAAGACATCACTTATTAGTGTGGGTCATGAACATCATCATCGTCCTCGTCATCTTCAGGAAATTTATTGCTGAAAATAGACCTTACCCACGAATTTCTGAAAAACTACCAGTTAGGGATACAAAAAAAAATATTAACTTTTGAGGAGTCTTAAGCTTTTAAAGTCCACGCTAAAAACCTGCGGTATGATGTGGCAAAATAAAAAAGTTTATAATATTGGAAATATTTTTTGTTTAAAATTGGATATTCGTTAATAACTATTAGGCCAGTCAATAAAGCCTCAAACCCCTAAGTAATTCGTAACTCGTTCAAATTTTGAGGGTTTGTTAAGGAAGGTAAAATAACTTACCGTGTGATTTTGCAGCGTTCTGGGGTGTACGGAAAGGGTTGAAAAGGGGTGAAAAGTGTTTTTGTTAATAACATTGCCAAAAAAATTACTAACACGCTGCAAATTTGTAACTATGTTGGTCTCACCATTTTGTAACATGTGTTAAATTTGCAGCGTTCTGCAACATACGGAACATTGTTTATTATCAAAAAACAATAAAATTTGTTAATAACATATCCAAAAAAATTACTAACACGCTGCAAATTTGAAACTATGTTGTTCTTACCATTTTGTAACATGTATCAAATTTGCAGCGTTTTGCAACATACGGAACATTGTTTATTATTAAATAACAATAAAATTTGTTAATAAGAGGGGGTAAAAAAATTAGTAACTCGTTGTAAATCTGTTATTACCTTGTTTACACCTTTTCAAAACATTTTTTAACTTGCAAAATTACTGTTTTATATTAACAATAGTATCGAACAATAAATAAAATATTTCAATAATACTTTTCTGAAAGAAAATTGATAACGTCAATAGAATGTTATCATTATTATTTAATCAAAGTTTATAATAAGAAATTTTCATTGTTGTTATAGTACATTAATAATTTTTCATAATTTTGAAATAAGAATAATCATTTTAATAAGTAATAAATCTTAAAATAATAGTAATGTAAATATATACAACAGAACTTATCAAAAATTTTTTGTATTTAAAAATCATAAAATATAAATTTGGTTGAAAGGAGATGGGCCAGAAATGTATGGACCTTGGGCCGTTTGTAGTACATTACACCAAATATACTTAGTGAAATTGGCATTCGATTTCTGTATGAAATACTATTATACGTTGCATATTAGCTTTATACAAAAATAAATACAAAGCCAAGAACAGCAACACTACAAGGGGACAATATGGCGTCCTGAAACGGCATGTTTGACAACCGATGTCAAAACTTGACATTTATGAAATAGAAGTCGTAATTCATATTATTTTTTAGTATTTTTTTTTAGTCGTCTGTGCTATAAATTACTGTACTCTATATAACTCGTAAATGTTTTTACGTCAACGGAATTAGTATCATACTTTATTGATCATCTAATATAATATAACATAATGTCTATACAATAAATTGCAACAAGTCTGTCAGAATCTCGTCATGTTTATAGTTATTTAATATTAAGAAAGTGTACCTACATCTGGCCCTAAGTGCGGTGCATAATACCTGCTAAACAACCTATTTAAATAATCCACAATAAAAATCTGCTAGGCATGAGATATAGCACGGCACAGACTGATCACTTGTCGCGACTGCTAGCATATGAATAAATAATCATTTTATTATTAGGCATATGCACTTAATAAGCTCTTAGTGATTATAGTCCATACAAATGAATACGCTATAAAAATGGAATCGAATCTGATAGCAGCCATGTTTATTTTTACCTTAATGTTTAGTAAAAGAACTTACTAGCAATTATTTCTGTACAAGCTAACATTTTAAACATTATATTTGGTCTACCCCTAGAAGTCTAATATACTTTGGTATATTAGACTTCTAGTGTAAAATAATATTATCCTAAGGTCTAAGATATTATTTTTCAAATAATGTATTTAACATTAATTCTAACTGGTTATTTCTGAGCACACATAAGGAAAAAGTAGGATTAACAGATCAAAGAAAACTAAAATCAAACAAAACTTGAGGACAATAAAGTAAAACCAGATCTTGCTTTATATTTTTTATTTAAATTCGCCTAAAATTAATCTCCAGTCAAAACATCTAGGAACAATGCCGATGCTCCCATATTGTACTATTGCCTAGCCCAACCTAAAGGCTAAATACCACAGTATGATCATGGTATGAGTACAGCAACCCACTGTCCGGTGTCCAGCTATGTTCCTTTCAACATGAAGCACTTGTGGGTGTTATACTGGGTGGAATCGCTTATCGTCACGAAAAAAATTGTGCATGGCAAGTACATGATTTAGAACACTTTGGCATACTTATTTTAATTTTTTTATGTTTTTGTTTATGTAGTGTAAAATTAATTTACCACTATTAGTTACTAATTTAGAATAAGTTATTCATAAAACAACGTTGTTTAGAGAAAGATGATATAAATGAAAAAATCTTCATAAATACACATTATTGTTACCCTACTTTATACAATATGAATTCGAGTAGAAACTTCTAAATCTAAGTAATAAAATCCTTTGATCGCGCCGCCCTCACCGCCGCGCCGCGCCGCCGCAAGCGCAAGTACAAAGCGTGCCGCCGCGCCGCGCCGCCCGCTCCCGCGCCGCCGACACCTTCCAGGGATCTTGCCACTTCCTCAGTCGTGCGAAATTCGGTACCGAGTGACGTTGTACGAAATTATTTTGGTTATTGGTTAGTTTCTTGCGGTCAAAATGAGTGATTACACGAACAGTGAGTATGTGACAATAATGACATGCTATGTTCGATCCAATGAAAACTTGGGTCATGCAAGAAGGATGTATGCAGATCCAGAACATCTACAGTCTTTGCGTAGGAATGGTATCATGAATGATGAATCCACGAGTTCCCAGCACAAGAACTATTTTAATGATTTATCCGAGGCTACTCGATCATGGTAAGTTCAGACTTCCTAATCATGCAAGAATCCGTGACCTTCGACAGCGAAGTCGTCTATTCTCGACTTTATTAAAACGTTTAAATAAAAACATACGCAGCTTTTTCTAAGATAGTAGGTACGTTATGAAAATAATAATGTAAATCTTAACAACTTACCAACAACTACATTTACTTAAATGATCCTAACACACTAAAATTCTAAATAAATCAAAATGTTATATGGTAATATTTAGAGTAATAATACCGATAAATAGGCGCAAAGTAAGTTCAAGGTCGCTGCGCGACAGTCAGCTGTTGTGTGGCGTGACTCGTACACTCGCGCGCCTGAGTATTGACATGCCGTTGCACTTTTAAGTGTAGGGTGATTTAGATAATATGTGTTTTGGGGATATCTTGTACTGATGTTGTTTATGGGGTAGTTTGTAGTTTTTAATGATAAATCTCGTATATAACGTTAATTTCACATACACAATACACTATTAAATTATCCGGACGATAAGCGATTCCACCCAGTATATGTCCAAAAGAATCGAGATTGATACAATCTTCTTACGGCGGAGTTGGAATAAAATCTTGCTCATTGTCTACAGCTTGATTTATTTGCAGCCAGCAGTTTGTACAGATAATTGTTTGTTCTGATAACTGGAACAAAATAAAAAAGATTTAATATTGAAGATATCGAAGAATTATGATGAATAAATAACTCTTTGCAGTCACATGTGTGGAGGAGTATCTAGGAAGGAGGGATCCTATGATCCCAGGTCTTTCCGCTATTGTTTAAAGAGGCATCTTAGCAGGCCGGCCGGATAATTGTATGAAATGTCTTGGGACAGTCGTCTGATGCCATTAGATATTCCGCCTGGACGGCATTTGTGCTTACCATAAGACATAGTGTTGTTATTATGGAAATAATAATAATATAATATATATTATACATAACACTAGATCTGAGTATCCAGAGCGAAATAAAAGAAAATGTAATTCATTTAACAATTTAAACAACAATATATAAAATATCACTTCTTACATATTTATGTACTAGTAGACTTGTTCTGTGGACACAATGCAATTCAGCTCTAACATGAATACTTTTGTAATGCTCCTTACCTTGTATAAACCTTGATTAATTGGCATAAAACATACATTTTCAGTTTATGAAGAAAAAAGAAAATAGAATACTTATTTTTTGTTCTGCCATTTCAGCAATAAAACGTCTTGAAACACTCTACACGAGAGTGAATTGGCATCCCATGTAGTTAATAAGATTCTGTTCAATGATATAAACCATTTCATATAAACAATTGCAGAAGTGCAATTCAAGCAAAGCGCCACTTTTGATGTACTGAAAAGCAGAATTGTGGGTTAGAAGAGAAATATGAACATAGAAAAACATAAAAGTAATACTTACATGTGGCATTCTAAAGTATATACATGTTTACTCACCAAAATACGAACTAGTAATTGCGTTTAAACGTCAGGATATATCATCTGCGAGAATCAGAATCCATAAAACAAAGCCAGGTCAACAGAAAAGCAAATACACATTTGCGAAATATATGCGAAAAATAATAAATAATACGAATAACGGCCACAGAGTTTTGCAATTGCTGTCAAGTTAAACATTTTCGTTCTTAAACTAAAATCATGTATTATAAATAAAATAATAAAAGTGACTTCTTTAACAACATATATTGTCTTTTAAAAAGCGAAGAATATAGAAAAAGAAATATAGACAATAATTATAATTTGTAGGGGATATTTGTATGAAGACATATTCAATTTAAAGAAAATGGGTTCGCGCATTTTTGAACGAAATGACAATTAGGCATCATGGCGGACAAATTATCGAAGAAAATATTGCTTCTGTACTAAAACAATCACATTTTTGTATAAAGCCCCCTGTTGTCCAAGAAATCTAAATGTATTTTATTTGAATTCCACATTTTTTTCTAGAATTTGTATTAGACGTACACAAAACGGCCCAAGATAAAACATCTCCTTTAAGAATAATTTATTTGGTGTTTCGCTTGTCTTCGTGTCCATCAGGTCCACCAGAAACAACTGTAATTAAAGGAAATAATGTATTAGAAATTTTGCAACACATTGATGAGATTCAATGTTAATGTAATGATTTCAAGAATACTAACATCTCACAAATTATTCATCCTCTAATATTAGCCTTTTTTTCCTGGTCGTTGGTCCAAGAATTTTCTTTAAGAAAGTATAAAAGGTGTAAACAACAGATTTACAACGAGTTACTAATTTTTTTTACCCCCTCTTATTAACAAATTTTATTGTTTTTTAATAATAAACAATGTTCCGTATGTTGCAAAACGCTGCAAATTTGATACATGTTACAAAATGGTAAGAACAACATAGTTTCAAATTTGCAGCGTGTTAGTAATTTTTTTGGATATGTTATTAACAAATTTTATTGTTTTTTAATAATAAACAATGTTCCGTATGTTGCAAAACGCTGCAAATTTGATACATGTTACAAAGTGGTAAGAACAACATAGTTCTAAATTTGCAGCGACTTACTTATTGTTTTACCCTTGTTATTAACAAATTTTATTGTTTTTTAATAATAAACAATGTTCCGTATGTTGCAAAACGCTGCAAATTTGATACATGTTACAAAATGGTAAGAACAACATAGTTTCAAATTTGCAGCGTGTTAGTAATTTTTTTGGCAATGTTATTAACAAAAACACTTTTCACCCCTTTTCAACCCTTTCCGTACACCCCAGAACGCTGCAAAATCACACGGTAAGTTATTTTACCTTCCTTAACAAACCCTCAAAATTTGAACGAGTTACGAATTACTTAGGGGTTTGAGGCTTTATTGACTGGCCTATATGTAAAACGGAGTAATTGCATCAGTACCGTCTGAGTCCTCTACTATAAATAAATAAATACACTCAACAGTCACATACAGAGTCCTGATCCGACACTAAGATCGCGTCTTGTGTCGTGGATATCAGAAGCTACGAGAGACTTCTCGGTCTCACAAACACCCAGACCCGAAACAAATACCTATGGATCCAGGATCACACAAATACTTCTCTCGGTGCGGGGATCGAATCCGCGGCCTCTCGTTTCACAGTCGGCGTCTAACCAACTGCGCCAAGGAGGCTGTTAATAATGGAAATATTTCTAGTTTAAAATCTGATATTCGTTAATTACTACGCAGAACGAAGTAATTGCAAGTGAATCTTAAACCTGAATCTTCTATACTGCTTATATAAAATTCCCATGGATTTATAGAGAGCGATATACAAGCTCCAGTCACGAGAAAAGATCTAATGTGATGCAGGCGTGTGGTTCGCAGGAGAAACTTTATTAGCAATTACAGATACGTGAGTACGCTGACGTCATTGTACTGCAGTGTTACAGCGAGAGATATGCGCGGCTTAGCGCGGCTTGACTCATCAATCGTGATGGGTTTGGGAATGGCTTTTAATGGTACTGAGGCTGGTGTTGGTATGGATGTCACAGGCAGTTGAAGGTTTATTTTGTTTGGAGTGTGGTTCAGACCAGTGAAAAAAAAAGAAATGGTTACAGTCTCCTTGGTTCAGTTGATTGAAACGCCATCTGAAACCGTAGAACTGACGCACTGAGAGAAATGATTGTGGGAACTACAAGTAGTTATTTATTTTAAGCCTGGGTTACAGGTGCTTTTGAGATAGTTAAACTTCCCGTAGAGTCTGTCTTTTTTATATAAAATATATAAAAAAATTGCTTAGTAATTACAAATCTGTATCAGCCCATATACGTCCCACTGCAGGGCACGGGCCTCCTCTACAATCGAGAGTACTATTGAGAGTGGTAAGGCCATATAGTCCACCACGCTGGCCTAGTGCGGGTTGGCGGACTTACATACCATAGAAATTCTTATAAATCGCTATGGTATGCAGGTTTCCTCAAGATGTTTTCCATCACCGTTTTAGTGCGTGGTGATTGACTATCAATACACACATTACACCGAAAAGTCATAGATGTGTCTTGAGATTCAAACCGTGAACCACCGTGCTGGCAGCTGCGCCTGGTCCGTTTACCAACAGGCCACCACGCACTCCAATTACAAATATCAGCAAAGTATCAACTAATCCATTTACAACTGTTTCTATTGTCAACAAAGTCAGCAAAACACCACAAAATTGTAACAATCTAAAAATAGCCTCGTATTACTATTCCAAAAGAAGTGTTTAACCTGCGTGTAATCTAAACGTATCACGTAGGTTTGCACAAGCCGCTACTGTGCGCGGCGTCGGGTCATCTATCATCAGGTGATGACTCCGACATTATGTGGGTTGCGTGGCATTGCGAAAGGAGTTTAATACGTTTAGACTTGTAGGTACATATACCTCTTTGCTTTTGTGAATATACATGGCATGTTTGATGGTATAGCTACATACACAGTTAGTGACTTTTTTTGATGAATGGCGAGACGAGTATTCACCTAATGGTAGGCGATACGAACGCTCTTGGACAGTAGCAAAATCAAACAACAACATGAATTACAAAGTAATGCTTGGCATTCCACTGCGTTCTCATCCTGAGACATAAAATGTGAAGTCTCATTATATCCAGTAGTTACACTGGCTACAATGACCTTCATACCGGAAGACAACAGTGCATTTACTATTTATTTGTTGTTTGGCGGGATAAATAGACATTGCGGTGGTACCTAACCAGACGGCCTCTCACATATGAGGCTTCCACCAGTGAATACAAGAACGTGTATACAATGTTTACTTCTCTTTATAAAGAGTAGAGCTTCTGCTTTCTACTACGAGTAGAATTGTCACGGTTTGATTGATTCTTTGTTTGATTGATTGTGATTCTTCATCATCACTAAAGAAGTACTCGTACTTCTTTAGTGATGATGAAATCATAACCACCGTGACAATTCTAATATTAAACTACAAAGACGTTATCTAGTTGCACAACGTTAAAGCCTAGTTTCTATGAGACAATAGCCAAAACAATGAGTTCCCAGAGCTGCCGCTTGACGATTAACAATACGATGCGCAACAGTTTCGCGATTAAGTCAATATAGTTAAAGAGATTAATTACTAATAGAGATGATTGTCGTGTTGTATAACTCAGTCACAACAGTCATTTTAATGCTATTTAAAGAGTATGAAACAAATGTCGTGTTATATAAATACCTTGTTAAGAATCATGTGTATTCCTTTTATGACAGCCTGGCGCGATTGGTTGAGCGCTGACTGCAAAATTTGAGGCCGAATGTTCGATCCTTGCAATGAAAACACTGAACATAATGAATACATATTTATTTATTCATAGTTTCTGATACCCCCGACACAAGACTTGATCTTAGTGTGGGTTCAGGACTATTATGCATGTGACTGTATTTATTTGTGTCTTGAATCTTAGTCCCAGAATTTTTCTTGAGAATTATAGTGAGAAATTAACGTGTAACAATGCGCTGTCGTCAAATATCTACCTACTAATTTTAAAGTTGAAAACAAAACGTCGCCTCGTACAATCTACTTAACGCACTAGGCAAACATTTGGCTGTGCACAAAATAGGGACGGGGTGGACTTATCAAAATATTATTAATCGTTATGGACCACATATTATGTGAATATTGTCTTCATAATAGGTTATTTATAAAATATGTTATGCTTCAATTTCCTATAGATTCGCAACGGAAACTGATTCACCGGTCCAATCCTTTCTAACTTTACATTAAAACGAATGATGCTAACAAAAATGACCCACTGTGCAAAGCTTACGAAACACATACAGCTCGTCTAATCGTATGAAAATTGCTTCTGTAATTCACATTATCCAATAGTAACCGTCGCTCTTCGGTCGGTTGAAATTTGAAGAGATTTACCGGTAGAAAGTTAAATAGTCACGTACCACCTTTGGCAGTTTGGTATTTCTGCTGATGTTGTGCCAGGTTTTAGATGTAGTAACGAGGTATTTTTTGGACTAGCCCAGCATACACTAGTAGGATTTTCAGCCTGGGAAGAAGAACGCAGCGCTCTCCGCACGTCTATTGGGACGAACTTCCACTCTCGGCCGTTATTGTCTCAATGGTCGGGAATCGAAGGTCGTGGCAAGCAGTGATCTCTATTTGTAATCGTAGTATTAGTAAAAAAAAAGGTAAAACAAAAACAATTACATGCATACATAAACTCATGTTTTTTCCCAGATGGGATAGGCAGAGGTGCAACCATGACATCTACGTTTCGCCGTGTATTTACATGATGCTAGGTGGCGAGCCTATCGCTATATCGGGTACAAATATCTGACTCCAACATCACTTTACCCGCCCCGGGATTCTAAGCCGAGACCACAGCTTTGCCGTACCATACCATAGTAGGTACAACGTAGAACTACGTCACCGAGGCAGTCAAAGACACTGAGTTAAGTTTTGGATATCAGAAACTTCAAAGGATTTTGTTTTTATAATACTTACGCCGGGCACAAGTAGACATGTGTTTGGATACAAAAAATGTTATTATCTTTTATATTATGTTTGTTTTCGAACCCTAATTCAAGACTGGAGGGTCATAAGAATGGTATGTTTTTGGTCCACCATGCCTTCAATACATTACTTCTGGAATAGATCTTACGGTATTTTTTTATACCGAAATTGATATCATTAGCTAGATATATTGTGTGATTTCAATTATTTTACATTCCCATGACCACGAAAGCTGTAAAGTAATCGAAACGTCAGCGGTCGGGAAGTCAAAAATGTAATAATTAAACCAAATCCGCGATAAAGTCCGTAAATAATCGTTTTATTTCAATGTGTAACTTTCGCGTAAATCTAAACCCTTAATCAATTATTTTAGTTCTGTAATTTGTGTGTTTGGTCGGAACTGTCTTGTGGTATACGAGTATCCTAAAAAGGCATTACATAGGGCTCTAGCGAGTGGTGAGTAACTAATAGCAATATCACTGGAGTTGAGATGATGACATAGAGATGGCTGAGACAATAGATGTTAAGACAAGTGGTAGGCTGATGACAGACAGTAGCGTCATAGAGTAATCATAGGGCGACGAACTATGAATTGTGCTCACATATTTACCTGCCAAGTTGGTACTGTACTCTTTGCTGCCAAGCGTGCCGTGCATTGGAAACACTTCCCCAAAAAGATATTTGTGGAGGTCTATTCCGGCAGCGGACTTTGGTGTCCGACGTTAATAATGATGATAAAAACCACTCTGGGCAAATATATCTATTAGAGTTTCATATTATATTTTTTGCTAATGTTGCTTTTATATTTAACATTGTTTGAACGCCTTTCACTGCATTATAGAACGCTTCTTGAGTACTAATTGCGTTATGAGCTGAAAGCTCTTGAATTATAGTGAAAGTATTTCTCTGTACATTAGCCAGCACAAAATTACAAAATCTATCATATTTTCAGACTGTAAAAGTAGTATCCAGGCTCTTTAAACTAATCCTTTTAACAAAAACTGTATATCTCCAATTATACTACAAATAAAACATCAAATTAAATTATGTAATGAGGAACACCTTCAAATTACAATCGTCTGGATACCTAGCCATAGAGGAATAACTGGTAATGAGTATGTAGATCAATTAGCTAAATATGCTGTTAACTATGGTAATGAGGATTGTTTTTCTGTTTATTCACATGACTTGGTTCCCCTAGCAAAAAATCACTTGGAGACAGCATGGAATGCAAATTGGAGCCATTCAAGTAATTTTAAAGGTGCTCATCTCTTCAATATACAATCAGAAATTTCTATGAGACCATGGTTCACCAAATTGCATCTCAGCAAGCATATTTCAGCCACCATCTCTCGATTAAGAATTGGTCATTGTTCAGCGCCGGTACATCTAGCAAAGTTGCACGTGAGGGATTCTTCTTTGTGTGAGTGTGGTCTTGGTGAGGGATCCGTGAGTCATATTGTTTTCGACTGTACCCGTTATTCATCTCCTTCGTTATATGACTTGCTAATTAAAAATAAAGCTCCTCTTCCTTGTAATATTGCAACCATCCTCAGCCTGAAAAACAAACCCAGCCTAAAAGCACTAATTTCATTTTTAATAATACATAATATAAAATTATAATTACATTTAGGTACTAACCTGCATGTTTATTTCTATTTATTATCATCACAATTGTCATCAGTATCGGTAACGTCATTTTGCGTCAATTACACAGTCAGTTATCAAGTAACAATGCTTTTGATACGATTTGAAATTATATTATTTTATGATTAAAATTTTAAATGTTTTATTTACTTTTTTATTTTTTTTCAAATATGGCATGAATGCGTCACTTGACACTGGCAGTAATAGTCTTAGAGAACTAGTTGCCATTAATAAAAAAAAAAAAAAAAAAAAAAGTATTTCTCGAAAGAAATAACGTTACAGCACATCTCCTCGAGAGAAAATAAATTGCAATGACTTTGTAATTGCATTATTTTAAACTCATTAATTTGCTATCACATTCAAATAAGTTTAAGAAACCATCATCGCGAGTTTAGTAATATTTGGATGGATTCGGGGTACCTTTGACTACTTCCTGTGTTACGTACGTAGATGTGAACGTGAATATTATTTATAAGCAAAGTATTTAATTTAAATTGAATTTAAAAGAAAGGGCCGGCTGAAGTAAATCCATAAATAGACGTTTAGTTTTTGGTAACATATATGTCTAAATGATTCTTCGATTTTTAATGGAAAAGTAAAATATTGTTGTGCGACAAATAAATAAAGAACGTCAACTGTTATGTAAAAATGAATCTAAATTTTGTTTAATTATATAGCACCTTTAGAATTAAAGTGAACTAATCCAAAAAAAAAAATATTAGTTTTTAATCATATACTGGCTGAAATGACTACCTCCATCGACCCGTTATTAAAGGACCTATAGACGCGTGCAAGACAGAAAGATCTATACTTTCGGTCTGTTCGATCTATATTCCTTAGGTACAAAATTTCTTATCCTACAAATTTCAAAGTACGTTTCAAAAAAAATAAGATTTTTTAGTTCGGTCTCCATAATTCCAAAGGTGCGATATATTACTGTAGTGATAGAATATTAAAACGGTATTAATGGTAAGATAGGTGTCATAAAAAGACATAGGTACGGTGTCCAAATGTATTTATTTTTTTTGTAAATAATAACATTAAAAAAAACTTAATATAATATGCAAAAATTAAACTAGTCCTATATTTAACTTTATACAAGACATGAGTCAAACCCAGCGGCGAGCCACTTCGCATTGACATCTGTCCGATCTGTCACCGCGACAGACGTGCTGTCAGTGTGACAGTTAGGACAGGTATCGGCAGCGCGACTGGCTGGCCGCTGGGGCAGTCCCACCCGAGTGCGTGCACAGTCGCAGGCGTTGGCCGAGGAGGCGGTGACAGCACGGCCGCTGCCGACATCACCTACATTGTACGTGACTGCCGACCGATTGTTAAACACATTCGGGCATCCTCGAAGATGGTGTGGAGGAGCCCGAATAACGTCGACCATCCGGACATATTATTGAGTGGACACATCCAGCGTCGCTTTGGCAAGAGACATTGCGATTGATGGTTGAGATGGGCTTTGCAGTTGCTGGATGCGCTTGACGGTCCGGACTTCCAAATCAGCTTAGTAAGGAGCGCCGTAGCTTCCCGAGGGAACGCGAGCGGGGTATCCACCACCGCCGCCGCTGTAGCCGGAGGACTGTTCGTATTGGGCGACCTGGATGGCTTGACGGACTCCCTCGAGGGTGAGGCCGACGACGCGGGCGGAGGGAACTCCGTAGCTGGTGGAAGGTACGCCGTAGGAAGATGAGGGCACTCCGTAAGATGAAGAGGGGGCGCTGACGCCGCCGCCGAAGCCTGAGGAAGCTGAGGCTTCTTCTTTAAGCAGGATTTGGCGGACGTGTTCGAGGAGCACGGGGTCGACGTGTTGTCCCTCGGAGGTCTGGTAGCCGGAGGAGACGGCGCGGTAGGCGCCACCGCCGATGAGACCGCCGCCGAAGCCACCGCTGAAGCCGCCGCCGCCGGAGGGCCGGGCGTAATTGTAGCCCGACGGGGGCTCGGCGTGGGCGCACGCGACCAGCGCAAGGGCTATGCACTGTTGGCAAAAAATAATCATTATAGCGGCATAACAATGGATCATAAATGTGAAATTATAGATTTTATGCTGAACATTTGTGAAGTGTTTACGTAATTATTTAAGCTTCCAAATAATTAATTATGTAATACCTCTGGTTTATTTATCTAACACTAAATTTAAAATATTGTAATAGCTCCTTGCACAGAATTACCGATTGTATTCACGTTTTGATAGTTAGTATATACCCAAGGAAGGCAATAACAAACAACGAGTATGTGAATTGCGAAGAAAATCATAATATCTAACAGGTCATCGTGCATCTTTAAACCAGCTAGGCTTTACATAAATAGATTTTGACCCGAGTTCCATTCCTAATTGGTCCGTTACATAAACTCCATACGCATGAGATAAACAAATAGAAACAAAAGAGAAACGGCCGAGATTACATCGACGTTCCGACACAATTATCCACGGATAACCTACAAACGTCAGAAACAAACAAATTTCTCTTTCAATTAACTACTTTACTTGAAGAATTGAAGATGTCATGTTTGGGTTGTTGGGTTCAGTATGTTTGTTTTAGTATACCTTTGAATTATGATTCTATTGTATGAATCTGTAGTGGCTGTTCATATAAGAAATGCAGAATAAAATGATCAGAAATGGCTCTATTTTAAAATTATTATAAACATAAAATAGCTACTTTGAAAACTTAAAATAACTGTTTTCTATAGATAGTTGTTAAAGTAAAAACCAAAATAAGAAAATCTAAGTAGAATATGCACATTTTACAAGGTAATGCTAATGGTTTACGACGAAGAACTCTAAAATTGCGGTTTTGTGTAAAACTACACCACAAGCCCATGAATTAGATACTTGTATGCAAATGAAGTAGTCAAACATAGACACATAGAGTTTAATTTAGAAAGTCAGGTTGCGCAACAGAGGTTATTATAATGAGACAAATACACGGTTGCATGATAAGCGCTTTTTGATATTATGTAAAAATGTGGGTTAAAAGTTTCGATGTCATTATAATTGGCGTTATTATCTACGCATATGTTTTGTTATTGGAAATAGTCTTCTAATATTAGGAGGTTATGTAAAGAATGCGACTCGTAATGAACTAGATGCCAATTATAGTAATAGGCAAAGAGATAAAACAAGCAAAAAAACAAAACCTTTTAAAGTGAATTCAATACTGATTACTGTAAGAGTATAAATAAAGCCCAAACACATCTGTTAGGTGTTCAATTTAAAGTATTGTTCGCTGATTGTCCATTGTCCAAATGTTTTGATCGAAATTCTATTTTTTTATGCGTACAAAGGAAGTGAAAGTAGGGTCAGAGGTTGCAGGGCGGTAATAAAGTCAGTTACATCAGGCCGCACTTACTGGATCGTGAGGTAATCTGGGAACGTAGTCTGATGTGCAGGTTTTGTAACTTAGCGACTAACGACTAGCTAATGACCTAGTCGCCTAGTCGGGTTAGGTTTTTTAGTATTCTGTACATCTGTGTTTGATGATTTGGTAATTAGTTATTGAATTGGTTGAAGAGTAATTCACATGGCAGTACATTTACAAATGTGGCGTTTGGTTTCAAAACGTTTGTATAAGTTTACCGAGTTAACAATTGCGTCAAAAATATCATAAATTTATTTTTATCGTAATGTTTGTACAAGTGAATCTGTTGTATGCTGTGATGTCATTTCTCTATTAGAAGCGATGTTCTAATGATTTGCGTTTTTTCGTATTTCTATTAGCATGACTTAAAAGCTTTTACATGCCGGAACTGTTACTAAATAAAACTCTGGGTTTTCTATTGGCTGGCAAATAGTACTCTTTGGAAAACAATTAGCACTCTTACAACATTGTTGTATGTTTGAGATGATATAAGCTTCCTTTACGTGCGAAAGATCCTTGATGATAGCTGTCGGAGTCCACGAATGCGAAAAGGAATATTTATATATCTTACTTCTGGAAAACTATACATGATTTAATACATAATGTGTGTGAACTTAGTTCTCATATCACCCTCAAAACAAATCCGGTAGTAATCATGTTATTACTAAGACTAGAAACAGTACTTCAATATAATCATTTGAATATAATTATTCATATTCGAGTAACATATGTTCTTTACGATCCCTAATTGCATATCATAACACAGTTCTCATTCATATTTTCTCGCAAAAACTCGATTATTCAACATATACGATCTAATAAAATTTCTCTCAAATGACAAATGGCGGTTATATCACGAAATGATGTCGCTTCCGGCGGAAATCGTGATTTGTGCTATACAGCAATAAACTTTGGTGAGTTTATTGTGATTCTTAATTATTGATAGTGGGAGTATGATTGTGAATTAATTTGGTTGTATTTCAATAAAGTTCTTTACAATCTTTGCAATATATTGGATGGCTTTTAATGAGTACGTCTGTTCACATCACTGTAGTTATATTTTTATCTAAAATTTATGATGAAGCCCTATAAGGCGCTTATTAAAATTACTGTTCATGATTTTTATCGATTTCAAAGCTGGAGTATTTCAATAAGATGACCTAAAGAGCCTAATAAGCAAGCGATTAAATGTTTCTCTATAAGGCTAGTATTTACTGGAGTTATTTAGTTATTGCGCGGAGTTTGATGAGCGTATGAATTACTGTCGCTTTCAACAAGTATTTACGACGTGACACATAAGTCTAGATGATTTGATCGCTATATTTACTTACTTATTGAAGCTTTGAAATCTATTTAGACAGGTTAATATATTAAGGGGATTCAACGATCAAAGAGACAACTATAACTGAGATTTGGTAATGTGTTGGGAATTTATTAAAGTATTTTGGGAACAAACGACAGAACTGAAAAAAAGATTAACACATTAGATTCTAACACAATGAATATTTGAACAAAATATTCTAGTAAGAATAATAGTAGAAATAATTGTTTTACTTGTTTGTAAACGAGAATGGGATAGATCATACATGGCTCGTTGCTGTTGCGTAACTTGAGTATCTCGATTTGGCTTAATATTAGAAGACAAATGTGTGTGTAAACCTACGTGTAGTAAAGAGTCAGCCAGTGTCGATCTTATTATAAAAATATTGAGTCTCCTTTCCAAACTAAGGTCTAAGTTCCCAGACATTATAGATCAGTGCCCAAGTGAAGTTGTATATAGTCTGACATAGACAGATAGATCCAGCATCAACAAAGTTTACACTAGCAATTGCACCACCATAAATTTAGAATTAGACCAAGTATATTCCACGCCAATTGAAATTCGAAAGTGTCATCATTTGGATGCCCGATGTGCTTAGGTGCAGTGGTTGCGCCACGCATCAGCAATGCGGGGTCACCGAGTCTGATTCATGTCATGCGCATGTATGGGCATGACGCGAACCATTTGGATCGGATGCATCCAATGGTTTGTTTTTTAACTTGTAATTGAATGTAAAAACGTGTTTAACGGCGTCTGTTTACATTGGATTCGTTCTACTGGGAGCCTGGAATGTTTTGATTGGTTTAGGTGTGATGAAATTTTTTTTTTTTTTTTTTTTTTTTTTTTATTGCTGTGAATGGCGAGACGAGCATGCCGTTCGCCTGATGGTAAGCGATGCGACCGCTCATGAACAGTAGCAAAACCAAACAACATCTTGAACTATAAAGCAATGCTTGGCATTCCACTGCGCTCGCCAACCTGAGACATAAGATGTTAAGTCTCAATATGTCCAGTAGTTACTCTGGCTACAATGTCCTTCAATCCGAAACACAACAGTGCATTTAAACTGCTGTTTGACGGGAGAAATAGACATTGCGGTGGTACCCACCCAGGCAGCCTCTCACATATGAGAGACCTACCACCAGTAACAAAAAAACCTACCACCAGTAAAAATTTTGTTTGGAGTTCTTAGAATGATGCGCATTTTTGTGTTTGCTTAAAGCGATTTGCATATCAAGGTATGTTTAGACTACCTAGTCTTCTCTAGAATCTACCTAGATTCTTTATGTTTTGCTATAATTTTAAATCGGTACCTATCAGAGGCTGAAAAACAACCTTAAGGAGGAGCCAAAGACTCTAGATTTTAGTTTAAAAGATTAGAATCTGTTGACTTTAAAAAGAAATCAATAAAAAGAATGTGAGATGCATAATGCATGAGACAATATGAAAAAGGCATGAGTTTCATCATTAGGCGGGAAACTAAACATATCATTGAAATAAAATTCCACAAATTAATAAATCAAGATATTAACCAAGCTACAAAAATCGTTTAACACATTGGTGTGGTACACATATTTCTTAATAGAGTAAATTAATCAAATCTGTTAGATGATATTATGTTAAATTAAATTACCATGAATGAGCTGCTGAGTAACAATAATATTGAAAGTTCCACATTAATATTACCGCACAGAAATACCATTGAATGTAATTTTTTGTAGCTTAATTTATTTATTTACAGCCACAATAGTAATTTGGGTAAATTTACATAAATTTAAACGTATAGTAGTAGTAGTAGTAGTAGAATGTTATTTCTTGTTATTTTGGAAAGAAAGTGGTACTTTCAAATTTTCTGCGCAATTTATTTTGATGAATGAATTTCCATGAAGAACATACTTAAGGCCTTAATATCCTTTGACAATAGTTAGACTGTGAAGATAATATTGTGTTGATCTATTATTCAATTTGGGAATTGTAGATGCACATCGAGTCGTTTATGATTATTAAGTTTCATAAAACTGGATTACCTGAGCTACAATAAAATCATCTGTTGTAGTGAATAAAGAATTCTGTTTAATATTATTTGTTTTATGATTATTATGACTTTTATAGTGTGAAGCTTCTCTAATATAATTTTACCATAAAATTTATGTAATATGCTAATGTCCATTGGATTAAGATTAAAAGTTAGTAATAGTTTTCTCTATGATGTAACTAATACAAATGATCGTAGAATTGTTAATTTAACATACTATGTTGTTATTTAAGATATGCAAAGTATTTTAATATTACTTATATAACTATGTAAAAATAATGCATTATTTTCAAATGTTTGAAGTATAAAATGTAATAATAGTTTATGATGGAATAACATTGTCACTGTTTGGGTTTTGTAAAATACAAATGTTTTTGTAATTTGTATATGTTGTGTACTAATGAATATACTAATAACAATGAATATATAAGTAACAATGTAGTTTGAATGCCCTATCTAAAACCATATTGAGTGTTGACTTTCCCATACAATTTATGGGTTTCATGTCCTCGATGTCGTCGTGGGCCGATAAATGTAACATGAAACATTTGATGGTTGGTGGACAGATAAACGCGGATAGACCTAGGTCACGACTTAGACTTAGGAAATGGAAAGGGCGTCTGTAATGCTAACTGATTGGTTTACGTAACCCAGTAATAATAGTATTTATAATTTGTGTTATTCTGACTATACAGTCAGAATAACACAAATTATAAATACTACACAGTCAAGTATACACTTGGCAGTACAGATTTGACGAAAGCACCTTATTACTTAAACTGATATTTTTGATACCGTGTTATAGCTTTAGCTCATATTTATGTAGTCGTTTACAAATTTATCTATTTATCTATAAATATTATTGAATGATCCAAGCATAAAATCGCAAGATATATTTAAAAAACCTAACACATTCTATCAAAAGTACATGTGAAGCATCTTTATTGAAAAATAATTTGTTAGCACACAATTGATTGTCTTTGTAAAATCTACAGTAAGTAATGATTTAATTATTAACTAAAAGATATATATGACCAGTAAACAATCGATTAAATTCTAATAGCGATAAGTGAAGGTCGTAAAGTAATCGGTACTAAATAAACTATTCTTTGTGAAAGTGCATACAGACTGACGACAAACAGTGAGCGAATATTTGTCGAACAAATTTAATATTTGCTTGAGTCAAACGTATTTATGGCTGTGCATTGATTAGAACGCAGATGTCATTTCAGATGGTACCATATCGGGTAAAAGGTACTATATGAGTCCGAAATGACGCAATTGGGAATGTTATATGCAATAACTTATTGAGACTTATATCTTAATCTATTTCATCTAAATTGAATCGGTTATTACATCGAAAATTGTAGATGTGTTACATCGATAAGAACAATTGGAGTTGGTATAAAAAAGAGGTTTTGTAAACAGATTTGAAAACCTACATTCAGACATGTAACGGAGTTACGCAGAAGCAAAGTTAAGATGGAAGCTGTGGAAAAGAAATCAGTTTTAGTAAGGTATGGGACTAAGTATTCAAAGAATTAATATTAGTTATAACCTGAATGAGGAAAAATTAAGAGCCATGCCTTAACAGATCGTCAAAACTAAATGAAGCGAGAGTCAAAACCAAAATTGAAATGTTCTCCTTAGCTCTATGGTATACGAGCGTAAAACATAAAATAATTATTTATTCTTATTCATTCCCAGCTTCTGTATTTATAATATAAATAATAGAACGCAATCAAACTGACAGATCTAAAGATATAATTTAGATAAAGTTTCTCAGTTATCGAGTGCATTTACACTACAAAATGAAAATAAACAGATGGCTTCATGCAATCGTGCGTATAAATAAACAATTACACGGATGAGTCACGGTTAGAACGCATCGAATATAAATCAGCGTCGCATCGCCACCGCTCACTTGCACAATCTCCGGGCAGTCTAGATTCTGATATGGCAAATGTTACTGGACCTAGGGATAGACTAGCCGCTACGTCTTACTTTCATGCCTTTCAGATTGTGGATTATTGGAGACTCAAAATTGGTACGAAAGTGGCCTTTCATAGAAGTTTGGAGGTTGCAAAATTTTTGTTGAAGATATTATTTTGATAACTAAAGATTGGATTGGAAAAAAAGGATACGTTTTTTTTCTTGACCATAAGGCTTCAGTTTCAGGGGATTATTTAAAAGAAATAATGATGTAGTAAAATTTAACTGATTATTTTTACGTCATGCCCTATATGGTTCTCCTAACATATATTTCAACGTACTGCATTAAGTATTGTGGTAAGTAATTAACGTTGTGTTTTGTAATTAAGTTTATTACTATAGCAATGCCTCCATATTCACATAGATAGCCACATGATCTCTGACCTGATTGCACAAGGGAGCGTAGTCTCGTCTCCGCGTAGCGTAATACACCAAAATGTGTAATTGGAAACGCTTAATTTTATTCCACATTTGTAATTTATAATCACTGTATTTTGAAATATGAATATTGTTTAGAATACACGCGGTTATAATTATTAGAATTGCGAATTCAACATTAAAATTTATTATATTATTTAATTCTATTTACGTTCCATTTTCGAAATTAAGTTATATTTGTGTTTATCTAAAGACTTTTCGCGAGTTTTTGTTTCACGTCCGAATTTGAATTGTAAATGAAAATAATATGTTTATTTTTATGCCAAAATTAGGAGATTGTGAAATACCATTTTTATATTTTCACTTTCCTTACCCAAAGCTACTTAAGGTGTTTTTATACGAATAAATATGGATACTTTATCTTTTTTGGATGTTTGACTAGGTAATGCTTGCCTAGCCACTCATGTACGTTTTAGACATACTGCCAGCTCAAAGAACTTTCCATCTACTTAGCCATCCGAAAGCGATAAAAAGTACTCTACTAATATTTGCGTACTTTTAAATTGAATTATGATGATATTGATGATTTTAATGTTCGTGTTTTTTATATTGAACATTATTGATATATCTCATCATGATACTAACTTGCATTTCTACAAATTATTTTCATTTTGCTCCTCAACATTTTGCTTTTTTATATCTTTTTTGTATATCTTATTGTATTTTTAAAGGATATAATGATAATGCGATTCTTAGAACGCTTTTGTTAGGAGGGAAAGTTTAAGAAAGTATAAATATAATACATGATAATTTGATAACAAACATGTGAGAAACTACGCCTTTTATATGTCATACTATGATTTTAGTGATTCTTTCGGCAAAAGCTTCCGAATTATTGACAAATATTCTTAACAAGCCTGTAACAGCAAAAATAAGAACTTTATACAGGGTATATCAAGACTGCTACCGAAAACGAAGCCGGGTGGTAGTCTAAGCGACTTCAGACACAATGCAACAGAAAAAGTTGCAAAAAAAAGCGACAATTTTTTGTTATTTTTTTCCTATGGTCATATTTGGGTGGTAAATACATTTTTTCCTAAAATAATAGTGTATACCCTTTTACTTATAAATACTCTAAGGTATAAAAGAGTTTAAATTATTATTTTAGCAAAAACTATGGATTTACCACCCAAAAATGACGATATTTAAAAAATCATAAAAAATAATTGTCGCGTTTCTATGTGAAATTTTTAATTGCATTGTGTTTGTAGCCACTAAAACTACCACCCGGCTTCGTTTTCGGTAGCAGTCTTGAGATACCCGGTATATTATTGAACGGCTATTTAGTTAAGAACTCCTCATGACAATTTACATGAGCCAACATAGTAAAAGGCACCAAATACGTATCGTTGAAAGAATTTCTATCGCCCATCAACGACCTATTATTAAGCATACAAGGAAGACAGAGAGATCTTAACTCACGGCTCAATGGCTTCTCATGGACACGCTTGCATGCTCAAACAGTGAAAACAATACGTAGTGAGAAGTAATATATCATTCTAATTATCTGTATTCAAATGAAGTAAATGGGCAAAAACGCCATGTGAAGAATACATGCAAATTTACCAATGGGAATCAGATTGGCGGATAGTTACGTAATTAGGTTTTGTCGCGATATTGGGATCGGTTTTTAAGAGAAAGTTTGGGAATGGGGTCCTAACATCTTATATGATCTGTGTACGTTATTATACAGTATTGTAGCCGGGAAATATTTCACATGTTACTTCTATCATGGGATATGGATTTAAAATATCCTACATATTACATTTTTTTATGCATGAAATACCTATTCTATGATCTTATAAGTTCCAGTCAAGAAGAAGAAAATCACGAAAATCGATATGGTCAAAAAAATTAAGGATCCAAATATAAAATACGAATTGGGGAGCTTATGGTAAAAGATTTGGACTTCTGTAACAAAATACATTAAATTGATATGATCAAATTTAAAATATATGACATCATACATGAAAATGGACTTATTTATAATAATAAACTTGAGAAAATATATTGTTACGTGACATATAAAAAGCTTACGATGTAGACTTAGTATTTTTACGGAAAAATAATCGCATGTTCATGGGATATTACAAAAGCCTATTGTAAGCAATTAAGTTATTCAAATCAGAGTAATTTGGAGCCAAAATAATACTTTTTCATTTAAATTCCAAATTCAAAATTTCCGAATTCGGGAGGCACAACTTTTAGCGCGAAAGTCTATAGTGGCATTGTAATACGCCATAGACAATCTAAGCCCGAGATCGATGAATATTATCTTCCGATGGTTTCTATGGGTGATTTTTTTTTCTGATGTCTATATTTTTCTACCATCAGTTTGTCAAGTTCAAAAATCAACGTGCAAATGTCCATATCGATAATCACCACGATGCACTATTGATTGATGAACCGAACGCGAACACTTCACAATTGCACTGGCACGGACACAACACTGGACTTACCGCTACGTAGGTTTTCATGATGCGTGATGGTAGGTCACTGACGATGCTGTGTGGCTGACTGGATGGGCCCGTGGATATATACTATTCATGACGCGGTGGGGCGGCGAAAGGATGAGACGAGTTGTGCAACCACGGGAGATGCTTTAGAATAGGAAGTTTCTGCTAATTGGAGGGCGCCATGCTTTTTTTTTTTTGGGTCAAGGGGTTTTCACATTCTGCCTATATGGGAATAGAGAACAAGTAGAAAATAGTTACTATTTTGATGTTTGTTGATTTAGTATAATTAGATAGTTAATTTAAATAATTTTACTATTTAAAATGTCGTAGTGATTTTTCATGCATTTTTAAGCGTATCTTTCGAAATATTTTTTTTTGGTTGTTATGTGTTGTTTGATCCTTTCAATTGATATTATATTCTATTATTTTAACAGACTAGGTATCTAAACATTAGTTTTTGAGTTGTCTTCTCCTATTTTACAATTTCCACCGATACTTTACAATCCAATACTTTTAATCATTAAGGGATTACATTTACCAGCAATATGCTGATGTGCTGTAGCCCAATATTTACGAAAACTTTAGGCGAGGTAGATGTCGCTGTTCAAAACTATTTAAACTGCACCAATAACAACAATCAACAACTCAAACCAATAATTTGTTTATCACAAAAAACATTCTTTTTTGCAGGAATTGAACCCGCGAATATTCGCTTCATAGTCAGCAACAAACATGTGCTAGGTGAGCTGACAATAACATAACGTGATTAGAAAGGATGGAAAGAAGATTTCAACTTTGAAGTAAGTATTCGTAAAATAAATGTAATAGTTAAGTTTAGTGACACATCATTTATGATTAGAACTGACCTGCAGTTTAAAGTTCGATAATAATTAAGCTTCTTCCGAAGAAATGAGCATAAATCTTGGTTAGTGCCAGTTACTGAGTCATCTTGCAATGTGGAAGAAGATTGTATTATACCTTTTATAAATTGAATACCCTTAATTTCTAAACATATTTTATTTTGGATTCAGATAATTATATAAATGAGCTAACACCTAAGTTTTAAATAGCTTGGTATATTATTGCTTTTTAAATGGTACAAATTTATTAATGATTTCTTAGGTTTACGCGAATGTTACACATTGAAATAAAACTATTATTTACGGATTTTATCGCGGATTTGGGTTAATTTTTACATTTTTGACTTCCCGACGTTTCGATTACTTTACAGCTTTCGTGGTCACGGGGCGGACTGAGGTATTAGACGTCCGCTCTGTGACTGTTACAATTCAACTACCCTTATTTTACTATTATTAAATTTAATAGTTAATCTGTATTTGCGATCCGATCTACGCAGAAGGAGCTCAGTGTCTTGAGGTCTGGCAGTTGGTCTTTTGGGTTCCGATTTAATTAAATGTAGTATTGGATCCCATGCTTGTGCAAGCTTCAAGCCATCTTCTCTATTGAAATTTGTTTTTTTTTTTTAATTTCAATAGCCTCGCGAAAGATCCTGGGCCGGAAACGGTGTTCTTTAGCGAGGACTTGGGGCTGGTCAAAGCGGAGGTAATGCTTGGAGCCTTCTTCTATATGTTCAGCAACTGCAGACTTCGTTGAGCGTCGATGTTTGACGTCAGCTATGTGTTCTTTCACGCGGGTACAAATTTATTTTTAGTGCACGCGCGCGTATTTTAATTAAAATAAAATGCTAATATTTTTATTTTGAGATTATTAATATGTTTGTTGCATATATTTCACAACACATACTTACATAATGAAAAATAAATAAGAAATACCGCTTAGAGACTTTTTAATTCAGCACAATAAAATAAGGGGTATTTTATTATTTATTTATTTTCAGCTAGGCAAATTAGCTACCTGACATCCTCATACTTATTATTTACTTGTATAGTATCAGCATGTTTGTGAACCGTGAGCTCCTGAGTACGATTTCAACGCTGCTGGGAAATTCTGTTTGAATAATTCTGTATGTATTATTCGGGACTGGAAATGTACGTCATATTCAGGCTTGCTCCCCATCTTAGAAAAGTAACATGTTCAGCTATTGTAACCCCTGCTTGTAGCCTGTGATGGAAATAAACTCAGCAGCATCTCTGTCCGTTTCAATGACGTAAGCGTGAATTTATGTAATAATATGTATCCTGATAGCTAGGTTCCTTAAGGAAGACAGTAAGCCATAAAATCAGTAATGAAAAACTCTTTAATGACTGAAGAAGTTTTATCAATACTGTCGTAGTAGATAATACAGGGTATATCAAGACTGCTACCGAAAACGAAGCCGGGTGGTAGTATAATAAGCGATACAACACAACAGAAAAAGTTGCAAAATAAAGCGACAATTTTTTTTTGTTATTTTTTTCCTATGGCTATATTTGGGTGGTAAATACGTTTTTTCCCTAAAATAATAGTGTATACCCTTTTATTCATAAATACTCTAGGGTATAAAAGACTTAAATTATTATTTTAGCAAAAACTATGGATATACCACCCAAAACGGTATGGTTTTTAAATATCGTCATTAAAAACCATATTGCGAAATTTTTAGTTGCATTGTGTTTGTAGTCACTAAAACTACCACCCGGCTTCTTTTTTGGTAGCAGTCTTGGGACACCCGGTATAAAGTTAATTATTTCAGTTAATATTGAATCTATTTACTTGTTTGCTATTTGCACACCCATTTTGTGACTGCGTTACCCATGTTGATTTAAGTGGATGTACTAATTGACATGGTGTTTATTCATGGTAATCTTATGAAGGGGAGACTAGGGACGAGAGTAAAGATTTGTAGTTACCTGTTAATATCTCATACGTAATAATTCTAACATATGATATATTGATCTTTCGGCTAATCAAAACCAACTTGTTTTCAACTGCTATTACAGATTTTGAGAAAAATGTCCAAATAAAAACTTTGGAATTAGTTACAATCATTTCTACCCCTAGAGTTGGTTGTAAAAGTGTATAAGGTTGATAGTAAAAAGCAAAATAGCTCTCATTTATATATTTATTTTTAACCAGTCTTTTAGGTCTTTTACGAACCATATTATAGCAAACAAAATCATTACATATACATAGAAGTGCCAATAATATCATCCATACGCCCACCTGATTCCCGTCTTAGGATGTTATAGTGGGTCGAGGTTGTTGCCATGCTGGATTCAGATTTCAATCCTAGGCACCATATGAAATGAAGCCTTAAGACTTAATGTTGGATCGCGCAATTTGGGCATCGCATACACGAGATATTAGATCTTGTGTCTTTCTGCCTTTAAAAACTTTGAATATCTGTATCTGAATCAGCCCATACACGCACGTCCCACTGCAGGGAACGGACCTCCTCTACAATTGGTAGTACGATTCAAAGAAGTTAGAGCATAAAGCACGTTGGCCTAGTGCGGGTGGGGGGGTTTTGCATACATAGATTTTTTACAAATTGTTATGGTATGCAGGTTTACCTCATGATGTTTTTCTTGACCACCGTAGTAATTGCATTTTTGACAATTATCAATTTTTGGTCAAATATAATCAAATAAATAAAGCCTTATTTATTTATTTTATTTATAAATTCTTTATTGAACACCACATACAGTAATAAAATAAAATAAACAATAGCCTTGTCGACAAAAAAGTATAAAGTTAGCTTGTAACATAAGGCAAATATAAATATTTAAAATGAAAGAGGAGGGGTGTAGTGGGAACATTTTGCTCTCTCTTTCACACGCGCACACTGTAATGTATAACCCTAGTGACGTCACTATCTCTGTTTTATATTTCTTTTCTATTACTCCCACTACAAGATTTAAAACGTTTCTAACTTGTTTCATTTTGAATGGATTTAAATTTCTTTCTGAATGGAAATGTCTTTGTTTGTAAAACTATAGTTATTAAACTAAAATTATACGTTAGTTATATAGTAACATTTTGATAAATACAATAAAAAATAGTGTCAAGTACCCTATTGGCGTGTTCCCCTAAAAGTTTTTACACATAACATCACTTAGTGTGATTTACTAGGATGTAAAGATATTTATATGGCCTATATGGCCTAACCACTCTCAATCGTACTCTCGATTGTAGAGGAGGCCCGTGCCCTGCAGTGGGACGTATATGTGCTGATACAGACAGAAAGATATTTATGCACAGCTTGAACAATTAGCACTCTCACTTGTACGACTTATTAAGTATTCTTTGAGGGCCTTTAATGTATTAGAAACTGCGATTTTATCTACGCCTCGCGTCACGTAGGTCCTTGGTTTGTGATGTCATCGTGAATATTACCATTGGTACAGGGGCATCAGACTATTTGAAGTGAGTCTTACCCGCAGTTGTAAGGGTAATGTATGAACTCTAAGTTCAGGGATTGAATTTGTTTCAGATTTTTTACAACAGCTATGATTTTCCGGTTATATACACCATGACGAATATTTATTTTGTGTTTATAAAAAATGATGTGTGTGTGAAACTCAATTTAATAAAATAAAAAAATAGCTGCTTCTATAGGTTCTTTTCTCATTTTTGTATGTCGTCGTAACATGACTATTTCACTAACTCCTGTGAGCCAGGATCAACAGTGGCACGCAATGTAATGACACCAAGCATTGAAGCTCGGCGAGTCTCCGGGAATGTCTAACTTGTCTTTAACCCGCAACGAAATTAATCAGAAAGTGAAATTAATAGGAGGAGTTGGAAATAAATTATTGTCCACTTCCCTCCGTGCAAAGCGGGCGACAAAGCAATGAACTAGATAGGTAAATAACCTCGTAAAAAACATTTACGGCTGGAGAAGCCAGCTGTAAAGAACCACGGATCAAATAGGGTATTTGCCGATGATCAATATAAAATACCAAACTATTTTACTACGAAAGACATCTAATAAAGGCTATTTTAGAATTATATATATTATTTAATAAATTGAATTAATATTTTTAATTTAATAAATAAAAAAAATATTTTTAATCCGTCTGTCACGTGATCCTAAACGCCCTGCCTTACCGCTACATTGCTCGTGACGTCATATTATAAGTAAACATTGGTAAACATCGATCACATAGTACGAAAAGAACTCCATAAGCTGCGTGATTCGTGAAAGTTAACATTCCTGTTTAATTACATACTTGTTTAGTAAATTTAATGGTATATACCTAAAACAGGACATCAGCATTCAATTTTGAATCATGGAAGCGGGATTCACGAAAGCTGATATTGCAAACTTACCTACAGTAGACACTCTCATGGTAGCCAATTATTTTGCATCAAACTCAAATTTTATTGCATCTGAGTTTCGAAACGTGAAGACAATTGCGTAAGTACTTTACCTAAAACATATAATGTTCTGTGTTAAATATATTATAATATAAATAATATTTTTCTTAAAAAAACGTGTCATTGTCATTTTATTGTACTTATTTTATGCATTAAATTTAACTATTTATAATTTATTTTCGTCTTTCTCAGATCATTGCCATTCATTTAGAATCAGATGCCATTGGTCACGTACAACTGCGGCGTGACTCTAATAAATGTATTCTCAAAAGTAAAGTTTGTCCAGAACATAAAGTTTGAACAAAACCATACGCAGCCACCATGGTTGTCGATGAAAATCAAGGCCAAATAATAAGTGTGGTATGTCACGACGCAAACATGCTGTTGCTTTTCTGATGTGGGTTCATAGAAGGAGCGAAGAAAAATCAAGTACATCAACAACTTGTTGTTGGAAAAAGTCCAAACTAGATCAAGTTGGAAGAACTTTAAAATGTATATCTGCAAAAGACCTTACAAAAGCAGTGCCAGTTGTCAAGAGTAATATTACATACAGTCAATTTTTTTTAATATCTCATTACTTGAAAGGAGCAAGGAATAGAAAATTAAATTCATGCCAGCTATTAAAACATGATAGTTATTTTGAAATTCATGATTGCCGAAAATTGTCATGCATGCTGACAAAGATTGTGATGTATTTTGGAATAATATATCACATCTTTTCTTCGATGCCAATGTGAAGAAAGTCGAAAAAGACATACAATGCCAATATAAAAGTTTTATGTGGCATGAATTAAGAGCGTTTATACCTTCCACGCGCTTTTTGGCTTAAAAACAGGACTTTTCAAACGAGTTAATAGCCACCAATAAACAATTTAAAGGAAAAATAATTAGTACTAATTTTAGAAAAGGTTGTCATCTAGCGACTTCCTGCGACCTTAGTCAGATCGTACGTCCACCTTGTAGGCGGGCGTCTGACATTTCGCTTGCCTGTACGTGGCCTCCACTCGAGAACCTTTCGGCCCCAACGGCCATCGGTTCTACGAGCTATGTGCCCGATCTGACTAAGGTCGCAGGAAGTCGCTGGATTCAGGCCACTTCCAACAGGTCATTGTGGAGATCCTTGGGGGAGGCCCATGTTCAGCAGTGGACTTCCTGTGGCTGATATGATGATGATGATGATGTCATCTAGGGATTTTGGTGGAAAACATTATAGATTGATGGATAATTTGTGAGTACGATAAGGATTACTGAACACAAGTTTCGTTATTTAGGCTTTAAATGGCAATTTAGAAGCTTAAGATATCCGAAATCACTAAATATAAGATGAAAATAAAAATATTATCAGACTATTAAGACCCCTATGGAGGGATTTTGCTGAGAAAAATAATCTTTTTGTGTTTAGTTCCTGAAATATAAAAATTTAAACAATGCGAAATTATTCAGAAACTCTCGTCAAGGACATATTTTTTTTCACCAACTTATCGTACATAATTTTTTATAGCAATTACATATTATAATAGAAGAACATCTTATCAATAAATTACCATTTTTATATTTCAACAAAATTAGTGTTCATGTTTTCTACAAATATTTTAAAAACCACTATAAAACACGCTGTCGGACCTGCATCAAATCAGACCGCTGCGCCGCAAGGCCTTCTAGAGGGAGGACGTATCGCTCGTCGCTCCGGTCTGGCTGCAGTCGATTTTTGCCGTGCGTAGTAAAAATAGCCACGTGCGAACTGCGATTGCCACATCTCAGTACTTTGGTAGTAAAATATTTAATATTTTTTTTATTATATACAATGATTTTGTAGGGAGTATAAATTATGTTTCAGATAATATAATGGGATGTAATTCCGAGGCTAAATTATGTTATGTATTGTAATATAAAATTAAATATATTTCGTAATTGTAAAGTGTTATAAGGCCCCTAACTCTATTCATGTGTTCGAACACGAAATGATTAATAAAACGTCCGTAGTGTCTACTGATTGAACACGCTGGCCTAGTGCGGGTTAGCAGACTTACATACCATAGAATTTTTTATAAATCGCTATGGTATGCAGGTTTCCTCACGATGTTTTCCTTCACCGTTTTAGTGCGTGGTGATTGATTATCAATACACACATGACTCCGAAAAGTCAGAGGTGTGCCCTGGGATTCGAACCCTCTACCACCGTACTTAATCGTACTTCTCAATCGTACTTACGATTGTAGAGTAGGCCCGTGCCCTGCAGTGGGACGTATATGGGCTGATACAGATTGCATGCACAGTAATATTTGTCTACTTATAATGCAAATAAAATATTTTTATGATATTACTAGCGGCCCGGCCCGGCTTCGCCTGGGTGCAGATACTTTTTTATTTTACTCCACACCAAATACGTGTTATTTTTCGTATAAGCTCTTGTATACCTAAACATGAATTAGCTATCCTACTGTCCTGCTCAATTCCGTCCCATCCCGTCTGTTCATTCACTTCCCGATACGTCGCGTCCTTTCTCTTAATTAACCATCCCGTCTTATACCGTGCATTTACATTTCGTCCTATTAAATCTGTCAGCTATCCCAGTCCTCTCCCCTACCTCCCACTCTATTATATCCAGTTTCTCTCTACTTTCTAAACACTTTATCGATTTTGATTATCCATGCAATATCCTATCCCTTATTTCACCCCCACTATGCTGTTTTTAACCGACTTCAAAAAAAGGAGGAGGTTCTCAATTCGACTGTATGTTGCTTTTTTTTTTTATATTTGTTACCTCGTTTCTCTGTACTGTGTGAACCGATTTCGATCATTCTTTCTTTGATTGAAAGCTGATGCTTGTCGTTTGGTCCCATAAATTTGGTGAATTTGGTGAAGATCTGATAAATATCTTCGGACCTGGAGAGGGGAACTCCTTAAAATTAAGGAGAATTGCAATGGTTCTTTTTGCATTACGTTCACTAGAAAAGTTAAGATACAGTAAGAGAGGGAAAAAGGGGTGGGGGTGAGGGGGGGTGGGTGATAAAATTAAAATACACGTAAATTCTAATATCTTCGGCAGCTTTTAAGCGATTATAGTGATTTCTTTTTCATTGGAAAAAACGTATTGACAGGTTGATCCCAGGAATACGACATGAAGATATGATGATTATGTTCGGACCTGGAGAATAGAACTCTTCAAAATTTAGTATGATTCCAATGGTTCTTTTTGCATTAAGTTCATTATAAAAGTTAAGCTACATTAAGGGAGGGAAAAAGGGGTATGGGTGAGGGGGGGGGGGGGGTTGATAAAATTAAAATACACGTAAATACTAATATCTTCAGCAGCTTTTAACCGATTTTAGTGATTTCTTTTTCATTGGAAAGAACGTATTAACAGTTTGAACCCAGGAACACAACATTAAGATCTTATTATCATGTTCGGACCTGGAGAGTAGAACTCCTCAAAATTTAATAGGATTTCAACGGTTCTTTTTGCATTGAGTTCAGTATAAAAGCTAGGCTACAGTAGTTGAGGGACAAATAATAAACATGTGAATATTCCAATATCTTTGGCAGCTTTTAGCCGATTTTAGCGATTTTATTGTCATCGGAAAGAACATATTCCTTGTGGAGACCAAATCTTTTTCATTTAAATGCCTATCAACACTAAAAAGATAAAAATAACTAAAATTTTTATTAAAAAAAATAAAAACCGACTTCAAAACAAAAATCCACTAAAAAACAAAAATAAATAAAATAATAACTACCACTCCAAAGCAAAAAAAATAATATTTATTTCATGGAGCTCGTGCATGTTGATTAATTTGCTTAATGACTTGACTAGCCAACAAATCAAAATATATGCGTAACATATTGAAGGCGGGCCGCCCAATACCAAACATATAGGACCTATGCCTTATATTAATTTAAATATCTATATGTTTGGTTTTTGTATTTGTATCCTCAGACTGGCTATTTCTTTTGATTTTTTGCATCTTGTTTTGAAAACTTGCAGATGACACTTTTCTAAGATAATACTTCCTGGGCTTAGAATTTCTAAAAATGCACTTTTGCATGCAGCAGGGTGTCACGTATTCTACCACCATATCCTGGTGATATATAGTTTATAAGACCATCTGGTGTGCTCAAAATTAAATTACCATGTCAGTGCCTGGTTTACAGATTTGGTTGGTTTTTCAATTTCTATTTCAAAGCAATCAATAATATTGGTTACATTATTATAATGATGCCTACATGCAATAGGTAGGTTTTTCTTAATTAATGTTTTGTTTGATTTTATAATGAACGGCTTAAGATAATATGCTATTGTTGGAATATTATTGAGAAATATTTTTGCTTGCATATGAGGTAGATATACATAATCATCTCCAAGTTTTGTGAACTTTGTATTAAGTCTTATTTTCTTAAACAGAACCCAATTCTGATTGAAGAGTAAGTTGAAATATCACTGTCAGATTTTTCTTCTTGTACAAATATTTTTTTAGGAATCATAGTCAATCAAGTCCTGATTTGGATGGCTTTCCTCTAGGCAATTTATTAATTTTAGACGAACGACGAGTAAGGGCAATAGATGCTACTGATGGTCTGATAGGAGATGTTTTTGTATTTCTCAATGCAATTATTGTTTGTTCACTTTTGCTTCTTATATAGGTACATTTTATATGTGCCTGAATAGCTTTGTCTTCTGAGCTGGGCTGTTCTGTACTTATTTTTTGACTATATTGTAAATCTGAAACAAAATGATTGATAAAAAGTTGCAACTTGGCTGAATACTTTTACTCCTATATATTGTATTGGCAATAGCAAGTACATCCCTGATAGTAATTTACTGCTCAAATACAAATTATTATTTCCTGGCCTTGATAAGACTGGAAGATTTTTCAAAAGCATATCTGTTTTACTTGATGATGGTGCTGGATCTTGCATTGTTTGATCTATTGATTTTTGTATGGCACTTTCTTTTTGAGTTAATATATAATCACAACACTCAGCTTCTTGAACCAACTCTCTCCTTTGCCTCTTAATTGCAGCTGGTCCAGAAGGTATATTCGAAGTCGGCAAACGTCTTTTTCGGTCTGGTTGACATTCCAATTTTGAGGGCATACATCCCTTTCTCATTTTTATGCGCTTAACTGAACCCATGATTTGATATTCCATGTAGTTTCCATGTCATTTGGTAACTAAAAATATATCAATGTGTTATAAATAAAACAACTGGGACTCCCTAAGTGCACGTAATATAACCATGTAAATTGTAACTTAAAAGTTTTAATAAGGATATCAAAGGCTAGTATTAAATAAATACATACATCAAAATGATCTTCACAAAAGCAAATTCGTGAATTTGCTGATATTTGATTAGCGTCTTTTCTTCTTGCGAGCTGCAACCACTTTCTTCGAATATTAAGTTTAAAAGGTAAAACAATGAACATTTTCTCTGGTTTGTTTTTAGAATTATTTTTACATTGCGGTACTACACACCAGCGATATGTTTTACGATACATTTTACTTCTACATAATTTAAATAAACTGAAACAACAGTTTCACCACCGCGAATTCGTCTGAATACTTATATAATGAAGTCACATTGTTCCTGTCGTGGAGAAGACGTTTTGACGCGAAGTTTAAAATTACAATTGGGAGTGATCTGTGTTTAAAATCGAATTTTAAAAATACAATTATTGAGTTTAATCTGCTGTATTTAAAAAATGTTTTATTTTTTACATGTTATCATATAATGTTCTTTCATTTAAAATACTCTTTGAAAGTTAGTCAATAACCCTATTATTATTACACTTAAATGGGACCTATTATGTAAGCTTTTATACTTGATTCCAATAATAAGTATGGCAAAAACGCCGAAAAGGATGGAAGTTCTTCATAGTCTCTACAAGGTCCATGTAGTATACAACTCCAGATGATATCATGCATACTATCCAGCATGGTTTTACGCTCATTCTGCCAAAAACTACACTCCCAAAGTATATGATGCTTTCTTCTGACTTCATTCTTTTAACTGACTGTACAAGCATATACTACACATAAGCTCACGTCTTTTTCTTAGAGCAGATAGGCATAGGTTCCCCTCGTAAGAACTGGTACACCCGCGTTTGGCCTTGCGTGTTTCGTCCCATGATGTAATAGGGGGCGACCTTATCGCCATATCGGGCACATATTTTTTTAATGACATAATTAACAGAAAATCCAATATCACTTTGCCCGACCTGGGATTCGAACCCGAGACCTTAGCTTTGCAATCGTACCGCAGTACAACTACGCCACCGAGGCAGTCAAAGGTGGACTTTCTATGACAGAAGATAATGATGATGACTTTACTGTCTTCAAAACTGCACGTAATTATCTAATTCATATTTATATATTCAAGTAACTCGATCCAAAATACTTTCATTATAAACAATTTAATTTCCAGTTTTATTTTAGCTAATCAAACTTTCATTTTTAAATTCCTTTTCGTATGCTTAGGCCGTACCATTATTCCATCTTATTTAAATATCAAATTAATTTATACTAAAGTCTATCTCTTTAGGCGTTAGATTATCATAGCAAACGTCTTTGAATTGCCAATTGACATAAATATATGGACAGGAGGAAGAGCGTGTAAAGTGTTCCGACGTAAGTGATGCGACGCTCAAGTACATCTCATCCTATCCATTCCTCATCTCTTCATATCCATTCCCAGCGCGGTTAATCCTCTTTGTGAGAGGTTTTCATTGGAAAAAATATACGATTTGCTCCAGATTGGTATTTTCATCTTTATATTTTTTTAAGGGTGGAAATCAATATCTTACATTGTAACTTATTTCGTTTACTACTAAAAATTAGAGGCGTGAACTTACATATTATGTCTTCGAAGGAAGCATCTACTTGTAAAATGCTAATAAGACGAGCTAGGACCTGTTTATAGTGGACAGCTTCCGACAGAATACAACCAGTTTGCAGTGTCAAAACCGCACGTTTATTTAAATCATTCCATTCATTCTTGTATAATTTTACTCAAAATGTATCGGAATTATATAATATTTTTTATATAATTCCTTTGTGTTTGGCTTTGTGTTTGTTTAAAACCTGACCGTTTTCGAATTCCATGGCAATGTTTTTTTACGCATCTTTGAAGTCATTTTTCGAGCACTTTTGATTGATTTGAAATTGATTGATTGAAGATTGACTTGAAATACATTTTCTGATCTTAAACTCATCATTATTTTTAATTGGGTCGTTCACTAAGATCTTTTAGCAAAACCTAAAGAATTAATTGCGCCCTTGTAAAACATGAAAAAATAAACATTATTATTTTACTAGATTGCTAGAAGCAATACTTTCTACGCGGCATTATGCTTGACAAGACCCCCTCGCCATGCTAGTGTTAAAAAATAAATTACTTTTGTTATTAAACTCATGAACTGTAAGTAATCGGCCTTCTAAGAACTTCGCCAAAAACACCTCATCCTTGACTTGTCTTATATCGTTAAAAACATCTTTACAAAACTCTCACGCACGCCTTGTTGGTAAATTATTGATTGCTAAACTAAATGATGAGGAAATAAAGAGATTATTTTTTTATGTATATTTAAGCCGCGGATTTGTCTGTTTAACTAAAATTATTGTTGTTGTACATGAATAGAACTTCTTGTTTATGTTGTTGAACCCTCAAGCTAAGTTTATGTCCCCTAAAGATGCGGCATGGTTTCGTTTTAAGCTACTACTTATTGTTGCATTGGGATAGTCTTCATGGGATGATCTGGGATCTAGGGTTAATATTATTACTAGGCGGATTTACAATAGCATTACTAGGTGCATTTAGGTGCGTGAGGATTCTCTAGGCGTGGGAATCTTAGTATATATTTCTTCTGATAGTTGCCCAATATACTACTGCATTATGTACAACTATTGACATTTAAAAATACAGGCGTGGTTATAGAGTAAGCAAACGTCAAGTGCGTCCCAGCAAGAGTTGCGCGCTCCATGACTAAACCTCGCGGTTCAATTGACCATTTACCTCGTTTGTGGTACATAAGCACAAAGTATTTGAACATGTTCACGCATTTCTTCACGCCAATCATTAAGCATTGCAATCGCGTGGTTGACCTACAGATAAGTGGATGTTTGTCGATGCCGAAGCGATACCGAGTCGGTGTTACTGGATTCCATGATCGATTGGTGATGGTAGAAATTTCATGTATGTTAGGATCATTGATTTAACAATTAAAGATAGGCCCTTCACTACATTTGGAGTTGCAAAAAGATGACCGTGAAAATCGCGCTAAGATAAATATTAAACTAATTTATTAAAAGTCGCCTAAACGATGATAAATTTTATTATCTTCGGAATGCAAGCATTTTCAAAATTGTTGCAAGCGACGACAAATTTTAGTAACGCTCCACTAGAGATGTACATACAAGAGTGCGAGCTCAACTTAAGTCGGAACACTTTATGCGCTTTCCGCCTTGTCCATATATTTATGTCAATCAAATATTTTAATCCTGGCTTGACTAAGTATCCGCAACGCATCTTATAGTGCGTGTATTTTTTTAATCACTACCGCCCAAGTTATCTAAAACGCTTGGATCATGGATCTGTCGCCGGGCCATCAAATTAAGAAGGGACCGAAAAGGAAAGTGGAAAGGAGTATCGGGCATCCGGAAATCTTATTCACCGAACTAAACGCTTTTGCTTCACGTCGATCTCCTGTGAGATAGCGGTACCGCCCCGGACGAGGCTGCCCATTCATGCTGAATCATGAGTGACAACAGCGTGGCTCTACCACTTCCAAAATACCGTCTGGACTCAATATCGACTGATGACAGACTAATGTGGTGTCTAGGTATGATATTTGATACAATAATGGCAGCCCTTAAACTGGCATGCGTAAGCTGGTATAATTACTATATCGATCTATACAGCTCTGATTCCAATCCCAGGGCAAACCTCTGACTTTTCGGAGTCATGTGTGTATTGATAGTTAATCACCACGCACTATAATGGTGAAAGAAAAACACCGTGAGGAGATCTGCACACCATAGCGATTTCTATGGTATGTAAAGTCCGCCAACCCGCACTAGGCCAGCGTGGTGGACTATATGGCCTAACCACTCTCAATCGTACTCCCAAATTTAGTTAAATCTTATCCTCATCCCTATTTTGTACATAGTATTTATAAATATTTTATGCTCTTACATTTAAAATTTAGCAATATTAAGCAATTTCGTTCCGCTAGAATAACACATCATTAAAGTGCATTTTAACGAAATTTTGGGAATTTATACTCTCACTTTCATACATTAAGTGACCATTACGAGGGTAATGTGTGTGTTAAGAGATTTACTATGGACATTCTATATTACTTCTCAAAATAATTTAGAAATTAAAGTGTCTATTAACATAATGCCATAATATACTACACTTTTGAATTTTCAAAAGTTTTTATGCAAAGTTAATAATTATTATTTTAAATGTAAAGATAACATCGTTATGGGACTTGTATACATAAGATGGTCGGATACTGTCAATAACCTAACCTAGTCCAGTGTTATTTAGGAGGTAAGGTAAACCACTAAGATTTCCTGATTCTATATAAATATATATTAAATATATATTACTACTTATTCTACTTAAGCACATGTTGAGCATTTTCACAAACAGGCAATAGATGTAGCAACATCAATGGCGACATTAGCGGCTTTGTATAGTTTTTATTGATGGCTATAAAATCATAATCGCAAAGATTTTACTACAAGTTTTAAAAAAAGAATAATTTAAAAATGTTAAATTTGCTGTTATAAAACTATTAGATAAGTATAACAATAAAAATATTTGTGTCGTCGAAAGCGATGCTGTATGAAAACGGAAAGTGAAATGTCAACAATGGATAGAATGTGACCCCACCACTAGCTATGCATCCTAATATTAAAATATACAGAATATTGCTGTAGGTTTTATAACATGCATATCACTGATGAGTTTGTAGTATGAGTCGAAAGGACTATAATATTAATGAAATGTATGACGTATTCCTGTCCTACATACTGATACTAAGGTATCAGTATAAATCAGTGTAGATAGTTAAATAGCTGTATAAATGCGTTTTTGTGGTCAAGTTTGAAGGAAATTCTGGCCAGATTAACTACTGGACATAATGAGATTTAACATCATATATCTCAGGATGGTGAGGGCAGTGGAATGCCAAGCATTGTTTTGTAATTCCTGCTGTTGTTTGGTTTTGCTACTATCCATGAGCGCTCGTATCGCTTACCATCAGGCGAATGGCACGATCGTCTCGCAATACATTGAAATAAAAAATATTTTATTAAATAAAATAATCTGTATCAGCCCATATACATCCCACTGTAGGTTACGTTACTCCTCTACAATCGAGAGTACGATTGAGAGTGGTTAGGCTATATAATCCATAACGCTGACCTAGTGCGGGTTGGCGGACTTACACACCATAGAAATTCTTATAAATCGCTATGGTATGCTGGTTTCCTCACAATGTTTTCCTTCACCGTTTTAGTGCGTGGTGATTGACTATCAATACACATACTCCGAATGAATATAAAATAATATATGGCATATAATAAGCAATTAAAAAAGTTTATTTGTGCCCGACATGACTAAGCTCGCATTTAATTTTATTACTTAAGTAGCCTGGGCAAAATCTGAATAAAATCAATAAAAATAGTTTTATTTCAACTTTAGTATAGAATTTTGACATTGAAGCAATAGTATAAAGAAAATCATTTACAAATATCAATCACAAAGCCGTCAAATATTTTTACATTGTGACGTCATGTATTCTTATTGATAGATTTGTCTGTAACTCAGTATGTACAGAGATGTCTACAACGTGCAGTGACTTTGCGCAAGATAACTTATCTCATTAACTATTTCAAGTCAAAAAGCTGTGGCGCTTACAATATTTTTATCATTTCCTAATAGTGGCGTGGTGTGAAACATAGACTATAGCGATTTTATGCTGATACATTGAATCATAAATAATGTGATCTCTGCATCCTGTTCGACTGGTAGAGAATGGCATTACGTCCGGCTGTAAATCATTTGTATAAAGAGTAAACAAATTAATTAAAGTTAAAGCGTTAGAACTTACATAAAATAACTGATGATCGATTAAACTGCTAATCCCTTTCAAAGGTCGCCAAGTGCCGGCAAGTAGTGTCAGATGGACCTATATACCTAGTCAGGTCATAAATTCCGTCACATGTTTAATATAAAATCATTGAAACAAGTTTATTCATTATGTAACCATTTATATACCAAAATAAACTTAACAAAACATAGATTCTTATGACACTAAAGTTTATTCAAAATGACCTCCGTGATTTTGAATACAGGCCTTCAATCTGCGCGGCCAGTTGTCTATCGCAGCACGAACGAGGTCCATGTCAATATCGGCGGCTGCCTTAATCAAGGATGTCTTGAGTGACTCCAAATTGGTATGAGGCTTTGAGCACGCCTTTTCCTCCAAGTGTTGCCATATATTGTAATCTAACGGATTCAAATCTGGACTGGAGGAGGGCCAGTCTTCGTGCCGGATGAAGTCGATTTCACGCGCCGCCAGCCAGTCTTGTGTGCTCTTCGCTCTATGAGCTGGCGCCGAATCTTGTTGGAATACCCAGTGCCTGTTATTGAACATGGTATGAGAAACAGGTTCCCCAAGGTTCGTCAGGACTGTATTTTGATACACAACTGCATTCGGTTTTACACCTTTCTCACAAAAATGTACCTCTGTTAAGCCCCAATAAGAAACTCCCAGCCATACCATGAGCGAGGATGGAAAATGACCTCGTTGGACACGCGGAATACGGTTGCTCGCTTCTTCACTACTGTGTGCGTACACCTTAACATTTTGTTTGTTGTAGCTCTCTTCTACGGTAAAAAATTTTTCATCTGAAAAAAGAATTTCCCGATATTTTTTTCCCGCGTACCGCTTCAACAAAGCGCGGCATCTCTTCAGTCTCAGGTGAGATTAGACGAGCATTAAAACGTTGTCCTGTTTTTCTTCGATATGCTAGAAACACCCTTTTCACCGTGGTTCTGCTTAACCCCATCTGAAGGACCAACAGTTTCTGCTTACGTTTGGGATTTCTTTGTATTCGCGCCTTCACAGCTTTTATCACTGCTGGAGTCCTAACAGACCGAGGGCGACCACTTCTTGACCTGTCATCTACACTAGATTCTTCATTGTATCGTTTGATGGTACGATAAACGAATATTTTGGTTATATTCAAATTTTTCAGTATGTCAAAATTTGAATTGGCGCGTAACCGCAACGATGCAACGCAATAACTGCAACACGGTCTTCTTTAAGCGTCCACTCCATATTTAAAAATGAGTAAAATTCTAAAAAGTATACATTTTTATTTTCATGAACAATTCGAAATTCGAATTCAATAAACTTTTTTTGGTCAGCATTCTAAAAGAAAAATTTTTACTGTGTGACAATACTTATGACCTGACTTGGACCTGACTGTGTAGTTATACAACCTACTTAATATTTGAATAAGAACACCTCGTTTTGATGTGTTTGTGTTTATGAATTAATGTGGTTTTGAATAGACTGATTATAATTATCAGTAGATCTATCTAGATTGATCTTTGCCTTTGTCACGTAAGTATACGCAGTAAGTATGCCCCAGAACGACTTCAAAACTTGATACGGACCAACTACCACTTCTAATCTGTGATGGTACTACTGTCCCTTATAGTGACATAGTAAAAAACCTTGGTTTATTTCTGGACAAGTCTTTTACCTGGGGTCCGCAGCTTAAGGAACTCAGCCGCAAATTGTTCACCTCGGCAAAGTCCTTGCGTAGATTACACAACCTTCTACCTTTTGCCACGAAGATTTCATTAGCGCGAACCCTCCTTCTCCCTATCCTTGATTATGCCGATGTCAGCTATCCAGATCTCACCGAGGACCAACTTAATAAACTTGAGCGCCTTCAAAACTTTTGTATTAGATTCATATTTGGTTTACGCAAATATGATCATGTTTCGGAATTCCGTGCTAAGCTCAAGTGGTTGCCCATACGACTTCGTCGGAATGCTCATATTCTCTTTCTTCTGTACAACATATTGTTTAATCCTCCTACCCCCTCTTACCTCAAAGATCGATTTGTATTTCTCCACGACTCACATACTAGATCCCTACGATCGTCAGAGAGCTTGGAGTTGAGAATGCCCGTCCACACCACTACTTTCATGGACAAATCGTTTACTGTTAAGGCTGTTCGATTATGTAACGCATTACCAGTTGTGGTAAGACGGGCACGATCACTATCATCATTCAAAAAACTTGTCAAAGATTATTACCTTTCTCACTGAACTGACACATTGATGTGGATAGCCTTCCTATTTGCATGTCTGGAACTTTATTATATATTAATATATTATGTATATGTGTGTATTTTCTGATGTATGTATTCTTATGATCTTATATATGTATGTATATATTTATGTATATGTTTATATTACATAATATGAGTATTCATGACTTTTATTACTTGTAATTTTTAAAATTATTTTAATTAGTATATTGCAATTTTTTCCCTTTCTAGGTAGGTTCTATCCTTTACACTTTTGACTGTCCTCTGTTTATCCTGTTCTTAAATCCATCCCATGGTTATCTGTAAGACATTGCCTTTCGGCGATAAGACCGCCAATTGTACTTTTTATAATTTCTCTCTGTATTTGTTGTCTTTTTGTGCAATAAAGTGTAAATAAATAAGTAAATATAATAAGTAAATAGTCTGTTGCTGGAGGTATCAGAAATTACAAGTGACTTTTCGGTCTCACAAACTCCTAATCCCAAAAATTTTTGTGGATCACACAAATATTTGTTTCTGTACGGGTATCAAATCCGCGGCCTTTCGTTTAACTGCATCACGGAGGCCGTCCTTATAAAACTACGGTTATGTCAGGTTAAAAAGTTTATCGGCCATTTGTGGTTGAACATCATAATTATCTAAAAAATATTATTCTCCGCTGCAGCTTTTAACCTATACCACAAACAGCAATACCAACTTATTTGCACTTGAGTTGCGAAATTTATAGATTTGATTGTAATTAACTTTTTACGGCGGGTCAGAGGGAACGCGCTTTTCTAATATTATACAACAGTTAAGTCGATGTTGACCTGCGTGGTTGGATACCATGTTTTTAATAATGCAATATTACGGCATGGAGATCGGTTGAAATATTTGTAAGTGACTGTTGTGTTTCGGATTGAAGGACATTGTAGCCAGAGTAACTACTGGACATATTGAGACTTAACATGTTGTGTCTCAGGATGGCGAGCGCAGTGGAATGCCAAGCATTGCTTTGTAAATCAAGGTGTTGTTTAGTTTTGCTACTGTTCATGAGCGGTCGCATCGCTTACCATCAGGCGTACGGCATGCTCGTCTCGCCATTCAATTCAATAAAAAAAAAAGTGAACGATGATGTTTTAATTATTGGTAGAGTCGAGTTAAAAGGAACTGAAATGTTATTATCATCGAGATAAAGCCATAATTGTTGAAATAAATCTATAATTAACGGATTTTATTTTACAATGTTTAGCTTCCCGACGCGACGTTCTGCTTACTTTACAGCTTTCGTGGCCATGGGGCTGATAAAAATACACGTAAAAATAAAACCAAGTCCCTGACAAAATTCGTAAATAATCTTCTATCAAATATGTGCCTCCAGGCAACCAAGCTTATAATTAACTGTAATACAACATAACCATTCGCCATGATTGGAATCTTAAAAACACATCAAAGTTATTGTAACATCTTTATTTAACACAGATATGAGTCTAACATACAATGTGCCGAGATGGTGAGATGGTAAATGTGAGGTAACATGATGGGCGAACAATTTGTATGTAAAAAAGTGTACGAAGTTGCAAAAGAAGTACAATGGCGACGCCCCGCGAATCTTGAATTAGCTAAACAGTTATTTTTTTAATCTCACTGTGGTGAATACGAATAGACTCAGTTCACTCCGATACGGTAGTTTTATAGGTGCCGACACGATTAAGATTTATCGTGTACGATATATCGTGTCGCTTTGTTGTGTTAAACTTATCAACTAAAATATCTGTTTATATAGGTTAATAGAATATACCTAGATAGATCTGGGGGCGCGGCCGAGCCCCCTCCAAGTCGAGCTATAGGCCGTAACATCCTTTTCTCGAAGCAATTCAGACCATTTTCAACCCCCTATAACTTCGTTGTGGTTAAAGCAAGAAGCCTGAATTTTCAGTTACTAAGTAGGCATTGCGTAAACACGGTTTATTTAAAATTTCATTCAATTTGAACTAGTAGTTTAAGAATTATAATGTGTCAAACTTTCGTAATTTTGTCACTCACTGACTGACTGACCGATCATCAAAAGTCTAAGGCACTTCTAGCAGACGTAGAACCTTCAAATTTAGAATATAATTAGTGTTTAGTGTCTAAAGTAAGGGAAAATTCAAACATTTCATAATTTGTGTCTAGTTTTCTAGATAGACCAACTGCGTGAATAACTTTGTAATCCCATATAAATGTATAGGATTACAAAGTTACATTTGCAGTTAATGAATCATTATACCCGTATATAGTGGAATAATAGTTGTAGATATATATCTATATACATGAGGCATAATAGGAGGGGATATAGAGAGGGAAATGATGTATTCAGCCCATGAAACTGTACAACATTTCTCTAGAAAAACATGACGAAGGAAAACTTGCAAATAAATAGATTAAATAACTCGAAAATATCAATTACAATGAAGGAAAGAACATTAATAATCAAATCCGCTATATTTGTGATAAATTGATACCTACAAAAATAAGAAAAATCCATAAGACAGAGGCTTTAAGAAAAATCGTTAGTGATATTCTAGAAGTAAGAAGTACCGAAAAGGAAAAAAAGTAGGATTCTACAAAAAGACGTGAGATCCCATCAAAAACATCCTGTAAAAAAATTCCAAGTCTCGCAGCTCAGGTTTTCTACCGCAAAAAGTTGTGAGATGCATGTAATACCAAGTCGATTAATTTATTTAGTCCTTAAGGGACCTTCTATAGAAAGTTATTACGTTAGTTATTTCCATATCAATATTAAAAATTCTTTACGTTTTAAATAAATAGATCGACTTGGCCAGTAGCATTATGTATAAATTGTACGATACATTATGTTTTCATGCGATGGCCAAGTCGATCCATTTATTTAAAACGTAAAGAATTTTTAATATTGATATGGAAATAACTAACGTAATTTTCTATAGAAGGTCCCTTAAGGACTAAATAAATTAATCGACTTGGTATTACATGCATCTCACAACTTTTTGCGGTAGAAAACCTGAGCTGCGAGACTTGGAATTTTTTTACAGGATGTTTTTGATGGGATAATACCTTTACAATAATTAAGAGAAATGTGGAACAACGTAAGATAAAAAAAATTGCTTAAACATATATCTTTCTTTAATGTAGCTGACTAAATAAGTTCCAGAAATAGCTTGATAGTTTATATATTTACTGTTTTGTCCAAAAAACATATTTTCCTTCCAACTCTTTTAATTCAACGTAATGCTATATTTATGCATGCATAATGCAATATGCTATGCCATTTTTATACTTTATCATCCCGTGGCCGCTCATTGCTAAGCACAGGGCTTATCTAACTGAGACTTGTCTGAGTTATTTGGCCACAGTCGACCTCAATTGCTAAGTTCGGATTGGCGGAGCCATATAGCGGCGATAGAAAATTACTTTAGGATCAGTATGGTACATAGGTATTCTTAGTTCTTATAATAATTTCCTGCAACGTTAAAGTATGACATGACATAGATGGGTCTGAAAAGTCACAGGTGTGCGACGAGATTCAAAGCCGTGACCGCTGACTCAGCACCCGCCTCCGATCCATTATCACGCACTTACAAATATTATATTTGTAATAAAAGGAGTTCAATGAAAGTTGTTTCTCCGTGTTCCTCGGGTAGATTACTTGCAATGTATTATGTACCCACCGTCTATGAGGCTAGCATTACGTTAAAGGTTAGACAGTCATGACTTCTTTGGACCGCAAAGGCCAAAAATAAGAACTGAACTGAACTGACTTCTTTCGTTCTTTGGACCATTTTTTGTTACAATATTATTTCATGAAATGTAATTGAACAATCGATCATGAATACACGCGAGTACAACATTGCAAATGTGAACTATCAGATAGCATAATATTCTCAATATACAGGAATCAAGATATTTTGTTATTTATTTAATTATATACTTTATTGTAAATCTAAATGAATGAAAAAGAAACAATAAAAAGAGAGCCTTATTGCTAGCTGCGATCTCTTTCAGGCAACCTTTGCAAAAAAGACAAAAAATGTGATAATAATATGATTATTATTATCCCATTACGGTTTTATGCCATTTTTTTATTCCAAGAAGTGTTTCGACTTCCGACACGAAACGTCCCATATAAAACGCTCTCTAATACGAGCGACCTTCTATCACGGCCGATGATTTAGAAACACACGGATTCAGAACGCGTACTCGGTGGTGCAACAATTGTATGAATTCATAATAATTACTACATGACCTTAACCCCTTGGCAATTGTGCGTCTACTATTAATACCTTTTGTAATATGAGGTTAATTAATATTCATATAAGGTAGTACTTTAAATAAGTACTGTAGTATCCTTGGATGCAAAATATTTACTTTCCTCTCTTGTCAAGTCACTTGTCCATCTTATGTTTTTGTTGTTTTATGTTAATCGTTTTAATCCTTATTAATAAAAATCAGTTATATATTGTATTATTAGTACAAAAATATTTAATCCGTCGTCGTTTCATTGTCAACCTTGATGTATATATACACCGTAATGGATAGTCGAATTGAGCAGTGGCGTGATGGATTTCAGGACGAATGTGTTAGAGCAATTATAGCTAGGCACAGACGGTGTGAAAAGTGACACAATCTCTTCGACAGAACGGTCGACCCCTACGATGATTCATCGTTGTACTGTATTGTATTAGCCCATGGTCAATTGCAGAGCACGGCTGTATTTGTATCGGCCCATATACGTCCCTCTGCGGGGCACGGGCCTCCTCTATAATTAAGAGTACGGTTGAGAGTTGTTAGGCCTTATAGTCCACTACTCTAGCTTAGTGCATGTTGGCAGACTCTACATACCATAGAAAGTCATACAAATCGCAATGGTATGCAAGTTTTCGTTCACAGTTTTAGTGCGTGGTGTTTGACTATCAATACACACATGATTCCAAAAATTAAGAGGTTTGCCAGGCATCAGGTAGAGCACTTCTCTACAATTGAGTGGGTAACCCCACTCATTACAGTACATTGTCTACAATGCTGACCTATTGATTTATCGTTGAATGAAACTAAAATGTAGTAGAAAAGAAGTGATGGAGCCACAATGTTGTTAGTTATGAGTAAGCATGAATAGGCAGGCCAGTCCAGGGCGGTATCACTACCTCACAGGATATCGATGTGAAGCGATTGCTTTGCTGTATGTAGCTTCTATTTATACCTCTATTTTCTTCTCATCCTTTTTCCCTCATACTCATCATCCCGATTTGACGGGCTACACATCTATGATCCAATCGTTGTGGAACTTCATGGGCAGTAGTGATCACTTACCATCAGGCGATCTGCTTGCTCAATGGTTTCTTAGATTTACGCGAATGTTACACATTGAAATAAAACTATTATTTACGGATTTTATCGCGAATTTGGTTTAATTTTTACATTTTTTGAGTTCCCGACGTTTCGATTACTTTACAGCTTTCGTGGTCACGGGGCGGACTGAGGTATTAGATGTCCGCTCTGTGACTATTACAATTCAACTACCCTTATTTTACAATTATTAAATTAAAAAAGTTAATTTAAATAGTTAGTCTGTATTTGCGATCCGATCTACGCAGAAGGAGTTCACAGTGTCTTGAGGTCTGGCAGTTGGTCTTTTGGGTTCCGATTTAATTAAATGTAGGTTTCTGGGTTTAGGTCTACATTTTTAATTTCGATCTGCTTGCTCGTTAACCGGTACTATGCAATAAAAAGTGTCTCGTACATCCAACCCCGTTACTTATTTCCAAAGGTCTCTTCTAAAAATCTATCTAAGTAAAGCCTTGACCACAAAGATATTAATGAGAAAGGTTGGACGTTCTAAACACACGAAATTCATCGCAATAGACTGAGTGTTAATGAAACTCACGAATGTAGCATTTTAACCACAATTTTACGAACGTAACGTTGCATGATATAAATAGAATCGTCAAATATTATGGACGTCACTACTTTGCACTTATATGGCTGAATTGTGAAATAATTTGACTGACCCCTTTTTTATTTCTAAACAAGATGAGCACAATGCACGTGATGGGCAATGCAATGCAATTCAAACAGCTTGTCGATAATTTGATACCAAATAAACACAGTTTCATTTTTGTTCACTGGTTGAAACTCGAATGGATATCAACTAATCCAATTTTAAAATAAGTGATGATATATCAACCTATATATATCCCGATTCGGAGCACGGTTTTTTTAACGACAAAGAGAGATTTGGGGCTTAAACTTTTGCAGGAACTACGAGAGACGTATTTGGCCTCACAAACACCCAGACCCGAAAGAAATATTTGTGGTGCAAACATTTCTCTCGGTGCGGAGATCGAACCCGCAGTCTCTAATTTCACAGGCGGCGTCTAACCAACTGCGCCACGGAGGTTGTCGATGGCTATGGTGGATAGCTGTCGACTTGACATATCTTTACTGCAATCTAAATTAAGTGTGAACGAATATTTTCAAGCTGCGAAAAATCCGACCTGTGACATGCATTTGAACTTACGACCTCCATATTACCAATTCAACCCTCGGTAAACAGCAATACTTTCACAAAGAAATCTTAATTTTTAGGTAGCCTTCTAGATTTAAAATAATGGCGGAATATGTAAATTTCTTGCAATCAAAGTCTAAAAACAATAAAATTAGCATAATACATCGCATTGTTTGCAACACGTTAAAATAAACATGTTATTGGTTTTCAAGGATCCCTCAAATTATTTATAAAGCGCTGCATTTTGTGCGCTGGTTAGTCATACAGTAGGTCTTATAAAGAAGTCTAGACATAAATTCATCATCATCATTTCAGCCAACAAGTGCACTGCTGAACGTATACCTCTCCCAAGAATCGCTATAGCAACCTGTTGGAAGCGGCCTACATCCAGCGACTTCCTGCAACCTTGGCCAGCTTATCCGTCCACCTTATAGGCGGGCGTCTGACACTTCGCTTGCCAGAATATATTTTAGGCGTCCCATTACATAAGTGTCATACTGGAGGAGGAATAGCAATTGAATTTTCTCTTTTCATAGCCGGCAGCTTAACTAATAAATAATAAATACACTTAACAATCACACACATATTTCATTAACACGGTTGTATTAGCTTCACCTGTATGTTTGTATGTATGCAAGATTGTACGTAACCGACCCCATTGAGCTCGATTTTGCCCCACTTTGAATTATCAGATTTAATTCAAACTTTGCATACTTATCCAGGACTGATGACAACGCAATAATTGAAAAAGTATATGAAATTATTAAACAACAACCTCTCCCAAACCGACTGGTCATCGTGGGAGAAAATGACCAACACCCTCTAAGCACAAATAACCAAAAAAATAAATTTAAAACCAATAGTGACATACACATAACCCCAGAAAAACTCATTGAACTAGAAACAGCTATCAACGAAATTAAATGGGATATTATTGGAATAAGTGAATTGAGAAGACTGGGAGAAGGAATAGAAGATCACGGAAACTTTATATTACATTACATAGGAGAAACACCAGGGCAATTTGGCGTCGGTTTTTTGATAAAACGGAAATATAGTGACCGAATTGAAGAATTGAAAGGAATATCAGAAAGAATAGCAATTCTCAACATTAAGCTTCCCTTACAAAATGGCAAAGAAGAATCTTGGTCAATTATTCAGGCTTATTCACCAACTGAAGCAGACAAAAAAGAAGATATACACAAAATAGAAGACTTCTATAAAAAATTACAAAAAACTTTTGAGACTGCTCACAAAAATGTAATAGTAATGGGTGATTTCAACGGTCAAATTGGAGAAAGTCAAAGAGGCGAAGAGTATACCGTAGGAAGTTACGGCAAAGGCATCAGGAGCAAAAAAGGAGAAAGACTAGTGAACTTTGGCTTAGAAAATAAACTAAGTATCATGAATAGCTTCTATAAAAAGAAAATGACTAAGAAATGGACCTGGACTTCTCCAAATGGCCTGCATAGGAATGAAATCGATTATATTATGACCAATAAGCCAAAAGTTTTTAAAGACCTTTCAATAATTCATAATCTTAATTTTAACTCCGACCATAAGATGGTACGCGCGACGTTACGAGGGACACGCCTCAAAAAAAGTAGAAGACTACAAGCAGAATCGATACCATATGTGAATATTAACAATAACGTGGAGTTAATGAAAAACTTAAAAGAAAATCTAGATAGAAGGGATGAAAAATAATACAGTAAATCAATTGAGAAGAGATATTGTGACTTTGTAAATATTCTCAAAACTGCAGCCAGAAAAGTACAAACAAATAACAAAACAATAATTTCAACCGAAATAACGCAACTTCTTAACGAAAGAAAATTACTTCTACAAACCAGGATAAAGAAAGAAAAACGTAAGGAGATTGCGGAAATGAGTAAAAAGATTAACGAAAATATAAGGAAAGACAGAAAGCAAGCAAGATTAAACACCTTTCAATATCATATAAAGAAAACAGGCGGAGTAAAGAAAGCTTTTAAAGAACTAGAATCAATGAAGAATTGGATGTCAAACAATGGACATGGAAAAAATACTACAAAAAGAATTGAAATACTAAATATTGCTACAGAATATTATAAGAACTTATACCAAAGCAAAAGTAATGAACTCACTACAACTACAATTGACCACACGCCAGATTTAGAACCTATACCACTAATTCTAAACGAAGAAACTGAAAGAGCTATTATGACGCAGAAATTAGGAAAAGCACCCGGTCCCGACCATATCACTAACGAACTCCTTCGAATATCAATGCCAGTGATTGTCCCCAAGCTAACTAAATTATTCAATACAATAATTGAAACTGAAAAAATTCCAGAAGATTGGACGAAATCAATAATAATATTATTACATAAAAAAGGAGACAAAGGAGACATCGGCAATTACAGGCCAATAAGCTTAATGTCTAATGTATACAAAATCTTTTCAAAAATTTTACTTTTTAGACTAACAAACACACTTGATGAAAATCAGCCAAAGGAGCAAGCTGGATTTAGGAGCAACTTTTCGACTATTGACCATATTCACGTCCTACGGCAGATATTACAAAAATACAGAGAATACAACAAAGTATACTATTTGGGTTTCGTAGACTTCAACAAAGCGTTTGATTCCCTGGAACACTGCTATACCGGGTATCTCAAGACTGCTACCGAAAACGAAGCCGGGTGGTAGTTTTAGTGGCTACAAACACAATGCAACTAAAATTTTCGCATAGAAACGTGACAATTATTTTTTATGATTTTTTAAATATCGTCATTTTTGGGTGGTAAATCCATAGTTTTTGTTAAAATAATAATTTAAACTCTTTTATACCTTAGAGTATTTATAAATAATAGGGCATACACGATTATTTTAGGAAAACATGTAGTTACCACCCAAATATGGTCATAAGAAAAAAATAACGAAAAAAAAATTTTCGCCTTTTTTTGCAACTTTTTCTGTTGCATTGTGTCTGAAGTCGCTTAAACTACCACCCGGCTTCGTTTTCGGTAGCAGTCTTGATATACCCTGTATATGGGAGTCACTAGAGCAACAAGGAGTCCACAGAAAGTACATACGCCTATTAAGAATAGTTTACGAGAACAGCACAGCACAAATAAAACTAGAAAGAACAGGCGACGAGTTCCCAATAAAAAGGGGCGTCCGTCAAGGAGACCCTATTTCACCGAAGATATTTTCAGCTGTATTAGAGACGATCTTTAGGAGATTGTCTTGGGATAATTTCGGACTGAATATAAACGGGGAGAATTTAAGTCACCTTAGATTCGCTGACGACTTAATACTTTTCTCAGAATGTCCGTGGACCTTGGAAAAAATGTTACAACAGCTGTCAGAAGAAAGTGCAAATGCAGGTCTCTCAATGAATACATCAAAGACAAAAATTATAATAGCAATAAGAATCAATGGTCAACTATTAGAATACGTAAACGAGTATATCTATTTAGGGCAACTTATATCACCAACAGAAAATATGCAGAAAGAAATCGATAGGAGAGTAGCTAACACTTGGAAGAGATTCTGGTCATTGAGTGAAATAATGAAAAATAAAGAAATGCCAATGTCAGAAAAGCGAAAAGTTTTCAATGTTTGCATCATGCCATGTCTAACATACGGTTGCCAAACTTGGGCCTTAACTCAACAATAACAAAATAAAATAAATATCTGTCAGAATGGAATAGAGAGAAGTGTATTGGGAGTAAGGCGAAGGGATAAAATACATTTAAAAAGAAAAGTGAAAACTTGATTATTAACGTTGAGCATGTTTGATATTTTGGAATGGTTAGGGAATAATTTTGCACCAATTGCTTTATCAGTATAAAAGTACTATCATTTATGTGGTAGAATACAATATTCATTTATTGCGCTATCGTACACAAACATGACAATTTATATTACATTAAAAATTTAACACTTTAAAACTATTACAATTATTTTACATTAAAAAGTTTATCTCTCCGAAAAATCAACTTTCATTCATAATTTCAACGACTTTTTCACCATCATCATTACCAGAACTATCATCGCCAATCTCTAAAACTGATACGATAGGTTTATGGTAGCTGAAGTAAGAAACGAACAGTTTTGATTCGAATCTATTTAAATGTCTAATAAAGACCGCATCAATAGTAGTTTTGTATTTCGTTGTGCTAAGATTGCGATCATTAGACATAGTTAAACCAAATTCATTATTTAAAAATTCAATTAATAGTTGATTTTTATCGTCTGCGAAGTTTATGTTGAAATCTCCACTCAAAATCATTGGCAATTCATCAAAGCTTTATAAACTGACAGCTAACTGACAGCTGTCTACTCTCCATCCGTCTTACGCTTTTCGTCTTACGATCAGGTCACGTGTCCTGACGCGAGTTTAAGATTTTATACCCATTACAGAAAAAGTGCTCAACGCCGCTAAAGAAGTTTTCACTTCAATAAAAGAAAAGACCAAGTTCAGAAAAGTACAATCAGTTTGCAGGAAATTAAAATGGCAGTGGACGGGATACATGTTGAGAGAAAAGAAAGAAAAATGGACCAGAATAATAACTGAATGGTACCCTAGGCAAAGTAAAAGAAACAAGGGAAGACAAACAAAACGTTGGGAGGACGATTTGAAGAAAGTAGCGGGGCCAAAATGGCTTAGCATAGCGAAGGATAGAAACAAATGGAAAGCCTTAGAGGAGGCCTTTGTCGAAAGACAAGCTGTGAAGAGGGGATGCCTACCGAATGCCGAGAAAATAATTTAACTTAAGTTGATTTAACTTCATACCTCTATTATTATAATTTTTTCTACTTTTATAAAATTTAATATCTGCAAAACAAGTTAAAAAACACAGCAATAAAGGCTTATTTTTTTTTTATGAAATTATCTTACCCAAAATCGTAAAATATTTTTTTTTTTTAAATATATGAAATAATTGATGATGAGTTTAAGATTCGAAAGAAAATGGAGTAAAATACATACATTTTCTTGCTATAAAGCGTGGGGTGCTGTAGGATAAGTAATTGTTGTAAACACCCCACGCTTTATTCTTCTATAGCACATTATATTATAGTAGTTTGGAGTCTGGGTCGTATCTAATCGTATCTGTAAAAATTATGGTGAATAAAATAAATAATTAAATTCATTAAATTTATAATAATAAAAACTAACATAGTCCTGAACCCACACTAAGATCGAGTCTTGTGTATTCGGTATCAAAAACTACGAGAGACTTTTTGGTTACTTACGAACACACGGACCCGAAAAAAATATTTGTGGAACACACAAATATTTGTCTCGGGGCGGGGATCGAACCCGCGACCTATAATTTCATAGCCGGAGTCTAACCAATTGCGCCACGGAAACTATGAAATGTTATTAAAATCCTTAATAGATTATTAACATTTGCCTTATAGAAGCTTTCAGGCATCGCAAAAGGTAAATATTAATTATATGTATAAATTTCACTTCCATTATACTTGTATTGAATGTGGTTATGTAAAAACATTGCGTTGAATATTCAACATGTATAAGGAAAAATATTGTTTGCATTCTCTAATAGAAAAGAATTGCTATGTATTTGGCTCTGTCACGAATATGTGTGATATAAGATCTCTATAAATATATGTGCATAGGTAATTCGTATTTATGTGCATAGGTAATTCGTATTTATGACGTCGGCGAATTATACTGAGAGCCTCCGTGGCGCAATAAGTACCGTTGGCTGTGTAATGAGGCAAATGTATGCGCAGCCCTAAATATTTTTTACAGGACTTTGTGTTTTAAGATCGAAAAGTTTTTTGTACGTTCTGTTTCCCACGGCTCACAGATGTATCTCAGGAATTTTCGAGTTGACGTTATTGTCGTTGCCAAAGCAATATTCGATGCGAGCTTTGAGCTATATAAAGTTTAACTCAATGGATACGTATGATTATGTTAATCAATGCTTCGCACAAGCGTACGTGCATCCCTGAAAAGATTTAGTTTGTAATTTTGGAAAAGTTATTAATAATATATGTGCTATACGGTGGTAAATACGGTGAATTAAAATATTTCTGGGTACATTTAGATGAAAATTAGTGATCTTAAAAGTCAAGACCAATCTTACAAGTATATATATATATATATATATATATATATATATATATATATATATATATATATATGTATATACTTGTAAATGCAATGGGACGTATATGGGCTGGTATATATACCAGCCCATATACGTCCCTCTGTAGGGCACGGGCCTACTCAACAATCGAGAGAACGATTGAGAGTGGTTAGGCCATATAGTCCACCACGCTGGCCTAGTGCGGGTTGGCGGACTTGCATACCATAGAAATTCTTATAAATCGCTATGGTATGCAGGTTTCCTCACGATGTTTTCCTTCACCGTTTTAGTGCGTGGTGATTGACTAACAATACACACATGATTCCGAAAAGTCAGAGGTGTGCCCTGGGACTCGAACCCGCGACCACCATGAACATGTTGGCAGTCGGCGTGGTGGCCTGTTGGTAAACTAGTCCGTTTACCAACAGGCCACCACGCACTTCAATATTTGTAGTTCACACAATTTTTCTCGGTGCGAGGATCGAACGATCGAACCTACGGCCTCTTATTTCACACCCGGCGTCTAACCAACTGCACCACGGATGCTGTCAGTGAGTTATGGGCTTAAAAATAACATAGATAAATATCTACGTACATTAAAAGTGTAGCAATATCCTGCATTTGATTACATTTCCTGTAGTTTATTTGTATTCATATCAAATAAAATTTGTTATTTCAAAGAACACGTAACAGAAAATACACAAAAATGTCCACTCTTGTTAAGAATAGCATAACTAAAGCATGAGCTGGTCTACCACGATTGACCTAGCTTGAATATCATCTATTACGGACGCCCACAAGCTAAGGCGGGCGTCCAAACGAAGCAGTAGGTAGTTGGCGCCATCTATGACTCATAAAGGTAAAGGAAATGTTACACTTTGCGAAGTTTTATTTATTTATTATCAAAAAATCTACTTACAATTATTACAAAGATGCTTGCATAAAAAATATAAAACAAAAATATTCTTAGCTAATTGCACAATAAATATCAGATAAACATAAGAAATAAGAAAAACAAACACCACCAAATTAACAAACTAAGAATAAAAAATTACTTAAAAATTTAATAAAACTACCGTATGTAATCCGATATTGGATCCAACATATAAGAGGGTATATCGATTAATGTACTTATTAACCTTTTCGGCCTCCATTGGTATAAAATGCTTGTATTTTAAAGGTTATTTTCCGTGACTCCTGATTGATCGAAATTCCTGTGTCTTTACTTAGAATACCATGTCGCTTATTCATAAGACTTCTTCCAGCTAAATAAAACTAATTTATTAAATTGAAACTTATGTTAATGGGATAATTAATCAAGATTATAGCCATATTAATAACTGATTACATAGTTTTTAGGCGCCAACTCCATCCTCTAATTTGCATATACATAGAAATTCAGATTGAAATCTTTTATAATCAATGTTATATGGTATTGGAGGACTATGACAAAATGCATGCATAAATTATTATAATAATTACAAGAGGTTTTAAGACTCTTAGTAGAAATGGGGAACGGTAATTGCTGGACCGATTAACGGCAATCGTTAGCGTGATGAATCCTAGGCCATAAGGTTAGATCGAAAGTAGGTCAGACCCAATGCACTATATTAAATTCTTCAAATGTTTAAGACTTTCACGATCGACGACGTTGTCTTTGACTTTAAATTACATTATTGTAGTTTAAATATTTTATGTTCATAATTCATGCGTTGAGGCACCGATATACTGCAGATTTCTAACAACAAAAATATCGTACCGCTGTAGATTTGAACTAATATTATTAGTTTTAAATCAAACTACGTATCATCGTCAATTAATTACTTTTGACATCATGCCATCAAACATTGAAATATCCCGAGTTTCGCAACCGGAAAATATTCTCCTGCAAAAAGAAGATCTCTAATTACGAGTTAATTTAAGGCAATGTAACATTCAGGTCCATACGAGGGGTCGACTCGGTCCCGTAGTAACACCATGCACAAGGCCGTACATTCACTTTTTAAAGCTAATATTTGAGTTAGAATTACATCGATCGCATGTTTGTCTTGCACATTATTGGTTTATTTTTTACTCTGTTTTCCTGTTGAGGCAATAATTATGTTTTCGAAATTTTGTTTTCTCCTCAGGAATTTTCGAGTTGACGTTATTGTCGTTGCCAAAGCAATATTCGATGCGAGCTTTGAGCTAGGTATATAAAGTTTAACTCAATGGATACGTATGATTATGTTAATCAATGCTTCGCACAAGCGTACGTGCATCCCTGAAAAGATTTAGTTTGTAATTTTGGAAAAGTTATTAATAATATATGTGCTATACGGTGGTAAATACGGTGAATTAAAATATTTCTGGGTACATTTAGATGAAAATTAGTGATCTTAAAAGTCAAGACCAATCTTACAAGTATACCGGGTATCTCAAGACTGCTACCGAAAACGAAGCCGGGTGGTAGTTTTAGTGGCTACAAACACAATGCAATTAAAAATTTCGCATAGAAACGCGACAATTATTTTTTATGATTTTTAAATATCGTCATTTTTGGGTGGTAAATCCATAGTTTTTGCTAAAATAATAATTTAAACTCTTTTATACCTTAGAGTATTTATAAGTAAAAGGGTATACACTATTATTTTAGGAAAAAATGTATTTACCACCCAAATATGGCCATAGGAAAAAAATAACAAAAAAAAATTGTCGCTTTTTTTTGCAACTTTTTCTGTGTTTGTAGTCACTAAAACTACCACCCGGCTTCGTTTTCGGTAGCAGTCTTGAGATACCCGGTATATATATATATATATATATATACTTGTAAATGCAATGGGACGTATATGGGCTGGTATATATACCAGCCCATATACGTCCCATTGCAGGGCACGGGCCTACTCAACAATCGAGAATACGATTGAGAGTGGTTAGGCCATATAGTCCACCACGCTGGCCTAGTGCGGGTTGGCGGACTTACATACCATAGAAATTTTTATAAATCACTATGGTATGCAGGTTTCCTCACGATGTTTTCCTTCACCGTTTTAGTGCGTGGTGATTGATTATCAATACACACATGACACCGAAAAGTCAGAGGTGTGCCCTGGGATTCGAACCCGCGACCACCGTGAACATGTAGGCAGCCGCGTCTAGTCCGTTAACCAACAGCCCACCACGCACAAGTATACACTCATGAAATATATGTATAATTAATGTACACAGGAAAGTATTATGGATCTATATGTACACTATCACAGTTGTACAGTCGCTGTTAAATCGGAAAATTACAATAATTCTATGTGTGTTTGGACTGTGCAACTCATACGATGAAATAATTAATTGTAGCCAGAGTAACTAATGGACATATGCAATGAGACGTAACATCTCATGCCTCAGGATGGCGAGCGCAGTAGAGTGCCAAGCATTGCTTTGAAATTCATGGTGGCTCGGTTTTTCTACTGTCTATGAGCGGTCGTATCGCTTACCATCAGGTGAATGATATGCTGTCTCGCCATTAATAGCAATAAAAAAAATGACCAATTCATAAAGCAAACGAGTAGGCGCATAATTTTACGTCCATATCTCAAAAAACTTCGTAACCCAATGACGTAAGTATTGATCGAACTCAATGATTGATTTAATGATTATCAATTATAAAGACGCAACTTCCTAAGCGCGTTTAGAAAGGCATAGAGTTCGCGTGCTTTGCAACATTTTCATTGTGATGCCTTGGGCGAGAGGCGAAATTTACTTTTAAAGATCAAGTAAAAATTATTCGGTCACGCATACCTAGAGGCAGTAACTCATATTCTCATGTAACATTCAGTTCTCAATTTATTTATTATGTACTTTTAGTTTATGATGAGGAGAAATTGATGTGTAAAGGAGACTTTGGGGAGATTATATGTTTGTGCTTTAGTAATTGGAGAGTCTTTTAAAAGATTTAAAAAATAAAAATGGTTGACAAATATATTGGAATATTAATTATATTTCATAGGCGTTTCGTAATTTTTCATAACTTTTTAATGATTATTTTTATTTGATTATTCAATTTCGACCAATCATGGCTTGATGGCCAATAAACTACATTTACTACTACTCATTTGCAAAAAAACGGGCGGTTTTGATTTTAATTCTTCTTTAAAAAAATACGGTACCAAAATGATTTCAATCATTTGTACATGTTACTGGCCGGTTTTAAAATGCCGTGGTGTTTAAAACAGTACGTTCTAAATTCATTTTTTCGTTTGATGCTCGTTTTTACAGAAAACCACTTTTTATCCTACATTTTTGGTGCGAAGTTCCAAAAGATAATATCGGTTTTCATAACTTTTAGTCAATTTTTATGAATTTATTTCATATTCTTAATTGTCAAAGCTTCATTTATTGCTGTTTAGCTGTCTCAATAATGTTAGAGAAAGTGGTAAAAGCTACCAAAATTATTGCGCTGCTCGAAGAGGGTTGCAGCCAATGCTTCGTGGCTCAGAGGCTAAGTGTGAGTCGCTCGACGGTTCAAAGGATCTGGCAGCGGTATCAAGACACCGGTTCCGTCGAGAGAAGGCCTGGTTCTGGAAGAAAACCATGTACCCAACCACGGGATGATCGTTTTCTTGTGAGTCGCGCATTGAGAAATCGCAAGTCTTCGTATGTGGAACTTAAGAACAACCTCGAAGAAGTAAGAAATGTGCATATTAATCTATGGACGGTCAGGAGGAGGTTTCTCGCGGCCAATATACGCAGTCATCGCCCGGCCCGGGGCCCTAAGTTACTCCGTGAGCATAGAGTTGCCAGGCTTAGATTTGCTCGAAATTGTGAGTCATGGACTCAAGAAGACTGGAATAGGGTATTGTGATGAAGCCAGGATATCTCTGTTCGGTGAAGATCGACGTCGGCGAGTGCTACGAAGACGAGGAGAACGGTTTGCAGAGGCTTGTTTTGAAGAAATCACACCTTATGGTGGGGGCTCTGTTATGTTTTGGGCAGGAATAAATTCAATGGATCGTACAGAGTTAGTCTTCATTGAAAACGGCTCACTGACTGGACATCGATACATAACGGAAGTTCTAATTCCTCATGCACAACCCGCATTGCTTTAGGCGAAGACTCAATTTTTATGGACGACAACGCTCGCGCCCACCTGTCTGGCGATGTGGAAGCGTATGTGCAAGAGGTCGGCATTTGTCGTTTGGATTGGCCAGCTCGAAGTCCCGACCTCAATCCTATAGAGCATGTCTGGGACGTTCTGAAACGACGCGTGAGATCAGTACAACCGGCTCCGCAGACCATCAGAGAGCTGAAGAATGTGATTACCGCGGAGTGGGAACGTATTCCGCTAGCAAGTATACGGGATATCCTCGCTAGCATACCCAGACGAATTCAAGCTGTGATTTCAGCTAGAGGGGGTCACACTCAATACTAAACATTTATCTGCTTTTACTGTATTAAAGAAAAAACAAACAAAAATCTTTGTTAACTTTTACTTTACGAGCATATGCACTACTAGCGAGCATACACTACTAGTGAACTTTAGCATTAAAACCCATAAATGTTATCAAAATTTTATGATAATACTGACGAAAACGATTATTTGCTTATTAATTTACAAAATTGTGAAAGTAAAACTACCTATAATTATCAAACAAACCAATAGTAACATTTGAAATGGTTCATTGCTTAGGTGCCCGTTTTTTTTTGCAAATGAGTTAAATTAGCAGGCTTGATTTGAGTGTCCCCTTTAAATTTTACTGCCCGATATTTTGAAACTTTCTAGATATTCGAAAATAAACTTTATTGAATATTTATTTTTAAGGAAAACTAAGTTTTAATCTGGGTATGAAGGAAGGCATTTTTGATTTTCTACCTTACGTACCAACTTTTTTAATTTCCTGTCTTTTTTAATAGATGGCGCTACAGTAAAATTGATTCGCTGTTGAAACTGAGATTAGTGACTAACTAGCCGACGAAAAGCGGGGAAAATTTGATAGCTTTTTGTTATTTAAATTTTGATTGCTACTCTCTAGCAAAAAATAAAATAAAAATTGAGCCTATCCTATTTTAATCTAACGTATTTTTCTTCCATTGCGTACAACTAGCCCGTAAGCCGTTTAATTACTTGTTTTATTATTAATAAATTCTGTTGAAAACACACATTCAGTGTGGAAATTTATTAGCTTTTAATGTACACGGCACGTAGCCGAGCAGACTTCGCATTACAATGCAATATACTCTTTCTAAATACCACCTGTTTAATGTTGATAGACTTTAGAAAAGAAATAGACATTGCGTTGGTCCAGGCAGCTACCTACCCAGGCAGCTTCTTACATATGAGAGACCATCAGTCAATTTCTTCAAATTACATCATATTTTTATCATATTGCATTCTAAAACAGTAAAAAATATTAATAAAGTAATTTAATATATTCGATATATGTAAACGTGGTTTCACGTAAAACATCTCGTTGTGTAAATGGATATAAAAATGTTAATTGATTGAGCACAAATGATTGCGACTCGGTTGAAGTTGCCAGTTACATGCCGATGTACGTATGACGTTGTGTTGTGGGACAAGTCACATGCTTATTGCGATCAATAATTTATAGACTAAATATATTTTATTACGGTATGATTGCAAAGTTGGTTCTCGGATTAGAATCTCGATTCGCATGATATTGGATATACAGGGTATATCAAGACTGCTCCCGAAAACGAAGCTGGGTGGTAGTTTAGTGACTTTGGACACAATGCTACTAAATTTTGTGCAAAAATTTGTGATGAATTTTTTTTTGTTATTTTTTACTGTCGTCGTATTAGGATGGTAAATACATAGATTTTTCTCAAATAATAGTGTACTCCCTTTTATTTTTAAAAACGCTTTAAATTATTATTTTAGCAAAAAATATAGAGTTACTTCGTAAACTCGAAATCAGGATTTTGTGCTCGATATAGCGATAGGCTCGCCTTTATCACAACACTGAACGGAAAATGCATGGCGATACGTGGGTGTCCTGGTTGCACCTTTACCTACCCCTTCTGGGAAAAAAGTGTGTGTGTATGTATGTAATATTTTTTGTAAAATACCTGCATTTGCGTTACGTTTTAGGTTCATCCTGTGTGCTGGTTGTGTTGGTTTCTAGTAAGCTGACATAATTGTATCTCATTTGATCAAACACAGCAGTCTCTAGTTAATGGATACTTGATTTTTATTGCTGACTAAAGGTTTATGAAGATTATGGACAGCACATTTAATTCACTAATCACTTTAGACATTTTGGCTTGCATATATAAAACATAAAATATTCATCAGTTTGAATACAGCACAAACAGAAAAGATTAGACTCAATTATGGAGTGGTTGGTAGTGTATTTAAGTAGTTATATGTTTTCTTAAAAAAAAAAAAAAACTTATAGAGTCGTTTGACAGTTCAGCAAATCTGCCATGCTCTGGCACTAACAGCAGCTGTATCTCTACTAATTCTTCCAATCGTTTTATTTATTATTATTTCATTAGCCGACTTTAAGTAAAAAGTAGATTTGATCATTTCTGTGTCCTAATTGACATTTTCATTAAAACATGAAGTTAATGATTACATGAATTTATATGAACTAATTAATATCTACGTTATTAAAGAAATGAATCAATTATCATAAAAATACCGATTATTTTTATGTATACAGTTTATGTTGTTTATGATGAAGAAACTATGCCTCCAGTCGATGTCCAGTCCAAATTTTTGGTACAATTGCCTCCACCAACAAGCTATTATCCGCCTCCAGTTTTAAAGATAGATTTATTTCAAGCTATCGCTCTTACTGATGAGTTGCACCACAGAAATTTTGATCTGTGAAATGAAGATAGCACGATATTTGATACGGCTCTCTGTACTGTGTTGTGTAAAACGACGCGACATATACACCGTATAGGTGGTCTAGATAATGTGACAAACGTGGAGGTGGGCTTTTATTACGAGTAAAATGCCTTAATGTCTTAATATCGACGCCTGAACGTTTCACGACTAAGGGACGGGTTTCCATATCGTAAAAGGATTTTAAAGTCTTATTGAACCGCACTATCTTCAACTTATAACATTGAACTTATTCTCTATCTATCTGTGAGTGGCTAACAAATTATTTCTTAAGGTAGGTTAATCGGTAATCGCCGTAACAAGACGGTTTGCTTTGTTGTCTAAAAACAAACTTTATTGAAATAGTCTTTCACAAGATCTTTTGATTTTTAATTTGTGCTACCACCGTTTCACAACGTTTTGTAGCTCTGTAATGAAGAAGCGGTGCATAAAACTCCCTTAGCAACACGAACTGTCTTTGTTTTTATCTTATCGGGCAAATACGACCTAGCCACCTTCAAAAAATGAGCGCATTTCCACCTTAAAGGTTACGCATCTTCATGCCTTACGGTGTTGCCGATGTTCATGGTCGGCGTTGACCACTCACCATCAGTTAAACCGTATGTTCGTTTAACCCCTATACTAAAAAAATGTTTCTGTACGAAAGAGGTGCGGTCTTAACCAAGCTGCTAATTCTTGGCGGTCTACAACTAGTTGTATCGTGATTTTACCAACAAAAATATCAATTGTCTCCAGTACATAGCTTGTAAACACTTTATGGTAAAAAATGGTCTATAAATTTCAATTAAAATATTTTTGTACTGATTGAGTGTAATGAACTGCGCTCAGTAATAATCTTTTACAGTTTCATTTGTTGCTTTATTGGTCTAGTCACCTACTGGCAGCTATTCGGTTGGGTTTTAGGTTCAATGGCTATCTTGGACAAATTTAAACCCTGTGGGGTAGCCAGAGGTGCTACTAGTGCTAGACACAGTTCGCCGGGATATCTTACGTTACAAAATAAGGAAAACTTAGCCAAGTCACTCATTCGGGCACAAATTACAGTCTGAGATAGTTCATATCAAATTTTATCAACAGAAATGCTTATACGGAATATATTACCCGACTTAGGAATCAAACCCGAAACCTTAAAATTTACGGTTCATATATTATGCAACTAGAAATTAGAGTCTACCGACGAGGCGAATATTATAGATAATTAACGTGGGTAATTTAAACTAGTACAAGGTACAAGGGTCCATTCAAAATAAATATTCATACCGATCCATTAAAAAGCAATCATTTTCATATATCCAGAGATTAAGATGATATTCTAGCGATTATACCGTGCTACGATTTGGCAAATGATTAACTCGAGGCATTAGTACCGATATGTAATTGAAATGTATTTTGTAAGGTTCGCGGAATCCAGTGAAGGGAGATTCGTAATGATTTGCATCGGGCCATTGGTCACCGAACGTACAATATTATTGAAACTACTAATGCTGTTAAGTAATGACACGTAGATCGGACTATTAGCGCCCTTATTCATAGACATTTTATAAACCTATTTTAGTTATCGACCGTTTTGCCTTCTTAGTTTTAAATAAATTCGAATGATATGAAAGTCGTTCGAAAGATGCCACACATTCGATAACTAAAATAGGTTTATAAACTGTCTATGAATAAGACCGTACATGTTTATTTTTAGGAAAAATCCTGCCCATATCTCGCCACTGCAAATCCTCAGAGTTCCACTCCATCATCCAGAATTAATATATTAATAATAATTCACGCACAGCATTGAAGCTCGGTTTGTTTGTTAGTATCACTAACCAGAAGCTTTTTTGCAACCAACAACCAAGTTAATCAGAGAATACGTTCATAATTATGTACATGTATTAACTTGCCAATGAACCGAATGTGTATCTCACGATATAAAGTAAATTATACTGATTATACCTCATTATTGCTTTTATATCACTATTAGTAGATAGTTTGAGGTGTAAAGTTGCTGGATTTAATAATGTAGGTGCTACCTACCAACGGCCAACATCCATAAACTCACGCCTTTTTCCCAGAAGGGGTAGGCAGGGCTACCAGGACACCCACACTTCACACTGTATGCTTTGTCTCATGATGTGGGCTTGCCCCCATCGCCATCCATCCATCCATCCATCAGCCAAAGGAAGTCCACTGCTGAACATAGGCCTCCCCCAATGATTTCCACAGAGACCTGTTGGAGGCAGCCTGTGTCCAGCGACGTCCCGCGACCTTTACCAGGTCGTCGGACCATCTTGTGGGTGGACGTCCTACGCTGCGCTTTCCGCTACGCGGCCTCCATTCGAGCACTTTCCGACCCCATCGGTCATCAGATCTCCGCGCTATGTGCCCTGCCCATTGCCACTTCAACTTGCTAATCCGGTGGGCTATGTCGGTTACTTTAGTTCTCCTACGGATCTCCTCATTTCTGATTCGATCTCGTAGGGAAACCCCGAGCATAGCCCTCTCCATAGCTCGTTGAGTGACTTTGAGCTTCCTAATAAGGCCCATAGTGAGAGGCCACGTCTCGGTGCCGTAAGTCATCACTGGCAACACACAACTATCGAAGACTTTCGATCGCCATATCGGGCACAAATTCCTGGCCCCGGGGTGACAATAAATAGAAAAATCTAATATCACTTTACCCGACCTGGGGTTCGAACCCGAGACCCCAACTTTTCATGGATTTCAGATTTAAAAGCAACAATCACTGACATTTAAAATAATTCTCGAATATACACAAAAGTAATTCAGTTCTCACCAAAAGCCTTAGCGGTCAGCAATTTCATTGTAACATAATGTTCTTTTGTGTGATGAAAAATGAGTTTTGCAACTTTCGTACGGATGGCCAGCGTGACGTAACATCAAGAGAGGTGCCAAGTAGCCAGGTGAACGTGTCATTACATTTGTGTGCTTTTTTGTTTGATTTTTATCAAAATTTTGTCTGAGATGCATTTGAGTACACACAAATAAGGATACTTTTGTATAAGTACATAAAAGAGATCGCAATACTGATGGTGGTAAAATATTGAATGCTCTCGAGAAAGCTATACATGGTATATCCAGACAGCGAACAAAAACGAAGTCCATATTAAAAAATTACAAAAAAATAATTGTTAGTTGCATTGTGTCTGAAGTCACGAAAAGTACCACCTGTTTTATATCACCGATGCCAGATTTCATCAGCATCTTATAATCTGAAATTATATGCATCAGATCAAACCTAGACTCGACACAATTCCATATATCATTACGATGGGTTTTTAGTATGCTTTTCCAAAACCATGTCAAATCGTCACTGCACCATCACTCATCAGATACGATTATTCCACCACTAATTGGCAGACATTAGTATTTGCACCTGTGTAGTTAACGCCGACCCACCGAAGGCTCCGTTTGTCATTAGTGATTACGTCAATTGACAAAATTACAAGGAACTCGATAATTCCAACCTCACCTAAGAGAAAGGCGCTAGGATATCTTCCGCATACATAAATCCGTTGCAGTGTTTGTCTGTCCGTGGGTACAGCCAGCCTTACCTTTGCCATAACCTCTTACTTTCCATGCGGCCGTCCTTAAGCCGGGGTAGTGTTGTACGTAGTATCGATATACTCGTATGTATGTCATTTTTTTCTTAGAACAGTTTTAGGTATTCTTTCACTAAGTAGATGGATATAAGTGCAATTAAATAAATAAATACACCCAACAGTCACATACTTAGTCCTGATGTCCCACTAAGATCGAGTCATGTGTTGTGGGTATCAGAAACTACTAGAGACGTTTCGGTCTCACAAACATCCAGACCAGACATACCCTCATGTTTAGCATTCACAGGAATACGCCTTTTAGTCTAGATATCTGTACTAGCTAGTCAATAATCACATTCCCGACTCCTCGCGTCCTACTATTCTCTAAATTATGATTAGATTTATACATGTTAAAGGTTAGATTGTAATTAATTCGACCTTGTTTTTGATAACGCAATTCAGGAAAGTAACTCAATTTTGAAGTGAAAGTTTCTTAATTGAATCGTAAAAAGCCTCGCGAAATTGGCCAGTTTTTATTAAATGAAATTGCCATTAATATGCATAACATCCATCCGATCATCCCCCCTGCTTACATTGGTTCGGCTTGAGGTATAAGGTCGATTTTAAATCTAGCTTCTTCAGTCTTTAGGATTGAAACATACATTAATAGTAATACTTGTACGTTGTAAATTACAGATTTCTATTTTTATCTTATAAGGAAAATTCGGTTCAACAACAAACCTTGGTGAATTCACTTGATTTAAGAGGATAGGTAAGTAGGTAGTGGTGGTTGTAGGTCTCTCATATGTGAGAGGCCATTTGGGTAGGTTCCACCGCAATACCTATTTCTCCCGCCAAACAGCAGTGTATATGCACTATTGTGTTCCGGTTTGATGGACATTGTAGCTAGAGTAACTACGGAACATATTGAGACCTATATATATGATACTGAAGAACATATATTGTCATTGCTTTGTAATTCATGGTGTTATTTGGTTTTGCCACTATCCATGAGCGGGCTTCCAGCTTACCATAAGGCGAATGAGGTGCTCGTCTCGACATTCATTGCAATAAAAAAAAAACAATCTGTCTAAAAACATTAGCTCTCATGATTGGTCTATAAACCGAATTAGTATCCAAAGTATACTTTGTCACGTCACTTAACTCATCTATGCAGTCTAAACCATCGATATAATATCGATAACTATTGATAGTCGGCCAGCAATAATGGTAGCTGGGAACGGTAATGTCAGCGATTATGTCACATTTAGATATTACTGGATAACAGTATTGCGACATGATCGGTTAAGGGCCACCTAATAGATATTTGATGACGATTCTGTTGCTAATGGGAGATTGGTGTTTTATTTTCTATGTAATTGTTGCTGACCACTTGTACTTGTATGAGTGATGAAAGTAGACTAAATACATTGACAAATTTCGTTGACTATCGATTATGCTTAATTAATACATACATATTTATAATATTAACATCGTTGTTTGATCTCATAACCATACATTTTCAAATTTACCCCTTGAAAGTGAGCTGCATCTGGCAACTTTTCACAATCTTGGGTAGATTGTCTTTCACTTAATAATCAATTGTATTTTATTGACAGCCTCCGTGGCGCAGTTGACTGTGAAACGAGAGGCCAAGACTTCGATACCAGCACTGAGCAAAATGTTTGTGTGATTGTTTGGGGTTTGGTTTTTTATGAGACCGAAAAGTCTCTCTAATATCTGATATCCACGATACAAGACTCGACCTTAGTGTGGAGTTAGGACTATGAAGGTGACAGCTGGGTGTATTTATTTATTTGTATTTAATTAATGGTATTCAACTGAACCATACGTTTGTATTGCAATAAAATTGGTTTCTATTATAATTTAGCCTTGCCTTAGCCTTAGCTCCTTGTATAAATGCAAGAGCATCTCGAGGCAAACCTCACGACAACCTCGGCCACTGTTCATGTAGCATGCACTTATGTGTTTTAAATGTCTCTTTTTATGTGTAGTATGTTAATTAAAATAGCCCTATACATATTATTAAAGGTCTGCCATTAATCGAGTTCATTAGATTCCTTTATAAATTTAAGTCTTCCTGAGAATGAATTCCACTCCTGGAATTACGGAGACTATGCGTTTTCGCAGTGAACAGTTGGAATCATCTAGCGACTTCTTGCAACCATTTTTCGGTATTTTTTCATATGCGCTTACAAATAAACACTTGAAGACACATGCCGTATAATGAACTGAGAATTTTACATATTGGGTATTAAAAGTTAAGAGGGATTTTTAATCCTTTATAGGCCAAATATATTTGTTAAGGGGACATTTTTCTATATGAACGAGAAACGAATCGAATAATCTTGCATTTCCCATTCAGTTTCATGTTGGTATCGCTACGCAGGATGTCAATAAACTATAGCCTAACGTGCTCTCCAAGCCACAAATTACAATTGATTCGACAGAACACAGACAATTTTGGCAATCTCATATTAGATGAGATGAGATGTCATTGGCCTCGATAGTGCAGTAATTGTGAGAGCCATTACGAGAACGTTCACTAGCCGGGCATAAGGAAGTATTCTGCAATCATCTATTTATTTTGGCTGCTGTTCGGTAACTGTTTTTTGCAATCACTGTTTAACTTCTTTGGTGGTTTATTGGTTGATTGTTGGTTAGTATTAAATATTGATGTTAATATTCCCACTCAGATTTCTTATGTACTCTTCGTGAGGTTGAGAATACAATTAGAGTTTTTATTCCCTGTAATAAGCGTTCCATATCAACAAATACAACTGCTTATGTCCCATCAGCATCGCGTTGTGACGCTGTCTTATACGCTTACCGCTGTCTCACCAGACCATTAGAGTGGCATTGGTCGTCTTTCAAGCGAGCAGATTTTGCGTTGATTTTGCTTCGATCTCCGCACGGAGATAAACGTAAGATCAGAGTAATATCTGTTCTGAATTTCGATATTCTGAGATCATAAAAAAGAAGACGAAATATAATATCATTTCCAACCCTCAGAAAATAAGCCATCATGAGAAAATAGTATTTTAAGAATTTGACGACACAAAAGCTTACCGATCAGGAAACGACTTCCTCAAACATTAACTGCATATATCCACAGACTGATAAGTCAATGAAACCTAACAAAAGACGTAATATGACGTAATAGATTTGGATTTCCTCGCCCACAAGACTATCACCCACACAATGGCACTATTCAAGCTACGTGCTGCTGTCATAACGTGTTTACTTAGAAAACTCATTGGTATGTGCAGATTATATTAGAGATGCGCCACACGAGTCCACAATGAGGAAAACAGACTTTCCTACGTCCACACAGAATCCTTGCGATGGTGTGAGTTATAAGCGGTTATAGAGAAGCATTCTCATTTTAGAATCTTATAAAAATGTGATTGGTAATATATTTATATAGTATATTTATAATATGGGTCGGAATAGAGCCCTACAATGTAACTACAGTATGACTCCATCGTTTTATAAAGTAGTAGATTCTTAATTTGGTTACTTTGGACTCCAAACCTTGGACTACAGTAGAAATGGGTTGTTGGCTGTTCTATAGAAAACCAACATGAAACAAAAGTTTGCTATAGTGTTTTGTTAGGTTGGTGAGATTGCCGGGTGACCATTACTCGTTTTCTCCCAATTTTTCTCCTTCCCTTCTCGTTCCCCGCATATCTTGGGAGGCAGGTAATGCAAGTAATCAAAATTATCCCTAACATCGTGCAAGTCGTTTGCTGCTTTGTCGAACTTATGCAGCCAAAAAATATCCTTAACAAATATTAGTCGTTCACACATTACTCTCCGTGACGCTAAACGCAGCATAATTAGTAAAAATGTTATAAATCATGTAAGTACAAACGCCCACAACTTGCGTCGTGTCGTGAGAGATTTGCGTAATTCACACGGAAGCTAACTGATTGTGACTGACATAATAATTTGCCTATTGCGATACACAAACACAAGTGCATCTGATATCTTTCGCCATTAACATTTACTCAACTGTCTACTACTTAGATTTCAATTGATTTGGTAACGCACTTACTGACCATTACATTGCTGGATTATGTTTTTATTTCTTTATCTGCGTGTATAAATGCAAAAAGCTTAGTATTTCTACTCATTCATGCTTTAATGTCTGAAGCTGTAAGATCTACAGATGGAATATTTGCTGGAGATCAATCAATAGAAGTGATTCCCACATCACATAGAAGCAAGAATATAATAACGATCGGTTTGTGTGGACCTAATTGTCAAATGGAGATTTTGATTTTGTTTCTTAAAACAGTGTCGTGGCCAGTGGATCTGAGCACGGGCCAGTGACTGCCTTGGCACTCAATCTCATATAAATGTGCATGTGTTATTATTTCTATGCTACAAGAATTTGTTTCAGGTCTTGGTGTTTTTAAGATCAATAATATCTCGTATTTTCTGCCGTTAAACCTAAGCAGTACATCCACTGATCCCGAATAATCCGTTTAGTCGCCTGAATACCGGGCGGGATAAGTTTTCTCTCTTTTGTAGTACCTAGCTGAGTTCAATAAATATATCTTAAATTGCGACTTTTCTAGAAACATTTAATTAGGTATTGAAAAAAGATGAAGGTTATTGGTACTTCAAAATCATATAAGTCTCCTGTGTAAGTATTTAGTAGCCGCAACTTACCGGAAGAAAAACACTTGTAACACCGCAGCGCAGGTTTCACTAATATTTAAGTGATGTCCTCGAAAGTTAATAACTAAATAGAAAGCCAAAAATAAAGATTCTACAAAAACAAATTAACTTACTAAAATATGGAATCATTGAATTTATTGCCATTATGTAAAAATGTAGGTGTTCAGATTTTTAAAATGCCAGCGCGCAGTAAAAATGTCTCAAATGTTAGATTGTATTTGCTCCATGTCCAAGAATCTTTATCTGCGTTATAAAATACATAAACTCAACCCTGATGCCTGCTCTGAATGTACAATGGCAGATAAACTCGTTCACGATTTTTTCTCAAAATCGAGGAAGTCGGCATTTACATTTTTGGCGCTTTTTGCAAAGGTCAAAAACCCCGTGCAGGTTATTTTGAGAATGCGGGCTAAATGGCAGATGTTCAATGTTTTCTATTCTGTGTGAAGGATTGACGAAAAATTATACTTGAGGTCTTATACACTATCAGACTAAATTCGGTAATAGGTAACTTTTGGAAATTGGAATATAAATGCTTGTGACGCTTGGTGACAGCCTCCGTGCCGGCGTGCTGGTTGTGAAACGAGAGGCCGCGGGCTCGATATCCCCGGGGATATATTAGTGTGATTCACAGGTATTTGTTTCGATTCTGGGTGTTGGTGAGACCGAAAAGGTCTTTCGTAGTTCCTGATACCTACGTCACAATACTCTATATTAGATCCCACTGGATCAGAACTTAGCATGCATAGCATGGGTGTATTTATTATCTTTTGCATAGTTACTTAATCTACGAAAATGAATTACAAAAATCTGATAAGAGATTTATGTGTGTTACTTCTTGTTATTAAAGCATTTAATAACAATGATTGTTTTACTTTATAATTTAAGGGCAGAAACACAAACTCACCAGTCATATGATAGAAAGTGATCATGATTTTTCCCGACTTTGGGCAATGAAATGGTTTTTCGTTCCGATGGAAATTCTCTGCACGACTTTACAATTCCAAAATTATTCCTATAAAAATACCCATCCGTCTAGGATTTTGCAGCTTTGTAATCTAAGTTCCTTCTACTTCTAACGTTATTTGATATACGAAAGTCGGTAATACATCTCATAGGAATTTTTGGCTTGTAGGATAGTGACATTGAAGTTTAAAAATGCACCGGCCCCCATGTTATATTTCTCTTAAAATTTCGACACTACGACCTCCAACTAAGCTGTGGACTCCAGTTATCAAAGTACTTATGATTAGCTACTGACCTTCCAATAGATGTTGGAACATCAACAACAAGCCATTAAATTGATTAGTAGGTAGTCATCATTACTCGAGATTATTTTTAAAAATGGAAATTTGTATTAGAAGAACAGGTTTTTTCATTGCAATTAATGACGAGGCGAGCATGCCGTTCACATAGGCCTCTCTTATGGTACGCCACTGGGCTCGATCTTCAGACCAGCGTCCCCAACCGCTACCAGCCATCGAAAGAATATTGTCACTCCACTTCGTTGGAAGGCGTCCTACACTACACTTGCCGAGGCATGGTCTCCACTCGAGAACATGTCTACACCAACGACAAAAAAAAGTGTAGTTAAGAGTATATATGGCCCTTAAATATTACAGTTTGTGTTCTTGTAATATTCTAGTGCTAGTAAGAATATACATATTTATATTAAACAAACGGATACTTGCAAATTCACAAAATTATATTTAGTTTATATTTTACGTATTTTAATTCGATTTTCAGCAAATAGTTATTATTTGAAAGTCAATATGTGAAGTAACAAATACTCATTTACACGTACTTGTCAGAGAAAATTAATAAAAACAGTTTCATAATAAAATATTCATATATTTACCTCGTTATTACCTCGTAAACACTGGGAAAGGTTAGTACAAACGACATGTTTTTATTATTTATTCAATAATGTAGGCACAGTATTTCTTTTCATACAAATTAACTACACTGTATACATACATACATATACTCACGCTTTTTCCCAGAAGTGCTAGGCAGAGGTACTAGCACATCTACGTTTCGCCATGTATTTTCCGTCCCATGATGTGATAGGGGGCGAGCCTATCGTCATATCAGGAAAAAAACTGTCTCTGGGTATTCCTGATAATGAATAGAAAAATGTTATATCACTTTGTCCTGCCCGGGATTCGAAACCGGGATCACAGCTTGCAATCATACTATAGTACAACTGCGCTACCGAGACATTCTTTATTTACATATATACACTACACTATATGTATGTATATACACAAGTTACAAGTAGAATGAAGGGGAAGGCAAGTAAGCGAGCATAATTGTTTTGAAATGACAAGAGGTGATTAGCTGTTGCCCATCGACATCCTATCTGGACAACATTGCACATATCGTCGGTTGCACTGTACTGTGAACATAGCCCAGCCAGATTAACCAACATTCAGAATTACATTACACTAATAAAGATATTATAAATGCATTTGTGAGGTTGTAAACAATTTCATTGATAAGTGATACAGTTTGTTAATTAATTTATTATTTAGATTCTCAAAAAAATAATATTCATGACTTTGAACTAAACACATTTATGTAAAATAGAGAAAAAAAAAGTGTGAGTAATTTAATTATCTAATGAATTTCGTTGCTGAGACTCTGAGTTTTACTTATTAAACAACTGTATAATTACTTTATTAACATTACTTAGTTATTTATATCTTATCATCTATAATACCGTTGGTATAATTCCCAATCCTCGTGTGGCCTAATTTTCACGAGTCTCTTCGATTCCTCCCACAACCTTCTTGTTAACACTGTATCATTCGCAAACCATGAACTATAGAATTCCTTGCAATCCCTAAAATGCTTCCCACTTTTACTCTCAAGGTTCTGACTTACTGCTAAATACACAGGCATCGTCGCCACTCTGTGCAGCGGTCTGCCAAAATTTCTAAGAGCAGAATTTAGTAGTTTCATCAGTATGCCGTCATCGTAATTTCTAAAGAATTCAGACATGCCTAAACCTGGATCCATGCTAAAAACACTAACACCACTTCCATCTATACGTTTGTTCATTTCAACAGTAAAAAGCACATCAGCTAGTTTCGCGTTACAGTAGTATCCAAAATTCGAGTATTGGTTTAGTTCATTCCAGTTATCTAAATCTATGAATCCTAAGATCAATGCTAGTGACGATACATTGACGATTCTGCTCGGAGCCGATTTTCGTAGAAGCGGAAAAAGCAGAAATGTAAGAAGAAATGATCCGAAGTAGTTCACCTGCATCATCAGTTCCAGGCCGTCTTCAGTATATTTGTCTTGAAGTCCGATAGCTCCTATGTTGTTGATAAGAATGTCCAAACGTGGCTCGTAGCTCATTTCGCCAACAAAGTTCCTTATTGATGTCAAAGATTCGAAGTCCATTTGTCTGGCTACTACGTTCGGGTTCCCTGTCGTTCTAATGATGTCTTCTGAAGTTCTGGCAAGTTTGGTGGCATTTCGACTGGCAATGATGACTTTGGCGCCGCGTCTTGCCAGATTCTTAGCAATTTCGTATCCCGTGCCAGCAGTAGCACCCGTGACGATTGCCACTTTCCCGTCCAAACGAACATCGGTCTCACAATTGGTAAAGTCGTCTCGAATATTCATTTTTGTGTGCGTGCTTGATAAAGTTTGTTGCGTTACTGAGGCTTATTAAACTCTAGCAAGGTTACGAGGAAAGGTCTCAGACAAGGTTTAATTAACGCCTGACGAAACATGCATAACTAGCAATAAAGTAATACTATGATAATAAAATAATAAAAATAATCCTCATATGACTTCATTTATATACGAAACCAGACACATAGTAGATATTCACTTTTTTTAATATTAACCACTGGGCTTTTAGGAACTACGATGGCGTTTACTAGACGTCGTTTTTGATTGTAACAATTGAACAAAATTCGTATATGTAAATGTGGGAATGTATATTACGGTCTTAGAAGTTTTCATAAAACCAAAATATATAAATGACGGAAACGTTATTAAACATAAAAAAATGCGAAGAGCAATAAGGCTTAAGACGAAGCATTAGATCAATGTGTTGTTTCTATTCTGGAGAGCCAGAGATTGAGGCTAAGAAACTCAATGAAATCAAATTGGACTAATTGAGATATCTAGAAATGTCTTAGTAGCCCAGAGTTATTACTTGTTTACATTATAATACATTATCATTATATCGACCTAGTGGAGACTAGGACGAGTTTCTTTGCTTTCCGGCGTTTTTGCCATACCTTTTACGGGACTCAAGTGTAACAGCTCAGATTATTAGTTTGATCTGTGATGCTTTACAGCTGGGGTCTCTGGGTGTAAAAGTCTTATCAGAGGTTATTTACTTCTTTAATCAATTGGTTTGTCACACTCTTTGATGCGGGGAAAAGTGAAGAAAAATATAGAGCAATGCTTGGCATTCCACTGCGCTCGACATCCTGAGACATAAGATGTAAGTCTCAATATGTCCAGTAATGATCTGGCTACAATGTCCTTTAATCCGAAACACAACAGTGCATTTAAACTGATGTATGGCGGGAGAAATAGACATTGCGGTGGTACCACCCAGGTGGTCTTTTATTCCTGGAGACTCGGCGAGCTTCAATGATCGGTGTCATTAAAATAAAAACCGACTTCAAAACAAAAAACCACTAAAAACCAAAAAATAACAAAATATTAAGTACCACTGCAAAGCAAAAAAAAATATATTTATTTCATGGAACTTGTACTTGTTGATTAATTTGCTTAATGACTTGACTAGCCAACAAATCAAAATATACCGGGTATCTCAAGACTGCTACCGAAAACGAAGCCGGGTGGTAGTTTTAGTGGCTACAAACACAATGCAATTAAAAATTTCGCATAGAAACGCGACAATTATTTTTTATGATTTTTTAAATATCGTCATATTTGGGTGGTAAATCCATAGATTTGCTAAAATAATAATTTAAACTCTTTTATACCTTAGAGTATTTATAAATAAAAGGGTATACACTATTATTTTAGGAAAAAAATTATTTACCACCCAAATATGGCCATAGGAAAAAAAATAACATAATAGTTAAAAATTTTTGCTTTTTTTTGCAACTTTTTCTGTTGCATTGTGTCTGAAGTCGCTTAGACTACCACCCGGCTTCGTTTTCGGTAGCAGTCTTGATATACCCTGTATGCATAACATATTGAAGGCGGGCCGCCAAGTACCAAACATGTAGGACCTATGCCTTATATCAATTTAAATATCTATAGCCAGTAACTACTGGACATATTGAGACTTAACATCTTATGTCTCAGGATGGCGAGCGCAGTGGAACGTTCCTACTGTTTATGAGCGGTCGTATCGCTTACCATCAGGCGAACGGCGTGCTCGTCTCGCCATTCATTGCAATAAAAAAAAAACATGAAGTTGAGGGAAATGTGCGTAAATTGTAGTGAATCCTTGCATCGTTGATGAAGCAATATGAAGAATATGAATTACCGGTGGTAGGTCTCTCATATGTGAGAGGCCGCCTGGGTGGGTACCACCGCATTGTCTATTTCTCCCGTCAAACAGCAGTGTAGAAGCACTGTTGTGTTTCGGATTGAAGGACATTGTAGCCAGAGCAACTACTGGACATATTGAGACTTAACATCTTATGTCTCAGGATGGCGAGCGCAGTGGAATGCCAAGCATTGCTTTGTGATTCGAGGTGTTGTTTGGTTCTGCTTCTGTTTATGAGCTATCGTATTGTTTTCCATCAGGCGAACGACATGCTCGTCTCGCCAATCATTGGAATAAAAAAAAAGATGTAAATTTAATTGGTATACATAGTAAGATATCCCATGTAATAGAGATTCATTGCATGACATTTTTATTGCGATGAATGGCAACAGTAGCAAAACCAAACAACACCACGATTTACAAAGCATTGCTTGGGATTCCACTGCAGTCGCCATCCTTAATATATCCACGAGTTACTCCGGCTACAATGTCCTTTAAACTGGAACACAACAGTGCATTTACACTGTTGTTTGGCTGGAGAAATAGGCATCGGGGTGGTACATATTCAGGCGGCTTCTCACATATGAGAGCCCTAGCACCAGTACATTGGCTTCCAAATTTACTATTCCTATCAACCTTTGACCCGTAAGAAGATTCTAGCTTACATAATAACGTATTAAACTTTACTGACACGAAGCAGTGTTGGTTAAGTAAAACAGTGAACAATGTATGTGAATCAGACCGTGTGAGATTATTGACCACGCGTACATTTATAGTTGCTTCTACATCAGTTAAAAATGTTTAGTAATATCTCTTTGTACAAACAGTAACATCTTTGTAGTTTGTTCGAAGTTGTTCGCTAAAGGTGTATACATTTTAAATGTTATTCAGTAATAAATCAAAGAACTAAATTATGGAAATATAATATTTATTTGTCTGCCTCCGAGGCGCAATTAATTAGATGCCGGCTGTGAAACAAGAGGCGGCGGGTTCGATTCCCGCACCAAAACAAATATATGTGTGAAAAACAGGTATTTGTCTCCGTTATGGGTGTTTGCGATAGCGAAAAGTCTCTCGTAGTTTGGTACCCACTGCACAAGATTCGATCTAAGTCAGTGGCGTAAATAACCCATCGGGGGCCCGTGGCAAATTTCATCAAATGGGGCCCTTCGTATATGTAAAAAAAACTTAACATTGTAATTTCGTTTTTATGAATCTTTTTTTTAACGTGGCCTATTTGTAAGCGGACCAGACGCGGTCGCCAACATGTTCATGCTCGTCTAGGGATCAAATCCCAGCACACCTCTGACTTTTTGGAATCATGCGTGTATTGATATTCCATCACCACGCACTATGACTGTGAAGGAAAACATCGTGAGGAAACCTGCATACCATAGCGATTTGTAACAATTTCTATGTTACGTTAAGTCCGCCAGTCTGCACTAGATATAGCCACGCACTCAGTTAATATGAGCTTATACAGTACAGTACAGACTTTTTTAATGATGGCTTCATATTTATCATCGGATTTTGAACATAAATCATTTCATGAAATTTCGTCGCAGTTATAGCGACTCTAAGTTGTCTAACGTATCATTGATATGCAGAATAAACTGGGTGGGCGACAGCACCGAGCCTTGAGGAATTCCGGCATTTACCGACATGAGCGCCGAAGCGTGTTCATCGACGACGACACGTATTCTACGCCCATGCAGAAATCCGGAAATCCATAAATACAGGTTGTCGGGCAGACCGTATGCTGGAAGCTTAGAAAGAAGACCACGATGCCAAACCCTGTGAAACTCCTTGGCTATATCGAGGCTCACAGCAAGAGCCTCGCCACGCCGGTCTAATCGCCTCACCCCAGCGATGCAGAACAAATGCTGGAAGATCACCCGTTGATCGGTTTTGACGGAATCCGTATTGTCTGTCACTGATCAACGAGTGATCCTCCAGGTAGCGGATCAATTGACCGTTTATGATCCGCCCCATAACCTTACAAGTCACTGAGGTTATAGTGATAGGGCGATAATTGGTAGGGTCTGACCGATCACCCTTTCTGAGGATCGATTTCACTGATCGCTTTCATTGGCCTCCGTCCAAGATTCAGGCACAACTCCTGTGTGGTAGGACGCTCGAAAGAGACGAGTCAATGCAGGATACAGCTCCGCTGCACAAGCTCTTAGAACCACAACCAGTATTCCATCCGGACCATTGGCTTTCCGCACATCGAGAGGCCGAAATTTATTCATCTTGATCCATTTTTTCTCTACTGTTGGACATACTCTTCTTCCAAATTGCGCCATTTCACCGTGTCGTCAGCTTGTCGCATCCAGCATCAGGCAGCGACCTTTTGCAAAACTTTACTCCACTTAGCTGGAGGGCGTCCTACACTACATTAGCCAAGACGCGGTCTCCTCTCAAAAATATTTAAACCCCGTAGGTTATCGGTTCTTCGATAGATGTGGCCAGCGCACCGCCTACTTCAGCTTGCTAATCTTGTTTGCTGTCTATAACTTAGGTTGAAATAAAACTATTATTTACGGATTTTCGATCATTAGTAGTAGTGATCGAAACGTCGGGAAGTTAAAAATGTAAAAAATTAAACTAAATTCGCGATAAAATCCGTAAATAATAGTTTTATTTCAATGTGTAACATTCGCGTAAATCTAAGAAACCATTATAACTTAGGTTCTCGGACGGATAAGTTCATTACTTATCTTATCCTTCAAAGAGATACCGAGCATAGCATGCTCCATAGGTCGCTGAGCAACCTTGAGCTGGTTGAGCAGTCGTACTGTGAGTGTCCAAGTCTCAGCACCGTAGGTTATGGCAGGTAAGACGCACTGGTTGAAACCTTTGTTTTCTAGCTTTGTGGTAAAGGTGACGTGAAGACTGGACGTATTTTACCAAATGCTGCCCAGCCCAGCTGGAACCTCCTCGTAGCGTCTTTCTCAAAGTTGTTTCTACCTTCGGGGTCGGCCCCAGGTCGGCATATTCTGAAACAACTTCCAGCTGGTGGCCACAAACAGCAAAAGGTTGGATCAAGGTGGTGGTTGATCATTACTTTGGTTTTGTCGAAGTTAATTTTATGATATATTCGCAGTGAGGCTGAAGCCAGGTCATGCAGCATCTGTTGAACTGACTGTCGATTTCTACGTTCGTTTGTTATTTTATTAATTTATTGTCACTGTCTCATAAAAAGAGCCATTGGGCTTACAGTGACTTTTCTCAATTACAAATAGTTTCACATCGCATTTAATTTTTTTAAATTACACGTTTGTGTAACATATTATGGAGATTTAATATCTTCCACTCCTATAAATATGGTTCAATTTTATTTTTGTTCGTACTTGATTGTGATTGTTTTGAGTCTGAATATTCCTTATCGCCGAGATTTGCTATAGGTAATGGATTTTTTAGTTTCATTCATTCGTTCGTTTCTGGGACTCTGTTTACTCGCCTTTTCATCAATGAATTGGTTCCCAAAGTATTGAGACTCACTTCAGACTCTTCTTTCTCTTTCGGTCTTCGCTACCACTGAAATAGTTTCTTTAACAAGACATGTTTATATTTATTTGGAAACTATTACCTTAATATTCATTAAATTGTAATTTATTGATTTCCAACTAATATTATACTGTGATGAAACAAAACATTTAAATCAAATATTATCGTGAAATGTTTGTCATTATTGTATTAATTAATTTCGTTATTGATTTACATTATTCTCTGCTTACACCCAGTCGGGTTTGGGCCCGAGGCCCTATCGAACCGGGGCCCTGTCGGGCCTGAGACTCTGTCGGGCCAGGGTTCTGCCGGGCCGGGGGCCCCTAAGGCCGGGGGCCCGTGGCATTTTGCGCACTCTGCCACCCTATTGTTACGCCACTGATCTAAGTGTTGGTTTATTATAGTGTAGTGACTGTTGGTTGTATTTATATTTAATAGTCCTAAATGTGGTTTACCTACAATTTTTTTCTTACAAATGGCTTCACTACTGAGATCTGTAAGTCGTGAAGTCCTTGTTTCGATTCTAAATCTGAAAAGTCCTCATTTTTCAGTACTTTTTAGCTTGAAGACGGCCATTGTCTCGCAAGTTATATGTTACGCCTGACGATAAGCAAGAGCAAAAATACTCAAAGCGTATAATTATTATGCTCCTCTTGACGCATGGCATCATCACCCCCTAGTACTTACAATTGGTGTATTAGCCCAAGAATTTCTATGGTATGTAAGTCCGCCAACCCGCACTAGGCCAGCATGGTGGACTATATGGCCTAACCACTCTCAATCGTATTCTCGATTGTAGAGTAGGCCCGTGCCCTGCAGTGGGACGTATATGGGCTGATACAGACAGACAGAAATTAGCCCATAGTCCTACTGCTGAACACGACCTAATTATGAGCTCGATTATAAGGGCCATAATCCAAAAGGTTGCCCTTGTGCAGGTTGGCTATTAATATAAATAAATACACCCAACAGACACATACATATTCCCGACCCCACACTAAAATTGAATCTTGCATTGTGGATATCAGAAACTACAAGAGACTTTTCGGTCACAAACATCCGGAACAAATACCTGTGGATCACACAAATATTCTCGGCGCGGAGATCAAACCCACGGCCTCACTTTTATCAACAAATGCAATGTCTTTTGAACCGTTCCGATACTGCTGTACAGAGATGAAATATATTTTAGGATTCAGAATCACCCTGCCATACCTGACAGACTTGTAGATGACAAATATATTTTGTAATCCATGCCAATCTAATGGCGCAATATTGTCGTGTAGCAAAAATGCTATATTTATTGACAGGATCTTGTAGATTATTACCATGATTACACAATCCTTCTCTGAATACCCTTAATGCTAATCCTAATTGCCTTCTGAATATCTTTCTTTTAGTTGGAAAATTCCTGAGGTTCATGGGTAAGATGGTGGTACTTCGATAAAAGACCACGGAATCGTCTCTATCACCCGATGCGCTCATCAAATTGTTTGTCAACATAGCAATGGGAAAATCGGTATCGGTAGTTATGCTCAAAAAAGTTTTAACGAGGGCCTCAAATATACGTATACGAACGTGAAACGTCTTATGTGTACACGACCCATAGCATTGTTACGTGTATTCTTTCCATACACATGACACATATCGAAATGTAGAGTCACCGGCCGAGGGACTCGAAGCAGACCGAAAACGAGGTGAAAGGTGCGGAGGGACATGGGAGAATGGCAGGTTTCTAAAGACATTAGGGATAGTGCGAAGTGGAGAATAAATTCCAGGAAACCTGGCTCCTCCACCTTGTGTGATTTATAGCATGAAAAGAGAGAGAGAGAGAGAAAGAGAGATACAAAGCGAGGTTATATTTACCGATTTCTGGACCGAAATAATCTAATTTTTTCCGACGTTTTAGGTTTAACAACAGTGTAGCGCACATTATCTTGTCTATTATTTAACCAACTTTACGTGACATATTTATGTAAGACCTATTAATATCTATCATAGTTAATTTAATTAATACCAGTGCTTACATGCACCGTTTTTACATCGGTGCCACGGCCACAGAGTACATTTTACATACTCACGGCGCTCAAGAGGTGGCGTTTACACATAATTAAATTGTAAAGTTAAAATTGAACATCGTGAAGTTGAAAAAAGTCTATCCGGTAGTTTTGTAAACAAAACTGGAGTGTCACCTGTGATGAGAAATAAATGGATTAAACTAAATACACCATACATCGTCAGAAAACGTCACTGCACGTGGTTGGATGTTACTAATGAGTGAATTTTATACTATAATATTAAAATTTATTGAAAGTGATTTGTATATCTCGTTGATATCTTTTATATGAAATAGTTATTAAATGCTGTTTTATTTGTTTTAGAGAAAATACCAACTGGTTAGATAAAGGTGATTTCTCATCGATAGATACAATCAAGTATTTGACTCATATTTTATTGTATTTATCAAACGGTATTTATTTATTTATTTATACACTTTATTGCACAAAAAAAAATACAAATAAAATGAAAATTACAATCATAAAAGTACAATTGGCGGTCTTATCGCTCAAAGGCAATGTCTTACAGACAACCATGGGATGGATTTGATAAAAGGATAATTAGAGGGCAGTCGTAAAGTGTAAAGAATAGGAGTTAAGACGGAAAAAAATATATAAGAACAACAAATAATTACTAAATAATATAATATATAAATACATCAATACATACATATATATATAACTAATACTACATACATAAATAAATACATATTTATATACAGGGTATATCAAGACTGCTACTGAAAACGAAGCCGGGTGATAGTTTAAGCGACTTCAGACACAATGCAACAGAAAAAGTTGCAAAAAAAGCGACAAATTTTTTTTTGTAATTATTTTCCTATGGCCATATTTGGGTGGTAAATACATTTTTTCCTAAAATAATAGTGTATATCCTTTTATTTATAAATACTCTAAGGTATAAAAGAGTTTAAATTATTATTTTAGCAAAAACTATGGATTTACCACCCAACATTGACGATATTTAAAAAATCATAAAAAATAATTGTCGCGTTTCTATGCGAAATTTTTAACTACATTGTGTTTGTAGCCACTAAAACTACCACCCGGCTTCGTTTTAGGTAGCAGTCTTGAGATACCCTGTATAATATAAGAGTATCAGTACATACAAACAGGAAAGTTATCCATATCAATGTGTAAATGTAGGAGACAGGTAGTGATCTTTGACCATTTTTTTTAAACGATGATAGTGACCTCGCCCGTCTTACCACAACTGGTAGGGCGTTCCACAATCGGACAGCTTTGACGGTGAACGACCCGTCCATAAAATTAGTGGAGTGCACAGGCATTCTTAATTCCAGTCTCTCTGACGACCTTAGGGATCTTGAATGGGAGTCATCGAGAAATACAAAACGATCTTTGAGATAAGATGGGGTGACAGGATTAAACAATATATTGTAAAGAAGAGAAAGAATATGAGCATTCCGACGAAGCCGTATGGGCAACCACTTGAGCTTAGTACGAAACTCAGAAACATGATCATATTTGCATAATCCAAATATGAATCTAATAATAACGTTTTGAAGGCGCTCAAGTTTATTTAGTTGGTCCTCGGTGAGATCAGGATAGCTGACATCGGCATAATCAAGGATAGGGAGAAGGAGGGTTTGCGCTAATGAAATCTTCGTAGCAACAGGTAAAAGATTGTGTAATCTTCGCAAGGACCTAGCTGAGGCGAACAACTTACGACTTAGTTCTTGGAGTTGCAGTCCCCAGGTGAAGGACTTGTCCAGATATAGTCCAAGGTTCCTGACTTTATCACAGAAGATAGGTGGTAGTTTGTCTCTGTCTAGTTTTAAAGTCATTCTGGGGCTGCCGATAACTATCACCTGTGTTTTCAATGGATTGACTTTCAGTCCATGGGTCTTGCTCCATTCACAAATGTGCTGGATGTCACTATTAATTATAGCAATCGCATCATTCATATTACCCAAAGATGCCTGAGTATAAATTTGTAAATCATCTGCGTAGAGGTGATAGGAGGAGCGAAGTTGAATAGATATGGAATTTATAAAGACAGCAAAGAGTAGAGGAGTAGAGGAGGTATCTGTATATCTAAAATATAGCAAACAAATAATTTTATAAATCCATTCACAATTAAACAAGGTAAAAACGTTTTGATCATAAGATTTGTTTTACTCCCACTATAAAGTGGGAGTAAATGTACTACACTATAAAGTGGGAGTAAATGTAGAGGAGCATGGGTCAACAATATGGCGCCGAGGAATACTAAGAATTACTTTGAAACCCATGGTGATCTATTTCACATTTGTGTATTGATAGTCAACCACCACGCACTAAAACGGTGAAGGAAAACATCGTGAGGAAACCTGCATACCATAGCGATTTATAAAAATTTCTATGGTATGTAAGTCCGCCAACTCGCACTAGGCCAGCGTGGTGGACTATATGGCCTAACCACTCTCAATCGTACTCTCGATTGTAGAGGAGGCCCGTGCCCTGCAGTGGGACGTATATGGGCTAATACAGAATACAGAGGAATTAGGAATTTGGTCCGATAGGTGCCAACAAAACACATTAATTACGTTTTTTTTTGTAGAGACGAATTTGGTTGAACTATTATAAAATAAAATGCATGGTGTCCTTCGGGTTTATTCCCAGTAGTTCCACTCACAGTTCCACTAGAATAATTAGTGGAACTACTGAGACTTTTCATTCCCAGTAGTTCCACTGGAATAATTATAGTGAATTTACACTGTTTCCTTACTTATTATTATTTATTGATTATTTTTAGCGACACATACGCTGACGTCGGCTTTGCTTAAGGGGTAGGTTACTAAGTAGGCTAGTTCTACACAAAGTACTCCTAAATTTTATGTTGGCCCCAAATTTGTGGTAGAGGTGTACCTATCGCCATATTGGGGACAATTTAAACTCTCAGGCAATGCATACCAGAATTTTCCAATCGAAAACTCGCACATTATTGCGTTTCTTCGACTTCATAAGCCAGTTCATTTTGGCCTATATACGTTGTACCTATACTTATGAAGTGTCGCGTCTATACTTTCTCTTTGTTCTCGCTCTCCTCAGCCACGGGAAGCCCATTGCTGGACACAAGTTTATTCTAATAAATAAATGACACCCAACTGTCACATACATAGTCCTGACCTCACACTAATATCGAGTCTTGTGTCGTGGGTATCGGGAACTACGAGAGACTTTTCAGTCTCACAAACACCCAGACCCGGAAGAAATATTTGTGGGCTGCACAAACATTTCTCTCGGTGCGGGGATCGAACCCGCGGCGTCTAACCAATTGCGCCACGGAGGCTGTCAAATTATTATTCTAAGAATATTTAATTACTTTTTATTATGCACAAAGCAACATTCCGCAACCTAATCGAGATCATAATATTTTCCAGTTATTATTGACACGTTACGATTATCTAGGTAGAGACTTTTAACCAACTTCGGAAAGAGACACTTTCTTCCTACCATCTGGTATACAAGGGTGTTTTCGCCACAGAAGAATGGGTGAGAAACTCTAGCGTTGATATTTTCAAAATAAGTTTACAATACAGTGATATCACCGCAAGCTTTTATGGAGAAGAAAAACACAAAAAACGAGAAATATACATTTTGAATAATATTAAAAACGTAAATTTATATAATTATGATTATTGGCTCGGAAAAGTAAGGTATGACAGGTTTTTTTATTATGGCAGAAAATATTTTAATGAAAATAGCATAAACTGCCAAAAACATACAAGAAAGAAGTTAGGTTTTTTTTTATTTCAACTTTTTCGTACTGGTGGTAGGTCTCTCATATGTGAGAGATCATCTGGGTAGGTACTACCACAATGTCTATTTCTCCCGTGAAACAGCAATGTAAATGCACTGTTGTGTTTCGGATTGAAGGACATTGTAGCCAGAGTAACTACTGGATGGCGAGCGCAGTGGAATTTCGCTCTTTTTATGAGCGGTCGTATCGCTTACCATCAGGCGAACGGCTTGCTCGTCTCGCCATTCATTGAAATAAAAAAACAAAAAAAAGTTACGTCTATTTAAGATCCTCCGCTCTTTCCGAAGTTGGTTAAAAGTCTCTACCTAGATAATGGTAACGTGCCAATAATAACTGGAAAATATTATGATCTAGATTAAATGCTTATGCTTTTATTATGCTTCATGCATAATAAAAAGTAATTAAAAATCCTTAGAATAAACCTGTGTCCAGCAATGGGCTTCCCGTGGCTATGGAGAGCGAGAACAACAGGAAAGTATAGACGCGACACTTCATAGGTATAGGTACAACGTATATAGGCCAAAAGGAACTGGCTTATCAAGTCGAAGAAACGCAATAATGTGCCAGTATTCGATTGGAAAATTCTGGTACGCATTGTCTGTGAGTGTAATTTATCCCCGATATGGCGATAGGTACACCTCTATCACAAATTCGGGGCCAAAATAAAAATTAGGGGTACTTTGTGTAGAACTAGTATCACTTCTTCCTACCTCTTAAGCGAAGCCGTCGTCCGCGTATGTGTCGTCAAAAATAAACAATAAATAATAAGTAAGGAAACAGTGTAAATTCACTATAATTATTCCAGTGGAACTACTGGGAATGAAAAGTCCCAGTAGTTCCACTAATTATTTTAGTGGAACTGTGAGTGGAACTACTGGGAATAAACCGTCCTTCGTTTGTATACTCGTCAAAACAAAATAAGGGCCACTTAATTTTTTGCAGTTTGAGACAGATTTTTGGTACCCCGTGTTTTCGAATGAGATTTTTTATAGTCTTAAGTGCTTGAGTTAACGACGACGGCCAGTTATAGCCGATGTTGTTGTCAAGTGTGCAGTTAAAACGCTTTTTTAACAATATATTCTTAAGTGGTTAGTTTCAAAAAAAACTTTGGAGATTGACGTTAGTTCAGTTTAGCCTCAGTCTATTGACTGCTGCGGTTGTTTTTGATAGTTTTGCGTATAGTTCTTTTATTTTTCTGTAAAATGCCACGATTTTGTTGCCATATGGACTCTCATACTGCTTCTAGAGCCGTAACGATGATCTCAGCTGGTAATTCTCAGCGTTCCGTGGCTTTAAAGCTGGGATATCCACGTAGAGCTGTCCAAAACCTTTGAAATTGGTATCAAAAGAAGGGCAGTGTATCATGGCGTCGTGGCTCAGGAAGAGTTCGTACTACCAGCGCCCAATAAGACCGTTATGTGCGACTTTGTGCACGTCGAAATCGGAATATTACAGCTCGCCTTCTACAAAATCGCTTACACCGGACTACGGGTACCATTGTCAGCGACCAAACAATAAGAAATCGTTTACACGAAGACCACCAATTTGCAAAAAGGCCAGCAGCCCGGGCTAAACTGACCTAAGCCCACCGTGTAAGCCGTTTAGATTTGCACGTCAACATTTGAAATTTGGTAAAAACTAATGGCGTAACGTGCTCTTCATGGATGAGTGTAAAGTGAAGTTTTTTAAGGATGATAGACAGAGACGAGTATGGAGAAGAAGTAGAGATCGTTTTTTAGATATTTTTATTCATGAATGTGATAGATTTGGTGGAGCCAATGTTATGGTCTGGGCCGGTATTAGCTTACAAGGTAAACCTGACCTTGTTTTTCTAAACCAGGGTACTGTGACAATACAAAGTTACGTCGATCGAGTAGTCAGACTTCATATTATTCCATTTTCACAATCAGCCTCTGGAGGTTTCATCCTGATGCAGTACAATGCTCGATCGCACACAGCATGAGCAACTTTGGCGATCCTAGACGAAGCGAATATCCAGGTTTTGGCGTGGCCTGCCAACAGTCCTGACCTGAATCCGATTGAAGAACTCTGGGATCAATTCAATCGATGGGTTAAGGCAGCTCAAGAAGATGTGCATAGTCACCAGCAGCTAATAAACTTATTAAAAAGTTGTTGGAAAGAAATATCTGATAACAGAGTCAAAAATCTTGTGGAGACATTGCTTTCAAGGCTCCAAGAATGCATTTCAAAAAGAGACTTCACTTCACTTACCCGATATGAGAATGTAAAAACAAAATTGCTTTTTATATATATATTTGTTAATACAACGAGTATTCAATGTAAAATAAGAAAGTAAAACATCGATTTTCTTATAACAAACAGACAAGATTTATCCTAATTTTAATGTATCTATTGACGTTTTGAATAATTTATTGTAATAACAATACGTGGTTACCTGTAAGTTGTAGTATAAACGTATATATTTTAATAACTTAACATTGGAAATGTAGGTATACCAATGTCCTTTTTATATTGCTGGTCTAATCTTGATACTTAAACCTTGATTTATGATAAGGATAGCAAGCATCACTTTTTCATGCTGTAGTGCATGATTTTGCACTATTTCACTTGATCACAATTACATTTATAGGAAATAAATTTGATTCGATGTTAAAAATAAGCTAGTAGCGTCCAAATTATTTGCGCACAACGATATACGTGTACTGGAATTTTTTACAGATAATATAATAAGTGCATTATAAATTATAGTCCTGATTTTAATTCTCCCAATCTTCCTCATCACTGATCTTCACCAACCGTTTTGCTTCATCCCACACTTTCTTCGTCATTCCACCATCTCGCACATTCCAGGGTGGTGGAAATCTTGTACAAAACTTGTAATGCTCACCACTGACGTTCTCAAGTTCTGGCGCCGCCGCTAAATAAGCTATCTGATTACCAACATCTTCTTTACGCTGTCCAAACAAATCCAAGAAAAACTTTGATACTCCCTGCAAGAAGTCTGGCACGTTTGAAAGTATGTTGGTGTCTCGAACGATGAATGGATCAAAACTGTTTGCTGTAACTCCAGTGCCTCTCAAACGCTTAGCTAACTCTACGCTGAACAAAACTGAAGCTAATTTTGAATTAGCAACCACTGATATAGTTGAGTATCTTCCAACATCGTTCCAGTGTTCGAAATCTATTGATCCGATGTACATTGACGCTGCTGTTCCTGTTATAATGCGGCTCGGTGCTGAAGCTTTCAACTTAGGCAGCAATAGAAACGTAAGTAAGAATGCTCCGAAGAAATTCACTTGCATAGTTAGGTTTATGTCATCTGCTGTCAATCTATCTGGTAGTCCAATTGCGCCTGCATTGTTTATTAAGACATCAAGTCTTTCTCCACTATTAATTTCACTAGCGAAGCTCCTCACTGATTTTAAAGATCCCAGATCAAGTAATTTGTAGTCTACATTGTTATTTCCAGTTGCACTTATGATTTCAGCTTGAGCTCTTCTTAATTTTGTTTCATTTCTGCTTGCAATCACCACGCGGGCTCCTCGTCCAGCTAAATTCTTGGCGGTTTCAAGTCCAATTCCTGAGCTGCCTCCAGTGACTACGACGATTTTTCTGTCCAACCTCGCTTTGGTATCACACATCATACAATACAGTATGGAGACTATTGCGTTACTGGCACAGAAGGAGGAAAATCAGGTCCTTTGACCGCTTGTTGTGTTTACCTCTAATAAAAAGGGTAAGAGGTACTAAGCGTTCTCGACAATACAACCTCTGTTGGTGATAAAACACAAATAGATGTCGAGTTTAAAATTCCCATCAAGGCAGATTAACGGTAAAATCTTGGAAAGTGTTACTAAGTAAGTAGGTCGTCCCAAAGACATCAAAACCAGACAAGTTTAGTCTTGATCGACCAAATCTATTCGATTAAATAATTGTTAATATCAAGATGATTATAAAAGTGGTTAATCGACTTCAACAATAAATAGATGAACGTTATTTGTGACTAATGACGACACATTTGTTGACAATTATTCACCTTAAAATTAGTTTTTGAGTAGGTAAAAATTAGATGGAACTATATTAAGCTAAATATATTTTATACCGCAGCAATATCAATAAACAAGCAGCTCCCGGTATAAAAACTGTTTTTTATTCATTGCCAAGAGATAGGAAAGTCACTATTAAATCGTAAACCGACAGTCAAGCTTTGCGTCTGTTTTCTGTGAGACTGTAGTACGGCACCCAAACTAGCTGACCAATGTATGATACCTAAAGGATTGTAAAAAATAGGATAAATAATCAAGACCATCTCCATCGTAAATTTCCATGTATAAATTGTCAAACAAGGTGTGCCATCATTAAATATTTGTATTTTTTCTCCTCTCTTTAATATCTTCGATTACAAATTTTGTTAGAAGCTCGAACCAAATGAATTAACAAACGTAGTTCTAACAGGAAGAAGGAAATCGTCAGTTACCAACTCGACAATGGCACTTGGCCACTTGCAATGCATTGCTAAATGCAATCTGCATACATACATTGTGCCCGGAATCAAATTGTAATGTATTTGTATGCCTACATTAAATTTGCAAAACAATTAGATATAGCTTGTGATGTGAATTTATTTAAATCATACCTACGAGTATAAGACAAAACAATAGCTTTCGATTAGACCTTAAGATACAATAAAATACTGCAGTCTTTGTTTACACCTCTGTTGTTAGTACACTGTATATACCCTTAATGGTCATCCTCAGGATATTAACTTTGCAGATTTCCAGTAGTTTAAAAAAGTGCCTCCTTAAATAAATATTCAAAGGTTTATGGTATACAATACCGTAAGTATTGTCATATTTTAAGGCTGACAATGCACTTCCTATTAAGCAATCGGCCTATTCTTTTGTAGCTTCCATGCTATCAAGTAATTTGATACAAACCGAAAGAGGATATGCACATTCTTTGTCTTAGATCAGACCATGAGATTATTAACTAAAATACTGGAATTCCCGACCGTAATCGATTGCGTTGATGATATAAAAAAGATCATAATAACATGGAAGTACGTCTTGGTATCAACAAGCATTGGTCGAATAGGTCAAAGTTATTTTCTATGATAAGTGTTTATTTTTGTAATTATTTTGGGTTTATTTTTATAACTACATTTAATTTGATGATTTCATTTAACTATTATACTTACTATAAAGATAATATGTATAAACCCCTGAGATTATACAAGGAAGTGTAGCTGGCGTGATGTCGTCGAAGAATGTATTATGTGAAACAAAGAACTGTAGTAAGTAAAATCTAACCAACCCGCACTAGGCCAGCGTGGTGGACTATATGGCCTAACCACTCTCAATCGTATTGTCGATTGTAGAGTAGGCCCGTGCCCTGCAGTGGGACGTATATGGGCTGATGATGAAGTAAAATCTACTAACCCAAACAAGGCCAGCGTTTTGGACTATATGGCCTACCACTCTTAATCGCACTCTCGATTGTAGAGGAGGCCTGTGCCCTGCAGTGAGACGTATATGGGCTTTATAGTACAGTGCACTACAGATGACTTTCTAGTCCCTACTGAAGATACTGAAGTTGATGAATTTGGTACGAATTACAGAAAATTTAGAAAGCATCACTATTCATAAACCAACCAGGGAGATCTAATGAATTGTAAAATTAGCCGTAATATCTACTAAATAATAGTGTTTATAGTTACTGTCTCGCCCACGCACTTATCAGTGCAAGGCCTCTTAGCCAGGATCAACAGTGCCACGCAAAGTACCTTGTCTTTAAACCGCGATGAAATACGTCAGAATGAAATTAAAGAGGATTTTGAAAAACTTTCACATAAATGAAATAGATTCCATCGAGAGGGAGAAGAAGGAAATAAAATCAGAGATGACACCGCAAGATTAATACTAGCTGCAAAGGTTAGGTTGGTTGTTTTTATCAACCTAACGACTCCACAGTAATTTATTGTAAATTTTTAAATTCCAGGAATGGTGATGGTGACATGAGCTTGCAATTCGCTTGATGGTAAGTGGTACGACCGTTCATTAACAGTAGCAAAACCAAACAACACCATGAATTACAAAGCAATACTTGGACAGCAATCCACTGTGCTTCCCATCTTGAGACATAATATGATGTTAAGGTCTCATTATGTTCAGTAGTTGCTCAGGCTGTCATGTCCGTCAAACCGGATTACAGCAGTGTGTTTACACTGCTGTTTGGCGGGAGAAATAGACATTGCAGTTATACCCAGGCCGCTTCTGACACCAGTAAAATATGCTAATGTCAACGATGTGTATTACGATGACCTCACTAATATCAAAACATAAGTACATTGATATCTTTAACAATAGAAACGATGTAATTTCATATTGACGAGGTGCGATAGTTATTTATATCCGCAAAAATGACGTCAATTGATCCTAATGACCTGATGGAATGACTTTGTCCGCGCAGTAACATTCTGCAAAAAAAGATTTAACTGTGAGGTGCTGTATTATAGCTTGAGATTGAATTGGGAATATATTTAGATACAATAAAAGTTTGCTGCTGATGATTGCTGGGTAGAAAATAATAACAGTAAGTTGTTCGAGCAATGGAACTTAGTTCAGCAGCGTATAATCTATGACTTAAGAAAACTTTAACCAATGGTCCATAATGAATATAAGGATGTTAATAAAAATGTTTCAAATGCTGATGCCAAAATTTAAGAGATGAATGGGTTTGAGAATAAAATTGCACCAAGATGTAAAATAAAATGTTATTCTAAGTATATATTTTAAGATATATAAGAAAGAAATATGTTAATCAATACAATTAAAATTTACTATTATATTTTAGATTTCTTCATTTTTTAGAATAGCCCATAAAATCAACTAATAACAACCTAAACGATCGAAACAGCGCATGCGTCGGATTTTTTGTAGTTGACAGTAAAACTAAGCAAAACAAGGTCATTTAAATAAAATAAAAAGATATCAAACATTGCGCAAATGAACTTAAGAATTTGCATTTGTTTGATTATTTTATTTTGCTTTGGATATTTGTATGGAGTAAGTATTGAATTAATAAAATTCTTTTAATTTCCAACTTAATTATTAATTTCCAACTTTATACTAGGTAATAAACACGCGTTTTCAGCGAATTCACCTGTGTTATGCATATCATTCCAAATTATTTAGGAATTTTTCATGGCTTAATGCCCTCTAATCGTGCCAGCTTCAGATATCTATCAGTTATTTTATTCACATCTCAAAGTTCGGAATAATGGTGCTATCCATCACATAACCTGTTTATTTATAGTCGAAACTTCGCCATAAAAACTTAAAAGTACTGAATACCAAAATTACCAACGCAGTTTCGACGAATATTGTTGTCCTTTATTGTGCTACCATAATTTCGATTGATTTATCAATTAGAAAGAGTAACTAAGATTGTTACTCGTTAAGGAACCTTAATAAGTTCACATTCTAAGGTGATGATTAGAATAATACAGGGTATATCAAGATTGCTACCGAAAACAAAGCCAGGTGGTAGCATTAGTGACTACAAACACAATGGAACCGAAAATTTCGCACACAAACACAACCAATTTTTTTGGGATGTTTTTAACTATCATTGGGTTTGGGTGGTTAATCCATAGTTTTTGCTAAAATAATAATTAAAACCATTGGATATCATAGCGTCTTTAAAAATAAAAAAGTGTACACCATTATTTTAGAAAAACCTATGTATTACCCACGCTAATACGACGACAGGGAAAAAATTATAAAAATAAACGCTTTTATTTGGCAAATAAATTAATTGCATTGTGTCTGACTCTGAAGTCACTAAACCTAACACCCGGCTATGTTTTCGGTAGTCTTGATATACCCTGTATATTGTTACTTCGCAGGAGTTTCGCCAAGAACAGGCGAAGGTAAGAGTTTGCAACCCAAAGTATATAAAGGATTGCTTCGTGTTTACTGGAAGGAAGAAACGCGGAGATTCGTACCGTACCAACATGACAGGCACTCTGCTAGTGCCTTTTGGAAATAATGTCACCGTAAGTCTTTTGTATGTCCTCATATTTTTGATGGTAATGAAGAAGTTTTAGTTGCTAAATACAGGCTGTTTGGAACAGTTGATTTGGTGTTCGAGGTCCATAGGAGGAATATGTTCAGCAATGGACGTCTTGCAACTGCTTGTATGCATGACGATCAAATGTGTCGTAAAAATCTATTAATAGAGTATCTATACATATGTCAATAAGAAACAATTTCCGATCCTAAAAAGCGAAAATAGCTACAAACTATTTTAATACGAACCTTGGTTCTTAGATTAGGCAATGATAAAATGTCGAGTTATAAACTGAAAATAATTGGACTATTAAATTAATGGGCAATGAATGACGATATTTTCATGCCGTTATCTTGAATTACAAAGCCATGCTTGGCAAATCCCCGCGCTCGCCATCCTGAGACATAAGGTGTGAAGTCTCAATATGTCCAGTAGTTACGCTGGCTACAATGTCCTTCTAACCGGAACACAACAGTGCACATACACAGCTGTTGGGTGGAATTAAACGAAATTTTGGTGGTACCTACCCAGGCGGCCTCTCACATATGCTAGACCTACCAGTAATATATTTAAAAATCACATTTGTTTCAGTTCGCTCTGACTTTTACAATGAAGACCGGCGGAGATTTCCGTTTAGTTGCCAAGGCTTGTGATACCGTCAAGTCTAAATGGTCCCGCGAGTTTATGTTGCAGTTCACAAATATACCACAAACTAAATGCCCTTTCCCTCCTGTAAGTATCTTATCGCCATTTTTAAATTCTTAGGCATAAGTACACTGTCCACTGCGGAACATAATCCTCCTATAACGATTTCTTCAGCGACTTGTCAGTGAAATCATCTGTTGGGAGCAACCTGCACTCTTTAAATACATACATACATAAACTCACGCCTTTTATCCCAGAAGGGGTAGATAGAGGTGCCAAGACATACACATTTCGCCTTATATGTTCTTTAGTACGATATAATAGGGCCAAGTTTATCGCCATATCGGGCACAAATTCCTGCCTCCGGGCTAATAATTAATAGAAAAATACAATATCACTTTGCCCGACCCGTGATTTGAACTCGACACCTCAGTTTTGTAACCAACTTCACCAGGTCTTATTCGTGTTGAATTTATCTTGAGTTATAAAAGTAAAAGTTTATGTTAAATGAGACTAGGGCGCGGGGAGGCTGATGAAATAAGTACAAAAGGCAAAGGTCGTATATGTATGGATGATGCCGTAGGGGTAGTGAAATCGGCAACAGCCTTACCAAGAGACAAGTTAGAAGTACCTAAACACTTAAAAAGATTTATTAAAATTGTCAAAGTAAATTCGGTACTATAATATATTAACAAGCCAAGTGGAGTTTCAATGTCTAACTTGGTATTTTCGATTACATTTCACAATGTATTTATTTTTTACACATTGTAGGCTGTATTTTAAAACTTAATATAATATTTTGTAAACATAATTGTTCGTAACAAATGAAATATAAATATTTTAAATGATTTATTAGCGACTCATTATCACGTAATTGCAAATAGCGATCGGAGCGCGATGACGTTAGTCATCGGGCGGCAGATGCAAGATTCAGCTCATTTTGATAGAACGCCAAACTCTGTTACCGATCGTTGACGTAAATTATAGTCACGTGACCGGTTGACTATTTTTGTTTGATTTTTTTAGATAACACTTTATTGTTCACCAATCACCACATATTACATACCTACAAGTACACAGTTTACGTTCTGTGGAAATAGTGTAACAACTGGCGGTCTAATCGCTATTAGCGATCTGTTCCAGACAAATAGAAAAAAACAATTCCAAAATTTTTCAACATCCCTATTTGTATACTAGAGCAATGATGCAATATGTATTGACCATCCACATTCACGATAGTTTTATTTGCCTTTTTAAAGGGTTTATACAAATACGTGAACATGGAGCTACCACCGAAAAATATTCCGATACCGCTGGCCGATGGTGACTACTTCCTTCGCATGGAGTTGTACGTCACCACCACCAAGGAACCAATAGTGGACATCCTCACAGTTCTGCATTTTGAAGAAACCAGGAAATCAAAAAAGGATAATCTATGTTTGTATTTGTACCCAAGTGGTTAAATGAACCATGAACCATGAGAATCAAATTCAAATTCAAAATAATTATTATTGTTTTTCATTTATTTATTTTTATTAAGTAAGTACTGCTACCTGATATATACTATGAGTTTACACAGCGTTATCTATACTAATTTATAAAGCTGAAATGTTTTATTGTTTGTTTGTTCCTTCTTATCTCAGGAACTGCTAGTTCAAATTATTATTGTGTTGGATAAGTCATTTATCGAGGAATGCTATCGGCTATATTATATCATCACGCTATGAACTACACAAGGGAAATAAGTTATCAACATCGCCCATGAACAAGTAACAAAAGGATAAATAATGTCTAAATTATACATTTATATGCTTAACATTTCCTTTATTGCACAGACATCATATTGATTACAAAATTAAACAAAACCTTACATTGTACATTTATTGAATCTATTGTTTACATGCAACCTAAATACCGAGCGTCAATGTCGACCACACTTGTCGATAACTACGCAACAATGGTGGACCAGCTTAGGATTTTAGTCTTTGAAGTTCTTAGAGTCTCTTGCCCGTTCTTAGAGGTTCTTGCCCGTTCTTCTCTAGTGAAAACCGCTTTCCGAACCAGTTGGTAGATAAAAAAAATGACTGAATCTAAATTATGTAGAACATCTTAATGGATTCAATAAATTATTTTAATTTCATTTCAAAGAAGGCCTGAAAGGATGAATTGCTTTGGGTGTGAAGACATCCTATAATCATACATTAAATTCAAAATTAATGCTAATGAGTAAATAAAAAACATTTTGGAGTATGACCCTTTCAGCATTTACAAACCTACAACGGTGCATTTTTTCTGTTTTGTCTTAGATCCCCATTGCATCGTTTTGACAAAATAATTATATTTGTACTTATTAATTCAAAGAAAACATATTAAAAATACATAGATCTACGAAACAAAATACTTAGATGGTGGAATGTTGTTTATCTAAATTATTATAATAACAAAATATTCAGTAAGCAGTAAAATAAAATATAAAAAAAGCTTCTGCAGACATTCTCTAAATTTTACAAATCATAACTTTATTTGTCTTCTTGCTTGCTACTAAACCATGCGTCTTGACAGAATCATATCAGCAGCCTTCTCCGCCAACCCAATAAGCACTGAGTTAGGATACAAAGATAGTGGGGATGGAAATACGCTTGAATCCACTATCCTAACTCCTGATACCGATTTTACCCTGAAAATATAATTAATTGTATCGTTCTTAATTGCAACGAATACAAGCATAACATTCGCCTGATGGTAAGCGGACATGGACGGTAGTAAAACCAAACAACACCATGAATTACATAGCAATGCTCGGCATTACACTGAGCTTGCTATCCTGAGATATAAGATGTGAAGTCTCAATATGTCCAGTAGTTACTCCGGCTAGAATGTCCTTCAAACAGGAACACAACTGTGCATTTACACTGCTGTTTGCCGGAAGTAATGGCCAATAACATTATGTAAAACTGTATTAGCTGGGATTTGTTCCAATATTTGGGCATGAAAGGTTTTTTGTTATATATATAATTTGGAATTTATATAAACAAAAAATATCACGCAAAAACTGCATTATCACACATGATGTCACCAAACAACGCTCCCAGAATAGTCTGTTTACACTGTTAGAAGTTTTTTATTTAAAAAGCTTCTAACTTATGTCCTTAGTTACTCGAAAAGTATGTGGATCTTCTTCAAATATAATTAGGCGAAAATGATTCTTCAGTAATAGAAAATATGTATAAGGGAATACAAACCTGAGCTGATCATCCACCACCTGGCCCCCAGAACAAGTACCGCTCGCATGATGTCCAGTTACTGCGACCTCTCTTATAATACACTCTAAATATGCGTCCGGAGGTCTTTCAGGCTTTTTAGACTTGGTTTGCTTCGGCGGAGTTGGAACTTTAGTGTTGGAGCTGTAAACATAGGTTATTCTTATCAATTAGTTGATTTATTGTCTTATTTATTTAACTAACTCGGAGGCGGTACTACGGTATGATTGAAAAGCCTCAGCTCAGCTCTCGGGTTCGAATATAAAGTCGCGCAGAGTGATATAGGGTTTTTCAATTCATCAGCCCGAAGTCACGAATTCGCGCCCGATATGGTCGGAAAATATAAGGCCTTAATCAGTCATAAATCTTAAGCCTTACACATTAATTTCACTGACAAAACATGCACGTATTTATGCACGGATCATAATCATGATCCAATCAATCCGCCAACTCTGCATCATATTGGCTGTCAAACAGTAATGGAAATTATTGCTATTTAAAATTGATATCACCACCTTTTTATTTTGAAACCTTAGCATGGTCTATATTTCTATTTTTGCTAACTGTCACTCACAGAATTTATAAACAAAAAACTGATAGCATATTTTAATTGTTAAACGGTATTATTCGAAAAATATATTCAGCCCATTTCACTCACTCCTGCATAGAACACGAGATGGTATAAAAATATTAGCCAAACAAAGAGTTTCTTACAATCTTCTTCTTTTCGGTGGTATGTCCATCTGTTCGGTTAATGTGTAGTTCCAGAACGAGAGGCATCGCTCAGGTCTCGGCCAATGGATCTTGGCTCCGATATCTTGGAATGCTTTTGATGATACCAACTGTTCCACTCTCCTTATTGCTGTAAATTAAAAAGCAATATTGAATAAAACAAGCACAATATTAGTAAGAACATTTTTTTCTTATATACTAGGGTTAAGTTAAGTGCGTGGTGGCCTGTTTGTAAATGGACCAGACGCAGCAGCCAACATGCTCATTCAGTCGCGGGTTCAAATTCCAGGGCATACCTCTGACTTTTCGGAGTCATGTGTGTATTGATAGTCAGTCACCTTAGGTCAATCACCATACACTTTAACGGTGAAGTCCACCAACACGCACTAAGCCAGTGTGGTAGACTATTTGGCCTAACCACTCATAATCGTACTCTCGATTGTAGAGGAGGCCCGTGCCCTACTGTGGGATGTAGATGGACTAATACAGTACAGTCATACAGTGCTAAGATTGGCTATCATATTAGTCTTGTTGTGTGAGTTACCAAGTGTTATATGTATATTTGATTGAGAATGAGATGTCATGAGAATAATCGTATTTTTGATTGAATTGAATTGACCGCAATGACGCACAACATCAAGTCTAGCAGATATTAGTTAGGTACTTAAACTATTTAATGTACCGGCTAATACATTCATAGTTTACAAATTTAACAATCATAATCTACTAGAGCATCGGAAATAATTATATAAATAGAAATATTTAAATATAATCAGTTACCTTGAATCATGCATTTAACATCACTATAGTTTTCTAAGTATCTTGGATCTACCACCGGTGGAACATTTATCTGCGCGCTGGCTAAACTGACGAATCCTCTGCTTGTGGGCTGAGTGCAAGTCGCGATGAACATGAAACCCTCCTTATGTGTAGAATTGTAGAAGGGAAACGTTGAGCGGAACACCTGAAATTTTTTGAGAAAAAGTACATGATTATCTTCTGATATCACTTTTGATAATAATAATTTAACACTATTAAAACATTAAATATCACGAGTCAATCAATACAGAACAAAAATAATAAGAATTTTTCAGATTTGATGAATCATTACGTGGCCTTATCACTAAGAGCGATCTCTTCCGGACAACCATTACTTTCTAACCTTACACAGTCTTTGGTAGAGAATGATTAAAAAGTGTATTTGTTATGGGCCAAGTGATTAATCGTCGATTATTCATAATGTCCGGGCAGTATGAATAATGCCCAATAAGAGCGGGCAATGTGATTATATTCAATCAATTTATCACATTGCCCGGGCATTATGAATAATGCCAAGTGCCTATTAGGCAGAGTGATATAAAGTCAAATCAAAACAATGAGCCGAAGTGGTAGAATTTAGAACAGGGCAGCACGAGGGGGTGGGTTGGGAGGAGTGGAGGGGGAGGGGGAGTGGCGCACCACCCCTGGTACCACTTCTTGTCAATACAAATTAGCTTCTGCATCGTCTCCGGCGCTACGGGAAGTTCAGCCCCTTCGCCCTTGCGTATCAAAAGATAGGCACCCATGCTCACCTCAGCCGCTACGGCTCGCACGGTTGCCTATCCTTCGTTACAGCGGGCAGGGGCTGCTCTCCCTCCGCGCCTCCGGCTTTTTATGTACACTCTAGGGTCGGTAGCCAAAAGACTACGTGAAGTCGGGATGTCCCGAGTCGGTTTTGGGGCACAGTCACAGATCACTCCCAATAGATACCTAATGCAAGGCAGCGGTTGCGCCCAACACATATAAGCTATTAGATAGATATAAACCGATGCCAAATGTCGCGTCATCAGTGTCGTCCAAGTAGTGGACCCGCACATGTCGTCGCACGTTAGCGAAAATTACATTTTGGGAACATAATATTACAGTTACAAAATGATTTGTTCAATAAAATGGTGTGCAAAAAACTCAAAAAAATAAAGTATCTAAAAACGCAATAAGTTTTCATCGATAACTAATATTCTTTAAATTAATTTGTTCCCGAGCGAGCTCAATTTATACTGGTTAATGTATCAATGTCAAACAGTCGAGTTCGGATGGAGAAACTAGTACCTACGTAGTACCTACACGACGTAGTAGTCCAAGTGTGTAGTGTGTGAAGTACCTACACGATATTAATGAAACCCACGACGACATGCACTTCATAGTAATTTTATTAATTCTTTGCCTTGCATGTGTATTACCATTCAAAATTTCACAAACGGGGTACTGCTATTGTCATTTTTGAAGACACAGCAAGAACTTATTCAAGGTCCTAATAATATTTTTAGACTACGGATTCCGTACTAGCAAATTGCTGGAGAGACATTACATAGCGGAAACGAAAAGAAGACCATTCGTAGCCTCACATGACTTCAGTTGTGTGTTCCGAACATTTTACTTATGATGATTTATTATTTACATAAATACAGAAATCAGATAACAGCCCAGGAAAAAAATCCAAAGAGTTAATTCTATTCGGAAACAAACACTAGGAGATGGGTTTAGATCTTCATTGTTTTTACTAAAATGCGTTATAAATATAATTAATAGTATGATTACTTTAAATAAAGAAAAATATTTTATTTAACCTATTTTGTATATCAAATTATGGGGAAAAGTTAAGTTAATAATCTGGAGTAGGCATCCCTAAACACACACACCTTGACAGTTGGATGACAATAATTACACGACCGGTACTCACACATATCAACGAAAGTGAGGACACTTTTAGCGCATCGTTTGTTGACATTGCTCAATCTAGACGAGTATATAATCTAAGATTTACCATATAGGATTGAATAACATAAAATAATAATCAAAATTGTATTTTTGTATTTTTCGGCTGAACAAATTGTTTCAAACCATCGGGTTTAGTTTTTAGATGTGTTAAACTCAGTAGGTACATGATTTATTAATATTTAATTACGTAATCAAAATAAATTTAATTACACTCACTTGTGTTTTATCATATTTTGATAATGTGAGAAAAAACTCTTTCGATAGGTGCGTTAGTTTCAGGCGGAATACACAACGTACTCAATAATTGTTGAAAAGTTTATTAAGTTAAGATGTTTTTACGAAAGTTTTTATATAGTACGATCACGGATCACCACGGTTTTAGTTGGGTCCCCAGTAGTAGTTCGGTAAAGCATTTCGAACGAGAAATAAATAATAAATAACACCCAACAGTCATATACATAGTCCTGACCCCACACTAAGATCTAGTCTTGTGTCGTGGGTATCAGGAACTACGAGAGACATTTCAGTCTCACAAACCCCCAGACTTGAAAAAATTATTTGTGGGTGGCACAAACATTTCTCTCGGTAAGGGGATCGAACCCGCGGCCTATCAATTCACAGGCGGCGTCTAACCTACTGGCCAACGGAGGCTGTCTAAAAATAAATTTTAAATTATTATTTGGTCTATTTGCAAAAGCGGGACGATGTCGGCCTTGCTGGGGACACCGGGACAGACTTCCTGAAAGCGGGACGTATGGTCACGTTAGTTATATATATTGTCTCAAAAACATTCATAGTTAGTCAAGTGGGTTTCATCGTCACTTGTCGATATTACATTTACTACGGCCGCCGTCCGAATTCAAGAAACGGAATAATTTATTGTAGCCCTTTAGGGCGTGAGGTTTCTGTATTCTGTATCAGCCCATATACGTCCCACTGCAGGGCACGGGCCTACTCTACAATCGAGAATAAGATTGAGAGTGGTTAGGCCATATAGTCCACCACGCTGGCCTAATGCGTGAGGTTTAGTTATTTACTATTTCATATTTTTATCTGATCTTTTATATCAACACTTAATTTGGGTATTTCGCCATTATGGTATACAAAAATACACGGTGAATAATAGAAATAAAACCGTTACGTACTAAAGTATAAATCTTAATCCTATTTTATTCGTAGTTAGCGGTTGCCGGTTGGTATAATTTATCAGATCAGGCCGGTGAAAAAATATGATCAAACATTTAACAAGTTGGTAATTAAGTTATAGAAGCGATCATAACACATGAACTTACTGGCAAATCGAACTATCGATATATTTTTTTTATTTATCGACTTATGCCTCATCTCTCCAGTGAAGTCCACGTGACCGCGCTGCAACCCGCCCACCCCCCGCGCAGTTCCCTTCGTTGGCGTTTTCGGTTCAAAACAAAACTATCGTAATGCGGTATCTATTGGAAGTGATCTATTGGAAGTGGGCACAGTCAACCTGTCTTATTTATGGGTCTATCGCAGATGTGACAATGCGACAGCCCACCACGTCAAAAATCACCTATTAATCACATTGCCCGATCATCATGTAGCCATATTCATAATGCCCGGGCTATGTGATAAATAGGTGAGTTTAGATTGTAATTAATCACTTGGCCCGATATGGCTCGGCAATATTCATACTGCCCGGGCATTATGAATACTGCCCGCATTAATAACTTGGCCCATAACATATTCATTGGTCATACACGTATGAAATTCTTTCGAATGTCTGGATGTTAGGGAGTGATAGTTTTATTGCTATCAATGGCGAAAGGAGCATGCCGTTCGCCTCATGGTAAGCGATACGACGGCTCCTGAACAGTAGCAAAACCAAAAAACACTTTGAATTACAAAGCAATGATTGGCATTCCACTGCGCTCGCCATCCTGAGACATAAGATGTTAAGTCTCAATATGTCCAGTAGTTACTCTGGCTACAATGTCCTTCAATCCGAAACATAACAGTGCATTTAAACTACTGTTTGACGGAATAAATAGACATTGCGGTGGTACCCACCCAGGCAGCCTCTCACATATGAGAGACCTACCACCAGTAAAAATATTATAAGAATTGATACGTCATTTACTTACAAAGGGCTTGTAATTAGATAAATCTCGAAGCAACCTTTCACTGGCGGTTCCCATTGAGAACAGCATCACTAAGGAGTTATTTTGCAACTCAAGGCCCGCTACGGGTGGAAATGCGAGCAATCCTGGAAAATTTCAGTTTCAAATTATTTACCAGAAGAATTAAAAAATGAGTACGTGTTAAGTCTAGCAGCATTCCACTCTCATTTTTTATAACAAAAGTGTAATTTACTCAACACAACCTTATGTAGATTCTAATTTTCAAAAACTATGACCGTTTGCATAATAATTATGAAGTGAAATGAAAATAATTTATTGAATCCATTAAAATATTTTACGTCATTTAAATTCAGTCTTTTTTTATCTACCCCTTAGTTTGGAAAGCGGTTTTCCCTAGAGCAGAACGGACAAAAAACTCTAGTGTTGCTTTTTTAAAAACCAGTTTTACAAAATAATTATGTGATTACTCACCATCACTTTTGAATAAGTAATTCCATACAGTGCTAAAAGTGAATACTTTGGACAAGGTCACGCTGATGGGTTTCTTGATGCTCACGTAGAGAGGCATGTTCATGTGGTCGTGGAAGTTCTTGCCGACCTGCTTATTCTCTGATACCAGCTTTATACGTAAACTGAAAAGACAAGTGTTGCTACAAATATTGCTTGCGAAGACTTGATTATTTCTATTGGATTCTAGATGATTATCTTCGTGCTACAGTTTCGTACATTTAATTTATAGTAAGCGTAGTGTATGACGCCCTCCAACGAGATGGAGTTACGATATCTGAAAGACGGCTGGTAGCGGTTGGAGACGATGGGCTGAAGATTGAGCCCAGTGGCTCACCATAGGAGAGGCTTATGTCCAGCAGTGGCCGCGAATAGGCTAATGATGATGATAATGATGACTATAAAAATGTTTTACAAGATATATTGCAAGGATCTATAGAATAATTAACATTAATATCTGTCCAAGCACCAAATATTACCCGTTAGCCACGTATTCACAAGACAGGCTACATTGTTTCCCTTTGTATACAGACTCACTTATTTTAACTAAGTTACCTTTGCAACAAATCTTTTGGTCCGATCCCAGATAGCATTAAGATCTGTGGTGTTTTGATCGCTCCGGCGGATAAAATTATTTCTTTATTGACGAATATATTGTTAAGCTCTCTGTGATTCTGCAGAATGTATAACGACGATGCTTTGTTGTTTTCGAAACGGATCTGTAATCAAAGAATAATTTTGAATCTCAAACATTATTTTACGTGCCTTCTAGTAATGCATTCATCTGCTATATTAGTAATATTTAAGCCCTCATCATCATGTTAGTCTTAAAAATTGGCTTCAAAATAACTAAGTTTAATCAGTAGCCAAAGATCTCATTAAATTATAAAGGCTCACTGAAATTAAGCACCGAAGGTTATTCTCAGAAAGTTTGAAGCAACAATACTTACAGAAATAGCTTGAGTTTTCAGCAGTATGTGTAAATTTTTCCTTGTTATAGCTGGTTTTAGGTACGCGTCTAGTGTGCTGCGTCTCATGCCATTATGCACGGTGGCCACCGCCTTTCTGAACACCGAGTATTTGTTCTTCAGCTGCTCCGATGCTCTTCGAAACGTGTTCATTAGCTCATCGTCTTCTTTGATCAGTTTTAGCTTCATCGGAGCCTGCAAAGATTCAAATATGTGCCGTGTAAATGTACTTTTGTGTTTCGGATTGAAGGACATTGTAGCCAGAGTAATTACTGGACATATTAAGATTTAACATCTTATGTCTCAGGATGCCGAGCGCAGTGGAATGCCAAGCATTACTTTGTAATACAAGGACTGTTGTTTGGTTTAGCTATTGTTCACGAGCAGTCGTATCACTTACCATTAGGCGAACGGCCGGTTCATGTTGGTTGCTGGCTTGCCCTTACCTTTCCCGGACGTATATAATTTGGTGTAACATGAAACTTAATAATATTGTTCTCTTAGGTTTCATGATAATTTAATTTTATCGTAAATATAATCCAGTGGAGGGTAGTTTGTCGCTTGAATTACGTTTGGCACGTCAATTTGTAATAAGTTTAAGTGGCGCGTGGTGCGCCACCGAGCTGGATATTCACCTAAATCTGTCGTTTATTCTGGACTATATAGTGCGGTGTGGTGTTTGGTGGGCCTATAGCCACCACAGTTGTCGGTGCTGACCATCCAACTTCGGTGAGTAAGCTTGACGTAAACTCATTTGCAAAAAAAACGGGCACCTAAGCAATAAACCATTTCAAATGTTACTATTGGTTTGTTTGATAATTATAGGTAGTTTTACTTTCACAATTTTGTAAATTAATAAGCAAATAATCGTTTTCGTCAGTATTATCATAAAATTTTGATAAAATTTATGGGTTTTAATGCTAAAGTACACTAGTAGTGTATGCTCGCTAGTAGTGCATATGCTAGTGAAGTAAAAGTTAACAAAGATTTTTGTTTGTTTTTCTTTAATAAAGTAAAAGCAGATAAATGTTTAGTATGACCCCCTCTAGCTGTAATCACAGCTTGAATTCGTCTGGGTATGCTAGCGAGGATATCCCGGATACTTGCTTGCGGAATACGTTCCCACTCCGCGGTAATCACATTCTTCAGCTCTCTGATGGTCTGCGGAGCCGGTTGTACTGATCTCACGCGTCGTTTCAAAACGTCCCAGACATGCTCTATAGGATTGAGCCTGGTTCTGGAAGATAACCATGTACCCAACCACGGGATGATCGTTTTCTTGTGAGTCGCGCATTGAGAAATCGCAAGTCTTCGTATGTGGACCTTAAGAACAACCTCGAAGAAGTAAGAAATGTGCATATTAGTCTATGGACGGTCAGGAGGAGGCTTCTCGCGGCCAATATACGCAGTCATCGCCCGGCCCGCGGCCCTAAGTTACTCCGTGAGCACAGAGTTGCCAGGCTTAGGTTTGCTCGAAATTGTGAGTCATGGACTCAAGAAGACTGGAATAGGGTATTGTTCTCCGATGAAGCCAGGATATCTCTGTTCGGTAAAGATCGACGTCGGCGAGTGCTACGAAGACGAGGAGAACGCTTTGCAGAGGCTTGTTTTGAAGAAATCACACTTTATGGTGGGGCTCTGTTATGTTTTGGGCAGGAATAAATTCAATGGATCGTACAGAGTTAGTCTTCATTGAAAACGGCTCACTGACTGGACATCGATACATAACGGAAGTTCTAATTCCTCATGCACAACTCGCATTGGCCGCTTTAGGCGAAGACTCAATTTTTATGGACGACAACGCTCGCGCCCACCGGTCTGGCGATGTGAAAGCGTATGTGCAAGAGGTCGGCATTCGTCGTTTGGATTGGCCAGCTCGAAGTCCCGACCTCAATCCTATAGAGCATGTCTGAGATGTTCTGAAACGACGCGTGAGATCAGTACAACAGGCTCCGCAGACCATCAGAGAGCTGAAGAATGTGATTACCGCGGAGTGGGAACGTATTCCGCAAGCAAGTATCCGGGATATCCTCGCTAAATGCTAGAGACGAATTTAAGCTATGATTTCAGCTAGAGGGGGTCACTCTCAATACTAAACATTTATCTGCTTTTACTTTATTAAAGAAAAAACAAACAAAAATCTTTGTTAACTTTTACTTCACGAGCATATGCACTACTAGCGAGCATACACTACTAGTGAACTTTAGCATTAAAACCCATAAATTTTATCAAAATTTTATGATAATACTGACGAAAACGATTATTTGCTTATTAATTTACAAAATTGTGAAAGTAAAACTACCTATAATTATCAAACAAACCAATAGTAACATTTGAAATGGTTCATTGCTTAGGTGCCCGTTTTTTTTGCAAATGAGTTTATTTTAGCTTTCATTAGGATTATCTTTTAATTCGCCTTCGTATTGTACTCTGTAGGAATTTCGAATCGCGGATTGTGGACAAAACAACAGTGTCATGTTGAAATAAAACTATTTTTAAGGATTTTATCGCGGATTTGGTTTGATTTGATTTGAGACCGAAAAGTCTCTCGTAGTTCCTGATACCTGCGACACAAGAGTCGATCTTACTGTAGGGTCCGGACTATGTATGTGACTGTTGGGTGTTATTTATTTATTTATTTATCGGATCGCAAAAACCAACTAACTTTTTAAATAAACATAATTATAATTATAATAATTGTAAAATAAGGGTTGTTAAATTGTAACAGTCACTGAGCGAATGACTAATACCTCGGTCCGCCCCGTGATCACGAAAGCTGTACAGCAATTGTGAACGTCGGTTGAAAAATATTAAAATTAGACCTATTCCGCGATAAAGTCTGTAAAAATAGTTTTATTTCAATGTATAACGTTTGCCTAACTCTATGAAACCTTTATACAGTTTTATATTTTAGGAAGGTAGATCAGTGATAGAATATTATGCCTATGGCAACTAGGTTATCGTATTTAGCATAATTTAATCTAGTTTTAAAACAACTAACCTTATCTCCAGGGCATTCTCCATCAATGGAACAGTGTTCGGAATCAAAGTCGCTTCTACTAGTACCAAAGGCCTTTATAAAGTACGGCCTTAAGTCTTCCATAGACCAGCCGTTAAAGCCCAGCTTGGACCATCTGTCGTAGTCTTGAGGCAGTCCAAAGCCATGTAGGAGGAAGTTCAGTTGTCCGGAACCACCTAGGCCTTTGCCTCTTGGTAAGATATGCGTCTGTGATTTGTGATAAGGGAGAATATTTTTTTAAAACCTTTTTGTAGTATTTTTAGTGCGTATAGGTTTCTTTTTATAATATATTATAGAGGGCAAGTAAGCATATGGTGGACCTGATGTTAAGTGGCCATCACCGCCCAGGAACATCTGCAATACCATAGGGCAAGGAGATGCGTCGACGATGGATGAATGGTACCTAATCGGGACATAATTTGTATGATCTAAAGTTTTTCACCGAGTCTGTGTGTTAGTATTTGTAAAATGCATTGACGATAAATATAAGGGAATACTAAGTTAGAGTGCATTTAAACAAACTTATCCACAATAAACCGCGCCTGGTTGATAACGATGTAAGCAAATATATAAAATTGTTCATAACGTATTCCGTATGATTTTTTACATTAGGAACAATTATTGACCAGAAGAAGTATATTCTGATTTTAGGTGCTTTAGTTTGTTTACTATGATCTACCTGTTTCCACATTCCAAAAGAGGAGAACTTCTGAGGGACTGTCCTCACAGACCAGTCATTAGGTCCTAGTTGTGCTGCTGTGGACGTGAGTGGTATGTTAGTTAGGAACCCCATGTTGTCTCCTGCTTCAACAAGCAGGACCTTGTTTTTAGGGTCTTCTGATAGACGAGCTGCTAGGACGCATCCTGCCGTACCAGCACCCACTGGAATTTGTTATTTATTTATTTATAGTTCTATTTTGCACTATACAGATATTCTTTTAATTAAACAATAAAAATAATAGTACTAGTCGCGGCTTTATCACACCAGGTTATTTCTTACAGGCTACCATGGGATGGATATATAAACAGGAGATTGAAATTAATTAAGACTATTGTAAGGAAGAAATAATTATTTATGTTTTTTTTGTTAAATCATAGAGTACTTATACTAGTATAGGTCCGAGTTGTGTTTTAAAAAATCGTAATTTCGATCGCTAATTTTAAGACTCGCTTGTGAGTATCGAAAATATTGAGAGGAGCCACCATTTCTGAAATATTCAGTTATTTTATGAAAATAACAATTCCATAAACTGGTACCGTATTTCTACTATTCAGCAGAATGGGAGGCAGATTTTAAATATTAAATTAAGTGTTTAAATACAATTGTGAGCTCTTATCATTATTTTTTAGTACCTGTAATGACAAAATGTCAATGATCGTACTAACAAACTGAAGATTACATAAAGATACACTTACCTACAATGTAGTCATAACGCTTCTCCGGCTTGAGAACAATACTAGTGTACACGTTCACATACTTTTGATAGACGAAGTAGGAAGCGCAAGCGATAATCACACCGAATATATAGGAATAAATAGTCATTATTTAAATAGGATGCCTTACATCCACGTTACGACATCAATGCGACTAGACTTGTGATTTGTAAAAGGTATTTTTTATTTGATAGGGTACTAATCGAATTAACAGAGGTTGTCAACAATTTGAATAAATTTGCCTATTTATGTATGCGAATAAATAGCGAGAAAACCCGTACCCGTACCCCATATAATACAGTATTTATATACCTACATGTGACAAAGTGACTACAGCGCGCCTGATGGAAAATTTAATGCAATTGGCGTGTGACGAAATTAGGAACTGAAAATACAAGTAAAAATATCTACTTTTATTGCATTGTTGGACGTCATTTTCATATTGTAAGCAACGAGTACTTAAACTCGTAATCTAATAGTTATAACATGTAATAATACACGGTGAAGAGAGGAAATCTATTTTATGTTGTGCAAAGTAACAACAGCATGTTTGGGTGACAGAAGATCGTAAATGACGTTTAAGTAAAGAATCCGCCACAGGTTAAAATAATATGCCCCGGTGGCGTAGTTGTACTACGGTACGATTACAAGGCTGAGGTCTCAGGTTCGAGTCCCAGGTCGGGCAAAGACGGAACACATATGGCGTAGCATTTCTGCCTACCCTTGTGGGATAAAGGCGTGTTCGCAAGTCGCACAAATTGCCGCCAAAGAGTGAGGCCTCTTCGCCAATGCCGCTAGAGCATTCGGCAATCATCAAAATTATTTGTTAAATTGAAAAAGGCTAATCTTACGTATAGTTGATGCTGATTTGTGATTATAGATTGTATATTCATTCCATAATGTTGATCTCATTAATATTTCTTTAATTAAAATGTATCTTACTTATTATATTCCAAATAAAATGTTTGAGCGTTTTTACCCCGTACCCTGAGCGGCATTACCCAGTCAGGGGCAATGCCGCTCAAACATGTTTTTTTTTATAATTTTTTCCTATTACTCGTAGATTAAATATATTATATGCTTTTTTTGTTAGTTTGTTGATTACTCGATAATTAAAGACTGTTATTTTTCTTAATTTTGATTTAAAAATAATAATAAATAATTTAAAAATACACCATGTTTTCCTTAAGTGAACGCCATTCCCCCTGCTTACCCTACCTTTTATTTTGAATCGTGTCCGGGAACTAGCAAATCCACAACAGGCACTCTCAAAGTGCGGCAAATATGAGTACTTTTAACAATATGTAACCATAACGCATCGAATGCATGCTCCCTGTGTTCTATCCCGGCACAAAAATATTAAGATATGAACGATGAACATTTTAGGAAAATGTTGACTACCTCTGTTCGAAGACTTAAGAGGATTAAGAGTTCGCCAGGCAGATCAATACTATTTCAACGTTGTCACGCAAAGTATGATGTACCTGCTTTGTGGATTGCATCACCAGTTGAGACTTAACTACCAATCCGATTTATCTATCCAAGTAACAGGAAATCACTACTCCTATATATTATGATATGTATGACACACGCAAGTACAACCTCGAAATATCCTAAAAATATATTTTAAATCCTGAAAATCTGTAATAGAGGATGTAATTTGTATTTTTTTTACTTTTAAGCAATTTTAACAACAATGTGCCTGAAATACACACATCTTGTTAGTCATGGCACTACTTTTTGCATAGGTTTCCATGATCAGTCATATTTTATAAACCTATTTTATTTAGTTACCAAATGATATCATCATCATCATCATCATCATCAGCCCGTTGCAGTCCACTGCTGGACATAGGCCTCTCCCAAGGTACACCACAGAGCCCGGTCTGTAGCTTTACGCATCCAGTTCTTGCCGGCCCTCTTCTGCAAGTCATCCCGCCATCTGGCCAGAGGACGTCCCACGCTACGTTTGCCAAGACGCGGTCTCCACTCCAGAACACGCTTACTCCAGCGGTTATCCGTTCTGCGACATATGTGGCCAGCCCATTGCCACTTCAACCTACTAACTTTCAGAGCTATGTCGGTTACCTTGGTTCTCTGACGGATCATTTCGTTTCGAATTTTGTCCTTTAGAGAGACTCCGAGCATAGCTCTTTCCATTGCACGTTGAGCGACCTTTAACTTGTGGATTAGCCCCACAGTCAGTGTCCACGTCTCGGCTCCGTACGTCATTACAGGGAGGACGCACTGGTTGAACACTTTACTCTTTAGGCTCTGTGGTATATCCGACGAAAATATATGGTACAACTTCCTAAATGCTGCCCAGCCCAACTGAATCCTCCTATCGGCTTCCTTTTCAAAGTTATTTCTACCCAATTGTATTAGTTGCCCGAGGTAGACATACTCCTTGACAACTTCGAGAGGTGTGCCATCTATGATAACTGGTCCCGGAGCGACAAAGTCATTAGACATGACTTTCGTCTTGTCAAGGTTCATCCGGAGACCAATTCGTTTAGAGGCTTCATTTAGGCTGTGCAGCATTTCTTGAGCTTTCTGCAGCGATTCTGCCATGACTACGATATCATCGGCAAACCTTAAGTGGGAGATGTATTCGCCATTTACATTGATGCCTCGCCCGTTCCAGTTTAGAGTCTTGAAAACATCTTCCAAGGCATTTGTAAACAGTTTCGGGGATATCACATCCCCCTGTCTTACTCCTCGATGCAATGGAATCGGTCTTGTTTGACTATTCTGTACTTGGACGGACATAGTTGCGGCGTCATACATGCTTCTCAGTACTTCGATGTATCTAAAATCAACTTGGCAGCGCTGCAGGGAGTCCAGAACAGACCAGGTCACAACGGAGTCAAAGGCCTTCTCATAGTCCACAAAAATCAGACACAGAGGCTGATTGTATTCCTGGGTCTTCTGAACAATCTGCCTCACGGTGTGTATGTGGTCTATGGTGCCGAATCCTCCGCGAAATCCGGCCTGCTCCGGTGGTTGGAAGTCATCCAGCCTTCGTGCCAGCCTATTTGTGATGACCCTCGAAAACAACTTATATATGTGGCTCAGAAGCGATATAGGGCGGTAGTTTTTGAGTTGGGTCTTGTCCCCCTTCTTGAAAAATAAAACTACCATGCTCCTGCTCCACGCTCTTGGAGTTCTCCCTTGGTGGAGAACGGAGTTAAATATACGCTGTAGCTGCCTAAGGATAGGAGTTCCCCCAGCTCTTAAGAGCTCAGTTGTAACTCCGTCCTCGCCCGGGGCTTTTCCACTTTTTAGTTGTTTGAGGGCCAACTCAATTTCCTCAATGCTGACATCGGGAAGTTCGTCGGAATAGTGTCGGACTAAAGTAGCACGGGGATCGCAGGGGATTGGTTCAGGTAGCGGAGATTGCGAGGCATACAACTGGCCATAGAAGTCTTCCACTTCCGAGAGGATCTCTGGCTTAGAGGAGACGACACGACCATCAGCGGTAGTTAACTTGGACATGTGGCTCCTCCCGAGACGCTTCACGAATACTTTGGAACCTCGGTTTTGTTCTATTGCCTCCTTAATCAGGCGTGTATTGGAACTCCGAAGATCCCGCCGTACCGCTTTTCGAAATGATATGTCCCTGTCAAATAACTTCAATTTAGTTACAGCCATGGGTTACAGCAAATATTAGAAAGCATTTTAAAGCTAAAATAGGTTTTAACCATAGATTTAGTATAAAACATAGATCGGCAATGTGAAAGAGATAGAATAATTTAACTCATATGTTAAAGCGAGATGCATGATGCGACCATACGTTTACACTAGAGATGGGTCAAACCGTAATTTTTTCAAATCGGTTAAACCGAATCATAATTTTGCTCAAACCGAATTACAAACCGATTCAACCAAACCGAATCATCCAGTACTGTATGACATCATTCATTCGTTCATGAACCCCGTTATAAGTTATAAACCGTATTACGATACGGTTTACGATTTTAATTCGGGTACTCCTACCCGAATTAAAATCGTAATAAATAATAGGGATGGGAAAAAATATCGATGACTGAAAAACAATGTATTAGGCGTTTATTTATTATTAATCATATGAGTATTTATAAGATATAAGAAAGAAACCAATATCTCTTAAGTACCTATTATATAGTAACAGAAATGTATCTAGAACAAAATCAGATGACTTTCCGTAAAACTGTAATCAAGTAGTTTATTCTAAAAATTATAAACATTTAACCAACGTATAAGAATTTTCTTACCTTTTTATGATTAAAACACTCACTTGTTACTTTTAGTAGTTCAAGTATTTATATACTTAATATAATAAAATAATAAAATTTAATACTTACTGAAAACACGATGTTAATTAAAATATAATTACGATAACAAACAAATGCCTAATATAAAACGGAATGAAAATTTGGCGCCACCATTTGACATGCAACTCGTCGCGTCGCGTCACCGGTCGGCGTCAGCAACTTCATTCGGGATAACTCGGTTCCGTTCGTTATTCATTCGGGCGGAGCGTTCAGCCCGCATCAGCTTATTCGCATTGCATCGCATTCGTACTCGCTCGAACTGGACACGAGTTGACGCGATTGCGGTTTCAAACTGAAACCGGTTTGGATAGACTGTAGCTCGGTTTGATGCGAGTTGCCCTCAACCCGAATTGATTCGGTTTGGCAAACCGGGTTGACACATCGCTAGTTTACACAGAAGTAGCCTGCAGTGACCCAGAGTCGAAATATGTCAAACTAAGCGAGCAACAAAATTCGCTTATTTTCATAATTTATTTAATTTTACAGTACCTGGTTATATTTATTAAACGTAGTTTATTATAGTGCATTGTGCAGTGCCAAGGTGTGGTTCATGCAGGCGTAAAAATCCGCAATAATTAAAGTTTTCACAGGTACCGGCCACTTTTGTACAATACTATTTTGTGACGATATTATAGAATTAAATGGAAATCCGTGTATACATATCGGTAGAAAATAATATAGTATTTCATTATATAAATACGCTGAAAGCATCCATTGCGTATATAAAATAATATCAAATACGTGAATTTACAATAATTTCAACCAAAAGTTGCTAGGGATTGATTGACAGGTTCGATCAATAAAAGGTTGTCGATAAAATAGTCGATGACAACACAATATGTTTCCCTACATTTTTATGGAGCTATAGTATGTTGTGATAGTGTGCATTCTTCTTCTTCTTCTAGCCCTTATATTAGCCCGGCCATTATTATAGTATTCATTCTACAATATTAGTTATTACTTTACTTTTTCTCATTTTTTATATTTGTGGAATAATTATTATAACACTTCATGTGTGTGATTTATGAATTAAGAACCTGTTTCAATCTCTGCCAAGAGGCTGTCAATTTATAATAGTAAAACGAGAACATATTCGATATTATTATAAAATATGCGATACTTCTATGCACAGTATCATCGTCCAAACCTTGAAGCAACATTATTCATTTATCATAACATTAGGTATAGGTTTCAAATTTATAATTCTCATAGGAAAAACATTAGTTTAGGTGACGTGATCGAGAAAAGCTTCATAGTTTATTAAACTGTCTCTTTCTTCAGCCACAGGAATGCGACTAATGAACATAGGCCTTCCACAAGAATGTCTACATCAGTTTGTTGTAAGCTGCCTGCATCCAACGACTTCCTACAAGCTCCTCCGTACACCTCCAACGCGGCCTAGCATGCGTCCAACACTTCCCAATGTGTTAGAAGTCAATTAATTGACTTAAATAAGCATTTTTTTTACTATAGTACACATATAGTAAAAATGTGTTTCTTAGACTTACGCGAATGTTACTCATTGAAAAAAAAACTAATAATCACGGATTTTGTTACAGACTGAGTCCACCCTGTGACTACGAAAGCTGTAAAGTAATCGAAACTTCGCGACGGGAAATTATAAATGAAAAAATATACCGAAAACGCTAAAACTTTGAAAATTATAGTTTTATTTTATAAAAGTGTTTTTTGTTCTCAGTTTAATTAGGTGTATGTACTATGTATACATCACAATGAAAAAAATAAGTTTGTTTAGGTGAACATAAAAAAAGACCCATACAAAACATCTCAAACAAAATGTTTTCAAATAATATGACAATTTATCTTTATTTATTTGTGTAAAGTTTCTGATATATAATAAAATGTCGCATATATCCATTTCACAACTACAGCACTATATGTCAAGCACACATGTAAACTTACGCACACAATCGTAAATCAGTTTTGGTCGCGCTCAAAATGACACATTGCCGATCTATGTTCTATACTACATCTATGGTTTTAACACTGTTCATGAAAAAGGTGTTTGTGTTAAGGTTTTCAAAATATTTTAAAAAGGATTGTCACATATATTAATATTGTAACTCTTTTTTTAAGTATCAGTGTTCTGAATAGCAATTAGATATTGCTTTTATTCTTTTGTTGATATCCAATCATCATTAAAAGAACTATAGATTCCTAACAACATGTCAGATACTTCTATAGATTATGTTAATAAATAAAACACGAAATGAGTTCTAATTTTATTTTTAGAATTCATAAACTTTATTACAACTGTAAGATTTTTACAAAAATGTAATTTTATTAGTTTAACCTATCATTTCTTAAGGGCACAGAATTAAAAACTTTCTACATATTGATTTTGTTGCAAAAAAATGATTAACCTGTGTAGCTTAGTTATAGTATAGGTAATAAAGAAACCAGGATTGTGATGGTGTCATAAAATATTAGCCCGTAAAAAAACCCTGTGTTTGTATTATAGGATATTAAATGGAAAGCAATCTTTTATTCTATTTCCTTCTGCTTACACTCTAGACAAGTCATGTATTGAATTGATTTAGACCTCCTAACCTGCCTCAAACTTTAAGTCTTATGTGTTCTTACAATTCTATGTCACCGCCATCTTCAATCATCTCTCCCGTAGCCGGTACCATAATGGGAGCTTCAATAACCTGTTTCCTGCCTTTAGCATCAACCACCTCAATAGTTTCCGGTTCAACCTCCATCTCTTCTGATTCTACGGCTTGTCTCTGTCGGAGGCCAGCAGCTGGTGATCTGAAAGATTATTTGGAATTTTAAGTAAGACAGTTTGACAATGTTAACTTATATAGTTTTGTATACAGTAACTTAAATTACAGTGATAGATAATTCTAACTGGACAATATAAACCATAGTTTACTTCATCTAGTAATCATCATTGGAGCCTAAAAAATTATAATTGATAGAAAATTTAAAAGTTTGTACATTATAAGAGTGATCCAGCTCAACAAGACTGTTAGAAACTGGCGAGTTTTAACATCAGTTTGTGGGTTGTATCTTTTTATGGCAAAATTATAAAGTCAATGTATCCTAATGCCCCCAATAATTTTTCAATCCATGTTCCATATTAATAAATATAAATAGCAGTCATTTAAAATACATGCTAATGTCTATCATTTTGTTTCATAACAAAACTATGACTCAAATCACACAAATATTGTGAAACTGTCAAACAAATTAATATGATCAATAAAGAACATAAACATCCCTTGTAATAAAAGATAATGTGATTATTATATTATACTTACAATACTTATTTTGATGTACCAGTTTTATTGCCATGAACAGCGTTGGTCAGATTGTTACTAATGGGTGTGATATCTACATAGTTACTTAATTTGGCATTTAAACTGATATCAACAAATGTAAAGCTTGGAATGCTAAGCTAGACCCTTCCTTCACCTTGCGCCGCGGCCTAATAGCGCTCAAAAATAAAGAAAATGAAAGAAACACTTACTTGATAAGGGAGATGTCCCTCTGTACTTCTCTGACATCCCGCTGCCATTCTACCTCTCTGCCCTTCCTCAATCTCTGCATGATATAGTTATTACTCCTTCTCTGCCGGATTTCCTCCACTTTCTTCATAGCTTCGATGGTTTTAGCCCATAATTCCCTGTTGTACTTGACTGGGGCGTTACGCCGCTTCTCGAACTCAAAGGATGGGTCAATAGCCAATTCCTTGCCCGCAGTCTTGCGGTAGGCTTTAGTCCATTTGGTTTTACGCGGGTTCTTCTTCTTTTTGAACGCTGCGTGGCATTTTGAACGGCAAAATCTGAAAATCTATCGAAGGTTGAAGTCAGTAAGTGAAGTAAGTGTAGTGTTTATGTTTTGGTTAGTGAAGATAATGAAAAAATGACCTACCTTACAGTCGTTTCTCACAAACTGTATGCCGTGGCCAGGGTATATTCTGGAAGAGCAGAAATAACACGTCTCTATACGCATTTTTGTGTATTTTTACACGTGCATGCGTGCTCTGTTTTGACAGGCACGTCAAAAAGAGAAAAAAATGGCCGTTGTCAATGTCATGTGAAGTATATAATATTTTGATTGCCAGTAATAAAATAAAAACACATAAATATAATTTATATTTTGTAATTTTGAGGATGAAATAAAATAAGATTTTTTCTAAAAGATTATTTTCTAAACATAGACATAATAAAAAATATGTAGGCCATGTGCCGCCATCTTTTGGCACTTTAAGTAACTAAATTATGATAAAAAATGTTCACTACTTATCGGTAGATGTCTCGGTATCATTCTTACGTGCATCTATTCACCACGAGATGGCGTTACTCATTGCAACAGCAAATACATCACTACAATGTTGAAATTACCTGCCCAAAGCTGTTAATCTTTTTCAGTAGACCGTTCCATATATAGTGTGTCTGTAAATAACCGCCGTTGTTTATTCCTCGGGATGGATGGTTAACTTCTTATTAAGTGTTACCTATGCACCCGCTCCTTTGTTTATTTAGATTAAAAGCACTCGTACGGCAACGAAACACTCAAAGTTTAGAAGATTGAGTCAGTACTTATCAGATCTTAAGAAACGAAGTGAAAATGTATTTAATTTATGCTAATGCACGTTTTGTAGTCATAGTTGGCTATTTAATTTATGATAAGCATTCGTAAAAGAGGTTATATTGTAGACCTGGCTTTGAAATATTGATAAGAATATTGTATAATGAAAGAAAAAAAAAACAAACTATACTAACAAATTAAAAACACAAAATAAAAGTAATACATTCATATAAATATGTACAACATACATACATATATACATATACAAAATTGACATAAAATATAATAAATATATACATAATAAATGCTAATGGAAATAGTAAAAGCACATTAATGTGTAAATTCAGAGAGAGAGATAGTGTTCCTTGACTAGTGACTTAAAAGATGACAATGTTCTAGCCCGTCTCACGACATCTGGAAGTGAGTTCCACAATCGAACAGCTAGTACGGAGAATGATTTGTCCATAAATGTCGTGGTGTGTACGGGCATTCTCAGTTTCATGTTCTCCGACGACCTCAGGGATCTTTCATGGGAATCATGAAGAAATATAAAACGGTCTTTGAGATAAGAGGGGGTGAGAGGGTTAAATAATATATTGTATAAAAGTGAAAGAGTGAGTATTCCGACGAAGCCGTATGGGTAACCACTTGAGCTTAAGACGAAACTCAGAAACATGGTCATATTTGCGTAAACCAAATATGAACCGTATGCAAAAATTTTGGAGACTCTCAAGTTTATTAAGTTTGTCTTCGGTGAGATCAAGATAGCTGACATCGGCATAATCAAGGATGGGGAGTAGGAGTGTTTGCGCAAGCGAAATTTTCGTGGCAACGGGTAGAAAATTGCTTAACCTTCGCAAGGACCTTGCTGAAGCAAACAGCCTTCGACTTAATGGAAGCTGAGGACCCCAAGTGAAGGACTTGTCTATAAGTACACCTAGATTGCGAACGGAGTCGTTGTATGGGATGGTGATACCATCACAAAAGACAGGAGGAAGTTTAGTCCAATCTAGCTTTGAGGACATCCTGGGGCTGCCAACAACAATGATCTGGGTTTTCGAGGGATTAATCTTCAAGCCGTGAGCTTTACTCCATTGACAGATGTGTTGGATATCAATGTTTATTGCTGCAATCGCGTTAACCATCCTGTCTAAAGTAGCCTGAGCGTAAATCTGGAGATCATCAGCGTAGAGGTGGTAGGAAGATTGAAGTTGATTAGTGATAGAGTTAATAAAGAGAGCAAAGAAAAGAGGAGATAGCACGCCGCCCTGAGGAACGCCAGCAGATACAGGGACCCAGGAGGAAAAACTTTCCTCCACACTAATGCGTTGTCGGCGTCCATACAGGTAACTATGAAACCAATCAACTGCCATTGGAGATATGTTAAGAGAACGTAGTATACAAAGTAACACATCGTAATCAACGGTGTTAAAGCATTACTGAAGTCCAGCAGAGCAAGAACAGTCAGCTTGCCTTCCTCCATGCCAGATCTGATGCCTTCCGTAACATGAATCAAAGTTGTAGTGGTGCTATGACCAGGACGAAACCCTGATTGGAAAGGATTAAGGAGTGTATTTTTGGAAAGGAAATCATAAAGCTGAGAATGGATTAGACGTTCTAGGACTTTAGAGAGGAAAGGAAGTATGGAAATAGGACCAATATTATAATAACAAATTATTTAAAATATTATAAATAATAATAAAATTATACAATAATATAATATTACCTTCGTTAATTAGAAAAGGTAAACTAAACAAGCTTTGGTCCTATTGGCATTGAAACCGGACCCAAAAGTTAATAAGTAATATATATTTTATGTTATTACACCTACTTTTACCGGCATACATGAGCTTACACTAGTATACGCCGAGGGATAGTCAGAGGCATCAGAGCCTAGACGGAACTACATAATGTTGGATTTTTTTCCAAAATCCTAGCGGGCTAGGATATCGTCGTGCCGAGCTTAAATTCTTGTTTCGGGTCATTCAGAGAGATTTATCAAACTGGAAAATCTTAACAAAATAAATTGCACCACCTGGGAATCAATTTATCTAAGTGTTTACTGTTCACAGCCTACGCAAGTTATTATTAAAATAAGGAACTCATTTATTTTAATTCAATAAAATTAATTTACCCAAAAACATTTAATACAATCGGACATAACCTAAAACACTCCGAAATCCGAATTGCCATTATCAATATGCAAATCCACTACAAATTACCTACCGCAATCCCAAACCGGGTTATAAACAATACAACCACGTCAATAAAACACCATATCGACCTTTTAAAAATATATTTTCGACAAATACGTCCATATGTATTCCGCGGACGCGGCGCGCGCATAATTTGTTGTTATTTAATACACTAGCTAGTATAATGCTGGTATGGCGAATCTAAGCACAATCTCATTAGCACACAAGAGGCGGGCAAGACCACCGGAGCTCTCATTAACATTGTTATATCATTTAAATACAACATGCGATATGTTCATGCCTAATAATTTGTTATTTTATAGCGTTCGTGGAACTTGGATGAATATTTTTAACTAAACAGATTTGTTTTTGTATTGGGGTTGCGTTTATTTCAGTGATTTTAATTATTGAGGTTGTAGAATGTCGCTGGAAGCTGTTTGCAACTGGTCATTGTAGAAAACTTTGTAGGATTTTGTTCAACAGAGGACTTTTATGTCTGAAGTAGTAATCGTTGTAATTTTTGTTATTATATTAGCGTTATTGTATTAAAGGGTAGTTTTTGGCGCATTAGATAGTAATAAAATCGGTTAATATGTTCTAGACGCAACAAACAGTTTTTTTGGCTCTTATAAATCCAAATCAATTGTAGAGTTCACTATTCAGTATAGGTTATATATAAAGGAAACACAGTTTGATTTCCAACAGACACACTATTCGTACGGCGCACCAGCAGCAAGTGTCCGGTGAGTGCAGGCACTGCACTCACCGCACCCCCACCACTACCGCTCGCCCCACTAGTAGATGTGTCATCATTTACTTATATGTTACATCTACCTTTTACAAAATTTAAAAAAGTAGAATTAGTTTTTATAGTCAAATATTAAAATGTTCAACATCATTTAGATTCAGTCATTCTTTTATCTACCACCCGGTTCGGAAAGCTGTTTTCACTAGAGAAGAACGGGCAAGAAACTCTAGTGTTGCTCTTTTCACAACTCTTTTTTTTTTACAAATTAGTTTATCAAAACAATCATCGAACAATATTAAATTCAAACGCTATGTATGTTATATAATATTAAACACATCGCTTATTTATTTTCGACACTTGCTTCGTCATCGGTGGTGTCGTTATTTGAAGAATTATCATCACCATTTGTGCAGACTACTCACTTTCCTGCAACCCTCTTGGAATGTACTATATTTCTACGTAACCGTTCTTATAATATTTTATTTTATTTTATTCGGAAAACAAACAGTTATATATCTAGGTAATATACAATATTAAAATTACAATTAACAATTAACATGTTTTCACATTTTATAAAGCTTATTACTACTATATGGTCGACAACTTGTTTTTCTTCACTATATATTAAACATATACCTTCTCCCCAATATCAATATTAGATTCCGTTGCTTGCCTCTTTCTATCTGTGTATTCTTTTCCTTGTTTTTCGTTAGAGTATCCCTGTCTCTTGCTTCTAGGTCAGTAAACTAAACATCAACAACGGAAGGCAACTTATCTCTAAACTGACGCCCGTAGTTGTTTCAATATATCACGGTTCTGCTTCTCAACTTTCCCATTTTGTTGAGGCCAATAAGGAATGCTATGGTCCAACCGAATTCCAAATTCTTTGCAACAACTTCAAATTCGGTATGAACAAACTGCCAACTATTGTCAGCGGTAATACCTATGCGAGCCTAAACGAGGAAAATCTCTTTATCGTGAATCGATGAAGCAGAATCGAGACATACATATATAAACTCATGCCTATTTCCCACAAGGGGTAGGCAGAGGTGCCAGGACACCCACATTTCGCCTTGTATGTTCCGTCCCATAATTTGATAGGTGGCGAGCCTATCGCCATATCGGGCACAAATTCCTGACCTTGGGCTGATAATCAATAGGAAAATCCAATATCACTTTGCCCAACCCAGGATTCGAACCCGAGACCTCAGCCTCGCAACCATACCTTAGTACAACTACGCCGAGGCAGAATCGATGTTCTTAGTAATTTTGATTTCTTTATATCTACTAAGATAATCTATAATAGTAAAAGATAATGGCCGATAGGTAAAGGTACGAGATAGTCTATGGCTGTATCAACCCAGGGTTGATTGGCAGTTTTCTTCTGCGCATGAGATTAGGAGAATTTGGAGCGGAAACCAGAGTGCAACCCTTGCAAGCTCATATATAATGTTCAGCATCTCTATCAATTTTGGGCCTAGGCACTTTTAGAACGTAGTCTTATTTTCATAGCTACAATGCCTGGATGGTCTTCATGAGCAGCTGTTAGAAAGTTTGATTCAACATGATGGGATAACAATTTTATTCTCATGTAATAGTAAATTGTTTTGAGAACGAAGTTCCTGCACAAAGACCTTATAAGCGTTAGCACTCTGGTCCCAGCTGTTATATATTCCGTTTCTGACTAACTTTAGCTCTAAAGGCTCCCTCGCAAACTATTCTTGACTCATGCAAGGTAACTCTGCTACAGGTCGATATTGGTCAACAACAAGTTCGAATAATTATTAACATCAAAAGCTGTGGTGACTTATCACCCACAGTCTTGACACAGTATAGACCACTTTGAAATTATTTTATTTTATTTATTTACCCACTTTGTACAAATTAATAGTACAGGCAGACTTAATGCCTAAGGGCAATATGTAATTATATGACTGTCAGCGCAAAACATTTTTTTTGCACACGGCTTAGAGTCAGGTCCAAATATCACCTCTAATCGCTTGTGATCACTGACAAGTTCAAAACTATCTTTCCCAAATAGGTATGTATCAAAATGTTCGACCACCCAAACCAACGCAAGAGCTTTCTCAGTCTGACAATACCGGTTCTCACGGTCTGTCAGATTTTTTATTGCTGTATGCAACAATTTGAGGCCCGTTAGTGCCATTTTGGACGAGCACAGCTCTTAAACCGACTGGACTAGCATTGGCGAAGGCTTGGGTACAGTCAAGCGGATCGTAGTAGCCTAAGGTCTTAATTTGAGTCATAGCGCTTTTCGACCCCTCAAACGCCTATCTTGTTTATTGCGCCAATAAAATGATATTTACACCTTTGCTTTGTTTTAGTCTTTGAAGTTAGCGCAAAGGTTCTGTCCAAGTAGCTAAGCTAGGGATCCATTTTCCTACGTAATTACTTAGCCCTAAAAAGCTTGACACTTCTCCCGTAACTTTTGGTTCTCGAAACAATTCGATTGCCTTTACATATTTGTCTAAAAGGCTTAGGTCCCTCGGAAGATAGCTGATGACCAAGAAAATCTATTTGATTTACTCGAATGCACATTTTGTATCGTTTAACAAAACTTTGTAGTCTTGTGCAAGGCTCGGCCTCATTGCTACCATAAACGACTATATCACCAATAAAGTTGGCGACTCCTGTACAAGGCAACAGGATACTTTCTAATTTATTTATTTTTTATATTTAATATTCGAGACACACGAGTTTCACAAAATGACGCGTTTGTACCTAAACAGGCAGAGATAGTCCCCGGCTACAAGTGAATGTATTTTAGTATATTTGGTACACCAACAGCACAGTATACATAATATTCTTAAGTAAATTAACCATTGGTGTAATACACACGTACACGTGCCAATAACAGGCGAACACAACATTCGTTTAGACATTTATAAAATGTCGTGATATGTCTACTGTCCTTACTTAGCTCTAGCTGGTGGACAGTTATTTTTTTTTCAACTTAAGAGAAAATGATAGCATTTCTGAAATTTGGAATAAACTGTTCCATATTGTGCAAGGATAGTTCTCCATAATGATAGCTCTATTTGCTCTACTTATGTCTACGCAGATGCGTGCATCACCATCTGCTTTTAAGACCGATACTAAGGGAGAGATCCAGTCAGGCTGGCCATTAATTGGCTTTATAATATCTGACTCAATAAGTTCTTAAGTTTTCTTATTAATTTTAGACTCAACAGGAACAGGGTCTTTACGACAAGGCTGAGCAGCTGATTTGATTGATTTATCTAAAAAGATATGAATCTGAACATCTTTAAATTTTGGAAACTAATCCAACTTTTAGAAAGCCAAAGGACGTGGCAGTATAATATGTTCCTAGCAAATTCCCATGACCATCTTTAACTACATAAAAGGTGGCTTCGGCTCGGGGGTAGTTGCTGCCAATTGTAATGATTCAAAAGATCCTAGTATAATTAAAGTATTACATGCATTAGCATGAATCTCTTGTTTGGAGATTTCACTTGATTTTCAACTAGGACCCTATTGTTCTTGAGAACTTGCCATGTAACATCATTAGTAATATTGCATTTACGACCGGAATCTCTTACCATCTCAACTTTGACACCCCCCTAGCGTACATTTAATAGTGTCGACATAACGTCCACGGGACTCGATATTTCAAGATTTTTTTTTTTTTTTTTTTTAACCCACCATTATATTAACCGTTAGGTATTTACTTGATTTCGACAAACCAAAATTATTAATTTGTCGATTCACTCCTCTAGAGCGTTGGTTTCGGAAATAATTTGTCAAGAGTCACATCATCGGTAAGGGTTAGAATTGTTTCCCTTAATTTGGCTGACTTACATTTCTCTGTGACTTGAACAATCACGTGTTCGTTAGGGGCAGTGAATTGACATTTAGAGCTCTGGTGTCTAACTCTATGAGAATATTGTCATTATTTTTCCTCCACTTCCTTATTTGATGAGCCTAAACAAGTGACGCTCATAAATACCACTTTTTTATTTTTTTATTATTTATTTTTATTTTTTTGGAGGAAAAGTATCCGTTTAGCTAAACTTTAGCATGTTGACAGCGACGATAAATACATCGTTGTCATTATACTAGTATTATTATTACTAGTAGTTTCTACATATGCACCATATGCACCAGGAATATTATAATATATTTCTTGTAGGGTTGACCCGTCCATATGCAGGAGCAAGGCCTTTGTCCCCTTTTACACTAGTAGTGCACACTCCCATTTTTCCAGCATAGATCAATTGAAGCTGAGTCGCTGTCACAGTCAAAAGACTCCAAAGGTGGTGTTTGCGACATATTTATGGTCTACCCAGAAGGCTGGAGTAATTTCCTTTTAGGTACTGTTCCGAATAAATCGAACTACCTCTTGATCTTATTGTATTTAACTTAAGGCCATTTAGCCTGTTCTTTATACAATGTAAGATCATTTAGGTACTGTTTGCATAAGCAAACTACCTCTGACAACAATGTTAACTTTGATTATTGACAGACTAAAAAGTGTATATTTGAACATCGACATCGAGATAACTAACGAATGCTATTCAATGTTCAACATTTGCGTTTAACCAATAAAAGAAAATGTGGGTAGATAATAATTAATCATAAAAATCGAAGAATATTTCACACTGTATCAAGTCCATTACAATATCTTGATTCAAATATTCTTACAATCATAAATAACAGCTGTTTATAGTTTATTTCCAGAAAATCGTTTTATTGCTTTAAGTTTAAATATATCTTGTTGAGCAAAACCCACATTCTAATCTGTCTTTGCCAATAATCAAAGCATTTAGTCATTGATGTGCTACATATTTAGGTACCAATCAAAGTAACTAAATCAGTTCCGTTTTGCAATAACAAGTGCCTTGTTATAGATGTAATTTAACAACTTAAGTCAGTTACGACGATTCAATGCCCATAAATACTATAAAGATGCTAATAAAACGCAGAAACAATTATGTAGGGCACGAATATTAACAAAACTGATTTGCTACCGATTTACCTCTAAGCTCATGCTTAGTTTTTAAATTGTTTGGCACATACCTTTATAACCTTAATTTGTGGATGGCAGGGTCGCCACATGTAGAGTTCACTATTCAGTATAGGTTATATATAAAGGAAACACAGTTTGATTTCCGACAGACACACTATTCGTACGGCGCACCAGCAGCAAGTGTCCGGTGAGTGCAGGCACTGCACTCACCGCACCCCCACCACTACCGCTCGCCCCACTAGTAGATGTGTCATCATTTACTTATATGTTACATCAATCATCACTAAATTCTTTATAGAAATGGTGGGGCCATTGCCACTGCTAAATAAGCACAGATGACAGAGGTTAATATTTTAAGACAGGTCTGCTTTTTTCAGTCGATCTCGTGATTATAGAATTATCTAAGATAAGATTATTTAACTTATTGATTCCGGCAATAAAAGAGGGTGGTATAATATTATGTACAGAGAGAAATCCAAATTATTCCCGAAATCAGAACCACACTACAAACACGCGATGTTACGTTGCGTGGCGTGTTCATAGTGTGGTTCTGCTCATATAAAATACTACGATTTGATTGAATTCAAAACGTGTCGCGTCGGGTCGCGTGGCGTTTCACTAGTATGTTTACGCCTTTAAGATATATGTACAATATCGAAGCAAAGAGCTTAAAATGGTAATTAAGTTAAAGAGAGGGCTGAAAAAAATACGAATAGCACATTATTATTTACAGAATCTTTGAGTTAGTAAAAGCTATTGGTCAAATGTTATGTTTGCGATTAACCACAACCTCATAATTAATAGTAGATGGCAATAATTTATCCAAACGTGACTGGTCTGCCTCTGTTTAAACGTCAACTGCATGCGAGACAAAATAATCTTTGAAACCTTCTTAAGTTTAGTTAATAATAAATACAACAGTAAAGCTGTGGCAGAGCCAAGACATCTAACAATATTGGAAATTAGGAAGCGATTCTAATTAGTGACATATTGTCTTGGTCGCATAAAATTCTCCGCAAATATATTCGAAGAAGTAACTAAACTATTCAACGATTGGGTGTTTCGGGTCTCTGTGTCGTCAAGTTGAGTATTCTGTCGCAATTACTAATCCTACTATTTGGGATTCATATAACGTACACGTATTAGTGCATCGTGTGTGTTCGGGCTGTGTATGAGACGGGCTTGGATGTGTGCGGTATGAAGCGAAGTCGTGAAGATAATTAATTGAGTCAAATTATGTTGCAAGATGTTATAATGCATTCGATTTGCATGATGATTATAATGTAAATCGTAGAGGGAGCGCTGTTATATGTTATCGTCTTGAAAAAATCAGATTTTTTTGGTAACACTGCTATATTAGTGAAAATTAAGCTAATAATCTAACAAACATTGCTGTGTATATTGCAATATACACTCGTATACTCATATGTATATATTGCGTTGGTAACTGAAGGTATATTTAGTTATTATCCGCCTACAACGAGTTGTGTACAAATTATTCGTGCCTGTTGGAAAACCTATCAAATGTAAGAGGACAGAAAAACGTGTCCGGGCACCACCGTTTTTATCTAAGGTTTTGAAGTACCAACGCTAACTTTATACAGGGTATTTCAAGACTGCTCCCGAAAACGAAGCCGGGTGGTAGTTTTAGTGACTACAAACACAATGCAACTATAAATTTCGCAAAGAAACTAATTATCGTCGTGTTTGGGTGGTGAATAAATCGTTTTTGCTAAAATAATTATTTAAACCCTTGCGTACCATAGCGTCTTTAAAAATAAAAGTGTGCACATTATGATTTTAGAAAAACCTATGTATTTACCATCCTAATACGACGACATGAAAAAATTACAAAAGAAAACCGTAATATATTTTTTTTGCAAAATTTTTAGTTGCATTGTGTCTGAAGTCACTAAAACTATATCATATCATCAGGCTTCGATTTCGGTAAAAGTCTTGATATACTCTGTATATACTCTAAGGTTGCAAGTTGTATACAATTAATTTTGAGCAAACCCACGCAATTGTGTACTGTGACAAAAAAGACACCATTCAAATAAATCATCTCGTAAATTACTTTATCACACGTTAAATTTTTTGATTGATGCACGATTCAAACATCTGTCTACGGCGTGAGGTTATTTTTACTCCGATCGGAAGTTCGTGGATTAAAAATAGCAAACATTCCATTGCTGGCGGGCAATAAACTTGTGTACTACAACGTGCGTAGTTAGATAGAGATGGATTTACTTCGGTCCCAGCATACGAGGACAATTTACAAAGATATGCATAATTAGATAATGGATTTACTTTGATCCCAGAAGCTTAAAGTTCAAAAACCGGTGATTCGTATACCCTTGTAACCTTTGTATGATTAGATGTTGATTTTATTTATTTATCCTGGTACTTTGCGGTGGTATCTGTGTATAAAAATGGGTCTACATTTATAAATAAATATACTCAAAGACAACAGTTAGTCCTGACCGTAGTTACATTAAGATACAAATCTCAATCTTGTATTGTACCAGAAAATAGGAGTGATATTTCGGTTTCACAATACCAAACCCAAAATCTATATTAATTATAGATCGCATTTAAATTAATTGTCTCGGTAAGGGCATCGAACATGCGGCTTCCCGTTTCATCCCAGGGTTTTAATTAACAGCAACACTTAGTCCAGTAAATCAGACATCCTTATTACCAGACGGGAAGACTACAACCTCGCAAGAAGCAAAAATTCCCAGAAATTACCGATTAGTATTCAATCGACTATGAATATGAATGAATTGATTGACAGCCAATACACCGATTTCTTCAAAAGCAAATGTACATGTTGATGCATCACGATTCATTGGAATGCACATTTTTCAATTCCCACAAATGCGGTTAAGCGTCGGCGTCTCATTTGCGATTCCCCAGGTGGCTATATGCAAATCTCTGGTAACGTGAACGCTTTTTTTCTCGAGCCGCGCGAGCGTCACGTCTGCGCTTTCAATGTTGATAAACGAGGTGACATCTGAGTAAAAGTCACGATGTGCATTCTTATTTTGTGCATTGATCGTTAGGATGCGTTCTGGTTGCAGCTGTGTTTTGGTGTGGATAAAAGAATATTGGTATCGCCCAATTTATCGTGAGTATTTTTGCGTTTATTAAAACAATTTTCTTTTTTTTTCTTGTTTTATTACAGGGAGTATTAAAGGTTTCAGGAGTGGCGAGGTTTCAGTTTTATAGGCATCAAATTATTATTTGTTTACGCTTAGCCTCTAAATCTTGGTACTCACTTTTACTTTGAATGAGAATATTTTGTGCTATTTGTTAAGTATACATGAATTTAAACAGCATTTAATTAATTTTCAGTAAGTAATCAAATCAATCAGTAATCATCAGTGCTTCATTCCATTAAAGTTCTAACTAGCTTTACTGTCTTGTTCTCTTCTCTCAAAGTTAGTTATCAATATATTAACAATTCTACCGGTTCTATATACTCAATTCATCGTCTTTTCTAGACTATGACACATCTTTGATATATAGACTTGAGAATAATTCATTAGTAGAGACAAAGAAGAGTATAATTAGTCGAACTCCAAGGCTGTCTCGAATTTTATGAACATTTGAATCCATAAGGTTCGTCCATTGATATAATTTTTGTATATCAATGGGTTCGTCTTATAAAATCCTTTAATCTTGAACATAAACTTAAGCAAAATCTCATAATGCATACAGCCTTACCCAACCGTTGTCCACCGTTGACAAATGCTGCAAACAAGTCGACACAAGCCCGCAGCGAGCCGCAGCATCGTTTACCATAATAATGAGAGCCTTTGTCACAGATGCTGCGGCGCAAATCTGCAACTCCGGCTAATTATGGTACCGTTAATTGCTCGGCTTGAATAATTAGGATGATTGAGTGCTTCATTGTTTGATTGCTTAGCCGTAGGCTTTGTTAAGACTATTGGATAATAGTTTCACGTTAGGAGTATATTATGTTTGTGAAGTCAAATGTTGGGGGCAGTGTAGCTTTTTTGTTTGCATGTGCAAATTGTTAGGTTGTGGAGACAGACCTGACTGTTGTTAAGTAAAGTCACTTTAAATCGGTTTTATGGTTTTAAGTATATATGATTATTTCCTTTATCATTAATCTCAATAAAATTCGGTGATTCGAATTTGTGATGAGACAGTTTTTGAATTTCATAATGTAAAACGAGTTAGTGTTGGCAAGAATAAAACTTAAAAGAATAAAACTATCTAACTATGTTTGAAAATTTTATAACAAATACTGACAACTTAAATAAGACCACTGGAGGTGGTTGGATCCAAGGCGTTTTTAATGGACCATTCAGCGTACTGTTTTTTTTTTATAAATGCTCAGTAGTAGAAATCTTTTGATTGATGATAAGTATACGATTTTAGGTGATTGATACAACATATAAGACAAAATTCTTAAACAAATGTGTAATCTGTATGCATAGGATATTGGTGATTTTAGACCACGAAGACGCTTTAAGGAGCTTGTCGTAATAAAGTAACTTTTTTAGTTGTAACAAATTGTATTCAATTGATTTTTAAAGGCCATCTCATTCAATTCTTTAGTTTCTAGTACTAAAATACGTGATAGAATGTGATTAACCGCTACCCATCAACAATTCCCAAGGACCAGTAAATGCCTTGATATTTCTCGAAGGCTCTTGAATCTTCGGTGACATCACTAGAAAGGTTGTTACTAATTACATCGAATTCCCTTGCTCTGAATCAACTAGAGTACCTTATTGAAGGCAAAAACAGTTGAACTTGTGGGTGATAGAAAAGTTCTTGTGGTTTTCTGTAATACAGTAGTACCACCCCGAATCTGTCAGCTCATTGAAGATGTAGTTAAAATTGCCTACATCGTAGCAATGTGGTTACAGTGTACAAATGAATATTCATTCATTATGTTTAAGCGATGGGTGGCTTAAGACTATGAATGCATATTCATGGCGGTCACCGCAGAATTCATTGCGACCACCTGCTCAGCTAAATCTTTTCTTCTTCTGATAGAAACTTGCTTTATATCAAAAGTAAGAAATTTACTGATAAATATATTTTTGTACCAGTACAGTCCTAACAAAAACAGAAGTGCTGCTGAAATAGTTATAAAACATAAATCTGAAAAGGTATTTCTTATCTTTAGGTCTTATTGTAAAGAGATCGAGCATGTCTCATAGTTTTTAATAATAACTAATTACGAATTAGGACATCAATCTGACTGTAACTAACTTGATGCCTTTACTATATCAGTATTCTTGATATTCGTGTTACGACGTTCGACAGATAATGTAATTGACAAATATTTCCTATATACCCAAATTTTGTATATTTACAAATTTTCTCTTGTTCTACAGTTTTTGTGATTTTTAACTTTGTTTCGGCTGCTGTAACATCTTCTTTGTGGATGTTGCAAAACAATTTTGATTATAATTTTACAAACAACCGCTTCAGATCCCTCATCAAATTAGTAAGCTTAAACCCACTGCGCTGCGGTAAATTTCACATTCATTTTAAATTCTTGTGGTGAGCTGACAAATGACGAAGATTTCTTTACCACGTATTCCTTTACCTTTAATGTGTCGATAATAAAAATAAAACGTCCTTGACAATACCCTGCTATTTTTGTACTCGCAACTCAATCACTTTGACACGTGTCTTGAGGCAGTATATTCTAAGACCATACTATATCTTTAAGCCATTTATCCTGACGTCCTCAAATGGTGGCATGGTGTCACTGACCACACGCAACACAAAATGGTCACGTCTAGACGCCTTCACAGTAAATTTGTCTGTAAAGACAGACAAACTTATGCGCGCCGCATGTCGCCATTTAAATTTGCACGATTTTTAATTTCATGTATTTTAAAATACGGGTGTGTTTTGAATTGGTAGTTGTTTTTAGAATAACAATTGGTGTCGTGGAGGTCCCTATAAATTTGATTTTTAGGTGAATATTTTTAGTGCTTCAGAAGTTACAGAAGGAATAATATTGGACATTTTTAGTTAGAATGAACAGTAACACCGGTTAGAATGATATCAAAGAGAACAAGAACAACATCGAAGCTGAGCGAGTCTTTGAAAGACATAAATTTGTCTTTAAGTGTGAAAACAAATTTGATTTATGAAATAACGTAACAAAACTCAGTGCGATGATCTGATCAACAAGCCATTGTTGTTTAGTCGGCGTCTTCATCATGAGGTAATTTTCAATACTAGCCAAATCCACTTTTGTATAAATCGAGAAATTGTACATTTTTTGCCTGGTGTTTCTTATGGCTGTTGTTAAGCTGGAAGTGAGAGTTTTAATATTTGAGGTGAGAATTTCAATATGTAAATGAAAGTTTACAGTGTATTTAATTAGAAAACGACATTGAAGTTTGGATTTGGCTACTTTTGATTGTAAGTGTTGGATTTGACTACTTATGAAAACAAATGAATTGTATTTGGATATATTTGAAAATAAAAAGTGCGTGGTGGTTCGAATCCCAGGGCACACCTCTGACTTTTCGGAGTCATGTGTGTATTGATAGTCAATCACCACGCACCAAAACGGTGAAGGAAAACATCGTGAGGAAACCTGCATACCATAGCGATTCATAAGAATTTCTATGGTATGTAAGTCCGCCAACCCGCACTAGGCCAGCGTGGTGGACTATATGGCCTAACCACTCTCAATCGTATTCTCGATTGTAGAGTAGGCCCGTGCCCTGCAGTGGGACGTATATGGGCTGATACAGAATATTTGAAAATAAGTGTTTGGATTTGACCATTTTCGGAAGTAAAAAAAATATCTGATTATATAGGGTTACTCGGATAATGTATGGCAATTATAACATGGCGGCCCAATCTAAACGCGTTGTGATTGGTCAATTTGCATTAGACTAAGTTTGAAAGTGAGCATTAAAGGAATAGGCCATTTTTGAAAATAAACACCTTTTTAAAATGCGTTTTGGGGGTTTTTATTGTATTTATCTACAATTGAATTGTCAAGAATTCTTAGCAGATTCACCTGGCATTATTAGTGAAAAATTCGTGAATTTGGAGATGACCACTTTTGAAAATCACCTCCTCATATAATCTGCTACAGAGGTTCTGCAATTTGTTGTTTATACATCTATTCTTTGGCTAACAATATAATGAACTAGTAGAAGTAATAGGTAATAGGCTTGTAGGAAGCGCGTGCATATTTATTGATTGAAGTGTGACGCGAGAGCCGTTATTGTGGCTACTTTCAGAGCATGCGTCTAATTCAAGCTTTCTGCGTGTATGCGGGATGAAAGGAAACAGGGACAAATTTAAGACTAACGCAAGAATTATGCACTTACCAATATTTTTCAATTTTTTTCCGTTAAAATAAAGTTAAATAATTTATTTTACACTGTAGATTTTATATATATATATATTACCTTTCACTACTGTAACAGCTCCTTGGTTTCGTTGGTGTTGCCCTATGATTCAGAAAACCCACGTGAAACTTTCATTCGATGAGGGAGACTACCGCAGGACTGATACACTTTTCCTTCTTCCGTTTTTTTTCATTTCTTATATTGTTAGTAACTGTGGCGCAGTTGATTAGATGCCAGATCAATAAAATAAGAAAATATGTTTGTGATCCACAGGTATTTCCTTTTGATCTGGGTGTGAGACCGAAAAGTCTATTATAGTTTCTGATACCCACGAGACAAGACTCAAGTTTACAGTGGAGTCAGGATTATGAAAATGATTGTTGAGTGTATTTATAAAAACAAAGTTCTTTGTTGTACTATTAAGGATTTATATTATTTCAAACCTAGATTTGACGAAGGCCAGTAGTGTATAGTTTGATATCAAATGAATACACAATAGGTGCATACGATAATAATTGTTATTCTAATTAAGATAACAAGTTGTGGCGCCGTGTTTTAATAGCCTTTTAAATATTTATTAAATAGCCATTGTATCAATGAGTACGCTCGTAATATTTACAAAGCGTCCTACTAATACCCTATTGTGTTATATTGGGAAAGGGTAGTCATGTGAGAATATTTATTGGAGATTTAACCTTCAATTCGTTTTTAGAACGAGATGGCAATATAGCTTCTAATGTGACACACATAATATTATGTATCATTTTTTTACACGTATTAATAATAATCAATTTTATTTATTGAAAGCCTTAGTATTTCTTTTAATAAAATTTAATACTGTTGATCAATGTTGATCTGATTATTAGATATATTTAGAATTTTCTTGTTCCTTAAATGTTGCCAAAAGCGACACTGTTTCTTTGGTATGTTGGGTCTCTGCTATAAAATATGGATCGGCCTAAAGATTTGATAAATCATACCTACTTATATTACATATGTTACAAAATGTACATAATATGCCCAACACAAATCCGTCTCTGCGTGGCACATTCGAGCTTTTGACCGCCCAATCTTATTGCGCGTAAATTCAACGAATGTTCCCTTACCATGCAGCTAATGGTTTCCGATTCTTCATGGCTCATTGTGCTTAGTACTAGTTAACTGGATGCTCAGTGTGGCATTAGCATTGTTACAGATGTTTAGATAATGCTAGGATGTATACGGATATGCTCTCGTTTAGACGGTAATGAGATAGAGAGCAGTAATTTGATTGTACACCAAAATGGTTTAAGAGGAATGCGTGGGGTTGAATTGATCTTGAGAAATAGGCCGATAAAAATAGTCTGGATGGATGAGTATGTTCGTAGTGACTGAGCAAGGGAAATGATTTTGTTATACTAAATTAGTGGGCTACAATTGATTAGAATAAAATATTGCCTATCTACTGGATATCTCAAGACTGCTACCGAAAACGAAGCCGGGTGGTAGTTTTAGTGACTACAAACACAATGCAACTAAAAATTTCGCAAAGAAACGCGACAATTATTTTTTATGATTTTTTTATAATCGTCATTTTTGGGTGGTAAATCCATAGTTTTTGCTAAAATAATAATTTAAACTTTTTATACCTTAGATTATTTATAAATAAAAGGGTATACACTATTATTTTAGGAAAAAATGTATTTACCACCCAAATATGGTCATAGGAAAAAAATAACCAAAAAAATTGTCGCTTTTTTTGCAACTTTTTGTGTTGCATTGTGTCTGAAGTCGCTTAAACTACCACCCGGCTTCGTTTTCGGTAGCAGTCTTGAGATACCCTGTATTTATTATTAAGTTGAGACGTTTTTAAAATTGCCTGAGCACAAAAGACTATTCAATATCCGATATTCAGATAATTTAAAGATTAAATGCATGCTATTTTATATTACATTATTACTCCAGAATACATAGAAACATAAACTCACGCCTTTTTTCCAGAAGAGGTAGGCAGAGGTGCCAGGACACCCATATTTCATCTCGAATGTTCCGTCCCACGATGTGATATGTGGCAAGCCTATCGCCATATAAGACACAAATTTCTGACTCTGGGCTGATAATGAATAGAAAAATCCAATATCACTTTGCCCAACCCGGGATTCGAACCCGAGACCTCAGCTTTGTAACCGTAGCCTAGTACAACTACGCCACCGAGGCAGTATATCGAAACAGCACTACAATTACATATATCTCAGGTGCGTTATTTCTTCATGCCATATTAAAAACCTCCAAATATAACTCCTACTCACACGAAAAACTTGTTCATTACCCTTCGTTTCAGCTCCCATTCAAACAATTCAACGCATTCCGAATTTAAAACGAACGACTCCTATTTGTACCCAGACGTTCATTTAAATCGATTTAAATTATTTGCTCGATAATAGAAACGATTATACGGGTCGGATATCGATTAGAATATCGTAGTAATAGATTCTCGCATTAAACGCGATATAAACTATGGACGTGGCGTTTATTTCGAAAGTGTGATGAGGCGGGGGATAGTAATGGTTACTGTATTAACTTGCCAATGAACCGAATGTGTATCTCGCGATATAAAGTAAATTATACCTCATTATTGCTTTTATATCACTTTTGGTAGATAGTTTGAGGTGTTAAAGTTGGTGGACTTAATTATGTATGTAGGTAGCACTGCCAACAACACACGCCTTTTCCTAAAAAAGGTAGGCAGCGGTGCCAGGACACCCACGTTTCGCCTTGTATGTTCCGTCCCACGATGTGATAGGGAGCGAGCTTAACGCCATATCGGGCACCATTTTGCCCGACCCGGGATTCAAACCCGGGACTTCAGCTTTCTAACTGTACCGTACAGCTAAGCCACTGCCAACTTTTCACGCACAAACCCTTGGGAGCTACTTGGGGATAAAGTGCATTGACAAAAATCATAATTGTGTGTCCTATCTTTAGCTGGTCATTTCTCTTCAGAATGCCGTATATTTAATAATTGGTATTTAATGGTAATAGCGAAGACCGGGCAGTATGAGTAAAATTCTTCATAGTTACGTGCGTCAATGTTTACGATTCGGGTCCATCTGATATCGAGAAGGCCGACAAAATTGTGTCGACTTATAATCTATTTCTATAGCATTTCACTATCATTCACCATCAAGTGCATTTTAGCTTCTGTCGTGTCAGTATGAAAGATAACTTTAAATATATATAATATACAAGGATCATTAAAAGTAAACGAGGAAAGTAATTTAACACCAAACGACAAGTCACAAGATCTTTGAATTTTCTGCAACAGAGGTGAATGCTTTTTTCACTCAAAAATGAAAGGAAGTGAGTGTTCAAATCCTCTTTAGTCGCATGAAGTGTCAAAATGGAGTGCATCCGGGTTTAAAAAGCAACACATGGTAGTCGAAAATAAAATATATATTAAGAATTATGGTTGCTTAGGTTTACGCGAATGTAAATTGTTTATGCTAACCAAAGGAATATCCATTTTATTACAAAAATCGGTGCGAAGATTCATGTCCCTCAATGAAACCTTATTTTTTGTATATGGAAAATTATGTATTTTCAATGAATATAAAAATAATTGCGACCCAGGTCCGGAGTTTTAGGAGAAATTAACTTAAAGTCTAATATTCTGTTTGCCTTCGGCTCTGCTAACTTGTAATTACTTTATTTTATAAAAAATCTGTCCTCCGGAATAAAACAGAAAACGTTTAAGGACTAACCATAAAAATGCTATAATAAATAAGCAATAATAAACGGGCATTCTCCTTTGGTCTGTATGCGACCGAACTTGGTTACAATATACTTAATTAGGCAACTCAAACAACTGGCAAAGCTTCTAAGCATTTCGTTGTTTGAGCGCGGAAACATATGTAATATTGTTTCCTAGAATATGAAAAATATTTAATCTGTCCATATCAACCACGGAGTGATGTTGAATAAATAATTCAAAAATTCCGAATAATTTCATTGCGACGGGCGTTCGTGAGTAATTTTTGATTATAAATCTTTTGTGTTGCATTGAATTGCAAAAACATTTCCGGTCATAATTATACTTTATTGCCTTGTGATAAGGTTCAATTTGCGTACCACATGCTTTCTTTATGTTAAGATTATAATCGCACGTCCAAAGCTTTGGTGCAAATCGCCGGCGGGTGACACGTCGCTTGAGCCCTTTTGTTGGTGAACGCATACGTAATTGTAAGCACCATTGTATTTTTATAGGCGATTAATTGATTGCAATCGATTCGCGATCGTGTATCGATTAATAATCGCCCTAAGTATTTGTTTAGTGTTTATCTGATTAGCGAGTAGCGAAACGGCTAGAATTTTGACGTGAAAGAGTGAGTGTTTGAGTAACATGTTGAATTTTGAGACCTCTTTTGTAACAGTTAGTTTGAAAATGGTAGATCTACGCTATTAGTCATTTCTCAGCATGAACGGGCAGCTTCGTCCGGGGTACCACTGATTCACAGGGAATTAACGTAAAACGAAAGCTTCACTGTCGCGTTTCGTTCAGTGAGTGAGACTATGCCCAGTGCCCCTTTTCTCTTCCTTTGCTTTTTCCGTGCCGCTCTTCTTTCGATGTGATAGGCCAGCAACTCATCCATAATCCAAGCATAGTCGATGTTCATTGACGGCAGTGATCACTTGCCATCCGGTGAACTGTTTGATCTTTGCCGGACCTATGCAATAAAAAAAGAAAACTTATCTTTAATACAGGTAGGCATAAAGGCTCTGTTGTATTAATAACCTTTGAACACAATTTTATCTATGACTCAAATGTTTATTATATATGGCTTGCTAATCCTATTTTCTGTAGCGTAAGAGACATTTTAATTCATAAATAAAATTAATAATATAAAAATTACCTAGTAAGTAAACCTAGTGATTACCTAAGTTTTTTTTATTTTTTATTCTGGCCTGGCATAGTGGCGACATTGCACCTGATGGTAAGCGCAAATGCCGCCCAGGCAGAGTATCCATTGGCATGGACGGCAGTCCCATGCCAATGGAAAAAATTATGCCGGCCTGCTAAGGTGCCTCTTCACACTACGGCGGAAGGACCCAGGATTGTAGGAAGGAGGGAACACGTGAGACGGCAAACAATTCCACAGCCTGACGGTCCGGCACAAAAAAGAATTTGAGAACCGTTTGGTTCGCGCCGGGATGGTGTGGACCGTCAAGCTATGGCTTCGCAAGCCAGCTCGCGTGGTTCTGGTTAGGAATGGAGAGGAGGGGATCAATTCTTCAGAGCACTCACCGTGATACAGGCGGTAGAACACGCTTAGAGAGGCGACATCCTTCCGGAGTTGTAGCGACTCTTAAGTTGCTCGTAACGTCTGCATCATTCACAATTACACTAAGTTCACTTTTAATAATTTATTGCACGCTATAATAATAGCAAACATGTGGATTCTACTATTATAATTTGAACATCTATTTCCATGTTTTATGGAGTTTTATATTAAATAAATAATTAAATATACAAATCTATGGCGTCTACATGGTTATAGCACACTATGCATGAAAATAATGTTGCGTCGGTTCTTCAAAAATTTAATACATACATGCATACACATGGTTATTTTACTGGTGGTAGGTCTCTCATACTATGCGAGAGGGTAGTGGGTAGGTATAACCACAATATCTATATGTCCCGGCAAACAGCAGTGTAAATGAACTGTTGATAACCGGTTTGTAGGACTAGCCAGAGTAACTACTGGACATATTGAGACTTAACATCTTTTGTCTCAGGATGGCGAGCGCAGTGGAATGTTGCTACTGTTTATGAGCGGTCGTATCGCTTACCATCAGGCGAACGGCTTGCTCGTCTCGTCATTCATAGCAATAAAAAAAAAAAAAATCAAGTGATATTTTGTTTATTTTTTATGTCGATTTTTAAAGACTGTTTATTGTGCTTACTATTAAGGAATTACTAATAAAAACGAATATATGAGTATCCACGTGAATAATCGCCAAAGATTCTAAAGAAGTTTTAGTAATTACTACATATATAAAAACGTTAACTTGGGGGTTAACGTCACTCGCGTCCGTAGGCTTTGACTCTAGATTCCCTACACGTGACCCCTGGGTAGTGCCAAATGAGTGACATAGTGGTGGTAGGACTTATGTGTCCGCCCGGGTAGCGACCACCGTCCACGAGGCGTAAAGACCGCCATAGTGATCTCCGTAAGGGGATCGCGTTCCGGGATCAGCCAGTGGATTTCCGGTTTCTTCGAGGATCTTAAGTCCGGGCATGAGGTTGTACCGTGTGGGTATTTTCGGTCCTCTGTCGAAGGGAGGAGAGTTGATCCGCCGGCCAGGGAGACCCGTAGAAACGGTTGTCCGCTGGCCGCCCGCGGTATAGTACAGGGGCCCAATCGGGGCTAACCACCTCGAGAGGCTGCCTCACCATGCCGCACATAATCTTGGGTGGGTACGTCATGCCGGTTGGTGACCGGAAGTGGGGTCCCGGCGGCCCATCCCGGGAGGGTACGGGGGCCCTTCCGTCCGGCGGATCAATTCGCTTCCTGCCGACCCTTTCGTACCGGTGCCCATTCGGCCTTCTTAGTGCCCGAACCTAAGATCCTCGTTGCCTCTTCACCAATCCCATCCTTTCTACCATGACAGTGCAACTAAACAGAGCAGGTCCTTCAGCGGTGCTTAACCCCACCACCGCGTTCACTATGGAGTTCACTAACATCCGTGGACTCCATACGAACCTCAGTGCCGTCCACCACCATCTTGAGACGGCCCGGCCTGCTTTGCTCTTCCTAACGGAGACGCAGATTCGTTGTCCGACCGATAATTCTTACCTGTTGTATCCCGGTTATTCGCTTGAAGTAAACTTCAAGCCTAAAGCCGGGGTATGCTTGTATGTTCGGTCGGACATCTGCTGTCGCCGTTTGCACTGCATGGAGGACCCCTCCTTCTCCGCTCTGTGGGTGCACGTGGATCTAGGTTCCCTGAGCCGCATCTACGTGTGCCTTTACAGGTCTCACAACGGGGACGATGAGACGACTCGGCTGTTCAGGTATCTTAGCCAGGCGGCTGATGACGCGCAGGCGCAGTTCCCGTCGGCCGAAATGGTGGTCTTGGGGGATTTCAATGCTCATCACGAACTGTGGCTGGGCTCCTCCAAGACTGATCATGCTGGCAGAGCTGCCCATGCATTCGCTCTGACTCATGACTTGACACAACTGGTGAACCAGCCCACCAGGATCCCGGATGTGGCGAGTCATGCGCCTTCTTTGCTGGACCTTCTGCTGGCGAGTCACCCAGCCGGGTATCATGTGACCGTTAGTGCGCCTCTGGGCACTTCCGATCACTGCCTGGTTGGGTCGTCAGTACCGATCGCATCACCTCCAGTCCCGTGCAGGTTAGGCGAAGGGTCTGGCATTACTCGTCGGCAGATTGGGATGGTATGCGGGAATATTTTGCATCCATCTCTTGGAGGCAGCGCTGCTTTGAGGGTAAAGATCCCTCAGCGAGTGCCAACGCTATTGCTGACGAGATCAGACTTGGAATGGAATATTACATTCCTTCCTCTGAGATCGCCAGTAAGGGCCGTGGACGCTCCTGGTTCAATCGTGCATGCGCCGATGCTGTCGGTGACAAACAGGCGGCGTATCGCGCTTGGATCAGGGGTCGCGCCATGAAGGATCCCAATATCAGTTCCCTCAAAGAAGCCTATAACCGTGCCTCCAAGGCCTGCAAGAAGGCCTACGTTAGGGCGGATGCCCAGCGCGTTAGCAGGATTGGGCGTGCGTTGGCCGATCACCCAACTAGCAGTCGTGCTTATTGGAGGTTGGCCAGGGCCGTCCAATCTAACTTCTGCCGTCCAGCGTTGCCGCCGCTGAGGTACCCTGAAGGGTCGCTGGCCCACAAGCCGCAAGAGAAGGCTGCCTTGCTGGCAAATCTCTTTGCGGCTAATTCCCGCCTCGAAGACCGTGGTTCCCAGTCGCTGCCTACACTGCCTGATTGCGGTTTCTCAATGGCAGATATTCGCATCAGGCAGTGTGATGTGCGGCGTGAGTTACGGTCTCTCGATGTGCGGAAAGCCAGTTCTCCGGATGGGATACCAGAGGTGGTTTTAAGGGCTTGTGCAGCCGAGTTGTCTCCAGCACTGACTCGCCTCTACCGAGCGTCCTACCGCACAGGTGTTGTGCCGGAATCTTGGAGGGAGGCCAATGTGCAACCGATCCCCAAAAAGGGTGATCGATCGGACCCTACCAATTACCGCCCTATCGCTATCACCTCAGTGATGTGTAAGGTCATGGAGCGGATCATAAACGCTCAATTGGTCCGCTACCTGGAGGATCACTCGTTGATCAGTGACCGACAATACGGATTCCGCCATAATCGATCGACGGGTGATCTTCTAGCGTTTGTCCTGCATCGCTGGGGTGAGACGATAGACCGGCGTGGCGAGGCTCTTGCTGTGAGCCTCGACATTGCCAAGGCGTTTGATAGGGTCTGGCATCGTGGTCTTCTGTCCAAGCTTCCGGCATACGGTCTACCCGGCAACCTGTGTTCGTGGATTTCCGGCTTTCTGCATGGGCGTAGAATACGTGTAGTCGTAGACGGACACGCTTCGGCGCTCATGTCGGTAAATGCCGGAGTTCCTCTGGGCTCGGTGCTGTCGCCCACCTTGTTTATTCTGCATATCAATGACATGTTGTCGCTTGGCAACATTCATTGCTATGCAGATGACAGCACGGTTCATGGGCGATACCACTGCGGGCCTCCAGGTTGCCGTGTCGAAACTGTGAAGGGACGCGAAGATCTTGTCATTGAGCTCAACCGGACCTTGGATCTCATTTCTACATGGGGTTCCAGGAATATGGTTGAGTTCAATGCCAAGAAAACCCAGGTGTGTGCGTTCACGTGCAAAAAATCCCCGTTCTCTCCCCTCCCCATTCTGCAGGGTACTCCCCTCTCAGTGCGGAATGACCTGTGTATCCTTGGTGTGGATATCCGCTGTGATCTCAATCCAAGGAATCACATCGAGGGCGTAATATCTGCCACATCACGCAGGGTTGGAGTCCTGAACAGGGTGCGTCGGTTTTTCACGCCCGGTCAGCTTTGCCGCTTATATAAAGCGCAGGTCCGGCCGGGTATGGAGTACTGCTCGCACCTTTGGGATGGATCCGCCCAGTACCTGCTCGATGCCTTGGATGGATTGCAGCGGCGGGCCATCCGCATTGTGAATGATGCAGACGTTACGAGCAACTTGGAGTCGCTACAACTCCGGAGAGATGTCGCCTCTCTAAGCGTGTTCTACCGCCTGTATCACGGTGAGTGCTCTGAGGAATTGTTCAACTTGCTCCCCTCCTCTCCATTCCAAACCAGAACCACGCATGCTGGCTTGCGAAGCCATAGCTTGACGGTCCACACCATCCCGGCGCGAACCAAACGGTTCTCAAATTCGTTTCTGTGCCGCACCGTCAGGCTGAGGAATTGTTTGCCGGCGCACGTGTTCCCTCCTTCCTACAATCCTGGGTCCTTCCGCCGTGGTGTGAAGAGGCACCTAAGCAGGCCGGCATAATTGTTTCCATTGGCATGGGACTGCCGTCCGATGCCAATGGATACTCTGCCTGGGCGGCATTGGCACTTTCCATCAGGTGCAATGCCGCCACTATGCCAGGCCATTATAAAAAAAAAAAAAACGTTGTAAATCCAATGTCGGTGCATTTGTACAAGAATGCTGATATGTGTGTGGCGAGGGTGGAGTTGTGGTAGGCAGCTGTCTATTGTGAGGTTTTTAATCAAACTTTAAAAATACAAGCTATCTTTACACAAAAGATTTTCACGTAAAAAAAAAAACGATATCGTGATCGCCGTTTTCTTTTATATATGTTAGGATATGTATTTCCACCATCTATTAGGTTATAAAAATATCTAAAAATGTATGAAAGTCCAAACAAATCAGCTGCTAATGGCGCATTTATCCAAAAATGCATTCGGATGCGCGTGCGGTGAGAATGTGCCGCGGTGTGGTAGGTGTTTGTGTAATTTATATCTAAGTTCTTGTAGAAGGTATCTATATATTACGATTCAAAAAACCTCTTTTTTTGTTTTAAAACATAATGTTCGTTCTATAAAATTGATTAGCATAATTAGGAAGCCATGAGGTTTCAGTTTTTATCATTTTTGTTTCTTCAATTCATGTGTTCTTTAATTACATTCAGTTCATGTTTCCTTACTCCGTACCAAAAACGGCTTAAGGATTGAAACCCTTTGGAAGCTATTTTCTTGTTCTTAGGAGAGTTTATATATCACACGTTGCTACCGATTTTGTTCCTAAGTCACTCGCGCCCATTCGGATCACTAAGAAAAATTAAGTTATTCTAATTATTGCGTACGAACTCTACTTACCAATTATACCTACGAGATTTACTCATTAGTAATTAAATAATTATTCAGTTAAACTTACGTCGCTATATAACGAATTTGGCCAAACACAGTGCTTACAAGTTGCCTATAACATACCACAGTGCATTCTCGCTGACGTAGCATTAACTCACAGCACCCAGTTTCCAGCATATTAAACAGCCATAATTATTACATAAATTCATTTAAATATGTATATTTATTGCTTAATATTAAGTGGTGCCTGATACCTTATCTAAGAACATCTAGAGTTTTATATGTGACATAAATCTCACAAGCGGAAAGTTTATGGACAAAACTAAGGATTTTTGTCATAAATCTGTTAATGCTAGGGCGACTTTGAGTTCTTTAAATAACTGATGAAGAATTGGGATAAGTTTTTTTTGTAAGCCGTCATAAAGAAAACTATTAAGAGTAGTTTTTCATTATACAGAGCAACAAGGATGGTCGAGTAATTGCACTACGCAACAATTACATCTACATAATTTCAAAATGGACTGTGTTCTTCAACGTAAGTAGACAGCCAATATTTATGGACAAAAAATAATTTTTAATTTGCACAATCAGTCAACCGTAAAATTGTTTGTCGAAAATATATTTTTAAATGCAAACTCCACAGATTATCCCGTCAACTGTGACATGCGTGCATCCGAATTAAAGTGGGCGAAAAAAACGAGGCAAAGGAAACCGCACAGCGAACTGTAAGTCTGGCAGATTTTCATTAAAAAATTAAAAAAAAGAAAAGAGGTTTATCGCTGTCTCGTGTCTTCGGTAGCTCAGTGTGAGATTTGAACGCTCGGCGCGCGCCCGCTCCCGACTCCGCGCCATTTTCACAATCCAACCGTCGCGACACGTTCCATTTTCAAATTCAAATTGACATATTTTTTTATGGATTTATTGTGAGTGAAGTGTCGTGTTGTGTTTTGGAAAGTGTGTTTTTTAATAGTTTAATTTTTATTCTGTGATTTTAAGTTGTGTGTTATAGTTTTATGGCTGACAAATTACTGAAAATGCGAGTTTGTTATGGTAAGTGACATTTATTTTGTAGTTATTTTATACCTGAAACAGATAGCACGTTATAATTTTCTTCAAATAATGTACTTACAGGTACAGGTGTATAATCATAGGACTGAAAACACGTGTTTATGAGAACTACATAATCTGCTAACTTTCGCAACTAATTTATTACTTTTTACACGTACTCAAATTGCTCATAAAATAACAAAAAGTACAGAAACTCAACACACAAACAATCACTAACTTTCCCCAACCAAACATCACAATCGAAACCTGAATATTTTTTCCGATACACAGCGCAGTGTTTATATTTGAAACAATTTAAATGAATGAACAAAACGACAGTGGCCGCGTAAGTGCTCGAGTGACAAAGCCACGAATAGAGCGGTTCCATGTGACTAATGCTTTTGATCAGCTGAAGGCAAAAAGTTGCCAGCGAGGCGAGATGTCTACGCTGAGAGCTAGCGACATTATACACCTTAAAAGGAAGATTTGTTTTGCAAATGATCTAACTAGGCGTGAAGGAAGACCTCCCAGTTGGCCTTTCTTAAAAGTTCGATGGTGGTAAATTCAGAATCGGGAATGGCAACCAAGACTACCCTCAATATTACAATGTTCGAAGGCATGGAAGCGTTTTCGACCGTTGTTTTTAAATTTGGTGACTTCAATGTGCATTTACACCAAAGCGGTATTTTGATACAGCAATCTATTACTGAGCAATAATTTCCTAGAAAAGCCCTCCCTAAAATCAAAAGCTTTTTAGATCATTGGGAACTGAAAACTCATACTCTGAGTAACAGAAACTATGAGGAAATATTGGGATCAGCAACATCCACACTTCAATCAAATTTTTGTGGATCACAGAATATTTTTTTCTAGTTGGACGAACTCGTAACTTTTTCAGTCAGATTTTCGGTCGTTGAAGCCCATTGGGGCTTCAGCAAAGTGACTACAATAAGTTACGAATGATGATAGTCTATCTTTAAGTTTCCACATTTTGTAAAATACTCTTTCTTGCTTTAACATAGCAAAATAAAAAATAGTATTCAAATTTTGACGCCTTATATTGTTTTTATAAGAATGTACGACATGATGAGTATGATTTAACATTCACAAAACCCTTCTTTGTGACACTGAAGGAATGTTCATTGTTACCCAATATTTAATTACTTGGTCTAATTAAGACCAGTGTACGTAACATTTGATGTATTCTATCTTTGAATAGTTTTCGTAGAAGTTGTCAACAATTATGAGAGTACCTAGTTGTTAGTTACTTAAAATTAAGACCATAAGAGGTTGATAGATGTGTAAAGCATTGCAAAGCAACTACAATGAACTTGATGGCATCTACCGCGAGAGATCTTTTGCATAACACTAACTGAATTATTGCAGTTACGATGCTGTCACTCGTCTTAAAAATTATAATCAAAATCATTCTTAACCCAGTAACCAGATTAGCAATATATTACCTTGGATAGCTCAAATAAATCTTTGTTGGAGACAGTCTTGATAATTCACGGTATTTATTGCTTTATATGTTTCAAATTTAAATAATTATACGATAATGTACACAAATCGGTTGGATTATTCAGCGGTTGTCGTTTGTGTTATTATTTGCTGAATTTTGATGATGTTGTCCCTAGTGGTGTTTGATTTGTGGACCATTGGTATTCGGTGGGATTCATAAAGTAAACAATATTCTGTTATGACTGGTAATAATTATATAACTTGCTTGTTTATTATTACTTATTTAAATGTAGGATGAATAGAATGTAACTGTGAATATAATGCTGTTCAAACATAATGTTAATTGTCGCCTGATGATTATATCTTTCCATTCAATACAAATATGCGCGTCGGTTCATTTCATCTTCAAGGCACGCTTACTTAGGTACCAGGTACTTACCTGGGGTTATAAAGGAACGCGTAGACTGGATAGCCTGGAAAATATACGAATTAAATAATGTTCTATGTACACAAGCTCAGCTAAGTAAGAAGGCATGCAAAATCTCCGCAATCAGTTATCCGCAATTTTTTCAAAGAGTGAAAATATCTCACAAGAAAAAGCCTTGTGATGTGGGCATTACGTCTACGATGGGATCCGTAGATCATCCATTATATATTACAAAATCATCTTAAATTACCTAAATACAGCACAATATTAGGTATTAGTCTCTCCATGAATTAAATAATTATCATAGGAGGCTTTCAATATGAGTCTTCTTCGAATACTTGTTGGTGGATGAAAGATAAAAAAACCTGAAGTGTCCACAGTTATAGTGGTAAAACTAAACAAGTTGTTGTTAACGCATATTATTTATTTTTAGCCACATTATATTATTACTACTTATTAAGTTGAGCAAAAGTTAATATGTGTTGTAAGTTTTCCTCTGCTAGTTGTATATTCTTAAACAATAAATATATGGTCATTATTATTAACAAGACTGCACAAATCTCTCTTATATCAGTTTAACAAAGCTACGTTACGCTATAGCGACGTGTTAGGAAAGTACTACATACAGCGACTTCGTGCAACCGCAACTTAAGTGTTGACAAATCAACTTTTAATATAAGACGGTGGGCGCATTACATTTGTTCATCGCCCACATAAAGCACGATCATTAAGCGTTTGATTTAATCGCAGCGTGTAACAAGGAATACATTAGTATCAGCAATTGCAAGCAAAACACCCGACTACGCCACGGTTAATAAAACTTAGTAACTTTCTATGTAGTACGCTCGTGTGCACAACTCATGAACACTTTTAAGTCGAAAATGTACTGACTTTTCAATCAAATAATTAATATTCGACACATAAATGCAATATTGCAAAATCCCAGGGCACACCTCTGACTTTTCGGAGTCATGTGTGTATTGACAGTTAATCACCACGCACTAAAACGGCGAAGGAAAACATCGTGAGGAAACCTGCATACCATAGCGATTCATTAGAATTTATATGGTATGTAAGTCCGCCAACCCGCACTAGGCCAGCGTGGTGGACTATATGGCCTAACCACTCTCAATCGTACTCTCGATTGTAGAGTAGGCCCGTGCCCTGCAGTGGGACGTATATGGGCTGATCCAGAAATGCAATATTCAACATTTCAAATTGTCGGATATTGATTTTTTTCAATTATGTTTATTTCTTGAATACTAGCGGTTTAGTCCGGTTCCGCCCAGATACAGATGCACTTTTAGAAATATTCTATCGCTTATGTTCTTCAGGGATAATGTAGGATCATAATATTGAAAGATTTTTTTCAAATCGGTCTACTAGTTTAAGGTCCCATTCAATGCAAACAAAAAATCAAATCTTTCCACTTTGTAATATTAGTCTAGGTAGGTAAGTATACAAATGACATGTATATTTTATTTATTTATATATTTTTATTTAAATGCTTTATTGTACAAAAGGCGGTCGTATCGCTCGAGGCAATCTCTTACCGACTACCTTGGGATGGACAGTAAGAGATGGAAAAAAAGAGAGGGCAGTCAATAGTGTACCAAGTAAGATGAATATAATATAATATATTATGTTGAGTCTGGTTATAATTTATTTGACCGGACCACCTGTTGGTAGGTAGTCACCGTCGTTCAAGAACACCCACCACACCAGATGTATGGTCGGTGCGTGTCCGACTTTTTAGGAAAACGTACCTATGCTTTGCGTATATTTAGTAATTTATATTGTGTGTTCTTTTACTAATTTTTAATTAATTCTAAAGTGTATAGAAATGCTAGAGTCTGTAATTCTTTAAGTCTTTAATTGGCATACATATCAGTGATTTTGCTTCTTATGTATGTCTATATAATGTATCTGAAATGCTATAGATGTGTTTACTGCCAATTTTCAATCAATATCTTATAATTCGCAGTCACATCCGTTCTGTTTGTCATCTGTAAAGACTAAGTAAGCGCCCACGATGCCTTAAATATTTTTTTTGTTAGTAAAAAGGAGTTGCGACGTACTACGTTGGCCTATTGAAATGCCGTGTTATGTTGCAATACAATTTATGGTAATGATTAACCACATAATAAGTTGCCACAGATTTCTTTAATAAATATAAAATTAATTAAATTTAATTAAATCATAACACTTTTATGAGCGTGTGTACGTTCGTCAGACACAAGCAAGCTAATACAAAGCAAATGTTTATGTTAGTGAAAATTGTAAACGATCTGCGGTACACAGGAAAAGTTATAGTGCTTGACATGGTTCTAATGGTACCACGTACCACCCACCACATCCCACGCGAGCTCATCAGTGACAGCTTTGAGTTATTGGGCTTAGTCTTGGGTTTAGCATCGAGGAGCCTAGGTTACCTGAGTGTTGCCTTGACTTCCGCTTTATTTTAGGTTGAGGTTGAATTTTAATTACTAAAGAGAACTTTGTCGCTTAGTTCGTAACATATATTTTCTGGTATACCACTGGCTGAAATGATGTGTTAAATTCCAGGATAAGTATTCGAAATTCGAAGATATTTTTCTATGAAAATTATAGGAACGTATTGCTTCTTATAGTATTTGATTAGATCATGATGAATGTTATAAGAATGGATATAGCACCGAAACTCAAGAAATCCTTGCTGTACGTAGCAAATTAAAAGGTTATAGAATTAAACTAAGTGGCATCTTGAATCAATGAAACTTGTACTAAAATAGACGATCACAAATTACTACTATCATCTACATATATGATTATCTATTGTTAGTGTCAAATGGCAAGATTACGTACAAAAAATGTTATATTACTTTCATCAAATTTTCACTTTCTATTCTGGAATTGAACCCAACTACGCTATCAGATAAATAATGTAGATTTGTGCGAATCCGAGAGTCGTTAGCGTACGTATTTATAAATGGTGGACGTCGGGATCGACCACGGTTTTGTCAACATCTATTTTTGTCGCAGACGTGTTAAATGGCGAGTCAGCGAATTGATTGCGAACGATAATAAACTTGGATTTTTGCGTTTTTTTTTATTAAGAGTATGTATTGATAGGTTAATTAAATCAAGCAGTTGTCGTGGCGCTGAGAGAATTTGGCTATGGAGTCAAATATTTTTGCGATCATCTGCTATTTTTGTTAGTTATTGATAGAATAATTAAATTTTAGTATTCGTCGAGCTATTTTATGGTTATAAATAACACAGTTCTGCGAAAAAAAAATTGATTAGTTTTTTTGTTAAAACATTAATATTTGTTTTAGTTGTCTTAAAAGTAATAGAAAACGGTATTCATATTATACATATCACATTTATTATATTTATTTATATGATATAGTAATTCAATACGAATAAAAACCGAGTTTAAAACTTACACTACTAAAAAGTAAGGAATAATAATTAGTATACCACTGCAAACCAAAAAATAATATTTATTTCATTGTACTTGTATCCGCTGATTAATTTGCTTATTGACTTGACTAACCAACAAATGGAAATATATGCCTAATACACTGAAGGCGGGCCTCCAAGTACCAAATATGTAGGACCTATGCCTTATATTAATTTAAATATGTATTTAAATATGTATCATAATCTAATAAATTCTTTTCCTTTCGTTGAGAACCGAGAATTTCTGCAGCATTCTTAGGTAATCCAAGATCATCATTAAGTTCTTCCAAGGGGCCATAGTTACAGATTTAATAAAACTATATTTTTATTACACGTTTTTTTCACGAATTAAACCATAAAATACATAAACCTTTTTTTTATTACTTTTCTTACAGGAAGAAAGACATGTTACGAGTAGTAGTGTAGGAATAAATAGCAATCACAAATATCAGGTGATGTTGGTAATAACATTTCATAAGTAGTATAAATAAGCAAAATTTTGCGATTTGCAATAGTGATTCACAAAGCCGACCGGCTAACATTTTTATTAGATTTCGTGTAGTCTATGAAAGAGTGAGTTTTTTACGAACTCATTTAAAGAAGACACTAAACAATCAAATTTGTGTGTAAAACTAAAATTAATTTAGTTGTGATAAATGGTTATAATATATGGTCAGTTTTTATGTTTACAAATTCTGGTGGAGGGTAATTAGCAATAGCAGAAATATAGAGCATGCTAAGGCTTCAAAAATAACAAGGTGGTGATATTAATTGGAAATGCTGATATTTCGATTTTACGAACTAAATATATATATGCAAAAAAATGTGACGTGATACGTCAAAACAAAGTATAAATTTATTATATACAGACCAATATCTACATGTTTGCGATGAATTTATTTAAAAAACTTTTTCATCGCAGACCTGTGTAATATTAAACACACTCATTAGTTTCATTTATATTCCACACTAAGATCGAGTCTTGTGTCGCGAGTATCAGGAACTACGAGAGACTTTTCGGCCTCACAAACTCAGACCCGAAAAAAAACCTGTGGTTCATACAATTATTTGTTTCGACACCGGTATCGAACCCGTAGCTTCTCGTTTCGGAGCCGGCGTCTAACCAACTGTGCCACAGAGGCTGCCAAGCTATGGAGGCGAATAGTTGTTGACACTATTTGTTTTGTGTTTCACTAAAACCTCTAGTTTGTAGGTCCACTAAATACAAATAAATTATAAGTAAAGATGTAGAAATTAAGCATTAGAGTGAAGGTTGACGACCATCGAAGTAAACTTCGAACCTACGTCCATGATACGTGAAAGCGTTTGGTTATGTCAATGCTATCTTAATGCGAATTAACTAAGTGGCAAACCTAGTCAGATAATGCAAGCTACCCATAATAACACTACCATTGTTAACTAAATTCAATCTGATCAGACTATTAAACGTACTCTCCAAAATAAATATTTTTCATAAATATTTCCTTAGTTTAAATTTAACCAAATCCGCGATAAAATCCGTAAATATAGGTTTATTTCAATCTGTAAGATTTGCGTAAATCTAAGAAACCATTTCCTTAGTTGTTACCATTCCATTTAAATCCTCATCATTGGTGGAGTGAATACGAATAACTATTTCACCAATATTGTAAATGATTAACAACATTAATTACTAATATCCTTAGTTAGTTTGGCTGATAAGTTAGCAGGTTTGGTATATGCAGGGTCCAAATACTTATTGAAACATTAAGTTAGGCCTATGTTCAAAAGTTGATGATTCTATGAAATCGTAAGCGATCTACACTAACAATGTTATTATATTCCCTCATTTCCCAGTACAAACGTTTAACATAGACATCGGATCAAACGGGCGAGTTCACTTGAACTTTATGTAAACCTGTTCCGCAACGAATATGAATATCATTGGGACTACGAGCGTCGATATCGGTAAGTTTATGGTACACGTTTGATTATCTATTTCTGATTTTTTTATAGCTTAGGATCGGCGAAGGGCGTACGGGTCATCATGTGGTCATTAGAAAATCATTACCGTTGTTTATTGACACTGGTAATATCGTATGACTTGGGAATGTTGAAGAAAAGAGCCTTGTAAGTCGGCTACAGAGCATGGAATTCTTTCACAATCGAGGAAACTATTGAGCAGGGTTCTATCTGTTCTATTGGGATTTGGTGGACGCCACAAATTATTGTTTTTTTTTTAAGATTTCTGTGGTTCGCATTTTTCTTCACAATGATTTCTTTCGACGTTGAGTGAGTAGAAGACTATCAAATATCTATACGTAAACAAGATGAGCGAGGAATCTGAGAGTCGGGCTCTGAGATTTGAATCCTGACTAAAATCTCGGGAGTTAAAGGCCAGTTCGCTGCCAACATACCATGATGAACTCAGTGTGTAATTACTTGACGTTTGTAAATTATAGTTAATGAACTTCCCAGATATTTTGCCACCCAGTATATTATATTTATCGTCTGTGTGATCGTAAATGCAAAATTGTTCCTTATTTATTTACCCGTCGTACAAGACCAGATTCTTACTCTAAGAAAGGTCTATGTGTATTCTTGCAAATCTGCATGCTAAGCACTTATTCTCATACGTTACACTTACTACTGGACATATAGAGACTTCACATCTTATGTCTCAGGAAGGCGAGCGCAGTGGAATGCCAAGCATTGCTTTGTGATTCAAGGTGTTGTTTGGTTGTGCCACTGTTCATGAGTGGTGCGTATCGCTTACCATCAGTAGAACGGCATACTCGTCTCGCCATTCAATGCAATAAAAAAAAATAAAAAACCACATATGACTCCGAGGTGAGCCATTGGTTCAATAACATTCAGTGCTTTTATTCTTCATTATATAGCGTACGCCCTGGTTGAAACTCATCATTACTGCTTAGCCTGATAGTTATGGGTCGAGATTATATTCACAAAGGTTGAGATCTAGTATTTAGACACTAAATGTCACATTGTCAGCCACTTTAGCTGCCATTGTAAATGCGAATCGTTTGACGCTACTGGCGCACGCTTTAACTGTTTTATAATAAATAATATTTAATGTGAAGGATTTGTGTTGTGAATGGTATTATTATATCTGCTGTATTTAATTGATAGTTCAGCTTAGAGACTGAGACATTTTTTGCTAGCTAATTGCGATTAGCGGACTTCCCACGCTTTGGAAATTATTGTTATTCTCTATGGTGTGCTGGTTTCCTTACGATTTTTGGTTAATGTGAAGTGTCCGTTAAATAGGAGACTTTGGACTGAAAACATCTTGAGATTGTTTTGATTGCGTTATCCATTTTTCCCTGTTTCATTAGAAAATATTTCCAGGCACAAGGTTTAAAGTAAGCGATAACAGGCCCAATGTTACAACTAAATGATAAATTCAATAGTATTGTCATACCTGAAACAGCTCAGTTGGTCGAGCATTAGGTCCCAATGTTCTAGCGGTCTTTGTTTCAAATCCGGGTTACGGTAGGAATTGCCAGATACAACCTTTTCTTATCCTTTTTTTTAGAAGTAGGTGAATTAATAAGTGCTGTACACATTTCGCCGAGGTTTTTCTATTCTATGACGTGATACCCTGTAGCCATACTAACCAATTATTATAATATTAAGAAACTTACATGAGAATATTTACACTGACAAAAAAAACCGCGGCATCGTTTTCAGAGGACTTTCGGACAATGCGTTAGAGACCTACTAGATTTCGTAACCGTTCTAATCCGTAGTATATTATATTTAACACGTTGCGTCGCTTTGGTTGAAAGTATCCTTAGAGGCTCTTTTAGGTCTCTTGACGCACTGAACCTGTTAACTGAATTGCCGTACTCTAACACTCCTCTATATTCACGGCTTTATTCAATGTGCAACCGATCCCCAAAAAGGGTGATCGGTCGGACCCTACCAATTACCGCCCTATCGCTATCACCTCAGTGATGTGCAGTGATTGACCGGCGTGGCGAGGCTTTTGCTGTGCCTCGACATAGCCAAGGCGTTTGATAGGGTCTGGCACCGTGGTCTTCTTTCCAAGCTTCCGGCATACGGTCTGCCCGGCAACCTGTGTTCGTGGATTTCCGGCTTTCTGCATGGGCGTAGAATACGTGTAGTCGTCGACGGACACGCTTCGGCGCTCATGTCAGTAAATGCTGGAGTTCCACAGGGCTCGGTGCTGTCGCCCACCTTGTTTATTCTGCATATCAATGACATGTTGTCGCTTGGCAACATTCATTGCTATGCAGATGACAGCACGGTTCATGGGCGATACCACTGCGGGCCTCCGGGTTGCCGAGTCGAAACTGTGAGGGGACGTGAAGATCTTGTCATTGAGCTCAACCGGACCTTGGATCTCATTTCTACATGGGGTTCCAGGAATATGTTTGAGTTCAATGCCAAGAAAACGCAGGTGTGTGCGTTCACGTGCAAAAAATCCCCGTTCTCTCCTCCCAATTCTTCAGGGTACTCCTCTGGGATGACCTGAGTATCCTTGGTGTGGATATCCGCTGTGATCTCAATCCAAGGAATCACATCGAGGGCGTTATATCTGCCACATCACGCAGGGTTGGAGTCCTGAACAGGGTGCGTCGGTTTTTCACGCCCGGTCAGTTTTGTCGCTTATATAAAGCGCAGGTCCGGCCGGGTATGGAGTACTGCTCGCACCTCTGGGATGGATCCGCCCAGTACCTGCTCGGTGCCTTGGATGGATTGCAGCGGTGGGCCATCCGCATTGTGAATGATGCAGACGCTACGAGCAACTTAGAGTCGCTACAACTTCGGAGGGATGTCGCCTCTCTAAGCGTGTTCTACCGCCTGTATCACGGTGAGTGCTCTGAAGAATTGTTCAACTTGATTCCCTCCTCTCCATTCCTTACCAGAACCCGCGTGGTTGGTGCTGGCTTGCGAAGCCATAGCTTGACGGTCCACACCATCCCGGCGCGAACCAAACGGTTCTCGAATTCTTTTTTGTGCCGCACCGTCAGGCTGTGGAATTGTTTGCCGTCTCACGTGTTCCCTCCTTCCTACAATCCTGGGTCCTTCCGCCGTAGCGTGAAGAGGCATCTTAGCAGGCCGGCATAACTGTTTCCATTGGCATGGGACCGCCGTCCGATGCCAATGGATACTCTGCCTGGGCGGCATTAGCACTTACCATCAGGTGCAATGCCGCCACTATGCCGGGCCAGTATAATTCAAATCGTTTGAACAATTGAGCAGGAAAATTATACGCAATAAATTACCTTAATAATTTTTTCGTCCTGGCAACACAAACGTCAACAGGAAACTGTCTCATTGGGCCTTTTAATATGCACGTGTAGTGTTGCCAGCGTTTGATCCGCCGCCGATACAGAACAAACACATTGCTACGGTGAGTTATGCATAAAGATGTACGAACTGTAGGCATATCATTAATGTATCACACCGTTATTTATTGGATGTTATTGGAAAAATGCAGTATGTAATATTGCGGAAGTTTCCGTTGCTTTCTACTGTATTCTTGTCCTTTTCTTTAAATACTATGTTTGTAAGTAAATATAACTACGAGTGTATCCTATTGCTGAGTGTATGCCTGTTCTCATCCCTCAAGTTCTTTTATAAATCTGGAAAACACTGGTTTGCTTATTTACCCCGATTTAATAAACATTTTGCGACTTAAAGCCAATTGTCAAACGGAGACTTCAAGAATATTCACAGTACCTTATTGAATGTCTCCTGCAACTGAGGTTCAACATTGTTTCAAAAAGATTTTTCATAGTACTTAATACCAACACTTTGGCTTAATGCGGGTTGGTAGACCTACGACTTTGAAAACCATTTGGAAGACTCCGAAGTTCGTGGGTTTCCAACTGATGTTTTCCTTTATTAATAGTGTTATTGAACCAAAATATCATAGGTACCGACTAAGCTCCAAGAACCTTTACGAAACTGTGTCACTGACAGGTGTCATTAGTAATTCAAGAGCTAAGCCGCAATTGTTGACTTCCGTCAAAGGCGCCACCGGCATAAACATATTTTGACTTTAAACTGCCCATAAATTTCGTTCAATTGCTTATGCATACGATTTTGTATCGTAATGAAACGCAGATTATATTTTATCGTTTTTATTATATTCAGCTGGAAGAGAGAAATGTGGGATAAACATGATGAGAGAGAGTCGTGGTTTAGCAGAGTAGGATATTTGAGATTTGAGATGACATTATCTGGGGGCGCGGCCGAGCCCCCTCCAAGTCGAGCTAAAAAGTGGCATGGCCGTAACATCCTTTTCTCGTAGCAATTCAGACCATTTTCAACCCCCTATAACTTCGTTGTGGCTAAAGCATGAAGCTTGAATTTTCAGTTACTAAGCAGGCATTGTGTAAACACGGTATATTTAAAATTTCATTCGATTTGAACCAGTAGTTTAAGAATTATAACTTATCAAACTTTCGTAATTTTGTCACTCACTGACTGACTGACCGATCATCAAAAGTCGAAGGCACTTCTAGCAGACATAGAACCTTCAAATTTAGAATATAATTAGTGTTTAGTGTCTAAAGTAAGGGAAAATTCAAACATTTCATAATTTGTGTCTAGTTTTCTAGATAGACCAACTGCGTGAATAACTTTGTAATCCAATATAAATGTATAGGATTACAAAGTTACAGTTAAAAATGTAATGTAATAATAAATGGATTGACTTGGCCATCGCATGAAAACATAATGTATCGTACAATTTATACATAATGCTGCTGGCCAAGTCGATCTATTTATTTAAAACGTAAAGAATTTTTAATATTGATATGGTAATAACTAACGTAATAACTTTATATAGAAGGTCCCTTAAGGACAAAATAAATTAATCGACTTGGTATTACATGCATCTCACAACTTTTTGCGGTAGAAAACCTGAGCTGCGAGACTTGGATTTTTTTTACAGGATGTTTTTGATGGGATTAACTATTGACTTGTAGTTGGATCTATACAAAATCTTCAATGATTTAATTCAACTACACAAAAAAAAAAAACAGAACGCTTTAGCTAATACTACTACAGAACCTATAAATTGTTTAAAATAACGTAGGAAAAAATTCGCCAATGGCTCAACTAACAAGCCACTATAAAATGAATATTCAACGAAACCCACATAATATAAAAAATATAAAAAGGGAAAAAGTAGTAAAATGTTTCAAATTATTCAAATGTCGTGTTGCGTTATGGCTTTTTTTAAAAAAAAAAAGTTATTTTCCTGGTATTTCTTTTATGATTTGCAAGACACCTTCATCCATATTTATTTACCATTACTGTTGTAGTTTCTGCGTGTGATTTCTCAGCGTAGGCCCTATAATTGTGAGTGGCTGTAAGCAATTTACGAATGACAAATGTTTGTTGGTGTAACCTCATGAATGGGCGACAAATAGGCCGCGACACACGCACGCTTGTATACAGTGTGTTGATGTCTTTATGTCGCGTATGGTTTTGGGTTGGCCATATTTTTAGCTATAGAAAAAAAAAAAAGTATTTCTTATGACATATTTCTGAAGATATACGGGAGAGACTAATTGTTAGAGACAAGGGCTTAGACTACAATTTATTCGGAAGAAATTATTAAAAATCCCAATGCCTTGGTTCGAAGCGAAGCAGACATTCAAGAGCCGGTTTCGAGTTTAATAATTATTTTGTATGCACAATTAATTATCACTCATTTTAACACTTAAGGAAACATCGCAAGAAAAGTGCAGGAAGTCAAGCCTTTCTTTAAACTTAAACATTAAGACTTTACTTTTTATTTTTTTTAATACTTGTGCCACTACCAGGCTGCACCAATTATACAGGTATTTTTTAACTTTGCCGATATTGCTAATAACGAACGAACGAACGAACTAAGAACTATCTAAGTTCGTATTTGATAAAAAAATATCCGCCTGTACACAAACACGTACAATTTAAAATATTTGTACACAGTTTCACATGCGGAAGATGTTTTCGGATGCAAAAACTCGTCGAGTTAATCCCTAGGGATTATGCTGTGGGGGTCCTAGACTGGAGTACCATCGAGCAATTCTGGACCATAGTACTTTGGTATAAGGAGTACATTAGAATGATTTAACAGTATCATACATTAGTCAGGCCATTGACATTGTCAGGGATTATATTTAGAGGAATACAGCTACTATTTAATGATGTATTGTGTTGTGATCATAAGGGTATTGAGTTCGATTTCGCTTTGATGTACATACCTACGTACATTACTATAAATAAAACTTATTGTACATATATATATGTTATGGGCCAAGTGATTGATCGGGCATTATTCATAATGCTCGAGCAATATGAATAATGCCCAATAAGAGCGGGCAATGTGATTATAACCGATCAATTTATCACATTGCCCGGGCATTATGAATAATGCCAAGTGCCTATTGGGCAGAGTGATGTAAAGCGAATCAAAATCAAAACAATGAGTCGAAGTGGTAGAATTTAGAATAGGGCAGCATGAGGGGGTGGGTTGAGAGGAGTGGAGGGGGAGGGGGAGTGTCGCACCTCCCCTGTTACCACTTATTGTCAATACAAATTAGCTTCTGCATCGTCTCCGGCGCTACGGGAAGTTCAGCCCCTTCGCCCTTGCGTAACAAAAGATAGGCACCCATGCTCACCTCCGCAGCTTCGGCTTGCTGCTGCAGCCTCGCTACGGCTACAGCGGGCGGGGGCTGCTCTCCCTCCGCGCCTCCGGCTTTTTATATACACCCTAGGGTCGGTAGCCAAAAGACTACGTGAAGTCGGGGTGTTCCGAGTCGGTTTTGGGGCACATTCGACCTAACTGATCCATAAAGTGGGTAAACTAATTTTCTTTTGAAGATAATGTTTCGGACCTGCTTGTTTTTTAAAACAACTAAACATAAGCAGGCCAATTCAACCTGTCTTATTTATGGGTCTATCGCAGATGCGACAATGCGGCAGCGCACCACGTAAAAAATCACCTATTAATTACATTGCCCGATCATCATGTAGCCATATTAATAATGCTATGTGATAAATAGGTGAGTTTAGATTGTAATTAATCACTTGGCCCGATATGGCTCGGAAATATTCATACTGCCCGGGCATTATGAATACTGGCCGCATTAATCACTTGCCCATAACATATATACATCTAGATTCTTCGCCTTATTTGACGTTCAGCAACACAAAATTAATTAAGGCTTGGGTGTCTACCAACAGCTTGTATGATTTGTAAATCTATAGTCCTGAGTTAAATTCCCAGGTCAGCTTAGCTCTCCACGAGGATTTTACTTGAGGGATCCAATAAAACGAGTACGCTGAGATTGGAAGTGTTTGTTGGTAAAGTCGCTTCTTTTCACATTTTAGGAGGAAAGACATAACGAAATTTTTGATTCGGTTTTATCATTAACCTTCGCATATATAATTATATTGTGAGGCAAAGATCTTTCCTCTTTGTCTGTATGGTTAAGTTGTTTCCAGTCAAATAATTAGATACCTATTAGGTTGGCAGCGACCTGGTTCTACAAGAACTCTGTCACTGCTAAGCTTCAAGAGCGGTGGTGGCTGCTTACCATCAGGCAAGCCGCAAGTTCGTCTAGTAAAAAAAACATAACATTTCATGTCCGAACCTCGAATTGCATATCTAACTCTTGGGAAAAATATGTCGATTCATATAAATATAAAGTCGTTTAAACTCATAATAATCTACGGATACCGTTCAATTAACTGGCGGTCGAGGAGAGGTTTTATTGACGTAGTTATAAAAGGGTTTAAACTTAATAATAATAAAATAATATTTGCATTTTAAACATGTGCTGTGTATTTTCTGCTAGTCACGAGCTACGCGTTTTAATTCTATGCTATATTTTGAAAACTGTCACATATTAACCTGATATTAATATGTATATGTTACATTGTTGCAGACGCCATGGTTTCGTCTTAAATGTGGTCTAACCATTCAAGCTAAATAAATGGACTGTCAATAAATGGATTTACATTGTTTTGATATATACATACTTAAGACAAATTTCTGTAAAGCCTTTTCGGGGTGCATTACCTAAAGCTTTATTACAAAAAAAAAAATAACTTTCATAATCACAAGTACCAACCAAAAGGACAGGTACTAGTGGTAGCCACAAGCCGTTGGTTACTTCAAAATTAACATATTTTAATCATCCCGAAATGATTAAAAACTTCCTCTTTTCAGTATTGTTCACAACTCACGCTTCCATGCTACACCTGTCACATGCATCAACCCGTGGTATCAACTATTCAGAATAGGCAACACGCGATCAGAATTGCAGTACATTTCCAAATGCATACATTAGTAGCTCGTTCAGTTCCTGGTTGAAACGTGGTAGTATTTTCAGAATGTGTTTTTTCCGATTGATATTCAATCACCGCGCTTGCCTAATTCACGAAGTGGCCTGTCACGATTCGGCGCCGTGTCAAGTCGAAAACTGAATGTATCTTTCGATTGTTCATGCCAAATTGCTTTTATCCCGGTTGTGTTTTTTCGCATTTGCTAACTGAATCTTTAAGGGTAATGTATGCATATTTGCAATACGATTGGTATAATTGAGAGCGAGCGCATTGAGACATTTGAATTTGTAAAGTTAGTAGCGGTGAAAAGTTCTCAATAGGGACATTTACCGTATGAAATTCATAATGTATTCGTTGCCATCCATATGCTATCAGTATTATATCCAGTAGAAGGGTCCCATGCTAAGGAGTGGGAGTCTATCGGCTGATATAATATTAAAATTATAAATAGTTTTCGTTCTTAAACAACAAATTTAATTATGAAGTTACATAATTGTTATGTCTTTTAAATCCATATTTAGTTAAGGCGGGCAGAGACTTCAGAGGGTTATGTTTTAGCCACTCTTCTTTGGCTTCTTTGACTATCATCTATCATATTTACAAATAAAAGAGCTCCTTTGGCTATTTCAGGACTTAATACGCCCTAGCAGTAAAACTCTAGACGTCTTGCTGTGTCAATTATTATTGCTTCCATTTTACTTCTTTTTAAGGTTCTTTTTCGTTAATAGAATTGTTATGTTCAATTTACTTATAATTTGCTAGATTTTTCTTTTTTGAATATTCCAGGCCGAATATGAAGTTGATAAAATTACTGTAATATTTGAAGATTCCGAAACATTGGTTATTCCACTGAGTTTTAATGAGCGATAAATATTTTGCACTTTATAGCTTCATTCAGAATATCGCGTAGCTTTACTCTTTGGGAACAACCATACTTAATCCTAAAGATCAACTGAAACAAGTTTCTTGCTTCAAGAGCAAGTGAAAATAAACCCATTGGAGTGCGCGTATTATGTCCTGTGCCTTAGTAATTGGGATAAAACGGGAACAGACTGGATCAGTTGTTTAGACGTAGTTGTTAATAGGTAAAAATAAATAAAATAAGGAGAAATGTTGTACTTTTACACGATTTTGCAATAAAATATTGTGTTGTAAAGGCTGCAGTAAGTTTGATGCACTAACGAAGCTCTCGATAAGGCGATTCATTAAGTAGCCTTTTTTTGGAAAGTAACATTTATTAGATTAGGTTTTTTATCGTTGCATTTAGTAGTCAAGGACAGTTTGCGATTGCATTATCCATCTTGCGGTATACAAGGATGTGCGCTCGAAGGAATACGGGGACACATCTCGTCAGTCCTGCAACAGAAAAAATGAATTAAAACAAGCGATAGAAATATTACTTAAAAATCTCTGTTTAGGATTTTAACGCACTTTGAGCTATCGCGCTCTTTATTATTTATTATTTTCATCATCATCATCATCATATCAGCCACAGGAAGTCCACTGCTGAACATAGGCCTCCCCCAATGATCTCCACAATGACCTGTTGGAAGCGGCCTGCATCCAGCGACTTCCTGCGACCTTAGGCTTTTTTTTATTTTTTTATTTATTATTTTACTATTCTTAATTCTTTTAATTAGCAGCCACTTCAAACACAATAGATTATTCCAAGTTCAGCTGTACCATAATTAAGACCTACTTTCCTCTGAAGCTAGTATGGAAAGGCAACAAACGTGTTGTTATACCATATCCGTTAGGCCCTTATTCCACTGATAAGCAGCACGCATTATTCAAAAACGAACGTATAAATAACAGCGGGGTACTTTCCACTGTACGAATAGAAATTCTATACAATACTAGTAGCGTGGAATTAATAAACATAAGTGCGGGAAAGGTTTAGTAAAATATGTGCTTGATTGTTACAGTTAGGTGGTACAGTTAGGAGTTGTGTCTAAACTGGCGCATTACTGGGAGATTGTGTCGTTTGAATTGTGTATGGTGGCGCTTTAGATATTAAGTGGGTATATTTAGGTGTGTTTTATTATGGTATATTACAGTCATGACTCAGAATGAATGGGCAATACTATTGTCTAACAGGAGGTCGACGTGAAGCGACAATATTAATGCATAGTTTCGTTCGGTGAGTGAGATTGCCGTATGCCCAATATCCATTCCTCTTTCCATCCTTTTTCCTATCTTCACCCGACTTGGTGGAACGACAATAACATATACGATCCAATATTATGGATGTTCAAGCGCGGCAGTTGTCCCTTACCATCAGTTAACCTGCTCCCTCGTTTGCCAGATGTATATAAGAATAAGAAGTAAAACAAAAGTAATTTTGGAAATTTCTCGGTTATGGTTACGGTTCCTTCAATATGTTTTCCTTCTTTGATAAAGCAAGCGATGATTAACCAAGCTTATTTCAGTAAAACCAACTACATCCGTTTGAATGAGTGTCAGCATTAGTGTATCATTTAACGCGTCGGTAAACTAACAATATGGGGAGATTGAGGCGTTTTTAACAAGTTCTCATGAAATATTCATGCTGCGCGGAGGATGCGCTATCACGATGATAACTACCGTACAGGGCTGTCTAACATGCGCTGACCAACGTACAGTTTTCCTTTGAATTAATATTTTCATATTATAATTTTATTTTAGCATTTAAATAAATAGATTCATCTAACTGCCACATACATAGCCCTGGCCCCACACTAAGATCAAGTCTTGTATCATGGGTATCAGGAACACAAGAGACTTTTCGGCCTCACAAACACTCAGACCCGAAAAAAATACCTGTGTATCAAACAATTATTATTTTACGCTAGAATTTTATAGCACTAGGGATGTGGTAACTGATAGAATTTTATAGATATAGATCAATTCACGTCTCTCGCTTCCTAACTCTATCGACTAATTAAATCGATTTAGATCGTATGTCATGCGTAAATACATATTTTCGTATCCCGCGTGTTGGTACCACCGACTTAGAAAATAACTCCTGTTTCTTCCTCACCATTTTTTATTGCTTAGAGCGACACGAGCCTGCCATCAGTCTAATGATAATAAATACGACCGCTCGTGGACAGTACCAAAACCAAAACGCACCGTGAATTCAAAGCAGTAGTTAATCTGCCTACAACGTCCTTCAAAGCCGAACACAACAGTGCATTTATACTGTCTGTTAGGAGATATACGTCGTAAATTGCGCTGGTATATACCCAGACAATTTAAACGGAAACAAACTACAACACCTTGTATATACCAAATAATTCAAACTGTTTAACATTCAAAAAACCTAATGAATGGTGTGAGAATTCCGACCATTAATAAGGATATAATCAGGCAGTTCATTAAACGGACATTCGGAGCTGAGCAGTTAAGCTCGGTTAATGCGTCGAATCCACACAGATACTTTTACGACCTTAACATTCGAACCCACTAACGCGTTAAGATGAGATTTGACCTTTACATAAATTGAAATTAAAGTGTTTGGCAATTAGCTTTTGATTTAGGATTCTAGAAAGATCGGTTGTAATCATGTAGTCTACACTAGAAGATACTGTAGCCTTGTTTTAAATATCGTCGATATATTCGACGCTGTATGCATTAGAGCATTGCGGTATCTATGCCACTTCTATACTAATTTTCTATAGTCATGGCCCGTCATATTGACCAAAGCGAGTGCTAATGTTTCAGTTTCAGAATTTGTACGTATTTGGCATTCGACATTTTTGCGTCGACCGGTGAAAGACAACAATTTTTTTTTTATTGCAATGAATGACGCGACGACCATGCTATTCGTATGATGATAAGCGATGCAACTACTCATGAGCAGTAACAAAACCAAACTTTGAATTACAAAGCAATGCTTTGCATTCCACTGCGCTCGCGGTCCTGAAACATAAGATGTAAAGTCTCAATATGTTCAGTACAAAAATTAATTTGTGGTGGTAACTACCTAGCCGGCCTCTCAAATATGAGAGACTACTACCAGTATCTCTGCCTACATAGTTTAATTGGATCCCGTTTTGAGTATTCTTAGAGGTAATAGAAATGTTTTCTAAGCAGCTGACGCCACAGGTCATTTGCCGCTCATGTGCTATTAAAAAAACCATTTGTTCCACGAGCTACCATCATTTCATAATGAAAACGTTTCGTCCAAACTAAACGAGTTCAATTTATAGTAATTTTATTATATTCCGTTCGGATTCGGCGACAATTTTACGTTTATTGACTACCACATTTCCCAGCAGCGTGAAGCGACCCGAGATAATGTAACACGACTCAATTTATTTATGGTTCAAGTTATTTTAACTTGTAGTACTTGTACGGACTAGGAGACCCAAATTAATGCGTGTATTTCAACTGCAGAATATTTATATCTACTTCGTAATGTCTGGGTTTTGGCAGATCCTTATAGAATGTTCTAACTAGCGAAACATCCTAAGCCCTCGCAGAGGAAAACTTTGCTGTTTGCTCGGGAAGTATTACGCATGAAACATGTCTAGAAAGATGTCTCCACAAGCAATTCTTGTAAAAATCTTTTAGGTGCATTTCTCGACAAAAACAGCTACGAATACTTAGAAACATGTCTGGAACTTCGAAACGAGACATGAACAGATGACGGGCCTCTCGGTACCATGCCTCTACTAATCTACGACTAAAGGTATCCCAATGCGTACGCTACTTAATTATACCATGAATTTGTCTCGCCATTAGCGGTTTACGAAATAGTTTTATGTAATTAGAGGAATTTGTTCAATCATCTTTAATTTATTGCCGTTCATTAGTTCGGAAACGAAGAAAGTAGATGAATAATTTTATGGCGTCTTTTTGCTTACATAATTATCTGTGTGTTAAAACTTTACATGATTTTTAAGTACCACTGATAAGCTACTGATTGGTAGTTGCATAAATCTAAAGTAATATTATAAAGAAGAAAGATTTGTTTCTTTGCATTGAATAGGATCTTAAACTAGTTGACCGATTAGCAAAATTCTTTCACCATTAGAATCCTACATTGTCCCTGACGAACATAGGCAATAGAATATTTTCAGAAATAATTTTGTGAGAATGAATTTAGACGCAGCCAGTGTTAAGCCTGTAACAATTTTTAAGTCAGGATTTCTTTGGACATGTGTACAAGCAGTTTAAATGCATTGTGTTTAATGATAATTCATGATGCTAATTTAAACAATTAGAATAAAGGCGTTTAGAATGAATCTCGTTACATTTCGGAAAACAAAACTTATCCATACTATGTAATACCATATTATCATAATGCCCTATACAATCCTTGTCTAACCGAGTCTCTTCCAATGCAATGGGTTGAACCCAGAACACAAAAGCTACGTTTTGCCACACAACAATAAACACTTTAAACAGCTACTCTTTCCAAATACGTTTGAAAACACAACACTTCATATGTTTTACTTGAACATTTTGTTTTCCTTTACATCTTGCTTAGCTTTTGGTGTTGTTCGTGACAGATTAATGGCACCGATGTTATAGTGCACAAGTACACTGAATTCTTGTCAGTGGTTAAGAGAGCTAACATTTAAAGCACGATTTATCGACTACTCTTAAGTGGCAATTCAGATTAGTGCATGTGCATCATCATCATCTTTCTGCATCTTTAGTTTGGTAAATACTAAATAAGTAATCGCAAAAGCACCATCTGATTGTAAATTGAAATTGTAGATTTTTTGTTTCATGTGACGATATTTTATATTTTTTGTGAGTCAATTTTGTTTGAATTACTTTCTTTTCAAAGTTTGTTTGCTAAATTACTAAAACCTGAAAAAACAGAATTTGTATAAGAAATGACTCAAATATCATTTTTTTATTACATATTATTATGAAGTAAAGCGTCCATTTGGGTCTGTCCAGTATTGCATAATTTTTTTCGGAAATTATAATAATGTTTGTTGCATATAATATAGAAGCTATATTAATTATTAATTGGGATATTTGGTAGTTATTAGTCTGCCGGGGTGTTGTGACCCAGCTTTAAACAAAGTATTAACATTCAAGAGGCTCTTGGGTCAAGGTGATTTATACTAAGCTGTTGTAATAAAATCTATATTTATTAAGGATCAGTGACCTTTCATCTAATTTATATATTGAAGAATCGACGTTATATGTTTTTCTTTTCGTAGAATATCACTACCCCGTGAATGTAATTTCAAGCGATTGACATCAAGCAGACATCTATAAAATTACAATAAACGTGTTGCGTCGACCCTGAGTAAGTTGGAAATACAGAGAAGTAAAATGTATGGACCTATGTACATATGCTTGGTTCTTTCTATGACGCCCTAGCTTAGGCAAACAGTGAAATATATTACTTGATTTTAGTCGGTACACATATGCTAATTATTGACTAATAATACAACCTAGCAGGTAGGTAGGTCTCTCATATTACTGGTCCATATACCCATACCATCTGGGTAGGTACCACCGCAATGTCTATTTCTCCCGTGAAACAACACTGCTTAAATGCACTGTTGTGTTTCGGATTGAAGGACATTGTAGCCAGAGCAACTACTGGACATATTGAGACTTAACATCTTATGTCTCAGGATGGCGAGCGCAGTGGAATGTTGCTACTGTTTATGAGCGGTCGTATCGCTTACCATCAGGCGAACGGCTTGCTCGTCTCGCCATTCACTGCAATAAAAAAAAAACGTTATCTATACATATAAATAAAATTGAAGTGTCTGTTTTAAAAGTGAAAATAAAAAAATGTCCAACTACATATCGTTATATACACGATACCTGTGCCGAAAATGATATTTTAAAAATGTTTGTCTGTCTGTCTGTCTGTCTGTCTGTCTGTTTGTTCCGGCTAATCTCTGAAATGGCTGGACCGATTTTGACGGGACTTTTTTTGTCAGGTAGCTGATATAACAAGGAGTAACTTAGGCTACATTTATTTTAAAAAATTCTTTTATTTTAGAAAAATAAATCAATGTTGCAATGCCCGCGCGCAGCTCACGCGCATGCCACCACTGAGCCGTCACGTCGGGCGCCTCCCACCACTTCTCCCACCAACGAATCAATATCACATTTACAAAATATTGCATATAAAGAAATTTTTCAATAAAGTTAATACAAAAAACTGAAAATAAATGTGTAACGGGAGTTTACCGCCGCTCGCTAAGAGATGGCGCCACCGTAGAATTAGATCGCGGTATGGTTTCGTTACAAAGGTTGATAATTAAAATAAAAATGCAAAAACCAAAAAAAAAAACTTAATAAACCAATTCACTATTTTGTTAAATTTCACGCGGACGAAGTTGCGGCACAGCTAATTATAAATAAAGTTATTAAAAATAATCTACTTTGAAATCGTTTTACAAACTGCTGATGCGATACCTCATGTGATTTCAATTAACCCTCTATATTATATCAGCTAGCATAATAAAGCACCATAGTTACGTTATTAAATAAATCCTAGTATAAAAACAAAATAATTACTAACTTAAAACAGTAAAGACAAATTTAAGTCATATTCCTATAAATCATAATTAATTAAAATCTTTTGCTAACCATACCTTTACACAAATCCATGTTTCCGACCGCGTATCAACGATTGCGTTTAATTTATTCAAAAGTGCGTGAGTCATAAAGCACGTTGGACGTTAAATTAATCCACAGTTTCCTATTTTCGCAAGCACTGGACAATGTTAAAACTTTACTTATCCTTCGCGAGGCGCCACTGTCGCTGATACACCCTTACGTAAATACAAACTTATGTTTGCGGTTGGTGAAACTTAAATTATCTGTGACATTGTCATAGCTACATTTGGTTTTTATTTACGGTTTGTTTGCCGATTTATTAGTGATGGATATCGTCATAGCTGGTGGGGAGATATTCCGATACTTACTACCATAAGCCACCATAATAAAATGCAGTAACCTATTGTGCTTTGTGGTCAGATTGTATGATGTCAGCATAATGGCTTCGGATAAGACCGTATGTTTTCACAATTAATTTGCTATTCCCTTCAATCTATAAGATTATCAGGGACCAGATAGTTTGCTCCAGTCTGATTTCACTACATAGCACACAACATAATCTTTAAAAACTTTGACGTCAGGTTATTCAGGAAACTAATGCCATCAACATAAATGTTCAACGTTTAGCTTCTTTTGGTTTTCAAGAGTAACAAAACTTAACTGATGTTCAAACTCATAATACTAAGTTTAGAGTTATGTCAATTATACAAAGTTATATAATACCCAACTGCAAACGCCGAGTGCTTGAACTTGAAAGTCACTAAGCGAGGACTCAACATTCCCGCAATGTCCGTGTTTATTATTGAGTAATGATGCTTACCTGTATGCACTAATAATTGTACAATGAATACTTATTATGTTTTGTTGACTATTCATATATTTTACCTCTTCAGTTCAATGTTTTGTCACCCGCTTTGCACGGAGGGAAGTGGACAATAATTTATTTCCAACTCCTCCTATTCATTTAACTTTCTGATTAATTTCGTTGCGGGTTAAAGACAAGTTAGACATTCCCGGAGACTCGCCGATCTTCAATGCTCGGTGTCATTACTTTGCGTGCCACTGTTGATCCTGGCTTACAGGAGTTACAGTGGTGGGTGTGAGGGCGGGACAGTCTCCTATTCATATATTTTAGATTAAATTCTTCAGAGGTTGTGTTTCCATGATAAATGCTTAATTAATATTCTATGAAAACTAAAGTGTCTGCCACATTGAGATGGTATACTAGAGGGGACACTGCATACAAAATGTTTGTAAAAAAATGAACGGTACCGTACCGCTCCTTCCATTTCTGTCTCTGTCATGCCTACGCAATAACGTCATCTTCGCTCTCGCTTTACTGGGTTTCCGTTTGCACGCACAATACGCAGAGATTTTGTTCCCGATGTCCGCTCTAGTATAATATCTCAATCGTCTGCCATTCTTAATGGATGAAATCTATATTGACATAAAGTAATTGTACACAATCTTGGTAGTAATTGCAGTACTTATACCCCTACAGTAAGATAAACCTATCACGTTCGTGTATCACGATTTGATATAAATAAATACACCCCAACAGTCACATACATAATCCTGACCCCACACTAAGATCGAGTCTTGTGTCGTCAGTATCTGAAACTACGAGAGACTTATCTGTCTCACAAACACCCAGACCCGGAACAAATACCTGTGGATCACACAAACATTTGTCTCGTTGCGGGAATATGATGCCTTTCACAGTTTTTTCACACGTTTCACAGCCAGCGTCTAACCAACTGCGTCACGGAGGCTGTCACTGTATGCTTGCTCGAAATTGTAAATATACAGGTACAATATACATTCCGGTGAATTTTTCCTAAAACGGTGAAGGAAAACATCGTGAGGAAAGCTGCATACCATAGCGATTTATAAGAATTTATATGGTATGTAAGTCCGCCAACCCGCACTAGGCCAGCGTGGTGGACTATATGGCCTAACCACTCTCAATCATACTTTCGATTGTAGAGTAGGCCCTGCCCTGCAGTGGGGCGTATATGGGCTGATACAATACAAAAAAAAAAATACATTCCGGGACGCAACACACTTCCGCAGTCAACCATGATGGATACATCGTATTTACGGTAGTCGCTTACCCAAGAAATAATGATCACCTACCATATTTAACAGATGATTTTCAAAATCTACTCTCAGTTGAACACATACACACACACACACACTCACACTCACACTATGAAACGGCGCACAAATAATATGTATCTATGTGATGCAACAAACTGCAGCTATTAAGTGCACAATATTATTTCATATTTACGTAAATGATATTTCTTCCTTTCCGAGACACCCATTTGACACTCAATTATATCAAACGACCATATAATGTTTTAAATAATTATAATCGTGGTACTAAAATATATTAAGTGAAGTGCATTTGTAACTTTGTAACGTTCCATTTATGTGACGCTTTCTGTCATTGTAATATGAATCTTATTGATATAATAATAGAGTTAAGTTTTGTTTGTACTGTATTATACTAGCTTTCGCCTACGGCTTCGCTTCTGTGAATCACCGTACGACATTATTACGGTTGGTAATGGATGGCTTTTATATTCTGACAGCCGACTGGCTACTGGTCGTCGAACTGTCTGTTCCAGTGAAAGGTTCTTTCATATGTCATTTGAAGGCACTAGAAATGTGGGCAGGGGGCTTCATTCTGCGTCATTTTGTCTGTCTGGTTAAATATTCGATGTTAACATTCTATGGACATTTTATAATAATGGTGAATTGATATGGACACAAAATCAAGCTTCTTTCAAGCAATCTTTGGGTTTATTTTGGTATTATAGCTCAAAAGTGATTGACTTCGTCGAGTGATACAACATTTGGTGGATAATTACTACATATTCATATTTGTTCCCTCTACAACTTTCAAATCACTTGAATCCAGATGGAAGAAAATTTAATTTAAATCATTTTATAGCCTTAACTTCCACTGTTGTTTAGGCATGTTCTTATTATTCAAAGATTTTCTATGCGATCTGTTTAAAAAAACCTCTTGCAACCTTCTCAAACCGATGTCAACCATGTCTGTTACCTCCAGCTGTGCGCTTACAAGTATAAGGTACTAAACCCATTCTTCAAGTTCAAACAATAATCCCACAACCACACCACATAACAATTTCTACACATACTCAGAAAGACGCACAATAAAGTCGGATGAGACGCTTCCACTCGATTATTTATGTGCTTGGTTTATTATTGATGTTGTATTAACACGAATTATAGATCCGCGCGTGCGCAGATAAAGCTAGCTTCTTTACTATTGGATGATTTTGATTTATGGTTTTGTTTCGATAAATTATTAAACATATTTTACGTTACGAGGTGGGGAATTTAACTGAAATCTAATCAAGGGAGCAGTTAATCATTGGCATAAATGTCATCAATGTAGTGGTTCGATCCTAATCACGTTTTTGCTCTGTTGGTCCAACCTTTCAACATTCCAACCGTTGGTCCAATTGTTGGTTTGCAAATTGGGTTTTAATAAGTCGGTACTTAGGTTTGATGAAACATTTCAGTAGCGGGTTGTATTGATCTTATAAGAGTCACTATCGCATTAGGCTTACCATCAATCGGTGTTGTCATTTTGTGTTGGTGTAGCAAAAAGGTCTTTCGTCTGTGGATCATCCCACGCATCGGGACCGCGATTAGTCATATTTATACTTGATAATGTCCTACAAGCCTCTGTCTGATCAATGGGCCTTTGTTCCTGGAGGACTAAGCTGAGCCTTTATTTTGATTGTCAAATGTCAAAATTTAGGGACGGCTATAAAGATTTGTCTGTGACCTGCTTTCGATAGATCGCTGTTCAAGTCATTGTGGAGGCTTAAGTTCAGTAGTCGAAATTTCTCTGTATTTCTCTTCAGCTACAAGAAGTCCACTGCTGGACATACACCTCCCCCAAGGATCGCCGCATAGAGTTTTTGGAAGCGATCTGCATCCAACGACTTCCTGCAACATGTTTACATCAAATTGCAAATATTAAAAATGACGTGGGAGGACGGTACCGGACAATTGAGTTTCCGACTATTTCATACACGAAGCAATGTTTTACTAAAGGAACGATGCGTTTTTTGAACAGAAAGTACTGTTTCTGTAGAAGCCAGGTCTGCAGCTTCATCCTACTGTAAATTACAATCTATCGTAATTTCCCCGTCTTCCTCATCAATAAAATATCTAATATTAATAAAATTCACCTAACAAGGCACACTGGCAGCCCTGGATGAAATATTAAAAGCATCGTCGACCATTATCGCGGCATAATTGCGGGTGGCTGATGTAAGGACGGGCTACACCCGCAGCGATTAGCGATTCACACGTTGTTGCGTAAACTGACATTTCCTTTATTATTTCATAGAAGTACCACGCGTGGCTTCAAAGAACCTAGGCTTTACATAGCATCGATTTTAATATGGCATAATGAGGTATGTTTTGCAATGAATGGGGTTTTTTATAAAGGCACGTCAAAGTGCATTCACATTTGAAGTTGTTAAACTCAATGATTCATTTTACATCTACTTAGTAGAAATAATTATTTTCCATTGATGGACAATTACCGGTCTGCTCTACGAGTACAATTGAATATAAACTGATCGATCCAGAACTGAACACATACAACAGAAAGCAGCAGACCCGACTCTGATGCATTCCTTGGGAGAGGTATTGATGGTAGGTCTCACATATGTAAGAGGCCGTCTTGGTAGCTACCACCGCAATGTTTATTTCTTCTATCCGATAGCAGTGTAAATGCACTGTTGTGTTTCAGTTTGAAGGGCATTGTAGCCATAGAAACGACTGAACATATTAAGACTTAACATCTTATGTCTCAGGATGGTGAACGTTGTGGACTACCAGCTCCATTACTTTGTAATGCAGGGTGTGGTTGATTTTGCTACTGTCCATGAGCGGTCGTATCGCTTACCACCGTTGAATGGCATGCTTGTCTCGCCATTCATCGGAATAACAAAAAAGCCGTTGCAGTCCAGTAGTGGACTGCAAAAGGCTGATGATTATGATCCCTGAAAGTGATGTACCAATGTCCATCAATAAAATCTATTTTAAATTATTTAGTGTCTACTTTGTCTTTGATAATTGAATATGAGTATTGTAACACCAGAAAAAAAGGCGATTATATGTAAATGCATTCCATATTGAAATATTGAAATAAAACTATTATTTACGGATTTTATCGCGAATTTAGTTGAATTTTTTACATTTTTAACTTCCCGACGTTTCGATCACTTTACAGCTTTCGTGGTCACGGGGCGGACTGAGGTATTAGACGTCCGCTCTGTGACTGTTACAATTCAACTACCCTTATTTTACAATTATTAATTTAAAAAATAATTTTAAAACATCTAGTCTATGCGATCCGATCTACGCAGAAGGAGCTCACAGTGTCTTGAGGTCCGGCAGTTGGTCTTTTGGGTTCCGATTTAATTAAATGTAGTATTGGATCCCATGCTTGTGCAAGCTTCAAGCCATCTTCTCTATTGAAATTTGGATGTTTTTTAATTTCAATAGCCTCGCGAAACATCCTGGGCAGGAAACGCCCCGTGACCACGAAAGCTGTAAAGTAATCGAAACGTCGGGAAGTTAAAAATGAAAAAAATTAAACTAAATTCGCGATAAAATCCGTAAATAATAGTTTTATTTCAATGTGTAACATTCGCGTAAATCTAAGAAACCATAATGCATTCCATGTTATGAATTTTATATTAGGGGCCGAGATATTAAATTTCTTTATAGTTTAATCCCGGGGTTTAGTCAGTCGTCAACACAGATAATTTTAATCTCGATTATTTGCATTTAGATACATTCCGTGCTACAAATTAAGTAAAATTATCACATGACACTATTCTTATAGCAATTAGTTACACCCAGATTTGTAAATATGCTTCCCTAATCTGTTACGGATTTTATTATTTATTTTTAGAAGATGTTTGATGGCATGCTGACAAAAGAGTTATTTTGTATTGCTATGAATGGCGAGACCAGCATGCCGTTCGCCTGATGGTAATCGATATAACAGCTCGTGAACAGTAGCAAAACCAAAAAACGCATTGGAATACAAAGCAGTGCTTGGCATTCCACTACGCTCGCCATCCTGAGACATAATATATTAATGTCACACGAGCATGTAAAACTTCTTCAATATTCTCAGTGTACAGAGAAACAGACACACACATTACACCAGCATAAACCACTCACTCATAAAAAAAACAATAATCAATTAATACCAAAAACATCGCTGGCAGTATAACCGATGCCATATCAGAACATAATTGCACTACAGACCGTTCAGAATTGGGAGGTGTGTATCAGTTTGTTTTCGCTTTAGTTTGTTCATACGTGGTAACATTACCGAGGCATGTGGTTATGTGGTTATGCTAAACGGGAGGACCAGTTGTGTGTTTAATCGGCGGTCGCGATAAATTGATGCACGCCGCTATCGGCTAATATGAGAAATGATTGATAAAGGATTTTACTTTGTTGCGGTTTTTAGCACCTATTTTGAATTGAGTAGAAAAACTTAGGTAAAGTCCTTTTTAAGATAAACATTATTGTTAATAAAAAAAGATTTGCCGATACTCGCAAACGCAGAGTGCGGTAATCATAATGGTTTATGTAGCGATGCATGGCGGAGGCTTATGTTCAGTCGTGGAATTTCTGTGGCTAGAGAGAGAGATATCCGTGATATGAAACTTGCCGTATTGGACATGTGTAATTAAATCCATTAAAACAGAATATAAGTTCAAGAGCGTTACGAATTCAACTACCTAAACAACAAATCTATCGAAACTATCCACTGTAAATAGCTTTTATTTATACTGTATGACACATCATTATTTATTAAGAAACCTATAACGACCGAATAAATGGGCCATAAAGACGTGAGACTCGCAAATGTTCCATAGGTATTTAGCTATTAAATATACAAATCTATACTTATACGATTTTCGAACACATTAAAACGTAATTCGCTGAGCACCGCATCATTAAAAAATACAATGGGCTTTTAAAACTGCCACTATATTTTGACACATCGTTTTTCAACATAATCCCCCTAACATTACACCGTACGTAGCACCGAGAGGGGGGTAACAGATCATTATAAATTGGACGTATTTGATACCTGGCAACATTCCAAGCAAAAAAACCGCGAGTTTATATAAAAATATGTCAAACAATTTAATCCACGACACGCGAAATCTACGTATCGTTTTCAAATGGTTTCTGGGAAATAATAGAGTTTAAATATAGCTGAATTCAGTGAGATCGGATTTTTTTCGCTGGTTACTATAATTAACAGAAACGTATTCAACCGTTCAAGATAATAGGGTCTCTTAATTTATTGATAGTTCAATGGTTGTTATTTCATTTTTAATGACTAAACACATATTTAGAAATATAATTCATAAATATATTCACTTAATTTATAATTTAAGCATAGTTTAAAAAGGTTCAAAATATTTTTAAAATTACAGTTTTTGTAATTTGTCGGATTTGGTATATTTAATTTTTATAATATTATATTCCCAAAACTAAAGTATAATTTATAAAAACACCTAAATAATTATTAAACACTGTAGATATATTTCACATGATTACAAGCACTAGTTGTTTTACTCACATCATTGATTACAGACAAAATAATCAATTTGGGAGAAAATGATCAAACTTTAGACTCAGTTCAAAGAAACGTTATGCGTTTTAAGCGCAGTCAAGCGAACCTTAACGCATAAATTACATTACAGATAAACATCTATGGAAGTCAATATATTCTTTTTTATGTAAACAAAACGTCGAAAAACTCGTCAGCATTTGAATTGCCTTATTTCACTTAATGATTGAGATGTGAATGATGTGACTGATTTTGTAACCGATTTAAATAATTTTATTTGAGTTTGGACATGATTTTTGTGTACTGTGTGGTTTAATTGATGTGTCACTGAATTGTACAGCAATAGATTGGATTGTAAGTAACAAGTGGTTGTAAGTAACACCTAATACCTAACAGTCACATACGTAGTCCTGACCCCACACTAAGATCGAGTCTTGTGTCGGGGGTTATCAGAAATTACTAGTGACTTTCCGGTGTTACATATACCCAGACCCGCAATAAATACCTGTAGAACGCAAAAATATTTGTGTCGGTGCGGAAATTGAGCCCGCGGCCTGTCCTTTCAAAGCCGCCGTCTAACCAACTGTGCCACGGAGGTTGTCATGATGGCTGTCAAGTAATTATTATAAGTTATTTTAGGCTTTGTTAGATGTCACTTGTGCAGAGATCAAAGAAATATTGTTAAGAGGAAAATTTTCAAAAGATATGTGGGCGAACATTTTTTTATAGGTATAGGTCCGGTAAACGAGCAAAAATGTCACCTGATGTTAATTGATCACTATCGCCCATGAACATCCACAACATGGATGGATCACTGAAGTGTTGCCGGCCTATAAAATCGGGAGGAGACCGGGAAGGAAAAAGGATGGGAAGAGGAAACGGGACAGCAAATTTGTCGCTTAATGTCGATTTCCTCAGGGTCAGTGGTGCCGCTCCGGAAGAGCCTGCCCATTCATGTTTGGTCATGACTGACTACAGCGTAGCTCTATTACTCCCAAAAGATCTCTTTTAACCATTTATTTATCTTCCAACACATTTAAAAGGTCGGTCAACATTCCTTCTAAATTTAGAACAAAGTGTTCAATTCTAACAACCGCCTTAGGAATTTCAAAATCATGCCATCATAGACCCTAAATGTTTCTGCTAAATTCTTTGTTCATGTTATGAAATAAATTTGTCCTGGCGCCACAATAAACAAAACATCTTATTTGAATATCATTATGCCTTTTTACATTGATGTGGACCGCCATTCGAAGGTCAAATACCGTTCTTTTATCAGAAATCTTGACGGCGCCGATTCTTTGGAAAATATTAATGGAATTTATATGATCATGTTAATAATATTATTCGCAGAAATGTGAACCTATTACAGAGGCTTTAAATTTCAATCATTTTAATATGTTCAAGGGACCACCTTGGACTTCAAATGTATAAAGATTGGCATTTGTTAAATAACAAGGATTATAAAATTCTATGGCGCTGTATATTAGCTGATATTGTCAATGAATTATCTATTGAATTAACTACTAATACTTTGTAAAAGACAATATTGTTTGAAAGCGATCTTTGACTGTGACACTGGTATGGTAGTGTGTGCACATTTTGTCGTTGCAATTTAGAAGAAATGTTTCTGTTATAAAAGTTAGCGTTAGCACAACCAACAATAAAGGTTGTATAAAGAAACTTCTACAAAAGGAAATAAAACACTTTTAAAGATGAATTTATTTTCACTCAATTTAGCGATGAAGAAAAATATTGCCGAGAAACCTGAACATTTTAAAGAAATTGGGGACACAAACGTTAAAGGTATGTAAATCTTTGAACCCGCTAACCTAAACCTCTATGAAATATATGAGTAGAGTCGTGCATGTAGTAAAAAAGGGGGAAGGAAAATGGGACAACAATATTTGAGCTTCCGGCAACATCTGATTGTAAAATGACTCACCTCAGCGTAGAAATGTAGAGCAGAACAACATACTAGTTAATACATGCTTGTCTCCACGAGATTTGTGGCCGGTGTCGAAAGGTTTATGGGCCAATATCATTACAATATGATTAATACAAAGGTGTAGAACAAAGCGCCGTCACGGAATCCGGACGTCATTTTAACGTAATTAATAATGGGCGTATTATGAGACATATGTTGCTATTAATCTTTCTCTCAGCACGTCGGAGAGAAAAATACTACGGTGAAATGTCATTACAAGTCTCATCGACAACGTTATACGTAGAACCTCTCGCGGTTCGAACTTCTTTTGACTTTGAGGAAATCAAAAATACTATTTTGCACAAATATTTAAGAATATCGATGACATTATACCTGAATTATTTTTAGAATTAAATGGAAATCTCTGAAGTATGTTTTTATAAAAACTGGAAACTCAAACGCTCAATACCAGATAAACTTGAAAAAGAAATATGGATAGATTGTAGGGAGGCACAAGAATTTTATATTGGCCAGTGTTAAAAATCATTTTATAACCTTGTCTCCGGTGTATTTTGATTGATATTTAAGACGGAATTATGTAATCAAACTGAAAGTATAATTTTAAGCTGTGACCACTTAGCAACAACAAATTATTGTGTTATTTCTACTATTCAATTTAGATCATTCACGAATAATGATATCCCGATCATGTTTTCTTATTACTATTCATTTTCACCAGTATTATTTGATACATATTTATTTTTTTATCCATCACAGGTAGAGTATTACCAAATTTTATTTTCAATTTATATTTTATCTTTACTTAGATTTATTTTCATCCATTCCGCATATCAGATGCATCACGCACCACTTAAAATAAGACAAATTTATAGGCATTATCTCTTAACCGGGTCATCAATTATCCAAATCCTATAAGTCGCGTAGTATCGTAAACTTCGCACACCATAAGCCGATTATATGATTTAATTTTTGGAAATATTTAATTTATAAGTTTTACCGTAAAATCTGTAGGAGATCCCGCTATAAATGTCTAGACGTATTGGATTATTTTTGGTTCTATGTTATAAAGCTAAGCTCTTTGTATAAAGGAGACTATAGATTACGATTTTTTCTAGAAATTAGTGTGTATTGTTAAGTACCTATATGACATCATTAGTAAAACCATTTCTCATACTCTCGGTTCACATGTAGGTATTGAATTTTATAAGGCGGAGGTTGTTTCTAGATAACTTTGAAATCAAACCTATTTTTTTTATTTGTTTCCTTTAAATGACTTACTGTTGACAAGATTGTTGCAATATGAACACGAAAATTGTAAAATTATTGCAAGAAGTTGATCTATTTCCATTAAATAGAAATAATACAGGACGTAATCCAAAAAAGGTGTAACAAACCCAATCATTAAAAACATAAAGATTTTCACTAAAACGCGATACGAAGACATTAGGAAGTGGAGCGTGAGATGAGACCCGTTAGATAACTCCTAATCAACGCCCATTACCTTAATGAGATTACCTAACATAATATATCCGTTTAAGTGCTGTTATAAATTATATCGGACTCGGTGGGTTTGGTTGTTCGGTGTAGCGGGACTTCGGGTTACCGAGACTTTGTCAATGGATATTTTGTTAAGGTTAATAGGAGGATTATTGATAATTAATTTTGGTGAAATGATGCTGACGTTCATTGAATCACGCTTATGTCCCATTGGGATAGGCAGACAGTATAGAGGGTTTTTCTCGCTTCATTAGCTGCCATTAATCTTCATACACACTTTATGAAATTATTGATTTAGTAGTAGCTTGATCACTTAAAATATTTGTGACAATAAATATAATGGTCTGCTTGTCTGTATCAGCCCTTATACATTTTACTGCAGGGCACGGGCCTCCTCTACAATCTAGAGCACTATTAGGAGGGGTTAGGCCATATACCACCAGGCTCTCCTAATGATTAATGATTAGACCTATTAAATTATAACACGAGGTTATTACCTCACATGTATCTTAATTGAAGATACAATTTAGATTAGAGGACACCAACCATTTTGTGGTTTTACATCAAAATGTTTGTGTTAAATATATAAATACGAGGACCACACTACCCACTATTTGTTTTTAAGGTTGGCATTTGTGCTATTATACCATTGATGATTTTTAATTTAAACATACATACGTTAACTCAAATCTTTTTCCCAGAAGGGGTAGATAGGGGTGCGGTGATATCAAGGACACTCACTTTTCCTTGTGTGTGTTCAGTCTCACCATGTGATAAGGTGCGACCTTATCGCCATATCCTGACTTCAGGCTGATAATGAATAAAAAAATCCGATATAGCTTTTCCCAACCCGGGATCCGAACCCTACACTTCAGCGTTGTATTCGTACCGTAGTACAACTGCGCCAAGGAGGCAGTTAAGTGAAACAATCTGGAAATATTCGCTATTAACATAATTTATTTATTTATTTATGCTTTATATACATAGTTGTATACAGGCGTACTTAATGCCCGAGGCATTCTCTACCAGTCGACCTTTGGATGGTGCAGAGAGTGAAATAGTAGGCGCATAAATTCAAGTATTTAGCATTATGAAAATGAACGATAGAATAATATATATATAATAAATAAATATATAGATATAAATATACATGCAAAATACATAGATATACAAATACATATATACATATATAATACATATATAAAGTCTAAACAGGAAAAGTATGTTTAAAGTGACTCTGCCAATTTATTGAGTAAGTGTTGGCGAACCTTCATCTTGAATGCCAAACGGTTACCGGACGCCCTAATATTGAGGGGGAGTGCGTTCCAAAGAGGAATAGATTGTATAGAGAAGGAAGAGTGGATAAAGTCTGTGCTATGAATAGGACAATGAAGTAGGAGATTGTTGTTTGAACGAAGATTCTTATTATGGTTACTGCCTAAGTATTGAAATTGAGACGTTAAATAAGAGGGAGAAGTAGGGGATGTAAGAATAGAAAAAAGTTTTGTGGGTACATGCACGACGCATGAACGACGCTGGCGAATTGGTAACCATTTTAGTTGGGAACGGAAAGAAGAAACGTGGTCATATTTACGAAGATTGAAAATGAATCGAATGCAGTTATTGAGAAGTCGGTCGAGTTTGTTGAGGTGTTCTGCATCCAGGTCAAAATAGCACACGTCACCATAGTCAATTATAGGAAGTGTTAAGGTCTGAACAAGCATAATGCTTCGTCTTAACAGAATCCATCACGTGTTTTATTTGTACGATCGCCCTAGTAGGCAAGACCTCCAGCTCGTCTGATTTGTGGCTCGTTAACATGCGACCATATATCTCTCTATTATTTAGTACCCATTATATACAATACAGCTTCCCGATTTACAATATTGCTCAATTACACTTACATTTATTAATGCATTACTAGTTCGATCTGTATTTATTGAATTGACCGACAATTTGTTCGTAATAGTTGCTATATATCTGTGACTTAAATTAATTGGGGATTATTATCAAGTCTTGTACTTAGCGTGGGTGTTCAGCTAAGTTGATTAAATTTTCGTGGTGCTCGTGATATGTTAATGCGTGAATTAAAATTTGCGATAGAATTGTTTTAGGATGTAATGGAGAATAACCTAATCCAAAAGAAAGAAAACAAAGAGAAATAGCAAACGATTTTTGTATTATACAATGAATCTCAACTGCCTCGGTGGCGTTGTTGTACTAAGATAGGTTACAAAGTTGAAGTCTGTGGTTCGAATCCCGGGTTGGCCAAAGTGGTATTGGATTATTCTATTAATTTATCAGCCCGATGTCAGAAATTTGTGCCCGATATGGCGATAGGCTCGCCATCTATCCCATCGTGGAACGATACAAGACGAAATGTGGATGTTCTGGCACCTCTGGAAAAAAGGCGCGAGGTTATTTATATATGTATTTTGTATACAAACCTACTGTTTTTTTTTTCGATATTAGTAATAGTTCCGTTAAAATGAAAATGAAAATGAAAATAATTTATTGAATCCATTAAAATGTTCAACATCATTTAGATTCAGTCATTTTTTTATCTACCACCCGGTTCGGAAAGTTGTTTTCACTAGAGAAGAACGGGCAAGAAACTCTAGTGTTGCTCTTTTCAAAACCAGTTTACAATGTAGTGAATTTTTACAAAATTTACAAGTTGGTTTAAATCAGAGCAGTTTAATAATAATATGTTGCTTTACAATAAATATTTTTGATATGAATATTATTATATTATAATTACTATGGCTGAGTGAAGTCGCCCAGAACGAAGAATCAGTATACTCTTTTTCGCCAAAGCAGTGAATAATTGCGAAAGCCTTATGTAATCCATCAATCAATCCATTACAATGTAAGCAAATCGGATAGACCAGTCTACGCAAGCAGCACCCGTTCACGAGTATGACGCATGTGCCAGCCATCGGCCTCCTCAACCATGTTGCAGGGAAGTGACCGACCTGGCACACGACGCCACCGCAAGCACAGACCTTTAAGCGAGCATGACATACCCAATCATTTACACAGGAAAATAATGGCAAATTTGACAAGTTACTTGATTTAAATGATATATTATAGAGCACACCAAAACTTACGCTCCGAGATACTACACATTCATTTAATTTTATTCTATTCCCAAGCCTTGTTATCGTCTAAATATTCCGAAATTTTATAATATGCCTTATTGCATAATTTTTGCTTGATAGTAGCTTTGAATTTTGTAATAGATAAGGCTTTAATATGACTGGGAACTTTGTTATAAAAGTGTATACAGTAACCCTTAAAAGATTTGCTGATCTTGTGGAGTCTGGTCTTAAGAGTAGCTAGATTATTCTTATTCCTAGTATTTTTGTTATGAATATCGCTAATCTTAAGAAAACTTTCTTTATTTCTATGAACATAAATTAAATTTTCAAAAATGTATTGTGATGCTACTGTCATTATATTTATCTCTTTAAACTTTTCTCTAAGAGAATATCTGGACCCAAGCGAATAAATTGATCTTATAGCTCGCTTTTGGAGAACAAAGATGGTATTAATGTCAGCAGCACCACCCCACAGTAAAATTCCATAACTCATCAGACTATGAAAGTAGGCAAAATATACCAATCGAGCTGTATCAACATCAGTCAATTGGCGAATCTTACCCACCGCAAAGACTGCGGCGCTCAGCTTTTTAGCTAGAGCGACTATGTGAGAACCCCATTGAAGTTTGGGATCTAATGTAATTCCTAAAAACTTAGTTGTATCCACAAGGCTCAACTCATCCCCATTCAAATTAATGTTAGCATTAACTTTCTTGACATTAGGTGTCACAAACCTTATACATTTCGTTTTTTGGCTATTTAATAACAAATTGTTAATGCTAAACCAATGTACTATTTTTGAGAGGGTGTTGTTTACGTCGTCAATATCAGGATTACGTCGATTTACTTTAAATATTAATGAAGTATCGTCGGCAAACAACACTACCTCACAGTTGTCCCTTATAAAAAAAGGTAAGTCATTAATATAAATTAAAAAGAGAAAGGGTCCAAGAATCGAGCCCTGCGGAACTCCCATAGTAACGGCAGACCCAGGAGATCTTATTCCGTTGACATCTACACTTTGGACCCTATTGCTCAAATATGATTTGCATAATTCAAGAGCAATACCATTAATTCCGTAGTGGCTCAATTTCCTGATAAGTATATCATGGTGAACACAATCAAACGCTTTGGATAGATCACAGAATACACCTAAGGCATCCTGTGATTTCTCCCAAGCATCAAATATGTTACTTATTAGCTCCACACCAGCGTCTGTTGTGGAGCGACCCCGCGTGAAACCAAATTGTTTACCATGAAGTATTTTATTTTTTGAAAAATAAGTTTGAAGTTGTGAGAGCATTAATTTTTCAAAAATTTTGCTAAATGAAGGTAGTACTGAAATAGGTCTATAATTAGAGGGGTCCTCTGAACTACCAGATTTTAGAAGAGGTATAACTTTACTCAACTTCATATTATCAGGAAATAGACCACTGTTTATACAAACATTAAAAATTACCGCTAACTGGGGAGCCAAGACTGGTATTACAGAGTTTAATATTTTTGTTGAAATACCCCAGAGGTCACAAGTGTTTTTAATATTAATGCATTTAAATATTTTTATTACATCCATACTGTCAACGCAATGGAATTTAGTTAGATCTATGATATCCTGTTCATGTAGCTTATGTTGATGTTATATTATGATGTCCCAATATTATGTTGTCCAATGACCATTCCGCATTTGATCAAATATATATTCACGTAAATCATAGACTTTTGCATCAGGTATACAAGCTTATATAGTTCAATATATCGCGCATATAAATGTATTTTATTTTGATCATATAATATTATGTACACCTCCACTCTGGACCAATTATAAAGGAATACTAATTACTTATTAAAAATTAGCAATTTAAATTTCGACATGACATTCACTTTAAGGAATTTTATTTTTGATATTTTAATTAACAAACTGTTCTTCACGATGTTATCAATGGGCAGGTTTGGAGCCTTAAATAAAAATACGTCGCCGCCTTCCGGTACGTAAAACATTTTCCTCAAGACCGTAATTCGACTCCCTGTTTCGCTCACTGCCTTTCTCATTAACTCATTCAGGATCACACCTCTCTTTCCAACTTCTTGCTAAAGAAAGGGACAAAAACTTGAACTTGACTTGCCTTTGAAAAAAGGTGTTCCAGCAATTTGATGTAAACATTTAGCCTGGATTTTGTTTGATTTTATAGCGGTTATTGTTCTAAGTTTAATTAGCTCATTGTTCTTGAGAAACAGAGTAGAAACCTAGCGTTTCTTTATACACTGAGCAAGTTGCGATTAAATTTGTTGTATATTTTTAAAATATAATTCGCTGTGGTAGACATAATATCTTTATTTTTTGCAAATAATGCACTTAGGTTAATCGAAAGACAAGAAAAACAATACAGTATTGTGCTAAGAAAGTGACATCACATGGAACGCAAGCCATTGATAATGAAATAACTCTGCTTTTGGCTCTGCATACTTAGATGAGGTAAGATCGTTCAGTCTAGAAACTTGGTTGGAAGACCTGCTCATTAAAAGAAATTCATTTTATTTTATTTAGCTATATTTCTACTTTGAAGCTCATATTAGCTTCAAAGTAAAAGGCCAATTACAGTTTCCTCCAAATTTTTAAAGAAAAAAATAATATGTTCATCCATAAACGTGTTTCTGCGGCTTTTAGTTACCTAAAAGCTTCCATGCATAAGAGTGCATTGTGTATATTTTCCAACTTCATACTATTAAATTAAGCTCCTCGAATGAATCGTCAAACACCCAATGGTTTAAAAGCTTATATGCTATTACTAGACTAATAATACGGGATAATTGGAATGCATATAATTATACGTATTAAACAATTACCATAAAATAAAGCTTGGAATGAAACGACACAATTATGGCGACTAAAATATCTGTGTGGGAATCAAGTTGAATTGAATTGATAATCTGTAGTTTCGCTGCCGCAACATGACTTCCAACATTTTTTCAAAACGTAGAATTTTCGTGGCTTTATCAAAAATATAATGTACTTTATTGACTGTTCCACAATAGACTACTTAAGCAGTCTTTTGTGGTTTCAAAAGATTATTTTTTTGTTCGTCAATTGAATATCCTGTTGGTTCTTTGGGTACGTGAAATTATTTTTGAGGTAATAATGCGTGTGATATGTTTGAGAGTAGCTCTTGTATTTTTTTTTTAATTTAAAGAGCTCAACATTACTTTTGTCTCCTGGCAAGTGACGACCGCTGTCCAAAAATGTATAACATTAACAAGTTTACCTCTAGGAATACCTTTTTGGGCTATTTGGGGGATTGGGAACTACATCGACCGAGCGAAACCTGAAAATAAATATTGTTGGTTTCTGACTTTTAAGATCTAGGTGTTGAAACTCACTGATGCCGTATTGTTTTCAGTGGGATTGTACATCTTATTAAAATTTGAATAATACATTTGAAAGAAACGTCGCGTTTATCAAATTCTCGTTGAAAATTCAACGAACAGTATGAATGAATCAAACGACCGAGTACAATGGGGATGTTTAGATGTTTATAATCATTGTTATGATTTCTCGGATTGGTAAATGAACAGCTATTTTACCGCTGACAGTTAATACACGATTTTATTACCGAAACATGTAACTCTTTCAACGGTGTATATATTTTTTTTATATTGGATATAAGATTAGCTGGCACTAGCCAAGGAATACTAGTGATGTGTTTTAGGTATACTAGTGTTATTAAAAAATGTCTATCTGTATCACTGCCTACTTCTGTATCAGCCCATATATGTCCCACTGCAGGGCACGGGCCTCCTCTACAATCGACAGTACGATTGAGAGTAGTTAGGCCATATAGTCCACCACGCTGGCCTAGTGCGGGTTGGCGGACTTACACACCATAGAAATTTTTATAAATTGTTATGGTATGCAGGTTTCCTCACGATGTTTTCCTTCACCGTTTTAGTGCGTGGTGATTGACTATCAATACACACATGACTCCGAAAAGTCAGAGGTGTGCCCTGGGATTCGAACCCGCGACCACCGTGAACATGTTGGCAGTCGCGTCTAGTCCGTTTACCAACAGGCCACCACGCACTGCCTACTTACGTTCAGAATAAGCGGGAGAAATAGTCATTGCGGTGGTACCCACCCAGGCGGCCTCTCACATATGAGGGACCTACCACAAGCAAAAATGATTTCTTCGGGATAAAAATGAGTGTATGTTACTTCAGGTCATCAGCTACGTCCATACTACATTTTAGTAATATTGGTTCAGCCGCTAAGAGTGGAGAAGTAACAAACTTACAAATATTCGCCATTATAATATTAGTGGGTATTAAAAATACAACGATTGTTAAAACATCACTTCTTGCTTCTTTTTCTTGTTTAGCTATTTTGTGATCGAAATTATGACCTCTGACTTTCTCCTCTCATAAAGTGAATAATATATGCAAATGGAATCAATTAGACACGTTTATAAGGCAATAAATCTGTATTGTGGTGAATTATTGGTTGTTTTTTATGATCTTTAACCAATCCGTTGGCGGAATGTGGCGTCATCCGTAATCGTTTAATGCGATTGGTTGGTAATGATTTATTATTATGATCTGAAAATGGACTAGAATGGTCGATTTTAAGTGATTATGTTTATACTATACTAAGTTTTTGTTTGCTTATAATTTGTATACTCTTCGATAAAAAATGATAATACTTTTATTAGCTTCAGCATAAATGTGATGTCAATTGTACATAGCCATGAATAGCACTATCACTTGTCAAATAGTAGGGCTTAAATTGAGGCGTTCAATATGGAATAATGTTATGGTAAGTGGGAGCTTAGGTATCAAGACACCTTCGTCAATCTCATTGGTCGATTACATTTTTTTAATTATACGAATGGTATCGCCTGATGGTAAGCGATAAAGCGCTTATGGACGGTAGCAAAACTAAAGAACACTATAAATTACAATGCAATGCTTGCCATTCCACTGCACTCGTCATCCTGAGACATACATAGGACGTTGTCTTTTTTTTTTTTTTATTTATTGTTTATTTGGGAAACATACAATCCTGAAGTTCTTAAAGACTAAGTTTCTAGAAAAAAACATATATCAGCAAAGTTTCCACTAAAAAATGAACAAACATTCTACATATACAATAGCTGCGAAAACAGTAAAATTGACAAATTATATTATTAGATTTAAATTGAAAAAAAAAGTATTAGATAAAAATATAAAAGAAAAATTAAATTATTAAAACACAAAATTTCATGAAATTAATAACAAACCCAAAAATAAAATAAAAATAAAAGTAATTATAATAATAAAAAGATAAATAATTCAGTTGCAGAAATAACAATTATTGCATCAATTTAATGATGTGCTTACAGCCTTTTTAATTTTTTTCTTAAATGAATTACATTTATCACTAAAAATATCTAAATTACAATAGTTTTTATTATATTCACGACATGCCCGATACAAAAATATGTTGCCGCAATAATTCGTCTTCCAAATAGGTACATGAAATAGTGCTTGCTTGCGCGAGCTTAACCGAGGACATTTTAGATGTATATTACTTAACAGAAACTTACTGTCTACATAGCCATTTAAAATTTTAAAAAGAAACATCTGATCTCTCTCACGTCGACGTGCGGCCAAAGAGGACACATTTAATTCATCAATACATGAGTTCCCAATCCTATAACGCAGATGCTTTAAAAATTTATTTTGTATATGCTCGATCCCACTAATGTATACGTCATACTGTGGATTCCAAATTATTGACGCATACTCCAGTATAGACCGTACCAATGAATTAAAAAGTATGATTAGACTAGAACATTTTTTAAATTCTCTGCCAATTCTCAGGATAAAGCCTAGCATCTTGTAAGCTCTATTTATTAATTGTTCAAAATGATGCGAAAATGTTAGCTTACAATCTAAAACTACACCTAGGTCTCTGACTACATACATTCTTTTCAAAACGTTTTTATTTATTGCATAATCAAACAACAATGGTTTCCTTCTCCTTGTGAACGTAATAATATTACATTTATCAGTATTCAGTGTCAAATAGTTATTTTTACAATAAGTGCATAGGTTATTAAGATCAGTTTGGAGCAAGGTACTGTCTTGAGGTGATTTTATCGATCTAAATATCTTTAAATCATCCGCATAAAGGAGTATACTACTGCTTCGAAAACAAGCTACTATGTCATTAATATAAATATTGAATAATAAAGGTCCAAGATGTGAGCCCTGAGGTACACCTGAAGTAACAGGAATAAAAGTTGAACAGAAACCCTTAATAGTAACGGCTTGAGTCCTATTTCTCAAGTATGACTCAAACCAACGCAACAGATCGCCATGAATACCAAACCTCTCTAATTTATAAATGATGGTACTGTGACAGATTTTGTCAAAAGCCTTAGAGAAGTCGGTATACACGACGTCCACCTGGCCGCCGTTGTTCATCGACGATGCTAAGCGATGCATAAATTCGCAGAGATTACTCTCAGTGGATCGTCCTCTAATAAAACCGTGCTGTTCATCGATCAGACTGGATTTCAAAATTGGATATATCACATCGTATACGATTTTTTCAAATAACTTAGGTATAGTATTGAGTTTGGAGATAGGTCTATAGTTCCGAATTATTTGTTTATTACCCGTTTTATATACTGGGACAACAAAGCTTTGCTTCCAAACAGCAGGTAGAGAGCCGGTGCTAAGAGATAACTGAAATAACAAAGACAAGGGTAACGCTAGAGTTCTATGGCATGATTTTAACAAAACTGGTGGTATCCCGTCAGGTCCCTCACCCTTGTGGACGTCTAGATTGCTCAAGTATTTCTCTACTGTCCCAGCAGTCAAATTAAAGGAACTAATCGAGATTCCGTTATGATGATAGCACTCATCAGTCGAAGAATCGGACACATAGCTCTGTGACACGTGTGCGGGTTCAAATGCAGAACGAAAATAATTATTAAAGAGATTACAAATCTCAGAACCATCGGATGAACAACTACCATCAAAATACATGGTGTCAGGAATATCAGATGAAGATATTTTTGCTTTTATAAACGTCCAGAAATATTTGCTGTTAACTTTAATTTTTTCCTCAGCGTTACGTATAAAACCATCATAACATTCCTTTTGCACACGCTTTTGGCGCTCACGTAAGAGTTTAAACGCGTCATAATCACTGGATCTTCTATATCTCTTCCATTTCCCATGATATTTTAACTTTTCATTTATTATCTTTATTAGTGCCCGAGAAAACCACGGTGGGTATTTTGACCCATAAGTTTTTCTAATAGGAACGTATTTCAAAATAATTTCTTTAATTAAGTCATAAAATCTCCTAGTAGCACCTTCAATATTATTTATGTTTAGCTCACTGGTCCAATTAATCAGAGCAATATCTCTATTTATTATGTCAAAATCCGCTGCACGAAAGTTGGGGACGGTGCGTATAGGAGGGCGCAACGAAGGCTGAAGATCTATACGCATTTCGATGCGCAGAGCTGGATGGTGAGCATCCTCCGAAACTAAAGGTTCAATACATCGCTGAAATGAACAGTTAACTCCACTAATGACTAAATCAAGTTGCCTGCCATTTATATTTGGTATTAAATTGTATTGAGCAAAATTGGTAAAATTAAGAAAATTGTACATGGAACTAATAAGAGCATTATTTTCACTCCATTCCATGGCGTTACAGCACGTGTTAGGGTCTAACCATCTTGTAGCTGTCAAATTGAAATCGCCAATAATTAAATAACTGTCATTTGGGCTATTTACACTGGCATTGGAGATGGAATCCAAAAATATATTCATGTTTTCCAAATGTCTACGACAATGTGGAAAGTAGCAACAAAACAAATGGAGTTTCTTTTGATTAGAGATAATATTTTGGTTGATAATGACCTCCAAGACGTCAGCCGATGCATCCATTAAAACAACAGAGTTAGACGATACTAGAGAGAGCTGACGTCGCAAAGCTATCAGAACCCCACCTCCCATAGTAACTCCTGTCATAGCATAATCGCGATCGCACCTAAAAACGTTATAACGATTATCAAACAGCTCCGCGTCATATATTCCGGGAAGTAGCCACGTTTCACTCAAACAAACAATATCGTAGTGAACAGCCATTAGATTTCTAAAAAATGTGCTCGTCTTTGTCCGCAAGCCACGAACATTCTGATAATATATAGACAGATTATTCACTTTACAATTGAATATAGATTAATAACAATTGTCCTGATATAGATACGACTTAAAGCATACGTAAGAAGAAGACAAACCATTACATAAACGAATAAATTAATATCATCGGCCAATTCGAAATTACTTTGAAATACTTCTGCAACATCAGAAACCATCAAAGAAACAGCGGCAGCAACAACTAAATGTACAAAAATTATAGTAAAAATGCAACTTAATATATAACAAAAATAAAAACCTCTCACTTTATCTTGTTTAAATCAGAGAAATCAGTGATATGAACTATAGGACTCGTATCAGAACGACGAACCATAATAGAACAATTCCTAACCCATGTGTACAAATAATTATTTTCCTTTGCTTTAGCTTTCGCCTGTTGTAAAAGTGTCTTATTGGTTCTAGTTAAGTGATCATTAAAATGTACAATTGAGTTATTATTATTAAGGTAACCTAGGTCAGAAGCCTCAATTTTAATTTTTCTGACTTTACTTAAGAAGTCGTCCTTTTTATAACGTGCCAAAAATCTAACAACTAAAGGTTTAATCATGTTTTTAGCTTTTTCGTTCTTTGGAGCTACACGGGTTATACAATCTATATCACGATCCGTGTCTAAAGGAAAGTCAATCCGCTCGGCTATTGACTTTATAAGTGTTAGAAGATTTTCACCTTTCTTCTCCGGGATACCGTAAATTTCTATATTAGACCGTCTTGACCATTGCTCTTGATAATTATTTTGATTCTCGACCTTATTCAACGCTGTCCTAAGTTCACCAATTTCTTTTTTAAGTGTAGTAACAATCTTCATATCACTCTCCATACAGTCAATTCGCTTGTTGAGAGATTCGAATTGATTATTAATGAATGCAATACTCTCTCCAAAACTAGCAATTTCATCCTTCAAAGGTTTAAGTTCGGCGGCGATAGTCGTTACAATGGTTGGCATCAGATTCTGCCATAATTTGTCGAATTCAGCGGCAACAACATCCCGTAATTGATTGCAAGAAATAGGTGACTCAATTAGAGGTGAAGATGTACAAGACATGCCTCTACGTATTGTAACATATTATTATGTTCAGTAGTTGCTCTGGCTACAATGTCCTGCAAGCCGGATCACAACAGTGCATTTACACTGCTGTTTGGCGGGTGAAATAGACATTACAGTAGTATCTATCCAGGCGGCCTATCATATATGATATACATAAAACCATTTACTTCAGTAGTCCAAGGTAAATTCAGTGTGACTACACGTCGAAATGCCATTTGTGTCACATTAAACTGAGCATGTACTACAGTTTTATAAAAGTGAGAAAATTGTCTACTACCAATGAAAATTAAACGCAACATGACATACAAACAACTATCACTATAGAAAGCAATTAGCCTTGTACTACATTTTAGCAATACCGTAATGAACGTTAAAAAATAAGCCTTGTAGATATTCACATACGGCAGCAGTAATCTCTTACTATTGGGTAAGCCGTTTGCCAGACGTATGCAAAAAAAAAAAGAAAAAATCGATGAAGTGATTATTATTATCACTTAATATTGCAACGATAAAAATTCCCCGCCGCTTGCAAATGCACCAAACCAGACAAAGGTCGCCGACAACCGCGATCGTTTGCCAAATTGTATCGTAAGCGAAAAATAAAACATTCTCGATGGTGACGAAATATTTCTGGATTACCAGTCTGTTTGACAACGTGGATCAAAGCGGATTTCACGAAAACATTGTAATATATCTCGTGTTTATTAATCGGGTCATGTCTCGGTGTGATGAAACCGTTTGTTTCTAGGTGATGGTCTATTTGGGCGACAGTAGACACGTCTGCGCTAAGTCGGTCATTGTTTAGATGTTTTCTAAACATTCGTTGTCTTTTTGTTTTTATGGATGATATCGTAGTTATGAATATTGTTTCTATAAATATAGGATGAAAATATATTGTTAGCAATATTTTTAGAATCTTGGAATCTTCTTTTTCAAATAGATTGATAGTGGTAGAGCCACGCTGTTTTCAGACAGGACTCAGCTTGAATAGGCAGGCTCGTCTGGGCGGTATTAATTCCTTACAAAAGGTTGTGAAGCGACAGAAGCTGTCGCGTTTCCTTCGGTGAGTAAGGTTACCGGATGCCCTATTGAGCAAGGGGTATTCCCCTTCCACCCTCCCATCCATTTTTGTCCCGCTCCCCACCCAATTTGATGGATAGGCATCACATCCATGATCCAAGAGTTATGGATGTTTATCGGTGGCAGTGATCACTTACCTGGCTACCGTCAGGTGACCTGCTTGCTCTTTTGTCGGACATATTACGAAATAAAAAAAGATTCATATATTAACTCCTGTAAATGACAAACATCACATAAAGTTAACATGTGATTTAATTATTTTTAACCTGGATAAATGCTGATTTATTATTGTATTTCAGTTATATGATGAAAACTAACATCTCAATACAAAAAAAAAACTAAAACCTCCAACCAACTTAAATTGATTTGTCAAATACTAATTCTGGAAACGCTACTCGAAATATCAAGGCAAAGTTTAAAAAGATATAAATATAATTTTCAAACATTTCACTCATCTATTAGACGTATAAATCGAGTCGCGACTAATTTCAACTCGACACAGAACCGCGCCATTTACACCACGAGCGTCAATTATTTATCTAAAAGAAAAACAATAATATATTCACAAGAAACAGTTCGGGATTTACCAGAACTCGCGTCGTTTTTCATCCCGACAACGATATAATTAATGGCTCTAATAAAAACCGTAAAAAAGTTAATTTATCATTGGACATACAAAAAACTCTAAATACTGCGAACGCGCCGACTCTCATATTCATACATAATTTGTTGAAAACTTTATTAACTCCCATTTTGATTTCTATTTTGACAATACAGAAATGGAACTTACACTATTAGATTTAAAGTTCAAAATCCGTGTGTAAAGAGTACAATTAACTAATTTAATTGAGCAGTGTTAGGCCCAGTGTGTTTGTGTCAACATATTTATGAAAGCAAAACGTTTGGTAACCCTTCATGTTAATTATCTGTAACAAACTGTCCTTTATGTTTCTGTGGACATTTTACTTTATTCTTGGGTGTATTTACAATGCTATTGGATGGGAAACAAGATTGTTCCAACTCGTGAATTAGTCTTCATTTAAGTCAAAAATTTTTCAGTATCAAGTGTTTATTATTTACGTTAGAATTACTTTACCTGCTTTAAACTCATTAATTTGTTTCAAGATATTCGATATGGTTATGTCCCAGTTCTGTTTAGGACCTATTCCTTCCTCTACCAGTTGTGCTGGTTTAGAGTCAAATGGGACTTATATCCTGACCTCTCAGAACGTATAATACTATTCAGTTCTAGTTGTTGATGGAGTTTCTTGCGCCGTTTCTTGTTCACAGCTACAACACATTCCGAAGCGGTGGTAGCAGAAATTAACGATTCAAAAGATCTTGTGAAAAACTATTTGAATAAATAATATTTTGATTTGATTTGATTCGAATATGTTTTTGTTCGTTTTGACAGCCTCCGTGGCGCAGTTGGTTAAACGCCGGCTGTATCTGTAGTATATAGGTTGTATAATTATTTGTACTGGCTGTAGTACTTTAACGGTAGTATTAAAATGAATACGTGTTTTTGACCGACTTCAAAAGAGGAGGTAATCAATTCGACTGTTTTTTTTGTATGTTTGTTACGCGATTATGCCGGCAATTGTGAACCGATTTTGAAAATTTCTTTTTTGTCGAAAAGCATGATATACAGGCTTGGTCCCATATAAAACTGGTGAAGACCTGATGAATATCTTAGGATCTGCCGACCAGAACTCCTCAAAATTAAACGGTCCAGCATTAATTCTTTTTGCGTTAGATTAAGTATAAGTATATTATTACAAAGGGTGGGTGAAAATGGGAAAAGGGAGGGGGTGGAAAATAGCTACAATTGTTGATACTCAATATCTCTGGCAGTTCTTAACCGACTTGAAAATAACTTTTTTGTCAAAGAGTATTATATGATAGGTATCAATAAATGTATTTCTTTCTTTCTTCTTTCAGGTAAGACCAAAAAAATATTGTGAAGATCTGATGAATATCTTTGGACCTGAAGGGCAGAACTCCTCAAAATTGAACAGTACAGCAATAATTCTTTTTACATTAGGTTCAGTATAAGTTTATTACTACAAGGGGGGGGGGGGATGGAAAGGGGAAAGTAGAAAGGTGCGTGTGAAGGGGGGGGGGGGGGATATATACAAATATAAATACTAAATATCTGCGACAGTAAATAAATGATTTTAAATAACTTTTCTTCGGAACGAATTATACATAATGTTGGTCACATAAAATATGGTGATGATCTGTTGAATAGGTACATATCTGGGGAGCAGACCTCCACAAAACTTTGCAGAAACGCAATGATTTTTCGGCCATTAGGTTAAGTATATGTGTTTTATTATAGGAATAATAGGAAGTGAAGAAGGTGTTGAGGTGAGGGGGTAACGAATGATTACCACGCATAAGTGTACTCAATATCTCTAGCAGGTTGATCCGATTTTAGTATTTTCTTTATCATAAAAAGAAATGACAGTGTAGCTTACTTAAAAATCATAAAATATTAATTTCGTTTTTGAAATTATAAAGGATCACAATGGTTCATTTTTATATACATTGATTCCAGTTTTCATTATATGATTACCTTTGGCATCATTACAATGCTTATGAAAACTAAAAAGTAATAAATAAAATAATTTAATTAAAAATTAAAAGACCGACTTCAATGTGCACTACAAAGTAATAAATAACATATACTTCATTGTGCTAGTACACATTGATTAATTTTCTTATTGACTAGACTAGCCAACAAATCTTAAATACGTAATATTTTGAAGGCGGGTCGCCAAGTGCCAAACGAGAACAAATTTAAGTAATGTAACACAGTTGATTTGAATTTAACATATTGATCCTACGTGTACATTTGTTGAAATTTTAATAGAATTAATATGTGTCATATGTGATGTCTAATTTTAATGTATTGATTAATTAAATTATTTTATTCTTTTTACAAACATTACATTGGCGACGAGGATTAATTGGAAACTTGAAACTGTTTAAATAATAAAACTATGTCTATCGGCAAGGTTGGTGAGTTTTCCGTGGCTACGGGTAATTGAACACATTATGCCGAGCGCTTAGAAATGTCCTGTACCGTTAATAACATCAAGGAAGATCTATGGGTACCGACGCTCATTTCGGTCATTGGCGAGGAAACCTACGAATTGTCGAGTAACCTAGTTAGCCCTCGAAAGTGTGCCTGTGCCTGTGAAAGTGATTTGAAATATCACGAGATTATGAACCCAAGCCGACCATCATAGCTGAACGATATCGTTTTCGTCAGAGGAAACAAGAGAATGGCGAGACGATATCACAGTTTGTCACAGAACTCAAACGTCTTTCTAAGTTTTGCGAGTTTGGACAAAGTTTAGAAGATAATTTGCGCGATCAATTGTTGTGCGGAATAAGAAACGATATGATTCGTCAAAGATTGTTCGCTGAAGATGATTTGACATGTGTCTTAGCGGTAAAATTATCTAGTACTTTGGAGGCCGTAAAGCGCGACGCCGCAGCAATCGAAGTGGTTACCAAAGAGCATAGCCGTGATCGCATAGAAGTTGGATCTTGCATAGTATGTCGAAAATATGGTCATTCAGAGGATCGTTGTCGTTACAAAAAGTTTAATTGCGGCAAATGTAAGGAAAAGGGTCATCTACGACGGGTTTGCCCGAATAAGGAAATAAGCGGAAGTCGTCGTATACCTAATCATGGTTTCAATGTTGTAACGGCAGATTCAACTGCTGGTTCTTCATATGGCGATGATTTTCGGAATATGGAAGAATCAACTTTGTTTGAGTGCATACAAACCGGTGAGCGTATCTTTGATTATTGATGGTCATCAAATTGTAATGGAAATCGACACAGGTTCTGCTGTTTCCTGTGTAAGTAAGCAGACTTATGATAGATTTTTTAGGGCGCATAAAATAATACCTTTTGATTTAACGTTGAAATGTTATAATGGAAGTAAGATAAAGCCACTTGGAATTATTAAGCCCGAAGTTAGGTATGGAAAGCAGATTAAATTCTTGGAATTATTTGTTATTCACGGAGGAACTACCTCATTATTAAGTAGACAGTGGTTGAAAGAACTACATATTAACATCCCTATTTATAATAATCAGTCAGTAGCAGAAAGTAGTGTTCAATCTAAATGTAATAATGATAGGTTGTCGTTACTACTTTACAGATTTAAAGAATTGTTTAGTGGCGGTCTAGGACGGTTCACGGGTGGCAAAGCTAAATTACGGTTACGTGAGGGTGCTACGCCGGTATTTTGTCGAGCGCGGCCTCTACCCTACGCAATGCGTGAGTGAGTTGAAGCAGAACTTGAGGCCATGCAGCGGGATGGCGTCATTGAGCCTGTGAGTGCATCGGACTGGGCTACACCTCTAGTACCTGTCCGTAAAGCAGATGGCGGACTTCGAATTTGTGCTGACTACAAGGTAACTAACCTTGAACCCAGTACTAATCATTGAAAAATATCCGTTGCCCAAGATAGAAGATTTATTAGTTGGACTAAATGGGGCTAAGTACTTGTCCAAAATTGATCTCTCTCAAGCGTATAATCAGGTAGAATTAGAAGACCCTGATAATTTAACCGTAATTAATACCCATAAAGGGTTATTTAAATATAAAAGGCTTGTTTTTGGGCTATCCTCGAGTCCCGGAATTTTTCAAAGAATAATGTCCACATTATTTAACGACATGCCAGAAGTCAAAGTATTCTTGGACTACATTGTCACTGGAAATAAAGATCTAAATAGTCATTTGACGCTTTTAGAAAGAGTTTTAGATCGTCTTCAAAGTGTTGGTCTTAAACTTAAAAGGACTAAATATTCCTTCCTTATGGAAGAAGTTCACTATCTAGGATTCATTATTTCAAAGGAAGGCATTAAGACGGATCCTAGTAAGGTTGAAGCTATAAGAAAGATACGACGTCCTACTAATATTACGGAGCTAAGGTCGTTTCTTGGACTATTTAATTTCTATTCCAGATTTATTAAGAATTTTAGTGATGTTCTTGCACCTATGTACGAGTTGTTAAAAAAAAGTATCGTTGGAACTGGACTAATAGGCAAGAATCTGCCTTCCGTGAGATTAAGGAAATATTGATAAGTGCTAAAGTACTAGCCCATTACAATCAAAATATACCATTGATTTTGACTTGTGACGCTAGTGCATATGGTATCGGTGGGTTTTTGACACAGATGTGCTCTGAAGGTGTTGAACGACCAATTTCTTTTGTTTCGCGTACTCTAACAGATACGGAGAAGAATTACTCACAAATTGACAAGGAAACCTTGGCAATAATTTTCTGTTTGCAAAAATTCCATCAATATTTGTATGGTAGGCATTTTACACTTCGCACTGATCATAAGCCATTAATTAGTATATTAGGTTCGAAGCAGGGAATTCCAATAATGGCAGCGAGTAGATTACAACGTTGGGCTATTATAATGTCTGCTTACTCTTATGATATTGTTTGATTGTACTACATGAATGTCACATGGGTATAGTAAAGACAAAGTGTTTAGCGCGTAGCTATGTTTGGTGGCCGGGTATTGATGAGGCGTTGGAAAAAATGTGCCGTCAGTGTCTCATATGTGCGGCGGAAGCGGACGCTCCCCCGCGACACGCACCTGTTCCTTGGCCTTGACCAGCCTAACCGTGGTTCCGTATTCATGTGGATTACTTAGGGCCCATTTTTGGAAGAATGTATTTAGTGGTAGTGGACGCTAGAACTAAACGGTTAGAAGTATTTCCGGTTCCTAACACCGCTGCTGTTCACGCTATTGGTAAATTTTGTGAATTATTTGCTAGATGGGGTATACCAAAACAGTTAGTCTCGGACAATGGACCTCCTTTCACTAGCAAAAAATTTGCTGTTTTTATGAAAGCAAATGGAATTTACCATACGTTTACGGCCCCTTATCATCCAGCATCAAACGGGACTGCAGAAAATGCGGTGCGCACTATTAAAAGAGTTATTAAAAGAACAATGCGACAGCATTCAAACGTCGACTTATCCCTTCATAAATTTCTTCTTTATTATCGTGCCACAGAACACTCATCGACAGGTGTCAGTTCAGCATCTTTGATGCTTGGCCGTGAATTACGTACTAAGCTTGATTCATTAAGACCGAATTTTGAGATTAAGGTCCAAAAGTCGCAAGGACATCAATTAGAACATTGTTCAAATAATAGACGCGCTTTTAACGAGGGAGATCAAGTTTGGTTACGTCAGTATCAATCGAATTCGAAGTGGTCACCGGGAATAGTAACCAAGTGTTCGGGTAAAACCGATTATGCAGTTAGAGACTTGGAAGGAAGGGATTCACATAGACATATTGATCAGCTAAGACGACGTTCGAGCAACTTTTTAGTTTGGCCTTCTCCGGGAACATCACAATCTTCTTCACCACCTGTGATAATCGAGGGAAATTTACCACAAGATGGCGGAGAACAAGCTGCGGATACTGCTCGCACTAGTCAGCGTAATGCAGATGCTGCTCTGGCTCCGATAAACACCCCTGAACCAGTTTTAGGCAGGCTTCGTAGAGAGTGTAGAAAAAAAAATGTTAGGTATAAGTTTTAGAGTATTTATTTCTTTATTTGTTAATTAAGTTTTCGGGTGTTGTTTTTGTTTATTTCTTTTTCTTTAATGTTAATTTATTTTTGTGAGGGTAAAATAAATGTAGTATATAGGTTGTATAATTATTTGTACTGGCTGTAGTACTTTAACGGTAGTTCGATTTATAATTATGACACAGTGTCAGTCATGTATTAAACGTATGCAAACATTACAGTATCGAGGGACTACGGGTTCCATCCCCGCACCGAGACAAATAATTTGTGGAATATAAGCATGTTTAGTGTCTGGGTGTTTTTAAGACCGAAAAGTCTCTTGTAGTTCCTGATACCCACGACGCAAGACTCGATCCTTTTGTCGGGCAGGTCTGATGGGATAGGACTGTTGGGTGTGTTATTATTATGTTGTTCTAATTATTTATTTATTATACTAAATATTTTCTCCCATATAAGTAGGAGAAAACCATATTCCGCGGGCTTTAGTATGTACCAATCAAGAATTGGGGGTTCTCTAAAGGATCTTGGAACCGTTTCAATTATGACTAGCCTATGAATAAGATTTTCCTCACAATTCTGGACGGGTTTAGGATTTTCATTTTTTGAAGAAGAAGGTATGAAAGCTTTATTATTATTATTTATTACTGGAGGCTATACGCACCAAATATAGGAGGGACTTGGCTCTCTGTGTGATACGCCGCGCGCATACAAGATAACGTAGGTAAGATGAATCAGAGGTGTGATTACAAAAGGCCTTTACATGTTTATTAATATAAATGTGATGGTAATGTTCGCATCATGCAAATAAGAGATGTTGAGATAACTTATGTTATTTTATTTTTCTTCAAGTGAAAGTTCAAAAGCGCTGCTCTAAAGTCTCCGTATTTAAGCCCCAATTAAATAAGGCGCGGTGTCTGTAAAAAAAATGGTTAAAATTGGTTGGTGTCTGTAAAAGTTATATATATTTTTAAATTCGATTCTTTTTATGAAGTGAATATAATATCATTTATTCTAATATTATAAAGACAAAAGATGTGATTGTTTGCATTGAATAGGCTGTGAATTTACTGGACTGATTTGAAAAATTCTATTAGCATTAGAATCTTACACTATCCCTGATGATCATAGGCTACAAAATATTTTCAAAACCTTATATCTGCATTCGAGCGGAGCCAAGCCGCTGGTTAGTCAATATTTATTTATTCAACGGGTAATTATAAAAGAGGATAGCTTGAAGTACAAACCATACATCCAACGAATTAATGTTTTCGTCAGGTTTGCCATGCATTAACCTCATATTTACATGGACGGGGTGCAAACATGTGCCAAACGTGCTACTCGGTGTTTGACCCAAACTGGCAATAATTGATTTAATTAGCATATACTTGCAGTAACGCCAATGATGCCATACTGAGAACATATTCTCAGTAGAGGGTACAATCATTTGCACATCTCAAACGATAGTCCACATCAAAAATCCTACCGGCTAGATAAGACGACCAATCGTTAGTCGGCACAATTATGCCGGCTACATCTAATCAGCATATTTACAAGCTGAACCCAGATCACGATATGGTATACTTTACACATTTGTTGTATAGAGTGAAGATTAATTTGTATAGATAAGTCTGAGTAATCGATTAGTTGTCAACACATCTTATAAATAGCAAATTTAGGAACATACCTACAATGTTGAGACTAGTGAAGACTTATACTCGTAGGTCTGTATTTGTTATTCATTTCATATTTGAATAAATATGAAAATATATCTAATTTATGTATACTCTTAATGAAATTTAAGTGCGGACATCCGTAGGATGTTGTAACATAATATTAGTGCATTAAAGTTTAAAGTTGTTTTTATCTGAATACTAATATCATACTTATATATCTTTATATCTGGTCGGAAGTTTCCATACAATCTTCCAGACTGATTTGAATAAAATCTTTTATTGTGAAATATTTTGTTTAAAAAAGTAAGTGATAACATGCTAGGAGTCTAAAGTACGGAGCAGTAAGTAATTATTAAATTACACTTTAAAATTCAGCATTTTCATCACGTGCATGAAATATTATCCTTTCAAATTGAAAATACGGAAAACCACAGAATGACTAATTGTTAAATATCTTTATAAACAACGATTAATCAAAACCAATTAAAAACTATCAGATTACCAAAATAAACTACGAATAACAAACTAATACCTTACACAGATTGATGAGACAAGATATTCTCAAGATATTACTAGTGTTATTTCGCCAATTACATCGGAAAACATTAATACTTAAGTCACGTTAGGTTACGCTTAATTTGAAATATTAATTATTAGTTATTAGTTATTATTCATCATGTAAACAACATTCTGATGGTCGATTGGGCCAAAAGGTTCTCGAATTAAGGCCACGTACACAAACGCATAGTTGGTCATCCATCCTTCGATCAAATATACACTAGATTATAAGTAACGGTATAAACACCGACAAAAGAATTAAGATCATAAATAAGCTTGGGGTCTTATTTGATTTTCGTATGATTTGTAAATCATAATAAATGTTCATTTAAAGGAATAAGGTTAATTGTTACCTAAAGTTGATTATAATTTCACGTTTTAATAAAGTTTTATAACCACGGCCACTTTTGGTGTGTGGTTTTTTCCGGACCCCGTATTTAGTATATATTTGATCGAAGCATCCATCGAAAAAGGTTGTACAAAGAAAATGGAAATAGGCCGCTTCCAACAAGCCTCTGTGGAAATCTGAATTTTACTGGTGGTCTCTCATATGTGCAGTGTAAACGCACTGTTGTGTATCGATTTGAAGGAAAATGTAGCCAGAGTAACGACCGGATATATTGAGACTTAACATCGTATGTCTCAGGATGGTGAGCGCATGGAATGCCAAACATTGTTACTGTTCATGAGCGGCTGGTATCGTATCGTCGTATAAAAAAAATATGGAATTAGGCTTATATTCTGGAATGCACTATTTATGTCTAAAGTCGATGATTTTAACATATTTCGTGTTCTACATTCAACTATGAGGTTAGCGAACGCACCTAACCGGCGAAGACCGTCCAAAAACTAATAAATCTGCGCGACCGGTTTCATTTATTTATAATTTGCACTTAATTCATATGAGTAATTACATGTTTAGGGTCAGAATTATTAAGCTGTATTAACATGCAAAATACTCCAATTATTTAACCACTAATTTTACATACATACATAAACTCGCGCTATTTTCCCAGAAGGGGTAGGCAGAGGTGTTGTTTAGAACCTGTATACCCACGTTTCGTCTTATATTTTCCATCCCAGGATGTGATAGAGGACGATAAAATCCACAAATAATAGTTTTATTTTAGTTTGTAACATTCGCGTAAATCTAGGAAACCATAACGTCATCTTCATCTTCAGAAGTTCCTCATCCCTGATCGCGTACTTTCTTTTCTAAACCTTGATTGCAGGTTGTAGTAGTTTCAACAAACACGTGCTCCCATCGTGCCGTTTATTTTCATCTCCTGTTACATATTGAAATGGCGGGAAATTTTCAGCGTAAACATATAATTTAAAAGTGAGACGCGCGGAGTTTTTTTTTTACCGAAATAATAAACAATCGTAAATTGTCTCCGCATGAGAATGTAGTCCGGCTAATTGAAATAAACTGCACGCGATATGCACGACGCGACGCGAGACGTGTGCCCAACTGCGGGTTTACTTCTAATCTACAAAATACGATAATAGTTTGTATAACCACAATATAGTCCACCACGCTGGCCTAGTGCGGGTTGGCGGACTTACATACCATAGAAATTCTTATAAATCGCTATGGTATGCAGGTTTCCTCACGATGTTTTCCTTCACCGATTTAGTGCGTGGTGATTGACTATCAATACACACATGACTCCGAAAAGTCAGAGGTGTGCCCTGGGATTCGAACCCGCGACCACCGTGAACATGTAGGCAGCCGCGTCTAGTCCGTTTACCAACAGGCCACCACGCACTTACACAACCACAATATATAAGGGGTAAACGCATTATCAGGTATATACTGTGTGGCATTCCAATGTCAACAAACCCTTGTTGGGTATATACGATTTAGAACACATTAGCATAACTTACGTTAATTTTAACAAGCTTTAATTATTTTTTGTGCCAATATCGTATGTTACTTGTCGATAATTTTACTAAGGATAAATTAAAGGATTCTTATTAAATAATATCGTATTCTGAGGTGAGATAACATAAGAAAGAATCGTCTAATGTAATATGCAATTACCTGATTTATTATTACTATTATAAATAAATAAAAATAAGTAACGAATATAAATAATACTATAGAAAATATGTTGTATACAGAGATTTAGTGCTATATGTATTTACTTGTCATAAGAGCTCTTTAATTGTCTACATGAGCAATAAATACTTTCCATTTCATTAAAAACAACCAAGAAATATTTATAAAATTAATTGGTTCAATCCTATAGTTACAAATTGTTACAAACAAACAAGACTTTACACATTTAGCATGCATACACAAAAGCAGAGCGTCCGCCGCGAGTCCAAATGATGGATAATATTTTTTACGCTCCGGCAAAGAGCCGAAGCTTTGTCATTTTGACGTACTACCTCCGTAATTAGGAATTATGGAGTTTTAAGTGGACGCGAAATGCCCACCGCACAAAAAGATTAATGTTGTGCATGTTTTATTTGCGTGAAATTTTAAATTTATTATCATTTGAAATTGAGACCTGATTTTAGATTTTTAGAGGGATTCGTTTCTCTGAAGTATCCAAGGATGACTTATTGTTATCATTCCTAAGTAGCGACTGTCAGTTTAATAATACGATAGGATGGAACTCTAAAGTGATATCTTTTCGTCATCATCATCTCAGCCACAGAAAGTCTACTGCTAAACATTGGCCCTCCCGAGGATCTCAAATTCAACCTATTGGAAGCGGCCTGCATCCAACGACTTCTTGCATCCTTAGAGAGGTCGTGCGTCCACCTTGTAGGCGGGCGTCCGACATTTCGCTTGCCCGTTGTATTTTAAGTCTGTTCTATGCTGGGTTTAAATACAGTTAAGTTTAGGTCATTTTCTTCAACCAGGGGCATGCATTTTGCCATTAGCAAGCTGGTGTGTGAGCTAAAGTCGTAGTCTGTCGCGCTGATAAAGATGGTGTCTATTCTCAACCATATATATGGTTTTGCCCTCCCTGTAATGCTTGTTTAGCTGAAATGAAATGAATTGAAAATATTTATTGAGTCCATAAAATGTCATCCATTATTTAGATTCAGTCACTTTTTTTCCACTACCACCCGGTTCACAAGGCTGTTTTCATCAGAGAAGAACGGGCAAGAAGCTCTAGCGTTACTAAGATAAGTTTAAAATACAGTGATCATACAGGAGTTGCAACCACTCTCAATGGTATTCTCGATTTCAGAGGAGACGTGAGAGTGGGACGTATATGGGCTGATACAGACAGGAGTTGCAATTTAGCAAAAACTAGAGTAGCTCATTAATTAATTGTAATAATAATTGAACAATATAAATAGATATAATTGCAAAAAGCCTGGTCGTGACTGTGATGTTGAAGTGTAGGCGTAATAGTGAAGATTGCTTTGACCTCAGCAAATGTTGATTAGTTCCAATACATTCCAGTACATACAGTAGTCACAAAAAATCAGTTTTAATAACTTCAACGTTAAGATCTAAATATTGGCACAATGTTTATAATTCTTGCGCGGATAGAAACGTTCAAAATGTTTAATAATCATAATTTCCGATGTAATGACATGTAATATTCATAAATCATAATAAAAGTGTCTCATTATATTCGATAAGTAGGAATGCTGGTTTTTCTTGTATATTTGCAAGAGACGTAGATTTTATACTCGTAAATATTGTAAATGCAAATACGCGAATAGACGTTTGAAATGTGGTTATACTCTGTACGAATTATGGCTGTGCCGAAAAAATAAAAAATTATAATCCTTTTCGTATTATAATTGTGATTATTCATGTTATACTGTTACTTTAGTTGTATATTTTTTAAATTGTATCATATTTATTTCTATGAATGTATTTAAGCGTTTTATGTAATATTAGTGCAATATACGCTCTACTGATGAGCTCAAGACTCCTTTATGATTTTGAAATTTACAACGTTACATTGCTTTTCTTTAAAAAACCATGGTTATTATCCAACACATTGCGGAAAAAGCGATCCTAATTTACAGAATGACATGAAAGCCTCCGTGGCGTAGTTGGTTAGACGCCGGCTGTGAAACGAGAAGCCGGGGCCCGAGTTTGATCCCTGCACCAAAACATTAAAGATTGAGAACATTATGCTGTAACCAGACATTACACAATCAATGTATAAAACACAATGTCCAACACCTCCATGTTACAATACGATCCATTTAAGTGAAAATCGGAAAACTGTACTTTATGTAACTGTCGGATATTGGACAAGTTGACTGTAATTGGCGGCAGTCAGGATTGCGTCTGATTTACTGCTCCATGTAGATTGCCGACAAAGGCCAAATTTAGTGGTAGCACCATACAAGGAGAAAGCAAGCCTTGTTTACTAACGTTACGTTAGGTATTGTGATCCAGAGTATTGTTATGAATAGAAGGTTTGTTGCTGAAGTGTGAGTTAAATAATGTTTCCTGAATGTGTGATAAAGTCATTGAAAGAAGAAAGACACAAAAATTTATTAGTTACAGAAGCAACGTATACAACATGGATCGATTAAAATACAATATTAAATATAAAAAACAACAAAAAATGGCTGGTTGTGGCTGTGGCCGATTGGCGTCCACTCAGCTAAATGTTATGATGTGGTGCAAACCACAACACAACGCTGATTTTCAGTGGATACTTTAAGTAACTTACAGGCGTCAAACTAGCTACAAAACAACAGTTATCCATTGCAATAAATCAAAGAAACCATTAAACAGTCATCCATTCATCTAATAAACTATATTATATGGAAAAAAAGTGTTTTTTTTTATTTCAGTTTTCTTCCCGTAACTTATTCGCCAATATTTGATTTATAGTTAGTCTCCAACAGTCTTAAGGATCAGAACATTAGTGATACCCGTACTAACGTCCCTTGTAGAAGCAACGTAGCGCGGCTGAGTTATTTCCGATGCAGCGGCTTATCGACCTGTTTGTTTTCATACGATCCGCTCCGGCGACTGTTTTGTTTAACTTTTTTGGCTTCAATCTTTATTTAGATGTGTTTTTGATTAGATGATGTGCATTTGTGTGAACTATTTTATATGTTTTATTATTTTAATGTGTGAGTAACGTAATTTTTAGCTCCCGATTCCGTATCAACTCTGATATCTCCTAATGCCTGGACTTGCTGAACGTCTTCCATTCTTCTTGCTAATACGTGGTCTAAGCATGAGAATTGATCGGTCCCATCAGTCAATACAAAAAGTAAAATACCAAGTATTACAATTTGCGGCACATTTACAATTTCTAAATACCGGGTATCTCAAGACTGCTACCGAAAGCGAAGCTGGGTGGTAGTTTTAGTGGCTACAAACACAATGCAATTAAAAATTTCGCCTAGAAACGCGACATTTTTTTTTTATGATTTTTTAAATATCGTCATTTTTGGGTGGTAAATCCATAGTTTTTGCTAAAATAATAATTTAAACTCTTTTATACCTTAGAGTATTTATAAATAAAAGGGTATATACTATTATTTTAGGAAAAAATGTATTTACCACCCAAATATGGCCATAGGAAAAAAATAACAAAAAAAAATTTGTCGCTTTTTTTTGCAACTTTTTCTGTTGCATTGTGTCTGAAGTCGCTAAAACTACCACCCGGCTTCGTTTTCGGTAGCAGTCTTGATATACCCTGTATAACAGTTTTAATACAAATGAGATGTTCAATCGAATTTGCATTTGCAGTTTCCTCAATCCTCACCTAGACCTACGAACGTGTCTAGGTCGAACAACAAAATGTGATCGTTGCCTACGTTTTATGTGAAAATAACAAACCGCCATAAATCCCAACATAGCTGTAAATGCAATAAAATCCATTCAATACATGTGATTTAAGTGGCACGGCGAGCCCGCGGTCTAGGGCTCTCTCTAATGTCCATATTATGGCATTAGGATATTGATATGCATAGGAATTGATCATATTTGCTTTGACTTTATGGATTTGTGGAAATAGTAAACGGTTTCAAATGTTAAGGTCAGTATCAGCCCATAGACGTCCTACAGGAAAGCGTAAATCTTCCTTTATTGATTTCGGTGTTAGTTTCTCTGCAGGTTCTCTATAATTCAAGTTGTGATATAGTAGATGGTGTTAGTATGTGCGTTCATAGAATTTGAATGAATATTACTAAGGTAATGGTCGGTGTCGGCCATCGCATGAAAACATAATGTATTGTACAATTTATGCATAATGCTACTGGCCAAGTCGATCTATTTATTTAAAACATAAAGAATTTTTAATATTGATATGATAATAACTTACGTAATAACTTTATACAGAACGTCCCTTAATCAAGGACTAAATAAATTAATCGACTTGGTATTACATGGATCTCACAACTTTTTGCGGTAGAAAAACTGAGCTGCGAGACTTGGAATTTTTTTACAGGATGTTTTTGATGGGATCTCACGTCTTTTTGTAGAGTCCTACTTTATTTCTTTTCGGTACTTTTTATTTCTAGAATATATATAATGATTTTTCTTAAAGCCTCTGTCTTATGGTTTTTTTCTTATTTTTGTATGTATCAATTTATCACAAATATAGCGGATTTGATTATTAGTGTTCTATTTTTCATAGTGATTGTTTTCGAGCTATTTATTCTATTTATTTGCAAGGTTATTTTTGTCATGTTTTTCTAGAGGAATGTTGTACAGTTTAATGGGCTGAATACACTCTTTCCCTCTTTATACCCCCCTCCTGTTATGCCTCATATATAATATATATAGATACCAATCTACAACTATTATTCCATTATATACGGGTACAACGAATCATTAACTGCAAATGTATCTTTGTAATCCTATACATTTATATGAGATTACAAAGTTATTCACGCAGTTGGTGTATCTAGAAAACTAGACAGAAATTATAAAATGTTTGAATTTTTCCTTACTTTAGACACTAAACACTAATTATATTCTAAATTTGAAGATTCTATGTCTGCTAGAAGTGCCTTAGACTTTTGATGATCGGTCAGTCAGTCAGTGAGTGACAAAATTGCGAAAGTTTGACAAGTTATAATTCTTAAACTACTGGTTCAAACTGAATGAAATTTTAAATATACTGTGTTTACATAATGTCTAATTAGTAACTGAAAATTCAGGCTTTTTGCTTTAACCACAACGAAGTTATTCGGGGTTGAAATTGGTCTGAATTGCTTCGAGAAAAGGATAGTACGGCTGTGCCGCTTTTTAGCTCGACTTGGAGGGGGCACTGCCGTGCCCCCAGATTAGCGGGTTTAGATTTCAATTCATCGTTTTTCTTAGTATAAGATGCAAAACTTATGGTTTTAAATCATAGATTCCAGTAACTAGGTACCATTTGTTAATCATCATCATCATCATCATATCAGCCACAGGAAGTCCACTGCTGAACATAGGCCTCCCCCAATGACCTGTTGGAAGCGGCCTGCATCCAGCGACTTCCTGCGACCTTAGTCAGATCGTCCGTCCACCTTGTAGGCGGGCGTCCAACACTTCGCTTGCCTGTACGTGGCCTCCACTCGAGAACCTTTCGGCCCCAACGGCCATCGGTTCTACGAGCTATGTGCCCGGCCCACTGCCACTTCAACTTGCCAATCCTATGGGCTATGTCGGTAACCTTGGTTCTCCTACGGATCTCCTCATTTCTGATTCGATCTCGTAGGGAAACACCGAGCATAGCCCGCTCCATGGCTCGTTGAGTGACTTTGAGCCTTTTAATGAGGCCCACAGTGAGAGGCCACGTCTCGGTGCCGTATGTCATCACTGGTAACACACAACTATCGAAGACTTTCGATTTTAGGCACTGAGGTATTTTGGACGAGAAGACGTCGCGAAGTTTCCCGAACGCTGCCCAACCGAGTTGGATTCGCCGATTGACCTCTCTCTCGAAGTTGGACCTGCCTAACCGGACCACTTGTCCTAAATAGACATATTCGTCTACAACTTCGAGAGTCGAGCCCCCAACTCCAATGGGAGTGGGCACAACATGGATATTCGACATGATCTTCGTTTTATCCATGTTCATTTTAAGACCCACCTGTTGGGAAACTCGATTAAGGTCTTCGAGCATAGTGCTAATGGCAAGAGTTAATCACGCTAAAAGACTCGAAGATTTTCAGAAGGCTTTTAGAAGTTTAACATAGACGATACAGGTAGAATTTTATGTTTCAATAAAAACATACTATATTACATAGTATAAAAACTTTCGCGGTTCTCCAAGCGATACATCAAATGATATCACACACGCATAAAACTGATTTATTAATACGTTACGGAGAAGTCGCACATTTTTCACGTTTCCCTGGAGCTGTAGTGAATCTTTCATGTAATATTTACGATACGTCACTTCGTAATAGCACTTTATTATTTCCAACAGTACAGGTTGTGATCAAAAGAAACTTATATTTTTTTCAACTAGAACTACTTGGAATCAGACGAAATGGCAGCGTAAGTTGATAAATTATTATGACACAAAATTGATAGCCTCGTGTCGTCTATAAAATGAATAGAGTAAAAATTTTGCGATTTATTTCATACAATACTCTTGTCTATATGAACCCACATAATCTGAACAATCGTATGTTGCAGATCTATAACGACGAAAAATTTCAGAAGTCAGAAGAATTTTTGATTTTCTGTAAAGCCCGGACGAATGAAGCCATGACCTAAGGAAAATTATCAAAACCACATCTCTTTTTAAATATAATAAATAAAATGGATGTTGTTCCTTGCGAATATAACGCAAATATCTATCTCATATTGTGTACGCGAGCCGCCATTACATTCCGGGATGACATTTATTCGAGTGCTCAAGTTACATTTCCTCGTTCGCCACTCGGATTCGCACTTTGAGATTCATTCATAGAATTTGAATACGTTTGTGTTTTTGTGACGTGGGATTAAGAGCATTTGTCGCTTTCATTTGTATCAGAATTAAGACGTAAATAGATCACTTAAATTACAAATTTTAGAATTATTAAAATATAATATGTAGTTGGAATTTTACTTTTGAACTTCTTATACAATATTATAAAATAGAAAAACTACGGGATGTAATTGATTACATTATTCAATGGTTGGCTCGAGTAAGCTGATATCAGTTTTCTACAGAAATTCTGATAGTTTAATTGATTTATCTATATTTTTAAAGGACGAAAAACGACCTTCGACTATTGAATTTTATAGGCGTCGGTAATTACCTAACATGAGTCAAGCCTTTTCCCATTTGTCCTGTTCTAAACAAAGTAGTAGATGCCATAGCTACACGATACGAAAACCATCAAATCAAGGAAATAACACCAGTTCAAATTAGCCTCTCCTAATAAAACGAAAAACCACTGATTCGTAATCTGGTGATGACGCTTCACAGACTCATGATCAAAATCTTGAAACATCGGAATTATTCATTCACACATTATAAAAACAAATCCCTTCACACGAGACACAGTTACGTGTCAAATCTTAACACTCACATTCTTGAAGTAGAACTATTGATGGCAATTTATTTCCGTTCCAAAACCCCGGTGGGTCCATTGGGTGTCATAAAGATCAATATTTATACACACCCGGACTAGAAAACGTTGTGTTGTTAATGAAACTTATGAATTTGATTAATAAACAAGAAAGGTTGATTGAGAAGTTGAGTTAGTTGTAACAAGAATTTAAGTGATTTATTGAATTGTTTTAAAATCGGTATTTGAGTTATGAGTACTTTCCCAAATCAAGTACTTAATGGTGTATCTCTAAGCCTAGTAACTGAACAATACTGAATTATATAAGTACCTAATTATAAGCCTACTCATTCAAAACCCCATGCATATATCAGTGGCCAAATTGGTTATTTTTCGTACAAACTATTAGTAGATCAGATTTTAAAACTAGGTTCAAAAGGCTACTTGGATCTTCAAATCATGAATGAAACTTAGGATCTTACTTATTAGTAAAATAACGTAAGTGATGAAAACAGTGTATAAATGCACTGTTGTGATCTAATAGGTCTGTTGGATTTCTTATAGATAGATTATGATGGTAATGCAGTCTAAATTATGTTTGGAGATCACGTACCGGTAAGAGGAATGTTGGAAGTCCAGTTCTTGGGAGGTCGCTGGTTGCAAGTCAATTTAAATAGTTCGCTGTTGATATTGTTGACGAAGGCTTATGATCAGTAGTGGATACCTCTATGACTTACCATAATAATAAAAGGAAACAACAAATTCCTGTAAATCTTTCACGACCACACAGAATTTTGATTACAATAATGATAGAAGGCGTATAAAGCCTAAGTTAAATGAAGTTGCAGCATTAGCCCTTACTCGTACGGTGTGTGCATTGAACGCGTTGTATTTATTTAGTAAACACGTGTCGGTTCTCATATTAATATCGTATCCGGTATTACACTAGTTTATGTCGTTGATTTATCGATTTCGTAATCTCGTCGGCTTTAAATATTTTAAGCGAATGTTTCTGCGCTGACCGAGCGGTGTGCGATGGTTTTTTGTTTCGCATAGTTTTCATGTGTTTGTTTACTGTAGGTATTTTAGTTCATATGTTGGTATCTAGTTTAAGCGGGCATGAAATAAAAATGGGATTTTGATTGAAATTAATGTCCTAATTAGTATTCGATTAGGTATTCTAGAATTAATTAATCTAAGATTGTATCGGATCTTTGGTAACTGTTATCTTCTTAGCTCCATCTTTGACGAAGTGAAGACTCCATTTGGAAAGCTTTTTTGGCTCACTGATATGGGCTACACTATGTGAAAGACTAGGTATTAAATATTGCCGACGCTCTCCTGTGAATTTCTTAGACGTGACAAAACTCAAGTGAAATTCCAGGAGCTTATCCGCCTTTCCGCTGTTACTACGGATATAACAATAAAAAATAAATATTTATAAATCATAACTCCTAACACTTCTTTATGATGAAAGACACTTTCGCCCCGTCAAAGAAATACTGCGTTTGAAAAAAATGAATTATTTAACACGCGAACAATAAGAACTTGTGATCTAATAAAAAAACACTTCCCACGGGAACATGTCTGGCCGTGTGACCATAAACGCTGAGCGAATTCACTTCTTACACATTTTATAGCTTGATGTAAACAGCTCTATTGAATCACGCAAGTGTTAATTTTTGTACGACAGAATATAAACAATGCATTTTAGGGAGGGGATGCGTTGACGGAAAGACGTTTCGGTATTCGGATTGAAAGTTGATAGTGTGACGTTTAGCCGGCAGATGGAGTTTAGGTCACGGTTGGTTGGTCGTTGGTTGTAAGATGGCGGTTTTTAGGTCGTGGTGGTGGTGAAATGCGTGGTGGCCTGTTGGTAAACGGACTAGACGCGACTGCCAACATGTTCACGGTGGTCGCGGGTTCGAATCCCAGGGCACACCTCTGACTTTTCGGAGTCATGTGTGTATTGATAGTCAATCACCACGCACTAAAACGGTGAAGGAAAACATCGTGAGGAAACCTCCATACCATAGCGATTTATAAAAAATTCTATGGTATGTAAGTCCGCCAACCCGCACTAGGCCAGCGTGGTGGACTATATGGCCTAACCACTCTCAATCGTACTCTCGATTGTAGAGGAGGCCCGTGCCCTGCAGTGGGACGTATATGGGCTGATACAGAAAGTTTGAATATAATTGACAGCCTCCGTGGCGCAGTTGGTTAGACGCCGCCTGTGAAACGAGAGGCCGCGGGTTCGATCCCCGCATCGAGACAAATGTTTGTGAGGCCCACAAGTATTTGTCTCGGGTCTGGGTGTTTGTGAGACCGAAAAGTCTCTCGTAGTTGCCGATACCCACGACACAAGACTTAATTGATCTTAATGTGGGGTTAGAACAATGTATGTGACTGTTGGGTGTATTTATTTATTTTATTTATTTAACTGTTAAATTGCGAAAGTGTACCATTATCATAGTGCGCCCTCTGATGGCGTAATCACGTCGGAAAATAAAAAAAACAAATGGAGTTGCGCATCTATCTTTGTACATAATTCTAATCTATGGCAGTGATGTTTTCGTGTATGGCTGGTTGTTGGCCAACAACTTTAACTTAAAGGTACCTAAAATAAATACCCTGTACTAAAACAAGCAAGTGTAATTTTTATGTCACTTGGATTGAAGAAGATCAACATATTTAGGATTGGCGGTTAGTGGCTACCAAATACCAATGTCTAAGAAAATCATTGGTAAATATACCACTGTTTTTTTTTACTCGAAAAAAAACGAAAAGTTGGTCATTCGGCTATGCGATCACACCACATCACTAAAATTGATACATCAACAAACAGACAAAACAAATAATGCACACGCATGACTGATTTGAGTTCGTATTGATTAAGAGATTCTACGCAGTCAACATTCTTTGATGAATTTCATAAACAAACAGTGCGGGCGATTTTAGACCTTACTCGGTTGTGATAAGGGGTAAAAGGTGGGAGGTAGGAGTGGAAGGGAGGTGCCAATGGATAAGTTTCACTTTGTTTACGGGACGTGCGTTGAGTGATTAGTTAGTGCATTTCACACGTGGAGATACTTTTAATACATTCGGAGAGTTGGAAGTGATTGCAACATTATTGTTCCCGTTTTGGGACTCTAAGTCTAACCATTTTGGTATGGATATCCTTTTAAGATTTTTATAATTACTTTGGATATTTGGATATGCTGTGTTAATATTTTTTAATATTGAGGTTCTTTTAAAATTATTGCATTAAATGGCGATGTATTTGTAATTGAGAGTTTGTATCATGAGCTGGTGTTGTAGCTTATTGATCACGTTCTTTGTGGTTCTATAAATAAATTTTTTGCTGTTTGCTGGACCTTCTGCTGGCGAGTCACCCAGCCGGGTATCATGTGACCGTTAGTGCGCCTCTGGGCACTTCCGATCACTGCCTGGTTGGGTCGTCAGTACCGATCGCATCACCTCCACGTCCCGTGCAGGTTAGGCGAAGGGTCTGGCATTACTCGTCGGCAGATTGGGATGGTATGCGGGAATATTTTGCATCCATCTCTTGGAGGCAGCGCTGCTTTGAGGGTAAAGATCCCTCAGCGAGTGCCAACGCTATTGCTGACGAGATCAGACTTGGAATGGAATATTACATTCCTTCCTCTGAGATCGCCAGTAAGGGCCGTGGACGCTCCTGGTTCAACCGTGCATGCGCCGATGCTGTCGGTGACAAACAGGCGGCGTATCACGCTTGGATCAGGGGTCGCGCCATGAAGGATCCCAATATCAGTTCCCTCAAAGAAGCCTATAACCGTGCCTCCAAGGCCTGCAAGAAGGCCTACGTTAGGGCGGATGCCCAGCGCGTTAGCAGGATTGGGCGTGCGTTGGCCGATCACCCAACTATCAGTCGTGCTTATTGGAGGTTAGCCAGGGCCGTCCAATCTAACTTCTGCCGTCCAGCGTTGCCGCCGCTGAGGTACCCAGAAGGGTCGCTGGCCCACAAGCCGCAAGAGAAGGCTGCCTTGCTGGCAAATCTCTTTGCGGCTAATTCCCGCCTCGAAGAGCGTGGTTCCCAGTCGCTGCCTACACTGCCTGATTGCGGTTTCTCAATGGCAGATATTCGCATCAGGCAGTGTGATGTGCGGCGTGAGTTACGGTCTCTCGATGTGCGAAAAGCCAGTGGTCCGGATGGGATACCAGCGGTGGTTTTAAGGGCTTGTGCAGCCGAGTTGTTTCCAGCACTGACTCGCCTCTACCGAGCGTCCTACCGCACAGGTGTTGTGCCGGAATCTTGGAGGGAGGCCAATGTGCAACCGATCCCCAAAAAGGGTGATCGATCGGACCCTACCAATTACCGCCCTATCGCTATCACCTCAGTGATGTGTAAGGTCATGGAGCGGATCATAAACGCTCAATTGGTCCGCTACCTGGAGGATCACTCGTTGATCAGTGACCGACAATACGGATTCCGCCATAATCGATCGACGGTGATCTTCTAGCGTTTGTCCTGCATCGATACTCTGCCTGGGCGGCATACATTATTATTATTTTGATCGAATTTATGAGGACTTTTTTTTTATTGCAGTGAATGGCGAGACGAGCATGCCGTTCGCCTGATGGTAAGCGATACGACCGCTCATGAACAGTAGTACAACCAAACAACACCTTGAGTTACACTGCGCTCGCCATCCTGAGACATAAGATGTTAAGTCTCAATATGTCCAGTAGTTACTCTGGCTCCTCCTCCTCTCCTTCAATCCGAAACACAACAGTGCATTTAAACTGCTGTTTGACGGGAGAAATAGACATTGCGGTGGTACCCACCCAGGCAGCCTTTCACATATGAGAGACCTACCACCAGTAAACTGAATTCTCAATGATCAGTCAATGCTTACAGTACATTAGAATATAATTTTATGGCGTTTCGAACAACGATAATTTTGTAGGTAATAATTTATTATTACTGATGTTGCTGGGTAACTGTTGTCGGTCAGTCGTACGCTTGTCTTCCTAATGGCCTTAAATCTAATAAACAGTTTTTCGAAGTAAATATACAACCGTAATCCTATTATGTACAACAGATCCGTGACATTAGTTACTTAACAGGTTTAATGTTCTAACCACTAAGTTTTTCTTTGTAATATTTGTGATTTTCATTAAATCCTTGGGCCTTTGTAATGCTATCTAAAGAGATAAAGTAGCTCCTCGTAACAGCAAAATATTTTTTTGAGTATGTACCACCCTTATATCTTTCAGTGGCCTTATTCATAAATAGTGTTCAAACCTATTTTAGCTATCGTATGTATTGTACTCGCTCAAACTTTGACTTTGACAGCCTCAGCTCCGTGGCGCAGACGGTTAGACGACGCCTGTTAAACGAGAGGCCGCGGGTTCGATTCCCGCACCGAGACAAATATTTGTGTGAACCACAAGCATTTGTTGCGGGTCTGGGTGTTTGTGAGACCGAAAAGTCTCTCGTAGTTCCTGATACCCACGACACAATATTCGATCTTAGTGTGGGGTCAGGACTATGTATGTGACTGTTGGGTGTTATTTATTTAAACTACAATCAAAAGTCGTTCGAAAGGGCCAAAACATTCAATAGTTAAAATAAGTTTGAAACTGTATAAGTCCGTAACTCTTTACAACTTAATTAATCCTGATTGCTTTCTATAACTATTCAATATTGTTAAATATTAAGCGTTGTAATTAGCACGGGAAGCGAAGCCTGTACCCGCGGTGTGTAAACTTTAAATACGAGTCCTTCAGCCAAACAATTAAAAAGCTTCCTCTTGCGGAGCCGAACATACGGGTTAACGCCACAACGGTAGTTATATTCATATTCTTGTACTGGAGAGAAATTCAACCGCGGAATTCACAAACAAAACTTAAATAAAAATAAATATACAGGGTATATCAAGACTGCTACCGAAAACGAAGCCGGGTGGTAGTTTAAGCGACTTCAGACACAATGCAACAGAAAAAGTTGCAAAAAAAGTGACAATTTATTTTTTGTAATTTGTTTCCTTTGACCATATTTGGGTGGTAAATACATTTTTTTTATAAAATAATAGTGTATACTCTTTTATTTATAAATAATCTAACGTATAAAAGAGTTTAAATTATTATTTTAGCAAAAACTATGGATTTACCGATATTTAAAAAATCATAAAAAATAATTGTCGCGTTTCTATGCGAAATTTTTAGTTGCATTGTGTTTGTAGTCACTAAAACTACCACCCGGCTTCGTTTTCGGTAGCAGTCTTGAGATACCCGGTATATACAGGGTATATCAAGACTGCTACCGAAAACGAAGCCGGGTGGTAGTTTAAGCGACTTCAGACACAATGCAACAGAAAAAGTTGCAAAAAATAGCGACAATTTTTTTTTTGTAATTTTTTTCTTATGACCATATTTGGGTGATAACTACATTTTTTCCTAAAATAATGGTATATACCCTTTTATTTATAAATAATCTAAGGTATAAAAGTGTTTAAATTATTATTTTAGGCAAAACTATGGATTTACCACCCAAAAATGAAGATATTTAAAAAATCATAAAAAATCATTGTCGCGTTTCTTTTCGAAATTTTTGGTTGCATTGTGTTTGTAGTCACTAAAACTACCAGCCGGCTTCGTTTTCGGTAGCAGTCTTGAGATACCCGGTATACATATCAGGCATATCACCGAAAACGAAGCCGGGTGATATTTTAAGTGACTACAAACACAATGTAACTAGAAATTTCACAAAGAAACGCGACAAATGCTTTTTATTATTTTTTAAATATAGTCCAGATTGGGTGGTAAATCCTTAGTTTTTGCTAAAATAATAATATAAACCCTTGCGTACCATAGCATGCTTAAAAATAAAAGGGTGTACACTATTATTTAAGAAAAAACTATAAATTTACCACCCTAAAACGACATTATTTCAAAATAATAAAAAAAATGTCGCAATTTCTTGCACAAGATTTAGTTGCATTGTGTCTGAAATCATTAAAACTACCACCTGGCTTCGCTTTCGGTAGCACTCACACTTACATCAAATATGGTTGTCTGCCAGAGATTGCTTTAAGCAATAAGACCGCCACTTGTGCATTTTTTTCATGTAATTATGTTACTTTTATTTGTATGTGTACAATGAAGTGTTAAGTAAATAAATAAGATCGAGTCTTGTGTCGTGGGTATCAGAAACTATAAAAGACTTTTCCATATCATAAACACCTAGAACCAAAGTAAATTGGTGGACGTAGGGCTCTCCAAAGGTACTCTATAGATCCGGTCATACCGATTAACAAAGTAAAAATGTAGATTAAACACGGATGACGGTCTCAAATGAAACAGTTATCACTAGGTAAGCCATTAGACCGTTAGTCTGACATAAGCAATTAAAATAAATACACAAATAACAACAATATGTGTGCCAAACTTCGAACAATAGCTTACGATTGGCGATATTTCGTGTATTGTCACTTTGTTGGCTAGAGGTGTCTTGGTATTCCCCGGTAGTACTTTCTTTAACTGTATTATAATTATTCAGCCCATGCAAACGTTATTTTGAGGTGTACCTCTTACCCTTTGAGTAGTGTAGGCTATAGGCTACCGCGCTGTTCTATTGCTGATTGGTGGACAATAACTTTAATAAATCTTATAATGTTTATGGTAAATTTTCATCTCGATTTTTCCTTGAATTATTTATTTTTTGCGATGTATGGCGAGTGGATCATGCCCTTCGGCTGATGGTACACGATACAACTGCTCTTGAACAGTAGTAAAATCAAACAAAACCCGAGACATAAGATGTTAAGTCTCAATATTTCCAGTAGTTATTCTAGCTACAATATCCTTCTAACCGAAACACAAAAGTGCATTTACACTGCTAATTGGCGCCAGAAACAGATATTGCGGTAGTACTTATCCAGACAGCCCCTCACACATGGGAGATCTGCCACCAGTATCTTCTTTGTTAAATTGGAGTTATTGACTATCCTCATACAAACCCAGAACTCAGAAGGGTAGCTTAGGATTCGAATCCGCGACACCTGTTGCCAACTTGTCACCTAACAGTAATGAGAGATATGTAGGTATAAAAAACCGGTGTTGCGATAACGGTGGGTGTCGGTTACTGTCTAGACAAAACAATGCATACCGCGAATTGTACCTGTTCAACGGTGTTTACACTTACATGTTTGATTTCTGTTTCCCGTTTTGGCGTGTTGATGATTTTGTGTGGATAGTGCTTGAGAGAATGTTGCTGAATAAAAAAAACACGCCTTTTTCACTGATAGACCCATTTTTTTCATTGCTCATGTTTATTTCCGTACCAAATTATTATGGCGTTGATCATGAGTAAATAATAATTCTTTATTTTTCATTTATATGAACTCCAGGAATTTGTTTCTATAGAAATTAAATTACCAAGTGCCGATTCAATTAACTAGTGTATTATAGAACTTAATAACATAATTCTGAAGCATTAACCAAGCTTCTAAAAGATGAAAGAAGGATTTAATCTTTCGTGTAAACCGTTGAATACTCAACAATCGTGGGAGCCGCACAGGCGAGACACGAACCATAAAACCGTTCAACTTATTAGCGCTGCTTATTTTCGGAGCATTAATGTATTATCCAAAACACCCACACATCGTCACATCATAACAATGATAGAAAATAACCGCATAAATCGCCTTCATCTGAGTAATCCTGGCTTAATATTTTAATATGGCAACACTGTGGGCCATAAACCGTCCAATTTATGCGATACTCAATGACATCTGTCAATGTGACAACATAACCTATACACGTCAAACGCGTTATGCCAAGCAAATTTAAACTTAAAATCAAAGGTTTAAGTTACTTATTTGTTTAAAGTTGGAATAGTGTTGTCAAAAACAAATGAATTTAATCCCCCAATATATCGGTAGAGCTCGGATTGTGTGGACTAAACTTTACTGGTATTTGTGCGACTGACTCGCTGCGATTGCTTGTCAATTTGTTGTTAACGATTGCAAATAGGGATTTTACTGTTATGGTGTAGGTAATCGTGTTAGCTTCCTATGTGACTTTATGTATCTAGGGGTAGCCCTACATTCCTCATTATTTACATTGCCTCATTTACGCGTGTTTTCTCCTTATAAAGTAGTTATTTGATCACGTTGAACGGTTGTATTAGTATTATTTTCTGGTTGTGGGTTTATACCACATTGTATGCTGTTGTAAGTGTCTTGTAAAGGCATATACTAAGCAGATTATTGAGTATTACCTTCATCTTATGGATATTATCACGGTAGATTATCGTTGAATGTGTTTATTAATATTATAAACTACATTATAAACCATCCTTTATATAGATAGCATCGCGCAATTACACGTTTTATGCGAGGAATTATGTTCCTCAAATGAAAATCTTATAGAAGAAGCTTTCTTTTGCAATATTGTTAAATTAATACGACTGAAGGAAGAAAAAACTTACTGAATTATTTTTCTGTTATGTGTTATATGTGCCCTTCTGTCTCCTTTGCAATAAAAATCTGTTTGTTGACTATATAATGCATGTTTAAGGATACGAAAACAATTATTTTTATCGGGAGTATTATATAAAAATACGTTAATCTACGGGCGTTACACGACGATTACACCTACAATTGCATAGTTAAAATTCATCATCTTTTGTAAATTTTGCATCACAGTCTCCTAATTTCACGGAGCCATTCTGTTTTTTAACTTAAAATAATGACCTTTTTGTTTAGATAATTTAAGATGGATTGTTCACACTAGGAAACGCACACAAAATCTCAAGCTATACAAGCTATGCGACCTAACTATCGCAATACCCAGAGACTGGCTGAACACACCCAATACCTAACAGATTTGCACTACCTATTGCAGCGACAAACTGACACAAGAAAACAGTCACCAAGCGAATGTTCTACATTATACAATCGGGCAAACTTTGGCCTAAGCTCCGTTTGCATTAAGCGACAAAATCTCAATTTATATCCACGGCTATTGAAAACTGGAACGAAAATCGCACGAGCAACAGTTTCGACTTATTTGGTTCGCTAAGCCGACTTTAATAAGTTGTAAAATTAAATATTTGTGGTGGAGTAGCGAGCTGTTTAAGGCTAATTGGTGTCGTTTCCTTCGCGGATTTGGTATCGTTGATGTAACTTATTGTATATCGATAGCTATAAAAGGTTGGTTTCAATTGATTAGGGCTGTTAAGCTTGTAGGTGTGAGCTTTATTTCAATATTGGTGTGTGTGTCGTGAGATTGTATAGAGTGTAACCATATTTGACAGAGGCCGCATACTTCAGTAACATTTTTTTTTTGCTATATGGATAGCCCTAAATTTCAACTCCTCACAGTCAATTGTTATCCAATAGAAAGTTGGGCAAAAAGAAGCCTATTCTAAGAGATGTAAGAAAGATATCAATAAATTATGATGAGAATTGTTCTATCGCACTAATTTGTCATTGAAATACTTAAGTCAGAGAAGAGGCTTTAAAATAATTAAACTGAATCAACAATCGATTGTCAACTCAAAGCTTTCTTGAACCAAAATTATCGGATATAACCAGCATATACAAACGCAAATGATGAAGCACCAACATCCATTGAATAATCCTTGATATGCTTAATATAACTTATGAAAAGATCTAATATAACTATTTTTATAAAACCAGAAGTGAAATTGTATTTTCAAAAACACAATAATACAGAATCATTCTTATCGCTTCAAAAGGAAAATAATACTGGAACAATCTACCAATTACAAACTTAGGCAAGTTAACTTTTATTATTTAATACGGCCAGACATCATCCATAGAGAAGGTGACAATGCAGTAATAATCGTCTAGAAAATGAGGCGCGCACAAGCATAAATCGATTTGCCATGACCTTTTATCATCTCCTCTACGTAGTGCGTAACACCTACGTAGTTTTTCACTATTCCTCTAACACTAGTTTGGTCATAGAAAGCTTTGCTTGACTATAACTATATGGCATTGATCACCAAATCAGCAATAATAATTATTATGATATGAACATAATTTTCCATCACTTGAACTTAATTGTCCAACTGGCACCCGACTGGTGGCCTGATACAATACAAAATAGTCGCGAATACCATTACACAAACTCAGCAAACAGGGCACGTGTGAAAACGATTTGCAAAACTCATTTTATTCCCTCCTTACCGTTGCACACGACAAGGAATGACGAATGGAAAAAGGAAAAGGTCTTAAAATCCTCACTTATAGGACAATTTGTATGTGACGGCCGATTCGAAAGACACACTTCGTATCCATCTATAAACGAAGTCGTCGCGCGTGTGTTTTCGCAAATTTATTTTTGCTGATTACAAACTAGTCTTTGGAGTAGTTGGTATCGTTTTCTGGTTTTGTTAATGGTATATGTAAGTTTGCGTGGTTCCTGACTAGGCGCCAATGAGTGACTGGGTGTTGAAGGCTGGGCCTGTATATGGCATTAAAGTGGAAATTATATCGTTGTATCGGTGTGGAAACATTCGCATCGGATGTGTAAGGACGAACGATAATGGTATATCTGTGCGGTATGTCGATGGGATACGTTTTATGTGTAGTTTTGTTGGGCGCTCTTGGGAATTTATTATACGCAGTATTACTATCAATTGATTTATGAATTAAGCTATAAAGTTCGGCTGATGTACGTTTCCGTTTTTTGGAATTACTATTAAAGTTTTATATTTCTAGTAAAGTGCTAGATTCAACTGAAAACTTGGTTTTATTTTATAGCCCATTTTCTCGATTAAACCTTCATGTTAAGAACTTTCAGTATTGTATATAGAACAGTATTTTTTTCCAATATTTCATGTTTGAAAAGTACGTTAGATCATTTACATAATATACATTAGTTTTATTTGTAGGGTAAAATACGGTATTTAAATAATTTTTAAATAACGAGAAGCGATACGTAACAATGATTACTTTTTAGTAGAAAGCAGTATAATCATTCCTCAGGATTGTCTAATAAATAAAATTAAATTGCCAATTAATTGATTAACAATCAAAATTAAAGTGTGGCATTGTACGATAGCAACGTTCAAGCCCTGCGTAAGCCTTTATTTCCCTACAAATGACGTAATTGTGTTCGGCGCGGTGACGTAACAGCCGTGTCTAGGATCGAGATATTTAGTGAATTACTTAAAGAATTTAAATAGAGCCGGCTTTAATTTAACCTACGTAAGTGCTCACTATCTAATATTATCGATGCAAATGTATGTATGTTTGTTGCTCAATTACCTCGTAATTGAATCGATTTAGATTAAATTTAGCACACGCCTAGTTTATATTTAAGATATAGAATATTTTAATTTAAGAAACAAGATCAATCTGTGATAGATAACTTTAATATTTCTAAATAAACGTTAATATTAATCGATTTACTTATCTTCCGACTGCATTCCATAACAAATTGGATGGAGTAGGTGTAAACCAACATTTTATATCAATATTAGGAAAGAAAATATTTAAAACACTGATTTTCACGTCTTCATATTATCTTTATTATTCACAAAACAAGAGCAATTCGAAATTCAAATCGTATTATTGTGTTCCTTAAGTGGTAGAGGCATTCTACGACTCATCCTATACCTTGAGTCCTAGGGCCTATAGTGTAAATGGTCCAGCTCGACTAAGCTGGAAGTATTTATTGAGTCACAGAAAATTTAAAGAAGAAAGAACCTATTTTATTTATGATAGCACGGTATACAACACAGTGTAGACCAGAACACATAAAAGATTAAAATTATTTTTATGGAAGTTAAACAAAAACTACACTAAACTAATTATAATCTACATTAGTAACGTGTTTGCACTAGAATTTGTTCGTGTTTACTTAGTAGAAGTAACCATATTTACTGTTTTATCTGTAACAATGAGGTTGTAAGGGGAGATCATTGATATTATTAATTCACGAAAGTCTATAATATCCCTAGGATTCCTCAAGGTGTTTACATTTCACATTCAATTTATGAGCAACTTGCACACTCAATAGTAGCTCTTATGTTAGGAAGTTGAATTGAGAAATAAAACATCATTATCTAAAGTATATCCGGAGTCATATCAAATGTAAACTCTGGATTTTAATGTCCTATGTTTAATTTCCGGGTCTGTCATTTTATGTTAACCGATTATGGAAATAGGTACATAATTTTCCTAAGATTTTATTTATTTTTTGTCGTCTCATTAATGAAGTGGCAGGTAGAGTTTTGAAATTTATTATACCGGGTATCTCAAGACTGCTACCGAAAACGAAGCCGGGTGGTAGTTTTAGTGACTACAAACACAATGCAACTAAAAATTTTGCTAAGAAACGCGACAATTATTTTTTATGATTTTTTAAATATCGTCATTTTTGGGTGGTAAATCCATAGTTTTGGCTAATATAATAATTTAAACTCTTTTAAACCTTAGATTATTTATAAATAAAAGGGTATACACTATCATTTTAGGAAAAAATGTATTTACCACCCAAATATGGTCATAGGAAAAAAATAACAAAAAAAACAAATTGTCGCTTTTTTTGCAACTTTTTCTGTTGCATTATGTTTGAAGTCGCTTAAACTACCACCCGGCTTCGTTTTCGGTAGCAGTCTTGATATACCCTGTATGTAGACTGTAAACTAAAACTTGATTCTTAGGGCGACCAAATATGTACGACGTTATTAGTCCCAATATTTAATTACTGATTTGCCAGGGGTTTGACTCTTTGTCCAGCGATAGGCGGCTTACATATCATATCTTGAGATGGTTATACGTAACGTGACCATACGTCCCGCTTTGGGCGGGACAGTCCCGCTTTCAGGAAGTCTGTCCCGCTTTCAGGAAGTCTGTCCCGGAGTCCCCAACAAGGCCGACATAGTCCCGCTCTTGCAAACAGACCAAATAATAATTTAAAATAATAATTTATCGCTCGAAATGCTTTACCAAACTAGGTACTACTGAAAACTATAGTGTCGTACTATACCAACACTTTCGTAAAAAACATCTTGACTTAATAAACTTTTACACAATTATTGAGTACGTTATGTATCTGCCTGAAAGTAACGCAACTATCGAAATACTTTTTTCTCATATTATCAAAATATGGACAAGTGATAAAACACAGATTAGTGCCGCAGTAATGAAATTTATTTTGATTACGAAAATAAATATAAATGGACTATATGGCCTAACCACTCTCAATCGTATTCTCGATTGTAGAGTAGGCCCGTGCCCTGCAGTGGGACGTATATGGGCTGATACAGATACAGAACCTTTTATGATAAAAACTTGTAAAACACTAAAAACTTTATTATTATTATTATTTAATTCCACTGATATCCCGCTCTGGAACAAAAAATAAATGGTCACGTTAGTTATACGTCCACCGAAATGTTGATAGCATTAGTGACTCTTTGCTTACCCTTTCAGGGGCTCAATCGTAATTTTAAGCTTGTTCAATATGTATTTCTACTATAATAATACACATATCCCAGGTGATGAATATTAATGAAAAATGTTTATGCACTTTTTAACCTTCTGTAAACACTTATAGAAACAAGATGTCAACGAGTTCCAAATTGAAAAACGAAGTGCTACGAAACCGCTCCAAATTCCCATCCTTAGCACCAAATCTGATTTGCAAATGGGTTTAAATCGAGTTGTAGTCGGTGGTCTAGCGGGGCCAGGCTGGGCCACGCCGGGGCTATCGCGAGGCCATCGTGTTACGTTTGCATGCGGCCAACACCCGCCGGTCTAGACGCAGACTATTTATTCGCTATGCATTCTACGTGTGCTGAATTGTGATTTTTTTGCATTCGTCTGATGTTTTTATTGGTTTTTGCTGACAATTTTCTGTGTTGTTGCGGGCCTTAATCACAATAATTGACTACAATGGATAAGTGAATAGGATTAAAAAAGGATTTTAGTATATGTATTGAATTGACAAGAATAGGTCTACCACACGCGAGAAGGAATTTTTATGTTACTTATGCCGATAAAGGGATTGGTTGATTTAAAATCGTTTTGAGACGTTAATAAGCTTGTCGAACCGTGAGTGGCTCCTCTGCCCACTCTCTTTGCAGCATAGGCTGAGCTACAGTGTTGTATTACTTGAAAACACTTTGATATTCTAATACCCCCAGAAGTCATACTGTATCTTTAATACAACTATGTACGTACATGTGTATGATGAAGCTGTAACATACCTCTTGACGATCATAACACCGATTTGCTAATCACGATGATAAGTGGTGACATGACTGTCAATACAATAATTTTTTTGTCATCCTTATTATATAACTTTTTAAGTACACCAATATATTTTTCTTTTTCATTTTCAGATTACGTGCTAAGCTGAGATGAAGGCTGCGAAAGGTTCGTGAGTGTCGTATTATTTGTCAATTTATTTTAATAACGTTCAATATTTGTTCATAAAACGCTGATTTTATTAGCAATGTTGTGTACATTGTAAGGAATCTATAGCAAATCTGTGGTAGTTTGCGCATCGATTCTTAGTCGATATAAAATAAATTATGTTTTAAAAGTACGGAAGGTACTGATTCGCAATTTGCCGATATATTTATATTAGAAAATCGAGGTTTACATCGAAATATAAAGTATTAAAATTTGGTGGCCAAAATTTTAACCTTTCCTCAAGTTATTAATTATGATTGCGGAAGCGATAAAGCCCTTATCTTATGCCCAACATATACATACATCTCCAAATGATTCTCTCAATTTATAAATGACCACTACCAGTATTCCATATAAAAAAATCATTAAATAATTACAGAGCAGTGTTAAGCATCAACTAGACACTGTCGTTCTAGCGTGTAATGACAAATGCTCCCCAGTCGGCTGTCGCGTGTCGTCCGTGACAATCACTTCTGATTTACGAGCACGAATTAGTAGCGCTAAGAATGCTATTTTAAAAGTTGTTTGTTACGTGTTCGCGTCTCGTTTGTCACAGGGTTCTGCTGGTGTTTAATTAGTCAGATGATATAGAAATATGTCTTATACAACCCAAATTACATCGACAGCTGCATAATAGAAATAGTTATATTAAAGATGTATTAATTAAGCATGATACCTATTAATTTTTTTCTATTTTTCATGTGATATTTAACTATTTGTCAGGTAAGCTTCGATTAGAATTTTCCATCGCTTCTTTTTTCTAGAATATACGCTCACACTGCGGGTTAAATAAGTCATTATTTTCTTTCCATTCTTCCTTTTTGGTCAAGATTTCTATTTTGTTACTTTATCGTTTACACAGCCCCTGAAATTTTCTTGATTACGTGGTACCTCTTACCCAGAAACACATATTTTTAATATTTTTTCTGTATCAGCTCATGTACGTCCCACTGTAGGTTATGGGCTTCCTTTACAATCGAGCGTACGACTGACAGTGGTTAGGCCATATTATAGTCTACCTCGCTGGCCTAGTGCATGTTGGCGGACTTTACATAACAAAGACATTTTTACAAATCGCTATGGTATGTAGTTTCTTCCCGATATTTTCCTTCACCGTTATATTCCATGGTGATTGACTATCAATACACACATGACTCCGAAAAGTCAGAGTTGTGCCCTAGGTTTCGAACATTGAGCATGTTGGTAGCCACGTCTGGTCCGTTTACTAACAGACCACCACGAACTTCAGGCCACCACGCACTTCTTTAACTTTATAATTGTTTTCCTACTTCCGTTCACTCCAGTTCATCCTAAGGTGGTCTGGAAGATATCGCTGACTGCGATAAGAACGCCAATTGTACTGTAAATATGGGTTATGTTTTTTTTTTTTTCATATCATTCCGACCATTAAAGTGTCTTTATACCCCAAAGTGCTTGTTTATGTCTTATTACACAAAAGAAACCCCACTCAACCGAACCCAACTGCCACCGCGAGCAGATTTTCAATATTTGTTAACATTAGCTCGTTAGTAATGCGACACGATCGTAAAAATCTTTTAAATGTAGACAAACTATAAATTATCCAGCTCATAAAACTAGCAGGTGATGTGGGAGATATTTTAAGAAATACAGGTGAAACTTCGAAGGTCTCGGGATGACCTACTTGTTGATGGATTATAATCTGAAAACAATGGTTTCATTAGCAGAATGTAATAAATAATAATAACATTAATTTATTCATTGATTGTGTATGTACATATGTATGGAAAAGTAATTAATTAATTGATTATATTAGAAATTTAGTAGTTGTCGGCGATGACGATTCTAAGAAAACAAGTAAGAAAACTGTAACCAAACTACGAACACACGTATAATTAAAAAAGGTGGAATTCATTCATCAAATATATTTTCATAATACAATATGCGGCACACATACAAAATAAACTGACTTTTAAATAATTTTCGCCCTTCTTTTTGATATTATGCCGTAATACGGTGAATATAGTATAGGTATAGTTATATTTATGTCATGTTCTTATTATTTATATCACTACGGGGTGTGATTATTTAATTATAATATAATAATAGATTATATGGCGATTACGTCAACCCGCACTAGGCCAGCGTGGTGGACTATATGGCCTAACCACTCTCAATCGGTAGTCGATTGTAGAGTAGGCCCGTGCCCTGCAGTGGGACGTATATGGGCTGATACAGATGGCGATTACAATTCATTCAGTGGCGTGTCCGGGCTCGGAAACTCTACCAAAAGATAGACTCTACAAAATAACAAATGAGAATAATAAAAAAACAAATCTTAAAATCTTTCACTCTCAAAAATAGTTCCATTTCTTAATTAGTAGGTATCAAAATAATAAAAAAAGTAATTATAAAATTCTTTCCACCTCAAAAACTTTCCATTTCTTAATTCGTAACCTACAATGTGGGATAACAAATTATAAACATAATGATCGCAGCAAAATCCCCCGGATGTCCAATTAGAACCAAGTCAACCAGGTGACAGTTTAAATCTTCTCATTAGTTTACTCATAACTTATTTGTGATGGATGCTGCATGAAGGAGCTCACATCTTCAATAAGGGACGCTAGTGGGATTAGCAAGGAGATACTGTTATTGCTTCGAGCACGCGCTGGGGACATAAATTTTATGTAGAAGGGTTCATATTTTTGGCTGTGTTTTATTTTGATTCTGTTAGTTGGTGGTCTCGGGTTTTATGATTTTTAAACGAAATCGGTACTGCGAGCCCATTGATCGAAGGGTTTTATTCGAATCTCAAAGTTTCAGCTAGAGATACAAGTACGATTATTGGATTTGTTTCGATGTCCGGTACGTTAAAGATATCTACGACAACAACAGACAAATAGGTCTAGTTGTTAACGGTGAGACGGTACCGCCTTTAGAAGACTATTTACTAGTAGTGTACCGAAGATGCTCTGACTGTACTTTCCTATGCCGCTATCTTAGAAAGTGCTATCAGACTATTTTAAGAGCGTTTACACCTTGCGCGCAACGTCAACTATAGGTATTTTTTCGTTAATTTCACGCACACATAAGCGACCAAAGTAGTGTGTGTACTGTGTGTGTAGAGCTGCCGCGTCGGCTCGCTATACAGTCAGCTCAACCAACTTTGATCCGTGCGCTTCAAAATTCTAATATTAAGATAATATCATAAAAATATTTTATTTGCATTATAAGTAGACAAATATTACTGTGAAAGCAATGAACAATACAAATTTAGATACCAATCATATTTTCGTTATTATTACATTGTTAAGTTGTATTCAAATCAGTGTTCAATCAGTAGACACTACGGACGTTTTATTAATCATTTCGTATTCGAACACATGAATAGAGTTAGGGGCCTTACAACCCCTTACAATGACGAAATATATTTAATTTTATATTACAATACATAACATAATTTAGCCTCGGAATTACATCCCATTATATTATCTGAAACATAATTTATACTCACTACAAAATCATTGTAGGTAATAAAAAAAAAAAAATATTTTACTACCAAAGTACTAAGATGTGGCAATCGCAGTCCGCGCGTGGCTATTTTTACTACGCACGGCAAAAATCGACTGCACCCAGGCCGGAGCGACGAGCGATACGTCCTCCCTTTAGAAGGCCTTGCGGCGGTCTGATTTGTCATTTAAGGCACGTCGGACAACGTGTTTTATAGTGGTTTTTAAAATATTTATAGAAAACATGAAATCTAATTTTGTTAAAATATAAAAATGGTAATTTATTGATAAGATGTTCTTCTATTATAATATGCAATTGCTATAAAAAATTATGTACGTTAAGTTAGTGAAAAAAATATGTTCTTGACGAGAGTTTCTGAAAGTTTCCATAAGGGTCTTAGTAGTCTTATAATATTTTTATTTTCATCTTATATTTAGTGATTTCGGATATCTTAAGCTTCTAAATTGCCATTTAAAGCCTAAATAACGAAACTTGTGTTCAGTAATCCTTATAGTACTCACAAAGTATCCATCAATCTATAATGTTTTCCACCAAAATCCCTAGATGACAACCTTTTCTAAAATTAATACTAATTATTTTTCCTTTAAATTGTTTGTTGGTGGCTATTAACTCGTTTGAAAAGTCCTGTTTTTAAGCCAAAAAGCGCGCGGAAGGTATAAACGCTCTTAAGATAGACAGTTTGTGTGAGAGAAACTTATAAACCGGTAGGTATAGTAAATTGAGGAATATATTTCTGTTAATGACAGCACAATTATAATGATCAATGAAATGATTCCTTTTCAGCTTGTAGATAAGATTTTACTTCAATAAAATCTTTTACACAATTTATCACCATTCAAACATCATTCGTGGCTACCCCACGCACGCTAAATTTATTTTCGTCCGCCCTAAGCATCAAAATAAAACTCTTCATTTATACGTAAATAATTGTGTCGAGACACCGTAAATATTGTTTGTCTAAGGCTAATTCTGTCCTGACGCTCGTTGACGGACGTTGATAAGTTTGAAATGACTTTATTTTTGTGAAAGCTATTCAGCAGCCATACTCACGGTGTTAAGATGCCATTCTTTCGGTTTCTGTGGATACATTTTCAAAGTGAATGTGTCGTTTTCATTGTTATTTATTTTGTGTCACCCAATTTTAAATGTCCTTAAAATATTTAGGATTGCAGGAGAATCTGAATGGATTTTAACTTTTGTGATCAGGTTATCTCGGATTGGACTTTTAAGGCGATAGGTGAAAAACAAATTCAGAATGTCTATTTTTCTACTTCCAAAAAGGTCCTCATTGTCACGGTCACCTTAGTAGAAAGAAATAGATTTGGAGAAAGAATATATTAATTTTGTTACTATCAAGTTTCTTTTAATAATAATTGTAAAATTTTATTGTTATGTTTGTTTAATGTTATAACGCATGTGCAATCAAATAGCACGTCATACCGGTGGTAGGTATCTCATGTGAGAGGTCGCCTGGGTAGGAACCACCGCAATGTCTATTTCTCCCGCCAATTGGCAGTGTAAATGCATTGTTGTGTTTCGGATTGAAGAGCATTGTAGCCAGAGTAACTACTGGACATATTGAGGCTTTACATCTTATGTCTCAGGATGGCGAGCGCAGTGAAATGCTAAGCATTGCTTTGTAATTGAAGGTATTATTTGGTATTGCTATTGTTCATGAGCGGCCGTATCGTTGACCATCAGGCGAACGGCATGCTTGTCTCGCCCTTCAGTGCAATAAAAAAACTCTTTCAATTTAGAAAATAGAATTAGACAAAGATGTTGTGACCCATGACAACGGCAGATCAGGTATCTGAGGCTCAGACAGTCTTTACACATGTGCCAAATCATCTGTGTAAGATGATACTAGGCACTCATACATTATTAGTCATCATGTATTGTAGTTGATATTTTTATTTAATTTATGCAGATTTTAATAAAATAACTGTGATATTAAAGGTGAAGAAAGAAACAAAACTAAGTTTCTGCACAAATAGAAACAAAATAAAATTATTCGAGCCTTATTCGAGCCTTATTCGAGCTCTTTAATTTTATTAATTTATATGCACCGATAGCTAATGAAATGGTAAAATTAAATCTTAAGCATGATAAGGAAAATAGCAATTTTACAAAGTAAACTGCACTTTAAATATGAGTATTTGCATTATGCTAAGTAAATTGCGTCGATATTCGCAAATAAGTGTCGCGGCCGTACGAAATCATGTATCCGCGATGGATTATGCATAAGTAAGTTTAAAATATTTCTATCATTTGCTATCTAAATATAAGTAAAGCGCGGTTATAATTACAAGAGTTAGGGGTCTCGTAATAACCGATATAGATTAGAGAATGAATGGTCTAGTTTGATCCCGATACTGCAGCCTCACAGAAAACTTTCTTATAATTTCACTCGGTAAAATAGAAACACTTGGAAGAAGCATAATATGTTGAGTAATAGGTACAGTGGTAGGAGATGATGCCAGGCATTACCCCTGAAGTACAATGCGCTTAAGATAAAGTACCCATCAACTGCTGCCAGTTTTTAAATAATTATTTCTTGACTGGCAATTCCTGCCTATTTAACTTTTTAACATCATTCTTAACAGGTCTCAGTGTTATACTGTCAAGTGCTATTCGTGCTTTCCGGCATTTTTCGCCATACCAATTACCGGAACTAAGTATAGCAGCTCACGTATTATTTGTCCCATTTATAATAATGATTTGATACCTGATGCTTTACAGCTGGTTTTTCCAGCTGCAAATGTCTTTCTGCGAGGTTAATTACTTCTTTAGGTCATTGTTTATTGTTTTGCTGCCGGCTTTATCACGGAGGGAATGGACAGTAATTTATTTCAAACTCCTTCTATTAATTTAACTTTCTGATTGTTTCGTTGCGGGGTAAAGAAAAGTTAGACATACCCGGATACTCGGCGAGCTTCAACACTTAGTGTCATTACAATGTATGCCACTGTTTATCCTGGCTTGCAGAAGTTACAGTGGTGGGTTAAAGGGCGGGACAGTCTGCACGTATCTTATGGTAAGTAGGACTGTCAGATATAATTAATCCTCCTCTCCTCAGTCCAAAATATATCTACATTTCTTTTTCAATGTCTGTAAATCCAATATTATAACTGATCACACAAGACTTGTCGATATAAACACTGGTGACTTACAATCAAGTTATAAAAATAACATATTTATACCGATTCAGATACGACGTAATGGCTCCTGTTTTTGAATAAAAATGTCGATTTGCATGTGACGGGCGATTCATTCAGGCGCGGAGTGTTGGCGCCTTATTCCTTGAGACGTGGTTGGGTTTTAGTGCGAGCGTGAATTATGCGCGCAATTTTAATAAATATTATACTTTTTACTTAGTGATCAAGGTTTCTTCCGTAATTTGTGGAATTTATTTTAGAAGTTATCACTAAAAAAATAAGACATTTTCAATTTAAAATAATTTAGGGTTTAAGTATAAAATACTATAGCTATAAATGTTTACCTAGACATCTATATAAAACACGTCCTAATAAATCTTACAATGATTCCCAATGTTAGTAAGAAAACAATATAATAATTATTAAATATATTTGTAATTGACAGGGAAATCAATACACACATGACTCCGAAAAGTCAGAGGTGTGCCCTGGGATTCGAACCCGCGACCACCGTGAACATGTTGGCAGTCGCGTCTAGTCCGTTTACCAACAGGCCACCACGCACTTAAACGCACTAAAACGGTGAAGGAAAACATCGTGAGGAAACCTGCATACCATAGCGATTTATAAAAATGTCTATGGTATGTAAGTCCGCCAACCCGCACTAGGCCAGCGTGGTGGACTATATGGCCTAACCACTCTCAATCGTTCTGTCGATTGTAGAGGAGGCCCGTGCCCTGCAGTGGGACATATATGGGCTGATACAGATTGACAGGGAAATAGTTACCGATAACTTATGTATAAGTTTCTAAGGTGAAGGTTTTCTTGTATTTACCAGAATGTTGCACATCAAATAAAACTATTATAAAATCCGTAAAAATAATTTTTATTTTAAGGAAGAGTATATTTATTAATAATAAATACACAGTCACAATTCAATTATTATCTGCAATCAAGGTTTATCCAGTACTGAATAAAGGCCATTTTCAAGGATTTTTAGAGCAACCTGGTGAAAGAGGCTTTTAGATCCAACTCCTCGTTTCAAGATTTATTCATTCCACTGTTTAGTTTCTTTTACCGAAATTGCTCTTTATGATACGTGGACTATTCCTAGACTTTTCTTTAAACGACTTCAAGACTTTAATTTTCATTTGAAATCGCTAGCATTAAGACTGCACCGTGACCGTCTCTGGGTATAATAATAACAGTATGAAATAAAACGGGCTTTGGCGTAAACTAGAAACCGGTCAAATGAGCATTCACACAACGCCGGGTCATCTTAATGTTATTATATATTATGTACAGTGTTTTAGCTAAAATAGGTTATATTCAGTTGTATGATTGGCTCTATTTGGATTTGTAGTTGGTACTACTCTTTTCGGAATAACAGGATCGTGACGTGATGTCGCTTGAAAGCTTCCTCGGCCACAGCATATCAATAATTAGCAATCGTTGTATTTTTTGATCTGAATATGTTTCAGCGTCATCATCAACCCATTGCAGATTACTGCTAGACATAGGCCTCTCCCAAGGTACGCCACAGAGCCCGGTCTGCTGGTTTATGCATCCAGTCGCTGCCCGCCCTCTTGTGCAAGTCATCCAGCCATCTGGCCAGAAGGCGCTTAACTTATGTTTCTATATTTTTAGTGCGCCGCACTAAAGCCGATAAAGCCGCCTATACCTCTTGGTACCAATTTTTTATTTTTTATGTAGTATATTATAATACCTTATTTGTGGCACTCATACACTGCTGAAACATCAACTCTTTCCTAATTTCCTGAGTCAGAAAAAGCTGCTAAAACGGAGTAAAAATTCTTCCATTGCTTCACAGAAGTGTAATAAAGGGGTTGATATGCACCAAACCGTGAAAAAGCAATATTAAAAGCATTGGAGAAAGTATAAACAGTTCACCCACTCGAAAACGTGTTTGACCATTGCGTTAAAGTCTGGATATGGTCATAGAACACACATTTTACACCTTTTATCACGTATTACGTAATTTTTATGACTATCCCACTATTACTAGAAATTTACTTCACAAATTGCATTTTAAGTTTCATCGTAATTTTCAAATAGCTATTCCCTTTTATTAGACTATTTGTTCTTATGTAAGATTATGGTGAAATGTGATGTGAACAAATAAGTATTGCTATATATTTCGGAATAATGGCTCTATTTGTATAAATTCGACGATAACAATTGCATTAGTTATTTATGTTTTCAGCTAAGTAGACACAAATATCATTCAATTTTAGGAAGTGTATTAGCTATGATTATTTGGAATTATTTTGGTCTTTAAACAGTTGATTTTAAAACAAAATGTGCTACATAGTAGCTGATTATGTGGTATATTTTTGAAATTGTCACAACATAGTGACTGCACTGCAACTGATGGTTTGCGCAATGCCATGCCGTCCAAACAAAGTTGCGAACGCCGCCGCGGCGGTCCTATGGCATTCGATTTTTAATTGAAAATCTTTGAAACTTAATAATATAGCTTTATTTAAACACTACCGACCGGCGGTTGCAGATACACTTTTTTGAAAATATTCTATCGCCTATGTTCATCAGGGATAATGTAGGATTCTAATTGTGAAATAATTTTCCATGCAAACAATCAAATCGTTCCTCTTTATAATATTAGTGCCTATAAGTTTACAAAATATTGTATTGAGTGATGTAATTTATTATTGCATTGCCTCAACGATCCATATTAATATTTTTTGTGTGTAAAGTTGTGAATTCCGACTATAAGAATTAATCTGATTTGGATGAATTGAACTAGTTCGGGAAATTATATTTTTCAGAACTATTAATTTCAATACATTATAATACCAGAGGAAATAAAATTAAAATAAATTACATGAAGAACACGTACTATCATAATATAATCTTTTTATTGAGGGCGATCTGAATTTAGTAGCAATGGTCTTGTCGTATTTCTTTAAAAAAAACTTTCCATAAACAATTTTTACAGAATTTATGGATATGTGCTACCAACAGATCTTGTTCTTGCATAGAATATGTTGCTTTACGATAGCTTCCTTAGCTTTAACTCTCAATTTCATCCAATAAATGTACTATTAACCAACATTTTGTTTATAATTTGGAAATTTTTGACGTTGGACCCCTACCGCTTGATTGGCCGTCACGTTCATATGAAATCGGACATAAGTCCATTACCATACCAATATTTGAGTCGTTTACATTCAATAATCAACGTTTTGTACACATTCTTTCGTAATATTAATAGTTAACTAGACTGCTTGATGTTAAATCATGTGTTTTAGACTCATCGGAAGCGGATTACAAAACAACAAACCAGAATGTACATGTTCAGATTAAAAACGTCTTATCTGTTGTGTGTAATTACAATATTTGATTCTTATGTATTATTAATTAAAATATAGCATAAATAGAAACTTAATTCATAATCTTTTACAGCGTATTAAAGCGCATGGCTGAACTAAGGCCGCTATCAAAATTCCCCACCGCAATCTGTTGCAAAAGGCTTAGCTTGCATCTAGCGAATTGTTGCATTATGATTTTTTTAATTGCAATAAATGGTGAAATGATCAGTAGCAAAACCAAAGAACACCATGAATTACTAAGCAATGCTTGGCATTCCAATGCGCTCGCCATTCTGAGACATAAGATGCTAACTTCTTCAAACCAGAATACAACAATGCATTTACTCTGCTATTTGGCGACTGAATCAGACATTGCAGTGGTACATACCCTGATAGCTCCTCAAGTTTACTACATCATTGATAAAATATATCCCGTAATAGAACATCTAAACTTCTATATGTAACGTTGCATTCTTGCTTTTCATTAGACCCTAAAATCTTAATCAGTTCAGTATATTACTCACCTTCGATTTGCCGACGATATTGTAGTCTTGGCAGAATCGCTGGAAGACCTTAGCACTATGCTCGAAGACCTTAATCGAGTTTCCCAACAGGTGGGTCTTAAAATGAACATGGATAAAACGAAGATCATGTCGAATATCCATGTTGTCCACACCCCCATTGGAGTTGGGGGCTCGACTCTCGAAGTTGTAGACGAATATGTCTATTTAGGACAAGTGGTCCGGTTAGGCAGGTCCAACTTCGAGAGAGAGGTCAATCGGCGAATCCAACTCGGTTGGGGAGCGTTCGGGAAACTTCGCGACGTCTTCTCGTCCAAAATACCTCAGTGCCTAAAATCGAAAGTCTTCGATAGTTGTGTGTTACCAGTGATGACATACGGCACCGAGACGTGGCCTCTCACTGTGGGCCTCATTAAAAGGCTCAAAGTCACTCAACGAGCCATGGAGCGGGCTATGCTCGGTGTTTCCCTACGAGATCGAATCAGAAATGAAGAGATCCGTAGGAGAACCAAGGTTACCGACATAGCCCATAGGATTGGCAAGTTGAAGTGGCAGTGGGCCGGGCACATAGCTCGTAGAACCGATGGCCGTTGGGGCCGAAAGGTTCTCGAGTGGAGGCCACGTACAGGCAAGCGAAGTGTCGGACGCCCGCCTACAAGGTGGACGGATGATCTGACTAAGGTCGCAGGAAGTCGCTGGATGCAGGCCGCTTCCAACAGCTCATTGTGGAGATCATTGGGGGAGGCCTATGTTCAGCAGTGGACTTCCTGTGGCTGATATGATGATGATGATGATGTTGCATTATCATAAAAACATATACATATATACATATATATATATATATATATATATATATATATATATATATATATATATATATATATATATATATGTATTATGTAGTTGGAAATCTGATGTAGAATTATGCATGAACAAATTTATTTGAGGCAATATTGCATCATAAAATTAAGATGTATAGTATGAAAGTAATAAATTTAAATAATATTTCATATTAACGGGAGTTTTAACATATTATTATTTATATTAGGTCATATATTTATATTGGAGAACTTGCTTTCAAATGTCTGTGTATGCCATTGAAAATTAAAATGACTGAATGGAAATAATTAAATGCCTCACCCAAGCTGAACAGAATGTAGTAACCTACCTTCAAAATGCCAGTTTAAAATTTATGTCCAAACAATTTATGCATAGGTTCGTGACTTTTTGTTACAGTAGCAATATAAATATGTGATAAGCTCGTCAAAGAAACTGCAAATTCTATAATATCCCTAAGTAAAAAATATCCTAATAGGTTTAAATTTTATGTAAAATAAATATTCTTAATCTTCTTTACAATATTTTGTTCAATCCCCTTACTCCATCATATCTCAAAGAACGTTTTATATTTCTCCACGATTCTCATTCAAGGACCTTGAGGTCGTCGGAGAATTTGAAGTTGAGAATGCCTGTGCATACCACGACTTTTATGGATAAGTCGTATACAGTCCAAGCCGTTCGTCAGTGGAATGCACTACCAGTTGTCATAAGACAGGCGAAAACACTGACATCTTTCAAAAAGATGGTTAAAGATTATTATCTTTCCCTATAAGCAGCTGCATGAAGAAGTTTTATTTCCTATTTTTGTCTCAATAGGTAATTTATAGTATGTATATAATTATGTATGTCTATCTATAGAAGTATTTATACAACATGTAACAGATTTAAATGTAAAAGCGGAAAGTAGTACGTTCAGAATCAGCTACTGAACCGATATTTACATTTTTTTTGGTAGGTATTTTTTTTCAAAATAATTAGTTAAGACCAAGTAAATTACAGACACTCTTTCGTTTAGTACTCCGAACAAACGAAATTGAAACGTAACTTGAGGACATAAGATCATTTTTAAATGAATCACTAAACGAATACTCTAATAACTAAATCATGAACAAAAATGAACTTTATTTCGATAGTCATAAAGTTTATTTAAGCAATCTATCATTAATTAAACGCACACAACGATAGGCCTGAATAAACGTAATAAGCTACCAAAATAAATAACTATCATATTCTCTTTTCCGCACATTTAACTACAACTAGATAGAGCAGGATGCAGCTATTGTTTAATGCAATTTGATCCATCGGACAAACGACGCGACGGCGCGCGCGGCGGTACATCAAAAGGTTATAGGGATGCGCCGCGAAAAAAATTACTCCCGGGATTTGCAAGACCGGGCGATCCAAATCCCGCGCAATACATGCACTTAAATGAAACAAATTAAATTGTAACAAAATCACTATGAAAAGAAACAACAAGTAGGTATTTCTATGAAAAATAATTTCGCGGAACGTTTAAATGGTGAATAAATTCGGTTTATAATTTTGCTACAATGTATGCGGAATCCCGGTGTGTCGGATATCCCGTTATTGCAATCCCTAAATGGGCATTGGGCACCGACAATGTGAAAAAAATCTAGTCGTGCACCGCAGTTATCTGTGTCTACTTGTGTTTAAGTGTTAAGTAGATATTTCGACAACTTTCGCGCGCGATGTCTTTTCGGTATTCGAATATTGAATACACTGAAATGGTGAGAACTTCCGCACTCTGTGGTGATAATGTATCATTGGCATGCAGGACATTTAACAACAGGCACGGCACCAGTGTAGTGTCCGACAGTATCTCGATGCTGAGTTCGGAGAGCGCTGGATAGGTCGCGGCGAACCTGTGCAATGGTCAGGTGACCTAGGAGGTCACCTGACTTGACGCCTCTTGACTTTTTTTGTGGGGACGTAATAAATCTCTATCGGTATACTTCAGTGAAAGTACTAATGTGGAGGAACTAAAAAGTAGAATAGTGGTAGCCTTCCTAAAAGTGAAAAGTGACACTGAAGTTTTACATAAATTACGTAAACAATTACGCAAATGTGCATGAAAGTGTATCAAGGTGGTGGACATTTCGAACATATTTTAAAAAGAAATCGCCGCATGAGTGCCATGTAACACGTAAGTTAATTTTTTTGTATTTTTTGTGTTGTGATTCCCAATCTAGTCTTCGTTGTTAGATATTGCGTTATCTTATTATCTTATTCATTAGTAATGCAAAATAAATGACGCCCGTATCCTGCCGGCCTGTAGGAACAAAGTTTAGCGGAAGTGAAATTAATAATATTTTATAGCCGATTCATGCAAAATATTGTCTTATGTTGAGTTCGTACGCATTATATCTTGTAAGTAAAATATTTAGATTTTATAGTCAAAACACAAATGTTATGCTTACATATTAAATTAATAATAATTTGTTTACCAAGCCACCAAGTAATCAGTTACATACGTAATTTGTATTTCGTTTATTGTCAGCTGTTTCTGTCGGCGGCGCAGCGTTCGACGTTAGGTACTCGTATGAATGGGTCTTGTGTACATGTGTGCGTGTCCGCGAGCGTGTGTAGTAGTGCACTCTTATTTGTAACTCGTAAGGTAACCATGTTAAGTGCCTACATTTGGTATAACTAATTTCATAAATAAAAGATTTTGTAATTATGGTAGTACGATTTCAAAGCATAAACTATGATGGCAATAATATTTTAAAGTTGGGGTGTCTGAGGTTGTGAATTAATCCTGTTACACGTTGTATATGTATGTATATAAAATATATTATATAAATATATATCATATATTGTGTATAATATATTAATTATAAATGATTTGTTTATATATTCCTTTTTTTTAGAGCATGTTTACCTTTAAATTCTATACTGCCCTCTTTTCTTATCCTTTTCTTTTATCCATCCAAAGGTTGTCTGTAAGAAATCGCCTAGGGCGATAAGACCGCCAACTGTACTCTTTAATTTTATTTGTTAAATATTGTAATATTTTGTTCTTTTGTGTGCAGTAAAGAATAAATAAATAAATAAATAAAATAATGGTTTCCTTACAAAATATTCACTTTGCCGTTGTTATAGCAATAAAAAATGTTTATTAAGCTTCAGGTGGTATAAAAAGATAATTTCCTAAAATTAAGGCAATGTATCAAAAAAGAAAGGTGAATCAATCAAACATTGCCAAAATAAACGCAGATCAATATCACGGCGATCTGTAGGCTATACTTAAAAGTTCAACAACAAAAGAAAAACGCTAAACAATCGCTAGAGGCTTTGCAAACAGCACTCAGTTGTTACGTCCCCATAAATTTGGCAGAATAATTGTCTTGAATTGAGATATCAGATACTTTGGGGGTTCCTGCTTCGATATCATTCACCGCAGTAACTCCACCTCTATTGTTATTGAGTTTAGCAACACTATCGCTCGCATCTTTATATTCAAATATCTTATTATTACCCCTTTTATCATATTCCGAAGTTTCCATACCGGTAACAATACAATCAATTTTGAATTTTGGAGCATCGGCTTTGAGTTCATTATTGGGTTGAGATTTTCATTCTAATTTCACACAGCTGTGTCCAAAAGGCGGTCTCACACGTCGTAATCTCGAAGGATTTCAGTAATCATAAAGTGTAGGCCCGTAATGGTCAGTTTGCGGGTAGCCCAAGGGCTGCGGGATGTGAATGAACTCAATTGTCTTTTTTTACCCTCTCGACAATTTTTCAATGCAACTTTCGGGTTCAACATTTTTTTTGTTCTTTTATGCCCGTTTGAAACGGGCTCCTTTTGGTCTTTATTTGTACCGGTCCGGCGTTTACAACATTTTTTCTTAAATGTCGACAATGGCTACTGTTATTTTAAAGTTGTTATAATACATTTTATATATTCGTGGTTTAAAAGAGAAGTATTTTATATTATGAGTGTGCCACGCAGGAGTACCATTGAAATTCAAAGTTTTTAGACCTTTACGCCGGGTAATTGTCTTTTAATTTCAATTTCAATCTCAATTAAATTAGGATATTTCACTTTCAGTTTCACTCAAGAAAGATATATTTGTATAGGGTGCAAAAGAGAATTAAAGAGATTCACGCACAGTTTCCATACAAATAACTGGAACAAGTGAGAGTGCATGGTACATTTACGAAACAAACTGACCTCATTAATATTTTTATTACAAAACCAACAGGCGATCAACCAAAACCTATTAATTACACCGGCGGTCTGTGTTGGTTCATTGACATGCGTTTTAATATCGAAAAAAATCCAATTTGTACGAACGAACGAACTAGCTCGGTTTATCTGTGTCGTAAAATTGTCGTAAAACCCGATACGGGAAGACACGCGTGTTTACAGTGAAAAACAAATGTAATTACGAATATGTGACATTTATTGTGCATAATTAGGCGGGTGTTGAGAGATTTCGCTGTAAATTAATTTGTATTCTGGCGGGTTTTGGTGTATCTCGCGTCTCGCGATTATCTCCAGTGATAGCGTTGATGTGGTAAAATGAGTGTCGTTTATCATGTTTACGACTTTACAGTTACGCGTAGCTTTGTAGAGAGCAGCTTTTACCGGCGTCAATCGATAGGCTTTTATTTAAATAGATTCAATAGTATTGTAGCGGTCTTTGGCCGTTTTAGACAATAAGCAGGTTTTAATTTTACGATAATACATAATATGGTATTATACTTTACTTTAAAAATTGTTACCAACTGACAATATCCTGAAAAGACTACGGAATTGAAAATTAAAAAAAAATATATTGACGTCTGATTTTTTTTTGTATTGTATTTTATAAGCGGTCAGCTCGTTTACGTTCCACTGCGTGGCATGGCCTACTCTACAATCGACAAAACGATTGAGAGGGGTTATACTATACTATACTTTATATACCATAGACATTCAAACAAATCACTATGGTATGCGGGTTTCCTCAGGATATTGTATTCTCTCACCGTTTTAGTGCGTGGTAGTTGACTGGACTGCCGTGGGACTTTAAACCGCGACCACTGTGAAAAATTTGGCTGTCGCGTTTGGTCCGATACCAAAAGGCCACCATGCACTTTTACTGACCACTTTTTTGTATACCTAGTCAGGTCATAAATTCTGTCACATGTTTAATATAAAATAATTGAAACAAGTTTGTTCGTTATGTAACCATTTATATACCAAAATGAACTTAACAAAACATAGATTCTTATGACACTAAAGTTTATTTAAAATGACCTCCGTGATTTTGAATACAGGCCTTCAATCTGCGCGGCCAGTTGTCTATCGCAGCACGAACGAGGTCCATGTTAATATCGGCGGCTGCCTTAATCAAGGATGTCTTGAGTGACTCCAAATTGGGATGAGGCTTTGAGCACGCCTTTTCCTCCAAGTGTTGCCATATCTTGTAATCTAACGGATTCAAATCTGGACTGGAGGAGGGCCAGTCTTCGTGCCGGATGAAGTCGATTTCACGCGCCGCCAGCCAGTCTTATGTGCTCTTCGCTCTATGAGCTGGCGCCGAATCTTGTTGGAATACCCAGTGCCTGTTATTGAACATGGTATGAGAAACAGGTTCCACAAGGTTCGTCAGGACTGTATTTTGATAGACAACTGCATTTGTTTTTACACCTTTCTCACAAAAATGTACCTCTGTTAAGCCCCAATAAGAAACTCCCAACCATACCATGAGTGAGGATGGAAAATGACCTCTTTGGACACGCGGAATACGGTTGCTCGCTTCTTCACTACTGTGTGCGTACACCTTTTAATTTTGTTTGTTGTAGCTCTCTTCTACGGTATATTTTTTTCATTTGAATAAAGAATTTCCCGATATTTTTTTCCCGCGTACCGCTTCAACAAAGCGCGGCATCTCTTCAGTCTCAGGTCCATTAGACGAGCATTCAAACGATGTCCTGTTTTTCTTCGATATGCCCGAAGCCCTAAGTCTTCATTTAACACTCTTTTGACCGTGGTTCTGCTTAACCCCATCTGAAGGGCCAACAGTTTCTGCTTACGTTTGGGATTTCTTTGAAATCGCGCCTTCACAGCTTTTATCACTGCTGAAGTCCTAACAGACCGAGGGCGACCACTTCTTGACCTGTCATCTACACTAGAGTCTTCATTGTATCGTTTGATGGTACGATAAACGAATCTTTTGGTTATATTCAGATTTTTCAGTATGACAAAAATTTGAATTGGCGCGTAACCGCAACGATGCAACGCAATAACTGCAACACGGTCTTCTTTAAGCGTCCACTTCATATTTAAAAATGAGTAAAATGATAAAAAGTATACATGTTTATTTTTATGAACAATTCGAAATTCGAATTCAATAAACTTTTTTGTGGCCAGCATTCTAAAAGAAAAGTTTATACTGTGTGACAATACTTATGACCTGACTGTGTATATTAGTAATAAATAGTTTTTGTGCATATTTGCCGGCCGTAACTCCATCAAAATCTATTTTTGTTAGTAAAACAAACGGACCATCAATCTGAATGTCATAAAATCAGCAGTAAAGACCCGTTTCCCACATTAAAAATGGCTGTCCCGTGACGAGCAGTAAAAATACTCTTAAAATAATACCTTTACGTTGGACCATCTATCAAAACGGGACATTCCGGAGATCGTGTCGCCTGGAGAGTAAATCACCTGGTGCTGGACAGCATCGTAAAACAGTTGACAAGGGACATAGGTTTCTTGTGTTTTAACACCTTGTTCGTGATAATGATTGGTTTGATGTACTGTAGTGTTGCCAATGAAAACAAGGTTATAATTCTGCCTATGGTAGTCAGGCAGTGAATTTTAAGCAAATCATGCGGCGATTTCTGTTACGTATAGATTGTTACAGTATTTTTTATATTAAAGCTTATACAGTAATGACTGAGTATTTCAATAATATACTGCACATTATCAGTCCATATACGTTCTACTGCAGGACACGTGCTTCCTCTACAATCGAGAGTATGATTAAGAGTGGTTAGGCCAAATAGTCCACCACGCTGGCCTAGTGCGGCTTGACGAACTTTACATACCATATTCTTACAAATTGTATGCCGGTTTTCCCACGATGGTTTTTTTTTACCTTAATACTCGTATAATATTCTACATTTGTTCTGTACTTAAACTTTTGTGTAAGTATCATTTCCAAAAGTCAGCAATGTAATCCATATAAATATTTACCATGAGCCAGTGTATTTTTCTAACTATAGTTGCCGTTTCTAAGTTGTTTTCTTCTTCTTCTTTAGCCACGGGAAGTACACTGATGAAGATTGGCGTCCCGCAAGAATTTTCACAGCAACCTATTGTTTTTGACCTAATAATCTATAGATCGCCTTATTTCAAAAGAAAATATAAATGATAAATTACATTGGTTTATATGTATTTGCCGCAGAGGACGCGACGTTGCATGTTTCATCTTCTAAAAATTCCATCAATCCGTTTGCATTGGCCTATGCCATCAACCTTAATTAGATCAAATCAGTTATCGGTCTTGGCACGCGTCAGACCATTTTATGATTTTATGTCTCCTACATGAAGGACAATGACGAGAAATGAGTCTATCAGAATAAAAAGGACATATACGACTTACTATTCAACTATGAATGCGCCATTACGCTTTTGTGTTATTGCATCTCGTTCGATTGTAGTGAAGTGTTTTAAGTTACTACGCCCACTTCGCCAACGGTATTTCTGTCCTATAATGTGACAGGGAGCATGACCAACGGTGTATCGGAAACCAATCTATTCCTAAAGAAACTGTGCTCTATTAAACGAAAAACGTAACACAGGTTTACAGTTTGAATTCCATTTAGAAATGTATAAGAATAAATACGTTTATATTGGTTATATTATTGATTGCAAAATATCTTTATATTCAATAATTACCGAATACAATTTCATTCAGTTTTGAGAACACCAGTATAAATCAGATGTCCGTTTCTCGACAATACATTTTCTAGAGTTTGTATTGCCATCAGTTGACTTATTCATGGCAGGATTCAAAAATCTTATCACTCTACTGCAACAAATAAATAACTAAATACTGGAGATAGTACGTAATAAATCTACATTGGATTTTATATCAATGATACCACATAATTTAAATTGAATAAAAATTACAAAAAGGGCGAAACGCGCTATATCAGAAAGGTGTTGCTCGCACGTGGGTAGAATTTTTAAAACCAAGATATCGGTGTTTGACAAACGAGCGGCGTACTCAAATATAAGGAACAGGTGTCAAATTGTAATAAAAAGATTTCACTCCGACAACGGGAGGACCACAGCCCTCCGGTATCGAGCGATAACGTAAAAAGAACATGGAAACAGAAATAAAAAGACTTTTATGTGTTTCAAATGAGGTGGACGCCGCGTTGAGATTGGACGGTAAATCAAGTTGTTTATTGTCGCCGACGGGTCCATTGTTGACTTGCAACATCTTATTGGGATTCTATAACGTTTCGCTGGTCGTAAACGTCTTAATATTTAACATTAGTCTCGTAGAAGCTTCGGTTTGAACACTCTTATATGACTGGAATTTGTGGTAATCTGGGTCCATGTCACTAAATCTCATATTATGTCTCTCGCTGTAGAGTCTCTCTCACTCTTCGCCGTAGACTGTTAAGTTAAAATTATTATGGCTTGACCAGGTCTCAATATGTTTACTCTGTGTGTTTACTATTATTTTCGAACTAGGTGTTGACAATGGTTGTAATCCAGTTATGAATATATAAATAATGAACCATGTAAGTGTTTCGGTTTCAGTCTGTTGTAGATATGCCCAATTTCGGGCAAGTCGGCATTATTACGTCAACTAGCAATAAATAACCATGTCTCTGGTGGATACTGAATATAACATCAGGCGTATCCAGTATAAATAAAAACAAGTATTAATATAAACAATTGTACTTGAAACAAGTATAAAATTAAGACTCAAAGAAAATGTGTCTGTGCTTTAACAAAACTCAAGTCTCGATTTCTCCTGGTTATCTTTTGCTGTTAATCTAGAAGGTACTAGAAGCTTCTGTCATTCCACTGTCGGAACACAATGTGCTTGCTGATCATGTAAGTCGGCGTGAAGATTGCTGTCACTTAAGTATTCAGGGCTAACGATGTGACAGGCTTTTGGTGACGCTTTTATCTAAGTGTTTACTCATATTCGCACTTAAAAGTATGCAAAAACTGATTACTATGAAAATTGCTTTGTACCAAGGTATTGTTTGGTCTTGCTACTGCTCATGAGCAGTCGTATCGCTTACCTTCAGGCGAACGGCATGCCTGTCTCGCCATTCATGATAGTAAAAAAAAGCATGTTCCGTCTTAAAAAAACATTTCTGAATATCTATTTACGAATGCATAAAGTGTCTCCTATGCATTTTTTTTGGTCCTGCTCCAAGTATTTTGCCTTTTATTTCCTCAGTAATAAATTAATTCTTAACGTTTGGAATGAAATTTGATAGTGTAATAAGCGAAATGCTGGCAGTGAATCGAGCCTGCCATTTTGATCGCTATATAACATTAACAAAATTTATTTCATCTGGGCGTTGAGACCAATATTTCCCACGAAGATTCTGATACCCATTGATTCATGGATACAGACACAAACCAAAATACCTTGAAAATCAAACGGATCTTGCGCAATGTAGCCGCCGATATGCCTTATATGTTTAACTATTTACAAACGTACAAATTAAATGCGTCGTTTTGTTAATCTCCCAAAATCAACACATAAAAACAATCGATTCTCTAAATATTTAATTCATTATAGTTTTCTAACGGTAAAGCCGGCATTTTAATGAATGGAAACCAAAGGTGGTCTCCACAAAGCGCATGTCGCACGCCCCCTTACATACATTACGACTTGAAGTTAGATAAGCCTCGTTTATAGCTGGTCCATTTTTGGTCTCATCCGTATAATCTTGAATAGAAATATGTATGTAATCCATAAGCGCACACCGGTTCCATTTGATACTTTCTTGTCGCATAAAATATTCGTGTAAAATCAAATTGAGACATAAAAGTAATAAATATTTAATTTTATGATTAGTCTCATGTGATAACGCTGAATAAATCAATGCAAAATGAACGTCGTTTAGCATTTTATGTGTGCGAGTTACTAAAAAAGCGCTTTCAGTGAACAGTGGTGGACATTTTATTGCCCCGATGACATTTTTGTTTCCTTTTTACACTTTTTTCTTTTAGTATGTTTACTGAAATAGTTGTCGGTGTTTCTGTTCGTTTATCTCTTTTGTAAGATTTGTAACAGATGTGTTGTTCTTTTATCAGCTTGTGTAAATTGTACATTGAAATTTGTTCCGTAGTAGCTTTACTACTTAACAGAAGCGGTTGGGTACATTGTCGTAGTTTTATTTGATGGTAGCCAGTGTATTAACTATGTCATAGTTAGTTATCAGTTACCAGCAGGAATAAGAATTTCAGAAGCATCAAAATGATGCTGTCTTTTGAAGCTTGTAGTAGTTATTCACAAACCTCGCACTATACGATTTCAGAACATAGCGTAAAAATATCACTCATGGTATTATGAAAATTAAAATCCTTACAAATCATAAAATGTATGAACAAACTGATTTGTTCTCGTTCAAAACCAAATCCATTCAGAGGTATTAGAAAAGGGTAATAATATTATCAAAAAAAAATTGGAGAATGTTGGACTTATATAATTGATAGGTGATGATATAGACAATTGTTGGGTGATGATGAAGATAATTGTATAAACTAAGCTATTTATTCTTCCAAAGTGCTTGGACAATAATATTAAACAAACCCCGAGCATAAAACGGTAGTATAAATAGCTGTCAACACATATAATAAAAATGAATGAAAAAATGGTCCACTTCGCATCGCAAAAGGATAATTGCCCAGCCAAATTTTATGTATATTTAATTGTGCAATTTATATGCTAATTCCAATATATATGTTAATAAAATTAATGTTCGACACAGTTATGGGAAACGAGGAGCAATTATCGACAATAATATATTCGTTTGATATTTTTTTGGTAACGCCATTTTAATTATTTGGTATTTACAGCATCGATTTGAGTAATAAATCCTTTTGAATCGGTTTGGGTGCTTTAACATCGATTTTAAATTGGGATGGAATTTATTTTGATTTAATTATGATGTATTTTTAAATGGGCCGGTCATGTGGTACGTCTTAAAGATCAAAGATGGACCAAAACTGTTACTTCATGGAAAGGTCCAACAGGCAAACGACATAGAGGAAGGCCGTTCACAAGATGGGACGACGACATTAAAAAAATTGCTGGTCCAGAATGGCAACAAACAGCTCAAGACCGAGAGAAATGGAAAGCTTTGGAGGAGGCCTTTACCTGAGAGGGGTTCCAGTACAGGAAAATACTACTGCCTACCTACTTAAAAAGTAATCTCATTTATATTAGTAAAAATTAGATAATTATATTAGGATAATTTTAAGATACATAGATATAAATTTCTCTATCTTTTTATTTATTTATTTTTGTCTTTTGTTAATAAGTATTGGTAGGAAACATCATCTGTAAATTTATTTGTGAAACTGGAAATATAAGGCTTTTTTATTTATTTTTTTATTTTTTTTTTTTTAAATGGTCTACAACAATGTAAATATGTGTATAAATTTAATAACCTTTTTATACCTGAATTGTTTGTCAGATTTGAATTGTTGGGCAGTTGCATAACTATTTGGGAATTGAATAAATTTCATAAACTATTTTGCGATTTCGATTCGGGGATACCATGTTCTTACAATTACATGTTTGATGTTTTCAGAGTAAATCGTATCTATATTTATAGTTAATTATTATATAGTCTCGCGTATATTGATTTTGTTTTTTTAATATACAAGTAGAGAGTAATATGCAAGATAACAATAAGCAGCCAAAAACCTACTAAATGGAGTTTCCCTATAAGCATTTCGAAGATTTATGAACATGCAATCACCAAGTGAACTGAGACCTAAAACATCTCTATCACATACCCGGATATCTCTAAGATAGTTTGCCTTCAAAGATAATGTTATTGTCACTATCGTTGCCATCACAACAAGTAAAGATACAACGATAGATAAACACCATAAAACTGGCGACAATTTAACGCTCCTAAGATCTTCTGTAACAATAGCGTACGGGAATTTTTGAGTTGGCGATATACAGTCAATAGAGATTGGCTAGAGACACCAACACAAATCAGACTCCCCTGCAAGAATTTTGAAGATAATATATGAGATCATACATTTAATCAACAAGTGAAGTAGAAGCTAAAACATCCCAATCATACACCTGGCCATCTGAAATATAGTTCAAATTCTTTGATTCAAAGTTCAAATACTATTGTCACTATTGTTGCCATCATAACAAGCAACGATACAGCCATAGATAGAAGATAAACACCATAAAACTGCGACAACATTTAACGCTCCTAAGGTCGTCTGTTACAATGGCGTACACGATTTTACGTTGGCGATATGCAGTAAACAGTAAGTGGCTAGTAATGCGGTGATTCATGGTGGTGTAAAAATCAAATGCGTCGCGGATCGTAGTAAGGGCGTGAGCGTTGGAATCGTGTTACCAACCGGTTTTGTTAGGACCTGGCCATATTGATTTGCGAATTTTAGACTTAAAATCTTTGAAATTTAATACAGGGAAGACATATGTTAAGATCTAGATAGAACAAATTATTGTGAACGCATCGTGAAAATTAAAGTATTTTGTGGGTAAATTAAACAAAAGTTGTTACGTCTTACTTTAAGGAATAAGATATGTCGCGTGAAGATTGTATGACCATTACTAGAATCTTGGGAAAAAAATGGATTATACGACCAGCAGGTAAAATTATTAATGAATACACCAAACAGCGCATTGATAGTCCTGACCCCACACTAAGATGGAGTCCGGTCTCGTGTGTATCGGGAACTAAGGGTAAGTCATTCATTGTATGCTGTAGTTGCCTGTTTACGAAGGAACACTTAACTTTATTTTTATTATTTGTTTGTTAGATATATTTGTAGTGAATAATGTATTTTATTTTGGTAACTCTAAAATAAATAAACTACGATAGACTTTTCGGGCTCACAAAAACCCAGAGCCGAAACAAATACTTGAGGTTCATATAAGCATTAATCTCATTGCGGGGATCGAACTCGCGGCCTTTCGTTTCACAGCTGGCGTAATTAACTGTTCCAGGGAAGTGAATTTCAAATCATTTTTATCGCAAAGTTTTAATGGCAGCCCCATAAAAGTGATATGGGATTCCTAAAGACCTAATCTTATCTAAGATTCAATACATTCGTGGACAATATACTCGACGGCTTTTACGGTAATTACAGGCAAATTGTATTCCCTTTATCTTTGGTCCTCATTTATTCTAGAGATGTGATTGCTAAACATTTTTTAACCGTCGCATTTTAAATATTGGCAATTAGATTAATGACCAAAAGTTTATTAGTAAGGATAATTTATTCCGATCGATTTAGATTTCCGATCTAGCTGATCTAGAATGCAGATAATAAAATTAAAATGAAAATAAATGTTTTTTTTATAAATCAAAATTTTATTTTTTATAGGTATCAAAGCCATCTCAGCCAATTGGTAAATGTATGAATGGAGCTTTATGATAATATTTTATGTCATAAGTACTATCACAAGACGTCATACGCCGACGCTTTCTGCCAATGACCTAGGCTTTGTCTAGACCCACACGTCATGTGTGCGGCTGAATAGGGAAATGTTTACGTCAAAATCCTATAGATACGTCGTACAAGTTTGATTAATGTACTAATGTATCATAGACCTTGCATTCAGAAATGGAAAATATTAATGGTTTAGCTAGCCGTTTAGGAAACAAAGATGATAGACTAGTAAAGATAGAAACCGGCTTTATTCATAGTTCATTCATATAACCTATAAACACCATAAAATCGAATGTTTTGTCTCTTTCATTCCAACTGCATTAAAAACTCGTTTGAAGGACACAAAATATTCGATAATAAAAATTGGTTTATAAATTGTCAATGAATGAGGCCGCTTATGTATTACTTGCTTAGTGAATCCTGTTTCATCAATATAAACATACTTATCAGTCAGTTGGTTACAGCACCATTTTATGTATCTTAAATAAGATGCAGTTATTAGACACTTAACGCTACGAAGGATTTTTAGTACTTTATTATATCAGCCCGAAGTCAAGAATTGATGTGGGATGGAACATACAAGGCGTAATGTGGGTGTCCTGGTTGCACCTCTGCCTACCCCTTCTGAGAATAGGCGTGAATTTATGTATGTTATGTATGAGTTTATCTATGTATAACGTAGTTTAGTATCGGATTTTGTCTACAATCAAATAATACTCCTTAAAACGTGTATTACTGCAGTGTTACTTGCTTATCAAAGAAAGTCTGCGTCATTTATCAGATAAATTCTTAATTCTGAATTATTTTTGGAAGTATTTACTTCGAAGAATGTAATTATAAGATTTATTCATACTTAATATCGAATATATGGCTCATGGTCACCAATAGTTATACAATTATTCAACTTGATCTGATATTATTGAGATTATAAGAGGGCGGATCTTATCCAACTACTCAGATCTTACTGATAACGTTTAATAACGCTTAACAGGTGGGGTACCTGTGTATGATGTGATCTTTGTATTAAGGGAAAATATAAAATTTCAACGGTGAAAACATCCCAAGACCGTGAATAGTTCTAACATATTATAGTGGGCAGAACATGCTGATTGTGCAGAGAAGGCTGATTGTGATACAGGTAAGTGCATGTATAAGATATAAGAGTACATCTTATTTGCGTCAAAGGTTTCTTTTATAAATTGGCCATAAAGTAAATCAAATAGTATTTCTTCGGCGCCGTTCACACAAGTTTTTGGATTACTCTTAAGCATAAATCTTAGGCATAAATCCATGCAAAATGCATACTATATACTAAACGAATATGCCAAGAATTGCAAAAAGATGTCAAAATCAGTTGCTAGCAATAACATCCTTGTAAAAACAGGAATCATTCGCCAACCGCATTAATTCCACAATTGACTGTAAACATCTAAATCTCCACCATAAAACATGACGACGTGGACATAATAATCATTATTTTCTTTACACTTTACAATAACAGCACCGCCATTAGCGATAACATTGGAAGGAAAATTGCAAATCAAATTTATGGACGGCGACTAACCTGAGTCATTCCACCTGGGCCAGCCTGTGAGCTAGACGATAAAGAAAAAGCCTTATACCTTATGACACTGCCGTAAAAGTTATGGGGAACATTTGCCGATGTGTCACCGGGCTGGCTGCATAAAGTCTGGCTGTTTGACGGCAGCTGCAGGCATTGTTGTATCGTTTGTTCGTTTGCGGATTATTTTATCATTTCGATTTTATGGCGTCGTGTTTGAAATAGATTCTGTCTGGTTGATTGTGTTTGCTTTCTATTCAGTTTTTATTGTTTGTTGTGAGGTTTTTATTTGCGGTACAAATTAGTTTGTGAACGCTGGTGTTGTCTCTATCAACTGCATTCTATTGCATTATCTTTGTTATCTGGATTATCTATTCAATTTTATAAAGGCAAATATTAATATTTGTTTACTTGTTTAAATTGACTTGGAAACTGCTGGACCGATTTTAAAAAATCTTTCTCCCCTTAGATTATATACTCATCTAGATAGAGCAATGTCAACAAACGATGCGCTAAAAGTGTCCTCACTTTCGTTGATATGTGTGAGTACCGGTCGTGTAATTATTGTAATCCAACTGTCAAGGTGTGTGTGTTTAGGGATGCCTACTCCAGATTATTAACCTAACTTTTCCCCATTATTTGATATACAAAATAGGTTAAATAAAATATTTTGTCTTTATTTAAAGTAATCATACTATTAATTATATTTATAACGCATTTTAGTAAAAACAATAAAGATCTAAACCCATCTCCTAGTGTTTGTTTCCGAATAGAATTAACTCTTTGGATTTATTGCCTGGGTTGTTATCTGATTTCTGTATTTATGTAAAATATAAATCATCATAAGTAAAATGTTCGGAACATACAACTGAAGTCATGTGAGGCTACGAATGGTCTTCTTTTCGTTTCCGCTGTGTAATGTCTCTCCAGCAATTTGCTAGTACCTACGGAATCCGTAGGAAGTCTAAAAATATTATTAGGACCTTGAATAAGTTCTCGCTGTTTCTTCAAAGATGACAATAGCAGTACCCCGTTTGTGAAATTTTGAATGGTAATACACATGCAAGGCAAAGAATTAATAAAATTACTATGAAGTGCATGTCGTCGTGGGTTTCATTAACATCGTGTAGGTAAGTATTATTTACTCATTAAATAAATAATGCCATTCTTCTTGTTGTTATTCTGATCGAAATATTATGTAATGATATTTGTGTTTTATAGTTTCTCCCATAGTTTCAACAAATCTTCCTAGTAATAAATTGACAACACTGGCCAATGAAACTCATCTTCAAAATAATGAATTGAAAGTTCATGTTTTCTTCAAATAATAGTGGTTTAACAATAATGTTACCGATAGAAAGTGATATTGGTATTATTATACAGTTTTCCCACATAATTGCGATACAATTCGACAGCACAAACCAGCATAATTAATTATTTTTCGGGAGCACGTTATCCATATGTAGCTCAAATGACACTGACGTACGTGAGAAGCGAGTCTACCAAATTTGGTAGACTTTATTTGGGCCGCGCGGTGAGGTGTGATGTGTCATCTAGATGAGTATATAATCTAAGCTTTCGCCCTTAGAATTTTACATTATCCCTGATGAACATTTGCGACAGAATATTTTCAAGAAAGTATATCTTCACCCGGGCGAACTTGGTCATACCGCTAGTATATTATTTAATTAATATTTTATATGCGTTTGAATTGTATCTAGTATCATGTTAATTTTAAACTGGCTTTCTATCGCTATAAAATTGCGTCTGTCTGAACATCCACCAACTTACACGACGTAATGGAAGAAAATAAAGACATATTTTAGTTCAGTCAATATGTAAATTGTCCACCGAATAAAGACCTACTCATATTTAACATAATGAATCGTTAGGAGGGCATGTCAAGAGGTCACAGAAAAATTAAAAGGGTCGCGCTGTTTGCTGATTTCGAGAAATTCAAAAAATGAATAAAAAAAAATTTAAGAACGCTTTTTTCTTAGAAACTATTGATTATAGGAAAAAAATGTTTAATAAAAAATGTAGAGGGCATTGCAAACTACATTTTTTGTCATTGGAGTGACCTCATCCGACTTGAAATACAAAGAGTAGAGGGCGCTAATGGATCAAAAAAGTGTTCCAACACTATTTTCGATAGGAACAAATGATTTTTTTATAACAATGTTAGAAAGTTGTTCGTCACAAAATTAGCTACAACTTTTGTTCACACAATTTTTTTATAAAACTTACCGTTTTCGAGCTAGAACTTGTCGAAGTGTACAAATTGTACCGTGCCGTTACACAGTACTCATGCCATTCAGTTTTTATCTTTTTTTTAATTAAAATGAAATAGCAGTAATTGTTTTCTGATTTTGTTATCAAAAAATTTGAACTTTTGTTCAGTAAAAATTTGAACTTAGGTAAATTTATCTATGTTTTGCATCACATTATTTAAAGTCTGATGACGTCACTCCAATGACAAAAAATGTAGTTCGTAATGCCCTCTTCATTTTTTATTTAAAAAACTTTCTCCTAAAACCAATAGTTTCCAAGAAAAAAGCATTTCAATTTTTTTTATTCATTTTTTTATTTCTCAAAATCAGCAAACAGCGTGATCTTTTTAATTTTTCTATTACCTCTTGACATGCCCCGATATATATAACGATTGTGTTAAATAAGGGTAGGTCTTTATTCAGAGGGCAATTAATTATTCCTTACATATTGACTGAAATATTTATCCTATTGTGTTTCATTAATATCTAGGCATATCTAATTTAGAGAAAGAAAATTAGTTATTTTATGTAGATAGAACTACACATACTATCGATTGCTTTGTAGTCATTGGAAGGAAAATTCTCCTTTCTAGAAACAAGTCCCCACTTACCTTGAATTGTTCAACCTAGTAGATACTTGATTAATTTATCAATAAACAGTTCCTATCAGCAAAAATACGAGAGCTTGTTAAGTAAAACCGTTATGCAGTATGAACAAGCCGTATTGGTTAACTGCTCGGTTGATTAATTTTACCTAGTTTTATGCTTGATGCGGTTCCGTGGAATTACGCACGTAAAATCATTAGATTGTTTAGTTACTATGATGTTACTTGTTGGTATGCCCCTGATACTCAGCAGACCAATATAGTTTGATCTTTAACTTAATTCAAAAGAAGAACTTTCAAATTAGGTCTTTTGTCGATATTATTATAGAATATAGAGGCATTGAGTCGAGAAAATCAATCCAGCAGTTGGTAAGTGAAGTGTCAACAAATCCACAGGGATTTATCACTTTATTTACACAGATTTCGAAGTTAACCCCTTCACACGATTCCGCGTCGTGATTATTACTTTCACTGCATATCTTCAGAAACATGTGTTTAATTTCTAATGCAAATCTGAACACACTCTCTAGACGTGTTGCCAAATATGGCTGGAGCCGGCTATCTTGTGCAAATCTCTCTGCACTTTGCCTTTACACCGTATCGTTGATCGTATCTGTTTATCAGTCGCTGATAAGTATGATATTCAAGTAATCTATTGTAAAGTGAATAAGAATACAGGTGTTAAATCAAAGGCTTTTATTGTAGGACAGGAAATGGTAGCCTCATGAGTCATCATAATCCGTCTAGTTATCTAGTAGTCTAGTCCGCAGGAGAACTAATTCTGAAAATATGCCTGACCTAAAGTTTTTAATATAGGCCTGAGGCATGTTAGAGATCTAACAGGTTGATGTAAAGATCCTTAGTAGAGGTCTATGTTCAGCATTGGACTTCCTGTGGAAGAGAGATAGAGAGAATAGAGAAGTACGCAGAAGTTAAAAAAATAATTCAAATCTGATGTTTTACCTTTTTTGTGTTTAATTCGCTACTCAATATCTTTTTACTTTACTTTTTCACATACAAACTGATACAAACAAATTAATAAGAGGTCAGTTTAATATGATTCTCTTCTTGTGATAAGAATTAAATAATATGTCTAAAATGGATTCGAATTCCGACGTATACAGACTTCATTATTCATTTTTAAAAAACAGCATACGTTTAGATATCGGCAACATTTATCAGTCCAGTTCCACTCATCAGCACATCTTCAACAACCGGACAGAATGTCCCACGGAAATATAATTTACATGAGTTGTAAACTCATGAATGATATAATCTTTGTGGCCACTAAATTCTCGGACAGTTTAACAGCTTAATAATTATCGGGACCACACGCGGCTCGTGTCCTCCCGCGCACGCTGATTTACTGGCCTCGCCATTAACGTTTGTAAATCAAACTTTACAGAGATGTGAATTGTTTTTGTCGATTGTGAAAATGATCGATAATATGTTTAGATTTTTTTTATAACGTCATTAGTTTTGTGGCAGACTGTTTATGAGGTCTTGGTTTCTATTTTCAGGGTGAAAAATGCACTTGATTTAATTGTAACGTTTTTCAAAATAATATAATTAAAAAATAAATGTTTTCCGGATTGAAGACTGTTGTTTATGAATACTTATCAAAAGAAGCCAATGGCCTTTATATTAAACCTTTCAATATCATTATAAGCAATCCAGTGTTTTTTGTAACTTTAAATAGAAAGTGTCTAGAGTGTATGCAATAACTTTAGCTATAAAACTAAACATAGAGAAAGCTTATGAATCGCACATTATTATTATTTTCTCTTCTCAGTTCTTTCACTTACATAACGTCAACCCATTAATTTACATCTTGGCACAATCCATCTTCCAACATACTTCCCATACTATAATTAATAGCATCGCAGTACGGTTTTACACAGCCAACAAATCTTCCGAAGCAGGTCGATAAACTCATTTCCGCGTTTTATCGACATCGATGATTTGTAACAGTGTCACATCCTTATTGGCTAGACGGAGTGCGTGGGTTACAATACCCGAGAACCAGTAGCGGGTCCTTTTGTGAGTCATGGAAATGGTTTTTTAAACTGACTACCCTTGGACATAACCACTTTGAATTTATGCGCAAATAATAAGTAAATAGGCGATTTAATTGCTTTGAATAAGAATCAAGTCAAGTTTGGATCGATCAAAGGGTGTTTGCCGATTTTTTTTGGTAGATTATGGAAGAGCACCGATGATTTTTAAATATAATATTTCATTATTGAAGTATAGAAAAGCGTGTGTAAAAAACATTTAATGGGAGCTGTCTGAAGTTATCCGCATATAGCACCTTGGAACCTTTCTCTTAATCGTCATCATTGCTTAGATATTTAGACACAAGAATTCTGACGTTGCTGGAAATGTACTCCCTTAAATATTTCGTCCCCAGTGCGATTAAAAATATTTTGTAACTTTATGAAAGATTTTTCTTCGATTTTATTACTTCTTTATTATCCTCTTCTTAACAGCATGTATGCATGTCCCATTCGCTTTCATCAAAAGGGTTTTAAATACCGTATTTTAACAAATTCGGTGGCGCAGTTGTATTAAGGTATGATTGCAAAGCTGTGGTCTCGGGTTTGAATTCCGGGTCCGGCAAAGTGATATAGGTTTTTCTATTAATTCATTATTCCACCCGGAGTCAGGAATTTGTGCCCGATATGGCGTTACGCTTGTATAGTCATGTTGCATATCGTGGGCTTGAAAATACAAAGCGAAACGTGGGTGTCCTGGTTGGATCTCTGCTGACCCTTTCTGGGAAAAAGGCGTGAGTTTATTAATTTTAAAATTCTAAACAAATTGTATTTCTTTTTTTTCACGTTGAGTGTGGTCGGAGTTGTCTTTATGAGTTCACAATACCGGTAGCACAGGTTTCATAATTTTATGATTATTTTAATGTATTTACAGTTAAGAACTATTTTTAATATTTGATGAAATTAGAGAGATATATAGTTTATTAATAATATTTTTATCTTAAATGGTTTTTAGATGTTACATTGGTAACTTATGTGGGTGTTTGTTGCTCATCAGTGGTAAATTATACTTTATATGGTTTTTACTGTACGGAATTTCGACTATTAGACTTAAAGTTTTTGGGTATTATCAGCTTTAGATTTTTTATCTTGCTACACTTAATTTTATAAATACCTATCTTGAATAATCTAATATTGTAAGGCATTAAACATTTTTACAATATCCTTGAAGATCTTTTATGAACCATCGGTACCAAATTGACAGTGATCGAAACCGGATACCCACTGGCTGAGCCCAAAATGCTTTACACTTACTTTATTCCCATCAGCATGGACTCTGATATCTATCCAGATCGATACCAATATTTATCACCAGCAATACACCCACCAATTATACAGGGTATATCAAGACTGCTACCGAAAACGAAGCCGGATGGTAGTTTAAGCGACTAAAAAGTTGCAAAAAAAAGCGACAATTTTTTTTGTTATTTTTTTCCTATGACCATATTGGGGTGGTAAATACATTTTTTTCCTAAACTAATAGTGTATACCCTTTTATTTATAAATAATCTAAGGTATAAATGATTTTAAATTATCATTTTAGCAAAAACTATAGATTTACCACCCAAAAATGACAATATTTAAAAAATCATAAAAAATAATTGTCGCGTTTCTTTGCGAAATTTTTAGTTGCATTGTGTTTGTAGTCACTAAAACTACCACCCGGCTTCGTTTTCGGTAGCAGTCTTGTGATACCCGGTATACATAGTTCTGACCCTACACTAAGATCTATTAAGGCTTGTGTCGTGAGTATCAAAAACTACGATAGACTTTACTGTCTCACAAACATCCAGACCCGAAGCAAATATTTGTGGGTCAATAAATTTTTTGTGTCGGTACGGGGATCGAACCGGCAACATCTCGTTTCACGGTCGGCGTCTAATCAACTCCAGCACGGATGCTATATAAGCTATTCTATTAAAATTATAAATTCCAACAACCTTGGATCATTTAAATAATTTAATAATCACCAATAACTCGCGCTATGCGTGGAATGCAAAATATTATGTACCGAAACTGCTAAATATGTATCGGTTAGTATAAAGCATTTGTGGTGCTAACAATAAATCTCCTATGGCTTATCCGCTAAACGCGTCGACTTTGCCGGCCTAGACTACACACCGTTAATACTTTATTACTTGGACAAAGCTAATAGTTAATGTTGGCTTAATGTATCTGGAATTTTAGTGGGGTGATAAATTTTTTGTTTGTATAGTGACTTACATGCAAGCAAAAGTTAGGACAGGGTTTGTCCAAGTGGAGTTGATATTAAAGAAGAAGAAGAAAAGAAAAAGAAGAATGGTATGCACGGCTCGCCATTCATTGCAATAAAAAAAAAACTTGTCACTAAAACTTGCAGTTATATGGGTGAATTGTAGTTAAATGTATTATTTCTTTGCATAAATCCAACGAATGAAAATATCATATTTTAAAACGAGGATAGCTGTTAAGTTTGTCTTGTAGTAACAAGACGGAAGGCTATAGCGAAGGTTTATCGATGCATCTGGCTTCACACAATGAAATGATAGCAAATGTTGCAATCGAGTTGGCTCCCTAACAAAAACTACGCCAGCCTACGGGGTAAAACACGGTGGTATTTTGCAGACCCTTAACTATATAGGTATTGTTGATTTATTTGCTACATATTTTAACAAATTTTATGTGAATTTCGTTATCTATCGTAGTCTCTCTTTTATTCATAATTTACTATATAGGAACTATCAATGGCCACTCAGGACCTCACACAATAAAACACCAATATCTAGTCAGTACGAAGAAGTTCTTAGGCCAAGGCAATCTGTATAATATTCCACCAACAATATTCAAGTTATGTTCAGCGTCCAGTAAGTGTTTTACGATTTGAGACAAGTCTTTTAATGTGTTAAAGGCTGGACAAAGTGTCGTAGGCAGGAGTGTTTATGATCGGAGCGCCGACGCCGAACTGATTTACACAGTCACACCGCTGCAGCCAGGCATCCTAGGAATTTAGCACTAAACTTGACTATTGTCTTATAGATCGATAATGTCATAAACTTTAATGCCGGAGACAAGGGAATGCGTGCAATAATAGTCGAAGCTTCAAAGGATACGGATGAGTGGATGTTGGGAAGAGAATTGAATGATCAAATATAGTCGATAGATATCATGATTCTAGCTCTTATGAATGCAATGTTTATGAGGTGTACTTTATGCAATATAATAGGTGGCTAGTCACTGTAATACCCAAGTAGGGAGTAAATTATATCTCATAAAAAGTGTGGCGCTTTATCGTAAAATCATTGGTTAATTTCGCAAGGTATGATGAAATATGAAGGTATGATCATTCAGTATCATAATAATCGAAGATAAAACTAGTAAAATAAATGAAAAATAGTCCTGAGTGAAGATTTTTGTAATATATGTATTATATCATAATTTTCATATACTATACATGTTGTTGAAAGTAGGTCTGTGCTATAACCTTCAGCAATCTGTCGAAAGTGGCCTGAAACGAACAACATAAATAAATTGAGAAATATTTTCAAATTGTATATCGGCGATATGATTGTAAAGTTCGACATTCAATGCTAATTCGTTTTGGAACCCACGGTTGTTTTACCCAAATGCAAAAGAAGGAGGGTTATGTTTTCTTTTTAAATATTAAATTAATGCAATATCAAAGATGGTGTAACAAACATCTGACAAAGGCTCCAATAAAACTGCTATAAACGTTTAGTATCATGTAAATAGTTTGAGGTGTAAGTCCCACGCGGCGTATCACAATGAGTCCATTTTCATAATTTCTCCCCGCTGTGAGTTTATCGCGGTGCTGCTATCATAATTATATAGTTCTTTATGTTCTTGTTCGTGTTTAGTTTTGACAAGTTAGTTTGATTGACGATTACGCTGATAACTTTCTTTTAGGCGAGAATTATTGAATCAAATACAGAATTTAGTAAGTCAATATCAGATAAATTGTAATCCATACAAATATGATGTCCTATTATGACCAAATCCAAAGTGGCGTTTCTAATAAATGTTAATAAATCAATACACCCAACATTCACACACATAGTGCTGATCCCACATTAATATCGAGTCTTGTTTTGTGGGTATTCGAAACTACGATATACTAATACGCAATATAACAATATTTGTATTAATGATTTTTATTACTTGTCATTTTATTCAATTATTTGTATTTGTAATACTTTTCCTTTCTAGATAGGTATAGTAACGATAGATCGTTTAAACTTTAGACTGCGCTCTGTTTACCCTATTCTTAAATCCATCCCATGGCTGTCTGTAAAACATTTTCTTTCGACGATAAGACCGCCAATTGTATCTTCTGTGTATATAATTTCTCTTTGCATTAATTTTCTTTTTATGCAATAAAGTGTAAATAAATAAATACCTGTGGATCACACAAATATTTGTCTCAGAGCGGGGATCCAACCCGCGGCCTTTCCTTTACACCGGTGTCTAACCAACTGCGCCACGGAGGCTGTCTCCATAAAATATCCCTTGTCAATCGATATTATATCTAGACACCGTTGTAGTTGCCATTAAAAAGTCACCATGTTAGTATAATCTTATAAATCACATCTGGGGGCGCGGCCGAGCCCCCTCCAAGTCGAGCTATAGGCCGTAACATCCTTTTCTCGAAGCAATTCAGACCATTTTCAACCCCCCATAACTTCGTTGTGGTTAAAGCAAGAAGCCTAAATTTTCAGTTACTAAGTAGGCATTGTGTAATCCCATATAAATGTATAGGATTACAAAGTTACATTTGCAGTTAATGAATCATTGTACCCGTATATAGTGGAATAATAGTTGTAGATAGATATCTATATACATGAGGCATAATAGGAGAGGATATTGAGAGGGAAATGGTGTATTCAGCCCATGAAACTGTACAACATTTCTCTAGAAAAACATGACGAAAAAAACTTGCAAATAACTAGATTAAATAACTCGAAAATATCAATTACAATGAAAGAAAGAACATTAATAATCAAATCCGCAATATTTGTGATAAATTGATACCTACAAAAATAAGAAAAATCCATAAGACAGAGGCTTTAAGAAAAATCGTTAGTGATATTCTAGAAGTAAGAAGTACCGAAAAGGAAAAAAAGTAGGACTCTACAAAAAGACGTGAGATCCCATCAAAAACATCCTGTAAAAAAATTCCAAGTCTCGCAGCTCAGGTTTTCTACCGCAAAAAGTTGTGAGATGCATGTAATACCAAGTCGATTAATTTATTTAGTCCTTAAGGGACCTTCTATATAAAGTTATTACGTTAGTTATTACCATATCAATATTAAAAATTCTTTACGTTTTAAATAAATGGATCGACTTGGCCATCGCATGAAAACATAATGTATCGTACAATTTATACATAATGCTACTGTCCCTTAAGGACTAAATAAATTAATCGACTTGGTATTACATGCATCTCACAACTTTTTGCGGTAGAAAACCTGAGCTGCGAGACTTGGATTTTTTTACAGGATGTTTTTGATGGGATTACTTTTACAGGTAGTATTTGCTTTCCAAACACCCACGCGGCTCTCAATACCGATTTTATGCGAGTCAATTACAAACAAGGGCAATTATCATAAAAAGTAATTACTACTTGTAAATTAAGCTAATAACATTTAACAAGCATTTAATAAACTGTTTAATTGGGACATTAATCCGAATGTACGTCCGTTTTTGACTTGTTTTTTAAGACAACAATGGAACCATTAAGGCTTTTTATTTTGATAGTCTAATCAATATGGTAAAGACACACTGATTTTGAGGTTAATTCTTATGTTTGGTTTGAGCTATGAATGGTTTCGTAAGTGCAAGTAATGAGGGATCAGCGGGTATTAGCCTAATTTAGTAGCATTGCAGAATTTCAGTGTGCAATCGTCACATCCACGGCGCTGATTTGACGGGATTAGACGTAAGCCTTTTACTGATAAATCGTAAATCACTAAATTGTTAAGTAATTTATTCCATGTGGGGGATAATACGATCTTACAAAATGATTAAACACAATTCTAAAAGGTATGTTCTTTTATTGCGTAAGTTTGAATGGCTTATTTGACTATTGATATAGGAATTAAGATCATCAGTACTTTACAGGTTTTTAAAATTAGAATGGAAAACAACAGGATTTAAGGGATATCTGTCAATTTCACTCGCGGAGGAAAACAAGAGAACAAAACACCCGGCTTTTTGCGAGACAGTAATACGCAGTCGAGCTGGCTCGTTTTTAAGTTATTATTGCTTATGTGTATGTAAATATGCTTAAGAACAAATAAGATTTTAATTATATTCATGACATTAATCGTTAACTAAACGCCATATCTCTTCCCTTAATGCCAGCACCATCCCATATGCATATATGAGGCCCGTTTAGCATTGTTTAATTGTAAAACACCGATCCCGACGCCTTCGTCTTGATTAATTAAATTGATTACCTCTTTCCGCCTCATTAACTTGCTACGGCTCGTCTCGTATTGTCCCAAATATCTTTTACACTCCCACATCGCCTATAGAATCGGCGTCTTTGATTGGCTTTTGTTTATCGTTTACTTTTTTGGCTGTCTAATGGCCGGCTTTATGTTCGTTTCTTGTTTGTCAATTCCCATACCCGCCTTGTTTGAGCCTACTAATTGCAGTGATATTAATTAAACTTTCTTTTGTGTGTTTAGTTAAATTTGAATTTTGTGATGCCATGCTGATCAGTCGAATACGAAAATAACTCGCCTCAAAAGTTTTGTACTTCATCTTTGTTAAATATATTAAAGGAATGCCAATTAATCTTGTGAATTCAATGAATATTAAATGTATTGTACACCAAATAAAGACTATCATAAATTAAATTATATCGCCCGTTGAACACGGCTATCGAAACATTAACTAAAATACTATTCCAATTGATAAACATCGAATAATTAATGAGATAAATCGATAGACAACAGATTAACTCGGTTCTTAGATCGTGAAATTATATAATAAAGAGGATATACTAACACGACACGATTTCTTCACAGCCCAGGCCATCTAAAAGGTAGGACCTAAAATTGCTTCACAGGGAAAGTGGTCAATACGATTGCAAATCAAATCCTTATTGATTATCACAACATAAATAAACATTGAACACTCGAAGATTCTCGAAGCCGCCACAAAACGACCGGATGTTTGATACGTCCTCAACATTTAAACACAAGTAATACCCATTTTGTACTGTTCGCGCAATTTGCGTAGAATTATTGCGATGTTTGGCCAGTAGTTGCTAAATCGGCGCAATGCAACCAAAAGTCACAGTACTGTTGCAATAATTCACTCGAGATGTCTAATGCCGCCTGTGCACTGTGTGTTTATTTATTTTCTAAGTGTAATGTATAGTTTAATAACAATATTGCTTAAGTTCTTAGCGTTGGTTGCTACTTGCAATGTTGGAGGTCCAACTCCGACAATGTTAGTAAAGTAAACAATTCGTAACTACTTTGGGGATCATCATTTTCCACTTCACATTGTTTCGTCTAATGGAATATAGGAAAGGAAAAGCTATGAATTAATCTTCAAATAAAAAAATACTATGAATGTTACCTCGTGATATAATATTTATCATAAGATTGAACGAAAAAATCACAATAGCGTTTTTTTTTTAATTTGGTTTCTGTTTAGGCAATTTAGTTAGATTTAGTTTAGGTTACACAATGTCCATCAGGAAAATATCTAGCTATGTATTTTATTCCTATCAACACCTGTGTATGTCATTTCATTCTTGATCTGCAGCAGTCAATTGCTAGAAAATTGACTCTTTGAAATGCATGACACTGATCAAGAACCTCCGAATCTCCCACCCACTCCCTTTACTTCTCCACTGTAACAATATCATCATCATCTTCAGCGATAAGAACCTCCATGCTAAGCATAGGTTTCCCCCACCTATTTCTCGCTGAAAGTAGAATAATAAAGTCACTAATAAATAATCCAGCAGTTAGCTAGACGTTTAAGACAACGGGTGAAGAATGAGCGTCGTTTTGTTCGTTTTGTGTCTAGTTTATTTTAGTACACGTGGTTCGCGCCGGGCCGTGTTGGTCTACGCTCGATTTGAGCAATTTGTTCGGTAAAGGATTTTTATAGGAACCGATGTTTCTAGTATTTTAATTGGAATTTATATTGGATGCTACAGAAACAATATGGTCTGTGAAGTGTACGAAGAATTTTTCTTTACCATTTCATCAGTAGGCAGGTCGCTTTTTTTTGCGAACATCATTTCACTTTTGATGATGATGTTAGGGATCTACCTAATTCTATCGAGTTTCGAGTTTATCTTATGACTATCAAAATACAATCAGACTAACAAAGTCCCCGTGCAGTTTCACTCTTCACTGCGCATTTTAGTCGTTTTTTCTATTAAAACACGTGAAAGACGATCTGCAGACTGATCAAAATATGTTTGATGGACAGATGAGCTGTTCAGATATTGAAGACACGCTGTTTATTACAATGTGAAAGCATCCGTCTTTGAATCAATTAGTCTTGTCCGCCATGCGTCTTTTAATAATTCGTGCGAGATATATACATACTATAATAAGAAAGTATCTCCCCATATATTTAAAATATTCTGCAAATTTAAATACTATTTTATATTTATACTCTTCAAAGATGTACCTGCAGAAAATATATGTATAAAAAAAAACTTATCTGATAAATATCTTAATAATCACAGTATTTTTTTCAGTAGTTGAAAAATCTCCATAGTATAAAAGGTCATACCATTTAAAAACACAGCAACCGTTAGTCACAAATTCCCTGTCGAGTTATCCGCACGATGAATAGAGACAGATGTAAATCGTGTCGTACACACTAAACACTCCTTGTTAACTCCCTGATACATGTCCCTGTCGTTTTGTTCCCGTGTTTTCTTGTTTTATCACATTACGTAACACGCGATTGTCCCCGCACGCGATTCTGTGTTTTATTTCTCACAACTTGTGCGGTAAATTGAAAAATTGCCGTGGCAAACTTTTGATAAATTGTCAGCGTATTTGAATGTTACCCAGATATTTAATTAATTGCATTGTTATTGTTGGCTTTGATGTCGGACATTGTGAAAGGATTCGCGTGTTCCGAATACTTTGGTGCAACGTCCGCAAAATCTCAGAATCATTGTGGTTTATGTGGTGGAATTCTACTGGTTTATATATGGTTTATATATTGCCTCGGCAAGCGTAGTGTAGGACGCCCTCCGACGAGGTGGAGTGATGATATCCGAAAAATGGCTGGTAGCGGTTGGAGACGTTGGGCTGAAGATCGAGCCCAGTGGCGTGCCATAGGAGAGGCCTATGTCCAGCAGTGGACGCGAATAGGCTGATGATGAGACCGCGAAGATCTTGGAATTTTCTGTATTCTACGTATAATATTTGATATGAGGGTTCATTTATTTTATTATTATCTATTGAACTTTTTGATCTTGATGCAGCGGTAATAAGGCTGGAAGATTCTGGTGTGCAAGATTTGATTTTTAGGTGATGAAATATTTTTAAGCTTTTTGTAAGTAGAATATATTATTTACTCATTGTTGTTATAGGAGCTCTTTAATTGCCTACGTGACCGATAAATACATTTCATTTCATTTCATTTCACTCTATGAAAATGGCATGTAGGTAATATGAGTAACCTATTTCTCAGAAATATATAAATAAAATAATATTCCACCATCTGTAATACAGATCTTAAATCGCGTCGTCAACGAAAACTAGGTTTGATTGCTAACACCGCGAATTGAGTTTTGTCATCCTATATTCTATTATAGATAATAATATGATTGTTCTAATTCCCACTCGTACTGCGCAAATCCAACGGGTCAGTAGTGTGCAAGGTTTTCAAGTCAACTATTTGCTGTGAATTTTAACATATGTACATATTAACTAAAACTTTAACTCGTTACGTTGGCTAAATGTATCCGGTTGGGCCGCTTTGCTATCACGTTCAGTTCAGTCTAATATCGGGCCTCTAATCTATGTACTTGGCAGCCTTCTTTTGGTTTGGTTCTAAGTATCGTGAATGTTGAGTGCTTTATGAGGTTGCACCGCTGCATTCTGGAAAAAAGGAATGAGTTTGTGTATGTATGTAGGAATCACAGACTTTAATTTTATTTCAGACAAATATCTGTTTATCTTCATGAGTGGACACACACAGAGCTTCAACGAAAGGTGATTGAGAAAAAATGCGAACCTAATTGAAATTGAGTGTGGGCATTCAGCGAGCAAGAAATTGTGAAGAATTGCAACAATATATCTGACTAAATGTTAGCATTGTCTTAACTGAATATATTGATATCTTACGTTTGTTATTCTTCTTGGAAAAATTAGGAAGGTAATCACATGAACGGTCATATTTATTTTCATTTATAGTAAATAATATATACAAGTAAGTGACCTGATTATAAAGTCTCTTCGATTCAAATTCATTGCTTGGGTTTCGATAGCTCGTTGCAGAATATTGGTACCCTCCCGGATGTCTTTCACCAGCCATCATAATGATAAACTCATTATAGTCTCAAATAAATGTCCAATCCCCCTAGCAAAACGGATAATAAAGAATTACTTACCAGTAGCCTGTTAGGAATTTGTTCTCAACCAAATATAAACCTTTTTCACAAACAAAAATGACTAACCACTTGAGCCGATGACTTATACCAAACAAACAAACCGCAAACGTATCGATGCTGCTGATAAATCGCCCCCATTCATCTCGATTAGCGCAGAAGCACTCGATGACAGCGCCCTGTTGTGACACTCGCGAAATATATCGACAAATATTATTCCCCGCACTGATTGACAATCGGCAGATATTGGCTCGCGGCTGCTGTTTATTGATCGCGATACGGCGATAGAATTCGATAGGGATGTGGTGACGAATATGATTCTAATTTCGAAATTGTATATCTGAACATTTTGATATTGGAATCTTGCATTCCAATTTCAAATATTCGTAATGTTATGAATATATACTATCCTGTTTACACACCTATCGAATGAGCAAGACGTTAGCGTAGACAAAAATACCATCGAGCATGGAAGTTTGAAGTCTCTAGGGGTTATTGGGTTACCTTTAACCCGCAACGGAATTATTCAATCCAAAATACAGGGTATATCAAGACTGCTACCGAAAACGAAGCCGGGTGGTAGTTTAAGCGACTTCAGACACAATGCAACAGAAAAAGTTGCAAAAAAAAGCGACATTTTTTTTTTTTAATTTTTTTCCTATGGCCATATTTGGGTGGTAAATACATTTTTTCCTAAAATAATAGTATATACCCTTTTATTTATAAATACTCTAAGGTATAAAAGAGTTTAAATTATTATTTTAGCAAAAACTATGGATTTACCACCCAAAAATGACGACATTTAAAAAATCATAAAAAAAAATTGTCGCGTTTCTAGGCGAAATTTTTAATTGCATTGTATTTGTAGCCACTAAAACTACCACCCGGCTTCGTTTTCGGTAGCAGTCTTGAGATACCCGGTATATAGGAGGTGGCAATAACGAATTTAAATCGGAATAGTATAGTAAACTTGGTTGTTCTATTTTTAAATATAGTCTTTTTCTAATTATAATCTACTATCTTAAACACAGACTAAATTATTAAATAATAATTCGCGTTTAATAAATACTTTAAAATTAACTTTATCTAATCATTCATTGAGTAATCAAATGATTCCTAGCAAATGTTTTCTGCATCATTAGTATCTAACATGGCTTGAGGCTGTATACAATTATTAATTTTGCTAGCCTGATTAATACATCGATTTGAATTGGGCGTTTCGATATGTCCATTACTAATCCTAATTCCGAGGCTGATTCCGAAGCTGCCACACCCCTAGTGCTTAGTAACAATAATGGCTTAATACTAACTAGTCTTAATAGCTAGACCTTCGTCACGGTTGTGGAACGAGAGAGCATAAACCGCGTAAGATGATAATATAACTTCAAACATGCCTTCTGATAATTTATGTCTGTCTGGTGTGTTATTTAGTTGAATAATAAACTAATTTAGTTAATAGAGGACTCAAAATCTAGACGTAAATATATTTTTTAAGAAGGTAATATGTAGCCAATTTTTGATAAATGGGAGTTTTAGTATCTAAAATTTAAATGGATAGTATCAAATATGAAGTTTTGACTTTAAAATCTTTGCAGTAATCTTCGGGTCGACCAGGTTAATACATATTTGATCTTCAAGCTTTTGAACGTTTATTAGACTTCACAGATAGTCGGGTTCCTTCTATTAGTATGTATTATTCAACATATTGCCCATTTTCAGGGTGTGCTGAATAAAAAGTACCAATAGGATTTCAACTAAATGCTGCATTTGTGACAGTTGACATAATTTCTGATTTGCCTTAAACTTATTATAATTTCATGAAGTTGCAAAATCCCTGCCACCCCGAGGGAATTTCTGATTTAGGTAACGCCTGCTGTCTCACAACAATAGCCAGGAGTAATGGAAACGTGCCCTGCGAAACAGCACTGATTTAGATCAACATTAGGTTCAAAATAGTTACCAAATCATGTTGAATTAGTTTGTATACTAAAGTATATCAGTTTTATTCAGCCTAGTTAGCTTTCATAACACTTTCATAATGTTGGTTGAAGCTGTGACCTACAGTGGACTAATATAATTGTTAATTTATAATCTTAATGCTAAAATATTGTCACCAGTTTTGTTTTGGATTTTCATCAGCAAAAGTTAATTTATTTTATAAGACTGTCAAAAGACGAAATTGATCGCTTGGTGATAAGTTTTATGTATTACCAGTAATATGTAGACTATCAGCCTTTTATTGTTTTCATCTTGTCGCAACCAGCATCTGCCAGTGATCTTCTGCAAATCGTCAGATCGTCCTCTGGTTGGCGGTGTGTTAGGATTTACATCCTTAAAGAAAAATTAATAGAGATTGTTGGATCGCTAGAAAATTTACTCACCACAAATAGTCGTGGTTGTAAAACTATACATAATTTAGAACACTAGTAAATTTTTTTTCATTCGTGATTTTTTTTAGGTGATAATAGAGAAGAGTATGTTTACTCTTGAAATAACTTATTATTTACTCTCGTATCTTCAAAAACAGCCAACAAATCAGCCAACATGCTATCTGTCCATAACAACGCGGTGTCATATAATGGGTGGTCATTTGTCGTGGTATTAGAGCCAGTCGATAAAGCCACTTGGCTAATTTAAAGCCGCTATTTTCACACCTAGAACTACCTAAAGGATTATAAACCCGCTTATCTGAAGTCAGATTGGGCGGTTATTGTGATTTTGCTTTGATTTCGCGAGCTAATTCTGTGTTACAATGTTTTTATGGCCTTAGTAATCTTATCTCTGATATCTGTGGACATTATCATTTTGTAACTGTGTATAAGGGATAAGTGCTGAAGATGATGTGCTCTCGTATTGTAAGAGGATTCTATAATAATTATTTAAAAAAATATTAAATTTGTAAATATACATCTAAACTTGTCAGTTTGTAATGTCTTACATACCAAATTGATCCGACTCTCTTTTCCTAAAATCGTAATATTCATCTAGATTTACTTGCTTTAGCCCAAAATGATGTAATCTTCATTATAAGCCCAGTTACAAAATTTAAAAAAGAAACTCAAAACCATACGTAACTGTAGATCATACAACCACAGCCGATTTCTAAAATAAACATTTACAAATCCTAGTTTTTGAAATATATTCAAAATTCCCCATATACTTTATTATGCCGTTAACCTCCGGGTCAAGTCGAATGATTGGCGTGTTTTGACATTGAAAAAAGTGAAAGCCCAGAATTTGGCGAAGCGGCCATAATTTGGACCATTAGCAGTCGGCGTCGCAAATTATAACATATTAAATGTGTACGCACGCGATCCGCCGACACCGATCGTACCACCTCTTACGTCAAAAAAGTTGGAGCTCCAGTTTTAGCGGGAAACAGGAAATAATAGCATATCAATAATGGTGTTTATGGTGGTAGGTCTCTCATATGTAAAAGGCCATCTGGGTAGGTAACACGGCATATCTATCTATATCTATTTCGGCCGCCAAACAGCTGTGTAAATGAACTGTTGTTTCGGTTTGAAGGATATTGTAGTCAGAGTAACTACTGGACATATTGAGACTTAACATCTTATGTCTCAAGATGGCAAGCGCAGTGGAATCAGAAATGCCAAGAATTGCTTTGTAATTCAAGGTATCGTTGGTTTTGCTACTGTTCATGAACGGTCGTATCATTTACCACGAGGCGAACGGCATGCTTGACGCGTAATAAACAACAATTTAAAAAAAAATACAAGATATTTGTAGCTCTATTTCATGGCCCCAAGAAACATCGTATTTTCTGCTAAAAATATTTATGAACGATACAATACACACTGTATCGAAATAATTGGTAATAGCAATTTTGCCAAGAAAACTGTTGTGTCACATAACAAACAAGTGTTACAGGGTAAATATATTGCTGAAATTTTATCTTTTTTATTCAATTTATATTCTTACCTAGCTTCTTGAGATTCATGCATTTATTATTTATTTTGATGCACGTATGAGACATATCTTTTTTATTGTTTAAACTTTATTATAGAATCTGTATCAGCCCATATACGTCCAACTGCAGGGCATAGCATCCTCTACAATCGAAAGTACGATTGAGAGGGGTATTATAGAATAGGAAATATATTTATAATATACTTGTGTCGAATCGCAAGAGGTTTTGCAGACAATCAAGTCTGCATTTACCATCAGATGAATTGGCTGATCCCGAGTTGCGGTTGCGTTGGTCATTATAGTAAGCTTTATACCGACAAATGTATCAAGCAGATATCAATACCCTCATTCCAATCCTATTTAGCTTTTTCCTAGTGCTAACGCATTAATTTTGAAATACTGTAACATATTTGCAGTTATCCCAATGACCTATTGATGGGTTATAGGCAGAGTAAAAGCAGGATTGATATAACAGTAAAGGATTTAATATACAAAGAATACACATACAATGACATCGAAAAGAATATGACAAGTGCGGACAGAAAAAACTACATTTGAATTAATTGTTTCGTTTATATACACAATAGTAACCAGTCCTAACACCTGCCCTTAAACTAAACAATTTGTAAACCAAGGTTATTACAAATTTTCTGCGCTGGCTGACTATCAATAAACAACACAACTTATAAAAGTTTACCTAAGCATTCAGAAAGAAACTTCAAATAAATTTAGCTTTCTTTATAATATAATGCTATAGAGTCTGCGTCCGTGCTCGATAGTGCTACGGTTTTCTGCTTACGGCTTTCAGTCAACCATATGAAACTGTTCTAAAACCTTTTGTTTCAAGGTTTCTTGACCAAGGGTAATTTAGTAGTAAATTATTCTCCTCTTGTTTCAACCGCATTCCTAATATACACTTAGCTCGACCAAGATCTGTCATTTCGAACTTTCTCATCAGTTTTTCCTTCAATGATTTTCTTGAACTGAAGTTCTGACAGAGCTTTATCAATTTTGTCATACCAGCCTTTTGATGCTTGTTTTAGTCCATATATTGCTTTATTTAGTTTGAATACATCGTTTGCATTTGCATTCACAGCTTTCTTCCATGCAGGCAGTTGGGTCAAGGTCCAAGCTTTATTTTTCTCACATGACTGATACTCATTATTAATAGCATCCTTCCAAAGTTCCCTATCAGGTCCTGACAGCGTCTCTCCTATTGTCTGTGGTTCCACACCGTGACTAGCTACTGCCATTGCAACCACCATGCTTATAGTGTCATCAATATCTTCGTAATCACTTGATCCTTGGTCCTCAGCCATATTTGGATCCCATGTAACATCATTAGGGACATCACTATATCTGGAATCAGAACTAGAAGACATAACATTATTATTTTCAGTTGTTATCACATCATCATTACTAGTGAGATTGAACTGACAATCAGGGGTGCAATTTTCCTGATTTATTTTCAAATCTTTGTACATTTTACTTTCTAAGAATCGCACATCTCTAGATTTGATAGATTTGGAAGGATTTTCTGGATCAATTAACCTATATCCCTTTGATTCATTACAATACCCTACAAACACATACTGCTTACTCTTTGCATCTAATTTCATGCGTTTTTCTTTGACAGCCTCCGTGGCGCAGTTGGTTAGACGCCGCTTGTGAAACGAGAGGCCGCGGGTTCGATCCCCGCACTGAGAGAAATGTTTGTGCAGCCCACAAATATTTCTTCCGGGTCTGGGTGTTTGTGAGACCGAAAAGTCTCTCGTAGTACCTGACACCCACGACACAAGACTCGATCTTAGTGTGGGGTCAGGACTATGTATGTGACTGTTGGGTGTTATTTATTTATTTATTTATTCTTTAGGAATCATTGGATATGCAACACAGCCAAATATTCTCAAATAAGATAAATTAACCTTATTACCAGACCATTTCTCTTCAGGAGTGGTCCCTCTCACTGCCTTACTCGGTGACTTGTTTTTAATAAATATTGCCGTATTCAATGCCTCAGCCCAAAACCTTTGGTCCAGTCCAGCATCTTGCAGCATGCATCGTCCCGCCTCCATAATTGTGCGATTAGCCCGTTCTGCTACACCATTCTGTTGTGGAGAGTACGGTATAGTCGTCTGATGCTCGATGCCATGCTCACGAAGAAAAACCTGGAACTGTTTATTCACATACTAAAGATAAAGATAAAGATAAAGATATTTATTTTGTGAAACATGAGTGACAATAAATTTGTACAAGATCTTCAGTTTTAAAAAAGTAGCTACATGTTTTGCCTTTTAAGGCGTACAAAATGATACTCACGACCATTGTCTGTTCTAAGCATTTTAATTCTTAAATTCGTTTGATTTTCCACCAGCTTTTTGAAAATCTTAAATACAGGCAATACTTCATCTTTACTTTTAATAAAATAACCAAAAGTCATCCTTGTAAAGTCATCTATAAATATTAATAGATATTTACAGCCGCTAAATGAAGAAACTGGCATAGGCCCACATAGATCAGAATGTATAAGACCTAGTTTCTCAGTGGCTCTATTAAAAGATTGCTTTGGAAATGGTAATCTACTCTGCTTCCCTTCAATACACGCAATACAGGGAATATGTTTACCAGAAGTATAATTAATTTCACTTGCCATATCTTGTTTTAGTAAATCCATGCTTCGTCTATTCAAATGCCCAAGCCTACGATGCCATAAATCCTGCGATGAGTTTACCTCACTCAATTCCGAAGACTCAGTACGTTTCTTGTCCAATGACTGTTTTTTTTTTTTTATTGCCTTGAATGGCGAGACGAGCAAGCCGTTCGCCTGATGGTAAGCGATACGACCGCTCATAAACAGTAGCAACATTCCACTGCGCTCGCCATCCTGAGACATAAGATGTTAAGTCTCAATATGTCCAGTAGTTGCTCTGGCTACAATGTCCTTCAATCCGAAACACAACAGTGCATTTAAGCAGTGTTGTTTCACGGGAGAAATAGACATTGCGGTGGTACCTACCCAGATGGCATCTCACATATGAGAGACCTACCACCAGTGGATGTCCGACTTACTCAAAGTCACCGGTCGACACGCCGCTGCAGCCAGCTCGTGTTCAATTCTCGAATCTCGATTGTTGACATTCCAAGTCCAATTGGTAGACGCCATTCACCATCGTAGCACTGGCAACTGCAACTTTACCATAATACATGTTACATTTATTTGCACTAAAATGTACCTGAAATCCTTTCGAAGCCATTTTCCCAACTGAAATTAAATTTGTCGACGAACCCGGAACGTAAATGCCTTCACACAATTTTGTAGTTTTGGTGTGCCCTTCTAATAATAATTCTACATCACCATGACCTTCACTATGCATGTTTTCTTTGTTGGCAACTGATACTACGCGAGGAGCATCCACCACATAATTTTGTAATAATTTCTTGTTGTTTGTCATATGACAAGTTGCACCAGAATCTATATACCACGCATTTGAATTAATGTCAACGGATAATGCTGTCAATATTTCTCCGTTCCACGACTTTTCATTTGATCTCGCGCTTTTGTTTATCTTCGCCGGACAATTTTTAGCATAATGATTTGCCTTTTTGCATATGAAGCACTTGCTCTTCGAAGAAGGTTTATTTACATTTTTGCCGTTCCTGTTTGCAAACATAGCACTGTCCCCGTTCTTGTCAATGTCTCTGCGTAATTTTTCTTGTAGTAATTTACTCTTTACTTTTTCGCTACACAATTTAACGTTTGAGTTTTCTAACGCCATAATCAGCGGATCGTAATCAGGGCTAAGACCACTTAATATCAACACTGACAAAAAATCATCGTCCAACGGTGCATTTATGTCACGGAGTTGTTGGTCGAGGTCTGTAATCCTCCACGCACACGCTGGAGGAGTGCCCAGCCTGGGACGAGGAGCGCAGCGCTCTCATCGCGGTCGTGGGAAGTGACCTTTCACTGCCGGCCGTGGTCGCCGCCATGGTCGGCAGCCGGAGTTCGTGGCGAGCCATGCTCTCCTTCTGCGAACGTGTCATGTCGCAGAAGGAGATCGCTGAGCGGGATCGGGAGCAGACCGATCCCGCTCGACGCCACAGGAGACGTAGGAGGCGCCGGGACAACAACTAACCCGGCGCCGCAGAGGCCACGCGGGGCCGCCGTCCCTACCTTGGCGGCCCCCGAGACGCGACGCAACACCCGTCATTTGCCGCGTCGCTAAGCGGCGGTGCACAAAGAGGCGGTCTTGGCGCGTCCGTTCATCGGTATCCCGGGGCCGTCTCTCAAGTGCACCGATGGTGGCCGACGCGGGGTTTTTCCTCAAAAGATAGGCTTCCATGTCATTAAATTGTTCCAGCTTCAATCCAAACATTGTGCGCAATAGTCCAAGACGTCTACACAGACCTTTGTCTTCATAAGCTGTTTTTAAGTTGTTCCAAGCCTCAAAGCCAGTGGCTGCGTTTCGTACATGCGAAAACGATGACGGCTGCACCATTAAACATATTTTTGCAAGAGCCCGTTGTTGCTTGCGATCGTTTCTGTTCTTAGGGACACCCAACTCGGCCTCTTCCATACAGTCCCATAGGTCTTCATGGATCAAGTACACACGCATTAAAAATTTCCAATTTCCATAATTGGATATACCGCTGAGCTTCTCAAAATTAATTGATATGCCTGAACTCGTAGCTGTAGACGACGATGATGCCGACACCGCCGGTGGCGATTGATGAACATTTTTCGGCATTTTGTTTTTAATAATTTTCTATCTACGCACACTTGTTTTACAAGAGTCCTGGGCCCATAACCTGATGGGTTATAGGCAGAGTAAAAGCAGGATTGATATAACAGTAAAGGATTTAATATACAAAGAATACACATACAATGACATCGAAAAGAATATGACAAGTGCGAACAGAACAAACTACATTTTAATTAATTGTTTCGTTTATATACAGTCCTAACACCTATCTTAAACAATTTATTTTGCTCATGTTTACCCGCTACAACCAGGACCCCGCCTTCAAATCGGATGACTCAAGTGATTGACATAATAGTAGTTTTGTCTCACGCGTGTTGTCTTCGTGTGCGACGTGAGGCTCTATCTGCAACCATGTTGCGTCCACACGCATCCATTATCAATTACCACAGACACCATTCGACGCCTTGGCAAGGCCTTTTTGTCTTTTAGAATGAGGAAACTCCTCATAATAATTTGTAATATTAGAACTGGGACCACCACAGCGTTTTGGTATATAAGCCTTTTATTTAATTAAGGTGAATAATCCTAAAGTTGGGTCTTCCATATCAGCGGAATGTTGCTTAAAGTTGCTTTAAGCTAGAAAGGAAGATGCTTGATGATGAATCGGTGATACAGTCTAATTTGAATTATAGTCTACTACAGTATCCGATTGTGACTAAATAGCTAGATACAATGGCCAAAATCACTATTATAAAGTCACAAGACAGTCATAAATTCTTCATGATCTCTTAGAATCTTTGAAGGTTACAAAATAACTTGATTTATCACTATATTTCAGTCCGAAACTTTACCTAATAAACTAATAGGTTTTCTGTTATTACTACATTGGACTAGATCATAATAATACACCTCTATATTTTACGAGAAACAATACCAGCAGGAACATAACTACAAAATATTACCGCATCATAAATAAACATACTACAACGTGAAATAGCATCTAACACAAACAGCATAAAACAGACTTTGGCGTGTAAAAGAGGGCTCAGGAACACATTGATTCGCCCCAAAAACAGTAAACAATGTAACAATACAAAAATCTTTTGGAATCCACCCAAATCCGTACCAAAGGTCAGCAGAATACGGAGATCGGAGATATCCTATGATTTTAATATGCATAATAAACACAGATCCACTTTTACAACGTATTCGTGTACAATATTATAGAAATCATGAACAATAAATTATGGGGTAATCCTTTGGCCAGTTTCCATGCGAACTTTATCACAAGGATAGGCGTGGTGACGTAAAATAACCCCGGTTCAGATGGTACACACTGCACTCGCGAACATCAAACTGTTTTTATACATTTTTCAAATGTGTTTTGATAGATCTTGTAGCGAAATTGTTACTATGACTTTCATTTCTAGTTAAGTGACGAAATTCTTAGTGCGATATTAGTCTTAATTCAGTTTAGAAGTACAAATAAATTAAATCTCAGATAGTTATATTTAGTTAATAATTTTAGATGATTATTATTTCATTTACGCCTTAGACTGCCTTTTCTTTCTCCTATTTATATATCCGTCTCATTGTGCCTGTAAGAAATTACCTAGTGTGATAAGGCCGCCACTTGTACTATTATTATTATTTTATAATTTCTAAATAGTATATCTGTATAGTGCCAAACATAATTAAATAATTTTGGTAAATGTAGAGCCATACATATTAGTTATTATCGACGGCAAAAAGCTTCTACTTGTCATTCGACTTAATTATGCTGGCCTATATTTTTGCTTTCGTTAATATACCTATCTTTTATTATGTGCTAGGTGGACCATTTGGAAGACGATGCCATTTGTATAATATACGATAATAATGTAATTTGGAGGAAAATTCTATTCATAAACCAATATTCCAACCGCGCCTTCTTAATGCAAATTGAAACATCTTATTTGACTAATTAAAATACAAAATAATCGCTATATTAAGCAAACAACTTCATATTATCCTCTTCTATTAGCAGATATCGCCAAGTCAGCCATCTGTATGGCGATTTAGATTGCGGCCGAGTTTTATCTAGAGCGATTCCTTCTTCGTTCCCACTTCATTACTACATAAGCTTGTATGTTAATAAATTTGTAACACCTCCGCCGCTTTGTAGATAATGTTCATACGAACGATTTAAATATAAATGTGTGTTTTGCATTTATTATGTCGGAATATACTGTTTTGTTCGGCGTTGGTTTGTTTATAAGTCAACGGTATCTATACCTATTCACTATAAATGTATTATTATTGTATTCCTAATGTTTAAATTCGTTTTGGATGTTTCCGCTGTATTCAGTAACGTATTAACGAGATGATAGGATAAGGTAAATAGGTCTGAAAATTGGTAATGAACTTACATTGTTTTTAAAAATCTATTGCATGTTTACAGAGCATGTTAATAGATCGAGACCAGTGACGTGCCATAGGAGTGGGCCTATGTCCAGCAGTAGACGCAGATATGCTGATGATGATCCTGATATTAGTAGCGACACTCACTAAAAAAAGTGGTGGATTAAACAATGTCACTCACATTCCATTTATGGAAATTTCGAGTCCAACAATCAGATATATTGGCTAATTTACATAAAACCAGAACCTTATTGATATAACGCTGTCATTGCCTGCAGTTGAGTCTTTAATTTGCATGCTTATCGTATTTGTTCAATTTGTATTGTCCGTATTTAAATAATCATTCATACATGAAAGCAACTGGCTTACAAACCGCATTAGTAACAACGTACAAATCACTTGGAAATAGCGCTTTCCTATTGAAAACAATTGGTCTAGGTTTAGCGCGTCGAACAGTACGTGTTTCCGCTTGTTTCCATAGCGGGCTGGTAACAGAATTAGGCGGGTTTAAACAATACTATTTACACAAACACATGGACAATTACAGAGGCGTTAAATCACTCGCATTCACCTACAAATACACGCGGTTTAAAACCGTATTCCGACGAAAAGGACCGGATTGGGATAGAGTTTTCGAATGGGGGCTATTTTTTTGTATAAATGTTAAATAAATTAAAACTATTGTCTTCCCACATAGTGATGAAACTGTAGATAGTCTTTACAGTACTTTCGTATGTGTAGAGTGACATAGGCTATTTTCCCAAGAAAGCAAAAAACTTTATTAAAAACCTTTTACCGATTAGATAAAACATAATGTAACTAAAATAGAGAAATTATTAAACTAAACTATAGGTATAACACTCATCTAAGCGTACCTAAAATAGGCTATGGCTGTTCATTGTATACAACATTATATCCAAATACTTATTCATATTTTTACATCACAAAGAATAATACACAATTATAAATAAATAACACAATGCAACAACACACATTAATTAAGTCATTTCCTTACACGAGTCAGTAATAGCTGCCAGATACTGTCATCGGCTTTAGATATCTGTCTGAGAGATCACAAGCTAACTGGTCTTATGCAGATAATTTTACAAATCCGAGCGTAGCTACATGAAATTTCTAGACGTGTTTCCGATTTACACTTTACGTTCTAATAAGTATTAATTGCGGTTGCTAAACGAGACTAGTGTCTAGTGGATTACGTTTTTATACTAATTTATTTGTATCAGGCGATATTTTATTACCTGTATTTAGATACTGGTGTTGTTGTAATTTTAACTGTAAACGGAAATATTAAATATATTTATTATAATTGGGTACACACCTTGTTTCTGTCTAGTGCCGTGGCTGAAGGGAGATTAAAATAAAAAAGCAGATTTACATGAATTTGTATCAAGTGAAAGTTATAGATTTTGAGTATTGTCAAACATTTTTATTGTATGTTCTCGTAAAACTTGCATAGAAATTAAACCAAGTATTTACTCTGTACATGTAAATGTAAAAGGTACCTTAAAAAAACTTGTAAACTAAAATTTTATTAAGTAGCTGATTGTCTTGAAAATTGTCTTTTCAAAGCGGTAATTAATTGAGTCTATTAGCTTATTACAGTTGATACATTTCCTCTAAAATTGTGGTCACTGGGCCCCTATAAAATTTCCAAATCCGTCCCATACCAAAGTAAATATAATGCGACGGTGGCTCTCCCAATTCAGCCGGTAGTCACGTACAAATCTATTTTTACGTGTATTTGGAACCAAACTCTTTTGATATCACATCGGCTGATGCGGCGCCCTTTGATCTCCGGTGGTCGGACATAAATTTCGGCAGTGACAAATAGTCGTCGGTGATAGATGGCCTGTGTTGTGCTACCTTAATTTTAATTTATTAGATTCCTGAGGTAAAGACGGTTGGATATTGTTTTCTCGCGTCGCGGGTACATATTTTGTTGTGTTGGGAATTTTTATAGCATTTTTGTCTGTTATTTATAGTGTTCAAGTGGATATCGGCGAAGAGGCTTGCGTAATATGTTAAGTAGAAGGTGGTGTATAGTTTTAAATTTATTTGATTTTTTTATTCTGGGAGGCAAAAGTATACCTGATATTGACTAGGTATACTAGAATACACTAGAGTATTGACATGGTAGAGCCAATTAGCTGTCGACGTTTGATATAAGAAGATCGTTCTAGTCAAATTTTCTTTAGTTACTGTGGACCAATAATCCTGAAGATATGGCTATGTTGGCATTATCGTAACTGAATACCAAAATCCGCCGTCGTGATGAAAATGAGTTAATTGAGTATATTGACAAAGTCTGCCTAAGCCTTAATAATTCCGGCCCTGGACCGAGAGGGAAACCATAAAACCGCTGACTTGATAACGTCAAAGAAGATATGATAGACAATAGCCTTATCATAGAGGATGTTGAAGATCGGATGAAAAGGAGGAAACTTAGTTGCAAGGCGGACACTGGCACCGGCCGGGATAACGCCTAGGTAAAAGTAAGTAAGGTTAATAGGAGATCCTTGCGGAGATCTATTTTCAGCAGTGGGCTTCCTATGTCTGAAGATAGAGAATGAGACAGATAGCAGTAAGTAAGAAGTGGCTCATGTAAGTATATAGTGTATTAAAGTGTTCAGACTATAAATGGTTTCGCCCGCACTGTCATGATTGTGGCAACCAGTGAGATATTAACAATTCTCCCTGGTAACTGCTTTAACCAGAACGTACTTTAAAAAAAAAGACAGTCATTGAGTTCATTTTACTATATGAGCTCAATTAAGACAGCCTTTGTTGCTCTGGGAGTTTCTTGCACCTTTGCTTCTCGAAATTTACAACACTTTCCGAAGCGGTGGCGCAGTAATCAGCGATTCAAAAGTTCTGGTGAAAGACTATTTAAGTAAAGCATATTTCGATTTTGGTTTAGTTGTAGTCACTTTGGCCGTGTCGTGCAAAAGAAACTATTGATTCTACCGTGGCAAGATCAAACTAGCCTGATATTATACAGGGTATATCAAGACTGCTACCGAAAACGAAGCTGGGTGGTAGTTTAAGCGACTTCAGATACAATGCAGCAGAAAAAGTTGCAAAAAAAGCGACAATTATTTTTTTTGTAATTTTTTTCCTATGGCCATATTTGGGTGGTAAATACATTTTTTTCCGAAAATAATAGTGTATACCCTTTTATTTATAAATATTCTAAGGTGTAAAAGAATTTAAATTATTATTTTAGCAAAAACTATGGATTGACCACCCAAAAATGACAATATTTAAAAAATCATAAATAATAAATGTCTCGTTTATTTGCGAAACTTTTAGTTGCATTGGGTTTGTAGTCACTAAAACTACCACCCGGCTTCGTTTTCGGTAGCAGTCTTGATATACCCTGTATATTATAGCATTTAATATTGACGACTTAATTCCTAGATCATTCCCCAGAAGTATGAAGCATTAAATTGAAACTGATGCGTCTATATCCACCCCGATCATATTTCACAAAGTTTCTCTAACAAAGTATGGCGGTTACAACAAGACCACCACCACATCTTTTTGCCAGGCCAAAAATAAGCTAGAGTCAGTCAAGTTCAACGGCTAAACTAAAGTAAACACACTCGACAAATATTGCGGCCGATATGCGCCAACATTATATTTTGTAGTTATTACAAGATGTGGAGATTTTAAATCGATATGTTTTAAAATCGATCCTTGGTTTTAAGACTGCGCGAAACTTAATTATTAGGTCGATTACATTGTACATTTCATAAATATATATTTTTCTTTTTTTGTATTCAATACTTTGGCTACCATCTGATGGATGCTAACCGACTGACCATCAAAGATCTCAAAATTTAGAAAAATAGAGTAGATTAGATACCTTTGACAATAGCTAGAATAAACCACGGTAATTAGAAAATGTCAGAAGTTATTATGTTAAATAAGTAATCCACTACTATAATTACATTTAATTGACGTAAAAATGCCTAACGGTAATCGATTTTCCGATCAATTCTACACTAAGAATTACAATCGGTGCAACAATCGATTTTTAGCAAGAATCGAGTTATTACCGCATTCGCGTTTTCCTCGCAACGAGGCGAGCGCCGGTGCACGCGCGGCCGCCAACAATTGGTCTTTATTAAAATTTAACGATTGTTTTACGACATCGCGGTGGAAATTAGACGCAGTTGTTGTGTAATTTAATCGTGAATAGTGGATTAATACGTGTTTATGCCGGAAGCATTAGTTATAGATTAAAAGGAAACGTTCAATGGACACGGTTATAAGTAATGGTGTCGTGTCGCATGTCGCGGTTATAATGTTTGATGATGATGGAATAGCTTGGGAATAAATGTTTAAATTCATTTGTAAAATAAATAACTTTATATGGTTTGAATTACGTTGAAAGCGTTTTGAAGTGCGGATAAAGTCACTTGCAGATTAAAATGTTTAACTGATATTAAACTTATTTTCATTCCTTAGAAGAAACCAGGTAGACTTGGAACTTATTCAAGAAGTCAACAACTATAATATAGTACCCTATTGAAATAAAACTATTATTTACGGATTTTATCGCGGATTTGGTTTAATTTTTACATTTTTTATCTTTCTGGGCGTTTCGATTACTTTACAGCTTTCGTGATCACAGGGCGGACTGAGGTATTAGGCATTCGCCCAGTGACTTGCAATTTAGCAACCCTTTTTAATAATTAAAGTAAATTGCTCCGTGCTTCGCGGAGTAACAGAAAAGCTTTAGATTTTGTAACAAAACATGGTCGATATCAGTCAAAATCAGCCCAATAATATCACGAAAATGTTCCATTAAAATTATGCCACTCTCCCATACGAATGGAAACATATTTCTAATTCTGTAAATCAAACATCACCATCGCTCAGCGACACATGTTACAAAACAGCCATAAAAACGGCATAAAATCGCACTCTAAAAAATATAATTTATGATCATTGCGGAGCGTATCTCACATTTGTACCAGTTTCGACAATTAAGTGTAATTGTAACTAGCGTACGAATGTGGCAACTTCACAGATAACATATTAATACGCTATTGACTAAAGTGTTTTTTTATTTAAAAACCTCTTTACAACCTCGAAGCTATGGCCAGATGAACCAAATGCGTAAAGAAGTAACTTTTTGCTAAAAGTTGTCCGTGATTCAATTTTATTTCAAGTCCGATAATCTGCAATTTACCACCGTTGCAGACCTTGACTTAGGTCGTCTCTATGAAACTCTCGAATTTAAAATTACCAGTTCTCATCAATAGGCATTTAAGGCGGATGATTATCGTGTCCAGTGTCCGTTTATACTTCGTCTATCGTCTATGTGCGTGTGTCGACTTTTGGGACGACAAATAAAATATAAAAAACATATATTAACCGCCTTGATATTAATATGTTTTTATAATATACACACCAGGCATTTGTACTCGTAATGTAATATTATTAAACATGTGCAATATAATGAAAAGTAAACCGAGAAATACTGTTCCTAATATTGTGACAACAGCATGACAACGCCGCATTCGGACGCGAACAATCGACAATCTTTAAAACATTAAATAAATAAATAAATTACACCCAACAGTCACATACATAGTCCTGATTCGAGTCTTGTGTCAGTATTTTCGGTCTCACAAGCACACAGACCCGGAAGAAACATTTGTGGGCCGCACAAACATTTCTACCGGTGCGGGGATCGAACCCGCGGCCTTGTTTCACAGGCGGCGTCTAACCAACTGCGCCACTGAGGCTGTCAAAATTTCATTGTCATTTATTCATGTCATAAGGATTTTTATAGTGACGAAAATGAATGTACAACCCATTGGGTAATTAAGATTTGACGTAAAAATCTCTCCGAAACGTTGACAAACCCTGACCACATTAATATTTTAACAACAAACCTCAGAGTCGACGACCTTAGATTTTCAGACGTGTTTATGAAAACATTTTCCCACGTAATAGCTTTACGTTAAACACTGCAACTGCAAGTACCAAAGCTTCTCATTTGTTACTTGTTTACAATTAGTTTAAATACCACCCAGTTAGTTCCTTCTTATTAATAACTGTTTATGAATACTATGAGTGGGTGACGAGAGATTTTGGTATTCCAATTGAGAGTCATTCGTAAAGTCATTATGCTACTTCTTAAAAATTATTATGAACTAGAAACCTAGCCCGCCAGATAATTTTATTTGAAAATATTCTATCGCCTGTTCATCAGGGATAATAAATAAATACACCCAACAGTCACATATGTACATAGTCCTGACCCCACATTCAGATCAATAAGTCTTGTGTCGTGAGTATCAGAAAAAACGAGATACTATTCGGTCTCACAAACGCAAACATTTGTCCGTCGATCATGTTGATGATAATTGTCATTGGTCATTTGGTCCGGGAAACGAACCCGCACCCTCTCGTTTCCCAGTCGCCGTATAACCAATTTCCCGACGGAGGCTGTCAGGATAATAATACAGCAATCATAATGTAGGATTCTAACGGTAAAAGAATATTAGTATTAGAATAATAGTTTAAAATATTGTTGCCTAAAACGTGCCAAGTAAATAAAGTAATTGCATTAGCTGGAAAAAATAATAATAATAATAGCCTAATCGTTTGACAAGCCTCTTTCCCATCTATTCATAGGCCTAAAGCTGTTGGATTTTACTATTAATTTACCAGATCGAGTAATTATGTATAAGTATATATGCTTTTTGAAATTGCTGAATTCTGACTTCTTCCATAATGGTGTTGTGATAATAACTATCGAAGAGGCTATGTTCAGCTAGTAATCAAATCTCAATTTTCCTAAATCTAAATATGTTGTTAAAAAGCGAAAAAACCAAATAGCGCTATAAAAATTAAGAAAAAGATAAGACGAGCCCGCACTATCGCAATTGGAATCAAACTACCCAACACGTCGGCCGCGACACATAATCATAATTTCAACACGAAAAACAAATATAGAATCGTTTTAAAATACGTGTTAAACTAATAATAACCGTCCATTGTGTACAGTGAGACGTGTGGACAAACAGACGGACACTGACGGCGCCACACGCCTCCATTACTTTCTTGTTTGTATATATATAATTCTTAACATTGACTTTTCGAGCACGAATTTGCTTGCTTGAATTTGCCCGACAAGTGTCGGATTTTTATGAAAGTGGTTGGATTTTGAAATTGAAATTCTTTGTGTAATGATCAAAGGGGTGACAATGTGAAAGGATGTTAAAAACCAAATATTTTTTCACGAAATCATGCTAATTTGACAAAGCTTTTGATGACCGCACTTCTTGTCACTTCACACACTTCTTTTCAGTATAAAACGTCAACTTCAATTACTAAAAAACACCGAACAAATCTCAAAAAAATTGATTTAATTTCATGAAGTCAATGAAATATTCGTCTAACTCTTCTTATAATTAATTATTATTTGTGTGCAACGTAAATGTAATAATGAATAATTAATGTGTTTGTATATATTTTAAAATTAAATTTATAAAAGGACGTACGTACAGTACAGTTAGCAACATAAGTCGCTGAACACTTCACATTTTTGATAACGTTTTTATGAATTAAAATGTGTACACGTACTCCTCTGTAGTCGTAAAATATAACCAAGTAATGTCACCTATGTCGAGAAGTGCCACACGATATAGAAACTAATTATAATTTTGGATGATATCACAATTCCAAATCTCGTGAAAGTGTAGCTACTTATGTTGCTGACTGTACCTGTAGGACGTACGTACCTGTAATTCATAGAGACAGGTAAAGTCACGTTGGATGCAGGACGCTTTAAACAAGTGGCTTTGGAGTTCTTTGGGCAGGTCTGCATTCAGCAGTAGACTTGTTACGGCCTTTTATTTAGGTACTCTTAATTATTTTTAAATGCCTTCAAACCTTTTTATACTTCATGCTGGAACTAGCCTCATCAAGAATTACTGGATAGTACCGATACAAACCATTCCTAATTTCTATCAAACTCTAGAATTATTTATTGTCCTACAAAAACCACCATTTATATCAATGTTCAAGAATGTGAACTATTAACGAAACTATGAAATAATATTATTGGTGTCGACGGTGACATTGTCCATTTAAATATTCATATTTATTGGCAAATACGTGACCGATTCTTAGAAGTTTGGACAGACTTTAAATGGACCGCATACCGTGTTCGGCCTTTATTTTTATTTGTGTAATAATTTGTTTATAATACTAATTTACTGGAAACTATTAGTTTAAATAAATTTATTGGTTTTCTATTATGCAACCTAATTCAGCGCTATCAAACTTTTTCAATCTGTCTGATAGGTTTAATTAATCTTAGCTAATTAGGAAAACGAATTCTCCAAAATTCTAAAGGTATTCATGTAAATACATATTTTTTGTTTCCAAGTCCCCCTTTTCGTTTTTTTTTTTTGTTTTTGACTAAATTCGATGCGGGTTAAAGCTAGTGTCCCTGAGAGACTCGCCGAAGTACTGGTGGTAGGTCTCTCATATGTGCGAGGCCATCTGGGTAGGTACCACCGCAATGTCTATTTTTCTCGTGAAACAACACTGCTTAAATGCACTGTTGTGTTTCGGATTGAAGGACATTGTAGCCAGAGCAACTACTGGACATATTGAGACTTAACATCTTATGTCTCAGGATGGCGAGCGCAGTGGAATGTTGCTACTGTTTATGAGCGGTCGTATCGCTTACCATCAGGCGAACGGCATGTTCGTCTCGCCATTCACTGCAATAAAAAAAAAAGAACTTCGGAGCTTATTGTCAATTCTTTGCGTGCCACCGATGATCCTGGCTGACAGGAGTTGCTGTGGCGGGTGTGAATGCGGGAAAGTCTCTCACATCAACATGTATGATATGATAGAGACTTATGGTTCGTAGGGTTCAAAATACAAATGGGTCAATTCGGTCGGTGTGTTGTTTTTCCGAACGAGGGAGATCGCCGAGTTTCCGAACGCCTACGCGATGGTGTAAATAAAATAAGTGACAAAAGCGGTGTAAGCGATATAAGCGGTGTTAACAAATGCGCTCAACCGCGTCACAACTTCATAACACCCGTGACAAATTCATCGGGCAGACATCAAAATAGACGGGGCGCTGCCGTTCAATGCATAGGCATACGCGGACTACTTCAGTCACTTGGGTAATAATTACAATCAAATCAAATCACATCCCACGTAAGATTTATGAAAAATTTAAACGCTAGAATAAAAAAAATAATTTTACAAAATTCCGTATTGAAAGTTAGGAAGAATTACAAAGATTTATAAAAAAAAAACAATATTAGTTCTTCGCTGAACGTTGATCGAAGAATAGTAATTTAAAATTATAATTCATGTTAATAATAATCCTTTGTTAACGAGCAAGCAGGTCACGTAGTAGTAAGTGATCACTGACGCCCATAAACATCCACAATCATTGATATGTTGTCGGCCCATCAGTTCGGAAGTGGAGCGGGAAGGAATAAGGATGGGAAAAAGGGGTATTGGGCATCCAACAAATCACTGAACGAAACGTGACGGCAAAGCTGTCGCTTCACGTCGATCTCCTGTGAGATAGTGGTAGTGGTAGAGCCAGCCCATTCATGACTCAGCAGTCATGACTGACAAGAACGTGGCTCTGCCTCTGCTGAATTCATGGTCACTTTATCATTTTACCACAGGCTGTGAACACCATGACACAACTATGCATTAACACTGCTGTTATCAAACAGGATTTCTCCCATCAGGGAGAAATCCACATTGCGATGGTAACTATCTGGGGAATGAAACCTCTTAGTTCTGTTTTGTTTCTATTTGAATTTAACTTATTCAATATTTGATTGAGAGTGGATCAATCGTACTTTCGATTGTAGAGTAGGCCCGTGCCCTGCTGTGGGACGTATATGGGCTGATACGATACGATACGATACGAATATTTGATTATTTTCTAGATTACTGTTGTCAATATTTTATATTTTTTAAATACATAGACCTAACAACAACAACCTAGGTTGCCTCCCACAAATGAGGCCTGTGCCCTACGTTGGAACATTTACGAGCAGATCTCTGTCATCTATCATTTCAAATCGCACGCTCTCCTACCTTACACCCCAAGCTGTCACCGTTACAATTGTCACATCACAGAGATGATGTGTTTCGAGCTCGCCCGCTAGGGAACCACAAAGCCGCGGTCTACTCAATCTTATTGAATCATAAACCCAGGCCTTTGTCTTAGGCGAGGAACTGGGTTGAAGTAATTGATTCGGGATATCTAGGTTGAATATATTGAGTGACTTGGAGAATGGGGGAAAGACGACTGTGAAAATCAGTGGGTTTGGCTCAAGCATTCGTGTTTGTTTGGGTTTGTAGAAAATAATTATTATTCTTTAGACCATATAGTAGATATGTGATGAGAGTTGAGACTGTTTTGTCGTCAATTGAAAATACAAAAGCTTTATACAGTTTGAAAAATACTGCCGAAAAGATAATTCTTTGTTTTATTCTATACCGGTAATGATTTAGTAAAAAGCTCACTCACTTAACCATTGATAGGGTCGATATTCCTGTAAAGCAAAGGTCAATTAATTACAAATTGAGCATATTTAAATCTGATGTTATTACACAAAAATACATTACATTCTAATTCATATTGTCAAATGGGGAGCCAACAATGTAAGGAAACAGAGCTCCTTCTCAATACAGAAGAGTCCCTCATACAATTCCAAAATGATTTTGTTAAACTCATAGTTGTGACAAGTACAGACATAAACATGGAAACATAAAAAATACTAATAATAACTTACAATACGATGTTTCACTATGTGCCACTGTGAATGCAAGTGATAAAGGACTCTACGCCCTGGTGATAGAGTTGGTATTGGTAAGTGAAGCTGTAGTAAGCTTTGAGTACAACAATGAGATCAATTACCCCGCGTCGAAGCAGGTAGACACTTACTGTAACATTAGTTCGTTCACACGAGTTCGCTTGTGAAATATGTAGAATAAATTTAATTTTTTTGTGAAAATGAGTATTAATATTTATTTAGAAATCAGGGATAAATGAGTAGTGAATTTGTATGCATACATGTATAAAAAATCTCATAATATCTGTTATATATATCCCTGAAGGGATAGGCCAAAATTTCGCTAATACAACATAAATATAACCAATATGTTGCGTTTATTTTTATGTCTCAAACAGAAAGAGCTTATCTTGAGTCCTTTCAGTCTCATACAACTTTCGTGACGTTATCAAAACGAAAACCGATTGCCAAGTGGAAGGCGCAACCTGGGAACCGAACCCAGGATACCATCCTTCACTGGCAATGTAAGCTTGTAAAGTAAAGCACGGCAAGTAATAAAATACTATATTATATTTAAAGCTCATGATCAACGTACAAACACAATTCCCCATTGAATTATTATATAAACGAAAACAAAAGATGTTCAAAACGTTAACATGTTTTGCATTTCACTAACTCGTCTGCTTTATTCCCAGCTTTCGTAAAGGAGTTTCTCTCCCTCTCTACCCTGTAGAGATAGAAAGAGACAGATAGAGTCACCAGAGCACACAATGTCTTAGCCTTTCCGTATGTTAATGAATACGGATGAACCGCAAATATCAGTTAGTAATTTAAAAAGTTCATGACTTTTCTACACTATCTCTTGTTTTGTAGGTTTTTTTTTCTATCAGGAAGTATTTGTATTTTTATGGTCTCGTAAAACCATGTCTTGAAACATATTTTTATTCTGGTCACACAAATATTGATATTCCTTCGTTGCGGGAATCGAATCCGCAACCTCTTGTCTCACAGCTTGTTTCTTCACTAACTAGGCCACGGAGACTATTAATATATGAACATTTTCCAAAGAAGATCGGAACCTCACCTATTTTCATGTGCATTTTATTATTCCACAATATAAATGTAAACCAACAAAAACATTAATTTTAAGTTTTATAGTCCATGTTATCCATCACTAAACCAGGCCCTTGGAATTTTCTCACGTCCTCCGCATAAACGTTAAAAATAATTAATGATCCAATTTTCTTCTAGTATTTCGTAATTATTAAAATATTACAAATATACTGAGCATTGTAGTTCACAAGACATTCGAAGATTAACCCTTTAAGAGATAGGATACAATCTGTAGTTTTACGCGGAATATTTGAAAAAAACAAATAGTAAAAAAAGTTACATCTGCAATAATAAAATAAAATACAATCAGCCATAAAACGATATAAGTATTTTAATTGTGATGAATAAATAAATTTTACTTTACCTACAAATATTTTATCATGTTTTTACAAGACGTGATAAATAAATATTTATTCGAAAATCAGGGATAAACAAACATATAAATTGGAAATTATGCAACTAGATCTATGTTCAAATCCGTAGGGTAATAAATAAATACCAAAAAGCGAACCACAAGTGTGCACAAATACGCAACAGCATCAGAAATACCCAACCACGCGTATAATCCTTCTATTAACATTATTGTTACCAATACCACGAATCCAATAGCGATCGGTTCAAACGAAATCTTTTCAGCGAGCTTTGCCAAGTTCAACAGCAAGCTGTCGCTAGACCAGTACCCGACGCAAGCGCAAACAGCTAACACGCACCGGACAAACGGGAATAATCGAATCGACTAATAATATCGATTAAATTACCGATTTTTACAAGAATAAATGTCACGGGTCTTTTGTTTTTAAAGTGTTCTTTTTTTGAATGTGCTTTTATTTTAAAATAAAATATGTTGCGTGCCAGTGCCAGTGTTGTGATTAGTGGAAGTGTTTTGTGAGTGATTTTGACAGGTGAGTCTAATTATTTTGACAGTTAATGAGAATAAATTATAGTATTTTAGTTAGAATTACAACGTCTTATTTTGAATTTGGAGCAGCGCAACACGCGTGGTGATTATGTTACTACGTTTGGCGGGAAAAAAGTTATATTATTTTATAAATAAAATATACATATTCTATTATTTGTTTATGGTATTTACTTATTCATAATCGATAATCGCCATTCACTTCGATAATTATCTTTAATTTTTGCGCGAATTAATGAGATATTTCTAGAATTAATGAAAACGTGGTGTAGATAATATCGCATAGTTAAGTAATACCCGTCACGAATTTGTAAAATTTACCGATAATTGTATAAAACAGTAATTGAGTACTTAAAGCAATTTTGTGTGATTTAAGTTATTGCGTTTAAATTAAGTTGAGTTGATTAATTTTGTAACTAAATATTGAGTATGACCTAAATGTAACGATTTTTTTATCGTAACAGGATGTTGACCAAAATTTAAAGATATGTTACACAAACTTTTCCTGAGTTGAAACTATTTACCTACCATATTGAAATGAGTTTAAGATACATGGTAACAAATTGGTAAGGATCTAACTCTCAAAGGGCACAGTATTGTCCATATATTTTTAAGATGAAATTAATTAATTAAAAAACTCTCGGATCAATAAGAAATTCTTGTTTTTTGATGCTTAAACTAATAAAACATAATATGTACTAATCATATAGAGCATACCTGGACATGTGCCCATAACACAGGTAAACGAAACATATTTGCAGCAAGTCCCTAGACGCTGTTCATTTTCAACAGACCCCTGTAAAATATAGGATAACACAAAATATCTATATTCTACCTCAGAGGAACCAGATATTTTGAAGAAACCATAAGTCACAAAGTTATAATACAAGCTTCTTGATCTCATTACATTTATGCTAAATCTACCTTGGGAACGAGTCCTCGTCTTCAATAGGGATTAAAAAAAAAACCAAACAATTAATTGCTAACATAGTAAAAAAAATCTCTGTTGTCATTCCATCGTCACAATGAAGCCATCTGTAAACGAAATGTTAACGACCACTTTAAAAAAGAAATTTATATCATCAACAATTGAAATAAATAAGACAACAGCACACCTAATACCACTAAAACAGCGACTGTCAAACTATCACCCGCTTTTACTATGTCAAGGAAGTCAAAACACAAACCGAGCCGATTAGCTGTGCAATGTATTGCTGCTGAAAATAGATGCGAGAAAAAAAAATATTACCCGAATGACAGCTGTCATTTGATATTGTAACTGAACGTGTACTATAATATATGTATGTATAATTTTTTAAAATCGAACGTGATTAAAAGTGTACGAATAAAAAAACAATAGCGATAAAAGAAAGTTATGAAACTGGAAATTAAATCTCCGTATTATTTTATATTTGTGCATGTGCTTTTTACCCTTATAAGTGACAACTTCTAGAGAGATTGGAAAACAATTTTGTCTCTATAAAATTTTACATCATAATTCAGTCTAGTCTATGTTGAACATACATAAGCCTTGCTCAGACAGTTGACACAATTTCTTTCTTTCGGGAAGCAAGTTTATTTCCATTGGAATGTCCTCGATGTGTAAAGTAGTGAAACATGCGTGACGCCACCCTCACGGTGCGTGGTGGCTAGACGGTTTCAAGAGCAACATAACTATAAATCAAGTAGGTGGTGCAGCCGCCCCGCGCTGAAACGTTGATGACTCTACTGGCTGCATGCGGGGCTTGGCGCGAGACATGAGTGTTAGCGATTTAAATATATTGCGGGGAGTGGTTTGTAGTATGTGGCTAGGGTGGTTTTAAAGCGTTAAGTTTTGGGTATATTGCTGTTTTTTTTAAGTTGTGTCTCATTTCAGAGTTGACCCTTGCACTTTTGAAGAATGTATTGAGTTTTCTATTTGTTAAAATATTATAGGTAGTAATTGTTCTGTTGAAACTAGGTAGACAGATTATTAATTCAGTTAATGGGTATTGTGAAATATTTGTTTATTTCGAATAATTCTAATGAGAATCACGACATAATATGTATAAACGGCTCTAAGTTAATAAGTTACCACACGGTAATTTATATTTAAATAGAATTACCTTCCTTCCATTCATCAACAAAATCCGGGAGTTTTCAATCCTCGAGGTTTTGAGTATGTGTATGGGCGGTAGTGATCACTTTCTATAGCATAGGCAGTTTAGCTAGTTTATTTACTACAATACAAAAAATGGAAGTAGGTTAGTGAGTATAACAAAAGCGCTAACAACATAACCAATCGAATAAATAACTACAACTATAATCTACTTTCCAGCGCCTTGATTTATGTTTTCCTAACTTAATGCGATGTTTTAAAAAAAACAGTTTATATTTAAGTCTTAATATAATTATGATCAAGCTGTAAAGAGCAATCTTCAAAATAACCAAAAAAACAATTTATATCCGCGATCGCTTATACCTTACACCACCGACCATCAAATAAAATCCCTCCGTGTACACACGACGAAGTAAAGTCTACATTGACAAATCGCGCCAATTACCCACCACTAATAGTTTCATCCGAAACACCATCATTGCCCGGCAATCGGAGTTTCTGTCTGATATTCGACATCTTTACGACACTTTAACTGACTTTACGAGCTAGTATATCGCTCTAGTAATGCTAATCTTGTTCAATTCTAGATCTAGTTTCTAGAAAGTAATCTATTTGTAATTGAAGGTTTTGTGTGTGGATAACCAACCAAAACAAATAACTGACTTTTTAGTGATATATTTTTTACAGATTTTATGTGAATTTTGTTTATTTTAATCGATAAAATCCGTAAAAAACTAGATTCATTCACTAAAAATTAAGTTTTACAGTCTAAGTTTTATTCCAATGTGTAATTCGCGTAAATCCAAGAAAGTATTTTGTAACAAATGGAGAAGTTATTGAATTTTTAAACCTTTTTGGTGTCTATTATAAAAAAAACATATTCTCCTGATTCCGTAGAAAAACAGCAGTAGCTTCTACGGCTGTGGCAATCAAAAATAACAAGACAGTCCTAAGCAATAAATTCTGGTCTCGAATTTCGAATTCTTTCAGAAGTCAAACACAATTTTCCCTTGTAAAGACATCGTTTTACAACAGGCAGTTATTTAAAAACAAAAGACATGCACCAGTTTATAAAACTCGCTCGACATAACAAAGAAACTTTCTTTCCGATAGTTTATAAAACAAAGAGTGCACGACACACATCGGGTTTCCTGTGCGTATGTCAATAAGTGAGAGTGTATTAGAAAAATGTCAACTATGGTTATTACGTAGGCGTGCAGGGTGATCAATACTTATGTATGAATATTGTTATGAAAGGATTTGATACGACTCTTTTGAAAAATAGACTGTTGGTTTGATTTTTTATACTAGTGATAGTGATGTAATTTTTGAAGATAATAACCAATTAGCATTGATTAAGCGAAGGATAAATTATGGGAAAAGTAATCAGTTTTATATGAGAGCGCACATCTCTCTAATAAGCTAGCAACAACTATTAAAATCTGTGAAAGTGTCTTTAGTTTATCTCCTTTTTTTAAAGTCAATTAAAATAGACCTCAGCTACATAATTATTCTCTCTATAATACCGTACCATGGTGTAGAATTTAGACCATCAGATCCATATTCAAATCGTTGTAATGTAACAATTTCAAAAATCGTTTAAGCTCTTACGTACTCTTACATTACACAACCCGAGGCAATTCATCCTTTATCCTTTGCGTGAAGAAAAAAAATAGTGACATATGGCATTACCACTTTTACGATCGCTCATTCCAAAAAGTTCCAATTTTGCATGCTTGTCGTGAAGTGTTAAGCGGAATTCGGGATCCATTGGTTTCAAATTACTAAACAAAAAGGTGGGAACGCCCGATTGAAAGGCTAGTGTGTTTCAAGTGGTCCACGTTGTGTCAATAATAACTAAAGTAGTAGCTTTATGTTGCACAGGTCCGGTAAATGAGAAAAGGCGTTTTATTATTTCTATGACTGGCTAGACGAGCATGTCGTTCGCCTGATGATAAGCGATACGACCACTCATGAACAGTAGTACGACCAATCAGCACTGTGAATTACAAAGCAATTGAAAAAGTCAGAGGTGTGCCCTGGGATTTGAACCTGCGACCATCGTGAACATGTTTGCAGCCCCGTTGGGTCCGTTTACCAACAGGCCACCGCGCACTGCATATTGCGTGGGATTACGATACTATTTGTGTTTTAATTGAATTATTTAAGTACAAGCAAATTGTACAATACCATAAATTGTTTTAATGGTAAAATTAATTTATGAACGTTAAACCAAAGTTCATTCGCAGTTAAATTAATATTGGACTATTATAGACACGGGCTCGCTGAGTGTTTATTAATTAACTGTGTGCAATGTATTATTTTGTCTGTTTGTGTGCATCCCCCTACTGGCAAGGCTTTTACTATATTAAGCGATTGACCACGACCAATGCTGAAAAAAGTTAATTATATATGTTTAAAATTTCATTGTTTAACCAAAATTCACATGATCAATCAGTCGATAAACTGTCGCAGAATTCTTTTCTTTCTTTATTTTTTACCATAACCTCTTCGTCTACAACTAAGATTCTAACATAAGAGTTTACACCTCGCGCTGAAATTATTCTACCGAAACAAGTTAATAGCACTTCCATGAGAACTGATTAATTGTAACCTTGTTCCGATCTAGTTTCAGTATATTTTCTGCTATCTCACCAAAACCGAAGCTAAATTTTCATAAGACACTTACAGACACACTACACTCAGACATATCGCAAAGCCAATTACGCAACTAGATACAAAATTAACGGAATAAAACACAGCTTAACCACAGACAATAATAAAAGCCCCCATATGCTATCCTGAAAATCAAAACATAAACCGAAAAACTGACTTCAAACATATTTGACCTAATTTAACAGAATGCCTCTCGAAGCGACGCGAGCGACGCGTTGACCCGGAACAAAGGAGCCGAGAGTAATGTAAACAGAACATTATAGTTTTAAAAATAATTGTACCCATAAGAATATATGGTAATGCGGTATTCCTTTTAATGCTATGGTTTATATGGAAAATTGTTTCTTTAATGATGGAATGGAAAGTAAAAGAAAGTATTCTGATAGCATGTGCAGGACATAATATTTACTTCATTTTAAATTGTTTAATATTACCACATTATTAAGTCTTAGTTATATTATTTTGGCCAAAGCTGTGTACGCCTTTTAATATGACACTGAAAGGTCAGACGAGTATGCCGTTCGCCTGATGGTAAGAGATACGACTGCTCATAAACAATAGCAGAACCAAATAACACCTTGAATTACAAAGCAATGTTTGACATTCCACTGCCCTCGCTATCCTGAGACATAAGATGTTAAGTCTCAATATTTCCAGTAGTTACTCATACCCATTGTAAATGAAATGAAAATATTTAATGAAATGAAAATATTTATTGAATCCATAAAATGTCATACACTATTTAGATTCAGTCATTTTTTTTTCCACTACCACCCAGTTCACAAGGCTGTTTTCGCCAGAGAAGAGAGAGAGACGGTTGGAAAGAAGGAAAGGGAGGCCTTTGCCCTGCAGTGGGATAGCATAGGCTAAAAATATATTATAAAAAGTACTATATCATTTAAAAATAAGTGATTTAATGTCTTATGCTGTTAGTGTACCATTTTTAAATCTTATATATAAAAATGAATCGCAAAATGTGTTGGTAACCGCATAATTCAACAACGCCTGGACCAATTTGGCTGATTTTGGTCTTGAAATATTCGTGGAAGTCCTGGGAAGGTTTTAGGGGTGAGAAAAATAGGAAAATTTCTGAGGAAGATACTAAAAACCTTTTTTTTTGGGTATCGTTTAAGCGTGATGCGTCCAGCCAATATAGGATGATCTTTGTTTATTTGACGGGAGACGTAAAAGACGGTCCAGCTTCAACTACCACCCAACGTAAAATGATCTATCTTTCCATTGTCTTTCATTGACGGCTGACGAAATAGAACAAAATTCAAAAAATGTGTACATCGTGTATATAATATTATCTAGATACGGCGTCTTGCGCATAATTTTGTTAAATGTAAATTAAAACGATGTCCACATCTACCAAAATCGCCCATTGTTTTTTGAGATTATTGCAACAGTTTTAAACAAAGTATACTCTATCGAAGCGTTTTGCCGGAGTATACCAAAATATATCTAATTATAATTTTTCGTTTTCATAAACGACATTGTTTTTTGAATTTATACTTTTAGATGCGCTGGGGGACATATTTAAATTTCGCATTAGTATTGTTTTCAGACTCAAGAATAAAAAAAATATTGGTACGTTGATGCCGTATCTAGACATTATAATGAAACGATATGCAGTTTTATATTTTTAAATATTTGTTCTATTACTTACGTCACCTGGTAAGGCAGTATGAAGGTTTTATTAATTTGTATATGGTAACGTAATAGACGCGACTGCCAACAAGTTAACGATGGTCACGGGTTCAAATCCCAGGGCACACCTCTGACTTTTCGGATTAATTTCTACGTGAAATAAAATCCGCCAACTCGCACTAAGCAAGCAGGGTGGACTATAATATCTTCTTCTATAATATAAAAATGAATCACAAAAAGTGTTGGTAAGCGCATAACTCAACAACGCCTGGACCAATTTGGCCAATTCTTTTTTTAAATGGTTATTATTACTTTATTACTAACAAAAAGTAATGGCGTGCAATATTGTTAGGAAAAACAGCATTTTGGTGCTGAAATAAGGGACGTAATATTGGATGGACAATAAAAAACGCTAAAGTTTTTAATGTCAAAATTTCATAAGGCAATCTTTATATGTACATGTATATGGAGAGACGGGATATAATAGAGTGGAAGGTACGGGAGAGGGCTGGGATAGCTGACAGATTTGATAGGACAAAATGTAAATGCACGTTATAAGACGGGATGGATAATAAAAGAGAAAGGACGGGACGGATCGGGAAGAGATTGAACAGACGGATGAGACGGGATTGAGCCAGACAGTAGGATAGCTATGTCAAGTTTAGGTATACAAGAGATTAATACGAAAAATAACATGTATTTGGTGTGGAGTGGAATCAAAAAATATATGCACCCAGGCGAAGCTGGGTCGGGCCGCTAGTAAATTAATAAATTTAGGGTACATACCTACCGGCCAGCGACAGTTCTCTTACTGGTTCACAATTCTATGATGGTCTGGTAAGTAATCGGATCTACAAAGCCCATGTCAAAAATTGAATTAAGTAGCTATGGTAATTACTCGTATAATCGGTTTTCCATCGTGGGTCGTGCAAGATGGTTGCTGAACGATGTTATACGAATATCTTACGAATGGCTATCGCTGAATATTCTCGCAAGCATGCAATGACTACTAACTACGAGTTATTTAGGTTAGGCAGAGTTGCCACTAGTCACCAATAACAGTTGACCAAGCTTATTTTTCATTCCAACGTTTCCATCCCACAAAGGCTGTCATCCGTGGCGAGGTTGGTTGGAAGTCGACTGAGAATCGAGAGGTCGCATTATCGTTCCTCGCGTCGAGCTAATGTTTGTGCGGCCCACAAATATTTTATTCGGGTCTGGGTGTTTGTGAGACCAAAAAGTCTATCATAGTTCCTGATACCCACGATTTATAATTAGTTTGGGGTCAGGACTGTGTATGTGAATGTTGGGTGTATTTATTTATTTATTATGTAGGAAGTGAATCTATCACCTTGCATGTATCAAGTTTAATCATATAATATAGCATATCTAATATTATGACATTATGCAAACAGAAAAAGCGTAGACAAGATGGATTGTTGTGACAGATTTTTAATAGCCCAAACCCCATACAATTTTCACAAGCTATGGAAAAAGAAATACAAAACTACACAGTTTAAATTATAAAGAAACAAATATAAAATTAATAAAACTGATTCATAGCGTTAGTATAGATTTAATATCTTTGTCAAATTACAAGCTGTATTGTGTATGCAAATGAGTCGGCTCTTTGGTGCGCGACAACAATGTTAGCCGACTTTCTACGGCGACATTACTGGCGGGTTCAATAAATGTCACACATTACTCTCAATTCTTTTTCTTTTTTGTGGTAGTGTAATTTGTGTATGTATCTATATCAATGGTATATATCTAAACGAGCCTGCTAATTTACGGCCATATAAAGTCTATGAAATACATTATTAAATTATTTTAGCTACCGAATGTTTTGTCCCTCTCGAACAACTTTAAAATTCGGTTAGAGCGAAGAAGATAAAGCATTGGATAACTTAAATAAGTTTGTAAACTGTCTATCAATAAGGCCCCTTGTTTATAACAACGCAGTTTTCAAATACTGTTAATATGAACTGACTCAAAAAAGTTATTCGTGGACGTCAAAAATCACTAATCAGGTATTAGCTCCTTAACTTTAAAATGGTCGATACCCTTGTTTAAACAAATTTTAAGCAGAAAAATGCTGGTTTGATATTACTGACAAGGGAGTGAAACCACTTTTTTCTGCGAAGTGGCAGTATTAGTTAAAATATGTATAAAAACTTAATGAATATTTATCTCCTCTTAACATGATTTAACTAATTTACGTTTATGTGTTATGAATAAGGATATAAGAAGGTCAAAATATGTGGTGTGAAAATGATTCCCGGATGTGTAAGAATGATTAATTATTTGACAGGAATGATGAGTGGTAGTAATGATAGGACTTTGGGAATCTCAAAACTCATACAGGCTATAAGTCTATTATCAAATGCACACCAGTACGGGGTTGTTCTTTCATCCACAATACAGACTAACAGCATGACAGTAATTACTGTAGTAAGTTGTATGCGGGTGGTTTACAAAAAACCGCAATGGACATTTTCGGAAGTTTTACTGCAGCATTTGATATCCTGTAAGTGATAACCCTCATAATAGATACAAATTTTAAGTAGCCTAGAATTACCATAGGTTTAGTAACACGTGATCATACCGTTTCAATCGGTATTCCTGAAGATTATTCATTACGCTGACCAATTTATAAATTAAACCTCATATAAAAATATTATGAATGAGAAGGCGTGTACTAATGGCGGCTGTGTGTGGTCTACGTGAATTTATAAATCAAATTTTCAATTAAATCCAGCGGCGCGACATCAACTTGCTAATGACCATCCATTTGTACAGATTATATGATAGAACTCCGCGCTATTACTTTAAACATGTTGAGATAGGCGTAGTAAGTAGTAATATTAACACGGGGTTCAGTAAAAAAAAACCTTTTTTTTTTTATATACATAGTTGACTCCTCAATTATGTTGCAACATGAAGAAGCTATGAATAATGAGATCCTGAGTTATTTTTATTTGAAATATCCCTATAAAATTAATACTATGTTCGATTTCAGGTGTGGCTTGTGAATCGAGAGTGAACGTAAGAAATAACCATTAGGTTCTGAGACAGATATCATAAACCAGACTGATGGGAGATATCCCTTCATCTTATTCCGGTAAATACTTTATTTCGCATGCATTGTACTTACTATTAAGTGCATTATTGTCTTTTCGCGGAGTTATTTATGTCAGTATCGTTATCATCTCCAGCAACAGAACATCTAATGCTTAATATAGACCACCTCAATTTTTTTACAGTGATCCTTTGGATCCGGCTTCCATCTAGAGACTTCCTTCAACTTATACTTAAAAACATACCATTTCTAAATTGCTTTCACAACTGTACTTTGTATAAATTTAAAAATAAAACAATTATTTATTCCCGGTCCTGCCACATTGTCTCTCACTGTATGTGTTACTTTCTCTAAATCCATCAACACCGTCGATATTACATACACGTGTTCAATGTTACGTGTATCTCACGTTATTACTAGTTACTATCTCAATGACTTTTGTTAATAGTTGAAGTTGTACATTAGATATTTTTGGAAGACGTTGCAAGGAACTTTAGACGCTTGATGATGGTTTTAAAGTGTAAGTCAAAACGGAACAATTGTTGGATCTGTTTTTTGTGTCCAACAGGAACTTGGTTGGTTTAAAAAATGAAATGCCGTACAAATGGACGTTAATTTTGAACTATTATAGATTATTAAGATAAAAATATCTAAGATTTGTAATTAGAAGCTGAGGCACTAACTAAAAATATCTTGCAATTACAAAATGACTTCATCGAAATTGTTTGATTTTTGGCATGCAAATTATCTAATTCGAATTCTAGGAATTGGTCTAGTGCTAAGAAAATAATGTTTATGAATGGAACAACTCGCATAACGAAGTTTCACAGACAATACTTGGACTCGTACAAACATGAGACATGATGTAATGCCATTTGCTACATCTGTAAAGGTTTGGTTTTTGATTACATTAGTTGTTTTCAAAAATAAGTTAAATTGTTGCATTGTAGTGACGTTTTCATGCCAGTTTAAATAAAAATGATATCGATTACTCAAATTTAGAATCGAACGAATTATATCACGGATCGCAATATATGTATGTACATGTGTGTTAAGTTTAATACTGAACACATAAAAATACAGGATTCAAAATAAAATATCCATCTACAAAAAATTCACAAAAGTTCTAATTTTTTATAGAGCTTAATACGGCTAATTCGACAAGCAACCCTGGTTATGCATCCCTTGCAATTATACCTTCCCGTTTCGGCGGAATTGAATGAGATTTAAAAACTTTACGATTTCCAAGAAGTTCGATGCTGGGTATCGATTCCACGAATTACTCCACAATGGTTAAACTTTTTGAATGATTATCGCAAATACCCGCTATACATAATAGCTGATCGTAAAATCTAATCGTATGAAGATAGTATCTGATAAACTTTAAGCATTATCATTTAGTTTGTGTTACAATCTAGGAGTTTTTACAATAGGATTGGAATTGACAGCTTTCTTAACATGTGACACTACAGCTTTAAATCCTGTCTCTCCTCTCTTCTCAATCTTTTAAGTCAGGAGAAAATTTTCAGTGACATCTTATTAAACCAATACACCCAATAGTTTTATTAAGACCCCAAATTTGAGTCGCGGATAATCGAAAATACTAGAAAATATCTGTTACGCTAATACCCAAACCCGAACTCTAAACCGTTCGATTCACGGTCGGTATCTTAACCTATTGCATTACAAAGGCTGTTGAGTACTCCAAGATATGCAGTCACACAATGGCCAACTGACATTGATTTGTCGGAAGCAAATAGTGCATTAATAAATTAAGGTTTTCCAGAAACACTCTATTGAGACAGACAAGCGTTTAAAACATTTAGGACGGTACAATAAGTGGACTTGTTAATACAAATTAGTTGGAACTTGAAACCACGGAACGGTTCGGTGCTGATTGGATGTGACAGAAACTGATCAGATTTATAGGGAATGGCGTTTGGACTTTTTTCTACCTACATCTAATTCACACTGAAGCAGTAACGGGAAACACTTTCTTTCATGCTAATTGTGGATACGAGAAATTCAAAAGCATGAAGATTTTTTTTTCTCGAAGCTTACATTCACTTGATATAAAGGCTCAATTTAAAATTAACTTAAAGGCTATATTATTGATATGTGACATATGATATTTTATTTTATTATCTTTAATCATAAAAATAGGTAAGCCAATGAAGCACACAGAACATCAACTGTGTTGTAATTCATAAATATTTGGGTTAATATTTTAGATGTTTACCAAACCTTTGTAACACATTCGGTAATATAAGATTCAAATAAATCGTTAACCATTAATGCACCATCTACAAACCACACTAAGAACTGTAAAATAATATTCACAAGCAGAGCCTATCCATCATGCAAAGCATAAACAATGTATTAGTGGAAACAAAAGGAACAAAACTTGCAAATACGGACCCCACGCGAGCGACCGCCGTGCTAACCAAACAACGCTTACAAAAAGGAGGTTATAGGTGATTCTGCATTGTTATTTTTATAGCAGCACCATAGAAATCATATGATAAATATGATTTGGACTATTGTACTACTCGCTTTAATGGACGGGATATTGAAAGATAGAATAGGGGAAGAAAATTAGATTTCTAGTAAATTTGTTAATCGATTGGAATATGACAGAAAATGCCAGTCATATCTGAAACACCAATAGGCTGGCTCCTGTTATGGTTGTATTTTTGCAGAAAACTAATGGAATCTTTGCCGAGGCGTTTTATTCTTCAGAACGATTTATATTTATCTAACTCTTCTTTCAATCTCAATCTTTAAAGGCTGGCAAAGTAACTATAATACCGCAAGTCTTTCTTTTTACCTGACGGCTTTGGCCTTTAATGTTTGGCACTCTGCTAATGCCATTGATTCTCTTAACTTCCTACATGACATCAAGGTATCTCATTTTTGGCCGACCACGGAGCTTTAGCGTTATGACTTTGCAAGTATAGTCATAAATCATGAACAACGGTATGCAGCTATAACACTCGCCAATTAACACCCATGTAAAAAACGTATATTTACATTTAAATACTACACCTATGGTCAGAATACCTTTGTAATTAATGTCATACAGGTCCACGGAGTGCATCGCGTGTGATAATGCCACTAATGGCGGAAGTGTTCGACTTCACTAGCAACGTCGCATTTTTACATTAATTAGTCCATTAGTCGAAGCTTGGTTGAAAAGTGATTATTTAAATTCAATAGTTGATTGAATCTGTGTTTATTTAAAGTAGTGAACTAGATGTTGCTGGATGCAGATTAGTTGGAATCGGTCGGTGGAAAACCTTGGGGATGTTCAATGCCTTCCTATGGCCCAGACGATTTATGCATGGTTTGTGTTCGTAGTTATTATGAACGATTGCTTTGAAGCACGCGTAACGGACAGACTCTTCACAGATATATCTGCGCCTATTCTTATAAATAGGCGCAGATATATAAAAAACATATAAAAAACACAGGACACGGGCAGTTTTGTGACAGATAGATAAATCTATCGAATTAATCCGTGCGTATATTACTGGCTAATTTTTTGACCAAAGTAATGACCGTTGATTGCTCTATCATGACACTTTTTGTTTAACTGCATCTAGGGTGATGTGATCTACATAAGTGTTTTATATTATTTGCTAACCATATTAAATACTTTATAGTCTCCACTTCTACAGTTGTATGGTATTTTTCACACCGTACGTTTCCAGTATGTACTGCACAATGTCGCTAATTGTTTATTTACATTATCGCGCGTGTGGAGTGGGTTTCCCGTTCACTCGGCAGTCGACACAAATCGCTGTGCTTACTGCTTAGTGCTTACCACTTCACATCTCGTACAGCCTTCGACGTTCATTGAGATGTTGGCATGTCAGTTAACTGAGCATTCAGGGATAAAAAGTACCTGGTTCGATTCCATGTCGATTAATACAAATGTATCGATGACTGGGATAGGACCTTTTAAAAATAATTGCCTATAAACCTAGGGGATGATATATTCACTTAGGCAAAAAAAAAACTTGAGAGGTGTCAGCTGACACCCAGATGGAAAGAAGTTCCTTTCGATTAATTAGTGAAGGAATTGTAATAAAATTTTATTTCTTAAGTTATAAAAATACTATTTTTTTATTATTAACAAATATAATGTAATATAAACTTAATCAGTAGGCTCAATTGTAGTAATAATTGGTAAATATACATAGTCAAATCTAGGGTTGATGATTGACAGCAGGGTAACAAACTAAAATTGTAAATAATAAAAGTTATAAAAATAATACCTTTCATTATTAACAAATATAATGTTATATAAACTTAATCAGTAGGCTCAATTGTAGTAATAATTGGTAAATATACATAGTCAAATCTAGGGTTCATGATTGACAGCAGGGTAACAAACTAAAATTGTAAATAATAAAAGTTATAAAAATAATACCTTTCATTATTAACAAATATAATGTTATATAAACTTAATCAGTAGGCTCAATTGTAGTAATAATTGGTAAATATACATAGTCAAATCTAGGGTTCATGATTGACAGCAGGGTAACAAACTAAAATTGTAAATAATAAAAGTTATAAAAATAATACCTTTCATTATTAACAAATATAATGTTATATAAACTTAATCAGTAGGCTCAATTGTAGTAATAATTGGTAAATATACATAGTCAAATCTAGGGTTCATGATTGACAGCAGGGTAACAAACTAAAATTGTAAATAATAAAAGTTATAAAAATAATACCTTTCATTATTAACAAATATAATGTTATATAAACTTAATCAGTAAGCTAAATTTTAGTAATAATTGGCAAATATACATAGTCAAATGAAGGGTTGATGATTGACAGCAAGATAACAAACTAAAATTGTAAATAATAATAAATTTATTAAGGAGGATCGAAAATCAATGTATTACGGTTTTATTATGTAATTTTAATTAAATGTCACCACCAAAAGAATCATTTGGGTATCACCATCATTATGTTTTTTTTCACATATTCATGCAATTTATGTTTCTTTTGTACCAATTTGATTTATGACATTTGATGAAAAGTAGAAATTGTCGCAACGTTTCCCACATAATTTTGGGCTTCAGCGTATTCTTAGTTTTTACAATAGCCTTTAACATATTAATATGTATTTGGATATTTTATTGCCTCTATTATAGTTAATTAAAATGTATGACATCATTTTCAAATAAAGAAATAAAAAACGTTTGTCAAATGTTTTAAAGTGTCGTGCCAACTTTTCGTGAGAATTTTTTCCGTCTAGCCCCCTTTCACACCGCGCGATAAGGAACTTCGATCCAACATTCTTGTTCCTACTGATTATTTACAGTAATATCATAATCACGATAAGCAGATATGTAAAAACCACAAATATGGTAAATACAATGAAAAATGCCATGCTATGATGTGAAAGGTATAAGAATTCGACATCTGTATCCTCTCAATTGTAAATAAGAAGGCTTACAGCGACGCGTATAAGAATCTCACATTTTAAACAGCATTAACTAATCTATCTTCTATCATTGACTTATATTCTACCGATAGACGAGGCGCGTCATAGAAACTATTTGTCCCGTATTTGTCAAAAGCTCAGTAGCGACATCTAGTACGTTTACTTGAATATTACAAATTATGATCAAAGATTATTAGACAGACAAGACAGTTAATGTCAATAATAGCTTTGCCTAAGATACTGCGTAAGTATAAATACCGCCATAGCAATAATATATTTGTAATGTTTTTTTTATTTACGTGAATAATTCATGGAAATGATGTAAATGAAATTAAATACTCTTACAAGTGTACAAGTCTGTCAAGCCGTCAATCAGTGTACAATCAGTCTGACATTTATAATAATAACATTTTTGAATTTTTAACAAGCTGATAAACTTTTTTCGAGACTAATAGACAAAAGGAAAGGTACACCAGAAGTTTACAAAAATGACTACCGCATTTGGAATATCTGAAATCTTCGTATCGAAAATGAATTGAATAAATATAGGTATGTTCTCATGGTAGCCACTTATATCCATTCCAATAATTCTAGACAAATATTATAGAGATCTCCTTTTTTCGTAACCGACGCGGAAGAATATAAAACAATTTTAAATGATATTAGTCTTCAATAACAATGGGTTCGAATAGTCCATTAAGTAATTCATATTAAGAAATGGGGTCTAAATACTATCCACTGTTTCAAAACATACATACAACACACATATTTTGAGTTATTAATTAACAACATATGATTAAAATAAAATACTAAAATCAATTTGCAACTACATTCTTCCAGCATATTTGTATTTGTAATGTATTCGAATAGTTTATGCCTATTTGGTCCTCTGATATGAATGTCCCTTGAATAATCTATATCTTATATAGTTCGTCTCTCTCACTCGACGGGCAATTTTTATGCGCGGAAATGAGATATACGATTAAGGAGCTCACCTTGTATTTTAACGAGCTCTAAAATATATTTAATCCATTAATAAATAAAAGATCTGTATTGTCGGCATCATTCTTCAATATTATATCACCTACGTTGTATTCTTTAATTATATTGTAACTTCAGAAAATTTCGCTGTCGGTTTGACGGGGAAAATTCAAAATAAATTACTTATAAATATAAACAAAGAGGCGTATTATTGCGCGGCCGCCACGCGGCAGACTGATTCGTGTGCGGTGCATGCACCGCACTTGGGTGGGACACATTTGTTACAAAGAACGTCTTATCTAGTGTAACATTGATATCGATGTCTTCTATATATATAAAAATGAATTGCTGTTCGTTAGTCTCGCTAAAACTCGAGAACGGCTGAACGGATTTATCTTATCTTGGGCTTGAAATGTTCGTGGAGGTCTAGGGAAGGTCTAAACGGTGAGAAAAAATGGAAAAATTGCGAGGAAAAGCCAATTTTTTAATTGTTCAAGCGTGAAGCGACCAGCCAATATAGGATGATCTTTGTTTGGTTGACGGGAGAGGTAAACGACGGTCAAGCTTAAACTACCAACCAACGTAAAATGATCTATCTTTCCATTGTCTTTCATTGACGGCTGACGAAATAGAACAAAATTCAAAAAATGTGTACATTGTGTATATAATATCTAGATATGGCGTCTTTCGCGAAATTTATTAAATGCTAAATAAAATGATGTCCATATCTACAAAAATAGCTCATAGTTTTTTGGGAGTATTGCAAGAGTTTTAAACAAGATATACTCTATCGAAGCGTTTTGCCGAAGTACACCAAAATATATGTAATTATAATTTATCGTTTTCATAAAGGACATTGTTTTTTGAATTGATACCTTTAGATGCGTTGGGGGACAAATTTAAATTCTGCATTAGTATTGTATTCAGACTCAAGAATAATAAAAGTATTGGTACGTTGATGCCGCATCTAGACATTATAATGAAACGATATGCAGTTTTATATTTTTAAATATTTGTTTTATTACTTACGTCACCTGGTAAGGCAGTATGAAGGTTTTATTGATTTGTATATGTATAGATAGTCTTCTCAAATAAATAAAAGTAATTCACAGAAGCGCGTGGTTGCCCGTTGGTAACAGGGCCCAGGGCACACCTCAGACTTTTCGGAGTAATTTATACGTGAAATAAGATCCGCCAACCCGCACTAAGCCAGCGGGGTGGACTATAATATGACCTAATATAATAACAGCACTATTTGTCTCCGGAAGGAAAAACGAAAAGTGTTGTTCAGTATAATGCAATAAATTAATTAGGTATTAAAATCTTGGACTTTAGACAGTATTGATGGCAAAAAATGTGGAGATACGAAGTTCGCCGGTTTAGCTATCATATATATTAATTGATTTCAATGAATGTTGTCGGAGTAGTAACAGTGTTATAATATCTCCGTAGCAAAATAATGATTTAAATCTGAAGAGATGGGATAGAATAGAATGTAAGGTGGATAAAATGGGACAGAAGAATAGGTATAGGATGGGATTGGATAAGCAGTTTAGACAACGGCAGTCATGTTGATTTTAAATAAAATATGGTCTGGAATCTGTATTTGCACCCAGGCGAAGCCGGGCCGGGCCGCTAGTTCGCTAATAAAAATAATGTACCCACCGCACACAACGGGATGTAAGTTATCTCCAGCCCATATGTATTGACCATGCAGACGACAAAAGGACCATCGAGCGCTTGTTAATACAGTTTTTTCAACGTTTCATCATCTTAAGTGGCAAGTGTAAAAATTAAAAGGTCTCTTATCGTTAGCACCAAAGCATTCGCTTTGTACAATGCGCCGCACATGTACGATCGAAACTGTTCTAAAAAAAACTAATTATTTTGTGTCACTGTGTGGTCGACTGTTAATAGCTGTCTATTTGTGCATGCATCATTTGTTACTGTCTAGTTACTAATATTTAATGGGTACATTGAAGATATGAGTATTCATATTGAGTTTTTATTGATTAATATTATTGCTCATCGTTATAAGTTGCAGTTAGATGTTTATTGGTAGTTACCACCCACATTAACGTTAAAGGGTGTATTTTTAGAAAATCCAAATATCTGAGAAATTTCCGTCAAGTATTTGAAAGCTATATGAAGCTGAATAGCCCACATTAGGCTAGCATAGTGAACAAGAGCTTGAACCCTGTCAATCTTCGGGAATGTCTGTTCTGATATTATGTATATGCACTGATATAATATTATTTATAAGTATGAGGGCAAAACTTACAATCTTTAAGCAATCAATACATGATATTTTAGGTTTACAAGTAAATTGCCTTGGTTCTAATTGAAAACCTCATCCTTTAATACTACTTGAGCAGTAGAACACACAAGGATCACGCCGTGTGGCTCACGAACGCATTGTGAAGATATATTAGATCCTATTATTGTGCATTTACGTGATAATTGCAACATTATTCAGGTAACCTTTAGGGTTATTACATTGTAAAATATTTAGGTGTGACTGACTACTAGACAATGATTTGTATTTTAGGTGCTAGAGGTGACATATTGGTAATGACCTGAGACGATGATAATGGGTTTGAATTCTAGGGCACGCCTCAAATATTCCAGTGCATTACAATGATAGATGAAAAGATGATACGGAGACCTGCAAACAAGATCCTTATAAAAATATCGTGATCTTCGAAGTTCACAATCTGCAATACCTTAGCATAATCGTTTGTGGCCTAAGCTCAATCAAGTATACACTTGACCCTAGAGGGATCCCGTTCTCAGATGTAAGTATGTGTGGGTTCAGATATCTATTATTTATCAAAAGGGACCGCACACACCGATAAAATTTTGGAAGCAAGATAAGAGTTAAACAAAACGTTTGCACATTTAAAAAAATCCCCTGAATGTGCTGAGCTAAGCTACCATACACGAACCTTTTGTTTCTATTCATGACTTCCTGGAACGTCAAGTCAACGTTTAATCGTTATTCAGTGTTCATATAGAAGCAAATTGCGCAAGCGAAAATATTAGAGAAATTGTTGACAATTTTTTCTACCATCATCGAAGTTATCTTCAGTCAATTTGTGACCTTAAACTCTTGGAATAAAGGCTGAATCAGGATTACCAGGTGATGTCTGCTAAGTTGGTGCACTTGGCTAAGGTCTGGCGCCTACAAGGGTCCTTGAGTTAGCAGTATTTAATGGCACTCGAACGCGAGAAGTGCAGGTAGGAAACTGGTGTTTTATAAATTCTTTGGCTATCGCGCATTTTATTCTTATTGTGCTCGCCCTTCTAATGCTCTCATTTACACTTGGGACTGACCAATTAACACCGAGTGATGAAACTGTGTTTGTTATGCTCTAGATGGTTAGAAGATTCAGTGGAGAGGTTTAGGGTCCGTGAGATGATAAGTATTTCACAATCAGTGATTTGAGCTCAAATATTTTACTATGAACGTGTTCATAGGCTTGTCACTATGTCAATGCTTTTATTATGTGTGTGAACTGATTCCAAAGCTAACTGTGAAACGGCAGTCCGTGGTTTTGATCCTCGCACCGAAAAAATAAGTTTGCATGACCTAGTAATACATTAACTATCTGTATTTCGTGTCTGGGTATTGTGAAACCAAAAACTTAAGTAGTTTTTGATACCTATGAGTTAGTGTTGTGTAGAGGCAAACTAGGACTGTGGGATTTATTTTGTTATTTACCCTCATATATTTCTAGTACGTTACATTTCATCATCATCAATTCATAATTACAATTTCCGCTTCAATTCTACTACGGCATATCTTTATAATCCTGTTACTAAATTCTACTTTGGTCGATCTCCAGAATACTCAATCGCCAGACTGTTGACTCCGTATGTGTATATTAATTTTCCCAATGTTATTGTTTGTGTATCATTTAATACCCACATTGAACCATAAACACGGGAGCTAAGATCACGGCTGTATTTTCTTATGGGAAAAATGTGTACTCCATACTTTTGTATTTCACAACAGTTGTAAACTTTGGGCTTCAGTGCTAAACAGTTTTTTATCGTCCTCTAATGGGTTATCTGTTATCTACGTATCTTGAGTTGTCAGCAAACATTGTGTAAGAGATATTGAGGGTATGAAGTTGGTATGGCGGTTACGTCGATGTTTTGGGACAGTAGATTATGTGTGACATGTCTGGCTCAGATTTATTTCCTAAATGTTTGGTGAGTAATTGCTTTATGGTATAAATATATTTTATTTATACCGATATTATCAACGTTTACCATTTAATTCTAGTCCCCTTTTCCAATTTCATAATATTATTAAGTCAGCGGCAGTAAGCGGTGAATTGAGGGACCATTGGTTTGGTTTTCTAGTCGGTCTACTTTGTCATTTTTCGAGGGTTGGAATCAAGTCGTAAAATCTTAACAGCAATAGGCAAAATACATAAAATAACATGTCACGCTAACCGTATATAGTTCTATGATAGTGTGTATAGTAAAAGATTTTCTAAGACACAACTATTTAAATACACCTAACAGCAGTAAATATTTATGTATGTACAGTTTGTGTAATAACACACAAAAAATAAAGAAACTCCCAAACATAAAAAAATATAATTGGTAGTCTATCGCACAAAGGCAATGACTTACAGGCAACCATGGGATGGATTTAAGAAAAGGACTCGTAACAGAGGGATTAATATTATTAACACATACAGCGAAATCGATACAGCATTGTATGCTACAGCAATCGCGATTAGTTCCAAGTAAAAATAAAAACAAAATATTTACGATCTTGCCGCGCCTGACTCTCCCCGTGTTTCTAGGATTATTTGCAGTTTTAAAACCCGTATAAATCAATACAACAATGCACAATTATAGGTTAAGTGATCGACGTGCACCGCCGTAAAATGTTGGCGATACTGCAAACAGGGACAAAAGTGAAAACTGACTCACTTAGAAGAAAATGTTAAGTCATGGGAACTTATTGGTATGTGGCAGAATATGAGCTGTACGTATTAATTTGCCTAATAGATTTGTCAGAGTTTATAGCTTGACCGGGAAAACTTGTGCCATGATTATAAAAATGAATTGCTTCGCTGCATTTACTGATGATTAAATATGGATATACACCCAAATCGCGACCACCGTACACGATTTTGAAAAGTGATTCTTATTACTCTAGGTCTCGTATTGCGTTTCAAATTTAAGCTGTGTATACCTAAGTTTGAGCTTAACGATATTAATTATACAGGGTATATCAAGACTGCTACCGAAAACGAAGCCGGGTGGTAGTTTAAGCGACTTCAGACACAATGCAACAGAAAAAGTTGCAGAAAAAAAGCGACAATTTTTTTTGTTATTTTTTTCCTTTGACCATATTTGGGTGGTAAATACATTTTTCCTAAAATAATAGTGTATACCCTTTTATTTATAAATAATCTAAGGTAGAAAAATGTTTAAAATATTATTTTAGCAAAAACTATGGATTTACCACCCAAAAATGACGATATTTAAAAAATCATAAAAAATAACTGTCGCGTTTCTTTGCGAAATTTTTAGTCGCATTGTGTTTGTAGTCACTAAAACTACCACCGGGCTTCGTTTTCGGTAGCAGTCTTGAGATACCCGGTATATGTATAGACCGGCAAATAATCGTATCTCTTAAATCCAGTTGCCTCTTAATTATTAGTTAATAACCCGTTTTGACGCCTTACATACCCAACTTACTAAATCAGGTGGCTGCCAAGCATTGTCCATGACAATACATTTTCCCAGGGTGAGTTCGCACTTGGTCGCGAACTGGTCGACTTTTTGTCGAGTGAATTATCACGGCAGCGCTAACGAGTCGGTGCGAACTCCGCGACAGACTTCTGGGAAGCCTTGTGTCACACGTTGCGGGCCAGCCGTGAGATCACCCAGTCTGTGCCAATTCATGGGCGTCTATTCTAATTGTTGGATAATAGGTGGCGAGATCAATCGAGGAAATTAACGTTTCGAAGTAATTATTTAAGAACCTGTGTGGTGTCACACATTTTTGGTTCATAGCCCGTAATTTCAGATAATTGAAAGGTAGGTATTGATATGTAATCGTGAAATTTTATTGGGTGCCAATATATATGCACAAGAGTTAAATAAGCGATAGAGCCTTGCTTAGGGTTAGTAAAGCTTTTGATATAATATAAATTATAATTTAGTTTAACTGAAGTAAATGCTTTTCTTTGGAGCATTCTAGGTGTTCTAATTGTTGATACCAAACGTCATTGTTCATGAGTGTGACCTACGTGTTTCCAGTAAATTGACACCCTAAAAAATTCTCTCATCCAGCTAGTCTCTCCATTATTTCAATTCTAAATAAAACCTTTTTCGTACTTATCACGTTCCATATCCCAAGCGCCATGTCCACTCAATCAATATTTGTCTTAGTAAATTCTTGAAGCAAGGATTTTACCCACTTGTGTAAATATTATTCACATTAAACACCTAAGTTTGTAGTACTTGTTTACTTAATAGGTAATACGTATCTAAACTTAGTATTTACATTAATTGCATTTGAATTCTGTACATTGGAATAACACTATTGAAATTGTCAATTGATTAATTTAATGAAGTAGGCGAGTGAATTTTTAAGTGTTTCGGTTTGGTTACTTGATTTTAATTTGACAATTATTAGCCTCCATTGGCTCATTGGTTTATTTTTCCTTAACGTATGCGTAAGGTATATAATTGCTCTCTTTGAGTTTAAATATAAATACTTTTATTTTAACAAATCGAATATTACCTATTTATTGTCATCCTGACCAATCCCAGGGTTTCATTTTGCCTTATCTTCGCTATTTCGGTCGGTTAATAACATCCTCTATGGTAGAACCATTAGCTTCTATATTATGTTCACGCACGAGGCAGTGATTTCGAAGACCTTGGAGACTTAACCTATTATCCTCATCATCGGCAATTAACATCTATGTGAGATGATTAAGTAGTGCCTAATGGAGATGTTATGATTGGAAAGTACACCTACGCTGGTGACTGATTAGACCGATTCGTGCGCGGCAAATACATCCACATTTTAGACAGCTTAACCCTGTGCCTGTATGTGATTGTGAAGTAGGGACAGTAGCTCGGTGATGCCGAATTTCACACTTGCGGGCTAACTGCTCAAACCAGGCCTTGTCGTGTGCAGAAACACCTCATAATCCTACACCTGTTATTATCCTGGTATTCCTATAATCCTGGTTCCTTCCACCATAGTGTGAAGATGCATCTTAGCAGGCCGGCATAATTGAATCGAATAGCATGGGACTGCTGTCTGATGCCATTCGATACTCCGCCGGGAAGGCATTTGGCCGGGCCAGTATAAAAAAAACAAGGTATGTTGAGTCCCAGAAATAACAAACTCCTGAGGTTTTCCCTGCGTTGTTTTAAAGCATTTCTATTTGTTGTAGTTCTGATAAATCAGATCGTGTATTTTACTTCGAGTTTGGAGTGATATAAGTAACTATTGGGTGCAATTATTTATTCTCATTGAAACAAAGCAGTACAGCAAACACACAGGATTTGAATGGACACCGCTCAACGGCCGGACCCTTATCACAGAACAAATTCATCTAACAATCGCGTCTATTTATCTGAACGGAGATAATGTCAATACAAAAACAGATATTATTTAAACAAATGCGTGATAAGTTGAGCGAAATGTTTCTAGGAATTGTCGGCATGGAGTCGTAGGTCACTGAGGTGTGCCGATTGACAATAGACCCTACATCTACAGTTTGCTGTTTGTCTGTTTGATTTTGGCATGATAATATGATCATAGGCCAAAGCTGGGCATAGATCCCCGATGGTATAAACACGGATTCAGGCCTTGGTCGGCCAGATAAGTTGACATATTATGTTTAAAATTTTGTTGGAGCTTTATTATGTATACTGGAGTCTTCGTTATGTTTCCTGCGGCGGGCAATTATATTACTTAATAAATATTCCATAAACGTTATTTGTATAAATTTTAAACTATAATCACTTAATTCAAAGATAGGCTTAAAAATACTTCGGTGGCCCACTTGTATTACGTTAGGATTACAACGAGAAGGTGTCGGGTTCGAATCCCCGGGTCGGGCAAAGAGATCTTGTATTCTTTTATTATCAGCCCAGAGTCATTTATCGCCCGATACGACGATGCCCGATGCATTGCATTTGCCCAGCATTGAAGACTACAATCCTTAAATACTTTGAAACACTTGTAAAAAACAAGGTTAACAATAAATAAATTAGCTCGATTACGAATATAAATTTTAGATTTAAATTACAATTGTTACCTCAACAGGATTTGAACCCAACCTAATATGACCCAACAATAGCACTGCGCAAACCGCAAGTTTCACAACAATTGTGGTATATTTCATAAAACTTACACTATGCCTAATTAACCAATATAAAATGCCAAACTTCCTCGAAAGATAGTGCGGCGACATTCACCCAGGTCGTTATATCGAGATTACGCTATCGATATCGGTAATGTATCGATGTTTCGTAACGTTCGGTAACCGCTATCCATTACTTCGGCTTCCGTTGTAACACTGAACACAAGCGGAGAAAGTCTGTGCTTTATGGTCTTCGGAATTATTTTTTTAATTACTTATTAGAGGGAACCTGTTTTGTTATGTTAAGTTAGCATCAACATTTGCTTTAATTAATTAGGAGCTAATAATTAAGTTGACATAAATGGAGAAGGTAATAATATATCAGCAATTACGAAAACCGGGAATTTTCTAATAAGAAGTAGGCGTTAAACTAAAATCTTAAATGCGAGTTGTATTGGCCGTTTGTATTCATGCCTCGCCCGTTCCTGTTTAGTCTTGAAAACGTCTTCCAATGCATTTGCAAACAGTTTCGGTGATATCACATCCCCCTGTAATTTCTATGGTATTTAAAGTCTGCGAGCGCACACTAGGTCAGCGTGGTGGACTATATGGCCTAACCCATCTTAATCGTATTTTCGATTGTAGAACACACCAATAATACTACGATCTGTTCACAAAACAAATCCAAAAACTATCCATTTAAAATTAAAATGTGAACACCATAAACATCCAGTTATAATTCTTGATCACAGATACGCTATCATTGTTTCAACTCAGAAAAACATCACCCCCGATATCTTCTTTTCAAAAATAGAATAGAAATTAATTCTCTCTGTTGCTCTTTCTTTCTATCGATCTCTCTATGTATGTCTTCATCCAAACTAACTCCTCAACTCTTTAAATCAATTTCCACAGTGATTTCCCTTGTAATAGTGCTAATACGACTGCTGTTCCCACGCCATGTTTGCTCTGTTGGCACCTCGCGTCACGACGCTGCTCAACACACGAGCGGCGCCGGGGGCTTCACTCATGCTCACACTAACAATTTATTAGATAACTCCAGATATAATAGCTTATCGTGTTATGTAGCTGATGTGGTAAATGTTGATGAACTGGGTGTGGAATATTCATCAAGTCTCCTGTCGAAGGTTTCAGAAAGAATAGAAAAATGTTTGGTCTTTCAACATCCACACTCGAAACAAATATTTTGGATGAAATAATTGTCTCGGTCCGGGGATCGAACCCGCGGTTTCTCCTTTTTCGTTAACCAACTGCGCCTCGCGGTCGTCAAAATTACTATGATTATTTTTTTTTATTTTTTTATTTATTAATCTTTAGATTATACAATTTCACTCACAAAAAAAATGATATCCATCATCCTAATATTTGTACATTACTATTCCCTCTCACTAACCTTACACACGGTCAAGGTAATTCCCATAAATTCCGCATAAAAGTGGCTCCAGTGCAGGAGAAAACGCATTTTATCCGGTTTCCATTCGTCCACAATCGGCGGATATCGTTACGGCAATGATTTGCGATTTCCTTCACACCATTAACTTATACGAGAACGTATTATCCTTGTCTGCGTCAATCATTGCTCGGATTATCATTCTTTTCTGTATTGTGTGTCAGCGCACCACGAAAAATTTGTTCGATGTTTGAAAGGAATATATATAAATACACCCAAAAGTATACACCCATATACATAGTCCTGACCACACACATAAATAGTCTTTTGTCCTGGGTATTAAAATTAATTTAAGAGATTTTTCGGTCTCACACAATACCTAAACCCGAAACAATTACCTGTGAATCACGCAATCATTTGTTTCTAACTAACTGCAGTGTGGAACTTTGGACACTTCAAAATCTTCTTTTCCAAAATACATTTCATTTCCCATAACTACAATGTTCTAACAACCCTTCCGAAATTTGACTTATCTAGATGATATCAGACAATTCACAAGATACCTACTGCAAAGGGGAACCAGTAAATAAACATGCCCAATGCGGCCGATATTACTACTTGATTAAACTTTAGATTATTTTAATGAAATGCTCTAGGAGACCGCAGTTGTGATAACAACGATATCTTGAGATTAATTATCACGTTTAAATTGAGTACTCAAATATGAGGTCACGTTTTTATTTATCAAGTCTGTCAGGTAAGATAGTAAACTCGCGGCCCGGCCAAGGCCCGAATGCAGATTTTTTTTTAATCTAAAGGCTGTGTTCATTGGGGATAAAATAGGATTTTAATAGTAAAATATTTTTACCAATAGGTCCAGTTGGTTTAGAGCCTATTCAATGCAAAAAATCGAATCTTTCGGCTTTACCATATTAAAGATATAACTTGTATATATTTTTTATATTTAGCGTAAATGCATGTTTGGATTAAGTATTAAGTATAAATCTTTCTTTGCGGATAAGGCATCCTTATTATAACTCAAGTAGCAATCTTATCTAAATATTTATTTGACCCTGAGGTTCATTGGAACTCAGCTATGAAACAAGAGGCCGTGGGTTTGATCCCGGTAACGAACTTATTGTTAGTGTTATGATGCACCAAAAATTTCGAGTCTGGATTTTCTGATGCCGCATAGTTTCGTCTAATTTTTGGTATTCACAAACCAGGCCTCGCGACCTTCCTGTAGGGCCAGGGCTTTGTATACTTGGTAATAAAAGGCGTACAGTTATATATTACGGTAAGATACACTTAGGTATACCTACATACAAATTAAATCTACTACTGGTAGGTACTTTCTCAATCTATTAGCCAAACTAACCAAGAAATGTCCTAGTCCTCCCTAATGCCCTTTCCTATGCCCATCCTTTCTTCCCATCATATTTATGATCCAAGGGCTGTAGATGCTTATAGGTTGCAGTGATGACTTATCATACGGTGACCTATATAGTCTTTTGGAGGAAATGTTATATAAAAAATCTACATACTTTACCCTAGACGGATATTGAAAACAAGTGCAGCTCCTAGCTAAAGGAATTGTTTCATTGAATCGCCTATTATGACGGTAGGCAGGCAATCTATTATGGTACTTAGATCTTACATTAAGACTGTGTCGCGGCGCGGTGGACATTGTTTTTAATGTGAGATACTTCGCGTACTATTGTAGTGGACAGATACTATTGTAGTACGCTCGAAGGATCTTGTACGAAGGCGTTTACAATGTGCATGGAATGATCTATTAGTTTGTGTCTTCGGTATAGATGTTAGAAAGCGATATTTGTGTTTGATGTGTATCAGATTATCAAAGAAATGATGGTTAAAACAACTAAGTATCAACAGTTGTATACACTACATTAACTCATATAAAACATGATTTCTCGTTTATCTCGTATTTATTAGAGATTTTATCCTTCATACTTTAGACTGTCCAGTCTAAAGAATAAAGGCTTTAAAGTATACATAGAAAGCCCTCTCTACATTTCCATTCTTTTTTAATATCAGTCGAATGATTTTCAGTAATAAGTCGCCTAATTCGATAAGACTGCAATATGTACCTTTTATTTTTATTGGAAATCTTTTAAGTTTTAGTTTTTTTTTTGTCTGCAGTAAAGTAAAATAAGACTTAATACTGCTCAAGCAAGGATCAAGCTATTATATCAAAAAGCGAGAACATGGGAGACTTTGTAGGAATAACAATACTTGACAGGTATTACAATCCCAAAGATTAATACAACCTGGCTAAACACCAATAACTTATTTAAATTTTGTGAATTATCGCAAGCTTGAAACAATAAAAGAAAACATCTTGATGAAACCTGCATCCCTAAGACTAGTGTACAAGAATTTGTAGCGCATTTATAATGTACTAAGTGCATTGGATCTACGTGACTTGATGTCAGACAAAAATCAATCATTAAATTAGCCAAATCATTCATATCACTCTCTTGACATTCAAAATGAAATTCATTGCTTAACTTAGGCCCGCCTCAAAGATTTCCATATTGACCTTTTGGAAGCGGCCTGCATCCAGCGAGTTCTTCGTCATAATTCAGTCTTCAATCCGTCATTGTCAACACGTCACCGGGCTTACTGCTAACATTTTATGTGACTCTACCAAAATAATTACGAGTTATTGCAAATGGGGCGCTATTATCAAATTGTACACATACATATCTCATATAAGTGCGTGGTGGCCTGTTGGTAAACGGACCAGACGCGGCTGCCAACATGTTCACGGTGGTCGCGGGTCCAAATCCCAGGGCACACCTCTGACTTTTCGGAGTCATGTGTATATTGATAGTCAATCACCACGCACTAAAACGGTGAAGGAAAACATCGTGAGGAAACCTGCATACCATAGCGATTCATAAGAATTTATATGGTATGTAAGTCCGCCAACCCGCACTAGGCCAGCGTGGTGGACTATATGGCCTAACCACTCTCAATCGTACTCTCGATTGTAGAGTAGGCCCGTGCCCTGCAGTGGGAGGTATATGGGCTGATCCAGTATATGTCATATAGAATCCTCTCATATCCGCCTATATACAATGTATGTATATTAAGTTAAATTAAAATAAAAATTATAATATTTTCGATTAATATTTAAATTCAATTATCCGATAAAATTAATAGGTCCACGGATAGCACAAATATTTTTATATTCCATATTATTGTTTAAGAAATATCAAAAGCGGATAAAACCTTTAAGACACAATCTTTGACTAGATTAATAAAAATGTAATCCATATCCTTAAACTTACAATTCACATGAGTTATGACTTATGACCCATTTCTCACAAACAACGGGTCAGGCAAATCCGATCCGTCCACGCAAATCTAATTACCGTACGAGTGAACAAGAAATAATTTATCTAAGTGAATACCAGTCTCGTTCCTAGTTAAGTTGCTACGAGTAGATAGACAGACAGACAAGATAGCTAGTTAAAATTTTCTACGGCAAAATTATTGCTGGAACAAAGTTACGGCTGTAGCTAATTCAAACGAGACTCTTAGGTAATAAGTATTTTTGAGGACCCGGTGTAGCGAAATTGTTCGACTTAAAGGGTATTTTTATGTCATTATCTCTGAGGATTTCTGTGGGATATGTGGATATGGTTTGGTTTATAATTTATACATTAAGTAAATAAGATAAATGGACCTTAAATATCACTCTGTTAATTTTTTAAATCAAGCTTATGTTGTTGAAAAACAATTTTCCTCGTTTTGCAATTACTTGAAAACCTTTAATACTTTTTATTGTATACCTAATTCAATATTATAGATATCTGCAATACATTATTTTCACTTATAAGGCCCTTATATTACATTTCTTTTTCATGTACATACATTGTGTTTTAAATGTACCTATTTTGTTATTTTAGAGATCCATCCTGAGATGTTTAAATCTGTTCTAGATAACAAACAGAGCAGAAAGTAAGATCTAACCACACGTAATCTGGTAAACAACACGCAGTCACAGGGCAAATATGAAGATGAGAGTGGTTCTAAATGCAGATCCCTGTTACGATGATCCGTTTTATAGGCGTGACAAGCCGTGGATTTATAGCCAAGTTTAACGCAAAACACGCAGTACAATGTAACATTAAATCTTCTATTAAACGAGAAATTTATATCTATTTTCTGAAACTGTGAATGTTTTACAGCACACGTAAGGGCTAAGAGTATAGTCAATTGCTGGTTTCCAGATGGTTTTAGATAGATGGAAAGATATAGAAGTTTTAAATATGCTAGGTATGGCATGTATGCTCGTAATTTAGACACTAGACTATTTTTATATGAAATATTAAATGCCCGTAGCTCGTAGTTGTCGTGGTAACCGTTGCCAGAATATCAAAACCTGTCTAGAAATTAAAGCCTTAACGTTAGGCACGAAAATAATTTTGACGATCTGTAAGTAGCAATTACGTCAACTATCTGTACTGCTTCGGACATAAAGTATCGCCACTGAAATAAGTTCCAATGATGGCCAAAAATGTTTCGAAAAGGTAGCATCTACAGTTCGCTAGACATAACCAATTTTCCCTAAAACTCAATCTGAGTAATAAAGAACAAAAAAGTATATTCGATTTATCGAACAGTTCGCAATACCGAGAGCAATGGCAAGATAAGGTCGAGCGTAGGTTAGGTAATACGAAACCCAACGGATACACGTACGAACGTTTTAATTTGATTTAAACAGCTTGTTAATTTTTATACCAACATGAGAACTTGCATGCCAAACATTCGTGTACGACGCTGTGCGGAGAAAATATAGTTAATTCTTTTTGTAGCTGAGACTTAATTATGTTCAGTTACTTTGAAGTAACATTGTAGATATTGTTAGCCAATTACCAGGAACTTAATGGTGAAAGAGAACATCAAGGCAACCTGCATAGAACACAGATATTTGCAAGAATTTCTATGATAAATTAAGTCCCCGAACTTAACCAGCAGTAAGCCACAGTGAACTACGACCTGAGTCTTCACAATTATATAGGGGGCCCGAGCTCTACAATAAATTAATGTTCTTGGTTAATTATTTTTTGTTTGTGTTGAAGTTTTGAGGCGCAATAATATTAGCAGCCTCAATCCTAATAAATAGTACAAATTTCTTAATGAACACCGATTCGAAGTAGAATCTTTATTCTCTCTCTCTCTTCAGCCAAATCCAAAATGTTCAGCAGAGGATCCTTAATGAAGCGTTTTGATAGGTAAACGTAAGGTAAGTTACGACTTTATTGGTCAGTTAGTGACATTGTAAGATGTCCATCGACATTTTCGCTTTTCGCAGCGAAATTTTATCTGCATAAAATAGTGAATAGGGTGCCGTACAGATATTTTACCGAACTGCAATGAACATGTTAAGTCTTTCGTTATTGGACATTATGTCAGCATGTTATGCCACACCTACAATAAAAATTTTAGGCTTAGACTTCTAAACGCCTTTATTAAATTCGTTTCCTATATCCTCGGGTAAATTGTGGATTTAGCAAACAAGTTTCCAACCTACGTCACTCTAAAGCAGATGTTCTACAAATAGCCAATACGAACTGACCTACAAGCCCGTCGAAGGTTTCAACCGAACTAGCGACTGTTAGCTAGCTTGATGCCGCGACCGGAAGAGGAAAATCGATTTTTAGACGTTGAAAGCAGAACGATAACATTCATTTTTGTACAGAGGTCGTAAGCCGTTAGTCGCAAAAATTTAAAATTGTCGTTGAAATTTTGTCGGATTCGCGACCGCATTTCTTTACTGGAATGTGATATCAACATTGTTTTTTTATCTGTTTGCACGGGGGAAATGGACAATAATTAATTTCCAACTCCTATTAATTTAATTTTCTGATTGATTTTGTTGGGGGTTAAAGACAAGTAAGATATTCCCGGAGACTCGCTGAGCTTGATGCTCGGTGTCATTACAATGCGTGCCACTGTTGATGTGTGAGGACGGGACAGTGTCCAAATGATAACATCGATGGAGTCGCAAAATCGTATCGCTGGTAAGAGGTAAGAGACAGCTCTCTTGAAAACCCTCAAACAACAAAGCGGATATTTGAAGATGAGCTTATCAAATCCATCATAAACACTAGCCCGTTACGTTGTAAAGTGCGTAACAAAACAATAAGTTTTACTACTCATAGCCCAGTAAATCTTCGACACTCGTTAAAACGTTTAATGGCGTCATTAGAGCAGTTTAGTGGTAATAATGTAAAGATACTGTCTGGTGTGAAGTTTGATTGGGTGGGACTTTCTTGGTTATGATGTTTTGATAGGGCTGGTTTAATCTCTGGATAGTAGTCAGGAAGTATAGGTCCATCTGATGATCGGTTTGCTCGTTTGCCGGAACTTTTGCACCTATAAAAAAAGTTTGGCTCCATAATCCATAAGTGTAAATATGAGCTTAGGATTTTTTGCAGGTAAGGCAATTACTAATGGCGACTCCATGATATACCAAAAGCGTGAAACTCTGTGGCTTTGGAAAAATTGAAAAAGTAATTGAAATGGTGGCGACGATAAATTTTAGGCTTTTTGGCTTGTCATATTGAGTATTACTCTATTTAGGCTTTAGCCGACACTTTAATATAAGAACATCTTCGAAAGGTCTGGAAACCCCGTTAGAACGAGATAATCTCCCGATTTTACATTTAAAAACGAAGGAATCTAAATAGCTTTATCCTAAATATTCGTGAGGCATAAGCAAGTAATATTGATCCGACATAACTCATTGCATTAATCAAACAGAAATCAGTTGATTCCTTTTTACAGCTCGTGATAAGCGCAGGCGCCGTAATAATATATAATAACATCGATTAGCCATTGAGCCACTTCGTTATCCTTTCTGGTGATTTCGGGTCGTAAAATGATCATAAATACATTAATGACTCATTTATTACTTGAGATCTTTAACGGGAAATATTTTTATAATTATTCTCGGATGGATCTATACCTGTGTTTGTCGAGGTTCCCATGTTTGTTTACCAATAAAACTGTATTAAATTACGATTAAAGAAGTTCTTTTTTTCTTCTAATCGGCTCATATAATAAAGTCATGATTTTTTTTACATCTGATTCTCATCATAAAAATATTTATTCTAATTTATTATGGCGTAGTTGACTAGGAACCCAACTGTGAAACAAGAAGCTAAGGGTTACATTCTCACAATATATTTTATTAATAAAATACCTTAAGAGCGTTTATACCCTGCACGCGCTTTTTGGCTTAAAAACAGGACTTTTCAAATGAGTTAATAGCCACCAATAAACAATTTAAAGGAAAAATAAGTATTACTAATTTTAGAAAAGATTGTCATCTAGGGATTTTGGTGGAAAACATTATAGATTGATGGATAATTTGTGAGTACTATACGGATTACTGAACACAAGTTTCGTTATTTAGGCTTTAAATGGCAATTTAGAAGCTTAAGATATCCTTAACCACTAAATATAAGATGAAAATAAAAATATTATCAGACTAATAAGACCCTTATGGAGGGATTTTGCTGAGAAAAATAATCTTTTTGTGTTTAGTTCCTGAAAAATAAAAATTTAAACAATGCGAAATTATTCAGAAACTCTCGTCAAGAACATATTTTTTTTCACCAACTTATCGTACATACTTTTTTATAACAATTGCATATTATAATAGAAGAACATCTTATCAATAAATTACCATTTTTATATTTCAACAAAATTAGTTTTCATGTTTTCTACAAATATTTTAAAAACCACTATAAAACACGCTGTCCGACGTGGATCAAATCAGACCGCCGCAAGGCCTTCTAGAGGGAGGACGTATCGCTTGTCGCTCCGGCCTGGCTGCAGTCGATTATGCCGCGCGTAGTAAAAATAGCCACGCGCGGAATGCGATTACCACATCTTAGTACTTTGGTAGTAAAATATTTAATTTTTTTTATTACCTACAATGATTTTGTAGTGAGTATAAATTATGTTTCAGGTAATATAATGGGACGTAATTCCGAGGCTAAATTATGTTATGTATTGTAATATAAAATTAAATATATTTCGTAATTGTAAGGGGTTGTAACTTAGATTATATACTCGTCTAGATTGAGCAATGTCAACAAACGATGCGCTAAAAGTGTCCTCACTTTCGTTGATATGTGTGAGTACCGGTCGTGTAATTATTGTAATCCAACTGTCAAGGTGTGTGTGTTTAGGGATGCCTACTCCAGATTATTAACTTAACTTTTCCCCATTATTTGATATACAAAATAGGTTAAATAAAATTTTTTTTCTTTATTTAAAGTAATCATACTATTAATTATATTTATAACGCATTTTAGTAATAACAATAAAGATTTAAACCCATCTCCTAGTGTTTGTTTTCGAATAGAATTAATTCTTTGGATTTATTGCCTGGGCTGTTATCTGATTTCTGTATTTATGTAAAATATAAATCATCATAAGTTTTTTTTTTTTTTTTTATACTCGCCTGGCATAGTGGTGGCATTGCACCTGATGGAAAGTGCCAATGCCTGAACTCAACCATGTTCCTGGAACCCCATGTAGAAATGAGATCCAAGGTCCAGTTGAGCTCAATGACAAGATCTTCGCGTCCCTTCACAGTTTCGACACGGCAACCTGGAGGCCCGCAGTGGTATCGCCCATGAACCATGCTGTCATCTGCATAGCAATGAATGTTGCCAAGCGACAACATGTCATTGATATGCAGAATAAACAAGGTAGGCGACAGCACCGAGCCCTGAGGAACTCCGGCATTTACCGACATGAGCGCCGAAGCGTGTCCGTCAATGACTACACGTATTCTACGCCCATGCAGAAAGCCGGAAATCCACGAACACAGGTTGCCGGGTAGACCGTATGCCGGAAGCTTGGACAGGAGACCACGGTGCCAGACCCTATCAAACGCCTTGGCAATGTCGAGGCTCACAGCAAGAGCCTCGCCACGCCGGTCAATCGCCTCACCCCAGCGATGCAGGACAAACTAGAAAATCACCCGTCGATCGATTATGACGGAAACCGTATTGCCGGTCACTGATCAACAAGTGATCCTCCAGGTAGCGGATTAATTGAGCGTTTATGATCCGCTCCATGACCTTACACATCACTGAGGTGATAGCAATAGGGCGGATATAGATAGTAAAATGTTCGGAACACACAACTGAAGTCATGTGAGTCTACGAATGGTCTTCTTTTCGTTTCCGCTGTATAATGTCTCTCCAGCAATTTGCTAGTACGGAATCCGTAGGAAGTCTAAAAATATTATTAGGACCTTGAATAAGTTCTCGCTGTTTCTTCAAAGATGACAATAGCAGTACCCCGTTTGTGAAATTTCGAATGGTAATACATATGCAAGGCAAAGAATTAATAAAATTACTATGAAGTGCATGTCGTCGTGGGTTTCATTAATATCGTGTAGGTAAATATTATTAACTCATTAAATAAATAATGCCATTGTTCTTGTTGTTATTCTGATCGAAATATTATGTAATGATATTTGTGTTTTATAGTTTCTCCCATAGTTTCAACAAATCTTTCTAGTAATAAATTGACAACATTGGCCAATGAAACTCATCTTCAAAATAATGAATTAAAAGTTCATGTTTTCTTCAAATAATAGTGGTTTAACAATAATGTTACCGATAGAAAGTGATATTGGTATTATTATACAGTTTTCCCACACAATTGCGACACAATTCGACAGCACAAACCGGCATAATTAATTATTTTTCGGGAGCACGTTATCCATATGTAGTTCAAATGATACTGACGTACGTGAGAAGCGAGTCTACCAAATTTGGTAGACTTTTTTTGAGCCGTGCGGTGAGGTGTGATGTGTCATCTAGACGAGTTTATAATCTAAGGGGTTGTAAGGCCCCTAACACTATTTATGTGTTCGAACACGAAATGATTAATAAAACGTCCGTAGTGTCTACTGATTGAACACTGATTTGAATGCAACTTAACAATGTAATAATAACGAAAATATGATTAGTATCCAAAATTTGTATTATTCTTTGCTTGCACAGTAATATTTGTCTACTTATAATGCAAATAAAATATTTTTATGATATTATATTACAGTTACATTTCAATTGAATATTTGAAGCGCACGGATCAAAGTTGTTTGAGCCGATTGTATAGCGAGCCGACGCGGCAGCTCTACGCACACAGCTTTGGTCGCTTATGTGTGCGTGAAATTAACGAAGAAATACCTATAGTTGACTTTGCGCGCAAGGTGTATACGCTCTTAAAACCAAACCCATTTGTATAATAACAACACATTCGACACTCCCCGTTCTGTATGAGAATGTAATTAATCAATGGTTTGTGTGAGCTTATACCGATGGGCGTCTGTGTCTCGTGATTCCGCCCCCACATAACTATATTGTATTACCATACACAGTATACGCCATGGAATATACTTGTACATAGACCTAAACACATATAATGTGCCGTGGAATCCCACTTTTCAAGATAGACCATTAGATTTCAATCGTACTACATTTGCCAGTGGGCCTCCGCTCGATTTTTGTTCCATCAGCAATTAATTTTGATTCACAATTACACAATTAAATTCAAATCCACAGGGAAATGAATTTCAGCATGTTTCGTAAAGACCGTATATTTATTCCCCGAAAAAGAAATTCGAGCTAGGCATAGTGTTAATCGTTGAGTCCATCAACACACATCCAGTGAGGTAATAATATAGTCGGCCATATTCCATTGTAAACAACACAATGATTTGTTTTTCCAATACCGTCATAGTATAATGTGGTGTAATGGCCAAAGGCTAATGTTAAATGCAGTAGCAAGACCTTTGTTCTCTGCCTACCGTCTAAGGACTAATACCTCCTTAATACAATGCACAAAACACTTAATCACCAAGAGGTATGAGTTGCACTTATGTCGATGACAGAGACTTAAGTACCCGTGCACTTCCCACGTATTAACGTGAATTATTATAAATATTATGATTATTCCTTGTCCAGTAAACACGTCGAATATGTATGACAAATTGCTACGTTTGAAACTAACGTTAGGTTCGCGGATCCGTCTGTGACAATATTAAATTTATTGGTGTTGTTTAGAACTCTAAATAATGCGCGTAGTTAATTAATTGTAAGACCGAAGTATTAAATACAATAATTTAATACGATGCCACTCTTTCGTAATTTGTTTTGTTAATATTTGAAAATATCCATAATGCACAAATAGTTGGTATCGGTCACAAAAATATTTTAGTAAAAGCCCTGTTTTCTTGACTTAAAAACTTACATAAACATTACTTTCCCTCATATCCTTATCTTAAACGCATTGTTGCGCACAAAAGTAATTATTGTTTATTTATATCCCTTAATGTTCACCATTTAAAATTTAAAATAAAATAATATAAATATTACAAAGCAGTACAAAAGGCGGAAATATTCATAATGAACATCAGTTTGTAATATCTAAGGTCAATTGGGGATTAGGGATGATTGTCAAAATGGATTCACGCACAATAAGTCTTAAGATTTGTACAACAAAAAGGTATTAATATTTTGTTCCATATCAATACAACGTTTTAAAAATATTATTAATCCTTTTAATTAAAAAATCTTGATTTATTGTTAATTATAAATCATTTTCGCATCAATTCACAATTAAAAGATCTAAATAAATACTTTGTTTTCGCAACATATAAAAAAAGTGACGGTGTATTATTGAATATAATTGGAAAATTATAAAAATCACTTTGAATAATATGTCTGTAATATAAACACAAAATTATGCTAAAATAACATTTAACATGACAAATAATCAATAAATTACCCCATTATTTCCATATATCTATTAAAAGAAACGTACGTATTACAAAGGACTAAATATGTATGGGCGTCTAATTATGAATATGAATAGAAAATGTAATCATAATCAGCATTTAAATGGTTTATTTATACTTGAAGGAATCCTTTATTTAAATGCTTTCGTAAAATTATTATTGATGTTATTATAAGTGATGTATTTACAGTAATTGCATTTGTAATTTATTATATTTTAGATCTGATTAGCATTTATAAAATCAATTTGTAAATTAATATTGTTAGTTTAGTTATTAGTCTATAAATGTTTATGTTTAAGAGGTGGACCTACGTTATTGTCTGAACTACAATTACAATAAATAAGATTTTAAGGTTAGTATTTGTCGTAAAGGTATTGTAAATCAACACAATATTTTCTACTTTGCTATGCTATGTTATATTTTGACTAAAAATCCCTTTTAAAAACAAATAAACAGAACATAGCAAATGAATTCACAAGCGCCATTTCCGCACGATAAACTCCATAAAAACTTCGTTAACTCGAAGAAACTAAACCAGAATTATCAATTATGGACACTTCTGTAGCTACGTGTCAATCATAACACCTTTTATGTACTAATAACACCTAACTAATCGCGAATGACAGTTAAATTGCCCGTGAACCATTTTCACGCCGCCTCTGTGACATGAACGGGTTATAAATACTGTCTAAACATTAGCTTCGGCGTAGTTTTAAGGTCTTAAACTGGAAATGGCCTAACCCGTGTCAATTAAACTGTAAATTGCAGAGAAGGCTCGTGCCCTGCAGCAGGACGTATAAGGGTTCGATTATGATAATAAACTAGAAATTAGGAAACAACTTGCTGTGGTATTCGGCAGGTGAGATTAGGAAAGACGATAACTAATTAGAATATTTCTATACTTCCAAATGGCTGCATATTTTAGAACCCTATATTTTGTCCCACTGTTGGGCAAAGGCCTCCCTTAGTACCTCCATTTGGCATTTCGTCGACGAGCTCTTGCCATTTTGGCTCCAACGCATCCAACTCGTTTTTCCACCGCATCTTTGGTCTTCCGCGTTTTCTCTAGCCATTTGCGGGAACCCAGCTTGGCCCAAATTGTTTGGATGCATTCGAGTCATATGCCCTGCCCATACAGCCCGATATACAGGGTATATCAAGACTGCTACCGAAAACGAAGCCAGGTGGTAGTTTTAGTGACTTCAAACACAATGCAACAGAAAAAGTTGGAAAAAAAGCGACAATTTTTTTTTGTCATTTTTTTCCTATGACTATATTTGGGTGGTAAATACATTTTTCCTAAAATATTAGTGTATACCCTTTTACTTATAAATAATCTAAAGTATAAAAGTGTTTAAATTATTATTTTAGCAAAAACTATGGGTTTTCCACCCAAAAATAAAGATATTTAAAAAATCATAAAAAATAACTGTCGCGTTTCTTTGCGAAATTTTTAGTTGCATTGTGTTTGTAGTCACTACAACTTCCACCCGGCTTCGTTGCAAGAAAAGTTTCTAAAACGAAAATCCGTAAAATTACTTCCCTCAAACAAACAAGCCTATTTATCCAGCGATATGGAACTAACCTTTGTTATGTTTCCCGAGTTCCGTATAACCGTTTGTTGAGTCACGCTGGTCTCGTGCTAAGCAGACATTAGCGCGAGGCCCATTGCTACCGAAAACGACCGTGGACCATTAAACGAACCGATTCGCAGATACAAGCGCACTGGACAAGTGATAAGCCAACGGGTGTTTTCGAAGATTTACTGCTAATATTACTGCTAATATAATGGCTGCGATTACTGGAATGCAGCGGTTTTATTGTTAAATTAATTGTGTTTGAGACAAAATGTAGTAAACGCTGTATAAGGAACTTAGGAAACTTATATTTGCGGTTTTTGAAGTTAATCATCCGTAATAGGCATGGTAGATCATAGTCACAGGATTGATGTCAAGTAGACAACTAGTCGTAAAATTATTAGTCAAATTGCTTTGCAAGATTGGTTTATGCTGTAGGTTCATTAATGCCGGACATGTGTGAGCAGGAAATGAGAGAGTATTTTTTTTTTGGTACCACTACGTCAGCAAAATATCTACTAAGTAATCATTGCGGACGGTAAAAACCCAAGGAAGTAGAAAAAGCTTTGCAAGGATTTGATAATAGCCGGGAAAATGGGTAGAGTTGAACGAAAATGTGTTATAGTATTATTCGGTCCGCAGTAACAACTGAACGAAATTCGACGACTACATTCCATTCTATACCACGTTCAAATTCGAATAAAATTCATGAACCTGTTAATAATTGTTAGCACTAACATAGTGATTACAATTAATATTTTTGATTAGTACAGAACCCGTTAAACAATATCTGACGCCGACGTTGAGACCGCACAAACACTGGCCCTTTACTTTAGACCTTCGCATTCTCATCTCGTAAACTATGGGATTAATTTTATTAATCTAATTAAATTAGTTATCTGCCGCAAACATCAGGATTAATACAATATTAACTTTGCATACCTGCACACGAAACCGTTGTATCCACCACTGATAATTATTGATATTTTGACGTAAAATATGATTAATACAAATTATTGTTATTAACCAAATACATTTATTATTATTTATTGATTTGGATCGTGATTGAAAATCAATTTGATTATCATAAATTATTATTAAAATTTAATAAAGTCATGAATCATTTTGATAACACAAATTCAATGTGATAGGTCCGCCTACGATCACTTTGTAGAACCAAAATTCGGGTTAAAATTTGCAATCGTTGCCCTTTTGATAGACAGCTGTAGTGGGTTAAGATTAGTGAAACAAGAACTCAATAAACTTAACCCTTCCCAACCATTTTTCAATTTCTAAAGCGGCAATGTACAATTACTCGGGTATAAATGACCACGATGATCATCCAAGTTGCGTTGTCTCAAAAAATTCACTCCAAATTCAAAAATTCCAAGTCATAAAATTTGTCAGAACAATCAAAGCCACCCATGGAGAAATACCTCTGGCGCGGTTGGGCCATAAAATCGGCGGCAACAATGCATTATTTACCATTATATACCAACGTGACATGCGAACTAATTACAAAGCTAAACACCGCCCCACGTAGGTGTAAACGGGGGGCGTTGCCAGCGATCTGTGGTGCCACGTTGGACGAATAGCTCCTGACCGAGGCTGTACTTAAGGGATTCGGGGGTCAAAAACTCATTACCAGTATTTTATTTTGTGTTCTTTAAATAGTTGTGTAAATTTAAATGCGAACGAAAATAAGCAATATCAATCTGATTTTAAATTTTTATTCATTGATGTTTTATTTTACCACTATTTAGACATATTTCGTTAAAATGTCGACTAAGAAATGAGAGGCCAAGAGCTTAATACCTGGACAGATACAAATTATTAATTAATTTTTGTGTAATCCGCGCCATTTGTTTATGGTTTAGACAGCGGTCTCGTTCTCCGAGTTTCTGATAACTTATTAGGGCAAGAGCAATGTATGTAATTGCTAGAACTGTAATTAATAATTTAGTAAATTTTCATTAATTTCACTAGATCGCCTTAACGTGTTGACAATCTTCCACAAATAAAATTAAAATAATCAATTAATTTAATTATAAGAAGATATCTACTTATGAACGAGGAGGCTGTAAAATAAAAATTACTTTACACCCCAACCCCATTTCAAACATCCCCAAATCCGCCCCCATCCAACGCAACAATGACCCACCGTATCCCAATATTGACCGGCGCGTAACCCCAACGTTCCCACGCTGTCCTTAAATTTTTCTCATGTATAATTGTTAGACTTAACACTACCGGGCGCCTGGGCCTATATGACCCCGACAAACATCGTACTACAAATATTAACCCTGATTATTCGGCACTTGGTATCGCCCAGATCACAATAGCGGCTTTTAACTCATAAAAGGAACGGTAATTGTATTTGATTTGTTGGTAATCGCTCACCACTTTTGATGCTTGTTTGACGTTTGTTGATGGTTACCTTTTCAGAATGGCGTTGGGTGTGGTCATGGTGAAAGTGGTTTTTTTGTGAGATTTGGTACCACATGGGAGGAATAAATTTCTGCGGCTGAATATCTGGAAAGGGTTAAAATTGTGATGATTTTTAGTTGGATTACAAAAATTAAAATACTAAATTGATAAAAAATCACTTAATCAACAACTTTTCTTATTAATAATGCTTAATACTTATGAGAATTAAATCCTAATTTATTAAGGATTAATTGCTGATATATATTTTAAAATCCAGAGTGCCTTAAAATACAATATAGATAATTTGAAAATATAGCAACAATAAAAGTACTACACTCAGTTTTACATTTGAGGAACTGTAGATACGATGAAATCAGACCTAAACCAGCTAAATCAAAAGATGCAGAGTAATACAACAATATCAACTTTCGCGGCAATAGTGTGTACACTAGTATTTCAAACGCAGCCAATTAAGGTGTAGCCATTGTTGCGGAATGTATACAGGCTAGTTAAACGGACGCCGACACAGGGGGTCCTGTCTGCCTAGTTTATTGTAAACCGTATTGCTTTTTGTGGCACGCCGGTATTATTCAACAGATTTACATATTGTTTGAACAGTTTGGCTAAGTTTAAGTGCGGTGTTAAGACAGAATTCCCATACCGGGTATGTTGAATCGAGGAGAAGAGATGCAATTTTTTAGGAAAGTTTTTCCTAACCGTTTGTCAATTCAGAAAAAATTTAAGAGAAAGTAGACATAGTAGATAAGTAGACATAGTAGAGTAGATAATATAGGAGCATAAGGAGGGAGGGAAAGAGAATCAAGAAAAATAGTCACACTTAGTTAAAATGAATCACCACATAAGTATCAATGCCGCAAAACACCTAGTTCTAACCTTTCAAATTAAATTGAAATCGAAATCCCTTACTCACTTACGCATGTTTACAATGAGTGCAGCATAAATCACATCTTTACATCTTCACTAAACATTCTCGTCCGAAACGTGGCTCTTAGCTGAGACCCAGCTTTACGAAATTCATCATTTGAAGTCAGTTTATGGTTGATTTATACGTTCACTCGACGTTCGGCTCCGAAAGTAATTATCACAAATCATGTTTACACAAAATTGTGGGGGTGTTCAGCAATCTATTGTGAGGAAGACAAATGTGTAGAAATTAAATTGTCTTGAGGGGGTGGATAGATTGGTACGCACGTTTGAAAGGCTGGCAACCGAATAAATTAATACACGCAACATTAGTCTTGAGTTAACACTGTTATTATGTGTAGGAATTCTAAAAGTGATGGCTCGTCCTATTGTGGTTGTATCGCAAGGATTGTAAACAGCAAAATTAATTTTACTATTAAATGCTATGATGTAATGTCGTGTACAAGACACGAGCTGACAAACATCGCAGTAGGTCATCAGATGCAGGCTAATTCCAACCAATCAAATTCCAACGTTCTGGCAGTTTTTGATGTAGCACTATGTTTATCAGTGGACATCTCGTGAAGATAATCATGGGTTCAAAATAACATGTTACGTGAATTTGGTTAGTCCACTTCTTAGCTTCGAAATCCAGTTTGCGCCTCTCACCAGATTTAAATAACAAGTCACAAAGTTCAGAAGTCAAGATATTGCTCCAAATCAGCATATGAATGACCTTCATAAAAACAACATATTTACTGCCAAAAACAAATTGAAGCGCGTCTTTAAAGTTGGGTAGTAAGATGATAACTGATGATTACATTTTGCCTTCCATATTACGTTCCTTATACATTTGCAATGCATTTGCAATTTTTTTTAACAACTAGGCCATCATCATTACTTTTTTTAATCCTCTGTCATGCTTTGAATATTTCCTATTTTATGTTATATGGGGCAAACGAGCATACATTTCACCTAAGTAAGTGATCTGTCCATGAACAACATTTTCGATCCACCTTATGAATATTACCATGTGTTTCCTCCCCTCTCTGTCTCTGTGATACCATCTGAATCCTTTTTGCCGTGACTATGTGGAACTCCATTTATTTTGGCGTTCTACAACTGGAATGACGTGCATAATTTCGATCTTTATGGCACAAACATGTTAGATTTCATTGGTATCTTAGACATAATAGTCCTTCCCTAAGGACTTCAATAATGATTTCAACTTTACAACTTACTGCAACATTTAATCTGACTCTAAAAAAAATTTCTATTTTTTTATATACTGTGGTAGTTCAATATTAAATCAACAATAATTGGAGATTCGTGCAGTCTGGCATCCCAACACCAGTAGCCTACATGCAAAAGAACGTTAACATCGTGTGCCATTAGATTATTCTGATTGCTTGCAATCAATATGCTATCACATACACTCGCAGCGTTATGGGATTACCGTAACCTCTTTATTCAGTTTTGTATTAAGGTATCCTCGTAACATATTCGAAGAGATTTTTTGATATACATATTTCAATTTAATTTTCTACGATTGTGTGCAGCTTCATGTTCCTGGATGCTCTACAATCTAAAGTATTTGAGGGAATTTAAGTGATAAAGATGATGATGATGATGAAGTGATAAAGCCTAACATCAACTCTTAGAAATTGGAGTGGCAAAGATGAAGCGCTATATCACAAAAACTCATACAAAGTAAGAGTTTTGTGCTCGCATTCTCCGATTTTTTATATTGATAAAACATTGATAAAGAAAGTGACTGCTTCGGTACTTACAGTATGATTGCATTGCTGAGGTTTCAGGGTCAAATCCTGGGGCGGGCAAAGATATATATGATTTTTCTATCTATTATTCGCCTAGAATCAATATTTGTGATATGACGATAGAATCACCCCTCGTATTACATTGTTCGACGAAACATACAGGGCGAAACTACCTATCCCTTTTGGGAAATAAAATGAGTTTATGTTTGTATTTATGATAACAGCTTGTTGTTATTATGTTTACAGAATAAAAAGGTGAGTATTTATGTTGCTGGAGAGTCATAAACTGATCGCAAAATATTCATCTACGCCCGAATCTGTCATCGAGCATCGTATATCGCGATTGCCTTTGAGTTAACTCTGTGTATTACTATTCGTTTCCACCAAATGATCAAAATTATATTGAAACTCTAATTCGATTTTATTTAACTTTACTTGTTATAAAAACATTCTTTGTTATTTGCACACATTTAAATTTAATTTTGAGCAGCCTCTAGGAAATTAAGATTGAATTATTTTAACGTATTTTGTCAGTATCTTTTAAATGTATCTTAATAAGTAATAAATTCCTAAATAATTTAACAACGACGACCAAATTCCGCCTAACCAAATTCTCGGAACACCTTTAAATTTGCATCAGAAGTAAATACATGCTGCTTAATTCTCATTTTGGAGGGAACCGTGTGATTCGATAGGATCGCAGTCACGATTTATTATTATAATAAGTACAATTGCCCAAACAGTACGAGTTGGGACCAAGGGACTCGCTAATGGTCAACTTAAACCTATCTGATGCATTTTCCATAAACTTATGCATCATTTCGACATATCTTCGCTGATCGTTGCGAAAATCACATTTCGAAATCAATGATTAGGAAATATCGGCTGGAAATGGTATTGTTTTCTATTATAACAATACATAAATATAACCAACAATAAAACAGTCCAGATTCCAAAGTAAATCATGTGTCTGAGGTTGAGATTAGAACTACATAGACTTTTTAGTCACTTAAAAACGTAGATTAATACTTAGATAAATACTTGTTGGTCAAACTGTGGGCCTTTAACCCACCCACTAATTCAATTGCCGATTACGAAACAGCACCACCATAATAACATTCAATAGAAATTAATAAAGGGTTTTACTATTTATCCATAAATAAATCATGCATTTAATTATTTTAAGAGTTTAAGATGGCCCCGCGGATCGCTTGAGATGCTCTCAGGGTCTACTAATAGTCCGTGGGCCCCCGTTTAAGAACCACTGGTATACATAGATAACGTAAAGACGGTCCATTTGTTACATAAATAATCATACAGAAACAACGAACACCACTTTCTGAAACGATTACTACAATGAAGCCACAATGACCAGCATTTACTGATGTTAATTTATTTTGTTTCAGACACGCGGCAGTCATCACTTGACCCCTTAAAGAGCCCAGCATTTTCCAGGTATTCTGTATGATGCTTCTAGGAACGAATATCGATTTATTAAGAAACTAGCAGTCCGGCCCGGCGTCGCCCGGGTGCAGATACTTTTTGAGTCCGCTTTAGAAACATGGGAATTATTTCGCATGACAATTAATTAACATATTTAAACTCAACGTTACTGCCTTACTTTAGACTGCCCACACCATTCATTTCGATTTTAAAGGGCATCGAATATATTTTAATTCCTTGCACAACACACGGGAACACTAAATTTAATCGGGATAGAAAGTCTATGCCAATGCTAAAGCCTATGCGTTACTCCAGTGGGTCAGCTAGCTCCTTTCCAAATGTCATCAAAATAAGTCCAGCAGTTTGGACGTGAATAAATAACAAACACACAAAATTTCGCATTTATAATATAGGTAGGATAAATATTGCAAAACGTCAATTCGATGACAATAAATCTTCATGTCTCCAATATAAATGTTATTGGAAAAACATTAAAAGAACATTATTTTTATTGCTGTAACTAATACTGATTCTGATACATCAAAATATTTATCCATGAGTAACCATTACGTAATGTATAGGTAATTTGTATGTATTTAGGTATGTGGTTAATGGAATCAGGCATGGTGATAAATATTTTTCTATGTTCTAACACGCTATGGAGAAGAAGGAAGCTTCTATGTAAAGCTAGTCATAACACCTCTAACGGCCGTTCTCTATATCCTATCTATCTTTAACAAGAGGTTAAAATGGATATCGTTAATATGTCGATACCACTGTATGCTTCAATAAACAAATATAGATATACAATATTATCTTGTCTAGATATGTATAAATATATGCACCTTATCTAAATATATCTGTCTTTCTTTACTGAAGCAAAAAATGTATCGAAATTTCGAGAGAAATCTCTTGTTAAGGATAGATTATAGAAACCGGCCGTAAGACATATGTATAAATTCAACTACGTTTGATTTTATGTATAGATTTTTTAATTTTTATATCTTGCACTTCACTGAAACAAAAATAAGCTGTTTCATATTCATCAACTGTGTCAACATTTTAAAATACTCATATATGCATGGTTGTTTTTTTACTCGTACAACTCAATGACTTAAAAAGTATTGCCAAAAATACTTTACTTGTTTATTTTTGCATCGCCAATATTCTTATATCTGAAAAGAAATTTCAAAAAGGACTCAAAACATGTGACTTATTTTTACGCCGAAATATTTAAAAGCGTATTGTCAAAAATATCGCCCACAAAATCCAATTTGAGTGTGAAACAAAGCGCAAACTGCCTATTCATTGGCCAAAGGGCCGACGCCGCCCGTATCTGACAAATGACATGACAAGCCGAACGCGCGTTAATTTGTCTCTGGTCGTTTTTTTTATTCCGTTGACAGGCCGTGGCGCTTGCAATTGTACAGCCGCTTTCTTCGTCACGTTTCAATTACTGCATTATTTATGTCGTATTGTTGTGTCACATACAATTTCAGCTTTTAAACGGTCATTAATAAAAACAGTTGTGTTGTCGCCTCGGCTGATGATTCCATTTACGCTTTTAAATCGTTGTCAGTTAAGTAGGTTCGGAATTTGAACGATTTAATCTAAGAGATTTTTATCTTTTGTTTCTCTGTTTTCTTTTGTTATATTTGTTTTTTATGGTTCTTCAAAGATATTTGGAGCCATAAAAATATGCCAAAATGTAAAATGTGACACTAAGCAAACCCTTTCACATCGACGCGACTTCCTTTTTTCAAGTGACTCGACGAAATATTTACTATCATCGGCTTTAGAGCGTAGGAAAATAATATTTCTCGAAGAAATCTAGAAACAGGCATGAACATTACAGATGTGTCAAGATACTGGTTCCTTAAACTTCCTACACCATAATTCATCACTTACTGGTTAATTACTTCATAAAATACCTATTAACCCCACTGAATTTAAAGCCACCCACAAACGGAACTGAACAACAAAGAACAGAACAATTCAACTGATGCCAGCGGCGAACTCAGTTTCAAGACTTTTTAATTACCTTTCCTTTTCTCATTACGCAGCCAATTTACGAAGCTTATCACGAACCAAGCGTATAAATCCACCATATACGGCGCCGAAACAAGCGCTACAAATTACGAGCCAAAACTGTATGTTAACTGTTCGCGTATTGAATTAATAATTGCGCTAATACATAGCTAGTGACATGATTATTGCCGAACAGATTGTATCTGCGGCTGACTTTATTGACGATCTGGGAACTGGCTTTCGTTAAATAAATACAGTCACAAAAATCTGACCTTAGGAACATACAAACGTTATAGGTATTAAATCAAGATAATTTTTTGGTCTCGCAATCACCTAGATCCGAAACAAATATATGCAATTGTACATATTTGTTTTATGCAGGAATCAAACCCACAATAGTTTCAAAACCGACGTCTAATCAACTGTGTCATTGAGGCTGTATACGGCTATTTTTAAAAATACTTACAAACATTTTCAGAACAGTAATCATCCTGTTTCTGATGATAACTGGTGGTACATGTCTCATTTGTGAGAGGCCGCTAGGATAGCTACCACCACGATGTCAATTTCTCGCGCCAAACAGCAGTATAAATGCACTTTTGTGTTCCAGCTTGAAGGACATTGTAACCAGAGTAACTACTGGACATATTGAGACTTTACATCTTATTTCTCAGGATGGTGAGCGCAGAGGAATGCCAAGCTTAGCATTGTAATTAAGAAGAAAGGAAATAAATTCAAAGAAAATAATAATAATTTAAAGTCATAATTCATGTTGTTGTTTGTTTTGTTCCTGTCAATGAGCGGTCGTATCGCTTACCATCAGGCAAACGGCATGCTCGTCTCGATATTCATTGCAATAAAAAACTGGAATGTTATCATAAATAGAGAGTTGAGTAATGACGCCACTATTTCTTACCATTCAATGCAATCATGGTGAAGTGCTAAATTGCATCCTCATGTTTCCTTCATTCTTTATTCAGGTGGTTAATATGCAATAGGCGCATCGTCCGATACGTTTACTTGATGTTAAAAGTGTAATGTCTTTAGAAAAGGAGCTCAAATAAACGCATGTGTGAAGTTCAACCATTTTTTCAGGACTATCAACATACGTACATGACACAAATATTCAAACTATACATCATAGACAGTCACAGACAAACGTAACCATAAAATTTTATTGTTTTTATTTAATCTGCTCAGATTTCCTCCAGTCATATCGATGTTGTTATTATCACATTCAAGCCAGCCTTGTTGCTAAGGTCAAGTTTACAAACGCTTTTGATTGGGACAAATTGGCGACTAACTCTTCAGTTCATGAAAAGTTTATTTTCAATGTAAAATCAACCTTAGATGCCAGTTATATGGTTGAAATTATAATTACTTGGCTCTAGGAATGTCTCATGTTTTATTGCTGTGTGTGATTGACTCTATCAATCATTGATGTGAAAGCTTTAACTAAATATCTATATAGAGAAGATTATATTGTTTTCTAGGAACGTTTAAGATAATTTATTTAAATACTTTGGAATTACCATATTCCTGGGAAGTCTGCTACTGTTATAACTAATAAAGTTTCATAAAAAATCATCTAAGTTACCAAACTATATCGTCGAGGTTTACTTGTCGTTAATTCAGACTAAGTTTTCGTATCTCAAACAGAAAAATTAAACCCATAAAAAAGGTAGAGCCACGCTGTTATCAGTCATAACTCAGCATGAATGTGCAGGCTCATCGGGGGCCGTACCACTGTCTTCCGGGTATCAACGTGAAACGACAGATTTGCTGTCGAGTTTCATACGTAACATTGCCGATTCTCCAACAGTTACCCTTTCCTCTTCCCATCCTTTTTCCTCGCCACTCTTCTCCCGATTTGAAAGGCCGGCAACACATTCGTAATCCAAGTGTTGTGGATGCTCATGAGCCATAATGATCCCTTACCATCAGGTGACCTGTTTGCTCGTTTGCCAATATATGCAATAAAAAAGAACCACTTATTTTTACATATAGACACGTCACAATTACTAGAATTCAGCCGAAAGTAAGTACAGCGCAAACCAAACATAATAAGAGACGGAAAACAAAACAACCCCATGACTTACAAAACAATGCTTGGCACAAAACATAAGATGTTAATTCTCAATATATCCCAGTAGTTAGTCTGACTACAATATCCTTAAAACCGGAAAAAAGCAATGCATTTACACGGTTGTTTGACGGGAGAAAAATTATACTATTTCGCATAAAGGTTACTGCTCATTAGACGCAACCGGCACGGCCTAGTAGCTCGCGGCCCGCTCGTTGTCGCAGATGGAAACCGGGTACACCTCACGTAGTCCACTTGGTGGCAACGCACGGGTCATTCGGGACTTGTGAATTGTCAATGCGAAACAACGTAATACAAGCATGCGAGCAACGAGTGGCCCACGCGTGGACGGCGGCGATCCGGTGACGTTAAGGAGTTGATGTAGTGAGCGTATGTCCATACAATTTCATCTAAACTATAAAGAATATTAACCACGCGAGGCGAGACGGTGCCGGGTGAGTCAAATGAGTGGTAACCTTAATTAGCAAATAAAAAAAAACATTTGGAATAAAGAATGAAAATAATAATTGAATACTGGTGGTAGGTCTCTCATATGTGAGAGGCTGCCTGGGTGGGTACTACGGCAATGTGTATTTCTCCCGTCAAACAACATTTTAAATGCACTGTTGTATTTCGGATTTCGAAGGACATTGTAGCCAGAGTAACTACTGAACATATTGAGACTTAATATCTTATGTCTCAGGATGGCGAGCGGAGTGGAATGCAAAGCATTGCTTTATAATTCAAGGCGTTGTTTGGTTTTGCTACTGTTCATGAGCGGTCGCATCGCTTACCGTCAGGCGAACGGCATGATCATCTCGCCATTCACTGCAAAAAAAAGCTTTTATAGGAAGCATTGATATCCTCGGTTCTGAAACAGAATGATAATTTTCTCAAATCTTTGACGTCCGAAATAGCTCAGGTGGTAGAGCAACAAGGTTCGTGTGACCTTGCGGTCCCTGGTTCAAATCCAGGTTTCGGTATATTGTGTTTTCTACAGATTCCTAAGTTTTTGCTATTTTTTAATTATTACTATAACAAATTGCTTTGAAAATTGTTTTTAAAATCCGAAACATGATATTACACGCAGAAAAATCTCAACTTGTAGTCTCTCAAATTGAGAATGAAAAAGTATAATTCAGGTGTTTTAATTTCACGGAGGCCTGAGTAGGTACCACCGCAATGTCTATTTCTCCCGTCAAACATCAGTTATATTCCGGTTAGAAGGAAAATGCAGCCAGGGTAACTACTGAATATACTGAGACTTAACATCTTAACCCTCAGGATGACGAGTGCAGTGGAACGCCAAGCATTGCTTTGTAATTCAATTTGTTGTTTGGTTTTGCAATAAAAAAGGTACAAGTACAATATTCTTTAATTGAGTTATCTTACAAGTGTGAATTGATAAATGTTCAAAAATGGTTCATAAATATTGCAAAGCAAAAATGGCTCAACAAGCTCCCTCGTGTGAAATCTCTTTTCAACATCCATTTTGCTGAAGAACTGATCATACAGTATTAGATGTAGTCCTATATAGTATATACTTACGTAATTATTCGTAATTATTATTCATACACCTGAAACTGCCGCAAGTTTCGTTCGTTCTCGTTTATCCATCTCATGGTTTTCTGGCAGAAACTGCTTCAAGCAATAAGACCGCCACTTATGCATTTTTTATTTTTCATTTAATTCCATCTACTTTTATGAGTCTGGTGTACAATAGAGTGTTGAAATAAATAAGTGCGTACAAGAAAGAACAATGATAATTCGTTCCCAGAACATCCAGACTCAAAATAAATAATGATTGCTCCATCACAATATATCACTTAACAAAGAGGTTGATAAACTATATTGATAAACATACGATCAATCAAAAAACCAGTGCAAAATAGCTGTCTGTCAATAGTGTATTCGCCGACGAATTTGTAGAGATCGTTTACTATTATATACTATTATGTAAAGTAACAAGGACAGTCGCAAAGAGCTTCCCAGTGTTAAGCTATTGCGAACTATGGGCGCGCAAGATTTACAAGAAAATTATAAATTATAATATTAAATAAATTCAACTTTATTTATTGTGCTTTCCACTTCCAATTGTGGCTTGAATTTTAATTGCTTTTTAGGACATATTCCTTGTAATCTCGCTCAGCGTACTAATAAAAGTACTAGTAAAAATAAAAAATGCTACTATGTTATACATCCGTTATACATTTTATCATTTCCTCTATTTCTAGCACACCAACACGGCAAAAATTAAAAAAATATCACCCTGCAACGGTTTAAATTTTTACGAGTGCAAACATTTTACTGTCCATAAATTGCGCATTGAAGTCGGTAAGAGAGTTTCGTTGAAAGACACCGACGGTAGTGGCTTCTTTCAAATTAGTTTTATTGATATGGGCTCGCCCGTTTCATTGAGGTTCGCGATATGGGTGGCAATTTCTATAGTATGATGATGAATATAAAATATTGTGTATTGTTTAGTGTTTTTGTTTATGGGTGTTCTGTATGTGGTTAAAGATAAAAGTATAATGAATGTATGCACTTAATAATGGAGGTGTTTGAAAATATGAATATCTATATTTATATATGCGGTTAAAAATATGTTTTTTAATTGTCTGATTCAATGTATTGGATTTAAGGTACGTGTTCACTAATTTATTTTATTGCCTAATAAATTATAGGTGTTCATTAGTTAGTTTAATTATTATTTTCATTAATTTACGCTTATGCCAAATAATAGTAATTAAAGTTCTAAGTCAAAGTTCAACGCTTCAGGATTATGAATGACCATCTATTCAAGAATCTAATGATTAAAATTTTACAAATCATATATTAGCCTGTGAAACTAGAAGCCGCGGGTTCGATCCCCGCACCGAGAAAAATGTTTGTGCGGTCCACAAATATATTTTTCGAGTCTGGGTGTTTATGAGACCGAAAATTCTCTAGTAGTTCCTGATACACGCGACACAAGACTCGATGTTAGTGTGGGGTCAGGACTATGTGTGTGACTGTTGGGTGTTATTTATTTATTTATTTTAACTACATCAATACACATAAAACATCATCACTGTACTAAAATCCATATTACAGCTCCACATTCGTATCTCACTTCACACTTAAAACAAAAAATACAATCACAATTTATTACCTAATATAAAAAAGTGCAATAACAATATACAAGCGTGCCAGCAAAAAATTGCGATAACAATTTAGCAGAGTGGCGAGCCCGGTGGTCGCCACTCCGCATCACCCACGTTTCAGCGCTAAATTAATAGCTCCGGTGGTGGTATTTTAACACTGAGTGTGATAGGAAAAATGTTGTCTTAGGTCGGTGTTTTATGCATATTTTATTTTCTTTGCATAAATCACTTATAGTAAATGCTATCTGGCAAATTAGAGGTGCGGCAGAGAATAGAGATGATGAGATGGCTGAGACATAAGATGTTAAGTTTAATGTCAGACTCCGTGGCGTAGTCACAGTCGATTCCCCCTCAATCGAGAGGCCGCGGGTTCGATTCAAGCACCGAGAGATATATTTGAGCGGCCCACCAATATTTATTTCGGGTCTAGGTGTTTGTGAGACAGTAAAGTTTCTCGTAGTTCCTGATACCCAAGTCACAAGACTCGATCTTAGTGTGGGGTCAGGACTATGAGTGTGACTGTCAGGTGTTATTTATTGACTATAATATGTAGTATGATGTAGTAGTATGTAAATATGTACTTACCTCTATAACAACGAAGAAAACTGCATAAAAACATTTCTTCATATGGAAATATTGCCATATACTTTCGTCCCATCAATTTAAATATTAAATTAGGCCTGAAGTTCCTTTATCATAGATCTTACGAAACTACAGATTTTGTTTAACTTCATCATAAATTGTATACTGTTAATTAAAATTAGGCAACACTACAGCATAATATGTGTAGTAGAATACCAAGTAAATGTCCAAAGGTTCCGTGTTGAAACAATCTTTACGATAATTGAAATCAAAGTTCAATATTAATAGATAAAAAATTTCCTCGCTATTTTTAAATCAGTATTTTAATTAAAAAGTCAGATAAAGGGTATAAATATAAGATACAAATTGTCGTGCCGGCGTACAGTATCTTCATTCCTTTCTAACTCACGTACATCAGATAATTCTGTCTCTTTCCCGCGCGCTAACGAACGCAATTTAAGCGTGGCGAGTATTTTACAAACAGTTAAATAGAAGTCAAAACAAAATTTAATACTGTACACAGTATTTACAACTGCATCTTAAATGGAAATAGCCAGTAACAGGTACAGTCAGCCGAGTGAATAAATCACGTAATACTTCCACTACCGCCGTTATGCCATTTGAGTGGGGCCGCTGTACCCGCTACAAGTGTTTGATTATATTTACATCTCTGGAGACATCATAATGAAGACGCAAGTTTATGCTTTTATTTAACTGTATAGGGTATTGTATAGGGAATTTAAAATTGGAGATGCCAAGACCGGACGTATACGGAAACATTTATGGGCAAACACATCCTAACAACATCAGTTGTGGACAAGCGTATCCTAAGATTCGTTGGCTAGGTAAAGATTGAAATGAAACGAATTTACTCTACCCCTTAAAATTAATCTATAACATTTTGCACAATCGATTTATAGCAACGAAAATTTGCAATATTCATGAAACTCACCTTCCGATATTTTATAATTCGTATTCTTATTTACATTTGAAGTGAAGCCACATTTCGCGACTAGTAATTTTACGATCACGCGTCTTCCTGGCATCAACCTTTGCCATGAACCTTGTAACCTAACCCACAATTCATATCCGCCCTAGGCCTATAACGTTACTAATTCAAACACAGTTATTAAATTAATGCAAAAATGTTACCGCGTTAAATAATGTTGTACAGCACAATGATTTAAAGTTCAACCGTAAACAATTCGATCAAGATTTAATGTCTTGCAAAACATCCAGTCCTTTAGACCTGATATGGAAATATTACAAACTGAATTAACAAATACAAAAGTAAGTGTAGTTCTAAATAGACCAGAAGCCGTTGGTGATAACAATGTAAATATCCTTCAATAGATTATTTTGGGAACGGCGTAAATTATTCAATCTTTCCGAGAGATTTAGTAATTGAATTTGCAAGATATACAATAGGATTTACGGACTTTGAAAAGAGAATGCCTAAAATTTAAAGCAGGTTCCTAATTAAAATCTAAAATATTACCTACACTGGGTTGTTTTATTACTCTTTAAATATGAGACATAAGTATAATATTTCTTACGCGAATTACCTATAACACTATTATCCTTCACAGATAATGATTGCAGTCATAATAACGACTTTATCTTAAATCAACAGGCTGATCAATTTAGAAGACAACAAAATTATATATTAGTTGCACTTTATAGTTTCTATGTTAAATCTAATTGAGTTATTATATTGTTATTATTGAACATGATCCTGTAAACTGAGCGAAATTTATAAAACTGAGCAGCAAAACGACTGTCCAGAGTAATGCTAGGATGTAATAAATATATATGTACTTATATACTTGCTCAAAAAACTCGCTGCACTGAATTTAATAAGTTGTAATCCAGAACAGATAAAATATTTATTAAGAGCAAAATGTACAGTCTTTTTTTTTGATACAATTATACCGACTCATATAGCTGCATCTTAATGCTCCGTCATGCATCTTGATACTAAAGCCTAAAGCTTCACAGCTTATTGATTCTGGTGGTAAGTCTTTCAAATATGAGAGGCCGTCTGAGTGGGTACCGCCGCAATGTCTATTTCTCCCGCCAAACAGCAATTTAAACGCACTGTTGTGTTTCATATTGAAGGAATTTGTAGCCAGAGTACCTACTGGACATATTGAGACTTTACACCTTATGTCACAGGATGGTGAACGCAATAGAATTCCATGCATTGCTTTGTTATTCAAGGTTTTTTTGGTTTTCCTATTGTTTATGAACGGTGGTATCGCTTACCATTAGGCGAACGGAAAGCTCGTCTCGCCATTCATTTCAATAAAAAAAATCGGCAAACCTTTTAATAATGAACCTCAAATTTCGAATCAAGATGATTTTGCCCATCAAGCTGTAAAATTGTAAGTCATCATGTGTCGGAATAGCAGAGGAACATATAACACAAAATCAAACAATTCCTCAGAATATTGCAGATGAGATATAGCAAAATATTAAATGACACAAACCCTGACATATTTATAGACAAATAAGCGCAAGCATAGCGCCTGATCAACCTGCGACCAGCCGCAATCCAAAGATACGCATCGGGGAGTGGCTCCTCTCAATTCGTTCCAGATATGAAGTGTGTAGAGACACACAAGTGTTTGGAGGTTACAGAGTTATAATATTGTTTACATCTTAAAATATGACTGCCTCAGTGGCATTGCTACTACGGTACGGTCACAAACATTCGGGTTCGAATCCCGGGTCGGGCAGTGATATTGGATTTTCCTATTCATTATCAGCCCGGATTCAGATATTTGTGCCCGGTCTATAACATCGTGGGACGGAACATACAAGGCGACATGTGGTAGTCCTGGCACCAATGCTTACCCTTTCTGCGAGAAAAAGGCGTGAGTGTCTATGGAAAATATGTCAAAAGGGCTGTAAACAGACAGTAAAAGCTTATTTAGTCTCATTATATCCTAAGCCATTTTATTGTTCATATTGAAAATACAGTAGCAAAACAAACAACTCCATTTATTACAAAGCAATACTTGATAATGCACTACGCTCGCCATCCTGGAACATAAGTTGTTGAGTCTCAATATTTCTAGAAGTTACTCTGGTTACAATATCCTTCAAAACGGAACACAACAGTACATTTACACTGCTGTTTGGCGGGAGGGATAGACATTGCAGTGGTACCTACTCTGGTGGCTTCTTACTTCATGAGAGACCTACCACCAGTAAATAAATTGCCACTATTATTACTAAAATGACTGAAAAAGAGAAAACAATAAGCAATAATAAAGGCGCCAAGGCAATTTCTCGACCGTGTTGTTTTTCACAGCTACTCGTACAACGCATTTCGAAGTGATGTTAGCTTTAATAATTAATGATGCAGAAGAGTGTATATGAGACTACTTGAATTGATTTATGTCGACTATCTAATTTGTGTACTTCGAAGAACAACGAATCTCTCTGTAATATTGATAGAAAACTCAAAGGGCTTACAACCGTTGCAAATACAACAGAATTTATTCAATTCGGTAATGGTAATTTTTTCAACAACATTTTCAGTATGAACAATAAAATGAAAGATGATCCTACAGGATCCATGCTATCCGATTTTAAACGGTAGTTCATTCTATAAATATGCATTTGGTTTCGCATAGATACATACATAATCGTCAAGCCTGTATCCCACACGGGTAGGCAGAGACTTTAGATCACCACTTTGCTCGATCCTGAGATTGTGCTCCGGCTTTATCCAATTACATCAACCTCTTCATATTTTCTCGTCGGTTCAGGGTACTTTTGACCTGACAATCGTTGAGAGTATCATCGATTTTGACTGTGTGGGTTCGGCAAGATCGACCCCATCCACACTCGCCTTGTATATTTGCTTGGTTAGTTTCTTTAGTTAAGTGTAGGCACGGATCATGAATTTAAACTTATCCTAAACCTTACTAATAGCAATAGCTATTTACAAAGGTCGCTTTATCAGCGTAGAATTTCATAAAAGTATCCGCACATGAACACTTACGCGTTCACGTGTACCTAGATATAAATCTCTGATCCGAGTGTGTGTCTCAATTAAGTGGTTTATTGGCCAATTTGCTCCGTTCGGCGGTATGGAACAAAAAACGTTTATAACACGCGGCGTTTCTTGTAGCAGTTCCACGGGCGTTTAATATGCTTTTAATTGATGTAACGAGCTCTTTCTGAGCACACGCCGACACGCCGAAAGAACGCCCTCACTCAAAATATGTGTTTTGTTTAAGGCTCAATTAATATGGTTGGTGTTTGTGGCTTTCTTGTCGATTTATATTGATTTTGATGTTTCAGAAGGTGATAAACAAAATATTCATATATTAATGCATTTTAAGGCTTTGTTTTATCCTAGCAATATTAGCCTTCGATAGGGTCCTGACCTTAGGAGCATTATTTTCAAACAATTTTGTATGATTCTTGTCTGTCTATCTATTCTTATAAATTAATTTGTGCTTTGAATTAAAGTAGAAATTAAATTGTAGAGCAAGTGACATAATATGATTAAGAAAGCTATAAAAATCACCATCACAGATCGCCACGGAGCTTTTTGGTACGTAAAAACAACAACAATAAGTAAATATTTACCGTATGAGTATATCATTATATAATAATCATACACTGCGTATGTACGTACTGTTTCTATTATTCGTAATGTCTACAGCATTCTAAGAAGTAGACATAAAAGATTATTACTCGCCATTGCGATGCGAGTACAACTTTTACGACCCATGGTAATTTGCTAGTCCACGTGTTTCATAAATTGTAATACTAGATAAAACATAAGTGAGTGGCCTTTTACAAAGTATTTTTATTCCTTTAAAATATATCATTGTTTTCGTAAATGGAATACTGGAGCACTAAAAGTAGTGTGAATATCTTAGCAACCAAGTTGGTCAGTTTACCTTGTAAACCATTCAATATAACTATGTATGTAATAATATTATTAGGGGGATAATCGTAGGTAAACTAAGCAAAAAAATATATTTATTTTATTATTACGTCTATAGCACAATGTTAGGGTGTAATTCCTGCGCCTATGTTGCATTTAAACCCGCTATATTTTTGCAAAGAATACATTCTCCTGGGGATCTATGACACATATCATAAACGAAGTATTAATAAATTAACTGTTAAATCAATTCGCGATATCTCATTGCTCATGCGTCTTCTCCTCTATTGCCTTGCAAATTCTATCGCCAACAAACAAAAGTATATCTACTACACTAACCAGATTTTAAAACAATGTAATTGTTTTCCGTTTATCTGTTACCTACCGCGCGCTCGACTAATGGGCGTGTAGTGGCGGCTCCGCTAATACTCTGTCATTACTCATGATTACTGTTGTTACTCAGACTTGGCGCTCATTCTGTAACGCCGAGAAGTCACTGGCAGACGTTTATGGATGGTTATTGTACAAAAGAGTTAGTTTGACTGACTGTGGTTTAAGAACTAGAATATTGAGTCTATTCATAAAAATCTTAATACATCTATGCAGTCTGATATCAAAGACTATAATGGACGTGCGAGTAGACGACATACGTCCATCTTACGGTCTTCCATAAATAATAGAGTATCGATAAGGGGCTAAACCTCGCCGTCTCTCGAATAATGCCAACTTTTAAACCCTTTGTAATACGAGGACAACTAAGACATTCATCCAATCTACGAGAGTTTGACCTTAAGATAATTTGTGTTCATACATAGGTACCCTTAGATACGCTTGTCATAAATTGCTGAATTCAGGCTTTAGACTTCAATAATTTGCTAAAGAGATCTTGGAGGAGGTCTATTTCAACAATGGACTTCCTGTTTTTGAAGAAGTAGGGGGATTGAACTAATGAACTTCTTAACTATCGCTGATTTTGTATGTAGAATATGTTATTACCATAAAAACAATGCATGGTGCGGTAATTCCAACCGCAAGCTTAGTTGGTTCATTAAGCTTCTAATATTTTCCTTCAATACGCTAATTTTACGAGCGTTGCTATTCGTTCCCACACAATCTCAACTAATTTAACTTTGTATGGTTTTTACTGCGGTAATATTTTAATATTTTGTCTTATTGTTTACCTTATTATATACCTATACCAAAGATCAAAATAAATCACAACATATGGAAAGAAAATACTTTTTAAAATTACCCGCAACAGTTACCACTCTACAAGTTGACATCTGTAAGACATGATTGTCAAGGGAGCCGAAGAACAAAGGTTCATATTAAAGGATAAATATTTTGAAACGTAATTGGACCACACTGTTGTCAGTTATGCCTCAGCTTGAATGAGCAGACTCGTCTGGAGCGGCATCAGTCTCGCACAGGAGATCGACATAAAGTGAAAACTTTACAGTCGGGTTTTGTTCGGTGAGTGAGATTGCCGGATTTCCAATACCCCTTTCTTCTTCCCATGCTTTTTTCACCCATCTTCCTTCTCGATTTGGTGCGGTAGCAACACATCCATAAACTTTTATGAATGGGCAGCAGTGATCACTAAGGTACCATCAGGTTGCTTGCTACTTTGCCGCACCTATGCATTAAAAAAATCTCGAAACCGGGTCAAACTCTTGGCAACGCAATCGCTCTCACAATATGTTTCTTTATCCGAAATCCCCATAAATAAACCAACCTGACCCAACCCGCGAGACATAATTGCCTGATCATTCCCCGTCATAATAGAGTAATTAAGTAATAAATTCTTTATGTCGACTGCCAGTACTTAACGGTATGATTCATCACACGATGTGCAAGTACCTTAATGTAACTGTGAATAAACTCCCTTTCATAAAACATCGCAAGCCTATCATTATCATCGCTTACTTTAAACCTTTTTCTTATTAAAACCCATGCTTTTATTCTGCCGTCGGGACTGTCGCGTGTAAAAGTGATTACGGAATATAAATTGTGTAAATAAATTAGCCCACACACGTTTACTAGTATTGAGGTGATATACGCAGGAATATTAGGGTTCTTGAATAATTATGGCGAGCGGGAAGGACAAAGAATGGGAAGAGGAAAGGGGTTATCGGGTTATTGGGGTATTGGGTATCTTTATAGTCCTCTGGTTTCCATCAGCTTTCCTACAGTATTGAAGTACGTGGTTATGATTGAGAATAACATGATTGAAAGGTCAAAGGAATGATTTTAAAGCTACACCACCGATGGTTCTGCTCTTCCGGGGTGCTACACTAAATTCATGGGAAATTGTAGAAATTCCGTGAGTGAGATTACCGAAGACCTGAAAACTGGTGGTAGGTTATTTTTTTGTAGCTAGGGTTATAGGGTTTATGTACCTAATAACACACAACTATGCATGTGTTGAATTTCGGGTGCAGTCTCCATCGATGAGATACTACACAAGCTGGCACAAGTAAGTCAACCTGCAAGAGATATAGATTGTCATCTTAAGTCTATATGCAGTATCTTCTTCATTTCTGTTTAAAAATAAACACAATATTCTTATAAAAAGGATGAGTTTCTATACTTTTCTATGCGATAATACAAAATTGTTGTACTATATAAGGCTGGGCGCAGAGGCTCCGGGCGCCGCGCAAGTAGCTATAAGTGAACACTTTCACACTTTAACGGTGAATAATAAATATTTTTTTGCTTATAATATAACATCGTACGCGCTTTGTGACGGTCCCGTTGTTATTAGGTGGTTGATTGATGTTTAATACCTTGAATATAACACTATTTCATTACCAACAACCCGTTAAGTAGGCTGTATATAAATCGCCTCGTTTGTTTGTTAGTAATAATGGTATTTATTATCAACTCCTTATAAATAACAGATATTTAAGTAAGTTCCTTCTGAAAATAGAGCACTTCAATATACTTTCAGAGGAAACTTGAAAGCTTTTTGTATTCTGCGATCCTACAACCGTCGCTAATTCGTTTTTCCATCTTATGAGTGGTCATCCACCTTATATCGGGTTTATCCTGACTGCGATTGAATTGAAAAAAAGACATAGTTATTGCCAAAATTATAATTTAAACAATTAAGTGCCAGTGCGTCTTTGAAAATAAAAATGTGTATATTATAATTTAAAATAAAACTACGTATTTGCCACCCAAACACGAGGACAGGTAGGATAGGATTGGTTTGGCGTTAACAATTTACTGTTAAACAGCCAAAAAACTAAATGCATTCGGCTTATAACACCTAACGTAAAAAAAGTGAATGCCAACATTTTTATGAACGGGGATGTGTTGAGCCTTGTGGAGACTACTAAGTTTTTGGGAATCACATTGGATTCTAAACTTCAATGGGGTCCCCACATAACAGCGTTAGCTAAAAAACTGAGTGCTGCAGTTTTTGCAGTGGGCAAGATTCGCCAATTGACTGACATTGATACAGCTCGATTGGTCTATTTTGCTTACTTTCATAGCCTAATGAGTTACGGAATTTTGTTGTGGGGTGGTGCTGCTGACATTAATACCATCTTTCTTCTTCAAAAACGAGCCATAAGATCTATTTATTCGTTGGGCTCCAGACAATCTCTGAGAGAAAAATTTAAAGAAATAAATATTATGACAGTAGCATCAGAATTTATATTCGCTAATTTAATGTATGTCCATAAGAATATAAAACAATTTCAAAAGGTTAGCGATATTCATGACAGAAATACTAGAAATAGAAATAATCTAGTCAGTCATAAGACCAGGCTCCAGAAAATCAGCAAATCTTTTAAGGGTTACTGTATACATTTCTATAATAAAGTTCCCACTCACATAAAAGCCTTATCTATAAATAAATTTAAATCTAATATTAAACGACAGTTGTGTAATAAAGCATATTATAAAATTTCAGAATACTTAGAAGATAGTAAGGCGTGGGAATAAAACATAAGTCCCCGAACCGGATCTGTGTGTACTCTGTTAAATATAATTAAAATAATTATCCCACTTGTGTCACCATAGTTGTAGGCAATTTGAGTACGTCATGCTCGCTTAAATGTCTGTGCTTGCGGCGGCGTCGTGTGCCGGGTCGGTCACTTCCCTATAACACGGTTGAGGAGACCGATGGCTGGCACATGCGTCATACTCGTGAACGGGTGCTGCTTGTGTAGACTGGTCTGCTCGATTTGCTTATAATGATAATATTAATTACTTTGTTTTTTTTTTTTTCATTTTTTTAATATTTTTTTTATTGCCTTTCATTGCTTTTGCTGAACAGTGTATACCGGTCCCGCGGTCAGGGCGACCACACTTAACTCAGCCGTACAATATAATCATTATTATGAATAATTTATGAACTGCTCTGAATTTCAACTCCTGTATGATCACTGTATTGTAAACTTATTTTTGAAAAGAGCAACGCTAGAGTTTCTTGCCCGTTCTTCTCTGGCGAAAACAGCCTTGTGAACTGGGTGGTAGTGGAAAAAAAAAATGACTGAATCTAAATAGTGTATGACATTTTATGGATTCAATAAATATTTTCATTTCATTTCATTTCATTTTCATTTCATTTCATTTCAGGATAAGAAAATATTTTGTATAGTGAATGAAGTCGCTCAAACTTCCGCCTGGTTTCGTTTTCGGTGCAGTCTGGATATATGTAGTACTTTAGACCAGAGACTAGAATTTGTGCTTCTCCCGGCGATAGGTTCGCCTCATCACATCATGGGACGGGAATGCACAACAAAATTTGGATAACACCTCTGCCTATCCCTCGTCGACAGAAACACGTTCTTATGTATTCTGTATCTGTATCAACCTATATACGTCCCACTGCAGAACGCCTAAAAGCCTATTCTACAATCGAGAGCTCGATTGAGAGGGTTTAGGCTATATAGTCCACCACGCTGGCCTAGTGCGTATTGGCAAACTTTACACACCATAGAAATTTTACAAATCGCTATGGTGTGCAGCATTCCTCACGATGTTTTCCTTCATCGTTATAGTGCGTGTTGATTGACTATCAATACACACATGACTCCGAAAAATGAGTCTCGTGTCGTTTTATTTGAACCCGCTGCCACCGTGAACATGTTAGCAGCTGTGTCTGGTTGATTACCAACAGGCCACCACACACTTCTTATGTATTAACTTGAGGAAAATAAGACTGAATTAATAGTAGTTCTCATAAATATTTTGCCTTAGATCACCAATCATTCATGTTTAAACGAGCCGTCTCTCAACATTGAGATATTTACGAATATATTACACGCTCTATTTTTACTAAAATTGAGCTGTTGTCAAATCTGTATGTTTTGCGAAATATTATTGCGAACATTTACATATTCCTAATAGAAAATCACGAGCAAATTGTGCTATAAATTAAGTTTGCGCTAATTACTCACGGTGTCTGCTCGATTGATTGTCTCTATTAATAAAGCGCAACAACTGACACGTGAATTTAAACTCTACTACATTTGAATAAAGTTTAAACATCAAAACACAGTGTTAATTGTAAAGGACTGAAGAAATTGCATAAACCAACACCCTTGTGAAAAGTGTGTAGACAATTCGTCATAACGTCGTTTGACCATTAATGAAACATGATTGTTTTAAATTGAATTGGAAAATACACGCAATTAAAGTCCGCAGAATGGCTCGGCTTAATTCATCTGGTATTTTCTATGGGTTAGTTTCTATTCTACTTTTACTATGAATAAGGTATGAATATTTAAACCGGATATCCGGGTGGTGAAGCGATAGCCTTGTTGGGAATCGAAGGAAATAACTGTGAGGTCGAAGCTGCAGCATATTTAAGTCTATATTACGTGAAAATTCATAAGTAAATATATTTGCTATTTTAATTATGAAAAACACGTAAGTTCTCCATCATTGTGGTGGCCCTGGCACCACCTTAACACTTTTTATAATTGAAGCGCACTGTATAGTCTCAATTTAAAATATTCTCTCTATGTTAAACGCTAATTACCATTGAAGGGTCCTTTAAAGTACTTCAATTAAAATATCAATATTTTCTCGTCTTTACATGGCTTGGTAAATCCTTAATGAATTAATGAAAATAATATATCGGAACTTGAATATATATTTTTTGTCTTTGCACTATTTTAGTATGTTTATTTATTTTAATTATTTAACTTGATTTATAATTAATTTTGTATTTTTTCCATTTTTAACTGATTTCAAATAAAAATAAAGTGGGATCTCAATTCGACTGTATTTTTATAATAATATGTGTGTGTTACTATTTTTCAAAAATACCTTAAGAGACAATCGCAAAACTATCATAGCTCGTACAGATCGAAAGGGATTATTATTTTAAGCGTACGCGTGCATGTGTGTGGACGGGTCGGCATGTGTGAGTGAAAGTGGAGATTTATTTGATTTTCATATGACCCGATCACGAGTGTTTGTCGCTTGCACAACAGGACGCAAATGGAGTGTTCCTCGTACACAGGTACTCACAGATCTAATAATGTGTAGAACTAGAATAGTACTAAATTTTAGATTATTTTTTTTTAAATTGGTAACATGTTTTAGCATAGTTTTTTAATAGTAAAGTAAGAGAATTAAAAGTTAGTATTAAATGAGAGACAAATATATTTTTAATGGTCTATAATATAATAATGATTTTGTCGTTTCTTATTCTAAACAAAAGATGGAAATGAAAAATAACTGAACTAAGTTGTGACATTTTAGTCAAAATAAATTCACGAAGTCCTTATTTATCAATGTGTTTCTAATACCCCAAAATATTACTTGTAACTAAATTGTTTCAGTTATACTTGAATCAAATTAAAGTATATGGTGATATTATAACAGTTCAGCATTTGAATTTAGTAATTACCGGTCGACAAACTAACAATAATTTTAAAATTATATGTCGACTATACATTTTTTTTTTAATCGTCAGCGGATAATAACTAAGCTTTAATGTAAGTAATTCATGTAAGAAATTTTCATTGCTCCTTCGACCAGTTTAACAACCTTATAATCTGCCCGCTCTATTAGCTTCTAAGTGCAGAAGAACTAGCCCATGTGCGGCACGGGTCGATGCCGCCGGCCGGGTCTGGATCGATCGGGTTAGAGGCACTTCATCGACACTGACCTTCCAGCCTGCTGCGGACACATCGCAGAGTCATAAGGAAATAAAACGAACAAATACAAAATCAATTATTTATATTATTACACATTATTGTACAACCAACCCGCACTAGGCCAGCGTGGTGGACTATATGGCCTAACCACTCTCAATAGTACTCTCGATTGTAGAGGAAGCCCATGCCATGCAGTGGGACGTATATGGGCTGATACAGCAGTACAACACAAAATGAAAAAATACACAAGAAGAAAAAAAAAACTCAACCTATATTTACAGTACATCGGTCTTATCGCAGTCGGCGATATCTTCCAGAGAACCTAAGGACTGGAGTAAATGGAAGTAGGAAAATGGGGGTGGACAAGTCTTAAAAGTAGTTTAATAATTATCATCATCATCATATCAGTTCACACTTATCCACTGCTGGATATGGGCCACTTCATCAATACACCACTTCTCCCAGTCCTGTGTTTGTCTCATCCAATATTTTCCTTGAAACCTGTGGCAACTGCAACGTTGTTACGTTTATGTTTTAATTTAAGTTATTCTTTATTTAATTATTTTCTAGAAGACTATTGTCAAAACTATTTTCAGTGTACACAGAATACAGAACGGTACCTACATGTGTACCGTTCTGTATTCAAAAGATTCCTGCAACTTTTATCAGGAACTTCTTCAAAATCATACATACCGAGACAGAGAGATTAAGGTTCATAGCCCACATCCCTTTAGGCCCGGTGACTTGCGATCAAGAGATATCGAAAGTCCAACCTTTAGGTCTGCAAAAAAAACATCAATTTGTCTTTCCACTAAGGCTTGCAAAATATATTTCATTTACATAAAACATAATCTTGTTCCGGCTCTGTAAAATATTCATCTATAGTCTATACCAACAAATAGTACAATAAGTCCTTATACATATTTACTAGAAAAGCTGTGTACAAAAACCTTTAACCATTGTATCTTATATTAACCACCTGCCAATTAAACAAACTTCTCTATAACTCAAAGGTTATTTCGTCGTGTAACACAAAATATCTGCTGCAAACGTCGTTATTCAGCCTACGAAGGTCGGCCACAAATCACCCTATCCATTTACCGGCGATTCGATTAATAGAAACAGGAATGCTAATGCACAAGTATCGAAACTCAGGATTGTTTTAATTCGTCTAACATTTAATATGATCAATTATGTCGTCGGTGTAGGGATGGGAGCTGTGTGGTCAATCGATACTCGATAGTCATTCATTCATATTCATTAATTATAATAGATTATATAAGTCAATTAATGGTTGACTAATTAAAATAAATACAGCATAGATTAACACTTTTTTGAATTCTTGACACAGAAATAATCCGCACTCAAATCTCTAATTAAATTCAGATTCAAAATACGAATGTATAAAAACATTTGAAATATTTGATTCTACAGATACAGTGCAGTCAGTAGTAAGTAAAGAATTAGGAAGTTGTGTGAAAATTTCATGCAAACATAATCATTATCCGTTTTTCTCTGATAGGGTAAATGTAGAGGCGCTATCAAGACGCTCACTTTTCGCCTCGTGTGTTCGGTCCCACGATGTAATAGGGGGCGAGCCTAACGCCATATGATATTTTTATTACATTAATTTTATTAATATACTTAATTATTAGATATATATACCGAATCTTTTTTCAAATTTATATACTGTAAAATTTCAAAGGAAAATTAATAATAATCAAGCATGAACTTTGAAATTCCAATATTGTAAATGTATGGAATAAAAGGCTTTTTAATTTTATTTAATTTAATATACTTAATTAAAAAGTTACAGTTTTTGTCGATCTTAAAATTCATTCCTACACTATTGCGCAAATAATCTCAAACAAATTTGTAACAGCACTACGCAACTCAGCCGAGAATCCAGAAATTCTAGTAAGCGCTAAACATAGACATTATTGTGAAATATAATAAATAACTTTAATCAATTAAGTCATCGTCAACAGATGGGGAGATTTGATAACGATAATTTAAAATAGTATTTAAGCTACTGAACTACGAAATTAGAATTAAGTACTTAGGTTTACCTGCATTCTAGCAAGATACGTAAAATAACGATTTCAAGAATTAATAATTTATTTTTTGAATTTTAAAACTCATATACGTAAAATGCCCATATGGATTTCGATTTTGACGTGGCAATAAGCTTCTTCCCAATTATATCTTGACAATTTGTATGCTCAAAGTAGGTGGGATTGATTTCTCCCTGTCCCTTTAGATATATAGGCGGTATCTTTTTTTACAACTATGTTACAAAAACGCAATGTCAAAGTTCCAGCCAAAAGGTGGATGAAGGAATGAAGGTGGTGGCCAAAAGACGAACGCCCAAAGGTGCCGTGTTTCAGCATACGTATGTCCGCTTTTGACAGCCTCCGTGGCCCGGTTGGTCAGACGCCGGCTGTGAAACGAGAGAACGCAGGTTCGATCTCCGCACCGAGACACATATTTGTGTGGCCCAAAAATATTTGTCTCGGGTCTGGGTGTTTGTGAGACCGAAAAGTCGTCGTAGCTTCCGATTCCAACGATACAAGACTTAACTGATCTTCATGTGAGGTCAGAACTATGTATGTGACTGTTGGCTGTACATATATTTACTATGCGTATCAAATAAGACTCGAAAAGTCAATGATACTTATCTGTCAAATATCACATGAAAAGTATGGTTAGCAACAAAAAGTAATTAGTTTAAAAATACAACTTTTTTTTATTTTTTATTTACTTTGTGGACAATAATTATTTTTATCAATTAAAACAATATTTGAAAAGTCTTGTTTTTCTCACCCTGTCTAAATAATTGTTTGATTTGACAGCATGTTTGACAGCTATAACGACACAAAATGGCGCCATTCTTATTTGAAACGCATTGCATCTATCATTTACCACCAAGTATTGAGTGACTTTGTACCGACAATACAAAAAAACCTGAACCATTATTCCAGATAATACAACCTTGTACACCCACTGAGTCACAATCTTCTCGTTATCATGAAAAAGTATATTCTAGTCACACCACACTCGCCTCGCGGCATTTTGTACGGTGCAAACTGCGACGAGTGGAAATGACCATAAAATGTACATATAATTATATTCCAATTCATATTTATATAAGTGGATCATGAGGGTAGGTTCACACGTCTCCGATATGTGAAGGATTTTTTCGATTTTATTTGATTTGTATTCCATATTATGTCTCAGAACCAAGTTCGGTGGTATTACTGTGACCGATTAATTCCACCCACGATGGTTAGTAGAGTTTCCGATCTTTAATCTTAGTTATCAATGTTATTTTTATTTATTTAGTTATTATTATACAAACCGGGGCTCCAATCTTGAAGCCGTTACAATCGGTAAAATAAGGCTTTTTATCTTAACTATAAGTATAAATTTTTGTTCTACGAAGAATTCTAAAATACTAAATTAAACATATATATTTGTGAGTTTTTTTTTCAGATAATGATAAGCCGAAACATTCCAAACGACCACGTTAATTCTCTTTCCCGTCATTCCGTATTCATTAAATAATAATTTGGCTACAACAGCAATAGCATCATTTTTGCAGTAAATTTTCTAAATAAAAGAGTAACAGGAAGACAATTATCTATTACACGTATTCGTTGAAAACCGGCAGTCCCGCCGCCCATTTCAAGCAGGAAAGTCAGACGTAAGCCAGACGACTGGAATGTTTTCCTAATCATGCCAAACCGTTGCCAAGTTTCTGATGAGGTATTAATGGACTAACAACTGAGGATACAGAACATCGGACGAAGTGGCGAGTAGGCAGGATGGCGAACCCAATCACCAATCCGGATAAGACCAAATATAAAAATAATTTCTATAGTATTCATGGAACAATACTATGAAACGTTAAAATCTTAGCTCCACTAGGAATACATACATTATCTCTAGCATTTTTCCAGAATGGGTAGGCAGAGGTGCAACCAGGACACGCACATTTCGCATTATATGCTCCGTTCCATAAAATGATAGGGGCTGAGCCTTTTGCCATATCGGGCACGAATTCCTGGCACCGGGCTGATAATGAATAGAAAAATCCAATATCACTTTACCCGACCCGGGATTCGAACACGAGACCTTACCTTTGAAATCATACTGTAGTACAGCTGCGCCACGTCATCATTTTAGGAATAAACCTTCCAGAATTAAATATGCACCTCTGCAATAAGCAGAACGTGTCAAAAAGTAGCAGATCATCTCAAATACCTTCCAATGATGTTTATCGACATACCAATGTAAATATCGAATACAGAGTGCGCTTAGCCCACCCACGCTAAAGATGGATTAGCTTCTGAGGAATTCCAGATGGAAATAAATACGTGGACACAATACATTCCGTGAAGCTGTAAATCCCAACCAAGGCCAGCTGTTATTGTCCGTTTAATATCTAAATGGACAATAGTGAGAAACGGCTTTTAGAATTGATTGATTAACATCGTAATCGATTTAAAGGTCATGAAAGCCCACAGGGTTTGTCAACGACTGCTGGCTGTGATATATCCTGCGTAAGATCATTATCATTCATTATATTTCATGACCAGTGGCCAGCGCAGTGTCAATATTTTCACGCCACTCAACTATTTGGTATAACAATTACTGATATTTTAGTAACAATATGGACTGGTCGATAAACTTTAATAGAATCCAGATTAATACCTAACCTCCAAAAGGATATAGGCGCGAATTCTAAAACCCATCATAGTGACTCACTCAAGGGTCGCGTTTAAGGATCCGTGGGCTTACATACGATTTTGCGGATGGCCACAATTGTTTTAATCGGCAACAGATAATAAATATAGTATACCCAACTGGTACTATATCAAGACATAATTACATTTAGAGTAAATTTAAGGGATCTACTCAACTTAGCAGTTGCAGTGGAAAAAATAAAACCATACACACTAGTGCCACAACATGCTGCAAATGAAGCAATCAAATCGCTAAGTTACGATAAGCAAATCAAGCTCTAAGATAAAACAAGCACGGTACACCCTACTCACCTATCCAATAAAACCATGGGTGAACAGATATCCAAATGTCGCTAAAAGCGAATCCAATTAAAATACCCCGCGGAACACGTCATGTGTCCGTTACGGGCGCGACACTGAAGCGTGTGAAGCGACCTTTAATCAGTATGCAGCGGGCGAGACGTCGGCGCCAGTGTCACAGCCACACGACGCACGGCGCCTGCACCGCATTATTGCCTCCAATCGATTTAACACGAGCTGATCATTCGAATACTCGATTAATCGATCTGATTAATCTACCGATTCCATTAATATTTCAATATGAAATCAGTTGGTTTTGCATTGATTGTTGGGTTCGTGTGATTTATTGTTCTCCGCTGGGATTTACGCTATGAGTGTTGAGAGGTGGATTATTAAGTTGCTAATGATACGGATCTTTGGATTGATGTATCATTCTTGTTTATGCGAAAAATGATGTTTACTGTTCGCGTTTGTTCAATTACGTCTTAAACTGTGACTGGAGTAATTCGTATTTGTCTGTTCAGCTTTGACGCATTAGTCAATAGTCGAAGCCCGTACGTTGTGATATTGAGAACAAAGTCCTTTTAAGTCATATTTAAATCTACATTTTGGTTTGTTGCAAGTACTTAAAAGTTTTTAAGTGAACTTTATTATAAAATAGTTTGAACCATCTTTAATTAAAGCAAGTGGTATTGCACTGACATTTTGTGAGAACAAGGGGGCCGCAACGTTCCTCCAAGCCAACTGATGGTCATATACATACATAATAAAGGAAAACAAATAGATACACTAACTTTACTCAATCCTGGAACACAACATTTAGGTATCAATACATACAGTATTGTTGTTGATAGGACTACCGACTAAGGGTTAGAGTTCACTCCAGTATCGGAAGGCAAGGAGGAAGGAACATACCACTTGTCTTCTCTAAAGCAATGAAGGACTCGATTTACTAGATCAAAACTATCAAAATAAGTGCGATAAGTCCTCACAAGTTATATTTTACGTCTTTTTCTTCCTGGTCATATCGTATGCTTGTATGGGGTTGGTGCTCTGGAAAATTTCAGCAATGTTGCAGACTAGTTGGTCTTTTCATTTTACAGCCCACTGCCTGCTCGATACTAACCCTTTCAGATATAGCCTTCACTTCCTTTACCTTTTCCTGTTTATATATTATATAAAAAAGTATCATCTGGATCAGATTCATAATTGCAAAATTGTACTGGTTATTTCAGTCACAATTTAATTTTGTAATGATTTGGAAATTACACTGTTGACTAAATTTTCGAATATACAGCACATTTTCAGTGACATATAAATTTGTGCCCAAAATAGAGATCGATTATGAGTGTTAACAGTTTTCTCGATTCCGAAGCCTTTATAGATATATTCAGCCGACAAGCTTACTTATTATGATATAGAAGTTATTAAAGCAATCAGGTTTATTTTGAGGTGTTCATCATCATCATCATCATCATCAGCCTATTTGCGTCCACTGCTGGACATAGGCCTCTCCTATGGCACGCCACTGGGCTCGATCTTCAGCCCAACGTCTCTAACCGCTACCAACCATTTTTCGGATATCATCACTCCACCTCGTCGGAGGGCGTCCTACACTACGCTTGCCGAGGCGCGGTCTCCACTCGAGAACACGTCTACCCCAACGGTTGTCGGTTCTCCGACAAATGTGACAAGCACACTGCCACTTCAACTTGCTGATACGCTAGGCTATGTCGGTCACCTTGGTTCTCTGTCGGATAACCTCATTCCTGATTCTATCCTTCAGGGAAACACCGAGCATAGCCCGCTCTATTGCTCGTTGAGCGACTCTAAATTGGTGAACCAGTCCCACCGTCAGTGTCCACGTCTCGGCACCGTATGTCATTACGGGTAGGACGCACTCATTGAAGACTTTCGTCTTCAGGCTTTGCGGTATTGGCGACGAGAACATACACATGAGAATACGAGAATAATAGGTATATTTGGTTTTGGGTAGGCCAGCATAATCATGGCAACCGAGACCTGGTTAAAAAATCAACAAGTTTTAAACAGTGATCATTGTGGAACATCTGAGAGTGGAAGAGTATTGAGACCGCCGCGGAATTATTATTATTATGATAATTTGAGGTGTTGCTATGATTTATTTCCACCGCCAGCAATATTTTTTTTTTCCTCATATGTGTATGTATAAAAAAGTGACAGGAGAATAACTCAATACAGTAGCATATTAATACAGTCAATATTAAACAAACAACATTTACCTATTCATGCGCCTAGTTATTGACGGAAGAAACATGTGTATGCTCGATCATAATTCAATATAACATGTGTAATTGTAATAATTGCATCGGATATCGTTCAATCATACAGATCCTTTTGTGACTTGACTGCTCATTGGCGCCATCGTATAGGGTTGCCACTATCCATTAATTTTATTCTTGAGTTACCACTGAATATCCTTGGGTCTTGAACAAATGTTCCGTTATTGCCAACAGGGATGAAGGAAGTTACAAATCTAAGCAGAAGACGGTTAGCTGTTTTACATATGACTTGATTCCAGTTTCTTTTTATTTTAAACGGACCAAGCAGCATTCGAACATGTGAACCTCTATTAGCATGATAGCCATTGGATGAATTTATAAAATCGAAACTTAATATAAAGCCTTTTGCATGCCCTGGTAGGTGTCTAAAACAAAATCAAATGAAGAAGTTTACGTAATCACACACATACTTAAACAGGATTCTTTGCATTAAAAGGATCGTTGTTCACCATTCCGCCTATTTTGATAAACCTTTGAGCGCGTGCATACATCTACTTCTAAATAAATAATAATATATACACCCAACAGTCACATACATAGTACCTGAACCCACATTGAAATCAATTAAGTCTTGTGTCGAAGGTATCAGAAACTATGAGAGACTTTTCGGTATCACAAGTACCCAGACCCGAATCAAATATCTACTAATCGCACTAAACGATCGAACCCGCTGCCTCTCATTTTACAGTCAGCGTCTTACCAACTACGCCATGTGGATGCTGTCTTATTCCACAATAATACGTTGAAATCTTATTACTTCATACGTTAAATCGTCGAAGATTTGTTAGATGCCAAACTAATGGAAGTTAAATACATACTTCCTGAGAACTACTTTTTGATAATATCATCTACGTGATTTAAGCAATCCGCGGTCCTACAGCTTAAAATTATGATCGACGTCTATAAATAGACAAGGAATTACTCCCGGCCATCACATCGCCACCTGATCAAATATCGATTCTGTTGACAAACAGATCAGTCTCATCACTCACAATAAACGATTAGATAGAGTTTTCAACAGAAGTGTCTACCCTGGCAGCACACACGACGGTTCCTGCTGGCTTACCATTAAAATTTCCACATTAGCATATTTGATTAAATCATTTATGCGTCACATTACAGTAACAAAGTTTACCAACTAGCTGTGCGGAGACCGCACCTTATTCCTTTAAATGGACGGCTTGTTTATGATTATGTTATTATTGTTAATTAATAATAAAATTTACATGAAAATAGAGCTTTGAATTGCGAATTTGCAGTTAATCAATGTCGTAATTATCTGAAATGTGTAATCGACATTGATTGGTCAGCGGGGCGTGACCGTTGAGGACTTAAGATGTTAAACATGAAGGGAGATAAATAAGACTATAGGTATTCGGATTTGGTAATAAGGAATTCATAGAAATAGTCAATGAAAGGAATTAATTCTATTTAGCTGGAGGCTTATTAATGTTACCCTTTTCAATTATCATCGGTCTGTTTACTGGTCGTGTTCTATTTAAATTCAATACAAATAGCATATTATATCAGACTTATAGGGCTCCTGGCTCGATGGAATAATTGCACTAAGATAGGTTTACAAAGCTGAGGTCTCTGGTTCCAATCCCGAGTCGAACAAAGTGATATTGAATTATTTTATTCATTATCAGCCCAGAGTCAGGAATCAATGCCCGATATGGCAAAAGGCTCGCCCCCTGTCACATCGTGGGACCGAACATACAGGGCGAAATGTGGATTTCCTGGTAGCACCTCTGCCTACCCCTTCTGGAAAAAAGCGTGAGTTTATGTATGTATGTACAGGGCTCCAAAGAAAATCGACTTACTTTCAATAACCTTTTTCTTGTGTTTCGGTCTGTAGGTAAAATTGCCGGAGACCGTCTAAGTACTCGAAACGATAGTGTATTTCTGCGTGCCGTTAGAGCTACAGTGGTAGAATTTTATTGTAGTGGCAGATTGGCTCATTCAGTGTGATACTATAAACTAAGCTTGCTTTTTTGTTGATATATAAGATTGCCTCCCGGATAGCGGGGATCGTACATTATCCAAAACCCATAACAAAGACTCACTGAAGTATACTAAGTTTCGGGTTCATGGTAGGTATATTTGGTTTTGGGTAGGCCAGCATAATCATGCCAACCGAGACCTGGTTAAAAGTCAACAAGTTTTAATCAGTGATTATTGTGGAACATCTGAGAGTGGAAGAGTATTGAGACCGCCGCGGAATTATTTCGCCTCGCACGAGACAAGTGACGGTATGATGAACCGACAGCCAAGCTTTAATTATTGGAGAGGCACTACAAGAAAAACAAGATAGGTGTTATTATCGACTTCGATAGCGCTGCATCTCCTTGGGGTATATTATTGACACCCTACGTGACGCAGTTGGTTAGGCGCCGGCTAACTGTGAAACGAGAGGCTGCAGGTTCGATCCCCGCATCGATTGAAATATTTGTGTGGCCCACAAATATTTCATTCGGGTCTGGGTGTTTGTGTTGAAAAGAAAAGTCCCTCGAAGATTCTGATACCTACACAAGATTTAATTGATGTGACTGTTGGGTGTATTTATTATTATTATTAGCACATATCATTTTTTGTTTTTTTTTTATCTTAAGTTATAATTGTCACAATCCTGGTGTGTCATCAGCCAGTTATTCTTATACTTTATTTGATCTTGAACATGACGCCATTTATAATCAATCACCTCGTACATCAATCTGGATCTGGATCTGGATCAGCCCATATACGTCCCACTGCAGGGCACGGGCCTACTCTACAATCGAGAGTACGATTGAGAGTGGTTAGGCCATATAGTCCACCACGCTGGCCTAGTGCGGGTTGGCGGACTTACATACCATATAAATTCTTATGAATCGCTATGGTATGCAGGTTTCCTCACGATATTTTCCTTCACCGTTTTAGTGCGTGGTGATTGACTGTCAATTCACACATGACTCCGAAAAGTCAGAGGTGTGCCCTGGGATTTGAACCCGCGACCACCGTGAACATGTTGGCAGCCGCGTCTGGTCCGTTTACCAACAGGCCACCACGCACTTTTACCAACAGGCCACCACGCACTTTTACATCAATCACCTCAATGTAAACATTTCTTCAGTTGCCCAATATCCTTTTCCTCTTCCCATGCTTTGCCTTCCTATTCTCTGCCCGATTTAATGGGCATCACATCCATAATGCAAGCGTTCTGGGTGTTCATGGGCGATAGTAATCACCGAACTTAACTATTTTTCTATCATACTGTGCCTGTACTAGCCTAAAGGTTAGGACCTCTATAGGCTAGTACAGGCACAGTATGATAGAAAAACAGTTAAGTTCGGTGACTACTATCGCCCATGAACATCCAGAACGCTAAGCTGAACAGTAGGCTGTAGGACAGGGGCCTGTATACTCTGTTGAAAGTGGTTAGGCCATATAGTCCACCACATTAAGCCTATCATACTGGATTAAAAAATCGTCTCAGTAGCTACATTCACTATCATAATGAAGTCACTTTACCATTCCGTAGTACAATTTAATTACACTCGATCACCTCTTCAAATTCTCAGGCAGATGATACTAAAGCATCAATTACTGCATCTCGTGCGCTTTAATTAACAAATGGCTTTTATTAATACTGAACTAACATAGTAAGACCCATAAAATGGCGGTCCTTTGAATAATTCCCTCGTAAAATGAACAAATTAAAGTGTTTACGCAACATTTTATAATTGAATAGAGTCATTAACCAGTACTGGATCAGTGGTAATTAAGCCAATATTAATGCAACTGTTACACTGACAGTTTTTATTGAAGTAAATTGTTGTTCGGCTTGACGGATTTGTAACTCTTGTTGAGTGCAATCAAAAGGAAGTGAAATTAATAAACATAACACGCACAGTGTAATTTATTAGGTATAAATAAATTTTATGTAGAAAATAAAAGAAAAATACACGAACAAAAAGTGGACTGTATTCCGCTTAATGGTAAGTAGAATTTAGACTATCAATCAATACTCTAGACACAAAAAAAAATATCATCACTCCATGCTCTATGACTGAGAATTTGAATTATAATATATGTGTTCTACACACATCCTCTATTGATTGGGAAAATTCTAAAATCCATAATTTGCTTGAGAGGGTTTACGCCATACTCTCTCAAGCCGACCTAGTGCGGCTGTCCGACATTCATAAGACTTAAAATTCTAAAGAAAATCTGTATGGCAACTACCTAGGTTTCATTTTTATTTCAATTTCTAACACAATCTCCACTAACAAATTTTCCTTTTCCATTGCCATGTACCAATCTATATTGTGAATGGTGGTCTGTTGCAAAGCGGAGCAGACGTGACTGCCAACATGTTCCCGGTGGTCGCGGGATCAAATCCCAGGGCACACCTCTAACTTTTCTGGGTCATATTGTGTTTATTGATAGTTAACCACCACGCAATTAAACGGTGAACGAAAACATCGTGAGGATACCTTTATACCATAGCGTTTTATAGGAATGTTTATAGTATATAAAATCCGCCAACCTGCAGGCCAGCGTAATGAACCTACATGGCCTAACCACTCTCAATCGTACTCTCGATTGTAGAAAAGGCCCACTCTTTACAGTGGGACGTACATATGTGGGCTGCTACAGTACAATAACCCACACTTAGCTATCAAAACATCATCACTATCACCCTACAAACAACAACACAACCATCAATACCGTATCAGTCCGATCTACAACCCATCAAACCGAACTTACGGTGTAAACAAGCCAAGTACAGTGGCGCAAATCGCCGGCCGCGAATCGATACCCGCCGATCCGATATCAAAGTCGTTTGTATCGGTAGCCGTCGCGAAATCGTTTCTGTCTCATTGTATCGCCGGAATGTGTCATGAAGATTGTTCCCGATAGTGGAACTAAGCCGAGTGAATAATTTGTATGATAAATAAGTTTTAGAGTTATTGCCCGTTGAATGGGTTCGGTATTTACAGGTGCCGGGTTTTTGGGGTTAGTTGCCTTTGTGTGTTGTTAGGTTGGACTCTATGGAAGTTTGAGAATACTAAATATTGAAACGGTTCTATACTCTAAGGTACAAGTTTTAAGGGTTTACAAGGCATGGTTTCTATTAAATCTCTTGAATAACAATGCTTTTTGTTGAGATGAAGTAGTCTTCAAAATACTTACCTAAAATTACTAAAGGTAGGTCTCTAATATGTGAGCAGTCCCCTAGGTAGGTGCTAACGCAATGTCTTTTCCTCGCGCCAAACAGCAGTGTAAATACACTGTTGTGTTCGGGTTTGAAGTACACTGTGGCCATAGTAACTATAGATGGCGAGAGCAGTGGAATGACATGCTCATTTCGTCATTCATTGGAATAAAAAAGACAAATAATTAAATTATGTCATGTTTTCGATTAATATGTCATCATTCCGTGTTACTCTTGCACAATAATTTTATTTCCATAATAATATGGTTATTACTAGACAGTTAGGATCGTAACAAAGTATAGGACTGAAGTCAATTATAAAGAGCAAAAACGTTTTGAATTTTTAACACAAGAAGCGAAATCGATCTGATAGTTTAAAGTAATACAATTATGGAATAATAGATTCCTTTATGATTTATTATAATCAATAATATAATGCTTGAAATAACTGGATACCACTGATCCCGAACTTGCTCGTAGTGCAAGTCACTGTAACTGGGTTTTACAGTACCGCGTCGTGGTGGTCCCATCCCAATAACACCAGTTATGTTTGACAATGCCAAACGAGATAAGAAAGATGCAAAAAGATTACAATTTAAAGGAAATGGTGCAAGAGACAGGCCAGCTATCTTATTCCATGGAGATTTATTATACTACAACCTAAAACGGCGGGTTTCTGGCGACTTCCTTGGAGCCTCATTTCTGAATAGATACAACTGAGAAACCTTTTAGACATTGTGCTCATTGTTTATTATATCTTATCTAATTTTATTTAAAGTCCACGTCATTCTATGTGGTGATGAAACATCACTAATTATTTTACTACCTTCATCAACCTTTTATGTCTCATCTGATGTTTACCCTACCGAAATTCTTAGACAGAATATAAAATCTGAAATGGAAAATTAAACAATGTCTCCATAGTACCCACTATACAAAGCCACTTAGATAATACTAAGATACACAATAAGATCAATGCGACAAAAACGTATAATTGAATGAGGCAATACCGCAATGCCATTCAATTCATAAATAATATTATCTTCGAACGTGTCGAACAGAAATTCACAATACTAAGTAAAGCCACGAGAACATTAATACAAAATTAGTCACAGTAGCAAACAGATCCATGCGGTGCATAATTAGTTTGAAGTATGCGCCATGCTGCGAGGTGGACGTGTTGTGCAACGTATAGACCAGTCTTACCAGCGAAATTTATTGTCATTTTAAATCTACAACCCGTGGGCAAATCACAGCTATCATTTCAGTAGGTTTTCTGTGATTTAATGGCTAATAAATATCTGATATTGGTTGATCTGTTGGACACAAAGTATTTGTAGTGACGAAGTGTCTAGTCTCTGATGTTGAATTTAGTTTTTTTTTTCTAGGTGCCAATTCAGTGTCACAATTAACAAACCTAAAGTTATCATCTAGTTTCATTCACACTTTTCATCTAATTGGATGGCCAGGCAACACATTAATGATCCAAGCTTTGTTCATGTGCGGCAGTAATCACTTACCATCAGGTGACCTGCTTGCTCGTTTGTCGGACCTCTGCAATAAAAAAGTACTAAAATTACGTTTTAGTTGAATTCGTCAACTTGATTTCAAAATTATTTCTATACCAAGTCACTTAATAATACGATGGACTAATCATTAGCCTTATTATTTCATGTGGTAAATTGTAAATATTTATAACATAAGCGCGGCAAATGAGCACGTGGTTTACCTTATGGTAAGAAATTTCTGTTTACGAAACGAGGGGAGTTATCGTTGTATAGCCCACATTATAAACGAAGCATTACAGTGAAAGGTAGGAGTAACACTTTCAATATTCTTAGACTTAACACCGTAATGTCTATTTGTCCCACCAAACAGCAGTGTAAACGCACTGCTGTATTCTGGTATGAAACAAATTGTAGCCAAAGTAACTTCTGGACGTATTGAGACTTAACATCTAATGGCTCAGGATGGTGAGCGCAGTGGAAAGCCATGAATTACAAAACACTTCTTTGTAATTCATGGTTCCGTTTAATTTTGCTACTGTCCATGAGCGGTTGTAATGCTTACCATCACTTGAATAGCATGTTAGTCTCGCAATTCATAGCAATAAAAAAATAAATTGATGCCAGAAAAACTGATAGAATTGTTCTTCTTAAAGCTATCACTTCAGGTTTGTATCTACACAGTGATACCATTGCTTTCAAGTCTTTACATTTTATTTTAAAACTATCTACAGAGTGCCTTTGCAATAAGGATTTTATTTTTCCAAGACATTTCCTAGATCATTCATCAAGTCCAACAGTCATCGTTTGCCATTTTTGACATGGCTATTGTTGCGTTGACTCACGGCTACTGCACTCGTATTCATTTTGCCGATATCGATCTGTTATCGAGTGCCGACAAACATCAAAGCCACAAGTAACTAACAAACCGATACTCAGCTATAACTGGTGTGTCATGACTGAATCCTATTCTGCTTTGAAATGGTTTTTAGTTTTCATTGTTTTCATTTTAGACGAATATGGTGTTATGGATTTCTATAATTCTTGCAATGTATTTATTACTTTGTTATAATTATTGTACGTAAAAAGTCGGTTTTACGGGCGAAGATTTTACGTGACAACGTCTTTTTCTCGGTAGAATATTTATTGATATGAATATAATTAAATTGCACAATAGGAACAAGGAATTGAATGAAAATAAGAATTGCACAAATTTTAACTATAGAAATATATTTTGTTTACTAAAACATTGTACATGTAATGACGAATCTAAGCACTCCATATTTTCACTACAGACACAGCTGACGATACTTTAACCACACGTGTGAACTTGTATTGTGACGCTTTCTTGTTTTTCCAACGCCAAGAACGTTCGAGAAAGACAAAGACAGAGACACAAGCATGCGCCGATTCAATGCGCCTAATTCTCTAGTGCTGCGCGCGCACCGTTACGTTACCGGGCGTTACACTTTTTCATAAGTGACTCCCAGCCGCAACCTAATTTAAGACGTTGTCACGTCAATAAGAAAAATCGTATTTTGCCTGCTCTCGATTGTCGAGCTCGTCAAGACGATTCCTCTGACTCCAAACACGGGGGGTTTAGGTACTTTAAGAAATGACGGAGTTATGCCTGGACAAATATTTTAGGGGAGAGAGGGAGGAATTTGGGGATTTGGTTGGGGCCAATCTGTAGAGCTCACCGAGCTGGTTCCAAAGATACCAAACTCGGTGGGTCTACGATCTATATTGGCCGAGATAGGATTGGGGGGGGGTGAGGTAAATTTTCGGGGTGGGGGTAAGGGAGGGGGGGGGGGGGAGGAAGGTTTCGTGGGGAGGCTAACTTAAATTAATTTTTGGAGGTAAAATTTTTTTTTTGGGGGGGTAATTTTTTGCGTAATTTGGGATTTCTGGCGGGGTCAATTTGTAGCCCTCACCAAGACGGTTCCGAGGATACCAAACTCGGTGGGTCTACGACCTATGTTGGCCGAGATAGGATTGGGGGGTGAGGTAAATTTTCGGGGTGGGGGTAGGGGAGGGGGGGGGGGGGGTAGGTTTCGTGGGGAGGCTAATAGGGACTATTTTGGAATAAGGGTGGGGGAAGGCAGGGGGGGGGCTATGGGACAATTTTGGAAAAAGTGGGTGAAACTGAAAAATAATTCTCTAGTGCTGCGCGCGCACCGTTACGTTACCGGGCGTTACACTTTTTCATAAGTGACTCCCAGCCGCAACCTAATTTAAGACGTTGTCACGTCAATAAAGATATTGTGCGAATTGATGTAAATTATAAGATGCAAAATTGCAAAATTATTACACTTTAGTATAATAACAGTAAAAAATATTTTCGAATAATTGCGACACAAAGTATATTTATAACTTTAAAGAACAACAACGCTTTATTATCTTGTAATTCTTAGGTCGTTTAAGATTTGCTGACATTATCAAGTAGGCATGAACACACTTGCGAAATAAACTACGAAATTATCGAAAAACAACTGGCAAAACAGTAATAATTTGCGCACAACATATTAAGACTTTACAAGTCAACAAATCAACTGACGTCCAAAATATTCAATTCCATCAACATTTCAATCAATCACAGACTGCAGATTTCAATTTCACGTTCATATTAATGTTATAATTTTAATAAAACACCGTTCAAATCGTTTGAGACACACTATTATACGCTCGCTGTTCGAGTATTGACTTGCGGTAGACCATTTATCACGTCAGAACTTGTTAATTTCGAATACAATTTATCAATATCATTATTAATAATCTAACTAGGTTTTTGACGCGGCTCGTTCTGTAGTTTGAAGTCCTTTATCAGTTTCGGCGCGGAATTATCTTCGCTCGACGTCTCGGTGGAGATCGATTGGGTGTGAGTTTTTCGCAGGTAGGTTTGCATTTAATCCAGGGCATGATAATCTTGCGTTGAAAGTGGTGGAGCAATTATCAAGATGGTGGTTCTTTCTGCACTACACTTTCTGCAGTTGTGCGGCCTTATTAATTATAATACAAGAATTTGGAGTAATGGATATATGGCTGCAATTGCACGTGTGATAGAATGATACTATGTGACACGATTAATAAAGTAAACGTAAACCGCACTTTTAAAATTTGTTTTATTAACAAACTAGAACTCACTCACTCAAGATTTTCCACAGTAACTCTCGTAGCGCGTTACGATTTGGATTACTGTTTATTGAGTAACCTATTATTTTTTTTTGCTTGTAAATATGAAATTTCATGTACATAAAAAAGTAAGTTAAATTGTAAAATTAATAAAACATAAAAATAATTAAATAACAATACAATCACATACATAATCCTGACCCCACACTAAGATTTTTCGTTCTCACAAAAACCCAGACGAAACAATTACCTGTAAATCAAGCAAACATTTGTTTTGTGTGGGTATCGCACCGATGGCCTCTCATTTCATAATCGTCATCTAACCAACTGCGCTACGGAAGCTGTCAAATAATGACACTGCTTGTCAAACTTCCCCCCTAGACTAACACTCTGCCAGGCATTAAGTGTATATTTTAGTCGCCTACCACTACTGACTATACACCGCTTAATTTTGAAGTACTGTAGTGTATCAGCGCATATACGTCCCACTGCAGGGAACGGATCTCGTATACACTCGAAAGTACGATTGAAAGTGGTGAGGCCATAAACACCATCCAGCACTGGCCTAATGCGGGTTGGCGAACTTTAACTGCCATAGAAATTCTTATAAATCGCTATGATATATATGCAGGTTTCCTGACGATGTTTTCCTTCACCATTTTAGTGCAAAAGGCAGGGGTGTGCCCTGGCATTCGAACTCCCGATCACTGTGAATATGTTGGCAGCCGCGTCTGGTACGTTTACCAACAGACCACCACTCTTTTTAAGTACCTGACGGTAAATGCAGCGAACCCAAACGAGAGTGTCGACCGGCGCGTTATAGCTATATTACGACGGATAGGTATGAACTGCTGTTGTAATACAAACCTCAAGAGACGTGATTTAATTATTGCCCAGGCCCTAGACGATACAGCACGATAAGACGATCACCAGCCATCAATCTCAATTAACCAGCCTCGAAGGAGGCCAACAAGTTACCACATAAAAATCCCTGAAGCAAGGAAATACAGCCCGCTCATAACTTCCCGCTTTCTGTCGCAAACAATATTAAGTGATAAAGCTTGATTAATGAATGTCAGACGAGAGTCTTGTCAATCCTTATTGGTGACATAACTGACAGCTTACGTAATGTATCAGGTATAAATCTTGGGTATAGATGATAATTTTAATTATAGGATAAAGCTGTTGATTAATATCAGTGTGCGGAAGAATTTATGGGTTTTCTGTTGTTTGTTTTTCTCGGCATTTGTCAGACGTGACGAGTAGCAGGTTATCAATCAACACTTGTAAATATCTATTATCTTGTTATATTTTTCACATGATTTTTTTTTTTTGTATCCGTTGTGTCTAAAGTGGTATTTAAATGTAATTTGGTTATTAGATTTCTCGTTCGGTCACCTAATTGAAAGATTGTATTTTGTTCTTTTAAAAAAGTATTTCAAAACTATTTGACAATGCTTCATTTGTCACGCCTTATTAAGCTTACATCTAAAAAATGATAGTTGCTATCAAAATAGTATTAATTTAAATGTATACCCGATAGCGAGGAATTAACCAACCAACAACCACGTACAAGCAACTCGCCTTATGATGTGTGTAGCCAATCCATTACTATCCAATTATGGGAACCACTTATACAGTGTTAGAATGTGAGAGATATGTGTTAAAGTCAATCAAAAGAGGTGAGGTCTAATAATATTGAGCTGGCTTAAAGAACTACAGCAGGTTCAATCCATGTAAGTTCAAAATTCGGACCTAGAGCCACTAAATTTGGACTTCTAATTTAGTGGTTCTCAAATTCATGTTACCACCGCATCATTGTTGGAGATAAGTTTACCGGCCAACATGTTCTTGTTCTCCTTCATACAGTATATTATTTTCGGATCCTCCTACTGCATCGAAAGAAACAATTTAGCAGGCCTGATGAGCAACCAAAATTATGGAAAATTTCGAGAAATTGCATTTCCTTTCGACATTCGATGCTCTATGTTAACGGCTCGCGCTATGCTTTCAATTACAATGTAACACCAAATTAAATTAAACCGGCATACCAAAGCGATTTAAAAAAAAATCTGTTGTATCTAAGTCCGCCAACCCGCACTAGGCCAGCGTGTTGGACTATATGGCCTAACCACTCTCAATCGTAATGCCGATTGTAGAGGAGGCCCGTGCCCGTGCCCATATACGTCTATATGGACCGATACAGATACAGATACCAAATTAAATCATTTCCAAAAACAAATTAAAAAAGTTGCATAAACATTAATTGATAATATATTTTGCATACTTAACACTTACTTACAATAAGGTAACTAATTACAATAAATAGCTTATTCAACAAGAGACTCTCTTAACTAATCTTCTTTCCTACGTCATTTTTTAAAAACAATCCTTTTAATTTTTATATCACGAAGTTACTATAAATTGAGTCACATGCTCTTCTACAAGACACATACTAAAAAAAACAATATTACTTGAGTAAAACCGGATGTATTCAGGGTAATCCTGGAACACGACAAACTTGCGTAGATCAACATGGCCACCTCCCAATTCATACTTATATGGACATTCTAACCAAAGAAAATGTATTATAGTAATTAGTATTCGTAAAATATTTAATTTAATAAACTAACGCTAATCAGGCTCAATGTACGAATGTCACGTAAGTGCGACATAAAGGCAGTCGCACACTATTTATAACTTCTCGACATACAACATAACCCCACATTTGAAATTATTTTTTCTACTCGTAATATAACCTGAGATACCATTTCGAATTTATTTTTTGATATTGATTAATTCTGTGCTGCAAATAATTATTATATTTCAATTAAAATATTATCAAGAAGAAAATATAAAAGGTAAAAGTGAAAAAGTTTATTTGCCGTGTTTTTTCATAGTTAAACATTGTCCAAAGTGGTAGTAATATAACTTAACAATTCAGAATATTATGAAATTTGATATTTCTGAATTTCTTTCACCGTGCCTTTCCCCTGCCTTTTTGAGAATCATGCAACGCATCTTCGATTCAGCATTGTAAATATTCTTAGTATTTATCACTTCTCATCAGGTGCGCCGTTTACTTGACCATACAAAAAACATCCTATTTCATTGGACCGACTAGCGAGCAAAGAGGTCATCTGATAATAAGTGATCACTGCCGCCAATGAACATCCACAAAGTTTAGATCATAGAGGTGATGCCGGCGCATCAAATCGGGAGAAGAGCGGAAAGAAAAAAGGATGGGAATAGGAATAACGCTTGAATACCCCTTGTCTAATACAAGGTAAGGTAACTTCCAGTAATCTCACTCACCAAACGAAACGCAACACCAAAGCTGTCGCTTCACATCGATTTCCTGTGAGACAGTGGTACCACCCGGGATATGCTTGCCCATTTATAGTGACTCGTGAAAATATAAAAATACTTTCAAAGAAATAGTATATAAATACTGCTACATTCTCTCACGCATTACTAACTAGCTATTCAATTGATTTTCACTTCCTATCAATTGCCTAACACCAATTAGCGAGGATATTAGCATAGTGTCGACAAGCTTATCACTTCACTCCGTGGAGCATCATCAAGCAGGTCACGACGAGGGCCGGCAGCATCGCACCTAATGGATTTCATCAAATACATTCAATTTGCAATACTTTGCACGCATCCATTTATCTTCGTTGAAAATTATTTAAAAGTATTAATTATTTTGCTTAGACTGAACCAAGAAAGTCTTGCAGTAAATTCATTAAAATCAGTTAAGTTTCTTGCGGTGTTATAAAATAGTTATTTTATTGCTATGAATTGGGAGACAAGCATGCCTTTCGCCTCATAGTGAACGATAAGACCGCTCATGGACAGTAACAATTTTTGGCATTCCATTGCGCTCGCCATCCTGAGACATAAGATGTTAATTCTCAATATGTCAAATAGTTACTCTGACTATAATGACCATCAAACCGGAACAAAACCCCCGTTTGGCAGGGGATATAGACATTTGCGGTGGTACCTACCCAAGCGGCCTTGCACATTTGAGAGACCTACTATTAAAATAATGAATTAAAATAGTTAATTGCTAGATAACTTCAACCAAAAATCATCTACGCATATTTAATGTTAGCGAATAGGCGTAGTCATTTTGGTATCATTAATAACATTCGTACATAAATCCCCGCCCGTGTCCCGACGGAGTAGGGAAATTCTAAATACAACTTTTTACTCCTTTGTGTCATTAACCTCCTTATATTCCTCGCTTATAATATTCTTAATTTAACTCCCAAAAGTACTCAATATTAACATAATAAAACCACCATAATTCCAAGTTTTTTTGTTATTCCTATGAATAGCGAGACAAGCAAGCCATGCCGTTTGCCTAATAGTAAGCGATACGACTGCTCATGAACGATAGCAAAACCAAACAACATCTTGAATTACAAAGCAATGCTAGGCATTCCACTGCGCTCGCCATCCTGAGACACGAGATGTAAAGTCTCAATATGTCCAGTAGTTACTCTGGCTACAATATCTTGCAATCCGAAACACAACAGTGCATTTAAACTGCTGTTTGATGGGAAGGTTGTCTGCAAGATAAGAATAAACAAATAAAGAAATAAGTAACCTTCTCATATACCACCCTTTAAATGTTCTTTATTTAACTCCCAAAAACACTTAATATTAATAATGAAATCACCGTAATTCCAAGATTTTAAAGCATAACTGTAATCTGTTTATAATCCTTAGTTACAGCAGTCCCAACATACACTATGCAGATAAGTGAAACTGCGTGTAAGGTGAATAAACGCTAACAATATAATATTTGTCGTAGTAATAACAACGTTTACACGTCCTAATATCGTTCTAAAACATGTATTATAAATAACTTCGTTGCTAAGAATAAACCAGATCGGTACTCGGCAAGCATTGTCCAAGTATAGGCAACCACGCCGCAATGAAACCTAGCGTTCGCACTGGTACAGATTAAAGCTGCGATTTTCACATGTAAATTCTGGTTGGATTTTGTTTTGTTACGTCGTTTGTGATAGCGATTATCACAGGTTTGCACACGTTTCTGTGGCTTCGCAAAGCTAGGATCGACGGTGGCATGCTTTTTATTTTATTACACTGTGCACAAAAGATAGGAATACAACGAAAATGACAGCATGCTATTTTTTTCCGAATAGGCTAACATAATTATGTTGCACAAAGAGATCTAACGAATGCGCTTAAAATCAGGACAATACAGCCACTAAAATTATATAGATACAAATTATAAATAAACAAATAGACCCAACAATTAATATACAGGGTTTCTCAAGACTGCTACCGAAAACGAAGCAATTAAAAATTTCGCATAGAAACGCGACAATTATTTTTTAGGATTTTTTAAATATCGTCAATTTTGGGTGGTAAATCCATAGTTTTTGCTAAAATAATTATTTAAACTCTTTTATACCTAAGAGTATTTATAAATAAAAGGATATACACTATTATTTTAGGAAAAAATGTATTTACCACCCAAATATGGACATAGGAAAAAAATAACAAAAAAAAATTGTCGCTATTTTTTGCAACTTTTTTTGTTGCATTGTGTCTGAAGTCGCTTAAACTATCACCCGGCTTCGTTTTCGGTAGCAGTCTTGATATACCCGGTATACATAGTATTTACCCCACATTAAGATCAATTACGACTTGTGCCGTAGATATCAGAAGCTACGAGACACTTTTCGATATCAAACACCCACACCAGAGGCTTGTTACCGCCACGAAGATTTGTCTCGGTGCAGGCATCGAAAGCGGCCTCTTGGTTCATAGCCGGCGACTAACTGCGTCACGGAGGCTGTAAAATTTTCTGTACTGCATTTGTATGCATACTGCACGATAAAAGCCGTAAATAATGGTTTCATTTCTATGTGTAACATTCACGTAAATCTAAAAAACCATTATGCAGTCTTGCACAGTTATATTATAAGTGAGTGGCGGCCTTTACATACGGTTGACATCAAAACCCGCGGCGTTTTCCAGCACAGTGCGAATCCACATCACACATACATCCAAGCCGGCACCACACCTTTATCTTGTAGCCCGCAGTTCCGCCCTCATATATCTGTCCACGTTTGAGAAACGCTCGCTGCATTCAGGAATTTTGTAACCATCGGTGCCCGAGTCTCAGATAATATCTCCGGTTGTTAAACAACGTGTTCTGTGGAGACTTACCTGGATTAACTAATCATTTGCACACATTTGGGCCCTATTTAAATGTCTCTGAAGGTGTGAAGCCAAACGCTGGTTGGATCCCCGCGCCGAGATCATTGTGTGATCGTTAAGTATTTTTCGGTCTGGGTGTAATGAGACTAAAGTCTGTTTTAGTTTATGATTCCTACGACTCTATTATTGCATGAAGCTAGGACTTCGATATTAAGTGCGTGAGAGTTGGGTGGATTTAAAACAATATGTTGTTGCTACTGTCCCTGAGCGGTCATATCTTTTATCATCAGGCAAATGACATGCTCGTCTCGCCTATCATTGCTTTAAAAAATATATAATGGTTTGAAACTTTTAGTTCTTAAAACACTCAGACCAATAAATATTGTTTATGTTTGACATGTAACTGGACAGACTAAATGATTGGAAAGTGCTATAAAAATAACAACACTATTATTACACCATAAAAAAAAATTAATAAGCTATTATTCTTCGAGTTCCTGTCCTATCGGCGGTTGGGCAACATACAGGCAATTTTCACTTTTGAAGCTGCCACTCTGAAAAGTGATGTGTTGTTGAAGCCGAACCAGTCCCGTAGATTTTTTAACCATTAGTGCCGCCTTATGCCAACACTCTTATTTCCAGCAATCCTCCCCTGGATGATGAGCTGGAGCAGCCTTTTTTTATTGTATAACGGCGGGACGAGCATACCGTTCGCCTGATGGTAAGGGATACGACCGCTCATGAACAGTAGCAAAACCAAACAACACCTTGAATTACAAAGCGATGCTTGGCTTTCCACTGCGCCCGCCATCCTGAAACATAAGATGTTAAGTCTCAATATGTCCAGTAGTTTCCTGCCTGTATCTGTTATTTCTCACGATGTGGCCAAAGTACGACATTTTTCGGTGCTTGATGGTATTCACTTATGAGCACATGATGGTAAACGCAGTGCAAAGCAAATAAAACACCCACCTCCTTCCCATCATCATATTAATTTTAGAAATCTTTGACGTCCCAAACAAAATCAAATACCACTATCGCTCCTGTTCGATAAATCAGAGGTTCTGATTAAAACTGACGTCACTGAATTATAAAAATATTGTTACCAAGAAGAGAGATATAAGCACAAATATTTGCAAAGTTATTTTAAGCCGAATCGTATGTTATCTAAGGCCTACCACAAGCCGGATGGCTGGTGATATGACATCATTAACCGTCAATTTTTCCCCCTTTTCTGTACAAATGCTAAGAAATCACACATTCATAAGTCATGTAATCAATTTTTTTTTTTTTTTTATAATGGCCTGTCATAGTGGCGGCATTGCATCTGATGGAAAGTGCCAATGCCGCCCAGGCAGAGTATCCATTGGCATCCTAAATAATTAATTAATTCCTTAGATATGTTGATAATCAGTGACTAAATAGTAGTTCCGGTTATGTCCGTTTAGTAAATAAGTAACTGAATAGCGTATTAGAGGAAATGTTTTTTTTAATCAATGAAATTATAAGCACTTTTATACTGAAGTCAAAATATATAAGGATAAAATATAACAAAAATTAATTTCTTAGGTTTACGCGAATGTTACTCATTGAAATAAAACTATTATTCAATTTTGAATCGCAAATACAGATTAACTATTTAAATTAACTTTTTAATTTAATAATTGTAAAATAAGGGTAGTTGAATTGTAACAGTCACAGAGCGGAAGTCTAATTCCGCCCCGTGACCACGAACCCAGAAAGCAACATATTTGTGTGGATCAGTGCAATATGCATAACTATATTGGGTTTTCCAGTATTGTGAATGGTAGTCGCTAATCGGGCTGATGCAAAAATTCTATCACCAACTTAAACTATACGAGAACAAAAATTGATTAATTTCCACCTCTCAGTCGTACTCTCGATTGTAGAGGAGGGCCATGCCCTGCAATGGAACGTATATGGGCTGATACAGATACACGTTATTTGTTTAAATTCAAGCGTTCACGCCAAATTACGAGTATTTTACTATCATTTTCATCCCCTTACGACAGATAGTTGTTAGTGTTAATAACACTAGTCTCTTTACAAACCATGTTTTAAAACAAAATTATATTCTAATTTCCTAATTTATTCTTCAGCATATTTAAATATTATCTTAGAAAACCCGATTCACTTCCATATCATATTAAGTTAGTATTTCTTTAACATGCTTGAAAATAATTCTATTTAGAAAGGATAAGAGCTGTCTGACAGGTACAAAATCTATATTTAGTAACAATACCACATTAAACTGGATCTAGACTTGACACACATACCCTACAACCATTAAATTTTATGTAAACACTGCTCTATGACATCATAGGCGCCGAACCAACCGCGCCTCCAATTATTTTGACATCATGATATGATTTGTTCATTGTACCGATAGCGACGGCGCCCGCTTATCGCCAATATTTTAAACGTGAGTTATTGATTCATCAAGAATTTATTTTTCTTCCTGTTAGATAGGCTAGGCTATTCCTGTTAGATACTTATTGTAATGTTTTTTTTAATACACGTCTTTTATTTTGTGTATCATAAACTATGACTCCTAGTTTTGAGAATACTCGAACTGAAACAAATACACTCCAATTCTATCTTGATCCTGATTATGAATATTATAATATGAATATAAGCAGAATGAGTCCAAAACGCGAATCTTCTGTCTGAGTCATCGTGACGGCGTTTGTTGCCGACGATGATCGCTATGCCATCGACTACGAATATTCTAAATTACTACGTCATTTGTAGATTTCTATAGTCATCATTACCTAATTATAATTAAGTGCAAATAAATAGCAATTAATATTGTTTCAGTATCGCGATGTGGCCGCGACGGTGGTAGAGGTCCGGAGGGCGGCCGGATGCGGCGCGCGCGTGCCGGTCCGCCCGCCGCCTCGCTCCCGTAGCGCCGCCCAGCACCGCCAGCGCAGCTACTATGCGCATGGCAAGCGCGCTCTCCACTCTGCTCGCGGTCAGTACTCATTAGCAGCACACAGTTCCTCACACTCACACTAGTAGACCTCATGGCAGGCGCCCACGTGCACCCTATGAAATACAAGGGGACAGGTTTCAATACCTTAGTGGAGGCCACAAATAGCATGCCAGTGTTACTGGCATTCAAACATCCCGGGCTGGGCAAAGTGATATTGGATTTTTCTATTCATTATCAGTACAGAGTCAGGAATTTGTGCCCGATATGGCGATAGGCTCGCCACCTACCACAACATGGGACGGAACATACAAGGCGAAATGTGGGTGTCCTGGCACCTCTGCCTACCCCTTCTGGGATATAGGCGTGAGTTTATGTATGTATGTATGTGTTACTGGCCTTCCAGCCCCGGCCCCTTTGAAATATGGTGACTGGGCTGGTTCCAATCAATTTATATCTCTACATTAATTTCACAGTAATTTTATTCTTTGTTAAACTTACGCCCAAATACTGGAACGCAACTTAAATATAAGTGGCGCTTAACTACGATAATCCCAATTAAATGTACTGGCTAAGTAGGCCGTGCGCTGTTAAGAGCAATTTATTATTTGAATGGCGTTCCAGTATTCCCGAATACTGGAAGGTTAGGTGTGCACTAAAAAAAGTTTTAAGAATTACCAATTTATTATGCTCCTCGTACATATGAAGGACACTAAGGCTGATCACGCTGACTGCACGCTGATCGTCAGCGCTGACAGTTCAGCGCGTGGCTTACGGTAGAGGGTCAGCGCTGACAACTACGCGTTGTTCTAAAACGCTCCTTAGAAATTCATACATTTCAACTGTCAGCGCTGACGGTCAGCGCGCGGTAAACGTGACTCTAAAATCATAGTTCAGTCAATATGTAAGGAATAATTAATTGCCCTCCGAATAAAGACCTACCGTTATTAAACATAATGAATCGTTAGGGGGACATGTCAAGAGGTCACAGAAAAATTAAAAGGTCGCGCTGTTTGCTGATTTTGAGAAATTCAAAAATTAATAAAAAAAAATTGAAATGCTTTTTCTTGGAGCCTATTGGTTTTAGGAAAACGTTTTTTATATAAAAAATGTAGAGGGCGTTGTGAACTACATTTTTTGTCATTGGAGTGACGTCATCCGACTTGAATTAATGTGATGCAAAACATAGACAAATTCACCTAAGTTCAAATTTTTTGATAATAAAATCAGAAAACAATTACTGCTATTTCATTCGAATTAAAAAAAAGATAAAAACTGAATGGCATGAGTACTGTGCAACGGCACGGTACATAATGTACAATTTGCACACTTCGACAAGTTCCAGCTCGAAAACGGTAAGTTTTATAAATACATTGTTTAAATAAAAGTTGTAGCTAATTTTATGACGAACAATTTTCTAATTTACATTATAGTATAAATATCATTTTTTCCTATCGAAAATAGCGTTGGAACATTTTTTTTATCAATTAGCGCCCTCCACTTTTTGTATTTCAAGTCGAATGACGTCACTCTAATGACAAAAATGCCCTCTACATTTTTTATTGAAAAAACTTTTTCCTAAAACCAATAGTTTCCAAGAAAAAAGCGTTTTAAAATTTTTTTTTATTCATTTTTTGAATTTCTCAAAATCAGCAAACAGCGCGACCTTTTTAATTTTTCTGTGACCTCTTGACATGCCCTCCTAACGATTCATTATGTTTAATAGGGGTAGGTCTTTATTCGGAGGGCAATTTACACATTGACTGAACTATCAGCCTAAACATTAGTTATACGCTTGGTTATACGCATTGATGACGTTAATTTAACATGGGTATAGATGACGGCTATGCCTGTATTAAATTTTCCTGAAGTGAATAGAATTTCTTTTCGTCATCTCTTCTCTTTATCTTTTCCATCTCTTGATTACAAATTCACTTAATCGTCCTGTAGCTTTTACTCGTAATACACTGCAAACATATTCTGATTATATCCGTAAGTCATAACAGTTTCCAAACAAAAAATCCACCCAACCAAACCGCAGAAATGAAAGAGCAAATTAACCTACAAATTCTAAAAAGGCAGCTCAAGTATTTACACCAATAAAACGGCGCGAAACGATTACTTAGCGCTCGCTTACAATTAGTATTTAACCATTTGAGTTATAATTACAATGTAATTTGCACACCGAATCCTTAATTGACGGTACAAACGAGCCTGAGTCGGTAATTATTAAGATAATTATTCAATACGCTGATCGCCCACGTTTTGAGTGGCGCCAGCGGTGGCGAAACTAAGAATTTCTACAATTCGGAGTACGAATACTTGTTGGTTGTAATATTTAGTATGACTTCTTCATTTTCACGGTGCTTGTGAGTTAAATTACGAGAGAAGTTAGGAAGCAAAAAAATATTTAAAAACTATACTTCACAATTGTAATAAAAAGTGGGACACAAAACTATTTTTTTTTTTGTTCAAAAATCTATGATATCTAAATATGTCGACACTTTTTTTGAGGACGTACATATCCAAAAACTGTGAATCTGTGACAATATATCACTCAGTTCGAACTGATAATCTCCTTTTTTTTTTGTTGAATAAAAATATGCAGGTTTATGATACATAAAGCTGACAAATAATTATTTTCGCTCAGGGTATTGCACCATCAAAATTAATAAATTAAAAATTAAAAGACCCCTAACAGTCACACAAAATGTCTTGATCCCACATTATAATACGAGTCTTTTGTCTTGATTTTACGTGTATCAGGAATTACTACGAGTAAATACTTTTCAGCTCCATAACACTTTGCACGCACCCGAAACAAATACTTGTGGATTATACAAACTTTTATCAACTGCGTTACGCACGTTCTAAAAGTGTTCACTTTTCCGAAAAGGATAAAGAAAATGAAAATTAAAGGAAATTTTCTTTTGTTTACGCGAGGGTGTCTAGGTTCGCCACAAAATGTTGGAATCCTCTATCGTACGTCCTAACCATAAACTAAGTTCGAAGTGAATGATAAGTTTCATAGAGAATCATATTGATATTTAAAAGTGGAATACTTATAATTTACTTTCGGATCATAGAGTAACCCTCCAGCATCCAGTAGTTCCTTGCAACTCAAGTATTAGAAATGCTGTACCTATACATTTTATTAGATGGACATCCAACGCTACGCTTTCCGGCACGAAGCTTCAACTGAACAATTTTCAGTCCCATCGCTCAATAGTTTGCTGCGTTGTATTCTTTTCTCTTCTTTTCATGACTGGACTGATTGTAGCTGAAGACGATGATTTTTATAAATAAAACAGATTTGGTAAAATTATTCACACCTGTAAACTAATTTGAGGCCCAAGTTGAAGGCCTCTTAAATCGAGAGGATGGCTAAGAGTGGTCTATCCCTTAATAGTCATTACAGTAATGTGGACCTACCTTTTCATGCAATATATTGGATTATTTATTTGGTCGAATTCATTCACGGAGATCCAGAATTTATTTTTTGCAAATTAATTCTTCACTTTTCCTCTGTACTGAACTAAAAAGTTACCTACTCTACATAAAAAATATATTATATACTTTTTCACCTGTTTTACGTGAAAACAATGTAACTGGCAGTAAACACTTTTCTTCATTAAAGCTGTCTATCTCCGCTTCCATTAAGTATAAACTCCATTGAACATTTATTCTCAAAAGTAAATTATTTCTACTTAATGTTCCTTACAAAAAGTGGCTTGAAGATTTTAATTTGAAATTTAATTAAGTTAATTGGAAAAGCATTCTTTAAAAAAACTGGCAGGTTTCCGCCTATTAGTGTTTAATAAGAACCGATCGATTTTTAAGCACTTTCTACCACATTGACGACAAACAAAAACCAGAAAAAATCAAACAACCACAAAATGATATTTTTTATACCGGAGTCAACACAGAATTTTCATAGTAATAATTTTATCGCGTCGCGACGAGGTGACGAGCGAAAACTCGATGACATTCCAATGAGTCGGATAGTTGTAATAGTCGGCCAATACTTACGGGGCAGCGTCTAGCGCAGTCGACAGCCAACCACCGACCGCGGCGGTCAACTCCGCTCAAAAAATGTCAAGCGCGCGCCGCACGTAACGAAACGCTATTCCATTTTCAAAAAATAACAACTTTAATAACCACAAAAATAACAGTTATAACGAGTGCTATAAAATGTGTTTCTTAAAATGACACACAAGTGACAGTTTCAAATGAACGCAGTGTCGATGTTAAATTTCATGTATGATTTATCAAATTGCTTGGAAAAATATATTTTTGCTGATGGCAATTAAAATGGTGAGTTTTTATGTTCATATTGTTATTAAAATGTTTGTTATACATCTAATGTCGATGCTCTAATTTATAAAATGAGCGGTTAATTGTCTTCGTAATTAAATACAAGCTCGAATAGTCTAATTCGTGATAAATATGATGTCGTGTTTATTATGTTGCACAATCGTTTTATATCCATTTAAATTGTTGTACAAATTAACCAAATTATTATAAATTGTGGACTTTCATAATGGTCCAGGAACAAAAAAACCATGAACAGTTTCAATAACCGTTCACATAAAAAAAAATCAACTTAGTTTATCTATAATAAATGATAAATTTCAATATAAAATTATGAGAAAATATTTTGACTATCTAATCCCTTCATAATACACAGATATGTCAAATAATGTATTTCAATTAAGCATACCTTGGAAAAGTTTGCGACATATAATTTATTGGTTATTACTTTATATATAAAGCAAGCTCGGTTGGAGAAAAACTGGATTACTATGCTGAATGCCATGGATCAAACCTAAAGCAAACGCCTGTGACTTTTTAAAGTTAGGTGTGTATCTAGTTATTATAATGTTAGCAACGAAGAAAAACATTGTATGGAAACCTACATACCTGAGAGTTCCTTACAAGAATTTATAAAGTTTGTGAAATGTATCGACGGGCTTTAAGTTTAATACGAAACGTACTTTATTGGTATATTTTCGACTTGCACCATAACAATAATTAAATGCAACTTAAGGCTTTACACATGCATGAAAAAAATTAATACCATGCAGCTTGTGGCGGCAATGTACTTAAAATAGAGCATCCACTGACGATTAAAACTTTTTTCCCACCGCGCCGTTTACTTCCGTCTGATTAAAGTTAAATTAAATAAGACTAGACCGCCCTGTTATCGCGACGGCAGAAGTCTTCTTATGTGCGGGAACTTAGGTCAAATAGGTTTTATTTAATATGTAACATATGCCTCAGCCGCACTGTTGTACTACAGTATGAAATTATATTATAATGATTGTAAAGCTGAGGTCTCGGGCTCAAATCCGGGGTCGTGCAAAGTGACATTAGATTTTTCTATTCAATATTATCATCCCAGAGTCAGTTATTTGTGCCCGGTATGGCGATAGACAACCCGCATATCAATTCGTGTGACGGAACACACAAGGCGAAACGTGAATATCCTGATAGCACTTCTGCCCACCCTTTTAGGAAAAAGACGTAATTGATGTATGTAACATACATATGCGTAAAAAACACTAAATATTATCTACGCTTCACGCCTGTTCTGTGAGACAGTGATACCACACAGGAAGACCCGATCCATTTGTACTATAACTTCATCAACTGATCGCAAAGCTTTAAATTATCGATAGGTGTGGACAATGTCCAGGATCCCACGGCTCACTATCGATACTCCAATAAATCTTAATTCAATTTCCATACAAACAATGTCCTTAGAATGCAAATCAGTTTGCAAACTTTATGTCATTGCCTCAGAAACTTATATTAAATGTGCGTTAAAGGCAACACGTTGTATGAATATATTAACACTTGGCAAACATTTTGTTCAATAAACATGTCCCACTTGTGGGCTTGGACGTTCTTTACGATAGGGAAAGGTTAGTTAGGCGGGGCGGTCAATTTCACACACGTTCGGAATTCGATTCAGACTCTTGTGTATGAGATTTTCTCGGTGCTGGTTCCTTTGTACCAAAGCACAGCAAAAATTACTGTGGTAACTCAGATAACTTCAGAAGGTACTGAAGGTGTAACTTAAAATCTGTAAAGCTCAAAATTATATCGAGGATAGTAACTCATATTTATCTCAACTTTTCACATTTTAGAAAATACCATTGTACATATATTATGGCTTTATAAAAATAAATATATTATCGATTCCGGCCTCCTAGTTGATAGCCTCCGTGGCGCAGTTGGTTGGACGCCGGCTGCGAAACAAGAGGCTGCGAGTTGTATCTTCGCACCGAGACAAATATTTGTGTGATCCACAGGTATTTGTTTCGGGTCTGGGTGTTTTTGAGACCGAAAAGGTTCCCGTGGTTTCTGATACCCACGACACAAGACTCGATCTTAGTGTGGGGTCAGGACTATATACGTGACTGTTGGGTGCTATTTATGCAGTTTCGAGGAAATTGTCAAAATCGTAATTAAGACCTATGTACGTCTTCTCAATCCAGTTCGATCTCAATCAAGTTAACGAACGTTTTAATGAACTTTGGACATGTGCGAATTTTTCTGATGCCATTACCATGTTAACAGGTGCAGTGCAACATTCTTATACATGCAGTACATTGCAGTACTAGATATTCAAGATTTAAGATTAACTTAATTATTCCTAGGAAATAGCTAAATACGATCTATAGTATTTTATACATACATCACATGAACTCACGTCCTTTCAGGTGTGAAAGAAACGATGCATGGTGATGCATCGTTTCGCCTTGTATTTTTCGTATCGATGTGGTAGGGGGCGAGCCTAAGGTCATATCGAGCACAAATTCCTGACTCTGGGCTGATAATGAATAGAAAAATCCTATATAACTTTGCCCGACCCGGGATTCGAACCCGAGACCATAGCTTTGCAATAATACCGTAGTATAACTGTCCTACCGAGGCATGATAGGCGAGGATAGGTACTAATGGTCAAGATAATATTAAAATACAGAATCGATATCACTATGTTACATATCGTGGCGCTAGATGTAATTAAATGCATATTAAAAAATCATTAACCAATAAAACATTTACTCTCCAAATTTTTTTGTAAACCAGATTTTATAATTAAAAAACTAGGCGCGACAGCTTAACTGGGTTAAACCCAGTTATGCAATGAAGAGTTATGGATTCGATCCACGCACCATAACAAGGATGATCAATATGATCCTCTAATATTTCTTAATATTACAGGATTGAATTATACTATTGAAAAAAATACCTTCACAATTGCTCAAATCTACGAGACGACACGCATCTTACTGGAGAGTTAAAGCCACTTTTTATTTTTGTTCGATATTCATAATCTCAAAAATTTTAATCGGAATATTTTCCCATGAGGTTAATATAATAAATAACCTAATATCTATATTAATTAAGAACTAAGAACAACGCAAACGACTGCTTTGGCGACGTAACTGTTCTACGCTACGGTTACAAAGCTGAGGTCTCAGGTTTGAATCCCGAGTCGAGCAAAGACATATTGATTTTTTCTATTCATTATAAGCGGAAATTTGTGCCCCATATATGCTCACCCTCTTTCATATCGTGGATCGGAGCATACAAGGCGAAATGTGAATGTCCTAGTAGTATTTCCGCCCCTTCAGGGAAAAAGGCGTGAATTTATGTATATATGTACAAGCAAAGAAAAGAAGGTGGAAATAAACAGCATCGTATATATATCACCTATACACAAATACTCCGAAACTGCGCTCGTATATATTCTATATATACACAAATACTCCGAAACTGCGTTCAGGGTGATGACTTTCCATGACCACCAATTGACGCTAGATCTGGAGCTAAATATATGCCACTTACTATGTACTACAAGACGATCTATTTATGGACGCACAATTATTGACACGACAAGATTTTAATTGGATATAATGTTAAAATGCAATATCCTTATGTAGTAGTGTATGTAGTATCTTTAAAATGTCCACAAAATATTATCTTTAAATGCCAATGCCAATATTATACCAATATCGCCGCCATATTTATAACCAAAAATCGCTAACTTACCGCACATTCTGAAAACGCACTCGGAAAATCTATTTCCTCGCAGCGCCAGTAACCCTATATGGTTCAAAATAAACCCACGTTAACCAATAAACATTTTATGTCCGATTTCATAACATTACGAAAATCTAGAGCTCAGTAAACGCGCGCAACAATTTCCCACTTTCAGCATAACGGGTACGCGGAAGTGGTTATTTGTAACGTGCTAAAAAACTGCTATTTGCGTTCTGCTATTATGCTATTAATATATAGCCTAATTCATTTAATCTGTCAACACAAATTGACATTGAATTTTATTCCTTCTGCTATTTTCACGAATTTAATATTTAGAGGTGTAAATTAGTGATGTAAATTTCCGATGTTTTACTTTAATTGACATTTAGAAGCGGTACGTTTTATTTATTTCGATGAATTTTAATATAATGTGGGGGGAGTGTTTTGCTTTGAAAACGCTCGTTTTCCCGAGATTAGAATCAGTGTATATTAGAGCGATAAGATTGGACTCTATCGGTTCTCGAACCAAAATAAACCCAGAAAATTATGGATAACGCCAGCGACACTTCGACCTAGCTTTTCGAAGGTAGTATGTACAGTCAGCAACATAAGTCGCTGAACACTTCACATTTTTTGATAACCTTTTTATGAATTAAAATTTGTACGTACTACTCAGTAGTCGTAAAATATAACCAAGTAAAGTCATCTATGCTGAGAAGTACCATACGATATTGAAAATAATTAGTATTTTGAATGATAAGACAATTCCAAATCTCGTAAATGTGTAGCGACTAATGTTGCTGACTGTACATATTGCATACAACGTAATAAGTAAGTACATACACTATCTAGAACAAAAGCGGTATCAAACCAATTGCCAGCCCCACGTTTCGTGAGCTGAAATTTCAATCGTTACTTTAAACCGGAGGGCTTATTCAATCGATTATTAAGCAATTCACATCTAAGAGGTTACGAGGCAGGGAAGAGTGTGTATAATGGGTTTGAGTATCATGAGTTATTTAAATTCATATTTGTTGAGATATATCGTATTTAAGTTTAAGGAGCTTTAAGGAAGATTACATTTAAAAATAATTTTATTTTAATAGCGCTTGTATAGAATAATGTATAATCATTAAATTAACATTGCAATATCATGATAATATTAATAATTATATTAATTATAATAATTTAAGTCTCTGTGGCGACGTGTAGATCTGGCTATAAAACGATAGGCCACGGGTTCGATTCCCGCACCGAGACAAATGTTTATGTGATCCATAGGTATTTGTTTCAGCTTGGGGCCTTACTATATTCATCCGAAACGAAGTTCGAAACTTCGGATGATCAAAGTTTATATGCGATACGAATGTACCTACATATACTTATGGTCGTTATTGACTTATGGGCGTAACTATAGACTTATAGTTACGATACGAATTTTTACAGAGTAAATACATTCGTATCGTATAAAAAACTTCGATCGTCCGAAGTTTGGAACTTCGTTTCGGATGAATATAGTAGGGCCCCTGGTTGTTTGTGACGCCAAGGTTTCTGATACCCACACCACAAGAATCATTCGTAGTGTGGTTTCAAGACTATGTATGTGAACGTTGGGTATATTGCCTATCTTTTTCTCAAATCAGTTCAGGCCTTTTTGACCCCTATAATTAACATCATATCTCTTAAGTCACAGTTGCTGTGCTCAGGGCATTTAAACAGTGTTAATGCAACGCGATTACCTGAACACTACGCTCATCACCGTAATCTGTAATTTCCGGTATCAACCGTATCTCATGCTGTAATCTAGGAGACACTCTATAAAGAGACCAAGAAAATATCTGCTATAATTACATAGTACATACATATATAAACGCCTTTTTACCAGAAAAGACAGGCAGAGGTGTTATGGGAACACCCGCATTCCGCCTTTTTCCAACCCAATATAACTTTTCCGGACCCGGGATTCAAACCCGAGACCGCAGCTTTGTTATCTTATCTTAGTACAACTTTGCCACCGAGGCAGCCTGGTTTACTTTATAAGCATTATCTTGTAAATTATTTTTAATACTCAAAATACCTTCATTATTTAATTAGAAACTTTAAGACAAATTGAATCAACTCGAAGTATTCGTCCTGACAACAATCGTACTACAATAGGGAACCAGTGACTCTAATCCATTGACCCAGCGACGCGAATCTGGTGGGAACTGGTCTCAACTGAAATCTGTTAGCCAGAGCCAATGTCAAGGCATATTGCAGCCTCTAATGTCACACGATTGAGCATTGTACCGATAATTCTGCATCGACTTCCGACTTAGTTGAATCTGGTTGCCGAATTTTTCAACAATTTACATATTTTGAAATAAAACTATTAATTACGGATTTTATCGCGCATTTGGTGTGATTTTTACATTTTTTAACTTCGCGACGTTTTGATAACTTTACAGCTTTCTTTTTCATGGGGCGGACTCAGTGGGCGTAGTCCGTTTCCTCAGTCAATCGGTTTTATTTGAATGTGTAGCATCCGCGTAAATCTTAGAATCCATCAAAATTACACATTAAATAGAAAGAAAGGATCATTTACTTCGCACTTTCTGCATTTTTTTATCTCAAAGATCGGCATGCAATGAACGAGTCAACTAGATGGGGGGGGGGGGGGATTGTAAAGTAGGTTTTGCAAAATTCGATCGTATATAATTGACTCAACAGTTGGCGGATAATATTTTCGTAGCAGACCGAATAGCGATCGCGTACACAATAGTAAAAAATCTTAAACTGACACAACCAAGTGTCGCGTTTCACGATCAATCTATGGATATTCGGTTTCTAAATGGCCGAAATAATTTTATATCTTTAATACTGAAACTATTACAATATATATATATATATATATATATATATAATTGACTAGGATTCTAGTCAATTTTGAGTTCTAATCTCCAGGTCCGAAGATTTCCTTTCATTAGGGCTTCGACATTTTTATGGGACCACCTGTAAAGGATACCCTTTAAAACAATAAAAGAATTTTCCAAATCGAGACTTTAAAAAGCTCCAAAAATAAAATAAAAATGACTTGGAGTGTGATTAATAAAGAAACTGGTAGGGCTAAACCTCGGAACACAGAGTTTAGCTTAAATATTAATAATCAAAATATTACATCTAATTTAGAAGTAGCTAGGATTTTTGAGAATTCCTTCTCAGACGTACCAGTTTCTATAACAAAAAGTTTAAACTCATCCCCTGCCATAGCAGAAAAGTTACTACAAGAAAATGTGACTGGAGGCAGAGATTCATTTGAATTCCATTGCGTTGACAGTATGGATGTAATAAAAATATTTAAATGCATTAATATTAAAAACACTTGTGACCTCTGGGGAATTTCAACAAAAATACTAAACTCTGTAATACCAGTCTTGGCTCCCCAGTTAGCTGTAATTTTTAATGCTTGTATAAACAGTGGTCTATTTCCTGATAATATGAAGTTGAGTAAAGTTATACCTCTTTTAAAATCTGGTAGTTCAGAGGACCCCTCTAATTATAGACCTATTTCAGTACTACCTTCATTTAGCAAAATTTTTGAAAAACTTATGCTTTCACAACTTCAAACTTATTTTTCAAAAAATAAAATACTTCATGGTAAACAATTTGGTTTCACGCGGGGTCGCTCCACAACAGACGCTGGTGTGGAGCTCATAAGTAACATATTTGATGCTTGGGAGAACTCACAGGATGCCTTAGGTGTATTCTGTGATCTATCCAAAGCGTTTGATTGTGTTCACCATGATATACTTATCAGGAAATTGAGCCACTACGGAATTAATGGTATTGCTCTTGAATTATGCAAATCATATTTGAGTAATAGGGTCCAAAGTGTAGATGTCAACGGAATAAGATCTCCTGGGTCTGCCGTTACTATGGGAGTTCCGCAGGGCTCGATTCTTGGACCCTTTCTCTTTTTAATTTATATTAATGACTTACCTTTTTTTATAAGGGACAACTGTGAGGTAGTGTTGTTTGCTGACGATACTTCATTAATATTTAAAGTAAATCGACGTAATCCTGATATTGACGACGTAAATAACACCCTCTCAAAAATAATACATTGGTTTAGCATTAACAATTTGTTATTAAATAGCCAAAAAACGAAATTTGGGTTTGTGACACCTAATGTCAAAAAAGTTAATGCTAACATTAATTTGAATGGGGATGAGTTGAGCCTTGTGGATACAACAAAGTTTTTAGGAATTACATTAGATCCCAAACTTCAATGGGGTTCTCACATAGTAGCTCTAGCTAAAAAGCTGAGCGCCGCAGTCTTTGCGGTGGGTAAGTTTCACCAATTGACTGATGTTGATACAGCTCGATTGGTATATTTTGCCTATTTTCATAGTCTGATGAGTTATGGAATTTTACTGTGGGGTGGTGCTGCTGACATTAATACCATCTTTGTTCTCCAAAAGCGAGCTATAAGGTCAATTTATTCGCTGGGGTCCAGATATTCTCTTAGAGAAAAGTTTAAAGATATAAATATAATGACAGTAGCATCACAGTACATTTTTGAAAATTTAATTTATGTCCATAGAAATAAAGAAAGTTTTCTTAAGATTAGCGATATTCACAACAAAAATACTAGGAATAAGAATAATCTAGCTACTCTTAAGACCAGACTCCACAAGATCAGCAAATCTTTTAAGGGTTACTGTATACACTTTTATAACAAAGTTCCCAGTCATATTAAAGCCTTATCTATTACAAAATTCAAAGCTACTATCAAGCAAAAATTATGCAATAAGGCATATTATAAAATTTCGGAATATTTAGACGATAACAAGGCTTGGGAATAGATGTAATAATATTCATATCAAAAATATTTATTGTAAATTTACAACATATTATTATTAAACTGCTCTGGTTTAAACCAACTTGTAAATTTTGTAATAATTCACTACATTGTAAACTGGTTTTGAAAAGAGCAACACTAGAGTTTCTTGCCCGTTCTTCTCTAGTGAAAACCGCTTTCCGAACCGGGTGGTAGATAAAAAAAATGACTGAATCTAAATGATGTTGAACATTTTAATGGATTCAATAAATTATTTTCATTTCATTTCATTTCAATCAATTTTGGTATTTCTAAGCAATAAATTATATAACCAAAACACGCATGATATTCATATATTTATCTTTCGGAAGTCACTTGTCGTTTATAATTAGATTATTGTGTTATAATGATAATGAAATTCTTTTGATAACGCTTATTTTTGGTCAATGGAATGTCTTTATCGATATTTGCGTGTGTATTTTATTATCTGGAACAATCAAGGGTATCAAAATGGTAATACCGTGCTGTAGACAGTTTTTACTATTAAATGACATTACTGATAGTTGCTGATACTATATATGTATATATGAAATGAAATGAAATGAAAATATTTATTGAATCCATAAAATGTCATACATTGTTTAGATTCAGTCACTTTTTTTTTCACTACCACCCGGTTCACAAGGCTGTTTTCGCCAGAGAAGAACGGGCAAGAAACTCTAGCGTTGCTCTTTTCAAAATAAGTTTACAATACAGTGATCATACAGGATTTGCAATTCAGAGCAGTTCATAAATAATTTATAATAATAAATATGTAATTGATAATTTTACTGTACGGCTGAGTGTTATGTTTCATTCCCAAGCCTTACTATCTTCTAAGTATTCTGAAATTGTATAGTATGCCTTATTACACAACTGTCGTTTTATAATAGATTTAAATTTATTAATAGTCAAGGCTTTTATGTGAGTGGGAACTTTATTATAGAAATGTATACAGTAACCCTTAAAAGATTTGCTAATTTTGTGGAGCCTCGTCTTATGACTGACTAGATTATTTTTATTTCTAGTATTTCTGTCATGAATATCGCTAACCTTTTGAAATTGTTCTATATACTGTAGGTATACATACAGTAAGGGGTGGACATGGGGAGTAAAAGTTCACCCTAGCTTGCCTTGCTTATCAGCTTAGCTTCTGTCCCAACATGCGGCCGAGGTCAATTTTTTTCGATACGTATTTCTTTCGGGTCTGGGTGTTGTGAGACCGAAAAGTCTCTCGTATTTCCTTATACCTACACCACAAGGTTCGATCTTAGTGTGGGATCAGGACTATGTATGTGACATGTCAGGACTATGTATATTGGGTGTACTTTTTTATTATTTATTGCTTTAATTTTTAATTTTATCCAAAGGTCGACTGATAGATAATGCCTCAAGCATTAAGTCCGCGTATAAAGGAGTGACGGTATTATTTCGATGGCTTGTAGCAGTTGGAGACGACGGGCTAAAGATAGGCCCGTGTCCAGCAGTGGACGCGGATAGGCTGATGATGATGATGATGATGATTATAAGACGCATGAATAAATAAATTTTATATATATTCTATCGCCAAAAATAGGGTCAAATAAAACTATTAAAATAAAAAAGGTCGGCATTATTCTTGAAATGCAACTTAACACCACAAATGAAAACATCGACTATATTCATTGGTTTTGATGATGTAATCTGTGAATAAAAAGTAAATAAAACGGACTCAAAATTTTGATTAATGAGGGAAATAAAATTAATCTTTTAATAGATCTAAAAAATCTAAGTAAGACAACAATGTGCAATTCCGACAAAATAACTTACATTACACATTGAAAACATAATCTCCCTTTTCTGAAGTCGTTTAAAAAACAGAGTCATCGACACCCCTAATAATATTGAATACCGACGACACAAATCACGTGACTATTAAGCGTACGTAATATAGGCGTATCCAATAGTCCAACGACCAGAGGATTAACAATATTTGCCCAAACATAAATACTTCTGCTAACTATTTTATCGCTACAAAAAATCTTTGATAACTACAATTATAATGCCGGTAATTCCATTTACATATTATATTCTAAGTAAACAATAATCTTTATGGTATTCATATCGAATTTAAAACTAAGAGGCATTTAAATAATGTATGATAACACGAAAGTTTGCGTCATTAAAACTTTGTACTCATGGAATTATTGTAGCTGAATGTATAATAAATACAAAACTAAGATAGATTAATTATCGGATTCACCAGATAGATCGATTATCGAATCCATCTCGGATAGACAGCGTTCAAGACAACTCTTCCTAAACATCACAATGCCTGAAGTCCGGAGTCTTAACTTGTGTGTCGCCTATGAGGTCATATTTCAGTGAAAAGTAGCCTTTTACTATGCCCTTTTAAGAAGGCTCAAAATGAAGTGCTATTGAGAGAGACACGCTCGAAATTTTTCACGAAATTTAAAATCAATTAGTATATAGATGACTTGTAGTATCAGGCACTGTGCAGTGAGCTGATAGCTGATAGGCCTGAAAGGCTCAAAAATACGTCTCGTTTAAACTATGACTGAAAATTAAGGGGATAATATATTCTCCATTCTCCTTCTATTTTAAATATTCATAGAGTTAGTCACCACTTAGCATCAGTATAACCGTTTGCTTGTTTTACCATCGACTAGAAAAAATATACCAGAAAATCACCCCTAAGCATTAACATACGACCTCCAAGGTAGCAACTCCTTTGAACCTTCAAAAAGACTTTTTTACAAAGCAAACACTAAATTCTACTAAACTATAAAAAGTTAAGAAAGGGGCCGCGAACGGTGTCCGCGCGGCCAATGTTTGCCGAAGCCCTTATCGTTGGCAAACAGGAAATGGATCTCAATGACCACGAGGTGTCCCTTACAAATGTTCTACATAAACTATCTGGTGTTTGGACAAACATTTCACCAAATATTAGGGTGGACACGGTACGTTTGATTCGGTGTTTGGACTGGGGAGCAAATATCAGCGATGCTCGCCACCTACATGACTATAGAATGAGTAAGGCATACAATTAATTTTTGAAGAATGCATAACTTATTCCGGTAATAAGTATGTACAATAACATTCATTATCATCTTATTGATTTAGTAGTTGAATAAATTATATTCGGTTGTCAACATTGAGTTATATTCTACATTGATATCGATGGTTGTCAACAATACTTTTCAGTTAGAAGGACATTATAGCCAGTGATTATTGAACTTTAAGTATCTTACCCACCATTGTCTCAGGGTGACGAAATCAGTACAGTATATTGGATCACACTGGTCTAACACTGGATTGGTTCATCATAATTTGTATTTAGCGTTGCTTCTATTGATGGACAAGTGTGAAGGTCACCAAGCAGCAACCTGCTCATCTCATCATTTCAGCGAATAAAAAGGATAAAATTAAGTACTCTTTACAATCTGACCAGTTTTGCTTCAAGTTGGTAATTCTTTAAGTCGCTATATAGGTCAATATACACTAATTATGTTATTCGATTTCACGCTGATTAAGCCACCCACGATTTTATGTAACAACCGCCCGCAAAATCTTCATTCACGGGGAATTTATGCTAATTCCCGCGGGAAACCCGACTCGGATCGAGATAAAATCGTAAATGTCAACGTAGGTTTTAAAATATCTAAACTAGGTCTCATTAAATTCTGATAGAGCAGTAAATGTGGATATGTTAGTGTGTTTGTCTAGGAACACTAATTTGGCTAAAAATAGGCGTCTAGATTGTATATCATTGTGATTTGTTTGATCTCTCTGTAACATCCTACACGTGTTCCGTATCATATGTGATTGGGTCATGGAAATAAATTTGTTTTTAATGATACAGTCTATGATCTCTTTAGAATCACCTATTCTACTACAATATCTGGTCGTCTTATTAATTATCATAAGGAAAACGGACACTTATATTAAGAATTTGCTGATCATCCACCGCCATGTACAACCTATAAATCTGCAACATTACATTGCGTGTCAACACGAGTTAGCGAGGCAAAATTCAGTGAACATAAAAATGCTACCCCTAATTGCGGCAGCCATTATTGATCCTGACTCAGAAGTTTACGTTACCTATATACATAGAATAGTCTCCATAGTATATTTCAATAACATCAGCCCATAATAGCCAATATCTGAACACCAGAACTCGGTTACAATCCAAAGTTAAATTGAGAAGGTTTATACCGTACGCCGGCCTTTTGCGTGTGATATTAAATGAAATGAAAATAAACTGAAAATATTTTATTTAATCTTGAAAATGGTTCACAATGCTGTCTTCACCAGAGAAGAACGGGCAAGAAACTCTAGCTTAGTTATTTTCTTCAATTAAATATCAAGCTAACTTTAAAATTGACCAAAAATACACACAGACAGCTCTTCAATTCGCGTGATATTAATTAGGACACTGCTCACCTGTCGGAATATAGTTATGCGACCGTACTACAGGTATCTGACTCGGTGCCAACGGGCTACAGGTAGATTTCATTGGACCCAATTTGCCGGACGTGTCATACAGAAACGCCCATGGTATTTGACATCAAATGCAGACAGAATGACATTGTGTTATGCTATTAGAGTTAGTGAGTCATGGTTCTTGTAATGACGGGCTCTAGGGCCCTACTATATAAATCCGAAATTCGAATCTTCGTGAAGTTTTTCGTTTCGAAACCTACTCTGTAACACGAAATTCGAATCTTCGGATCGAAGAATGAATGATTCAAATATATCGGCAATCCGAACATTTACATTTTGATTTACTATATTCATCCGAAACAAAGTTCGAAACTTCGGACGAACGAAGTTTGTGACGATATGAATGTACCTACTCTGTAAATGTTCGTATTGCCGATATATTGGAATAATTTATTCTTCGATCCGAAGATTCGAATTTCGTGTTACAGAGTAGGTTTCGAAACGAAAAACGTCACGAAGTTTCGAACTTCGTTTCGGATTTATATAGTAGGGCCCCTAGAACAGGCGCCAGGAGTGACGAGACTTCTGTTTTGTAGTGTATGAAAGTTCAAACGTCTATTAACGTCCACACTTATGGAAGCAAATGTTTCCGGCTGAATATGGGATCCTGCACGTGATTAAAAGTGAGAAGGGTTGGATTTATGAACCACAATCCTACTAACTGATTGACATGTAACAAAATATCTACTTCAGGTTGATTTTCTTTGTCCTCACTATAACTGTATCTGTATCTGCCTATATACGTCTCACTGCAGGGCTCAGGCCTGCTCAAAAATCGAGAGTGAATTAAGAGTGGTTTGTCCTCTCACTTCAATCTTATCTCTTCAAATTCTAAACTTATTTAATTATCGCTTTAAAATAATTTGTTTCTTAAAATCCAGTCTTACCCAAATATAATTAAAGTTAATTTGACTCTATTTGCAACCGACAAAAAGTCAACACTATGTGTTGCCGCTTCCGCCGGCCGAGAAACGCAGTCTAACAGCTATATCTCGTTGTCACGAACGCATTAACTGGACATGGTTCAAACTTATTGCTTGTTCGGTTATCTGCGCGCTGACAGTGTAATATGACCTCTGTTGCTCCGAGATATTTGCAACTGTACTCCGATACTCCTCTAGCCAAATCAACGGACTGAAGTATCAACGGTTCTCGATTGTTTATCGTGAGATTTTACTGTTCTTCAAGCTTTTAATCATCATCTTAAGGCCCACTTCTGATAATTTTCACAGTGTAGAAGCAGACTGCCTCGGTGTCGCAGTTGTACTACAGTACAATGTAGGTAACACAAGGCAAAATTTAGGTGCCCTGGTACCAATTCTGCTCATCCCTTCTGGAAAAAAGGCGTAAGTTTACATATGTATGTAAAAGCAGGCTGCCTCATGCGTCTTCTTTTCAAGTTAGAGATCGTCTTATAATATAATCTTATAATACTTAAAATGTATATACATTGCTTCGTAGGACAGAAGATAATTTTAAGTATCGTAGGCGTTCTTGTGGCGTTAAATCAGATCATAAGCTTCCTAGTTTCCCATTTAAAGAGACAACTTAATAACAATAATTAAATCAAGGATAAATATTCAGTGGTGAGTTAACAATTATAAGCTAAGTCTAACGGGACGAAACTCGTGGTAGCGCCAACGGCTATTTCGGCCGTAAGTTATGAAAGCACGCTGCACCAATGCACCGACTAGTTTACGATACAACCGGCTTTTTTGTTTATTAGTATTTTGTTGGTTATAATTGAGTTGTAAAATTGTGGAGCCTAATTTGGGCACAATCGGTTTAAGTAAGAATGATCTAACAGAGGTAATTTAGGAAAACGATTGCAGACTAATATAAAAAAGTGCGTGGTGGCCTGTTGGTAAACGGACCAAACGCGGCTGCCAACATCCAACAACTAAAAATTTTTTTGTTTGTGGTCGCGGGTTCGAATTTCCAGGGCACTCCTCTAACTTTTCGGAGTCATGTTTGTATTGATAGTCAATCACCAGGCACTATAATGGTGAAAGAAAACATCGTGAGGAAACCTGCATACCATTGCTATTTGTAAGATTTCTATAGTATGTAAAGTCTGCCAACCCGCACTAGGCCAGCGTGGTGGACTATAACGCCTAAACACTCACAATCGTACTCTTGATTTTAGAGGAGACCCGCGCCCTGCAGTGGCACTTATATAGGCTGATCAGATAAAACTAAGACAGACAATGATAACAAATAAAAAATAACATCTAGAAAACTTATATTTTTTTTCGTAAAGAGCAGTTTCTTTCGACTTGTAAAACTACAGAGTTGCAAATAGTTTCTGATGCGACACTTTCGTATCATGTGTGGTCGGAATTACGTGACTAAACGCATTTGTTAAATAAATCCATCAGTAATCCCTATGTAAAACAACCTATAAAGGCGCCTCCACAATGTTTTTACAAGAGCACTTTCACCCGCCTTGAAATGCGTGAAGCATTACGTGTTCGGTGGAGAAATATTACGATTTATTCCACATCAACTGACACAATCGTTTTATATTGTCACAGCGGAGCATTTTGTTGCGAATAGAGTTTGATACGCACCACTAGTACAATGCTAAGCGATGGCGAAATATTAGTCGGAATGTATGTACGACGGAAGTCTATTAGTATGTATGAAAAAAAAAGTTACAAGAATGCGTAATGGTTTGAAATAGACAACATGCAATTGTTTGAAATGGACAGCATGCACAAACACGGAATCCAATTCTACATTTGATGAAATCGGAACCCAAAAGAACAACTGCCCAAAAGACCTCAAGACACTGTACGTTCTGTGTGGATCGGATCGCAAAACTTTTTTCATTTCATACTTGTAAAATAAGGGTAGTAATAAGTCCGCCCCGTGGCCACGAAAGCTACACAGTAATCTAAACGTGGGGAATAAAAAAATGTGAAAATTGAACCAAATCCGCGATAAAACCTGTAAAAAATAGTTTTATCTCTATGTATAGGAATACAATTAGCTGTTTAACGAGGACAGCTATAGATAAAACATAAACCTTTTTTTTCAGACTTTCATTATTTACATTATGTAAATACGAAAATATTACTAACAGCGCATAAGAATATCACAAACGAATTATCATTTTACAAAAGCCGTGTTTCGTCAACCAACAAATATGCTAATTTAAAGTTTCACTTTAAAAAGGCGGACCGACATTATTCCAAAAATAATCCTCAGCGTATTTCTCATATTGGCAGTTGACAGCAGAATTTTGACAGTAACCAGCACCCTTCAGCGATCCAATCATGTCCCGTTATCGCTCGCAATCGCATCGCTTCACACAGCGGGCGCGAAACGCACCGTGCTAATTTATGTAGTCGCCAATCCTGTAAAATTGAAATTGATTTATGTGACATCGCAATCCTGTCGGATTAAGCGGTCCGCTTTGTGAGGATTATACGCAGCCGCCGTTCGCATTCGCACTTGTTTTATTTCGCATTCGTTTTATTCCGCACTCGAGATTAAGACGCCGTAAGTGGCGGGAAAATGATAATTAAAATTGCCAGTGTCGACGTATCTTTTTTGTTTGATGTTGGTAGTGCTGTTTTGTTTGAAGTTTAGTAATAAAATTAAGGATTTAATGAATGTCTTTACACGATGATACTAATGAAATTAAGGAGTCTTGTTTGTAGTTGGCGGCAGCTTTTTTACATGTTGTTAACTTCTTTCACTTAATATATGTTACTTATTAAAAAACGAGAGGAATAAGTCCAAAAACGAACTAAAACCAAACAACCCGGATTACTTTAAGTTATAATGTTATTAGCATATATTGCATTATTTTTAAAATGTAATTAATATTAGGCATCATATCGAATAATTAATCTGTTCAGCAATCCAAATTCATTTCGAAAAATCTTAAAATGGTAAATCAAACTTTTCTGCACTACATCTTAAATCTTAATACATGCCTCACTCCTCCATTATTATTGTGCATCAGCCCATATCCATCCCACTTCAGGACACGGGCCTTCTCTACAATCGAGAGTACGATTGAGAGTGGAAAGGCCATATTGTGCACCACGCTGGCCTAGTGCAGGTTGGTGGACATTGCACTCCATAGAAATTCATGCAAATCACTATGGAATGCCGGTTACCTCCCAATGTATTCCTACACCGTTATTATTATTATTAATAATAAAATATGATAACTTAAATATACTAAGAAATAACTCCATTCTATATCTATAATAATACATAATAGTCTCGCTCATTTGGCCTTCGGTTTTGGCCCGATTGCGCATTTACCACAATTTTTGGAGCACAAAACAAAGAAATGTAGTAGGACATTTACACAAGTGCAGTCAATACAAACAAATTCACGTATTGTGTATAGTTAAACGTAATCGTTTTGTGAAATATCGTTGATTGATGAGAACATTTGAATTAAGCTTATTTCTGATTATAGGAAAGATTTCATTCTAATGTTTCATTCTAATGTTAATCAGACCTGACTTAGCTGGTTAGGTTTCCTTGCCTTGTTTGAAACAGTTTAATCATAAATACTTGATAAAAAAATCGTATGTTATTTAAACCTCACAATTAATCTTCAACACATACATCATACTCTACAATACTTAGGCACTATGAAATACCTGACCTGGGAATTAAACCCATATCGCCACAGCTAAAATACAATAAAGTAAAATGTAAGAAAAGGGCCAAAATATATGATTTCGTTTTCGAAAATGAAATAAAATATATAATTTCTAATCTTAAACTCATTATCAATATTTTTTTACTTATTAGTTGGATCGTTTATAAAAGCGTGCCAATCCGCACTAGGCCAGCGTGATGGGCTATATGGCCTAACCACTCTCAATCGTACTCTCGATTGTAGAGGAGGCCCGTGCCCTGCAGTGGGACGTATATGGGCTGATACAGATACAGATTATAAAAGCGTGTATTTTAGATTTTTACGGCCGTATTTTCAGAGGAAGACCGAGAGAAGAGCGTGCAAAACGATCGTTTTTTTTTATTATCTTTTTTCAAAAATGTTCAATTTCTAAATATTCTGGAAAGTAGTCGTTTTTTTTATTATTGTATTGTCATCGGTCCTGGATAAGTATGCAAAATTTCGAGTCAATCCGACATTTTGAAGTGCTCGAAAATCGACTTCAAAGATTCCGTTACATACTAACATACGTCTGAAGCTTATAAAAGCGTATTAAAAAAATAAATGTCTTCCCTAATCTTTCCAATCGTGAATTTTCAACTTATTCGGTAGAACGCTCAAGACATAATATGGTCTTAAATATTGCACTGCGTACTAATCTCAAAGGGATCGGTAGCGGGGTTGGGGATGGGTGTAGGGGGGAGGGGGAGGCGTTAAATCTGATGCGGCGTGAATAATCACACGTCAAACACTCATTCAGTGTGAGAGCCGGTGAGATAACCACACCGGTTCCAAGCAGACACATTTAATAAGATGAGCGGTAAATATCATTCAAGATTTGTAAATTTATTGTATGCATACAACTATAAATATTGACTATTCAGTTTTTACATGAGATGTTGTTTTTACAATAGGTACCTTAAACTGCTATTTTTTGGGTCGAATAAAGATTTCTGTGTGTGCGCGGGTCGAATTTATGCCAAAAAATTGCACTACAGCGCCGGTTACAATACATAAAAATTTAAATTAATCTTAAACCTTCTTAACGCAATGTAGCACTACATTGCAAGGAATCTAAACTTCTCATTTTATTCAAGTTAATACATACAAAATACTGTGTACTCGTAATCTATGTGCTATGTATAGCTTCAAGTATAGTTTAAATTACCTAACAATGTTCATTAGTCAATTCTCGTGACGCATGACCGCGTCTATAGAAAAACCGATATTTACTCAAATGTATTTCTTCATTATTCATTTGTGGCAACAAAAAATTATGTTTAATTATTTCAACTTTTTCCTCATTATTCAATGATATTGAGAAATATGTATGAGGATTTCATTGCGTTGATGGGTTGTGTTATTCAGCTACAGAAAGTCAAAACTGAAAAAAGCTACGCACAAGAATATGCGCAGTGTTCTATTGGAAGCAGTAAACATCCAGCGACTTTTTTTATCGTTATGTTGGCTAGACGAGCATGCCGCCTTATGGTAAGTGATACGGCCGCTCATGAACAGTAGCAAAACCAAACAACACCTTGAATTACAAACTGCGCTCGGTATCCTGAGACTTAAGTAATGTTAAGTCTCAATACGTCCAGTAGTCACTCTGGCTACTATATCCTCCAAACTGAAACACAACAGTGAAAGTACACTGTTGTGTGGCAGGAGAAATATACAATGCGGTGGTACCTACCCAGGCCACCTCTCACCTACCACCAGTAAAATCTACAAAAAATTACTACATTAAAATTGAATATTAAATATAGTTATTCAGTTCCCACAAGGGTCCTCTAATCTATCTGCGTGTGTTAATGGAGTGCAAAGCGCGTGCTATCTGCTACTCGAGATACGTTAAAAGCAACCGTCTACTGCGAGATTAAAAATACGAATATCCTTGGCTATAATTAAATAGGTTTTAATTGAGATCAGGAGTTGGTTTAGTACTCGATTTTATGCAGGTTCGAATAGAGAATACGTAAAAGCATGTGACCATGAAAACGGAGCAAAATATACCAAAATAAATTAATCATAATCCTTATCCCATACTAAGATCAAAACTATGAAAAACTTTTCGGTGTCACAAACATTTGTCTCGGTACGGGAATCGAACCCGCAACCTCTCCTTTCAAAATCGGGGTCTTATCAACTGCGCCATGCAGGCTGTCCCCCACAGAAACTCAAAACCAATGGTAGTTAATGTAATTGTACATAATTTATAGGGAAATACTACAGAAATATTACCTATTTATGTAGTTGCATACATATTTCGTCATTTTATAATTAACGGAGAATATAAAACTAAACAGGGATTAATATTATGACTCACGTTAAATGTATGTTTATCAAGTCACGCAAAGTTATGGCAGATAGATATTACCTGCTTACAATTATTTGTCTTACTACAGCGCATTAACTTTATTTGGCGTGTGGCGAAATGAGGAACTAGAATTAACTGACCCCACACTTAGTTACTTAACGAGTCTTGTGTCCTGGAAATCATAAGCTACGAGAGACTTTTCGGTTTCACAAACACAAATATTTATCACGGTGAGGAGATCGAACCCGAAGACTCACATATCACAGCCGGCGTCTAACCAACAGCGCCAATATAATAAAAATAGTGTACAATGAAGACAAAAAATATTTTCTTATCATGTGCATGGCAACGCTTACGGCGACGGAAGATCACAGACACTCTAAAATATCAGTGAATAAACATGACGGAAAATATTTAAATCCGACTCAATTTTTTCTAACTAGAAATCAAACTTTAGCCTTTCCTTTCCTATAAAACCTTATAAATTATTTTGTGAAGTCAACTATCTTCCAAACATCAAATGATAAAATTGTGCGCTATATATTAGACTCGTTTTGAAATACTAGACCGGCGTTCGGAATTTGCGCATCTCGCATAATATGGATCAAAATGATTCTAAATACGTTTTCGTCTTAAATTATCGTATTAGGCGCAGGTTTGCACAAATCTCTCTATACAGTAACCTGGTATTAAAATTCTGACGTACCTCATGACGGAATCTTCGATTGACGTCACTACATTTATTTCAAGGACCTATATACTATAATAAATATTCCCACCTAACATTAAGATATGAGTCATGAGTACTATGAGGGGCTATTCCGAATTACAAAGAACCCAAAATAAATACTTGTGGACCACACGGACTTATAGGCCATTCCCCAAACAAGACTTATGCCCTGTATCAGCCGATATACGTCCCACTGCAGGGCACGGGCCTCCTCAACAATCGAGAGAACGATTGAAAGTGGTTAGGCAATATAGTCCACCACGCTGGTTTAGTACCGGTTGGCAGACTTTACATACCATAGAAATCTTTAGAAATAGCTATTGCATGCTGTTTTCTCACTATGTTTTCGTTCACCGTTTTAGTACATGGAGATCGACTATCCGATAGTATGATAGTATCGAATATTCTGCCGCACAACTAGCATATTGCAAGCACCTTAGTAAATTAGACTCATTGTTATCAAGCATTAATAACAACGCATACAAGGATCGTGTTTGTGGTATCCTTATTTACAATCCTTTCATTGCCAACTGAATTATGGAGGACGTTTCACTCAGTATTTTGTTTGTGGTTTTTCATATTGTTTCTGCTAAAATTGTACACCGTACCTGATGGTAAATGCAATATTGTCCAAATACAGAATCAACTAGTAACATACAATATCTCTTGCGGTCCGACACGATTATGCCTGATCAGTTACCTATCGACCATTGGCATTTATTGGTATTCTATTATTATTGCTTATAAACCCAATTATAAATAAACAAATTGAATACCAAAGGTCCTTCCCAGAACCATTAAACTAATAACAGCGCGAACCGTCACACCATAATAAATGATTTGTCCAACAATTGATTATTTTACATGGACATTACTCGCTTTACTAAGTGCGATCACTTCCACTCCAAACTGGCAGATCAAAACTTGCCTTGAATCGATGTAATAAAGTCTAAAATCAAGGTAATAGGTTCGTGTGAAGTGGCAAAACAATGTGGAACTGGACAGCTCATGACGATAATAAATCAAGGATTAAGGATAAGTATATAATTTGGCTTGATGACTGGTTGTGAATGGGTGTCTGTAAATACGCGGCTCGTACAGGAGCCGTTTCTAATGATTAATCGTCTGATTGTTCTGCTACCAGCTTTGAGTTAACGGGACTTGGACAAGAAATATTAATAGACCGCATCAACATAAACGTGGGATAAGATTTGTAGGAAACGCTTAAGTGGTCAGCATCGTCAGTTAATGTAACATAGATTTTCGTATGCTTCATAACGATATCAATAATATATTTTTTGGCATGTTTTGGCCTATGTTTGCATTCCAATTGCAATACTTGCTTTGCCACATCTTGAGTACATTCCCATACTTGGTCCTATGCAAGAATTTCTAATGTATGGAAAATTGATCAACTAGGGCTGAAGCGTGATCTAAAAACGTTGTAAAAACTGTGATCTCCTGTCGGTAACATGAGCGATACCTTTATTGAGCTTGTTTGACCTGAGCAGTACCATCAATTTTCTTCAAACTTACCTAAAGCAATATTCAAAGGCACATCTTCATTAAAATTGTCAAATAACCAACACTATCGTTCTGTTCTTTTAAAGCTTTAATCCTTTAAATCAATAAGTGCTATTTAGGTTAGTAACTAACTCTAAAACCAAACTTCGAAATATTGCTCACTACAATATTCATATTGAACCGAACAGTCCCACCCTTCTAGTTAATTATTCACAACATTTCAATTATAATTATGCAGTATCGCCGATATAACACCGCCCTACCATTCAACCAGAAATATTCTCGATAATACACCATTCATATTCACGAAACATCAAATCAACATATTTTGAACATACACCCAGTGTTTTATTATCATTAATTTCTGTTATTTAATCAATAAATTAATTAAATACCGTTTTATTAATTACGAACTAACAGAATTAGCTCCGTATGTATTTTATTTTTAGGAAACTACACGAATTCAAGACAATTAACGGTGTTATTTATTTGTGATTCCATGGTATTTGATGACGTTGAATCTATTTTATAAGTAGCCAAGAACAGGTCATAATAATAAGGATTGATTTAAAATAAATGTTAATGGAAAGTTTTAGACTATGAACACCTGATATACCTTTAACATACAAGATTTATGAGAAAGAAAAATCGGCAAAATTTAACCTAGAGTGAAATTAGGTGATCAATGTTACAAAATTGAACAAGCTACTAAGAAAATATTATTATTATTATTAATATTTGTTTTCTTGCAAAGTGACTAACGTGACATTGACGTCTAAGTACTAACCTAGCTTAACCGCAACATGAGGGGTAAAAAACTTATCAATATATACTGCATAGTAAAAGTGAACAATTCAATTACTCTTACAATGCTGGAATGTAAACAAGTTAGTGTTGCCCAAGATTAATTAATCCCTAGAGCTTGTTTCAATTCTTCGTGGTGTAGAATGTTGATACAATGTTCACAATGCAAGCTCTGGAATGAACTCGCTGCTTCGCTGTTTCCCAAGCGCCAGTCCTTGAAACGATGCTTAAGAAGAGTACTGTAGTGTATGGTAATATTAAGGTATGCAAATGTATTAAGAAGGCAGTAATAAATTCTATCTCCTAACAATCGGATTTCTTATTTACTACTCCGGCTGATCCACACCTTACAGTACTCTACTTAAAGTATACAGTGACTTTGCTGTACTGGATCCCTGGCATTGCAAAGGTCCATGAGCTACGATGGCCGCTTACAATCAGGCGGACCGTATGCTCTTCTGCCTATAAGAGTTAAAAAAATGTAATAAATACATATAATGTTCCAGTGAGACCGAACTGTAGAATAAGAAAAAAACACAAAATATTTACCAAAGCCAGCCATCTGATATGAAATATGTTGCGGATCTTGGGCAAGTAAATTTTTAAGTTATCAATTAATCATGAAGGGAATGATTTTAATTGTAGTATTATAGTATTATTGCTGCAATTGTATCTAGGTTATTATACAGGCTATCACTTAATACAACTCTAAATTATAGACGATTTAAAATCTCAGCCAATATAACAGTAAAAATAGTGTCAAAAAAAATAACTTTTCAACCAAAGCTACGACGGTTATCCATTTCAAAATTAATACATATCTAATTAATGCAAAATGTAACATTTAAAAACAACAGTATATTATATTTTATATAAGATGTGACGAAACTCATTCTAGTGGGTATAAGATAATTGGAAATAGACTGGACATATTTAATATGTAACTTAATTCAACCGTTGATTTAGTTCTATTCATATGTAATTATATTCTATTATAATTAACACATATTATCTTCTAGTTCATTACATTAATAAAATATGCTGTTTTATAGCTTGATAATGGGGATACGTGTTTTTCAACATACATACGTACATAACTCACGCCTTTTTTCCAAATGGGGTAGGCAGAGGTGCTATCTAGGACACCCAGTTATCGCCTTGTGTTTTCCCTTACACAATGTGATAGGCGAAGTTATCTTCATATCAGAACACAATGTTTTGACATGGTGCCGATAATGAATAAAAATCTAATATTACTTTGCCCAACTCAAGATTCGAATCCGAGAGCCATGGTAATGGAACCGTAGTACAGCTGCACCAGAAAAGCATATTTTTTTAACATGGGTACTTCTGTTTTTGTCTTTTTATGTCTTTTACTTGGCTACTACTTACTATGCACGATATATAATTTTTCGTGTCAAGACTTCATAACCGACCACTTAGATTATATAAATAATTTCAAATATAGGCTCCTTATCCCCATACTTCACTTTTGACGGTTTTGCGGAAGAATATCCTCAGGGTTTTTTACTCTCCTTTTGAAAATTTAAAATTATCCATAGACATATAAAAGTAACTTAAGCTCTAACTTTATAACTTTATTTTGGAAAAAATTTTTCAAAAAGCAGAATAGAAAGGCTGGTTATTATATCACAATATTAAATGCTTAAAACTCCGTTTGCTGAACTAGATAGAATCTGTATTTCAACACAAGGCGCCTCTCCCCTTAGAAGGAATACATTCAAAAAGCCAAAACAAGTAGTGTAAACAGCCAGGGTTTTTTTACTTTCATTTTCTAACATCAAATATACACTAGATTATAAGTGACGGCCTAAAAATTAGCAAGAGAAATAAGAGCACAAATGAGCGTGTAGTCTTATTTGTTTTAAAATGGTCCAAAAAATATATCTTAATTTAAAGAAATAAGGTTTATTGTTACCTGTTGATTATAATTTAAGACATTTTGCCACATCTCGTGGTTCGAAATTCAAATGTATAAGTATAAGCAACCTCGGCCAGTTTTGGCGTGTGATTTTATTCCGGACCCTGTATCTAGTATATCGAATAGAAGATCGAAGTTTTTAATATTGTATTTCTCTTCGATGGATAGTCTTTTTGATCTCTACTGCAATATATTGTAGCAATTAGTTGTTTAATATGGTATATCTCTATAAAAAAATGCAATTTGTTACTCCTCATACAGGTACGTGACCTGTATGAGGACTAATAACTGTCATTTTCCTCAACACGTCATAATATAAGTCAATTTATGACACTTTCGCTATTAAAACCACAGCGCGGTTAGATGCCACATCACACGAAAAACTTTCTCAAATGTGTTGATAATTCTGCGGCCTGGCTTTTATTAAAGTGTCATCACTCATACAGGCAATTTCATACATTATTGTCAGAACTTATTGGCTCGATTTTATATAGAATTAAAATCATGGCAGATGGAAGTAATCCAACAAACTGTATTATTATTACATGAGAATTTATTAGATTGAACTTGAACTTGGCCCATTTATGATGCTAATCTTGGGGCCTCTTACCAAATCTTTTCATAGCAAAGTATCTTATAACATCAGATTGATTTACTATGTGACAACACCACCGTCTCTCCTAAGCCGCGATATAAATTATAATGCTGACTCTGTAGTCAGCATTATAATTTAGAAAATTCATTGTATAAAACATCACAATTATCAGTTCAACTTATAACACAAAACTAGGAACACCCAAGTGACAAGGAAAAGTAACACAAACAGTTGTATAGAATCTATAAAGTACTTCCCGCACCGTTAACTGCAAACTATCCTTTGAGGCATCCATATTACCTCGTAAACACGAGCCAAGCCGCGTGTAATGCTTGTATATTTACGAGTATTACCTTGCGGTATCCCTTCAATAATGTATCGGAACAGCAAAAACTAGAACCCAAGTAATGCGCGCAACTTAATATTGAATTATTCCAACAGCAATAAATAAAACTGTCACTGGTGTGTTTTTCTTCGGTGACAAATCTATTTAATTGACTTTCTTAGTTGAATTTGATAAATATTTAAGTAATTTTCAGACTTAGGGTTACTCGTTAATACTAGGTTAAGTTACAACAAAATATATTAGTAATTATGGAGAATGTTAATTGATCATACTCAATAGACTGCCAATTAAATCTTGATAACTTGTCGCAGTATACTTTCACGAAATATAATTTATTTAGTTATCTTCCTGTTTTTTTATACAGTAAAAAACAAGTGACTTCCTGGAATTTATTTGTTGTTTGTTGAACTTGTAAAGTTAAGTAAGTTTTTAGGAGTTTTTACCAAAATAAGAACATTTCGAACAGAGCTTCACCGCAATTCCTCGGAAAATAACGTTAATTTAAAGATTAACTGTTGTCACATTCGATTGCCAATGAAACTGCTAAAAAGCTTGCTGATACTTATTCTTTATTAGACCGATCATGATCTACCCTATAAAATAACTAAATTACCAAATCTGATATTTCATTAGATTATTATTTTGTTTACGTGTTTGTCGACACAAATACGGCCAATTATGACTTAATATAATCGATTAATAAGTCGTAAAATACGATTACAAGACACCGAAAACTGTGTCAGCGTTTTACAAGTGGAATTCGTTGGACACTCCACATTTGCCAGTAATTAAAATAATTTATTCATTAAAATTTTGTAAGTCACACCTTAGTTATGCTAGTTGTCGCAATAAATAACATAAAAATGTTCAATAACATGCTCATGTAAATAAAACGGTTTAGCCTTAGAAGATAGTCATATTTCTTATTCCAAATTATTCGACAAGGCAATCGGTTAAAATGTCTATTCGTACTAAAACGTAACGTACCCGTGCTGTGCCTTATCAGGCAAAAACCGTTTTTTGCGTAAATTGTTACAGAACATTTTTATAAAGTTTCGGAATGGATAAACAGCGTTTCACAGTCAACAATTATAGCCAGCTCGGAACCGAACTATAGGCTGAAAGCTAGTGGAATGTACACTCCACCGTACAGTCATTTTCAGTTTCAGGGGTTTACTCTATAAAGACGATACGAACTTCGACTGTTCGGATATTCGACGTCCGGAGTAAGATATAAGATTTCTACTTCTAAAATCAATACTCTATTATTTATACTTATGATTTTCTCTGAACTTAGTCTATGATTGCGACGAACGATAAAGGAATCCAATATTTTGTGAAGTATCTAGGCACATTAGTGAAGTGTTACGTACGGCGTCCGGACATTTGAAGTTGGTATCGTTTTTATAGAGTAACCCCCCAGGTTCTTCGACGACCTCAAGGATCTTGAATGTGAGTGTTGGAGAAAGATGAATGTAGATTTTAATTTCCAATGATAATTAAACTACATTCAAGGTTGCTCATTCTGTTGTAACTGCAAATAATTACCTATTTGCAAAAACACACAGCTTCCGAATTATATCGAGTTTTGTAAACAAAAATTTCCTAATTTTTCATACGTAATAGGACGTCGACATCCATTCTCCGATATTACTGTCCCATTTACGAATTTAGCCGCGAGTATTGTTTTATAATCTGGAGTGATAGATATGGGTCGATACGCGTCGGTTGACTGGCACCGCGTCATATGTGGCTCCATGGACAGATAGAGTTTCTTGTAATATCTTATGTACTGGACAGAATGCGTAAAGTCAGTAAATAAATTGGAAAAATGAAAGTTTAGCCGTTCTCCTGAAGTTATTGTTGATATACCACTAAACCAATTTTGATATTCTATTACTTTCATATAAATAAATAATAAACAATAAATAACACCCAACAGTCACATACAAATACACATTTAGATGAGATCATCACATACTCTGGCTATTTTTTATCCTAATTCAAATATTAAGTCATCTGTTTAATCAGATTTATTCAAAATTTGGTATTCAAGGGCTTCAAAACAAATTCTGTGGTAATTCCAGCCCTAAGGATAGAAAAGGGGATGCAAAATTTGTATCAGATATAATATTTAACTTTGAATGTATTATTATTGTATGTGCGTGGTGGCCTGTTGGTAAAATGTGCGTGGTGGCCTGTTGGTAAACGGACTAGACGCGGCTGCCAATATGTTCACGGTGGTCGCGGGTTCGAATCCCAGGGCACACCTCTGACTTTTCGGAGTCATGTGTGTATTGATAATCAATCACCACGCACTAAAACGGTGAAGGAAAACATCGTGAGGAAACCTGCATACCATAGCGATTTATAAGAATTTCTATGGTATGTAAGTCCGCCAACCCGCACTAGGCCAGCGTGGTGGACTATATGGCCTAACCACTCTCAATCGTACTCTCGATTGTAGAGTAGGCCCGTGCCCTGCAGTGGGACGTATATGGGCTGATACAGTATTATTATTTCCACGTTTACCCCCAAATTAATATTTTTAAATTGTGTTGTAGTTTATGTGGTATGTTACGAGTATATTATATTTATAGTTAATGTAGTCTATGTATGTGAAGTGAAAATGTATGTTTACATTCCTCATATTTTTAACATATTACGTTCTGCTGTGATTACTATTATTTAATTATTATTATTTTTTTGCTTTTGTTGTGAGCTCTCTTTTTCTTAGCTTCTGTTCATTCCAGTCCATCTAATGAGGAGGAGGAGCAATAAGGCCGCCAAATATCACCTTTATTAAAACGAGTTGTCTTATTATTGATGTATGTGGTGTTCAATTAAGAATTTAAAAATAAAATGTTTTCTTAGAAATATTTAAAACTTAGCATTCAACGATATCATTTACGATATATTGATTAAAATATCTAGTAATTTAATTAAATGATTGCAGTAAATTTCTATAATACAAATATCTCTATCAATATTGCTGTAAAATCTATTACAATGATACAAATATTCGACGCCCACGACACAAGAGCCAGCGGAAATGCGTTCCAAAATAGAATGTGTTGTAATGTTTGATGGAGGACTTGTCAAAATTACTGCACAATGTATTTGAAATACGTCATAACTTATGAATCAAACTATTACACTAGGAATGTGTTATCTCTGGTCTGTATTTATTTCTGTTATGTAATTGGCCCTATAAATCAACGTCATCAACCATTCAAAAATCATATTAATTTAAGTTTTTGTCACATATTCACATTGCCATACAGTTGTCGGTATGACTCAGCATGAAGAAAGCTACATAACCTGATTTATAAAAATGTCAAAGGTATGCAAAGTCCGCCAACCCGCACTAAGCCAGCGTGGTGGACTATATGGCCTTACCGCTCTCAATCGTACTCTCAATTGCAGAGAAGGCCTGTGCTCTTCAGTGGGACGTATATGGGCTGATACAGTATAGCACTGTTCTCAGCATGAACTGGGTTTTCTGGTGCGCTACTACTGTCTCACGGGAGATTGACGTAAAATGACAGCTTCTTTTCTGTCTTTCTTTTTCTTTCTGTACCATCGCGTTTCGTTCGGTGAGTGAGATTGCCTGATGCTCAATATCTCTTCCTGAAATCTTCTTTCCATCCTTTTTTCCTCCCCACTCACCTCCCTATTCAATTGGCCGGCAACACATCTATTATACAAGCGCTGTGGACTTGCATGGGCGGCAGTGATCACTTACCATAAGGTGACCTGGTTGATCGTTTACCAGATGAATAAAAAAGATAATCCTAGGTTTGTATATGAAAACTAATTGAAGATCTTATAATTTGTTTTGATATTGTTATAATAGTCTCCGCCAGATAGCAACCATCGTACATTAAGAGCGAACTTATTTTGTTATTATTATCATTGCCTAATGAAAATATGTCGCAATTTGGGTTTAGTTGGTGGATATTCATTTTCATACATAAACTCATGCTTTTTTCCTAGAAGGGGTAGGCAGAGGTTCACCTGGTAGCAACCAGGACATCCTAGTTTCGCCTCGTGTGTTTCATCCCACGATATGACAGGGGCGAGCCAATCACCATACCGGGTACAAATTTCTGACTCCGGACTGATAGAAAAATCTAATATCTCTTTGCCCGACCCGGGCTTCGAACCCGAGATCTCAGCTTTGCAATCATACTGTTGTACTGCGCCACAAAGGCAGTCGAGAGTTACAAATAACTTTAATTACTTTCTTAATTTACTAGTCGTCTGGCATACAAATATAGTTGGAATGTATAATAATGGAATATCAGTGTAAAGTAGTTATCGCGTCTCGATTAACAACAGACGTTTTATAAAATAAATAATAATGGAATGCGGTGATAGAAATCTTATCGATAACAACAATTACAAATTCATCATTTAAATCAACAATACTTTTATCTTGATTCAAAACAATAGATTTTTATATGATAACGTCTGTGGCATGTGGCTAACAATAACTTTAAAACGAAAATCCACAGATTTGGTCAACCTTTTTTCGGATCAAATAGGCCTGTAATTTATTAATTATTATAAAATTGTATCTGTAACAGCCCATAAATGTCCCACTGCACGGCACGGGCCTCCTCTACAATCGAGAGAACGATTGTGAAGATTAAGCCATATAGTCCACTACGCTGGTCTAGTGGGGGTTCGCGTACTTTACACACCGTAGAAATTCTTCTAAAACGATATATTATCAAAGTTTCCTCACGATATTTTCCTACATATACAAAATTACAGATACAATCAATTTGAACAATATGATTGATTTAGCGTAATTTAATAAGCCTTCCTTGTCTTCAAGATAATCAGAATCCACCAATCAATCAATATTTGTTACTAGCAGCTAATATTAGATTCAGGTGTAACAAGCGCATTCGTTTATTATTATCAAAGCCGTCAAACCTACTATGATACTTAATATAAAAATTTGGTACACATTAGAATTGTTTGGATTTTTATCTTCAATATCAGCACAGTCAAGAATTTGTGCCCGATATAGCGATAGGATCGTTCCCTATCACATCGTAGGAGGGATAATACACAGCGAAACGAAGATGTGATGGTTGCAACTCTGCCTACCCCTTCTGCGAATATGTACACATAAAAAATATACACACTGCGTATGAACAGGGACATAGTTTACATTTCAAAGCACACTTCTGAATTTTCGAAGCTTATGTTTGCCTGTTTTTAATTACCGATCAAGTGAACGGTGATAGAAAAAGTCATCGAGAAACCTCCCTGTATTTTTTTCTGTATTTTCAAGACCATATTCATAGAGATGTTATTTGTTTCTGCTTCGCTTAAACTGAATTAAAAGGTCGTTCGAAAGTGACAAAATATTCGATAGCTTAAAAAGGTTTTAAAACTGTCCAAGATAAAGGCAAAAGGTATAACATATTATGTACTTACATACTATTTTCACAAGAGTAATAAAGGTTTATGAAACCCGCACTGGAGCAGCGTAAATATCTCTGTCGAAGTTAAGTCCCTAGGTCTATCTCCCTCTTATAGTGTTCAACAATGGGATGGACATATCATGAATTAAAAAATATTTTAAAACGATTGTTAGCATATACAGAGTGATATTGACATATGGTATTTAATTTAAAACACATGTTCCTTAATCCCCCAAGGTACTATTGTGCCAAATTTGAATAAAAACTGCCTGATAGTTTTGTCAAAATTCACGATTTTAGGTTTCAAGGCTTTTGATCAACCCCTAGATATCATAGATACTGAGTTTTTTTTTTTTTTGGTTCAGATAAATTTCCTTAATTGGTAAAAATACACTTATCTACATGGGAAGTCCAAAAATCGTGAAAACGAAAATCACGATTTATGACAAAAAAATCTTCTCATATTGCTTTCAAATTATATACAATGTCGCCTGGGGTGATGAGAAACATGTGGGTTAAATTAAGTAACATGTGTCAATATCACCCTGTATACATTCCAACGCAAGCCACGAGCCTCCTCTCCAATCGATAGTCAACTTCTGAATATTAATTAAGTTTCTTTCTCTCGCTTAGTCTCGTTTGGTGATAATTTCGTCTCATAGCTTTTGTTGTTTACTTAATATCGAAATAAACAATATTACTATTGTACTTTGTAACGATAGAAGCGGGTACATATGTTGCATCATCACGAACGTTGCACAACCTCACCACACGTCTATCTCTCCCTTATTTATACCATGTGTTAGCAGCCAACCTATTTCCGTAATGTTTACGTTACTATTCTGGCTAATCTCAAGACTATTAGATGTATCTTAACTGCCTTTGGAATTACCTTATTAGACACAAACTTCACATTTCATCTTATCTTGGCGCATCATGCATATATGAATTTCTGATTTGAAAATCTGCAAGCATAGCCAAATATGTACATGGTAACATTCAAATCCCCATGTCTCATGACAGCAACCAATTATGCAATACCTAAAAATACATAAACTCACGCCTTTTTCCCAGTAGGGGTAGGCAGAGGTGCTAGGACACCCGCATTTCGCCTTGTATGTTCCGTCCCACGATGTGATAGGTAGCGATCCTATCGCCATAACGGGCACAAATTTCCAACTCTGGGCTGATAATGAAAATCTAATAAAACTTTTCCCAACCTGGGATTCGAACCCAAGACCCCAACTTTGTAACCGTACCCTAGTACAACTACGCCACCGAAGCAGTCTTCTATAATATGATATTGTTTGTTTCAGGTGCTGTGTGGTGCAGTGGCGGACGCGGGCGACGCGATAGCTAACGTGAGCCGCGTGCGCCGCGCGCCACAACCTCACTACTCGCACCGCGTGTTGTAAGTACATCATGATCTTTAACTAGTAATAGAATATCTGCTTCCTATAACTACTAGACGTGGACTGAACGTAGACAAGTTAGACTTTTCCGGTAACTCGCCGAACTTCAATGCTCGATATCATTACATTGCGTGCCACTGTTGATCCTGGCTTACAGAAGTACAATGGTGGGGAGAGGGCGGGACAGTTTCTAACTACTGGACATATAGAGACTTTACATCTTATGTCTCAGGATGGCGAGCGCACTGGAATGCGAAGCATTGGTTTGTAATTCAAGGTGTTTTGATTTGCCACTGTTCACGAATGGTCGTATCGCTTACCATCAGGTGAACGGCACGCTCGTCTCGCCATTCATTGTAATAAAAATATATAAATATTTTTAGCTGGTAGTGGCGCATTTGTATTAGTTGGTGTAGCAACCACTGCATGTTACTATGGAAACCTGTCTTAATAATAACACCTCATATTTCGGGGTCATGCTAATTGTATCCATCGCAGGGGATATCAACAGTTGAAGATGGTAGATTCCTAAGAGGTGTTCCATATCGCAATATTTTTTTTTTTAGTCCAGTGTGTTGTTTTTCTGTATCTTCAACTGTTGATATCACCTGCGATGGATACAATTAGCATGACCCCGAAAATCATGAGCTTTCATAGTTTCGTCTACTCAAGTCCCCTTACTACTACTTATGCACATGATTGTATCATATTGCAATGTCAATAGTATCTCCAAATTCTGTATTGTTTCATAAATGTCATCCACGAAACCTTTTTGTTCAACCTCCATTTTTGTCTCCCAGCAGTGTTTATGTACAACGTACAGTGTTTCTTCCTAAATGTGCGTTTCCAGTGATTCCGTGTGGGTCAGCGGGGTTATAACTTAAAGTTAAATATTTATCTAAGGTGTCGAAGATTTACACGTTTATTTTATCTGATTTCAATGATGTCTGTTTATAAATATTTATTGCGCCTCCGATTGTTTATGAGTTTGTGGTAGTTTCGGTTACTTTAAGTTAATCTTTGACCCTCGATTTGTATTTATATTTTAAAGTTACTAACTCGTTATAATTACCTATTACCATAATAATTGAATACTCCTGAAATTTATGACGTTACTAGAGTCTAAACAGTCGTATTTTAGTAAATGTTATTTAATTACCACAAATGTACAAGTCACTGAATCTAATGTGATTGAATTTGTCCCCAGGACCGAAAAAGACGACATGAATTGGAAGCGGTCACATTGGCGCGAAATGCAGCTGATCTTGCAGCAAGAAAGTGCCCAGAAGGAAGGGCAGAGCAAGGACTCGCAGCGGGAGGGCGTGGAGTGTTGCCCCTCCGTCCTCGACGTGGTGTACAAGAAGGGCGGCCGCACGAGAAACGGCCTCTATGTCGAACTGTACGAGGACGGTGAAAACCACCAGCAGTTCTTCGAATTATCCTGCGCACCCGAAGTCGTTGACAAACCTTGCCGCTTCGTCGACGCCAGGCTCTACAACGACTCTAGATGCATCCAAAAATATTCGTATTCGTACGCTCTAGTTCGGTACATACAGTCCGCCGCGTCGGACACGCCGCAGCATCGGACCGAGCGGCACTTCTCCGTGCCTGGCTCCGGCGGCTGGTCCATGGACTATGTGAGAGTGCGTGCCGGTTGTGAGTGCCAAATTAAACCGACCAAGAACATTCGCAGACGCCACAAGAAGAGGAAACGGAACAGGCGAATAACTGAGGACGACGAGACCTGATTGTGGACTTGTGTTTGTGAAAACCAGTGGAACTTTTGACTATTTCACGTGTTCTGTGCTCGGTTGTGCTGCCAAGTGGATTTGTTCACTTGGCTGCAAAGGCAACTGCGAAGTCGTCTCCGTTACCGATGCGATATCAAGTGTACTTGGTGCAATTGTCGGTATATCAATATTTATTTTTGGCAATTTGTATATTTTTAATTACGCTTTTCGTCATAGTCCTTTAGGTAATCGATCTTATGAGAATACAACGCAGTGCCTTGTTTAGTGCCTAGTTAAAACAAAGTTTTTAAATTACATTTGTTAACGTCTAATTCCAATACGTAATTTTACGTAATAATGAGTATTATGCAAGCAAGTGGTACACGGTCGAACGAGGCGTAAACAAAGTAAAAAAACTCCTTAAGTGAAAAATTTTGTTCTCGGCCCGTGTACCGCCTGTTTAATGTCTATTTTGTAGTAATTTTAACAGTTACCGAGTGTGATCGAGATGCAATGCTTCCAGTTCCCCAACTTCACTACGTGTATTATCAGATTTAATTTTAAGCTAGTTACAATTACACGCAGTCTGTGATTTTCTTTTACGTCATAACATGTCCGGGGAGACGCGCGTAGTGAGGTTGTGATATCAAGTTGTATCAAATAACACTCTTATAGTATACAAAATTTGATACAGCGCCATCTGTCGATATGTAACGTAAACAAGAATAATCTTGTAATTCATGATTGGTATTTAAAATATTTGCCTGTATTGTTGCCATAATTGTTTGATACGACTTTATAATCACGTTTTAAAATCGTTCCACTGACTATAATGCTCTCTTTTCCCATCTTAATATTAAGAAATATTTATTCAAAGTTAACAACTTTATGATTTTTGTTATTATTTTGTAACAGTACTTACTTTTAGGACATAAGTGCGTCGAGTCAAAGATCTGTATTATCTATTTTGTATTACTTTTATTTTATTTAAAAATGTAGTTATTATTAAGGATTAATATCATTTATTTATACTGTTTAATACGAGGTATTCCGATATACAGTATGAATGTTAGTTTATACTTAGAAGTCGCTTCCATAAAATTGTATTGGTGTACATATAATATATGACGCAATAGTATTGTGGACTGAGATTATTTTGTGCATTTAGATATTGTGTTAAAGCGGAACAAGAAATATTTGTATGTTAACTTACGTCATCTAGTGACGAGCGGCAAACTAAAAAAATATTTTGCAGCTTATGTTATTCGCATGTTTTAAAAGCTTATTAAAATTGCTAAAACTATAATGAAATAAATAATGATGTAATTTGGAATACTTTGTTTCTTGATGTGTTGCTAGCGCTATCTATTGTGCAGTAGGAAAAGAAAGTAGTTCTTGACATTGCATGTAGATGTCGCTTTAATGCATTTGAAAAATGAACCATATTTTAATGTAAAGCAGTGCCATTATGTTTATAATATTTTATCTACAACTATTATTTGCTGATAAATAGCCTTTTTTTTGGAACAATTAAAAGTTTATCAATTTAATATGAATGTAAAAATACGTATTCCAAAATGAATCTGAAATACCTACATATTAATATAGATTTATTGTAAAAGAAATTGAAAATTGAACCTTACTACTTGTACAAACTATGTCAATTAAATATTTTTACCATAAATTCTCAGTTCAATATATTTTCCGAGTATTTTAAAGTATGTTACATCAATTTTGTACATAAATATTATAAATTGTATAACAAACTATGTTTAAATAAATAGGAATTCAAATGACATCACAACTGTACGTTATTTAATTGTTGACATCAAAAACAAAATAAAATAAAAATCTGAAATAGCAAAATATCTTTTATTTTCGTCGTAATCACGTTGCAGCCTTAATATAATTAGGAATCATTCAAAGAACCATAAAATAATGATAGTCTTATACTATTGAGTCATAAGTTTAACTTATTGATAAGTACATAATGAGTATAAGTCAATTTCGGTGAGTTCTAATCGTCATGATCTGAAACAATGAAAAACAAAATTATAAGTACAAAAACGATGATAAACACTCGAAAACAACATTTCAAATTGTTTCGCAAGGATCGGCGATTCCACGGTGTAGTAATGTTAAACAGTAGGTACGTGATTCGATAAAAAGTGATAAAAAAATACATTGATTGTGAAATGTGGGTGCGCATTGCTTAAATGTTAATCGCTTTACAGATTTGATTTCTAATTCCATTTTAATCCTTATTTCAACCCCCTGAGACAAAAATATAGCCTATTTCCAACGGAGATAATGTAGTATTCTAACGGCGAAACAATTTTTCAAATCGGTCCAGTACTTTCAGAGCCTACGCAATGAAAACAAACAAACAATCAAATCCTCTTTATAATATTAGTAAATATAACTTATACAGGTGATATAATTAACATGTTAACTAAAGCAATCCATGTATTAAGGGCGGCAGTGGCGTAACTACCCCATCGGGGGCCCGTGGCAAAGTTCATCAAATGAGGCCCCTTCGTATATCTAAAAAAAACTTAACATTGTAATTTCATTTCTATGAATCTTTTTTTAAAGTGGCCTATTTGTAAACTGACTAGACACGGCTGCCAACATGTTCATGGTCGTCTCGGGATCGAATCCGAGGGCACACCTCTGATTTTTTAGAATCATGCGTGTATTGATATTCAAATACCATGCACTATGACGGTGAAGGAAAACATTGTGAGGAAACCTGCGTACCATAGCGATTTGTAACAATTTCTATGGTACGATAAGTCCGCCAGTCTGCACTAGATATAGCCACGGGCACGCTCCATGTGGCCCGTGCCCTGCAGCGGAGTTAATATAAGCTTATACAGTACAGTATATTTTTTTTAATGATGGCTTCATATTTATCATCGGATTTTGAACATAAATCATTTCATGAAATTTCTTCGCAGTTGTCGCTACAAATTAGAGTCGCTACTCTAAGTTGCTCGTAACGTCTACATAATTCACAATGCGGATGGCCCGCCGTTGCAATCCACCCAAGGCATCGAGCAGGTACTGAGTGGATCCATCCCAGATGTGCGAGCAATATTCTATACATGAATACAGGTTCTCAGGCACACCGTATGCCGGAAGCATTTAAAGAAGACCTCACGGCAAGAATCTCGCCACGCCGGTCCAATCGCCTCACCCCAGCGATGCAGGACAAATGCTAGAAGATCACCCGTTGATCGATTTTGACTGAATCCGTATTGTCTGTCACTGATCAACGAGTGATCCTCCAGGTAGCGGATCAATTGAGCGTTTATGATCAATTCCAGAACCTTACAAGTCACTGAGGTGATAGTGATAGGGCGATAATTGATAGGGTCTGACCGATCACCCTTTCTGGGGATCGGTTTCACTGATCGGTTTCGTTGGCCTCCGTCCAAGATTCATGCACAACTCTTGTGTGGTAGGACGCTCGAAAGAGAGAGACGAGTCAGTGCAGAAGACAACTAACTGCACAAGCTCTTAGACCCACAACCGGTATTCCATCCGGACCATTGGCTTTCCGCACATCGAGAGACCGAAATTTATTCATCTTGATCCATTTTTTCTCTTCTGTTGGACATAGTCTTCTTCCAAATTGCGCCATTTCACCGTGTCGTCAGCTTGTCGCATCCAGCATCAGGCAGCGACCTTCTGCAAATCGTTACTCTACCTAGCTGGAGGGCGTCCTACACTACATTAGCCAAGACGCGGTCTCCTATCAAAAATACTTAAACCCCATAAGTTATCGGTTCTTCGATAGATGTGACCAGCGCATTGTCTACTTCTGCTTGCTAATCTTGTTTCCTGTCTATAACTTAGGTTCTCGGACGGATAAGTTCATTACTTATCTTATCCTTCAAAGAGATACCGAGCATAGCATGCTCCACAGCTCGCTGAGCAACCTTGAGCTGGTTGAGCAGTCGTACTGTGAGTGTCCAAGTCTCAGCGCCGTAGGTTATGGCAGGTAAGACGCACTGGTTGAAACCTTTGTTTTCTAGCTTTGTGGTAAAGGTGAAGAGAAGACTCCACGTAGTTTACTAAATGCTGCCCAGCCCAGCTGGAACCTCCTCGTAGCGTTAAAGGTTCGGCCCAGGTAGGCATATTCGGAAACAACTTCCAGCTGGTGACCACAAACAGCGAAAGGTTGGATCAAGGTGGTGGTTCATCATTACTTTGGTTTTGTCGAAGATAATTTTATGATCTATTCGCTGTGAGGCTGAAGCCAGGCCGTGCAACATCTGTTGAACTGACTGTCGACTTGTACGTTCGTTTATTATTTTATTAAGTAATGTCACTGTCTCATAAAAAGGGGCCATTGGGCTTACAGTGACTTTTCTCCATCACAAATAGTTTCACATCGCATTTTAATTTATTTTTAATTACACCTGTGTGTAACATATTATGGAGATTTTATATCTTCCACTCCTATAAATATGGTTCAATTTTATTTTGTACTTGATTGTGATTGTTTTGAGTCTGAATATTATTCTATAATGGAATTTTTAGTTTCATCCATTCGTTCGTTTCTGGGACTCTGTTTACTCGCCGTTTCATCAATAAATTGGTTCCCAAATTATTGACTTATTTTAGGTAACCTTTTATTTATTGCTTCAGACTTCTTTTTCTTTCGGTCTTCGCTATGACTGAAATAGTTTCTTTAACAAGACATGTTTATATTTATTGGGAAACTATTACCTTAATATTCATTAAATTGTAATTTATTAGTTTCCAACTAATATTATACTAAAATGAAACAAAAACAAAACATTTAAATCAAATATTATCGTGAAATGTTTGTCATTATTGTATTAATTAATTTCGTTATTATTTACATTATTCTCTGGTTACACCCAGTCGGGCTTGGGCCCGAGGCCCTATCGAACCGGAGCCCTGCCGGTCCGGGGGCCCCTAAGGCCGGGGGCCCGTGGCATTTTGCTCACTCTGCCACCCTATTGTTACGCCACTGAAGGGCGGCATCACTGGCAATGTACCACCGGGCGTGTGATAGCCGCAACCGCGTTGTGGCCCAAAAAACAAATAAGACACCATTATCACGTTTACATCATTGCGACATCTATTAACGTCATGTTGAACTATCGCTTTATATTTTCTTCAATAGATGGCACTGTAATAAATTTATATTCATGGCTAGTACTTACCAAGATACATTGTACAGAGATACATAAATGCGAATCCAACAATAACAGAGAAGAACTGCGCGATCCCAGCACTGCGTTTACGTTCATGCCAGCGAGCTCTCTCCCGAGGGAGCACTTCGCTCACCGTCACATATAAAAGCGTGCCAGCCGCTAGCGCCTGTAACAATTCGTCAATAGATGGCGTTACAATCGATTCACACAATTACATGCCTTTAGATTACTTCTACAACTATTTGAAACGAGATTTTCTTTTTAAATATTTTAATCGATAGCTCTATTAATGTGTTACATCATGTAGGATATACCACTTACTCCGTTAGTATGTGTATAATTGATATTATTTAAGTTGTTCCGATTGCAATTATTATCAAGTAATAAATCTATATATTAATCTTAGATTATATACTCGTCTAGATTGAGCAATGTCAACAACAGCGCTAAAAGTGTCCTCACTTTCGTGGATATGTGTGAGTACCGGTCGTGTAATTATTGTAATCCAACTGTCAAGGTGTGTGTGTTTAGGGATGCCTACTCCAGATTATTAACTTAACTTTTCCCCATTATTTGATATACAAAATAGGTTAAATAAAATATTTTTTCTTTATTTAAAGTAATCATACTATTAATTATATTTATAACGCATTTTAGTAAAAACAATAAAGATCTAAACCCATCTCCTAGTGTTTGTTTCCGAATAGAATTAACTCTTTGGATTTATTGCCTGGGCTGTTATCTCATTTCTGTATTTATGTAAAATATAAATCATCATAAGTAAAATGTTCGGAACACACAACTGAAGTCATGTGAGGCTACGAATGGTCTTCTTTTCGTTTCCGCTGTGTAATGTCTCTCCAGCAATTTGCTAGTACGGAATCCGTAGTCTAAAAATATTATTAGGACCTTGAATAAGTTCTCGCTGTTTCTTCAAAGATGATAATAGCAGTACCCCGTTTGTGAAATTTTGAATGGTAATACACATGCAAGGCAAAGAATTAATAAAATTACTTTGAAGTGCATGTCGTCGTGGGTATCAGTAATATCGTGTAGGTAAGTATTATTTACTCATTAAATAAATAATACCATTCTTCTTGTTGTTATTCTGATCGAAATATTATGTAATGATATTTGTGTTTTATAGTTTCTCCCATAGTTTCAACAAATCTTCCTAGTAATAAATTGACAATACTGGCCAATGAAACTCATCTTCAAAATAATGAATTAAAAGTTCATGTTTTCTTCAAATAATAGTGGTTTAACAATAATGTTACCGATAGAAAGTGATATTGGTATTATTATACAGTTTTCCCACACAATTGCGATACAATTCGACAGCACAAACCGGCATAATTAATTATTTTTCGGGAGCACGTTATCCATATGTAGTTCAAATGACACTGACGTACGTGAGAAGCGAGTCTACCAAATTTGGTAGACTTTTTTTGAGCCGTGCGGTGAGGTGTGATGTGTCATCTAGACGAGTATATAATCTAAGATATTAATACGTGATGCAAAAACTTTGGACCCCTTTTTACGAAAATTGCGCGGACGCAGGAGCATAAAATTTGGCACACTTATAGTTTATGTGTAGGAGAAGTGCAGAACGCTAATATTTTTCGATAATAATGCTTATAAAGTACATTAAATCAAAAAATAAAACATTACACACACTACCATGCATTTCACACACACATACATACACAAGTATTTGTACACGCATACATACTCTGGTGTCAAATTGTTTCTTTTTCTTTTTCATTTTGTTCTTCTGACATAGACATATCAAAAAAAAGGTTTTATTTGCCTCATTTAATATAAAAAAGATTTTAATAATAATGCATAAAAAGTACATTAAATCAATAAATAAAACATTACACAAACCAGCATGCATTTGACACACGCATACACAAGTATTTGTACACGTATACATACTCTTTGGTCAAATTGTTTCTATGTCTATAATAAACTTTTGTTTATTATAGACCATATAGCCCATATAGACATAGTTCAATGTCAAACAGAAAAGTTTTCTTTCACGAATACTACAATGAAATACTAAGCGCTTATGAAAAATGTGTAGCAGTAAGAAACATTTAAATGTACACCGACTATCATTATATGCATAAAGAAAGTTCGGTAGCAGCAATATGCAATAACAACATTCAGGTACAAAAAAATATATAATTTGCTATTGCTGGTTCAGAGCAATTATTATAGTTTACGATTTCAGTAATTGCATATACTTCAGGATAAATTCGTGGTCGCCCAGTGGTCGAATTTCGACCACTGGGCGACCACTAGTATGATTAAATTGACATCTAATGAGTATTATAATGCAGTTATTAGCGTTAAAGTATCATATTAAGTGATGTGAAATAATCTAAATACATACTATTACTTAAAGTCACTTTATATTGGCTTCGATTTTGCTAGTAATACGAATTCGTAGGTAATCATTCATTCATCAATAATTACACACTAAACTGTGTATGTACAGAAAAGAAACTTGCATACCATAGCGAATATTTGTGAATTTGTATGGTGTGTAAAAATCTGCTAACCCGGACTAGGCCAGGGTGTTGGATAATATGGCCTAACTACTCTTACTCGTACTCTCGTTTGAAGAGAAAGTCCGTGCCTTGTAGTGAGATGTACATGGGCTGATATAGAACAGAATGCAAATATATTTAGAAGAAAATTTTGGACAGCCACCGTGGCGCAATTGGTTAGACGGCCGCGGGTTCGATCCACATAATTCTCTTTCGGGTCTGGGTCTTTGGTGTTTGTGAGAACGAAAAGTCTCTCGCAGTTCCTGAAAACCGCGACTCAAGATCTTAGTGTGGAGTCAGGACTATGTATGTGACTGTTGGATGTTATTTATTTTATAACATCGCAATCTCACCTGCATAATAGGAACACCAGTAGAATCATTTAACGTCTCGACAGTTTCAAGGCCTGCTCCAGCAGCGATGCCCGCTACCGACCCTCCGCTGAACAGCGTGATGCATACGATATGAGCGCACAGACGGTTGGGTAAACTTGCACACAGCTCAGCGCCGAGACAGAAGCCTACCACGAACTTGTGTGATGCCACCGCGCTGAGTAGCAGGAACACCTGGAAATAGGGGCAAAATTTAATTTAATTTCGATTTTATACAATACTATCGATAAATAGATACTGGGGCTTGGGAACACCTGACGATTATAAAGCCTCGGGACACGATACACCCTACAAACAAACTCTAGGGAATTTCTGGGATTAGGCGACTTTTGAGACAATTTTGAGTTTTTTTTTCTAAGAGGTTTAACTCTTTTTTGAAGAATTTTAATTTTACGTAATTTTATGTGTAATTTCTGCCTGATATTTTTACTAATTGTTTATGATTTTTGTAGTAATGCCAAGGACAACATTCTCTCGTTTTCTACAGATATCACTTTTATTGTGTTTAAGGCATTACACACAATATTTACAAACTTTCTATTACTGTATAGATACCGTTTTCCAGTTTCTTTAAACATCTGAAACTCCTTTTAATGATGCTGTTATTTATCCAGAATCTCGAGTATATTTTCTTAGATACTTTTTATTCCATATGATTTACAAATTATCCTCAGGTCTGTTGTATTATGTATACTTGATGACTTGATTGATACGCGCAATCAATACTTCTCCCATAGTTTCCTCCCCGACCTACATTCTAAACTTGCACCATTAGTCCGGCGTTGTAGGTTTTCAGTACCGGCGATAATCACTTAGTAAGCCGATTGTCTCTGATATGCTGGAAATAATGACGGATTTATAATGATGAATGTTTTTTTGACGTGACAACGTCTTAAATTAGGTTGCGGCTGGGAGTCACTTATGAAAAAGTGTAACGCCCGGTAACGTAACGGTGCGCGCGCAGCACTAGAGAATTATTTTTCAGTTTCACCCACTTTTTCCAAAATTGTCCCATAGCCCCCCCCCTGCCTTTCCCCACCCTTATTCCGAAATAGTGCCTATTAGCCTCCCCACGAAACCTACCCCCCCCCCTCCCCTACCCCCACCCCGAAAATTTACCTCACCCCCCAATCCTATCTCGGCCAACATAGGTCGTAGACCCACCGAGTTTGGTATCCTCGGAACCGTCTTGGTGAGGGCTACAAATTGACCCCGCCAGAAATCCCAAATTACGCAAAAAATTACCCCCCCAAAAAAAAATATTTTACCTCCAAAAAATTAATTTAAGTTAGCCTCCCCACGAAACCTTCCTCCCCCCCCCTACCTTACCCCCACCCCGAAAATTTACCTCACCCCCCCCCAATCCTATCTCGGCCAATATAGATCGTAGACCCACCGAGTTTGGTATCTTTGGAACCGGCTGGGTGAGCTCTACAGATTGGCCCCAACCAAATCCCCAAATTCCTCCCTCTCTCCCCTAAAATATTTGTCCAGGCATAACTCCGTCATTTCTTAAAGTAAACCCCCCGTGTTTGGAGTCAGAGGAATCGTCTTGACGAGCTCGACAATCGAGAGCAGGCAAAATACGATTTTTCTTATTGACGTGACAACGTCTTAAATTAGGTTGCGGCTGGGAGTCACTTATGAAAAAGTGTAACGCCCGGTAACGTAACGGTGCGCGCACAGCACTAGAGAATTAGGCGCATTGAATCGGCGCATGCTTGTGTCTCTGTCTTTGTCTTTCTCGAACGTTCTTGGCGTTGGAAAAACAAGAAAGCGTCACAATACAAGTTCACACGTGTGGTTAAAGTATCGTCAGCTGTGTCTGTAGTGAAAATATGGAGTGCTTAGATTCGTCATTACATGTACAATGTTTTAGTAAACAAAATATATTTCTATAGTTAAAATTTGTGCAATTCTTATTTTCATTCAATTCCTTGTTCCTATTGTGCAATTTAATTATATTCATATCAATAAATATTCTACCGAGAAAAAGACGTTGTCACGTAAAATCTTCGCCCGTAAAACCGACTTTACAGGCAACCATTTTTTTTTATTACAATCAATGGCGAGATGAACATGCCGTTCACCAGAGACATAATATAATACAATTTTATTTCTCAATATGTCCACTGGTTACTTGACTAAAATATCCTTCAAACCGAAACAACTGCATTTACACTGCTGTTTGGCGGAGAAATATACATTGCTATTATGTCCCTGCATAAATAGGCTCGCGAATTTTTCTCAGATTAGATAGATAGAGAAGCACCTCTTAGACTCTAAGAGGTCAGAGAAAGAAACCAGGACATCCACATTTCGTCTTGCGTGTCCCGGACTCCCGTCACGCGACGTCATAGGTGGCGAGCCTATCGCCTTATTGAGCACAAATTGCTGACTCTGGGCTGATAATGAATAGAAAACTCTAATATCAGTTTGTCAGATCCAGGATTCGAACCCAAGATCTCAGTTTAATTTAATTGCTTAGAACATTATATAACACAGTCCTGACTTCTGTTCATACTGATACAAATAACGTATTGTGGGGAAGAACCACGAAAGAATTTTAAGTCTCTCAAACACCCAAATACGAAACGAGTGATTGAACCCATAGCCCCTCATTTCACAACCGGTTTTCACCCAACTATGCAACAGTGGCTTTTAAATTAACAATACAATATAATAGGCAAGGGAACGGCAAATAAGTCTTTGTTGATACTATGACTAACACCAGACAAAACCGGGAAAAACCTTTTTTAAACAGGACTTCATAGAATAAGTTGAATAATGCAAATATAAGCCTTGTAGGTTGACTCAGGTTTTTTTATTTTTTATTGCTATGAATGGCGAGACGAGCATGTCGTTCGCCTGATGGTAAGCGATACAATTGCTCATGAATAGGAGCAAAACCAAACAACACCTTGAAATACAAAGCAATGCTTGGTATTCCACTGCGCTCGCCATCCTGAGACATAAGATGTAAAGTCTCAATATGTCCACTAGTTATTCTGACTACAATGTACTGCAAAACGAAACACAACAAAGCATTTAAGAGCGTTTATACCCTGCACGCGCTTTTTGGCTTAAAAACAGGACTTTTCAAATGAGTTAATAGCCACCAATAAACAATTTAAAGGAAAAATAATTAGTACTAATTTTAGAAAAGGTTGTCATCTAGGGATTTTGGTGGAAAACATTATAGATTGATGGATAATTTGTGAGTACTATACGGATTACTGAACACAAGTTTCGTTATTTAGGCTTTAAATGGCAATTTAGAAGCTTAAGATATCCAAAACCACTTAATATAAGATGAAAATAAAAATATTATCAGACTAACAAGACCTTTATGGAGGGATTTTGCTGAGAAAAATAATATTTTTGTGTTTAGTTCCTGAAAAATAAAAATTTAAACAATGCGAAATTATTCAGAAACTCTCGTCAAGAACATATTTTTTTTCACCAACTTATCGTACATAATTTTTTATAGCAATTGCATATTATAATAGAAGAACATCTTATCAATAAATTACTATTTTTATATTTCAACAAAATTAGTTTTCATGTTTTCTATAAATATTTTAAAAACCACTATAAAACACGCTGTCCGACGTGGATCAAATCAGACCGCCGCAAGGCCTTCTAGAGGGAGGACGTATCGCTCGTCGCTCCGGCCTGGCTGCAGTCGATTATGCCGCGCGTAGTAAAAATAGCCACGCGCGGAATGCGATTACCACATCTTAGTACTTTGGTAGTCAAATCAAATCAAATCAAAATATTCTTTATTCAAATAGTCTTTCACAAGATCTTTTGAATCGTCCTTTTCTGCTACCACCGCTTCGGAACGTGTTGTAGCTGTGAAGAAGAAGCGGCGCAAGAAACTCCCTCAGCAACACGAACTGTCTTCTTTTTCTTTTGTTTTTTTTTTTTTTTATATCACCAATTACAATTACAATAACAATGGTTCATGTCACAAGTAACAATAATGTCAATTTGATGCAAGACATGATAAATTTATTCCCAAGCAGTTTTATCTTCCACATAATCTGTGATTCTATAATATGCCTTTTTACACAGCTTAACTTTTATCACTTTTTTAAACTTATTAATTGGAAGTTCTCTTAAACTGTTGGGAAGCTTGTTATAGAAGTGTATACTTTGACCCATAAAAGAATTATTTATTTTGTGGAGACGAGTAATGTGTGAGACAAGATTATGTTTGTTCCTAGTGTTCTTACTATGTATGTCACAAGTACGCTTAAATTGAGTTATATTTTTACGAACATATAATAAATTTTCATAAATATATTGAGATGCAACAGTAAGAATATCTACTTCTTTAAACTTTTCTCTCAATGAAACTCTTGGACCAAGTTGATAAATGGCCCTAACAGCTCTTTTTTGTAAAATAAAAATGCTATTTATATCCGCAGCATTTCCCCAGAGAAGAATTCCATAAGACATTATACTATGAAAATAGCTGAAATAGACAACTCTTGCCGCTGCCTCATCCGTTAAACGCCTAATGGTTTTAACTGCATATGCCGCTGAACTTAATCTACCAGATAGTTTATTGATATGCGGCCCCCACTGGAGTTTAGCGTCGACCGTAATGCCCAGAAACGTAGTAGACGCAACAGGATCCAATTCTTCACCGTTAAGTTGTACAGTGGTAGATAATTGCCTAACATTAGGCAGTGTGAATTTAATACATTTAGTTTTTTTGGCATTAAGTAATAAATTATTAATATTAAACCAACGTACAACTTCACGAAGGGCACTGTTTACTTCATCAAAATCTAATTGTTGCCTTTTAATTTTAAATGTCAAAGATGTATCATCCGCAAACAACACAACTTCGTGATTATTCCCGACGTGATAAGGTAAGTCATTTATGTAGACCAGGAATAGAAAAGGTCCCAGAATTGAACCCTGCGGTACTCCCATAGTGACCGCAGATCCTCCAGAAAGATTTCCATTAATATCAACCTTCTGTACCCTATTGCTCAAATAGGAGGACAAAAGATTGAGAGCTCGGTTCCTGATAACATAGTGGCGTAATTTCCTGACCAGAGTGTCGTGCTCTACGCAGTCAAAGGCTTTAGATAAGTCACAGAATACACCAAGTGCATCCTGCGACTCTTCCCAAGCGTCATAGATTTGCTTTAGGAGAGATACTCCCGCGTCAATTGTTGATCGACCTCTCGTAAATCCAAACTGTTTCTGGTGTAGCAAGTTATTGGTGTTGAAATGTGTTAATAATTGAGTAAGAATTATTTTCTCAAATAACTTGCTAAGCGTTGGTAAAATTGAAACAGGTCGGAAATTGGTCGGATCCGAGCTGTCACCGGATTTAAAAAGAGGCACCACCTTGCTTTGTTTCATCAGGTCAGGAAAAACACCAGATACCACACAGCGGTTGAATATCTCTGCTAAGTGGGGTGCTATATGCTCAATGATTAAAGATATATTAATTACAGATATTCCCCACAAGTCTGCGGTCTTTTTTAAACTAATTTCTTTAAACGATTTTAATATATGCTGCGGCCCAATTTGCGAGAACTCAAACGCCACGTTACATTCAGGTACAAGTTTTTCAAGTATAGATAAAGCAGACCTCGAAGATGACTGAAGATGTTGGGTGGTATTTTTGGGAATATCAGTAAAAAATCTTTCAAATTCAGTCGCTACTTCCAGATCTGCTGTACAACTCCTATTATTTATTTTAAGATTAAAGTTACTTTCACGTACCGAGTTTTTACCAGATTCAGAATTAATAATATTCCAAGTAGTTTTGATTTTATTGTTAGACATTTTGATTTTATTTCTTAAATACAAGGATTTAGCTGTGGAACAAGCTCGTTTGAAAACTTTGGAGTAATTTTTTACATATTCCTTAAAAGTCGGATTTTGGTTAAACATTCTTTCATTGTATAGATTATATAGTTTATTCCGACTTTTAAATAAACCAGTGGTTGCCCACTCACTAAATGTCATTCGCTGATTTACAATAATAGTTTTAGATTTATATACTTTTCTAAATTCACATTTAATAATTTCAAATAATGAACTGTACAGTTTGTCTGGGCCTCGGTGAGGGGACAGCGCTGGCAGATTGTTTTTGATATTTATTCTAAATTTTTCCATGCGATATATATTGTTAGGAACAAACTTAATACTTTTCCTTAGAACTTTACTTTTAGTGCTAGGCAATGAAACATACTGACCACAATTATCAGAGTCTAAAACATTAATTACTGACTTTTCACATATTGAGAAATTAGTAAAATATTTAATTATTTTTATTACCTACAATGATTTTGTAGTGAGTATAAATTATGTTTCAGGTAATATAATGGGATGTAATTCCGAGGCTAAATTATGTTATGTATTGTAATATAAAATTAAATATATTTCGTAATTGTAAGGGGTTGTAAGGCCCCTAACACTATTTATGTGTTCGAACACGAAATGATTAATAAAACGTCCGTAGTGTATACTGATTTGAATGCAACTTAACAATGTAATAATAACGAAAATGATTAGTATCCAAAATTTGTATTATTCTTTGCTTGCACAGTAATATTTGTCTACTTATAATGCAAATAAAATATTTTTATGATATTATATTACAGTTACATTTCAATTGAATATTTGAAGCGCACGGATCAAAGTTGTTTGAGCCGATTGTATAGCGAGCCGACGCGGCAGCTCTACGCACACAGCTTTGGTCGCTTATGTGTGCGTGAAATTAACGAAGAAATACCTATAGTTGACTTTGCGCGCAAGCTGTATACGCTCTTAAGCTGCTGTTTGGCGGAAAATTAGACATTGCGGTGGTACCTACCCAGGCAGCCTCTCACATATGAGAGACCTACCACCAGTAATTTTAATTTAATACAAGTACGGCAAAATGACTGCACTTCATCTGATGGTGGACTTGCAGGGTTGTCTCGATGAAGTATCGTATAGCGAGAGACGTTTATATTTGACCGGTTTAAACAATTATTCCCATTTACAAACTGGAAGTATTCTACAAGGCACTAGCATGATGATGGTCGCTATTTGGGTGGAAAAAAAACCTTGGCTCCTGGTTTTTGCATGTTTATATTGTGTTACATTTAATTCACTCGTCAAAGTTTTAACGATTAACAATCCGATTTTTAGATTTTCTGGCCTTTAAATAATAATACAAATTACTTTTCGTTCAGTTTTTTTTTTGCTTTCTTAAGAATATTCTTTTGTTCAATGTTTTTAATTGTTATATTAACTATTGCCCGAATACTGAAACGCAACTTAAATATAAGTTGCGCTTAACTACGTTAATGTACTGGGTAAGTGGGCGTTGCGCTGTTAAGAGAGATATTACTATCGCAAAACATTGTAAATATATCGAGATTTTACATAATCAATTGATTTAGGTGAAATATGCAACAATCGTGAGAAAGAGCTTATGTAATACTATATAATCAATTCTCAAAATGTCTTTCCTAATATTGAATTATGTAAACATACCGGGTATCTCAAGACTGCTACCGAAAACGAAGCCGGGTGGTAGTTTTAGTAACTACAAACACAATGCAACTAAAAATTTCGCAAAGAAACGCGACAATTATTTTTTATGATTTTTTAAATATCGTCATTTTTGGGTGGTAAATCCATAGTTTTTGCTAAAATAATAATTTAAACTCTTTTATACCTTAGATTATTTATAAATAAAAGGGTATACACTATTATTTTAGGAAAAAATGTATTTACCACCCAAATATGGTCAAAGGAAAAAAATAACCAAAAAAAAATTGTCGCTTTTTTTTGCAACTTTTTCTGTTGCATTGTGTCTGAAGTCGCTTAAACTACCACCCGGCTTCGTTTTCGGTAGCAGTCTTGAGATACCCTGTATATTTACTGCAAAATTTGCTTAAAGAATGACGAATGCAAGTCTTTTATATTTTGGGTTCCTGTATATCTGGTATCGACCACGGCGGCAAAATTGTGTCCACCCGCAAGGAACAATTAAAGGCGACTCGCATGTGGATACTTCATATAGATTGCATTGCAGTAACCATATAGTGTATTATAGACTTATTTTTTATAATATCGGAGATAAATGAGTAATCACCGCTACCCATAAACATCTGTAACACCATAGGACGTAGAGCATTGCCAACCTTTAATTTTGTCTCTTGGAATCACTTTTTCAATCTGGTGCTTTTAAATGAAATAAAATGAAATGTATTTATTGATCATGTAGGCATTTAAAGAGCTCTTATGACAAGTCAATACACATAGAACTTAATCCCTATATAATTTATTTTTCTATACATAGTATTATTGATATTACCGTCATATTTTGTTCAAATATTTATTTTATGTATTTATTTATAATTAAATTTATTTATTTACTTAATTTCTTGTCAGTATTTTATTTAAAGCATTTTTTCTACTTTGGAGTTCCTTAGTCCGTTTACTTTGTTTTATTGCAATGAATGGCGAGGCCAGGCGATGGAACAGTAGCAAAACCACACAATGTAACGTCTTAAATTACAAAGCAATGCTTGTCATTCCACTGCGCTCGCTATCCTGACATGTTAAGTCTTAATATGTCCAGTAGCTACTCTGGCTACAACATCCTTCAATCCGAAACACAACAGTGCATTTACACTGCTGTTTGTGAATAAATAGACATTATGGTGGTACCTACCCAGGCGTCCTCTCACATATGACAGACCTACCACCAGTAAAAAAGTTTACTATATAAAATTCGATCTTTGTTTCCAGCTGTCAAGTTTGATAATAAAGTGAGTAAGTGGAGGGAATTCGTGATTCGTCTCTGAGTCAGCGATAATGACATCATCTCAAGAGCTAGCCAGACGCCTTTAATTGTTATTGTTTAAAATATTTGACCTATAAACGCATTTCAATTGTTCGGTAGTCCTTGTTTACGTACTGGATACATAATAGATGTAATCTTATGTTATAAAAATAAATATAGCTTACACTTAAAATCAGTGGGTTGCCATTGCATTATCGTTATGTTATGGCAATTATTAACGGAATGTATAAATATGTTGGCGCCGAAATTAATATTTGTAAAAAGTTCTTTTTTAATTATGAAAATGATTTGATTGATTCATTTTTCTATATGTCATTGTCCGCTTAGTCCAGTATGCATTCCCCTTTTCTTTTCTCAGCCAATATAAGCTATGGTGTTAAGATCGTCTACTTTAAAGTATTTAAAAGAAAATAAAATTAACCCTTTACCAATATAGTGACCTACATCGTTGAAATTCTCCATGTTTCAATAAGCTGATAGTATTAAGTGATCCTTATCGCACACGATGTTCAAATTTATTTCTTCCTTATCAATGATAAGGGTATTGTTTGAAAAGTGTTTCCGATAATTGAAAATATTTACGTTTTTTTTCATTCATTGTAAGAAATTGTGATTATCTTTTGACATTAACAGCGTCTTTGAAGTAGTTAGATAAGGGTTGGCAGCAGTGATCATTTACCAGGTGACCTGTTTGCTATGTAGTTTGCTGGACCGATTGTGTGAAAAAAGTGTGAGTACTTATGTATATACGCAAGAAGTTATAATAAGGTAATTTTGTCACGAGGTTTTAACATTATCTATCCTTCCCCACTATGTTAAATCATTTAAAATCATCTTTCTACTCTCTACTAACACCCAATAGTCTTAACAAAAGTAGAATGCCCATTTATCGCGAAACTTAATATCGGTGTGGAGATTTTTGTGTCTCGATGAAACCAATTTTTTTGTGTAGGGAAAAAAAATTTTGAATAGATATAACATAATTTCGACCCAGGCCCGGAGTTGTTGGAGAAAGGAACTTGACGACAATAAAAAATATTTTTTATCTTCAGCTCTGTGAACAAAATGTAAAATGTGATGATAATTACTTTATTTTATAAAACTCTGTCGGCCGGGAATAAAACATGAAAACTTTTAAGGACATACCATAAAAAATGCTACAATCAAGTTGAAACATTTTCAGTATCGCGATCAAAGATTATTTTTTACCGATACTATGAATGGGTATTTTCCTTTAATATACAGATATATTTTAAATATATCAATAAATATATAATCATAACCTTGAAGTAGGTACCGGCCGTTAGTGAGCACGACGCAACGACGGACTCGCCGTTATCGCGGTGCAACGGCGAATTATCTATATGTAAACATTACCTAAGATTACCGACAAGATGTGGCGCAATTTATATTAGGTAGTTTCAACGTGTCTTGATATATCCGATTTATGTTGTAATTTATTGTAAAGGTTTATTTTGTAATAATTAGATATAGTGTTTTGTTAAATTTTATGAATGTTGTGCACGTATTTAATTGGCCTACATTTGAGTGATTTGTTTGCTTTGTCTTACATACCTGTAATACTATTGACATGTTTGCTGTTGATGTACATAGGTACCGGTTTCAATGAAGAAATAAAGTTTAAATCAACCTTATTGTGAAATTTATATAGTAGAGAACATTTATAAAAATATTTAATATTTTTTATGCACTATGTCTACATGTAAAGATAAAAAAATTATAATGATTGACTAGTTTTAACGAATGTATAGCGAACTGATTTTTCACTAATAAATATTGCGTTTCAACTTAAAATCAACAGAACTAAAAATTAAAAATACATAATTAATCTGTTTTTTTTTAATTGCTGTGAATGACGAGACGAGCAAGCCGTTCGCCTGATGGTAAGCGATACGACCGCTCATAAACAGTAGCAACATTCCACTGCGCTCGCCATCCTGAGACATAAGATGTTAAGCCTTAATATGTCCAATAATTACTCTGGCTACAATGTCCTTCAATTCGAAACCCAACAGTGCGTTTACACTGCTGTTTGACGGGAGAAATTAACATTGAATTATAAGTTCAGCAATTTATTGGACAATAGGAAAATAACCATTTTTGTGCATACATTTTTACGAAATATAAAAAAAATATGTTAAAATTGTCCCTTGCCCATATTAATACACTGATGCATTCTTTCATCACTAAATTCAAGGTTGTGTCCACTTCAATGGACACTTATAATAATGAATTCTTATTGATATGTCAACTGTATTGACACTTAAATATATTTTTAACTCACAAGCATTAAATGTGACCGGTTTAAAATGGACTGCATAAAATATGATTTCCTGAATATATCGTGTTTTATAACTTCGAGATTAACTTAATTAACTTAATAACTCACGAAAATAGAACTCGTTTGATGCTTTAAATCTTGTTTGCTAGCAACACTTACCAATAATTCTGTATTAGCCCATATACGTCCCACTGCAGGGTACGGGCCTCCTTTATTATGGAAAGTACGATATAAATAAATACGAATAACCCTATCAGGGTTAGGCCATATAATGAAACTGGACTAGTGCGGGTTGCTGAACTTTACAGAAAAAAGTTATTCTTACAAAATTGGTGGCAGGTCTCTCATATGTGAACCACCTGGGTAGGAACCACCGCAATGTCTATTTCTCCCGCCAAACAGCAGTGTAAATAAACTTTGTTGTTTCGGTTTACGACATTGTAGCCAGAGTAACTAGGTACTGAACATATTGAGATTTAACATATTATTCTTATGCGTCAAGATCTCGAACGCAGTGGAATGTCAAGCATTGCTTTGTAATTCAAGGTGTTGTTTGGTTTTGCTACTGTCAATGACTAGTTATCAATACACACACGATTGAAAAAAGTCACAGGTGATCAGGATGCCCCGGGATTTGAAACCGCGACCACCGCTAACAAGTTGGCGTCATTCGTCAATTCTCATGAGTTGTCCGAGGATGGACTTTGCGCCCGACATGACGATTCGTTCGACCTTTTCACATATGGAAATAATATTTGCAATTTTTTGTTGACAGTTGTCAAATTTGTTGTTGACAGTAGTGTCACCTTTGGAGGATACAGGCTTCGCCTTATGTATTGTTTGTTTTTATGTAGATATATACTTCTAACTTAGCTCTGAAACTTAATAAACGCAATTTTACACACATGAAGCCAGTTCCATCTAGTTTTATAACAATTACAAAACCAGTAGAAGTCAGTAGAAGATTTATTGTACATTTTACTGCTCCGTAAGAATATCCTAACAATAGATAACGATCAAAGAACTAGGTTATTTAAATCGAATAAAGGGCGCGAAGAATAAAATATTAAGGACTGTACTTCTTGCAAGGCTTGATACAAAATAAGTAATTACCTGAGACGTGGTCTCCTGCAGTCCAATAGCAAGTCCTTCCAATAAGCTATGCACGAACAAGGCACACAATAGTCCAATGGTCCCAGAGGAATTCTCACTGCATGGAGCAGTGTGGTTCACATGACACATCCTAGCATTCGCAGCCTCTCCGCATCTCATCTCCGCATCCCTCACCAGAAGCGCAGTATCCTCAACACTCCCATACCTCCGGTGAAGTTCTTCCTCGTTAGTCTTCCCATGGAACAAATGGACTATCTCGTCAACAAAGTATACTATGAAGAAGCCAATGCAGACCATAAGTTCAGTGTAATTGGGTAGCTTTTCCCTTGCTTCTGGCATCATGTGGACTAGAGAGGTTGACAGGAGAACTCCGCCCCCGAAACAGAGAAGGCAAGAGAGGAGCAGAGGATGTCTCTGTCGCGCTCCGTCGGAGAAACACGCCGGCACTATGCCGCTCAGGAAACTGCCCAGGCCTAAGGCCAACATTGATATCACTTTTGCTGTTACCGCGTCCATCTTATAAATTGCTGAAGTTGTCTTGAGTTGAATATGTCTGGCAATAAAGTCAATTAAATTTGTATCACCGGTCACGAAAACTTCCTTGTCTTTGTTAAATACACCATCCGAAACGGATATATAACTTTAAAACCGTACGGTTCGGCCCCAATATCACTGCCAATATGTTTACATTAATAGTTTACATTATAAAGTTAATACCGTTATCATTTTTTTTCGTACACAAATATATCAAAACACGACCACCCCACACGATCGTAGAAACTGAATGACACACCGCCGCGTCGCGCGATACCTTCAATGAAATAAAATAAACTTTACCGCATTAGTCTTACTACATTGGAATAAGAATTACATTCGCATAGCAGGAAAACACAACGCACTCAACGCTAACCATTTTAAAAAGACCTACCAATGATAAAAGGATTTGAATTATTAAACGCGACATAAAAAGGTCTTTTTATAATGGAATAACAATGTTTAAAAGCGTTCGGTAGCTGATAAGAAACGGAATTAGCACACAGTTTGGATATTTATCCGACGGATTACAAATCATTGCAATGCTATAATGCTTTTTGTGTTTTGTTTATTATGACTCTTAACAAAGCATTATCAATTTTTGAAGATTGATACATTTTATTTCAATATGAGCCAATTTGATCAGTAATATTCAAATTAAATAAATAAATTAATGATTGTAATTTTATCTACGTTCTAATGCAACAATTGGAGACCGAAAAATAACTATTTGGTTCTATTCTAAGATCGTGAGTTCTATTCTCAATTTGGGCATTTCGCGTAAGTTTAAAAATTATCACATTTCTACAGGAATCTGACATCTTAAAGGGAACGAAAATAAACTCGATAAATAGGGATTTATCTTGATGTTGAGTGCTGAGCAGTCCAAAAAAAGGAATGCCAAGCATTGCTTTGTAATTCACGGTGTTGTTTGATTTTACTATTTTCCATAAGCGCTCGTATCGCTTACCATCAGGGAAATGACTAGCTCGTCCAGCCATTCATTTCTATAAAAAAAAAAGTAAGTATGTGACCTAGCTAGTAGCCTTTGCCCGTTGATTGAAATCCATTTTGACAGGTTCCGTGGCGCGGTTGGTAAGAAGGCTGAGAAACGAAAGGCCGCGGGTTCGATCCCAGCACCGACACAAATGTTTGTAAGGCCCACAAATATCCGTCCCGGGTCTGGGTGTTTGTGATATCGAAAAGTTTCTCCTCGTTTCTGATACCTACGACACAAGACTTTTCTGATCTTATGGTGGGATCAGGATAATGTATGTGACTGTAGAGCGTATTTATAAAAAAATCGGTTATGTTAAGGATGAATCTGGAACGCAACAGACTTACATAGTTCCTTTGTGTACCGCGGTTGCTATCCAGGCGGATACGTTTATCCTACTACTAGATAAATAATTGACTGTGTCGATAGCATAGTTGTACTACCGTACGATTACAAAGCTGAGGTCTCGAGTTCGAATTTCGGCAATGTGATACTGGATTTCTCTATTCATTTTCAGCAATAGGGATTTCTGCCCGATATGACGATGGGTTCTTTAATTCATAAAAAAATACCGCATTGAATTTCCTCGTGAAAATGTAAGGTTTTATTTTAAAATGTTATTATTAAAGAAATGGTACTCCTAAGTTTTCTAGTATAGAGGTTATTCATTTTGTAAATATATATATTTTTTTTTGGTTCTGGTGTAACATTGCTTGTTTCGAGATACGACAAAATCGCTTTCATGCGTCGATATACAAAACGCATGTACGCATTTTTTGAGATACGACAAAATCGCTTTCCTGCGTCGATATATGAAATAAAGATGTGAAATTAAAATGCTTATATCAACGCATCGTCCTGTTCACCGTCTGGCAAATTGACCCAGGTTTATTAACCTAGAACAAGGAAATAACATTGAAGTAATAAGATCCTTTATTCAGTCCCACGCTATTTGGATGTAGACCTTGCATGCCATAAGTAAATGTAGACTTAAATGTGCTTACTTTTACTCTGACTGGCCAGTAACAACGCACTTTAAGGGCGTGTCTAAAAAATAGATTTAAAAACTGTGATGACAAAAGATAACGCTTAGGTAATAAGGGCGTGTTTAGAAAATAGATTTAAAAACTATGAATATAGGAATATATAAGAAGGCGGTGAAAATCGCGCTATCTATTAGATATTTTTTGTAACTGTATCAGCCCATATACGTCCCACTGCAGGGCACGGGCCTCCTCCACAATCGACAGTGTGATTGAGAGTGGCTAGGCCATATAGTCCACCACGCTGGCCTAGTGCGGGTTGGCGGACTTACATACCATAGAAATTCTTATAAATCGCTATGGTATGCAGGTTTCCTCACGATGTTTTCCCTCACCGTTTTAGTGCGTGGTGATTGACTATCAATACACACATGACTCCGAAAAGTCAGAGGTGTGCCCTGGGATTCGAACCCGCGACCACCGTGGTCATGTGGGCAGCCGCGTCTAGTCCGTTTACCAACAGGCCACCACGCACTATTATTATTTTTTGTAACTAGGTAGAAATAAAAATGCTTAAATAAATATTAAATTAACCTTATTTATTTTTCTTTTTTTTCCAATCAATACCCTCAACAGTTAGGCGGAAAGTACCCTGAATCTACGAGAATGCTTGAATAGGTTAAAGAAAATGAATGAAATGAGATGAAAGTAAGATATCAGGATCGAGCAAAATGACGATCTATAGTCTCAACCTATCCCTATATAGGCTTGATAATTATGTATGTATGATCTGAAATGCAATAAAATAAAGTATATCCGCAATTTTGGAACAATCAATTAAAATATGTACCACAACATAAATAATAATAAAATGATAAAATACAACGTAACATGCTAATAAATTAACGTTGTACAATATTTAAAGCAATAACATGTAATATGCGGTATCTTTGTGGTTCAGATAGTGATTCATTTAAAGTAATTCCCCTGGTATCGTGTCCTCGAGGGGGTTTACTTTACAAACTATTTTAGTCGTACCCTCGTTTCTCCTTATTATCCTTGAACGGTAAATCAATTGCTAAAACACTACGCAAATGTTTATTAGTCTCAATTTTGGAGAAAACCTCATTAAGGTTATTTTCGTGTATCTTCAATACATATACAATCAATCTTGTCCACCAAATCCTGTTACAGCTGATTTTGTTCTTATTTAATCTCATCGAATTTATGCGATTCCAATTTGCACCATGTATCTTAGTAATTTTGTATTGAAACTATTAACATTCAAAATGTAGAGCCTGTATAAACATCGTCAGCAATTAAGGTTAAAATTATATTCTTAAAAACTTTTCTAATATTACCCATTAATTTACCCATAATTTTCATTGTTGGCACTACTGAGTAAGACATAAGTATATGACATTAATCTTATCTAATTAGAAAGTAACCTGTATCCGTTAAATAAAATCATTGATACCACATCAAAGAAAGCAGCAATTGAAGCGGGGGAGACCCCTTAATAACACTGCTTCAATTTTATACCCAGCAACACTGATAAACAGCCAAATAACTTTAAATATTATGACAACTGTAAAGTTTTTATTGGCTTTAATTACGTAAATTGATGGACGCCTCATGGTTTATATCCTTTGATCTTCACTTCTCTAACTTCATCAAATATAGACCAAACACCAGTGGTTTCCCAAGTTTTGTTGTTAGCCATGAACAGGCAAATTACATGATGAAAACAACCCATGAACAGCGTAAGTAGAGAGGAATAGGGAGAATAGTGACTGAAGAGACATTATTATACCCTAATGCAATACCAAAAAAATCATCGCCGTATTTTATCTACTTAAATATTTCTTAGTACATCATCATTGGAAACAGCATCTTGGCAGATGATAGTTGCAGTGTTTGTAGTATAATTTTATTGCGTATGGGTAATAAGTAACTAGGATGACCGTATTCTGGTGCATCCTAATTGCACTCATGCTGGAACATTTTCTTTTATGGCTTACAAGATTAATGGGCGTACGGCATCTCTTACCGCATAGGTCACAAGTGAAGAACGAATCATTGTTCTGAGGTGCGAATCAGCCGCTGAGACAGGCTTTTAGTGTTTCAACCTCTTTAACAAACGATTTTGATGTCAAAAAATGTGGTGGAAGAAGAAAAAGCATGTCATAATCTGACGTTCTAAATGTGTGTTCTAAATGCATAGAGTAAGTAATCACTACGTTCTATCTAAATGTTTGATGAAGGCCGAGGATGAAATAAAAATATGAACGAATTGCTTCAAAAACATGGATGTGCCAACGTATTCACGGTTCCCGATGGACTTAGAGAACTCATGTCTGATATCACACGCGAGGTATGTTCAGGACTATAGTTGTTTATATCTTACTACATAAAATACAGCATGAATTTCAGTTGTGTTTCAGTGTTACAGAGGATCAATAAGAATTTGTTGAATATTTGCTTTCTGGCAGTACATGATTTTATCTAGGAATATTTGTCGATAAAAACTTGCTCCCATCAAATAGTGAGCCATTTGTTTCTAGCAGTAGGAAGTACGATAAATATAAATATACAAAAATATTTGCCTCGCTGCGGAGATCAAATCCGCAGCCTCATGTTTCACAGCCGCCGCCTAACACAATGCGCCACGGAGGATGTCTGTAAACTCATGGATAACAAAAAAATTATACCACGTTCGAAATAAAGTCTGCATACTGGGAACATTAGCTCAGCCGAAAGGCGTAGCCAGCAACATTCTAATGTCACAGGCCTTGAACTTTCAAAACAAAGCCTCGTTGCGTAACTTTTATCTGAATCTACATGAAGTGGAACGCAAGATCATGTAGTGGCAACCAAAAGTTTTGTCAATTGTCACGATTTTTATTATTAAACGGTTTTATTTAGCTCACCCGTTTGTTTGGGTCAAATTTAGTAATTGAAATTTAATCCTCTTTTCGTTAACCGATTGATCTGAAATTTGGTATACGCCTTTGATTCTGGTGACAATATAATTATCCATATTCAATATTATTGTGAATCCAAGATGGCCGCCGCTACACGATGGCGGACAACTTAGTTTTTTTCAATCCCATCTGTAAGGGATGAATATAAATGCTAGACTTTTTCTTGGTTTTATTGGCGATAGTAATAGTGATTACAAAAAAATTATAAGTAACGTGTTAACTCTCTGGGAGAACGGTGTGGACTGTTTGTACTTTGTAGTAGTTCGGCGTGCGGCTGGCTCGGCGTAGCGGACCCCGCACGGTTCCTCCGCGGCGCTCCCGGTGTCAAGTGGCGCCGATCCCCGACGCGCACCCCCTTAGTCATCCATGTGGGTTTTTATCATTCTGTCGCTAACACTCTCCACCCCAGTGCTATATTTAGCACTCCATACCAGTGGGTATTTTAGCGACGCGGGTTGCTGATCGTTGTAGCACGTTCGAAGCCGTTTTTACTTCAACTATTCTTACACGTCCATCTTTTCCAGCCATTACTCGCTGAATAACGCCTTTAGGCCATGTATTCCTGGGTGCATCAGGATCAGCAACTATCACCAAATCTCCGATGCGCAGTGGGTTTGATTCTTGTTGCCATCTTTTTCTGGGAAGCATAGTAGGCAACACTTCCTTAATCCAACGCCTCCAGAACATGTCGGCCAGCATCTGAGATATTCACCATTGTTTTCTCAAACACAAATCGGCCATGTTAAATGTACCTATTGTTGGTGAATTCGATGAAGAGCCTAATAAAAAATGGTTCGGTGTTAATGTTTCGTTCGAATTAGGCTCTACTGTTACGTGTGTTAATGGGCGATTATTGACAATTTGCTCTACTTCAGCCAACAGAGTGATGAGTGTATCTTCTCGCGGCGCTCTTTCTTTCAGCACAACTTTCAGGCACTGCTTGACTGATCGGATAAGTCGCTCCCAAGCTCCACCCCAGTGGGGGCTAACCGGAGGAATGAAATTCCATGTTGTCCCATAACTAATCGCTTCAGCTTGTAAACCGCTTCTATCCAAATTGAGTGTTGCTCTCTTAAGTTCGTTATCTGCACCTCGCAAGTTGGTTCCGTTATCGGAATATATGAATTTGGGCCATCCTCGGCGACAGCCATACGTCTGAGAGCCATAATCAAGGAGTCCGTTGTTAATGTCGGTACTAATTCTATGTGAACGGCTCTTACGGTGAGACACGTAAATAAAACTCCATATCTTTTTTCTTTTCGCCTGATCACCGTTATCTCCATAGGGCCAAATAAATCAATCCCACAATGAGTGAAGGGGCGCAATCCATGCGCCATTCTGGCGTTCGGTAAGTCGCCCATCCTGGGTGGGCATGGTTGAGCTTTTCTTATTCGGCAGAACATACACTGTGAAGCTACGGTCCTTACTGTAGGTCTAATTTTTATAATCCAATATGTTTGCTTCAGTTCATTAACCACAGTCTCATTGAAGCCATGTGCTGCTTTAATGTGATAATATCGTACTATAAGTTTTGCTATGTGATGGCGACCATCCAATATAATTGGTTGCTTCATGTTTAGTGGGACTTCTTGTGCGGCATTAATACGGCCACCGACGCGAAGTATTCCATATTGGTCCAAAAATGGCGACAAAGTCAGCAATTTACTTTTCTTATCGATATTTCCATTATTTTTCAAGTTGGCGATATCTTCAGCGAATGTTTGCATTTGAGAGTATAGCATCAACAATCGTTCCGCTTTGTCCATTACGTCGCCGTCGATTTTAAATTTCTGTTTTTTACATTTGGCGACGAACATTAGTACGTTACAGGTTGATTTTAATAAGCGAAGCCAGGATGAAAATCGCATAGAGTCAGGAACAGCAGGCAAACATTTTTCAATAACGTGAGTAGTCATGGTAAATTCTAGGTCTTGTCGATCAATATCGGTCAAATGTCTGTCAGTCGGCCATTTGCTATCGTCTTCCTGTAGAAATTCCGGCCCGTGGAACCATTCATTTTCCAATGTGGCTAAGTTGCAGGAATCTCTGGTGGCCAGATCGGCAACATTTATGTTGGTAGGTATGTATCGCCATTCATTTTGTTTTGTTAATTCATCTATCTCTCCTAGGCGATGCGCAACAAATGTAATTGCGCGTATTATTCCTTATCCAGTGTAACACCACAGCTGAATCGCACCAAAAATATTTTCGGGACACATTAATTTTGTGTTCTTTGATCAATGTGTCTACTAATCTTGCGGCGTGAAGAGCGGCTTGTAATTCTAGGCGCGGTATTGATAAGTACTTTACCGGCGCCACTTTGCACTTGCTAGCAACAAATGCGACACAATATCGTCCGTTCTCGGTCCAACGCAAGTAAGCTACGGTGCACATCGCCTTTTTTGAAGCGTCGCTAAATGCGTGGAGTTCCAGGTTCGAATAAGATGTTGTGACGTCATTACAAATAGTTCCTTCGTTTGAGCACGTCGATTGTTGCTCTTCCCGGGTTTGCGTAGTCGCTTCGCAGAGGAGAGTGTGGGGCTGATTACTACTCTTGTGGTTTTTTCTTGCGGCTATCTTGTAGTGTCTAGGTATACGAAGTTGATTAATGATTTTGAGAAATTCCAACCACTCGATCCACTTGACATAGATATTTTCAGGTATTTCTTCATCCCATCCTAGTTGCAGCCGCCATACATCTTGTATCATCTTTCCTTTAATGGTGAATGGAGACAAAATATATCGAAGATTGACATCAGGACTTTCAACATTTGTCTCTTAGTGGGTCGGGTCTCTCCTGATATTATGTTCGCTGGTATTTTCTTAAACGAGACATCAAATGCTAACAAATCTGCTTTGGGATACCAAATCAATCCAAGTGTACGTTCCCCTTGACTTTGCTGTTCAATTTGGAATCTTACTGCAGAAGGACCAAGGGCTTCTTTTGGCAGGCTATTCAATACCGCCTGACTATTGCTCGCTATGTTTCTTAATTCGAATCCTCCTTGCTTATGTATGTAAATGATGTCTTCAACCATCTTAATAGCCATATTTTCACTTTCAATGCTGTCAATGTAGTCCATCCATATAATGTTGTTTATGAATGGCGAGCACAGCGGCCGGCAAAGATGACTCATACTGTTGAGCGTTTTTATTTTTAATATATTGGGCGATAAAGGGCGAACAATTAGCACCAAAAATCAGTGACGTCATAGTATACGTGCCAATAGGACCCGTATGATCTTGTGTATCTCTCCATAGAAATCTCAAAGCAACTTGATCTTCAGGTAGGATTTTTATTCTTAAAAACATGTCGCGTATATCTCCACTTACGGCTATTCGGTTCTCTCGGAATCTCAACATTATACCGAAGAGAGCTATAAGTAGATCCGGTCCTTTAAAAAGGTAATCGTTGAAACAATTTCCGTAAGCTCTTGAAGCTGCGTCGAAAACGAGGCGCATCTTACTTTAATTAGGGTTGTCGACCCCAAAGTGAGGTAAATACTAGGTTCTAGGTGTGTCTTCGCAGCTAGTAAGTTTCTTTGCATAGTCATTGTCCAATAAATGGTTTATTCTTTCGGCATATCTTTTTGCGTAGTCCTTATTTTCCCTCAGTCTTTTCTCAACAGCTTTTAATCTCAACGGTGCAGCGGGGTATGAATTAGGCATTTTACAATTAATGTCCTTCCATGGTAGACCGACGTGCCATCTCCCATTCTTGAGGACGGCTGTATTTTCCAGACGTAATATAGCTTGATGATCCTCGGCATTTTGTCTAGGTTTGATGATGACGCCCATGGAATCAATGTTGAATGATAGACGTATCAGTTCCTCCAGACTTCGCAATAACTGATTATTGTCACAGCATTCCATCTTTGGGTTATCGTTAAGTAACAAAGCGGAGTAAGTTGCTGTTTCGGAGGTCGAGGCATGTTCGCGAAGTAAAGATTCGCGTATATAGCCATGTACACAAGCGCCTAGTTTGGTGCGTGTGATATACAGTCCATCGGTTTTTCCTTTTACTATTTGCAGTGGCATCAGCAGATGATAATTGTCTTGCCCAATTAATAGTTGAGGTTTGCATGTGTTCACATTAATAAGCTTTGTTATATTCGGCATGGAACACTCGTAACTCGATAAGTCAATTGACGTTACATCCTGTTTTGGTAGGTTTAGATTTTTGATACTGCGTGCTCGGATGTCGAAAACAGTTCCTTCTTTGTTTGATACTCCGAAGTCTACTATTTCGCTGACGCAATCTAAGGTGTTATTGTTCCAAGCACCACTCACGCGAATTGTTTGTTTTTGTCCACGGAGTCCTATTTGTTGCGCAAGCTCGTGACTTATCAATGAAACTGTTGAACCGTCGTCTAAAAGCGCCGTTGTGTTCACCACACCCTTAGGACCATGAATGTTGATGGATACAGTTTTCAAAAGTACTTTGCAGTGCGTCAAATTGATATTTGTCACTGTTGCATCTTCGGTCACGTCTGTGATATTCACGCTGTTTTGTGGCCGAGAGTTTTTCCACATGGGTGAATGTAACAAGCGATGATGCGGTCTTCCACAGTTATCTATATCGCATGCGGTAGCTGGGCATGTATCTCGATCGTGGCGCGATAGCAGGCACTTGTAGCAAATGTTATGACTCTTAACGTAGCGCCAGCGGTCGATGCGTCGTGATCTTTTGAAACGGTTGCAGTCGGTTAATTTATGTTCTGATAAGTGGCAGTATGAACACTTTGAGTGAGTGGCTTCCGTAGTTACTAGTACCGAGTTGTTCGCACGGTTATAGTTGTTGTTTTTGTAGTAGTCACTCCGGGCACTTATCATGTTAATATTTGCCGTTGTCGATATTTTCACTGCTTCTTCATTTAGAAAATCTGCTAAAATTTCCATGCGCGATTTCTTCCCCTCGGTGATCAATGGAAAACTGTAGTCTGACCACTTTGCTATGAGGACTACAGGTAATTTTGTCAGTATTATTGACACAATATTTATTCCTTGTAGATACTCGTCGCGTTTCACAGCTTTTACAGCAAATATGAAGTTCTGTATTTTTATGGAAAATGTTACGATATCCTTGTAATAATCTTGACTCATTGGATAGACCTTCTTAATGTCTTGTATTATTTTTGAGATAATGACGTCGGCATTTCCAAATCGTAGCTCTAAAGTTACCATTATTTTATCCGGATCGGTGGCACTAATTAGTAGAGCTGCCACGGCGTCTTTGGCGGGTCCACGAATACATTTGCGTATTCTCCAGAGATTTTCTTTTGTACTAAAGTTGCACACTTCCGTCGATTCTTCGTACGCATACTTGAATTGCAGCCATTCCATCGGGTCACCGGAGAATATTGGTAGGTCTCGCGGCGTGCTTATACGGCTCAATAATTTTGCGTTTGACGTAGTGTTTACTGACGTGGCGGCAAGGTCCTTAAGTGCGCTAGCTAGCATCTGAACTGTTCCATCTGAAGTACCTGGATGACACAGCTCATGTCGGTCGCAATTTTGTCGCCTTTTTGTAGACGTAACGTTAGCAGGGTTGGCAGTAAGATCCTTAAGTGCGGCATCTGATTCCTGAGCTGGATCACAAGTATCAGGGTTTAAAGTCCCTGATTCGCACAGCTTGCCCTCTTGGCGACCTTTGTCGTGGGTGGGCTGCAAATGCTCCAGTTCCGGTTGGCTGCTATCTAACCACCTCTCCACTTCACTATGCGTCTTTTCATATTGATGTTCACTAGTTTGTTCTTGAAAATCAGCTATTTCTATTGCCAATTTTTTGTCGACCAACTCCATTTGTATTCTTGCCTTTTCTTCTGCGGCACGTAATTTCAGCAAAGCTATTTGAGATCGCGTGGATGAAGATGTTTTCTTGGATATACAACTTTCAGCTCTAGTTGTTCCGCGTACTTGAAGTGGCTGTTGTTCGGCCTTTACGCTTCCGGTTTCGTTCATTTTTGCTTGCGAAGTTGGCTTCTGTGGTGAGTTCTGCTGGCTGGTCGATGCTTCGTCTTTGCAATTATTTTCGCGTTCCTTACGCGCGCTATTTCGCGTAATAACCATTAACGTTGCTGGTGGTATGCAGCGTATTCAATCCGGCTCGAAGGACCAATTTGTAAGGGTTGAATATAAATGCAAAACTTTTTCTTGACTTTATTGGCGATAGTAATAGTGATTACAAAAATTATATGTAACGTGTTAACACTCTGGGAGAACGGTGTGGACTGTTTGTAGTAGTTCGGCGTGCGGCTGGCTCGGCGTAGCGGACCCCGCACGGTTCCTCCGCGGCGCTCCCGGTGTCAAGTGGCGCCGATCCCCGACGCGGCACCCCTTAGTCATCCATATGGGTTTTTATCATTCTGTCGCTAATACCATCAATATGGGTATCAAATGAAATAGACTACAAGCCCGTGGCAAAAAGTGATGGGTCAAATGAACCACCAGGAGACCTATTTAGTAAGATACAGGGGCTTAAAATAATAATATTTAGCACTATGCCGTCACTTGTAAGCTGTCCGTCTGGATGCAGATGAGACTTCAAAAGTACAGGTAGAGGGTATATTTTGGTCATATATTTTTGTACGGCATTTCTACCATCGATAGATCCATGAAAAATAATAAGAAAACACGTAGTGCCGTACAAAAATAGTGCGCCACAAATTCAGCAGAATGTTAGATATTCCGGCAATTTTCTTGGTAAATTTGGTCATTTGATTTTATACGGCATCGTTTCCATACAATTTCAATACCTCTTCTAATCCATTATTCCGCAACGCCGTACAAAAAACACGCGACAAGGAAGAAAAATCGGCGGTTGTAACCCACTTCCCTTCGGTGGTCAGGGGGGTGATATGACGCAACATGAAATTAATTTATATTGAAAGTATTTTAGGCATAGATAACATTTTTGCACATGCCATAAATTTTTTTGGTCCAAACTTCTGTAGGGCGAAAAACACTCTCGAAAAATCCACGTAACTATATACTTTAAGTTGATATTTAGTATGAAAATTTTTGGACGGCATTTAGATTATTTATTTGTTTTTATTGCAATAGTCCATAAAAAGTCAATTCCATACAAATCTCAATGTTCATATTGATAAAAAGTTGTGATATGGAATATATTGTTAAGTGGTCGCCATGAAAAATTTAATGAAAAGTTATTAAACTCGTACTCCGTATCAGCCCATATACGAGTACCTCCCACTGCAAGGCACGAGCCTACTGTAGAATAGGCCCGTGCCCTGTAATCGTAATCTCGATTGTAGAATCTAGAGTGCGATTGAGAGTGATTAGGCCGTATAGTCCACTATGCTGACCTAGTACGTGTTGGTACTCGTACTATTGCTATATTTTAAGAATATTTTATTTGTTCACTACCTACATTAGTTGCTTTTTTTACTATTTTATTATACATACTTTGGAAAAGAAATAAGATGTTACATATTTTGTTTCATTGTTTTATGTCACTAAGGAGACCACCCTAATCATTTATTATTATTTATTGAAATTGTGCAATATGGTGTCCAGACATTGCCTAGCAAATTTCACCTCCTCAAATTCTCACAAAATATATCACGCAAATTGTGTCGTATTATCTTGATAAAAAGTACATTTTAGAATGTCACAGAAATGAGATCATGAATTTGTCTAACTTTTAAAAAATTTCGATAACTATATGTACAAAAAAAACGGAGTAAAATATTTAAAAATTACAACATTCTTTGGGATTTTTTATTATCGGTATCAGCCCATATTCCGTCCCCCCGGCAGGGCACGGGCCTCCTCCACAATCGAGAGAATGATTGAGAGTGATTAGGCCATATAGTCAACCACGCTGGCTTAGTGTGTGTTGGAAGACTTACATACCATAGAAATTCTTATAAATCGCTATAGTATGCAGGTTTCTTCGTGATGTTTTCCTTCACCGTTTTAGTGCGTGGTGATTGACTATCAATACACTCATGACTCCGAAAAAGCAGAGGTGTGCTATGGGATTCGAACCTGTGACTTTTACGATAATATGTGTAAATATCATAAAAGTCGATCGTATTTTAGACTTTATTTCCCGTTAAAGGGCATAAATATCAAAGTTAGGGCAGTTGACGGTTCCTATTTGTTTTTCATTTTTGTATATATATCAATAAACATCAGAAAATAATAAAGAAAAAAATATATGTCCATGTATAAAGTACATTACATCGAAAATTATTCAAAAATATGAATACTGAGATCGATAGTTTTAAATTTTTGGATATAATATACCCTCAGTTTCGCTTTAAATAGACGGCATAATGATTAATACATATGAACACTTGTTCTCTTCGAAAATATGTTAATGCCGTACAGTATCAGATGACCATAAAGTTACCCCTGAAATGGTAGTGTCATTTTAGTCAGCAAAAAGTTATGATCTACATAAAAATGTACAGCATCATTTCTTCTCGATTCATTTACCTAGGTTCTATTTAAAACAACAATAATATTCATAAAGTTGCTGTATTTCATTAACCTACGATAGTTTAGACTTTACAAGTAATATGAAAAAAGTCGTATTTTGTTTTCCTCTCAATTTCTTTTAGAACATTTTTTATTGAATGGCAATGTTATATAACAATTGTATTTAGCAATATAATGTTAAAAAAGTAGTTGCCGTACAGGATCAAATGACCTTACAGCTTTCAGGGTTAGATTTATGATAAATTTAGATATTTTTGATTTTATACATTCAAATGAACTATATTTTTTGACGGCATGTTTTTAAATAGTTCTTTTGAGTGCTACATAATGTTATGAAACTGATGCCGTACTGTTTCAAATCACCTCCCGGACCACTGAAGGGGAGTGGGTTGCAACCGCCGATTTTTTTCCCTTGTCGCATAGTTTTTGTACGGCGTTGCGGAATAATGGATTAGAAGAGGTATTGAAATTGTATGGAAACAATGCCGTATAAAATCAAATGACCAAATTTACCAAGAAATTTTCCGGAATATCTAACGTTCTGCTGAATTTGTGGCGCACTATTTTTGTACGGCACTACGTGTTTTCTTATTATTTTTCATGGATCTATCGATGGTAGAAATGCCGTACAAAAATATATGACCAAAATATACACCCTCTCCCTGTACTTTTGAAGTCTCATCTGCATCCAGACGGACAGCTTACAAGTGACGGCATAGTGCTAAATATTATTATTTTAAGCCCCTGTATCTTACTAAATAGGTCTCCTGGTGGTTCATTTGACCCATCACTTTTTGCCACGGGCTTGTAGTCTAAAAGGGCTTGTCAAGTAAAATTCAGTGCACTATACAAAATTAAAATCAAAGATGGCCACGGCTACAAAATGGTGGATAATGTATTATTCAATCCCATCAATATGGGTATCAAAATAAAGGGCTTGGTAAGTATAATACAGTATACTATACAAAATTACAATATGAATCTCCCACCCAAGTCAAGAACTCAACGAATTGAATAGAATGAGAAATAAAAACTAAAAACATAAAATAAAAAAGTATTTTTTTTTTTAAGTTTAACGGTTTTATATTGCAGATAAATGTACTAAACGGTAATGATTTTATTTTAGTTTAATCAATGCATATGTTTAAAATTATTTTTTAGCTTTTAGTACATTTATCTGCAATATAAAAGGGCTTAACTTAAAAAAAAATTTTATTTTTTATTTTTGTTAACTATTCTCGACGCTACGTCGAAATATGTTGGCTGATAAGCCATATATATGATAATATATCACAGCTATATGGATTTTAAAGGATATTGCCGAACTCCTTACCCTTCCTTTTTTCAAGTTTTATCATCCATCTTCAGTGCTCAACGTTTGAACATATACCACCACCAGAACGGAATTTTATTTTACAAAAGTGACACCAATACACTTTTCCCCCTATATAGTAGACGACTACGATTATTTGTTCGTCCACTATCGCCTGCCATTCCCCTTATAAACCATAAGGTTCCTTCACATAAAATATACAAATCTTCATTAAGTGGGTGCCTTATGTTTCATTCTCCATTTCAAATGGTTTTCATTTCAGGTCTTACGAGATCAACCTCCAAAGATCTTCGATTACATAGCCAACTATCTCTCAGTATTACTGATCACTCGTGAACATGGGATCCTTGCTGTAAGGATCCTGGACGATCTATGCGACTGCAAGCCTTCTTTGTCCGAACATCTTCTTCAGATTGGTGTCGACAAGAACCAAGTAGATGCGCTCTCTCAAATCATTAAAGAAGAGATAGAAAGCGTTGAACCGGTAGAAGGCAAAGGTAAGGTATAATGGCACCTGGGTGGCAGAAATTGATTACCTCCTGTCAGTCATTGCATGGTGTTATAAAAGATGGTGTAACCGTTCTCAATCGTACTCTCGATAAATATGATATTAAAGAAATAATATTTGAAAATTAGAAATTTTAGAGTAATGAACATTTACATTTTTAAGTATTATCACCACTTTTCGTACATAAAACCAATTGGAATGACTAACAATATTATCAGATCTTCGGTGTTTCAAACAACAAAATTGAATAACATAATTGTTACAGAAAAAGTAAAAGAAACTCAAATTATGAAGAGAATTTTAGCTAAAACAACTCTTGATGAGGATATGTCCGCCAGAGTGTGCCAAGTTGCCAGGAACACATACCGTGACTATTGGTACCGTAAGAAATTGATGGAAAAGGTAAATATTACGAGAATGTATTCCAAATTATCCAATTCCACGTAAAAAGAAAGAAAGAAAACCGATTTATTTGTCACAGACACACAAAATAATAGCATAGAAGTGATATCAAATTATAATTAACTACCTACAAATTATAAAACAATAACTAACGAATATTTAACAATGATAATACAATTGTATAATATTGATTTAGTTAGTCTTTGATACTCAATGATTCATGCGACTGCCATCGACCTTACCACATAGTATATTTTACATACTAAGAGACCTTACTTTCATTCTTTAAACCCTTTATTAGACAAACAGATATCCATTATTTCTAATTTAGTATAACAGAATAAGCGCTTCTAATTTTCTTCTATTTTCCATTTTAATATTAGATTTCGTTGTCATTCGCATATGTAACATACGCAATTATAATATGCTATTGTATTATATGTTTTAGAGTCTAAAAGTGCAACCCAACGAAGCCTGGGAGGTAGCAGCCGAGCGGACTTTACAACTTTATAAAAAAACTAAACCATCTTTCAGCGAACTTACTAGAGCAACTGAGAAGATCCAGGTACCCACACCATAATTTAAAACTTTCCATATTTTCTATACGTATTCTGATTTAACTGCAAGTATAGTAAGAATAAGTACTAATAAAATTAAAGTTAAAAATAATGAAAAGGTTATAAAATATAGAGGGCGTCGAAATATATCTTCAATTTATATGTACATATATCATTTTTAATTATCTACTAAATCTTATAAAAACAGCTTTTTTAGGCCGCATACCGAGGTTACTACGTCCGGAGGAATCTTCTCCGTCACTTGAAACCAAAGAAGAAGAAAAAATCTGGACCCAAAGTTGAACTACCTGGCCCGCCGCTAGATATCGCCGCCTCAAGAGAAATTGATCTTGGACCAGTCATTGTAAACGACAATACCATTTAATATTTATCATACGGTTCCATATAGCAGAAGTTACAACCTGACTAAATATTCATGCCGAATATATTATTATCTAAGTAGTTTAAATAACATAAACTATTAGAAAAGTTAATTAATGAACGTATCGTATCGTATCGTATTTTGTTTTTTATTTTATCGTTATTATTTCTGTTGCCTCTGCTTTTTCACCTGCTTTGTTTTTGTTTTTTATTTGTTTTCTCTTATATTCCCATTTGGTTCTTTTTATTAGTGTTATGAATTATTGTTATTATTCTTTTTAATATTTTTTCTTTACGTAGGAGGCAAGGATCTTGTTATCGTTGAATCTTTACCTATATGTGGAAGCTTGTAATTGGTATTTCTTTTATTTATGGTTGATATCCTATATTTTGTTAATTTATCTGTAAGCTTTCCTTAAAAATAAATAAATAAATAAATAAATAAATAAATAAGTATCACTTAGTAGTATTATTTTCTATTGAATACATAAAATGTGCATATATTTATTTATTTTTATTGCAATGAATGGCGAGACGAGCAAGCCTGATGGTAAGCGATACGACCGCTCATAAACAGTAGCAAAATTCTACTACGCTCGCCATCCTGAGACACAAGATGTTAAGTCTCAATATGCCCAGTAGTTACTCTGTAAATAACAAATAGCGTGTATATGTTATGGGCCAAGTGATTAATGCGGGCAGTATTCATAATGCCCGGGCAGTATGAATATTGCCGAGCCATATCGGGCCAATTGATAAATTACAATCTAAACTCACCTATTTATCACATGGCCCGGGCATTATGAATATGGCTACATGATGATCGGGCAATGTGATTAATAGGTGATTTTTTACGTGGTGCGCTGCCGCATTGTCGTATCTGCGATAGACCCATAAATTAGAAAGGTGGAATTGATCTGCTTATGTTTAGTTGTTTTTTAACGTCCGAAACATTATCTTCAGAAGAAAATTAGTGTACCCACTTTATGGATCAGTTAGGTCGACTGTGCCCCAAAACCGACTCGGAACACCCCGACTTCCCGTAGTCTTTTGGCTACCGAACCTAGAGTGTATATAAAAAGCCAACAAGTGTTTTAAGGGTTAGGTTGCTATAATAGATATTTCTCAGGAACGGTGCGTTACCTTTTCATGGGAGTGGTACCAGAGGAGCTGCGACACTCCCCCTCCCCCTCCACTCCTCCCAACCCGCCCCCTCGTGCTGCCCTATTCTAAATTCTACCACTTCGGCTCATTGTTTTGATTTTAATTCGCTTTACAGCACTCTGCCCAATAGGCACTTGGCATTATTCATAATGCCCGGGCAATGTGATAAATTGATTGGTTATAATCACATTGCCCGCTCTTATTGGGCATTATTCATATTGCCCGGGCATTATGAATAATGCCCGATTAATCACTTGGCCCATAACATATACATAGCGTACATGCCCGCAAATTATTATGACCAAATTCTGAATATATATATGTCTTTTTTTTTCAGACCCTAGCAGTGGTCTCATTGAATTTAATCGACGTTTTCCCAAAAAAATACATGAAAATAATCTTGTTCACTTATCACTCCTACAAATTTTCCAGAACGTAAAAGTACGCGAGGATGACGTCGGCTCATTATTCGACGAGACAACCACTCGGAAACTAGGACTCCATTACGACCCCAAGAAGACCATCACCCACTTGCCGAATGAACAGGAACAAATGGAAGACCAGCGCGCCCTGGCTGCAGCCCGAGAGGCACAGAAGAAATCTAGAAACACACTAGGCTCTGGTAAGGCTTGAATAATTATGAATTTAACTTAGGTAGAGGCTATTATTAAGGCGAGCACGAAGGAAAAAGAAAATAAGGTTTTTGCTTTCAAAATAAGCGTGATTATTCAAACACTGCCACCGAACATTGTCATGCTAATATTGCCACCGAAATGATATGATCAATAGTCATACATTTTAAACGCTGAATTTAATATGTTCAATTTATTTCTTTGCTTAATTTGCAATTCAAAACATCCCGTAGTATTTACTTATACCTCCTTCATTTTTTAGAGTTAAAAGATATAAACGGGAACCTATTACTAAGCCTCCGCTGTCCGTCACCAGGCCGTTCGTCACCAATCTTATAAATCGTGATAGCTTAAATTACAAATTATGTATTTCCGTTGCCGGTATAACAAAAAAAGAACAAAAAAAAAATTTATGCTATGGGAGGGTCCCCATACAGTAAACATGTGTTACCGTATTTTTTTTATTATGAATCCAGCTGCATCCCGCCGCTCTCGTACGTCAGGCCAGCTTAAAATGCCAGGCGAGATGCATGTACCAAGCGGAATTATTAAAGATCCGTCGCTTCACGGAGCTACTCGTGAGTCCACCGCTTCTGAACTGCACAAAATATCCTTCGCCGAAGTGAGTCAACTTTTTGATTTCCATCATTTCATGTAGGAGTATGTATGTGAGTTCTAGTGAAAGTGAAAAAAAGGTATTTTATCTCACTACTTGCTGTAACTCAAGCTCACCTATCAAGCTCAGCCCACTGTAGGTTCAGGCCTCTTCTATAATCGAGAATACGATTGAAAGTGGTTAGGCCATATTGTCCACCACGCTGGCCTAGTGCGGGTTGGCGGACTCTCCAAAGGTACTAAAGAAAATCATAGAAATTGTTTTAATTATTGTATTTAAACACTTTGTACAAATTAATAGTACAGGCGGACTTAATGTCTAAGGGCATTTTCTACCCGCCAACCTAAAGTTAGTGCAGAGGGACGGAAGTTGCTATGCAGGTTTCATCACTTTATTTTCCTTCACCGCTTAAGTATGCAGTAATTAACTCCAAAAGTCAGAGGTGCGCCCTCGGATTCCAACCCGCAACCACCGTGTCAGGTCGTAACGGACCATGGCGTGGTGACCTTTTGGCATCCAACAGGTCCCCACGTTGTAGCTCATTAGTAAAGTTGTAGTAAATAGCAGCTTATTTTTAATGCAGGTACCCTTAACTTTAATCTATGGTCGATTACAATCAAAGCTACTTCGACGCAGGTACCTCCAGAAGTGATTCCAATTGAATCAGACGAAATTAGAGAGGTCGTAGAGGATTTTACTCCCGATGTAGTGGAAATAAAACATGAGTCTGATACGGAGGCAGTGCCAGAAGTACCTGAAGAGATACCAGGTAAAGACATCTTAATTTTATAATATTATAGTTAAATCTCATTTCATTTCATAGGATCTTTTTATGAAAATCTCCTGGATTCTTAAACATTTGATCGTTAAACCAACGGTTGAATGTTTCAAAACATCTCGGTTCGATAATTAGTTATGAAATAAATTAGGCACCTATACGATAAGTATGATTTTAATATGCGCTTTGCTATCAGATATTTTAATATAAACATATTGTAAATTGAGTCAATTACACAGATAATGTCACAAACATCAACTAATTAATCAATAAAAATGTATTCCGTAGTCACAGAGAATACGACCAAGGATCTTTTCCCTACACATTATGACACACTGCGGCTGTAATATAATTGATGAATTTATGAGGCACTGTTGTATCTAGGTTTCAAGGACATTGTAGCCACAGTAACTAATGGATATATTAAGACTTAACATCGTATGATTCATGATCGCAAACGAAGTAAAAGGCCAAGCATCGCTATGTAATTCAAGGTGTTGTTTGGTTGTGAGGTTCATGAGCGGCCATTCTTACCATCAGGTGAACGGCATGCTCCTCTCACCATTCAATGCAATAAAAAGGCAAAAAAACTTGACAATGAGCTAGTGACATGTCATGTCATGGTGTGGGGTACGGTGTAAGAGTTTGAGATCCTAATGGTTAAATTATCGCAATTGTTCAAGATCGGAGTGAAGGTGAAGGTGAAAGTGTACCAACAGCATCACTTGCATCGTCCGCCCCCGATACCGCCAATACTACTGACGGTGAAGACACAGGCGAAGATATAGATACAGCTGACGAAGGAGAGGAAGAATAGAAAAGGAGAAATGGATTTTACCATATTAATTGAACAAAAAATTAAAATTATTTAAAAACAAATATTGAAGGAGATTCGCTATAATGAAAATACTTATTTGTTTTAACCGTATTTATGATAATTCATCGTAACCAACTAGATTGTCTCAAATTACAAGTTAAATAAATATATTTTATAAATATGGATGATCTATTGCAATCACAAATTAAAGGTAGTTGTGAGTTAGCTCTGCCCAATGGACTTAAAGAACTAATGTGGGATATTTCTAGAGAGGTTTGTAGCTAGTGTCAGCCTATATACGTTCCACTGCAGGGCTTCCTCTACAACTGTAAGTACGATTGAGAGGGGCTAGGCCACATATTCCACCACACTGGCCTAGTATGGGTTTGATAAGTAAACGCTCCCATTTCCAACGATCATCGGTACTCTCAATTGTGAACTTACTTCATGTCAGCGCTTTCTTAGTCGATAAGAAATAGTCATTGCAATAAAATTGTTTTTAAATTTGTTTCATTAATTTAAGGCTATTCCTTAAAACGTAAAATATAATGTCTTCTCAACAGGTCTTAAGAGCCCAACCACAAGACATATATGATTACATCACAAAATACCTATCAGTATTGTTAGTAACGAGAGAAAACCTTACCGTTGCTGCCAAAGTATGCGATCAAACTTGCCTTGCTCCTTGTCATGAAGCATTGGAATACAAACTTAGAGATATCGGACTTAACGATGCAGATGTTGGTATAGCCAAAAAAGTTATTATGGATCACCTTGGAACTAAAGGTACTGAAGATATTATAATTTTACTTATATAATCTCCAAACGATAAAATGGTTCCACGGATATTAAAAAACTTAGTTAATTATTGCTTTCTCAAAAATGCATGACATACTATCGTTATTTGGTCTCCGATTTTGTTTTGAATAAGTACATGTATTTATATATTTATTTATGTATCTAGTATATGTTATGTTTGTTAATTTCTTTTTTCTTTAGTCAATTTTTATCTTACTTGGTACACTATTGACTGCCCTCTCTTTTTTTCCATCTCTTACTGTCCATCCCAAGGTAGTCGGTAAGAGATTGCCTCGAGCGATACGACCGCCTTTTGTACCACTATGTAATATAATGTTCTGTAATTAAGTTAACATAGTGTTCAATAAAGCATTTAAATAAATAAAATAAATAAATAAATAGAAAATATAAGTTTGGAACCAGGTAGTAACTTGACATTTATCCGTTGATTAAAAAGTCGACTGCGGTCTATATCTTCTCTCTGTACTGAAATATTAGTGTGATCATGTTTATTCGTCCATATAAAAACTAATTTTAGCCAGAGTCAACGAGGCAAGCCTCCTACTGAAATTAATGAAGAAGACGAGCATAGATGAGGATATGTTGCCGGCGGTACAGAATGCGGTGCGCTCAGCCTTCTACGAACACCATGCGTACAAGAAAAATGATCTTGAAGTAAATATTTCTTGAGTTGTAAAAATAAAAAAGTCTTAGTAATATTTGTAAAAACACCAAAGTATGATTAGTATTAGGTTTTCAAATAAAAACGTATTAATTATGTACATTCATAAAACAATGAGTCTGGTCTGTTGTTTTAAGAACAAAAATCATAAATTGATGCTGGATCCACGCTGCTTATTACAACAACTTGAATGATTTTCAGCTCTCACCAGATATTGAAGACGATGTGACAAAAGCGGCAAAACACACGTTAAAATTATATAAAGACACCGGTCCTACAAAAAAAGAGTTTAATCAAATGGCTACCAAAATACAGGTAGTTTTACAATATATTTTGGCTACATTCATCACGATCGTAATTATTAGCCACGATAAGTTCACAAAGATAAGCTTTTCTCAAGAATCTGGGGCCCTACTATATAAATCCGAAACGAAGTTCGAAACTTCGTGACGTTTTTCGTTTCGAAACCTACTCTGTAACACGAAATTCGAATCTTCGGATCGAAGAATGAATTATTCCAATATATCGGCAATACGAACATTTACAGAGTAGGTACATTCGTATCGTCACAAACTTTGTTCGTCCGAAGTTTCGAACTTCGTTTCGGATGAATATAGTAAATAAAAATGTAAATGTTCGGATTGCCGATATATTCGAATCATTCATTCTTCGATCCGAAGATTCGAATTTCGTGTTACAGAGTAGGTTTCGAAACGAAAAACGTCACGAAGATTCGAATTTCGGATTTATATAGTAGGGCCCCTGATCAGCGATCTGTCGAGGGGGCCTGAATCCAGCAATTTCTTACAAATTTTGTTGTAGTGTGATGAATAATAATGGAGTCATACATATATTTCATTAATTACTGGTTACCTTAAAAAACATGAAATCAGCCAGTTTTTTCTGACAAAACCACGAAACTAATATTTATAAACACAGTTACGGTTTTGAATCATTTCAATGTTCTTAAATACGTTCAAAACGATAAAGATATGATTTTGCGCATTTGAATTAAGTAAAAAATTATTGCTTCATATTGCAACATTGTATTACAACACAAAATAATATGCAAACGTGACTTATTAATTAATTAGTTTTAATTATTAAATCTTTCCTAATATATTCGGATTTCGAAATGGATTTTGACATGTCGCTTCACAAAAAAGTCTAAGACGAAATTTAAAATTGTAGATAATCATAGAAGTAAGACAAATTAATGAAACATAAAATCCAGTTTTAAAAATGATTCTACGATTTTTACCACTCACCTCTCCCTACTATATAAATCAGAAATTCGAATCTTCGTGACGTTTTTCGTTTCGAAACCTACTCTGTAACACGAAATTCGAATCTTCGGATCGAAGAATGAATGATTCGAATATATCGGCAATCCGAACATTTACATTTTTATTTACTACTAGCTGTGCCCGCGACTTCGTCCGCGTGGAATTGACCAAAAAAGTTAGTTTTTTATTTTTGTTTTTTGTATTTTTATTTAATAATAATATAATAATTATAGATTCGTTGGTGGGAGAAGTGGTGGGAGGCGCCCAACGTGACGGCCCAGTGGTGGCATGCGCGTGAGCTGCGCGCGGTACTGGATAGTACTTGGGCATTGCAACATTACTTTATTTTTCTAAAATAAATGTAGCCCAAGTTACTCCTTATTATATCAGCTACCTGACAAAAAAAGTCCCGTCAAAATCGGTCCAGCCATTTCAGAGATTAGCCGGAACAAACAGACAGACAGACAGACAGACAGACAAAAAACAATTAAATATCATTTTCGGCACAGGTATCGTGTATAATAACGATATGCAGTTGGACATTTTTTTTTATTTTCACTTTTAAAACAGACTTCAATTTTATTTATATGTATAGATGTATAGATATTCATCCGAAACGAAGTTCGAAACTTCGGACGAACGAAGTTTGTGACGATACTAATGTACCTACTCTGTAAATGTTCGTATTGCCGATATATTGGAATCATTCATTCTTCGATCCGAAGATTCCAATATTGTGTTACAGAGTAGGTTTCGAAACGAAAAACGTCACGAAGTTTCGAACTTCGTTTCGGATTTATACTGGGTGGAATCGCTTATCGTCCGGAAAATTTAATAGTGTATTGTGTATGTGAAATTAACGTTATATACGAGATTTATCATTAAAAACTACAAACTACCCCGTAAACAACATCAGTACAAGATAACCATATTATCTAAATCACCCTACACTTAAAAGTGCAACGACATGTCAATACTCAGGTGCGCGATTGTATGAGTCACGCCACACAACAGCTGACTGTCGCGCATCGACCTTGAACTTACTTTGCGCCTATTTATCGGTATTATTACTCTAAATATTACCATATAACATTTTGATTTATTTAGAATTTTAGTGTGTTAGGATCATTTAAGTAAATGTAGATGTTGGTAATTTGTTAAGATTTACATTTTAATTGAACATATTATTTTCATAACGTTCCTAATATCTTAGAAAAAGCTGCATATGTTTTTATTTAAACCTTTTATCAAAGTTGAGAATAGACGACTTCGCTGTGGAAGGTCACGGATTGTTGCATGATTAGGAAGTCTGAACTTACCATGATCGAGTAGCCTCGGATAAGTCTTTAAAATAGTTCTTGTGCTGGGAACTCGTGGATTCATCATTCATGATACCATTCCTACGCAAAGACTGCAGATGTTCTGGATCTGCATACATCCTTCTTGCATGACCCAAGTTTTCATTGGATCGAACATAGCATGTCATTATTGTCACATACTCACTGTTCGTGTAATCACTCATTTTGACCGCAAGAAACTAACCAATAACCAAAATAATTTCGTACAACGTCACTCGGTACCGAATTTCGCACGACTGAGGAATCAGGAAGTGGCAAGATCCCTGGAAGGTGTCGGCGGCGCGGGAGCGGGCGGCGCGGTGCGGCGGCACGCTTTGTACTTGCGCTTGCGGCGGCGCGGCGGTGAGGGCGGCGCGATCAAAGGATTTTATTACTTAGATTTAGAAGTTTCTACTCGAATTCATATTGTATAAAGTAGGGTAACAATAATGTGTATTTATGAAGATTTTTTTCATTTATGTCATCTTTCTCTAAAAAACGTTGTTTTATGAATAACTTATTCTAAATTAGTAACTAATAGTGGTAAATTAATTTTACACTACATGTCCAATGTACAGATTCTGGCTCTCATTGCACAGTAGTAGGAACCGGAAGTAGTTGGTTTTATTATGACGTAATTGTACAATATTATTATTTTTACATTAAAAAAAATGTACTGTTGTATCATTTTAGACTTTTACTTGATTTAATGTATTATGGGTTTTTTGCCTGAAATAAAAGCATTTTTTTTTTTATAAACAAAAAAATTAAAATAAGTATGCCAAAGTGTTCTAAATCATGTACTTGCCATGCACAATTTTTTTCGTGACGATAAGCGATTCCACCCAGTATAGTAGGGCCCCAGTCTTCAAATACCTAAATAACGATAAAATAAATATACAGAATCGATGTAGTACTGATTACTGAAGCAGTGTTAAATTTTGCTGTTTAAATAGTGATAAATAAGTAACAGATTTTTTTAAACAGTTGTTTCTTTTTAGTGTTTATTTACAATATACGAATAAAACGATTTATTACAGTCGGCGTACCGGGCTTACGGAGTAAGGCGGGAAACGTGTAAAAACCAATTAAAGAAAACAGAGAAAAAAGACAAATCATTGAAGATAAAGGATGCCATGTGTGTGGAAATAAAGGTAAACTAATTAAAAAAATATAAGACGTCAAATCAATTCTGAAATAATATAATTTTGATTCTACAATTTATTTTAAATTATTCTTATTAATTGAATTTTACAATGAATAAAACCGTTTTGCACAGGAACCGGAGAAAGCAGTAAAACCCAATAATCGCGCTAGTAAGTACAAAAGCTATTCTATGAAAATATATCCTACCTTTATAAATTTATATACAATCAGGAAGTAATATAATAATCTAATGTTACGTCGGTACGATTACGAATTCATTTGTTCTTTTTAGGTGTGACGACAGAATCTTCGATATCGCTCGCTGGATCGTATGTAAGGCTACCGAAATATACACCTTATTCCGCCCACGATGTTCATTTCTATGACTACGAAGAGGCGTTTGAAATGTCGCATTCAGGTACCAATGTGGTAGAAAAAAATATAGATGAAACAAAAATATAAAATTTCAAGAGCATAAACTTCAAATAGTTGATAATAAAATGAGCTTCGAAGCGTTGACTATTGATGACGATGTCTTGGAAGCTGATGATGAATCTGAAGGGTCAATTGAAGAATCAATTCATCCGGAAAGTGAAGAATATGTAGGAAGTAATATGGATACAGTAAATGGAACTGATAAATTCAGTAGAGTCGGTGAAATTGGTGAAATGATAGAGGCAGAGAATGAAAATAAAAAATATAAACTGAATCAAATTGATGAATTAGCAGAAGGTGAGAAGGTAACAGATATTGATAAAACATCAACAACGGAAATGGATAATGTTAGAGTTCATAAGGCTGCTGATCAGCCTGAATGTGATATAGTAGGCAATGATGAAATTATTGAAGGAGAGGAAATAAATAAAATGGATAAAGTTAGAGGAACTGATGAAATTTCAAACGAGGAAGAATTTATTGAAATTGCGGAAATGACAGGTGGTCACGGAATGTATGAAATGGACGCAGGACATAATTATTCGATGCATCTATCAGAAGACGTGCTTGCTATGAGTGGGAGTAGCGATGACGATTACGGTATCACATATGATTAAAACGCAAATACCTATATAACTATTTGCTTCTTTTTAAAACAAATATACTTGTTATTAGCATGGTATTAGTATATGAAAAAGTTGTTTTTATTTTAATGCCTAATATACTGGTACTTTTTAAAAGTATTATTTTCATTATGAAGTTTATTTTGAGGACTCAATTAATTTAGATGTAGGTTTGACAAAAACATTAGGTTTTTTAATAAATTTATTCAATACAGGCCTTATGATTAATAGTAGGACGAAATTATATATTTTGTATAACATACATATTTTTGGTCAATAATATAGTTTTTATAATATAACCTAATTAATCTAGGTATCCTAAAACCTACGTACGTGTGGGATAAAACAGTGCTCTCTACATTTTTACTACATTAGATAAATGCTTTTATATATCTGAATTATTTCAGCTGCATCGACAACAAACTTAAATTATCCAACAATTTACCTTCAACAAAAACAAGTATTGAAAGTATATGAAATGTTATGCCGGCAACATGTAGACGCTAATATTATTGTGTATAAAATATTAATAATAATCAAAAATAGAACCAAAAAGTCATCTAAATTAATATTGCACGGTCTATTTTATTGATGTTTTTTTTTTGTTTAAATACCCACGGTCCAGGGATGGTATATATATGGATACCATAGGTCTCTTATTCATTACCGAGCTGTGGACTTATACAGTTATAAAAGCCCGCAGTTGGGTTTATATACTTATATAGACCATGGATTTATATAAAATTAAATGTAAGGATATGTAGTGTGAACCTTTCATAATATCTGCCGCCGCCATTAAAAATATGTATCTAACAAATACATACAAAGTTGAAGAAACTGTTAAAATAAAATTCCAAAATATAGTATAGAAATAGCACAGAGTATTTAAAATTATTACTAGATTACTAATTAAAGAAGCTTATGCACTTAATGTCGAAATAAAGGCTTGCGTATTATTTACAGATATTAGTATAGTATATTAAGTGCGTGGTGGCCTGTTGGTAAACGGACTAGACGCGACTGCCAACATGTTCACGGTGGTCGCGGGTTCGAATCCCAGGGCACACCTCTGACTTTTCGAAGCCATGTGTGTATTGACAGTCAATCACCACGCACTATAACGGTGAAGGAAAACATCGTGAGGAAACCTGCATACCATAGCGATTTATAAAAAAAAAATTCTATGGTATGTAAGTCCGCCAACCCGCACTAGGCCAGCGTGGTGGACTACATGGCCTAACCACTCTCAATCGATTACGATTGTAGAGTAGGCCCGTGCCCTGCAGTGGGACGTATATGGGCTGATACAGTATATTAAATTGTTTTTTACAAACATTGAGATTACTTGATCTTTTTTGTATTTCTTTGAATTATTTTTATATTGTACTTCATAATCAATATACCATATATTATGTCAATTGACGATATCAATATTGAGATGTTTTGCAATTTTTTTAAGCATAATAATTGTTTAGTCATGGAACAGGGAGGTCACTCTATAGAAACGATACGAACTTGGAATGTAAATGTAATCACGCAGCCTTTTACATCAGAAATCACAAGATTTACAAGTAATGAAATATCATATTATAATGTCAGAAATCACAGCAGTTTTCAAGAAAATCTTATATTACGTTGTGATAGTTCGCTTACAACGAAATTAAACTAAGTCAACTAACAACAAAACGTTAGACTAGCGGAGTAATCTATTATAATAAATTAACATAGTTGTTCGATATACCTTAATATTATGCGAAAAAATCTTATTTACAAACATTTATTACATATGATTAAAATAGTCGAAAATCAATTTAGCTAGATGGATTAACTAAACGCAAAACAGAGGGCGCTGAATAAATTTTCACTCCGACACCGACATTTTTAAATTGAGCTATCAAATTAGAGATCTTGTAACTAAAGCTTTGGTATAGTCCAAATTTTTATTTTGAAAACAAAATACAAAAAATAAAAACTCCTCGTGCTGTCATGGTTGAATTAAATTAAATAGATCCTAGCCTAAATGGTATCTACGCCCCCGATCAGCTTGTTTCCATATTCACTTAGCACCTGGAAAATAAATACATATTATTAATACACCCAATTTTAATATCTGTGAAGATAGTCGCGTTTTTTGCTTTGAAGATGATGAGACACATGATGGTGACACTAGCAGCATAAAGCCTTGACTGTTGGGTGTTATTTATTATTTATTAACAAGTAAGGATGGAAAGAGGATAGAGATAACTACAGTGGGACAATAAAAGTTGATGTATGTATATAAGTATGACTCTATGACGAAATCCGTGGTACGGTATATTGCGGGAATTTAGAGTTTCACAGAAACTCCCATTTCCCGCTACCAGACAATTTTTCACGCGAACCTCAAGTTAGTTTCGGTTCTGGATGTTGAGACCTAAATCTATATATTTATATTTTTTTTTCTTTCTTTCTTTCAACTCGAGGGGCTATAATGCCTCCTCTACAAACGTGGAACGCACGGCTTATGTCGTTCTACTTGGCGATCGCTACATCCATCCGAAGACGACGTCTGCTGATGCATCTGTTGTCGTGTGGAGAAGGCATAAGACGAGTCTTAAGTTGTATTTCAGAGAGAGATACAAGAGTTCATAGTGTATGAATAGGATGAATGTTAGGTCACCTTCTTCCTCTTTTCCTTCCTCCAATTAATTTAACTTTCTGATTAATTTCGTTGAAGGTTAAAGACAAGTTACACATTCGCGGAGACTCGCCGAGCTTCAATGCACGTTGTCATTACAATGCGTGCTACTGTTGATCCTGGCTTACAGGGGTTACAGTGGTGAGTGTGAGAACTGGTTTGTTTTGTGTTGTGTTACCTTATAAAGCAGTATGTAGTGATGCCTGTTGGAGAGCGAGTGCGGCCGCTGCGCGCGCAGGTGTCGCACGGCGCGCGGCACGTCGGCGCCGCCCGCCGCTAGCGCGCGCGCGCACACGTCCAGCGCGATCACCACCGCCGACCTGCCAGCTCCCGACGCGCATGTTACTACGCACGGCCGGACGCCTGCACACACATACATACATAAACTCACGCCTTTTTCCCAGAAGGGGTAAGCAGAGGTGCCAAGACACCCACATTTCGCCTTGAACAAATACATATAGCGTACATGACGATAGTCCTACCGGTATTAACACCAGTGCCGTTCTGGAGAGAAATCGGTAACCCTGGGTGGTATAATTTACGCCCGAAGCAACCTATTTACTAGTCAATTTTAAAAATAAAGGCAATAGTATACAATGTCCTTTTCTTTCTGGTACCTTTGGTGACCGATCAATTTTAACAGTATCTCAATAGCAGCTACGACTTTCTAACAAAACGCAGAGATTAATGAGCGTTTACACCTTGCGCGCAAAGTCAACTATAGGTATTTCTTCGTTAATTTCACGCACACATAAGCGACCAAAGCTGTGTGCGTAGAGCTGCCGCGTTGGCTCGCTATACAGTCAGCTCAACCAACTTTGATCCGTGCGCTTCAAAATTCTAAAATTCAATTGAAATATAACTTATGATTTATATATTGGTAATATAATATCATAAAAATATTTTATTTGCATTATAAGTAGACAAATATTACTGTGCAAGCAATGAACAATACAAATTTAGATACTGATCATATTTTCATTATTATTACATTGTTAAGTTGCATTCAAATCAGTGTTCAATCAGTAGATACTACATGTTCGAACACATAAATAGAGTTAGGGGCTTTACAACCCATTACAATTACGAAATATATTTAATTTTATAATACAATACATAACATAATTTAGCCTCGGAATTATATCCCATTATATTATCTGAAACATAATTTATACTCACTACAAAATCATGGTAGGTAATAAAAAAAAAAAATATATTTTACCACCAAAGTACTAAGATGTAGCATTCGCAGTCCGCGCGTGGCTATTTTTACTACGGATTTGAGGCACGTCGGACAACGTGTTTTATAGTGGTTTTTAAAATATTTATAGAAAACATGAAATCTAATTTTGTTAAAATATAAAATTGGTAATTTATTGATAAGATGTTCTTCTATTATAATATGCAATTGCTATAAAAAAAATATGTACGATAAGTTTGTGAAAAAAAATATGTTCTTGACGAGAGTTTCTGAATAATTTCCCATTGTTTAAATTTTTATTTTTCATGAACTAAACACAAAAAGATTATTTTTCTCCGCAAAATCCCTCCATAAGGGTCTTATTAGTCTGATAATATTTTTATTTTCATCTTATATTTAGTGATTTCGGATATCTTAAGGTTCTAAATTGCCATTTAAAGCCTAAATAATGAAACCTGTGTTCAGTAATCCTTATAGTACTCACATTATCCATTAATCTATAATGTTTTCCACCAAAATCCCTAGATGACAACCTTTTCTAAAATTATTGCTATTTTTTTTCCTTTAAATTGTTTATTGGTGGCTATTAACTCGTTTGAAAAGTCCTGTTTTAAGCCAAAAAGCGCGCGGAAGGTATAAACGCTCTTAACAGTTTTGGTGTTAGCTTTGTGCCTGCCCATCTATTTGCCTCCTTCGCTCACTCTTCATTGTATTACTCCCTTCATTCAAGATCCTTTATTATCCTTTAATATCTACACAAAAACCGAAATGGAACCACATTCACAAGATGTGGTATTCATAGGTAGTGATGGTCACTGTTCATCATATGAACCAATATTCTTTTGCGTCTCCTACGTTTATAAAGTTTCCTTCACTTTAACATCCTCTAACCGATCCCCCTACCTTCGATCTCGGAAGCAGCCTTCATCCGTCCCAGCGTGCCGTTGTTGGCTGGACCCCTCCTCATCATCTCCTCGGCCTTAGAAGGAGAGTACACGTTGACGCCATTGCCGGAGCTGTTGTCATCACTCCGCAGCTTCGCCAGGTTGTTGAACGAGGAGCGGTTCTGGTCGCCGTATATTACTTCTACACCTGGAAAGACATGGAAATATTCATTTATTAACGTTAACTTTGTGATTACATTTATGTTCGCCTTTTAGTGACCATGAATAGTTGTTGTACTTTTCTGTCTTTACCATACATACTTCTACTTAGTACTTAGTCTGCAGTACTGCTTCAGTGATAGTAATATTGAACATTATCTTACCTTGCTGACTTGGAAATCCAAACAATATTTTCTAGAAAAAGTTTCTTATTTTAAGCAATGGTGTGTTCTTTCTAATTACGTAATCGATTACCTTATGTTTTAGGTATTGTGAATACTCATCTCATCTGCCTACCTACGAGTTTTCCACAAAATATGTTAACTCCTCTAAATTAATTTAATGTAATGTTAAGGTTCCTGGTAATTTGGATTAAGGTATTTTTAACAATGAAATTCTATTGCAATTAACAAAGCTGTTAGCTCAATTTCTATATACTCTATAATCCACCAAAACCCACCTTCTTCATCAAACTCCTTGGCCGTCTGCGAGACCTTCATGTAACTCCTCATCTCAGACAAGAAATCCAGCACCGAGTCATAATCATCTGGCACGCCTTTCGCCGGCCAGAAGTACCAGAGGTGGGTGACCTCCCTCCAGGTCCTGGTGCCCAGGTTGATCAGCTGCACGCTGGAGATGGCATACTTGTCGCGCTGCTCTCGCTTCTTCAGAATTATCTTGAACTCTCCGAAGATGCGCTTGTTGTCCGAGATTTCTGAGGGTGGGAGGTATTCGTAGCATTTCTCCTGGAAATATTAAGATTAGCGTAAGTAAATTAATAAAAAAAAAATGTTTGGTGGTTTTTTGTAGCGTAGGTGGAATTAACTAAAAGACTAATGTAATAAAAATAAATAAATATGAAAGCCATTTTTGAACACTTAAACTTTGTCTCGGAACGGACATATAATTTGTAAGTTTTCGAGTTATGCACTAGTCAATCTGTGGCTTTAAGAGCGGCCAATGTAATTATCTATTAAATACCTACATATATTCTTATTTGCCCATAAAAACTATAAAAGCATCAATCATCAAAAGTCGTGTGTATTTATGTAATAAGTTCAAGATTTGACATGGTCCGTGGTGAAGTTGGTTAGACACCGGCTATGAAATGAGACACCGCGAGTTCGAACCCCGCACAGAGACAAATAATATATCTGTGATCCAAAAGTATTTTTTTTTATTGTAGTGAATGGCGAGACGAGCAAGCCGTTCGCCTGATGGTAAGCGATACGACCGCTCATATACAGTAGCAACATTCCACTGCGCTCGCCATCCTGAGATATAAGATGTTAAGTCTCAATATGTCCAGTAGTTGCTCTGGCTACAATGTCCTTCAATCCGAAACACAACAGTGCATTTAAGCAGTGTTGTTTCACGGGAGAAATAGACATTGCGGTGGTACCTACCCAGATGGCCTCTCACATATGAGAGACCTACCACCAGTAAATTTGTTCCGGGTCTGGGTGTTTGTGAGACTGATAAGTCTCTCGTAGTTTCTGATACTCACGACACAAGACTCGATCTTAGTGTGTGCTCAGGACAATGTCTGTGACTGTTGGATGTATTTATTTATTTATATTATTTATTCAATTAATTCTTAAATTAGGGCTTTTAATACCAAAGAAAAAATATAACGTCTTAATTCTAAATCATAATAATATCCTTGTAGGTACCACGTAACGGTTCCATAGCATTCAGCCATTAAGATACGAGTTGTGAATGCAAACTGCTGAGCACGAAACACTCGCCCTTACAGATCTTGTTACATCAACAGGATGTTTGAGATAAGCTTGGTATTGAGTATAATGATTACTCGTGGGTTTGACTGTGTAACGGCTAAATATTTTGACAACCTCCGTTGCGCAGTTGATAGCCAATTGTAAAATTTGGGGCAACTGGTTCAATTCTTGCAAAGTAAATGTTGGTTAGATCCACGAATATCGGTTTTCTGTTTGGTGTCTGGGTTTTATTTGCCCAAAAAATCTCTCATAGGTCCATAAAACCCGCTACAGAAAACTTGGTATCCTATTTGTGGTTCAAGACTTTCTTGGGTAATAATTTATTTTTATTAAATTTACACATACGGGTAAGATTTTTTATGTACGCAACTGCTTTACAATATCATGAAACAACGAGAAAAAGGTCGATGAGACCGGATGAAGCGTAAACGATACATCCAGAGTCCAACAAAGTAAAGATCTATCGTCTTAAATATCCGCAAAACCATGAGATTACTATAACTGGTTTTGAAAAGGGCAACACTAGAGTTTCTTGCCCGTTCTTCTCCAGTGAAAACCGCTTTCCAAACCGGATGGTAGATGAAAAAAAAATTAAATCTAAATGATGTACAACATCTTAATTGATTCAATAAATCATTTTCATTTCATTTCATATACTGCATTAAATCTATAATCTGCCAATAAATGAATAAATAAATACATAAATAAATAAATGGTAAGCACGGGATTTCCCTACAATCGAGCCTCGAGGGTTCTATTTAGAAATCAGAGGGCTTTGGGTGTGATGTGATACACGCGTGACAAAATCTAGGCACATTGAAGTGTTTTCCTGAAATGGTTTTCCTTTATTCACAAAACATTCTGTATCAGCCCATATACGTCCCACTGCAGGGCACAGGCCTCCTCTACAATCGAAATACGATTGAGCCTATATGGCCTAACCACTCTCAATCGCTGGCTTAGTGCGGGTTGGTTGGGTAGTCACAAAACATTGCAGTATAGTTATTCCATTATTGTGCAGATAATGAATAATTAAGGCTCATATTTTGTATCAAAATTGCGAACATTTCACTGTGTTGAAATTAGCGCCAAGTTACATCTTTACATTACGCCCGTTCGAAAAAAAATATATAAATAGGTGTGTATTTTACAGAAAAAAAAATCTGGTATTTAAAATATACCAAATTCTACGTCTACTTCACATTGCTGTTAGAAATAATTAATTGTTATTTTAAATTGATATTTTGTCAGAAATGACTTGCTACGTACAACCGTATAAAGTTATACAAAACAAACACAAAGCAATTTTTTATAAACATACGTTATATAACAACGCACAACATAGTTGGCACAATTTGAAAGACGCTAACACAACAAAATTAAACTATGAGGAAATGTTCACATTTCTAGGAATAATTGTGATTTACAATTACTGTTTCTACCCGCCTCAATGGTATAGTAGCCAACGAATACGTTTTATGAACACTGCTACCCTGGGTTCGATATTCGGATTGGAAAATTTTAACAGTATTTAAACCATTTTATGAGCTTCCTCTACAATCGCAAGTACGATTGAGAGTGGTTAGACCATACAGTCCATCACGCTGAGACTCGATTTTTAAATCCATCTACTGAATAATTAATAATAGCTACCTAGAGTCGGACTCCCTTCAGATGTCAAATGATTACTATCTTTATCTGCCCTTCCCTTATTCGATTTAAACCACAATTAGGGGCAATATGTATATTATGATATTATCATTATTATTATAAATTAAACATCTATTCACTTACCACTCCATTCTCCATGTACTCTGTGAGCATGACGATGAGTCGCGAGTTCTGTTCCCATATCATGCGCCAGAAGTCTATCACTGTGTTGGAGAGAGGCGCCTGACACGCAATGTAGTAGTTGCGAATGTTGCCTGGACCCTGCAATACAAAATGAAAATTATATTAATAAATAAACTTACGTCGGTATTACTGAAGTACTGGGTACGTAGTGATGCCACTTGTGAATTGCCTTTGCGATAGCTCGTAGCTTTCTCGGTCCCAAGATATTTTCACTCGAAACCTGGGCGTATGTTAACCGTATCGTGTTTAAAAGAAAGGTTCGGACACTGGTGGTCAAGTAAATTGTAGAATCATCACATTAGTTTTTCTCCATAATATGTTATACTCGTATTGGTATAATACTATAGTAAATATTTATGTATGTATTAATTGTGTATCCTACTTCTGTCTTGCACAAGGTAAACTGACAGAATGCCTACGGCACTAAGTCCACAATGTGTCTATATTAAATTAAATAAAGTAAAATATGTTTCTTTTAATGTAATTGTGCACGACACGAAATAACTAGTTAAAAATAAATAATTATTCCTGAAGTGGTTTCATTTTCCCAAACCTCACACTATGTGCCTACTGCGCATGCGCGGTGCGGCTCCCGAGGGGGTGAGAGGGCTGGGGGGCGCCTCGGTCACGTGGTACAAGCGGGGCGGGGTGACGTCGAACAAAACTCTCCGCACCCAAAACCCAGCCGCATTCACGCCCCGGGAGTCCTTAGGGATGGGTGCATGGTGTGAGGGGTTGCGCGGGGATGAGCCCCACATTGTTGTGTGGAAATTGAGATGATTATAAGGAAAATGTAAAAATAAGTGAGAAATAAAGATTATGACGGGTGCTGAAGGGTGAGGGGCTAGGGGGGGTGAGCGTGGACCGAGAAAGAATATAAAAGAGGGGCGGTTTGGCCGTATCGGCAGCTTCGCGCCGGGCCCCGCCAGAAGAGGACCTCTCCAAAGGAAGACAAGAAACGAACCGCTGCTCCACGCTCGCCCGCCCCTCGCTCGCTCGCCCGCAGGCCCGTCAGCCGTTGAAGAGAATTGGTGTTTTGAAAATTGAACCAAAATCCCTAGGAAATCTATCACGCACATTCGTTGGTCCTTCGCATCCGGATTATGAAGAAAAAGCAATCGTTGATCATTCGCAGACGAATTTGAAGAGGAAATATCAAGATTGAAGACTCAACCCACGCATATCGCCGGTGACTTGGACAACATTGAAGAAATCTCGACGAATCTGATTGGTCGAGAAGTCTCGGAACTTATGCCTGGTGCAAGATTCATTTGGAAGTTTCTAACAGTTTGAAGACTTGGTTCCTGGAAGATTGTTTGAACATTTTTAAGCCACAGCGCGGGATTTGTATTTTTTCAGAACAACCGCAAGAAAGAAAAAGATGCCTGTTACTCGCTCGAAGAAGGGAAGTGTGATCGACGCGTCCGAAAGATTGAGCCCGGCCGTAAGGGTGCCCCGTACCGAGGGTGGTCCGTCCAGTGCACCACAAGTAATCACTCAAAGCACTGCGGCGGCCGCCCGAGGCGCGGGTGCCACGCCCACAGGGAATGCTGGCCCATCCGTGAAGACAACTGCAACCTCTGCAAGAACGACGACGACCTCCGAGGATACCGCGACTACTTCAGAGACTGCATACACGGAAACAACGGCGAGTTCGAACACGGCGACCACGCAGGCAGAGAAGGACGACGGCGACACCCTGAAGCCATCCAAAGGCGCCAAATCACAGCGATCGCAGCGCAAGAAGCTTGCTGAGCTCGAGGCACAGGAAAAGATAGCACAACTAAAGTTGGAAGAGGTGCGCGCCTCGCTTGCGTTGGCCCAAGCGAAGTTGGAAAAGGAACGCGCCGCAATCAGCGACGACGAAGAGGACTCTGTGGAGTCCGGAGATGAGCACGACCGATCCAGTCGTGTACAGGAATGGTTGGAGGGTCAAGAGGAACCACCAACAAAGAAGCAGGACTCACCAGACGAGGATGATTCGAAAGGACAAGGACAGGGAGCTCGCAAGAACAAGGAATGCGAGCACCGGGAGCGCAAAGATGAGCCCCGGCCTGCGCGTCAGCCACCGAACGTGGACGTCACCTCACTGGCGACAGCTCTCACCAAAGCTGTGAAGATGTCGAGAGACGCACCGAGATACCTGCAGGAGCTGCCCATGTTCGATGGGCGAAGCAGCGGCTGGCTCGCTTTCGAAGCTGCCTACTATGAGACTGAAGCTGTATTCTCAAGAACTGAAAACGTTTCACGATTGAGGAAGAGCGTCAGGGGGGCGGCGAGCGAAGCGATTAGTGGTTTGCTGATTAGCCAACCGGAGCCGGAGACGATTATGAAAGCTTTGAAGAGAAGATTCGGTCGTCCCGACGCGCTAGCCATGCACGAGCTGCAAAAGATGAAGACACTTGGGAAGCTGACCGACAGCCCAAGGGATTTGTGTATATTTGCTGACAAAGTGGCAAATACTGTGGCCGCTATTGAAGCATTGAAGAGGATCCATTACTTGTATAATCCAGAAACAGTCAAGACGGCTATAGAAAAGTTCACGCCCACGCTGAGAAGCAAATGGTACGATTACGCCGCCGCATGCAAGGAAGATGTACCCGACCTGAAGAGGCTGGCAACTTTTCTCAGCGAGGAGGCCGACAAGTGTGGAGCGTACGCACCACTCGAGGACGTCCCTGTGGAAAGGCGTGGAAGAAAGAACATCGAACGCACTTTCGTCGCGGACGACAACTTGGAAGAGTGCCCGCTGTGCAAGCAGAAGCATCAGTTACCTGAATGCAAGCAGTTCAGAGACGCCAACGTAGGGGACCGGTGGGAGATTGCGAAGCGGTTTCGAATATGCTTCCGATGCCTGAGGAGCACGCACCGACGAGGAAACTGCAGAGCCAAGAAGTGCGGCCGGGAGGGTTGCCTGATGGCTCACCACCGCTTCTTGCACAAGAACACGGGGAGGACGCCGTCAGCACCTCCCGGGCAGTCCGTGCAGGAGGAAGTGGTCACGTCCGCGGAGCTCGTCACACAGACCGATCGTGGAGGAAACCGGCAAGCATTTCTCAAGATCGCACCTGTCACACTCACCGGACAAGGCGGAGCACGCGTGCACACCTACGCGCTCATGGATGACGGCAGTACCGTCACGCTCGTCGAGGAAGGGCTGGCAGAATTGCTAGGCTTGCAAGGTCCGCGCGACGAAATGTGGGTGCAAGGTCTCAACGGAACGATGAAACACGCAGATAGCCGCAGAGTCGACGTCAAAATACGCGGACGCTACAGTGACGAAGAATATATGATACGCAACGCACGCACTGTATCACACCTGATGTCCACCAGACAAAGCGTCGACAAGAGGGACATTCAACACTGTGCACACCTTCGGGATATACAAGAGCGACTGATCTATAAGAACGCCAATCCAAAGATACTGATTGGGCAAGACAACTGGGAGTTCTTGGTGGCGCTCGAGATGCGGACCGGGAGCAGAAGCCAGCCTGTCGCGTCTCGCACGAAGCTGGGATGGGTTCTGCACGGGTATAAGTCAGCACTTCAGAACATCAATGCCTTCTGCGGACACACAGTCACTTTGGATGAGCACATGGAAGAAATGATGAAAAGATTCTTCGACTTAGAGTCACTCGGAGTGGAGCCTAGAAAGCCGAAAAGTGATCCCGAAGAGCGCGCTTTGCAAATCCTGCAAGAAAGAAGTCGAAGGATGCCAGATGGGCGTTTCGAAACTGGACTCCTCTGGAAACGGGACGACTGCACGATTCCCAACAATTACGATTATGCCTACAATAGATTGAGAAATTTAGAAAAGAAGCTCGACCGTGATGAGGACTTGAAGATGAAGTATGAAGAGAGGATAAGTAACCTCCTCGTCTCAGGATACGCGGTCCCGAATACTTCGCCAGCACCACAAGGAAAAATCTGGTACCTTCCGCACTTTGCCGTGTGTAACTCAGCGAAGCCAAAGATAAGGGTGGTGCATGACGCAGTTGAAGCACATCACCGATGGTTCCGGGGACCGGAGTTCCTGCGCCAACCGGCGGGAGAGTGGCCGGTGGAAGTGAAAGTGCCGACCGACAAAACGAATGAAGAAAAGTGTCTAAGTGTCAGAGAAGAAAAGGCTTACACCTGTTTGCCCGATCTGTGTCGATTCGCGAAGTGGAGTAGTGCAGTGCGAACCGTGGCGCGAGTGTTGCAATTCCTGGACTTGTGCAGGCGGAGAACACACGTTACGATGGCCGCAAGACGAAAGCGCACAAAAGGCAACACTCAGCAGGACCCCACGTGGAGCGCCTACCAGAAAAGTGATAGCAAATCGAGACCGGAGCTTAAGGTACAACAGAAAAAGTTCATGAGTCTAGACGCGTGTTACCTAAGGCGCGCCGAAGAATTGTGGCTAAGAAAAGTTCAAGATGACAGCTATGCGAGTGAAAGATTGCGCGTCATAAGCGGAAGCCCACCCTCGCCGACAGATCGACTCGCCTCCCTACGTGTGTTCGTGGGAGAGGACGGCTTATTGCGTTTGCGCGGAAGAATAACAGCGGCGAAAAGTGTAAGCGAAGACACAACAAATCCAGTCCTGTTAGACGGACAACATGAATACACGAAGATGTACGTGCAACATGTGCACGAAAGGATGTTCCATGGAGGAGTGGAAATGGTGGTAAATGAACTAAGACAAAGGTTCTGGATAACTAGAATACGGCCGACCGTGAAAGGAGTATTGAAGAATTGCCCACCATGCAAAATAAGGAAAGCGAAGCCCACTATCCCAGCCACAGGAGATCTTCCCGCGGCACGACTGGCGCACAACACACGGCCCTTCTCCTACACGGGACTAGACTACTTCGGTCCGCTGGAAGTGACCGTCGGAAGACATCGGAAGAAACGATGGGTTGCCCTATTCACCTGCATGACCATAAGGGCGGTGCATCTGGAAGTGGTCGCATCACTGAGCGCGGACTCTGCCGTGTCAGCACTCAGGCGATTCATCGCGCGCAGAGGCCAACCGACGGAGCTATGGTCAGACAACGCGACGTGTTTCAAGGCTGCGGATAAGGAGTTGAAGGAGGCGTGGGAAGCAACAGGAAGAGAGGCAAATGCACGCTGTATCAACTGGCGTCGCATTCCCCCCGCCGCACCCTTCATGGGCGGAGCATGGGAAAGACTAATACGCAGCGTTAAACAATCCCTGCGAGTGATACTAACAGAGAAATACCCGAGTGACGAGACATTGCACACACTGTTAGCGGAGATAGAAAACATTGTGAACTCACGACCACTCACTCATGTGGCCGTGACACCCGACGAGCCGGAGGCGTTAACCCCCAACCACATATTGTTGGGGCCTAACTGTCACGTTGCAGCGCCAGGCGACTTCGCGGACGTCGACACTTCTGCGCGCCGATGCTGGAAGCGCGCGCAGCGACTGGCCGACGAGTTCTGGCGGCGCTGGGTGAGGGAGTACCTGCCTTCGCTCCAACACCGGCGGGAGCCCCGCACCACCGGCGCACCCCCGAAAGTCGGGGACTTAGTCGTCGTGTGCGACGCTAACCTGCCGAGAAACGTCTGGCCGAGAGGCCGGGTGTCCAGAATCTACCCCGGGGAAGACGGCGAGGTGCGAGTCGTCGACGTCACAACGAGCAACAGGCACACCCTGCGGCGGCCGTCCCGGAAGATCGTCGTGCTCCCAGTGGAAATCGCGAGCTGCGACGGCGGGAGAAATGTGCACGACACGAAATAACTAGTTAAAAATAAATAATTATTCCTGAAGTGGTTTCATTTTCCCAAACCTCACACTATGTGCCTACTGCGCATGCGCGGTGCGGCTCCCGAGGGGGTGAGAGGGCTGGGGGGCGCCTCGGTCACGTGGTACAAGCGGGGCGGGGTGACGTCGAACAAAACTCTCCGCACCCAAAACCCAGCCGCATTCACGCCCCGGGAGTCCTTAGGGATGGGTGCATGGTGTGAGGGGTTGCGCGGGGATGAGCCCCACATTGTTGTGTGGAAATTGAGATGATTATAAGGAAAATGTAAAAATAAGTGAGAAATAAAGATTATGACGGGTGCTGAAGGGTGAGGGGCTAGGGGGGGTGAGCGTGGACCGAGAAAGAATATAAAAGAGGGGCGGTTTGGCCGTATCGGCAGCTTCGCGCCGGGCCCCGCCAGAAGAGGACCTCTCCAAAGGAAGACAAGAAACGAACCGCTGCTCCACGCTCGCCCGCCCCTCGCTCGCTCGCCCGCAGGCCCGTCAGCCGTTGAAGAGAATTGGTGTTTTGAAAATTGAACCAAAATCCCTAGGAAATCTATCACGCACAGTAATGAATGCCGAGACAAGCGTACCATTCACCTGATGGTATGACCGTTATGGACAGTAGCAATGTAATAGGGGCTTACATTATCCAATGAGCACTAAGCACTAACCAAACCCAGGTGATATAAAAATAAATATTTAATAAAAAATATAAAGGTATACGTGGTAGATTATTTATTCTAGGTCCTTGTTTTACCGAACAAACGCTGTTACTATAACATTGAAGTAACTAAAGGATTCACAAGCTATTATAACTTAAACAATTGCTCATAAAACCAAAGTTTTCATCGTCCTTAGTCACAGGAAATTAACTGTTGAACGTAGGCTTTACAAAGTATGTAAGTATTTGGCAGCCTCCGTGACGCAGTTGGTTAGACGCCGACTGCGAAACGAAAGGCCGCGGATTCGATCCCCGCACCGAGACAAATTTTTCTGTGACCCACAAATATTTGTCTCGCGTCTGGGCGTTTGTGACACCGAAAATTCTCTCATAATTCCTAATACCCACGACACAAAATTTAATTGATCTTAAAGTGGAGTTCGGACTACATGTGACTGTGGACTATTTATTCTCATAGCGAAAGAAACTCACCGTAATATAATTAGCGTTAATATACTCCGTGGTGGGGATCATTGCCGATCCTGGTGAGAGGCACCCTGGTCTCCGGGAGTGGGAGGACGTTGGAGTAGCGGTTCTTGTCCTCGCACCCTGGAGGCACCTCCTCAGGCCGCACGGTGACCGAGGGGATCTCCGCAAACTCAGCAGACATTGACTCGATGTCGAGGGCGAAGTTGGCTAAGGCTGGGTATTGCATTGGGTGGGAGGTGACCTGAAATTAATGTTATAAAAAAATGCGTATTGGGACAAGTTATTTTTTAGCACCGTCAACTACCCCGATTTTGCCTAAGGTCCTGTGTTTGCCTAAAACGAAGAAATGGGAATATCTAATATAATTTATTAGTTTGGCAATCGAAACGTATGTCACTTTTTAGAAATATTATCTAGCAACAATAATTTGCAGGCATTATGTTGGTAGCGGGCATAGTTTTTGGCAGTTGTGGCTCAAAACAGAGCACTCAATTTCGGTTAATTTTAGTTGAGAAAAAACTTTTCAGGTAAGTCTTCACAATACGCAAATTTCTTTCTTGTTTTAATATATTCTATAAATCTTTGAAAGCTTAATCGTTTGTAATTGTTACTAGTGGATAAAACTCAGTACGTAGTAGGAATTATTGGAATAGGCAAAGTCAAGCAATTTTTTTGAACAAATGATTGTTACTTTGCCTGGGTTAGGGTTGACCCTTTTGTTATTTACCGACATCGAAAACAGGAGGTCTATTTTCGTGTATGTTAGGCACTATCTCAAATATTTTTCATAATAACAATTAAAAGCTGATTGGAGATGTACTATTCTATATATTATCTATATATGTATATATTCATATGATAAAAATTAAAATGTAGCTTCTTTATGTGTTTTCTGAAGTACTAAGTACGATCAACTTAATTAATGTCTTATTTATGATGATGAAAAATGCTATCTATTTACTTAGATTTTGCTTTTTGTTTGAAGGACTTTCAAAATGGACAGATCACGAAGAAGATATAAAGACTATGATGAGAGCTTACTAAACATCGCCGTAGGTCTCGTACAAAACAAAAATATTTCGTCATACGATGCCGAAAAACAATTCGGTATAACTCGCCGCACAATTTTAAATAAAGTCAAACAAAAACATTTAAAAAATATTGGAGGTCCCACTAAATTGTCACCAACAGATTAATAGAAAATTGCTAGTTGTTTGAGATTATTTTATTTGATAACTACCTACCTGCCTACCAAATGTGTCTTCTCGTCAACAATAAAATTAGTTACTATTTTATTATAAATACTTTTTAATAAAAAGATGCTATATATATTGCTTCATTTTTTTAAGTCACGAAGGAGACAACCCTAATAAATTTTTATCAATGTATTGAGAATGTGCAAAATGATATCCAGACATTGCCTAGCCAATTTTACCTCCTAAAACACTCTCAGAATATGTCATTTAAATTGGGTCGTATTGTCATGATATTAAACTATATTTTAGATTGTCCCAGTAAATACATTAGGCAATGATACAGACAAGAGATCCTAACTTTGCCTGATTTTCAAAATATTTCTAAAACTATATTTACAAACAAAAAATGAGTAAATTAATTTAAAATTACAACATTCTTGCGGTTTTTCTACGTTAATATGTGTAAGTACCATGAAAACCTTACAACATTCTTGCGGTTTTTCTACGTTAATATGTGTAAGTACCATGAAAACCGAACGTATTTTTTATTTTATTTTATGTTAAAGTGCATAAATATCAAAATGCGGGCAAAATCAGGGCAGTTGACGGTATTTGAATTTGTGTGGACCTCATTCACTTTGTGAGTATACTGGCCTATACAGGGTATCTCAAGACTGCTACCGAAAACGAAGCCGGGTGGTAGTCTAAGCGACTTCAGACACAATGCAACAGAAAAAGTTGCAAAAAAAAGCGACAAATTTTTTTTTGTTATTTTTTTCCTATGGCCATATTTGGGTGGTAAATAATTTTTTTCCTAAAATAATAGTTTATACCCTTTTATTTATAAATAATCTAAGGTATAAAAGAGTTTAAATTATTACTTTAGCAAAAACTATGGATTTACCACCCAAAAATGACGATATTGAAAAAATCATAAAAAATAACTGTCGCGTTTCTTTGCGAAATTTTTAGTTGCATTGTGTTTGTAGTCACTAAAACTACCACCCGGCTTCGTTTTCTGTAGCAGTCTTGATATACCCTGTATAAAAGTATTTTTGTCGTCTCTAATAGGCATAAAGAAAAATAAAGCATAAGATCACACCTGTATCGCAGAGAGGTAGGAACAAAATAGAACACTTTATGTTAGGGCTCTATATTTATCTTGTAAATAACTTGTTTAAACAATAATAACATCTTAGTTCAACAGGAATAAGCGATAAGCATTTTGCATTTTTTGCAATGCCCCAATGTGATTTCTATAAGTGCGTCTGAATATACACATAAGTGTGTATTATAAATTAGCCTAAGTATGGGGAGGAGACAACCCAAACGCAGTTATAGAAATCAAATTGAGGCATTGCAAAAAAGCAGCTAATCGCTTTTATAGTCAGAGACTAATTACGAGCATATCCGATTGTTAATAAATTAAACTTTGCAACGGTTAAAAGTTAGATACGAAATTTTCTATTATATTTAGAAACATTTTCCCGTATGATAATTACTCTACTACGTTTTCTTTCGATATAATAAAGAAACCACAAAAGTTTTATCAAGAAAATAACTATGGTTATTATTTTTCAATACCTCGTCATCATATGCAGGGTTGCCGTAACTCCGTTTGCTAGCTCGAAGTCGATGGTTGCCCTTCCTATGACCAATGCTGACGCTGTCCAAGCTGTATGCGTCCAATGAGACTGGAGTACATCGCTGCGCGTATATACCACGCCTGCCGCGACGACGCACCACAAGCTGCAATGATAAGGGGACCATGAAAAACACTCGTTGAATGAATCGAATAGAAAAGTGTAATGGTAGATAAGTTTTTTAAGAGTTTCAAAAGAGGAAAATGTGTAATGGGATTAAATAAAGTAATAAAATAGTATTTCAATAGTCTAGGTCTAACTTCAGAATGCCGTTTTATCATAAAATAAAATAAATAAATACACTCAACAGTAACATACGTAAGCCTGACCCCACACTAAGATAGAGTCTTGTGTCGTAGGTATCAGAAACTACGAGAGACTTTTCGGTCTCACAAACATCCAGACCCGAAACAAATACCTGTGGACTATCCAGAGAGATCACACAAATATTTGTCTCGGTGTGGAGATTAATCCGCGGCCTCTCGTTTCACAGCCGGCTTCTAACCAACTGCGCCACGGAGGTTGTCAATTATTATAGGTTTTATTTTAAGCAATAATAATGGTATCCAAAAACGTTCGCTTAAAAGCAGGCATTAAGTTGGACTCGACGAGTTCGACCTGGATAACTTTGCCTATAAAGTGAAGCCCGCACTTACGAAACGCCAAGTAGATGCTATTTTGGGTGTTTAGTAATAAATGTATATATTATACATTTCAAAGCATCTTATCACCAAAAACCGAAGTTAATGACAGTATTTGCCTAAATGTAGCTCACGCACAATGACTCCGTTCATTCAATGATAACATCTTTGTCGATGCAAATATTTAGGTCACTGATTAATTGCCTAAATATATTAAAAATATAATCCAAAGCATAAGCAGTAAAACGTAATATCCTAGGGTCGCCTCTCATTCGACCAAGCTACTTTAGGTGACCTAGTGTTTATTTAAAAAGGAAGTTGAAGTCAGAAAGGGCCTTCACAACATTTTAAGCCAAATCCTACATTACGACTCCATAAGTTTGGAAAATACTTGGACGTAATAAAATCATAAATTATATTTTATATATTACATGGTTGGAGTACTTATGTGCTAATCACAAACTTCTAAATTTACGTTTAAAAAAGTGCGTTTTACGTTTTTTGTTCAATTAACGAATATTTTAGCTTATCTGCACGAGAGTTTGTAAGTGCAACGGCAAGTGTTCGTAAACTTCATATTAAATACGTTCCCAGAAAGTGTGAAATTGGCACTTAGCCGTGTGAGCTAAAAACTGCCGATATGAAGGACCGGCCGCACTTGAGACCTTAATTTATGAGCTCTCCTATGAAACGCGCGAGTCCATTGTCACGCGGTATTGTTAATATTAATAATTATTTTTATCTTTTTTTGGCCATTTTTTAAATATATTTGACTAATATGGCTATTGATAAGGTGTTTGAGCCGCGTAGGTATTTGCACAAATAGAAGACAATACCGGGTATCTCAAGACTGCTACCGAAAACGAAGCCGGGTGGTAGTTTTAGTGGCTACAAACACAATGCAATTAAAAATTTCGCATAGAAACGCGACAATTATTTTTTATGATTTTTTAAATATCGTCATTTTTGGGTGGTAAATCCATAGTTTTTGCTAAAATAATAATTTAAACTCTCTTATATGTTAGAGTATTTATAAATTAAAGGGTATACACTATTATTTTAGGAAAAAATGTATTTACCACCAAAATAAGGCAATAGGAAAAAAAATTACAAAAAAAAATTGTCGCTTATTTTTGCAGCTTTTTCTATTGCATTGTGTCTGAAGTCGCTTAAACTACCACCCGGCTTCGTTTTCGGTAGCAGTCTTGATATACCCTGTATATTGACACGCAATATCATCATTGGAAGAAAAATATAATTGAAAGCAGCTTTATTTACTTTAAGAAATAGCTATGTATGCAGAAATCTGGTAAATTGTGTGTGAAAATGTATCTGCCAAAATAAGTGGAAGTTCCGTAAAGGACATAATAATTAAAAACGATGAAATTTTTCATATTCCTCCAATTACATAAAGTTCTGTATCATTGTCAATTCACATCTACTTGAGATGATTGAATAGGGTCTTTTGAAGATGTTAGGATTGGAAAGTACACCTACGCTGATGAATAATTAGACCTATTCGTACGTGGCAAATACAGCCACATTTTGGACAATTAAACCCTGTGCCTGTATGTGATTGTAGAGTGGCTCGATAATGCCGAATTTCACTGCAGGCTAACTGCTCAAACCAGGCTCAAACTTCCGCATAGGACTTAACAAAAACGATTAAAAACATCATTTTCGATTTACATTTGAGATATCTAAAAAAATCTTGAAATATCAAAGTGGATCATTCTCTGAGAGTGAAACCACGTCAAGATTTATTGCTGCGGCACAGCATCGTTTACTCGCCTCATTTGACGTGTCGTGTACAACACTGGAGCCGGTAACAAAAGGTCCGTCATCAGCTTGGCTTTGTTTATAATTTGCATTGTAAAAACATCCTCGACGCGATACTGCGACACTTACCTACCTTTCTAGGAACATACGTGGACGACGTATAGGAGGCAGAAAGTTATTCATGTATGTATATCATGTTAAATTCGCAGTATTTGTAAAACACCTCTATGTACTCACAGACAAACCAAGTAATTCGTTTTGTGAGACTAATTGTACAATATTTTACTTCCTCTTAAATATAATTTTGAGATATTACTTAATTTTGGAGATCCTTGGAAAAGGCCTATGTTCAGCAGTGGACTACACTATAGGAAAATTAATTTTAAAAAATACTGGAATATGCCAAAACTTAATAAATCATAGGTAAATAAGCACTAGACTCTATAGTATAGAAAATAAATATAATTAGCTTTGTTAATCTCATAAGTTAGATCAAATTTGATGGTAGAACTATTTGTTTCATACAGTTTTTCTTTATATTGGCCAATGTAAACCTACTTGAAATTCTTGCAGATAAACAATGAAAATATATACGTTGTTGATAATCATTATAGCAATGAACTTATTTTGCAGTGATTTTTAAAATTGTGTCTAATATAAACGAGGTAGGCGATTTCAGCAAAGCTTTGCCAAGTTGAAAAATATTTATGTGGTCCACAGGTGTTTCTTCCGGGTCGGGGTGTTTGTGAGACAGAAAAGTCTCTCGAAGTTTTTAATACCCACAAGAATTGGTCTTAGTATGGGGTATATTAAGTGACTTTTGGATTTATTTGGTAAAAGATGGTACGGGTTTACGAAAATATTAAACTAAAATATAACGTGAAAACTAAGCTGTTATTTCACGCTTTGCCCCCAGTCGAGCCAAATTATAAATACTGTAAATAATATTTGATAGAGATATAGATGTGTGCGCGCAAAATTAATACCATTAGGTCAAAACCAACATCATAATATAAGCTTTAACTTAAAGTACTTTCTTTCTACCGTACCAGTAATCCGTATCCCAGCCCTATACCGAGCCCTGCGCGTTACCGTGACTTGTGACGTATTGCGGGCGGAAAGTCAGTGCCACTACCGCCCCAGCCGCGCATGCGCACCGGTCTTGACTAGTCTACTTATCTACTGTTACATTCAAATTTAGAATATTCCTTTTTTGATTTATAGTTCTACTTTTAAATTTATTTAAAATTTTTAGAGTTTTTAGGTTTTCTTTTTTTTTATTTTCTTTTCTTTTTCGTGTTATTTTCAAATCAAGACCGGTGGATTGTTGTTTCAATAATGAAGACGATTACGTGAGTGATATTTTATTTTGAATTTAAATTGTTTTTATACAACGTTTTTAAATTTTATTTTGTTTAGGTTTATTCTATAGTATATAGATTTCAATTTTTTTTTAATTTTATTTCTCTTATTGGGAAAATGTTTAAATAAACCTTTTGAGACACGAAAGAGTTTTCAATTCGTACAATATTAAAACCTACTATCATTGAAACTTTGTCACAGCATACTAGTCTATGTATTAAATATAAATAAATAAATAAAACAAATTGATAATTAGTAGGTACACAAGTTTAAAATTCAATGTATGTTATATAATTATAAGATGTATTAATTTCCTTTAACTAAAGTTTTTTAAGTCTATTTTTTCCCGAATCCACACTTTCGAAAGTTTGGTGATGTTTTTATATGTTCCGCCGGGAGAGAGGTTAACGGTTTCGGAAATTTAATGGAGACCAATTAAAATATTTAAACCTATGATTTAAACCGTGAAACTAGAACCGAACTCATCTTTTCGCAGCTCGCAGCTATGTTAAATACGAAGCATATAAGCTATAGCAATGATACAGAAACACAATTATTGTTATTTTATTTATTTTACTTTGGTTTGTTAATTAAGATAATCTAAATTTTGTAACAGACTGGCCGGGACATATGACGAAATCATCAGTGGAATGAAGCACCAAAATGCTTACACACTTGGCGCTCTACCACATTAAAAACGGTAAGTACCATTAACGTAACATTCAAAATGATAAATAATTAGGATATAATTATAATAAATTCCTTAAAATTTAATCAGAGGTATTTAATTGCCTACATGACCATTAAACGAATTTCATAAGAAGCGGTAGAGATTTGATAATGTTAATTAAAATTACCTACGGAATATCACTTCAACACACTAACTTTGAAATTATTAGCGGTTGAGTCCCTAGATATTATTTACTATTGATTACCAAATAAATTTCTGTAGAATAATTTTTTATTTTGTGTGAAAATATTGGTTCTTTTTTATTGATGTGACGATTATTTTTTTAGTTTTAAAATATTTTGTTTTATTCGTACTTTTTACTTTTCCACCATCATATGTAGAGATGTAACAGAAGTGAAGCGTGAAGCCGCGAATTCAATCCCACAACGAAGAAAGTTATTATTTAAAATAGTATTATTTATTTTTTGTGTATTGTGAGATAAAAAAGTCACTTGTTGATTTTGTAAATACCACCATAATTCATTATCTTAAATTATTCGGGAATAAGTATTGAGGTTTGCTGTTTTGTGGGTTTAGTTATAAAAGAATTCATACGAAGTAAATAAATAAATATTGCTTTTGTGAACATAAAATCCAATCAACTTTATAAGTCATCTATCTTCTATTGACGTGTGTTAGAAATACAATTAAATACAATATAGATACTTAACGCATTGTTGGTACTTCGAGTTAATTTTCCATGCTATAAGCAACAGGCATTTATATTTTTAATCTAATGGCAATATGCCCAATGTAATAAAAATGTGAAGAGAAAAAATCTGCTCGTAATATAATAACAGCATGACAACAACGCATACGGATGCCAAAATATTGTAGACGATCTGTAAACTTCTCGTTTAATAGTTTACGCTATTCAGGTTTATTGGTGTTGCGGATTCTAACCCGGCATAAGAAATATCTAAAAATTATAATACGAAAGCTTAGTCACAAATCACCTTAACGCTTTTTTATCAGGGCGTATACAGGCCTCATAAAATCGGATGCTTCGAATGATTTAAAACTTTATATTAATTTTTACCAATGTATTGCGACTATTCTTAGCATAATTTTTAAATTAAGAAGACTAGTTCTTTAACGTGCCTATACCATGTTCAAATTATCATTCTAACTACGATTTGCTAATTATTACTTAAAGGTGCATTGATACAAATGATAAAAGCTTAGATTATATACTCGTCTAGATGACACATCACACCTCACCGCACGGCTCAAAAAAAGTCTACCAAATTTGGTAGACTCGCTTCTCACGTACGTCAGTGTCATTTGAACTACATATGGATAACGTGCTCCCGAAAAATAATTAATTATGCCGGTATGTGCTGTTGAATTGTATCGCAATTGTGTGGGAAAACTGTATAATAATACCAATATCACTTTCTATCGGTAACATTATTGTTAAACCACTATTATTTGAAGAGAACATGAACTTTTAATTCATTATTTTGAAGATGAGTTTCATTGGGCAGTGTTGTCAATTTATTACTAGGAAGATTTGTTGAAACTATGGGAGAAACTATAAAACACAAATATCATTACCTAATATTTCGATCAGAATAACAACAAGAAGAATGGCATTATTTATTTAATGAGTAAATAATACTTTCCTACACGATATTAATGAAACCCACGACGATATGCACTTAGTAATTTTATTAATTCTTTGCCTTGCATGTGTATTACCATTCAAAATTTCACAAACGGGGTACTACTATTGTCATCTTTGAAGAAACAGCGAGAACTTATTTAAGGTCCTAATAATATTTTTAGACTTCCTACGGATTCCGTACTAGCAAATTGCTGGAGAGACATTACACAGCGGAAACGAAAAGAAGACCATTCGTAGCCTCACATGACTTCAGTTGTGTGTTCCGAACATTTTACTTATGATGATTTATATTTTACATAAATACAGAAATCAGATAACAGCCCAGGCAATAAATCCAAAGAGTTAATTTTATACGGAAACAAACACTAGGAGATGGGTTTAGATCTTTATTGTTTTTACTAAAATGCGTTATAAATATAATTAATAGTATGATTACTTTAAATAAAGAAAAAATATTTTATTTAACCTATTTTGTATATCAAATAATGGGGAAAAGTTAAGTTAATAATCTGGAGTAGGCATCCCTAAACACACACACCTTGACAGTTGGATTACTATAATTACACGACCGGTACTCACACATATCAACGAAAGTGAGGACACTTTTAGCGCATCGTTTGTTGACATTGCTCAATCTAGACGAGTATATAATCTAAGGATAAAAGATTCATATCTTCACATTACTACTGAAACTTTTTTTTTTTTATATTGCATTGAATGGCGAGACGAGCAAGCCGTTCGCCTGATGGTAAGCGATACGACCGCTCATGAACAGTAGCAATATTCCACTGCGCTCGCCATCCTGAGACATAAGATGTTAAGTCTCAATATGTCCAGTAGTTGCTCTGGCTACAATGTCCTTCAATCCGAAACACAACAGTGCATTTAAGCAGTGTTGTTTCACGGGAGAAATAGACATTGCGGTGGTACCTACCACCTGGTGGCTTTAAAATTAATAAGTAGAGAGATCGTTTTGTATATACGGATGCAATGCAGTACTTAGTAATAAATTATTTCCAAGTGGATTTGCTCCTGTTTACGGCCAAACGTAACCTTTACCATTGGCACAGCTCATTACAGAATAGACGCCCAAAAACTTGAAGTCCCAGAATTATACAATACCTCAATCAAACCCATAATTAATTGACACCCGAGTACCAGCAGTTAGTCCATGAGGGTGCTATAAAAATTCCTCGCTCCGCAACTGAAGAGCCGCCCACCCGACACCGAAGCGTTATCGCGAAACTGGACACCGTCCGTTGATGTCGGTCACAAGGTTGGCACAACATTTCATTGTACATGTTACGTAATGGTTACTGGACAATTTTTTTATGTCGTTAGCATATGAATTGGGTTGCTTGGTGGAGATTATTGACTGTTATAGCATTATCCTCATTGTTTTCAGCTACAAGAAGTCTATTGTTGAATATTTGTTTTCCTAAGTAAGAAGCTTAGATGTTCTAACTTACTTGAATCAAACCCTTTTCAGAACAGATACCAATTATATTTTTGTGATATTTCAGGAAAGCAGAAAACCCGTCGTGAATATCGTGAAGGTAATTATTAGCTTTAACAATTAATGAAAAAGAATCGCAATTTTCAACGTGTGTGGGAATTTTCATAACTACAGTTTAAATAATTTCCCAATATTGCTTCCATTATATCACTCTCGAAAACACAAAATGTAATATAGTTTTTTAACCAGTTTCCGCTTCCTACCAATATACATCACACTGAAATATATCGGAAAAAAATAATAAATTATATTGTATCACTTCGATTAGTTAGGTAAAAGTAGTTATAATAAGAAAATGATATTAAAACATGTAATACAAAAAATGAATTTTATAATTTCAGGTGTCAGAGCATCTGAAGACCGCAGAATACTCGACAACTTACCCCAAAGTAGTGAACGTAATTTATCGTGAGTTAAATCTATAGATATTATGCTCATTACTTTGGATATGTTGTGCGAACATACTTCTATAGAAAAATGACGAGAAAGAAGAAAGTAACCGAGAGAAAAATATCGAAAAACCTGAGCTACAAGACGACAGAAGTTTTACGCCTGTACTGTATTTATTGATATCTACATAAAAATACGAAACGGTAGACTAACTTGTTCTAAAGTTAGTTTAGTTAAGTTTTCGGCTAGATATTAGCGTTTAGGTGTGTGTTTAACTTAAATATTGCTATGAAGAAAAATGTCAAGATTCATTCTAACTCGATCGTCAGATATTCAACTTTATATCTTTAGTAATAGTTTCAGTACGTACCAACAATCCGATGAGTAGAACCAAAGCAATAACTCCAATAGTGCTAACAGCAATCGCTACAGCAGCTCCGGTGCTCGACTCTTCAGTCAGCACCCTTGATGACGCCTCTGTCGTTACCTCACCACCATACGTCATTGTGTCATCAAAATCTACAGGCTTGGTAGTAAAATCTACATCAGCGTCTGTTGTCGACAATATTTTTGCGGAGTGTGTCGTCGTATCTTGCTTTGATACTGTTGTTACAACTGATACTACGGTTTTCCGACTAGTTATTTCAGATCTTGGACTGGTAATTACAGGTTTATATTGAGTTGTCTCTTCGGGAACTTGTGTCGTTGTTTCAGGTGTTTCTTCTTCTTCTTCAGATGTGAAAACGGGAGCTGTTGGCTCGTGACTGGTTGCTTCTGTAGTAACAATTGTATGTTGTTTAGTTACAGCTCTTTCTGTCGTCATAGGCACCTGTTTCTCTTTTTCTGTAGTCTGAATTTCAGTACTTTGCTCACTAGTTGTTTTATCTTGGTTTATTATTTCATTGCTATCGCTGTTCTCTTCTGACGAGCAATCAGTAGTAACTTCACTATACAAATCAGCTTCTGTGGTAGGTTTTTGTGTTGTAGTGATTCTTTTCTCCCGTTCAGTATTTATTTCTGTTACAGTTTCAAAGACAATTGTCGTTGTATCTTCTTCAGTCGTTGTAGGAAGAGTTGTTGTTGGCGGCGGGGTTGTTGTTGTTGTCGTTGAAATAGTAGTGGTAGTACTAGTTGTAGGTGAAGTAGTAATAACAGGAGTTGTTACTTCAATAGTTGTAGGTTGTGTAGTAACTTCAGTTACAGCTTGAGTATTAATTTCTACAGTTGTGGAAGGAACTATTGTTTCAGTCGTAGCCGCAGTTGTAACGGCTTCCGTAATAGTAGTCTGTTCAATAGATTCTGTGGTAGTAGATTCTTTCTCAGTGGCTTTTTCAAGTATTTGCGAAGAGACTTCAATGGCTGGAGGAGTTGTATCGGAAATAGTTGTTATGTCTTCTACCCTGTCCGTTGTAGTCATATATTTAGGACGATAAGTTGTTATTGGACTATCATTTAATGTTGTAATTTTTGTTCTTGTTGGTATAATTGGATGCCATTCGCTATTTGTAGTAGTTTCTGTTTCATTAGACACATCATCGGTCATCTCTTCAGATTCTACAGGGACGTAGGAAAACCTAATGGTAGTTATTTCATAATCTGTGGTAGTTTTTATTTTCTCTTCACTGGTGCTGTCTTCCTCAGAAGTAGAAAGCGTTTCATCCTGAGGTGTAGTTATATCTGCAGGTAGCTTTGTGATCGATTCAAAACCGGTTGACTTTGTCGCGTCAACCGGTGGAATTGTTTCTGATTTGTTCGTTTTTTCCGCGTCGATTGCTGCTGGTATCCAAGCTGGAGTGAACACCTTCGACTTGTTTAAACTTTCAGTTGTCACTGGTTCCACACTACTTTGTACAGATATGTTGCTCTCAGCGCCTAGCTTTTCAGATTTTCCTTCAGACGTAGATTCATCCAACGGCCCTGGAGAGGCTGGCGTGTATACTGGTTGCCAAGCAAGTTTGTTTTGGTCCACGTCAGTAATATTCTTAGGAATTATGTCTTCAGATGTAGTGCCAGCAGTTGTAGTTGTTGTTGAAACTGCTGTGGATTCCTTTTTATCTGAAATTAAAATAAATTGGCTTGTGAATAATATTATTTAAAGTTTGGATAAATATATTAGTGAAATCTAAATGTTCTGTGATAGTGAACAAGAACTTATTAAAAAAACTAATAATAATATTCACCTGAGACTTCCCCGACTTTTTGCAACTCATTTTCATCAACACTCTTTGGTGTCGACCTCGTTACGTTTACAGAGCTCGGCAATGGAGGTGGATTTCTCATGGACGCTAGTGCCCAAGCAATCGATGTAGGCGGTATTTCCATATCATTGAGGTCTGTTACTTCAGTTGATGTTGCTGCTGAAGATTTAAATTTTGTAGACCCTCGTTTCCACAACGAGGGTATGCTATTATCGGTAATCGACTGCGAATGGACAACTTTCTTGGTTCCGCTAATGTCACTCTGCAATACTGGATCTATTTCAGATGATACGGTTGTCAACATTGTTTTACTAGGTTGCTTAGGTTTATAGGTAGTGGTTATCTTATCTTTGATATTAAAATGTTCAGAGTAAATAGTATGACTAGTCGGTCGAGGATAATCTACTTTAGTTACGTTTCTTTTAGGCAACATCCAAATAGGCCTGGTTCTTGGTGTGGTGTAGTAAAATTTACGCGTCAAAGGTCTTAAAGTTGAATAATCTGGTTTTCCTGTTACGCTGTTGGGAGAATCTTTGACACCCGTCAAATTAAGCCTTTTTGAGTAATTTCTATTTCTGCTATAGCTGTTCAAAAACACTTTAGTCACTCTTTCGGTAGATGAGATTATGTTTTGCGTAGATACAGGTATGACTGTATGGTAAAGCGGTATTACACTGGATATAGGGAAGAAGTTGGTAGAAGAAGTAGTTATATTTTCCACTTTGACTTCTGGTAAGGTTGATTGAGTAGTTATTGGTATTACAGTTGCTGGTTCTGTCGATACTTGAATCAAATTCGATGCTTTTGTAGATAACTGTGCAACAATTGGCTCTTTTATCGTAGTTATTGAAGGTAATCTCGGATTCCTAGTAGTTTTATCACCCATCATAGGGTTTTTAGTAGTAGTTTCGTAAACAGGTTTAGAGAGTTTTTGAGATAGATTTTGTTTAGTATGCGTCAGACCTGAAGTGGTTACTTTACGAGGTATTTCAACAATGGTTGGCGGCGTTGTTTTTATTGTAGGTAGTTCTTCGTCCGATGAAGTACTTACTGTCGGTTCAAGAGGCGATGATTCGTCACAATCATCGTCGTTTGTATGGTTGATGTATGTTTCAGTAGATAGCACTGACATTTCATAATAAATACTAGTTCCCTGTACATCCGAAAGCTGTCTCTGAGAAGTGCCTGCTTCTTCGTTATCAGAAATACGTATCTCTTTGGTATTTGTAATGAATACTGTCGATTTATTACTAGGTGTATTATTAACTAACCTTTCTAGACCTACGTTCTCCGTCACAATCGTGTGAACATTACTAATATTAGGTGGCGGCGACATAGCCTTTATAGATTCTAGTTTCTTTATAATACTACCAGAGATCTTTTGATATTTTTTATCGAAGAAATCGTTCTTGGGCGTTGTAAGATCGGAGTCGAAATCGAAAAAACTCTCGGATTTAAAGTGATCGTTATCTTTGCTATTATATCCATAGGACGTTTCTTTAGGGAAAAAGCTAGATAGCCCAAATGAAGGACTGCTGTAATCTTGCTTCACTTTATTACTAAAACTATCATCGTCAAAACTGGGAATTGTGAAAAAGCTATTGTCATGGAATTTGCTGGAAGTAAATCTCTCGAAAGACTCATTTCCTTGTTCTTCTTCTTCGTCGTCGTATTCCTCGACGCTTTGAACTTCTTTCTTCACCGCCATAGGCGTAGTGCTGGAAATGCTCATAGGCATTTTAGTTTTCTTATACAACTTCATGCTATCAATAATCTCAACAGGTTTCTTGACTTCTGGTGTGGGTGTGACTATTATAACATTATCAGCTTCTGTGGAAGCCCTGACTCTTCTTAAACTGCTTTCTGTGCTAGATTTGAGTTGAGATAGGAACCTAACCCTTCCCCTGTCTTTGTATTTTGCGTTTTTCTCAGTGTGCTCCTCAGATGTGGAGTCTTTAGGGCTCAACTCGTTGATTGAGACGTCTGGCGTGTTTGTTTTGGTCTTGGACCAGGTTGTGGCATTGGGTCTGTTGTGCCTCGTGATTCTGTCATCTCTCACCGGCTCCGGCGTCGTTTGTGGCAGCGCATTGCCACACACTGTCGTGCTCAACACTAGTAGGTTCACTACTAATGCTGCACCTGGAAATAGCAGAAAATAGTATATTATTTATTCGAATTTAAACGATAAATATATTGTTCATTGACGATACGTATGTATGCCACGATTCTCGAAGTCGAATTGCTAGGGTATTACATTTTATGTGATTATATGGACTTAAAAACTTAATATTAGTTTTATGTTGTATTGTTTCTTCATAAATTAATTTACTAAAATTATTTTAAAATACAATGCTCGTTAATTCGCTAATAATTTATAACAATACAACAAACAAATAATAATCAAAAATATTTAAATTTATAAACATGTATTCTTCGACTCTTAGTCAACAGCCTCCGTGGCGCAGTTGGTTAGACGCCAGCTGTGAAACGTGAGGCTGCGGGTTCGATCCCCGCGCCGAGATAAATATGCCGAGTGCTCGAGAGAATCGAGTGTTTTTGGTTTAGGGTCTAGGTTGGTGAGACCGAAAAAAATATCTTGTAATGCCTGGTAACCACGACACTATTATACAATCAATCTTACTGTAAGTCCGGACTATGCATATAACTGTTGGTTGTATTAATTGATTTTATTAATTATGGCTCCAAAGAAAAAAATATAATATTGTTTTTCATGTGACTATTGGATGTTTTTATTTTTGTTATTGAATTTATTCTTACCTAAGCATATTCTCACTGGCGACTCCATGTTATTTCATCTTGTTTCAATGTGAATTTTTCAATGTTTCATCTCGTCTCGGTCATCGTACCTGAAATTATAATTACAATATTATAATTACATAATATCTATAAAAAGAGTGTAGTTTCTTATTTATTAAAATACATAAACCACATAATATAAAGTTGTTCTTTATCCTGACACAAAATGTTAATAACACGATTTATTTACTCAGTATGTTCCTCTTTCATAAAACAAATGGCCCTATAAATATTATTTAGTGAGCCAATTAATACACTTGACATATTAAAATGGATAAAGTCCAGACTTATTCATACCATTATTATTTATATCTGAGTTTTCTTATTTTTATTATACACTGCTCCTTCTTTCCCATTCTCATAAGTCCATCCAATGTTAGTCTAGTAGAGATTGCCCTGTTTTGTTGTTTTATTGTCTCTTTATTCTGTTATATATATAATTCTTTCTTGTTATAAGTCCGTACTTATGTTTAGATTTAAGTCCCTTGGTTGTAAAATTATTTTAATATGTTGTGTGTACAAGAAAGAATCATAAATGTATTTTACACAATAAGGCCACCTTTGGTACGGACCAAAGGCGGCCTTATTGTGTAAAATAAAGAAAAAAAATAATGAAATAATTATAATAAGGGCCGGCTCCAAAATACCTCGAACAACAATCACCCAACACAAACAAGAGAAAACATATCGCACCTTAAGGATTAAAGTGACCTAATCCAAAAAAAATGATTTTGACTTTTAAACATATTTTGGCTCTAAATGACCTATCGACCCATTATTAAAGAAGGACCTATTGACGTACGAAGGACAGAAAGATGTATAAATCGGTCTTCTAGATACATCTAATCTTTCAAAAGTACAAAATTTCTTATGTTACAAATCTTTAATGAACGTTTCCCAAAAAATAAGTTTTTGTTAGGATTCTATAATTCTAAAGGTGCGCTACCATTAACACTTGACTGGGGGGTCAATCCCCCCTGCATCCTCTAAATCCATCTCTGCGTATAATCGCAGTGATCAGAGAGATGTGTCACACGCGTGCAAGCGCATGTTACACCATATTGTCTCGGTTACGCAAATGTTTCCCATGCTCCATTATATTACAATCAACACGGGTAAATTAACATGCGTCTTTGAGGTACAGAATGCACTCGATTTTAAGTAAGGAATATAAAAAAATCCTAGTCTAAAAACAATAAATAAATTAAACAATAAGACATAATATAATCAAACGGCAGTATAGAAGATGCCGTTCATCTTCATGATTTATGTATAATCATGAAGATGAACGGCATAAAATAAAATAATAAAAATAACCCGCCAAATAGCCGTGTAAAAAGTCAGAAATTTGATCTAGACTTGGTATTGGCCCTGGGTCCTCCCCTAGGGTATCGCCGTCAGTTTACCTCTGGTCGCCACAGCTATAAACAGCTGAAGCACCAAACATTATTTCGAAACATCGACGACATCACATTCAAGTGTGACTCCATTTTAAAGAGTGTAGGGTAATTATAATTACACCCATCATCAGTTACTCTCGTAATCAATTCCTTTTTGAAGTGCGCGCTAGCCTGTTGGTAAACGGACCAGACGCGGCTGCCAAATTACTCATGGTGTTCCATAATTCAAATCCCAGACCATACCTCTAACTTCTCGAAGTCATATATGTATTGGATACTCAATCACCACGCACTTTAACGGTGAAGGAAAAGATCGAAAGGCAACCAGCATATCATAACGAATTTCTTTGATATGTAAAGTCCGTCAATCCACACTAGGTCAGCGTGATGGGATGTAAGGCCTAACCACTCTCAATTGTAGGAACTCTCGATTGTAGAGGAGGCCCGTGCCCTGCAGTGGGATGTGTTTATATAGACTGATACAATAAAGACTCACATTAAAGCATAAAAACTACAAGTTTAATAAAGTTCTTACAGATTTGTTAGAGCCTACGTAACATAAGTTCTCACACAGGCTTTATGTAACAAATTGCTCTATCACCACACGCCGTCCGCCATTCATAAGTTTCGTGGTTTTTTATGGTATAAGTCCGAGGAATCAGACTGATTCTTAATATCTAATATTAGTAGAGCTAGGATAGCTTTTGTTTTAACTGTATTTTGCATAGCATTGTATAGGAGAGTGACGATGAGGATATAAGAATTCCCAGGAATTCTAAAAGTAATCATGTGAAAACAGTTTCGTCTTGTTTCTAAAAGTCCATTGAAAAGATAAATATTTGTTATTTATTCTGGGAATCCATAATGTTTTCATCATACACGAATAGAAGTTCCCTATTATCACCTAAAACTGTTATTTTATTTCTAAACCTGTGAGGACAATAAGTTTTTCCCAAAACACAAGATATATTTTCTTATATTTAGACTATTGGCCCGGCCCGGCTTCACCTGGGTGCAAATACAGATTCCAGTCCATATTTTATTTAAAATCAACATGACTGCCGTTGTCTAAACTGCTTATCCAATCCCATTCTATGCCTATTCTTCGGTCCCATTTTATCCATCTTACATTCTATTCTATCCCATCTCTCCAGATTTAAATCATTATTTTGCTACGGAGATATTATAACACTGTTACTACTCCGACGAAATTCATTGAAATCAATTAATATATATATATAGATAGCTGACCCGGCGAACTTCGTATCGCCACATTTTTTGCCATCAATACTGTCTAAAGTCCAAGATTTTAATACCTAATTAATTTATTGCATTATAATGAACAACATTTTTCGTTTTTCATTCCAGAGAGAAAACAAATAGTGCTGTTATTATATTAGGTCATATAGTCCACCCCGCTGGCTTAGTGCGGGTTGAAGGATTTTATTTAATGTAGAAAATACTCCGAAAAGTCAGAGGTGTGCAGGGCACGGGGATTTGAACCCGTGACCATCGTAAACTTGATGGCAGTCGCGTTTGGTACGTTACCAACAGGCAACCACGCGCTTCTGTGAATTACTTTTATTTATTTGAGAAGACTTTCTATACATATACTAATTAATAAAACCTTCATACTGCCTTACCAGGTGACGTAAGTAATAAAACAAATATTTAAAAATATAAAACTGCATATCGTTTCATTATAATGTCTAGATGCGGCATCAACGTCCCAATACTTTAATAATTCTTGAGTCTGAAAACAATACTAATGCGGAATTTAAATTTGTCCCCCAACGCATCTAAAGGTATCAATTCGAAAAACAATGTCCTTTATGAAAACGAAAAATTATAATTAGATATATTATGCGTGCGTTAAGTGCGTGGTGGCCTGTTGGTAAACGGACTAGACGCGGCTGCTCACATGATCACGGTGGTCGCGGGTTCGAATCCCAGGGCACACCTCTGACTTTTCGGAGCCATGTGTGTATTGACAGTCAATCACCACGCACTAAAACGGTGAAGGAAAACATCGTGAGGAAACCTGCATACCATAGCGATTTATAAGAATTTCTATGGTATGTAAGTCCGCCAACCCGCACTAGGCCAGCGTGGTGGACTATATGGCCTAACCACTCTCAATCGCACTGTCGATTGTAGAGTAGGCCCGTGCCCTGCAGTGGGACGTATATGGGATGATACAGATACAGAGACAGATATTTTGCTGTACTCCGTCAAAACGCTTCGATAGAGTATATCTTGTTTAAAACTGTTGCAATACTCTCAAAAAACTATGGGCTATTTTTGTAGATTTGGACATTATTTTATTTTATTTTTTCATTTATTAAGGACACAAACAGTCGTATAAAAGGCATAATAGTAGAAAAAATAGATACAAAAAGACCTCCAGGTCCATATCTTAAATATACAAATATGAATATAAGAGAGCTAAATGCGACTCATAATTTTATTCACAACAGTCATAAACTACACCTAATTATCCAGGGTACTTAAAATACTGAAAAAATAATGTTAATGTTAAGAATATAAGTCTTGGATATTGAGATAGATTATTCCTGCACGCTAAACAGTTGAAACCTTACAGGATAAAACAAAGGAATAAACTTATAATAAAGATAAATTATTCTAAATATACATATATTACTATCCAATAAAATACTATCCAATAAAATTGAATTTTACCTTTAACAAATTACGCGAAAGAAATCTAGATATTATACACACAATGTACACATTTTTTGAATTTTGTTCTATTTCGTCAGCCGTCAATGAAAGACAATGGAAAGATAGATCATTTTACGTTGGTTGGTAGGTGAAGCTTGACCGTCGTTTACCTCAAGGTTGATATAAATCAACCTTCCACAAACCAATAATACCCCTAGAAACATTAAATTATTTTTGACCTTCATCATCAGCACGTTGCAGTCCACTGCTGGGCATAGGCCTCACCTATGGATTACAAAAGCCATTTTGATACACACTCACTATTATGTCGCACTTTTGACATTGTTAAAGTCTCTCGTAGTTCCTGATACCACGATACAAGACTCGATCTTAGAGTGGAATCAGGACTATGTATGTGACTGTTGGGTGTATTTATTAATTGTGAACGTGTTCGATATCAGTCGTATAACAAATCAGGGTTAATTTTTCAAGTGGGTGTAGATGGCCAAATCCGAAACAATGAGGACTTTCTAAAAATACTGAAACTGAGTGGGTGACAACTTATTTTTAAATGGTGTAATATACAGGGTATATCAAGACTGCTACCGAAAACGAAGCCGGGTGGTAGTTTAAGCGACTTCAGACAAAATGCAACAGAAAAAGTTGCAGAAAAAAAGCGACAATTCTTATTTTTTATTTTTTTCCTTTGACCATATTTGGGTGGTAAATACATTTTTTCCTAAAATAATAGTGTATACCATTTTATTTATAAATAATCTAAGGTAGAAAAGTGTTTAAAATATTATTTTATCAAAAACTATGGATTTACCACCCAAAAATGACGATATTTAAAAAATCATAAAAAATAACTGTCGCCATTCTTTGCAAAATTTTTAGTTGCATTGTGTTTGTAGTCACTAAAACTACCACCCGGCTTCGTTTTCGGTAGCAGTCTTGAGATACCCGGTATATAATAATACAGCATCATGAATTATTTTTTTCATAATCAACGGGTTCGAGTTCTTGCTCGGAATATTGATTTATCAAAAATCCTATATAGTATTAACTATCATCAAAATTAAGCTCGTGACTAATTTAATATTTTTCCATCCACACCTCACTTGAAAAATTCACCCTGTATACTCGACGCTACACCGTCCACAGCTGGACATGGCCCATGGAGATATACGTTATCAGGACTCATACATGTAAAATCTCGATTCTAAGCTATTTAACTGTGAGGTCGCCACACAATGCGCTCAAGCTCATTTTGTGGCATATTTGCATAATTATCTCAAAACGGTTTTCCTTTGCTAACCAAACTGTTAATTTTACAAAGAATTTTACTGGGCCAAGATCTTTGCTCCTGATTTTGGGTTGTACACATAAGATCACGCTTGTAACCTCGGAGTGATAGGCAGAGATCTCACTTGAGTATCAGTTCGACGAATTTATTTCCGTCTAACAATGTGACAAGGCGACGACCTTTCAACCTTGTAATAACCAGGTTTAAATATTCATATCAGTATTTACGTTTTGAAAAAATGTGTTGCGTCGTCCCGATGTAAATGTAGGATAAAGAAAATGATTAATAGTTCTATGGGATATTTAAACAAAAAATTCTTGAAAACTCTGAATCGTAAGGAAAACCGATATTGACGGAAAATTTTACTGTCACGTTTCATTCAGTGAGGGGTATTCCCATTAAGATTCAGACTTTCACTTTAACCTTTCTCTCTTTTTCCAGCCTTTTCCAAAAACCAGCAACATACTTCTTTGTTTTTCAAATATATATTACCATGAGTTGAACAAACTCATTTCTCAATATGCTTCATTCTTTGTTGGTTCTGTATTTTTTTTTTTAATATGCTTTTAATGAAAAAATATCTTTAATACTAAGTAAAGAAGGTAATGCAACAAACGATTATTTACAAGCTGACTGCGATTATGTCCGATATTTCCCGTTATGTCCCAATACGCTTGTGTAAACTATTAGTCACAGACTAGAACTAAGACAGTGTAAATGCGACTTAAGAAGATGTAACTTTTTTTGTGCTGTACTAGAACAGAAGATAGTTTTTGAAAAAAGAATATTTTGATTTTCCCATTCGTAACTATACACTGGAATCTTGGCTTTTATTATTCTTTTGGATAATTTTAAACATATTTTTCACGCCTATTTATTAATATTCTAATATTATATGTTATGCAAATAAACATTAGTAGTATACACTTAACATATTTAGCAAAACGAATGTCTTAGTGCAAGAGTCAATAGCTGAACCGAGCGGTCTAAGATCGCGGTCATAAAACAGTTAAGTTATTAGTTTTTCATACCTTGTAAAAAGTATATCTTGAGCTCTATGATTGGGACGATATGTGAGATAATTGTCTTTGTTTGTTAAAATATGCCCGTCCCAGTAAGTCTCATTTCATAAAAAAACATATTAGTGTCCCAAAAATATTTTCACTCTGACTGCCTCCGTGGCGTAGTTGTACTAGGGTACGGTCAAAGCTGAGTCTCGGGTTCGATTCCCGGGTTGGGCAAAGTGATATTGGATTTTTCTATTCATTATCAGCCCAGAGTCAAGAATTTGTGCCCGATATGGCAGAGAGAGTAAGGTAGAGACTGTACCTAATATTTATTTGGATCATTGGAGTGTTTTTTTAAATATGTCTGTAATGTAAATCCCTGCTTCTAATACATACACATTCCATTTCACTGGTGGTAGGTATCTCATATGTGAAAGGCCGCTTGGGTGGGTACCACCTCAATGTCTGTTTCTCTCACCAAACAGCAGTGTGAATACACTGTTGTGTGTCGGTTTGAAGGACATTGTAGCCAGAGTAAATACTGGGCATATTGAGACTTAACTCCTTGCCCCCCTATTTTCTTAAAATGACAGCTAAGAGTATCCACATTCCTCTGTGTTTTATATTTAATAGATGTATGTCAGAAGGTACTTTTCCCGAAATATGGAAAAGAGCTAATATCACGCCTGTATACAAAAGTGGATCCAAACAAAATATTCAGAATTATCGTCCTATATCTATTTTGTCTGCTTTGTCGAAGCTTTTCGAGAGGTTAGTCCACAATAATATCCATAGAGATATATACAAAATCATTATTGAACAACAACATGGCTTTATCAAACGAAAATCTACAACCACAAATTTAGTTTTATATACAAATTACTTGTTCAATCAATTGGATAGACAAGTGCAAGTGGACGCAGTCTATACAGACTTTCGAAAAGCATTCGACAAAGTAGACCATGAATTGCTATTGCGTAAAATCGCTTATAATGGTATACGTGGCGATTTGCTTCGCTGGTTCTCCTCCTATGTCTCAAATAGATCTCAATGCGTCGTTATTAAAGGTGTTCGTTCTGCATCTGTAACAGTTACCTCTGGGGTACCTCAAGGCTCCATCCTCGGTCCACTTTTATTCATTTTATTTGTTAATGATATAAGTAAATGCTTTAAACACTGTAAATTCCTACTCTATGCAGACGATGTAAAAATATTCAGACCCATAAATAATCCATCCGATTGTCTTCTTTTCCAGGAGGACTTAGATCGTTTCTCTGATTATTGCACTCTAAATAAACTGCACCTAAATATTTCTAAATGTGTAGCTGTGTCATTCACAAAAAATAAAAACGTCATACATAACACGTATCACTTAAATAGTTTACCTTTATCTAGAGTTAATTCTGTGAGGGATCTCGGAGTATTACTTGATGATAAACTTCACCTCGATCAACATATTTATAGCATCGTTAATAATGCCTATCGTATGTACGGTTTTGTGATGAGGGCTTCAAGGGATTTTGTTCGGCCCAGCACTTATATTCATCTATACAAGTCCTTAGTTAGATCTCAATTGGAGTATGCCGTACCTGTTTGGAACCCTTACTATAATAAATATATGGAAATCTTAGAACGAATCCAACACAAATTTCTCAAATCTATGTATTACCGTTGTTCACGAATATCCCCTACTTTCCCTTCTCTGCCCCCATATAAAGATTTGCTTAACGCCCACAATCTTATGAGTCTTAAGTCCAGACGATTACTTTTGGATATGATATTTCTTTTCGATGTTTGTAACAATAAGTATGATTGTTCTGCCTTATCCAACAATTTATTTTTTATTGTTCCTAGAACCAGTGTTAGGCGACAAGTGCGCATTAAGGCTCTTTTTGCTGTTACTCCTTGTCGCACTAATGCAGGATTTCGTGCACCTCTTTGTCGTATTAGTAAAAAATATAATGATTATTTTACCGACATTGATATATTTAATATGTCTACTACTGCATTTCGTAGCGCTCTGATCCGCAAAATGAAAGCTTCTGATTTATTTTCAGAATAAGCACCATTAAAATTAAAATTTTATTTTTTTTCCTCTCACTCGCCAACTTTGTTTCTATGTATATGCTGTGGATAACGGTGCTGGTTGCACATTTATATGTCTGCTTCAAATTATTATTATTTCCTGAATATTGTAATGTGTAACTGTTTGTTTATCCTAAATAAATAAATAAAAAAAAACATCTTACGTCTCAGGATGGCGAGCGCAATGGAATATCAAGCATTGCTTTGTAATTCAAGGGTTTGGTTTTGCTAATGTTCACGAGCGATCGTATCGCTTACCATTAGGTGAGTGACGAGCATTTTCGTCTCGCCATTGGAATAAAAAAAACATTATTGTCCTGTTTATTAGAAGTCAATTTTTCTACCCTCGTTAAAATAAATATGGCGAGAATCGAATCAGCTATCAATAAAATTGAGTAAGTCTCACACGGCAGCGCCTCGGATTTCTAGTAGCTAGGAAAGGTTAAGAACCTGTCTGCCTAGATACGCCCAATCTAGGTTATGCCTAGCCGGTAGGTTCTAGGTACATCTGTTAGCTTTTCAATACCGCATATTGAATTACTATAGAAAACACGGAGAAATGCTTTAATCTATATACATGTATTTTTTTCTTAAATTTCAATTTGATGTAGGCCACTTTATTCATTTCAAGTATTTTGGGATTAGGTTTACATATATTTTTAGACATGGTGGGATATTTCAGACTGGATGTAAGGAGAAATGTCGCCCTAGTGAAGTACGTGTATGCGGTGTGGCGCGGGTGGGTGCACCACCCGGAGAGCTGCTGTGCGAGCTGCAGCTGTGCGTGCCCCGCGAACGCGTCGCCACTCGCCGCGCCACGCCCATGTTCCGCGTCCCAACGGCTAGGACGAATTAGTTAAAGTTTTCCCCCTTGTCGCGGGCAATACGACTACTCAACTTGATCTCGGAACATGTTGATATATGTCATTGCAGCCTGCTGAAATTTACAGTAGTGGCCCAAAAATGCATTGAAGGATTTAAAATGTAATGTTTGTTGTTATATTGGTAAAATTTTAATGTTTTGTTTTATTTTTATTGTTTATTCTATGTGATATTTAGAATAGTTTAGTGTAATGCCGCCTTAGTTTTAAAACTGTTATGGTATTATATTTAAGGTGATACATAAATAAATAAAATAAAATATAATCTCATCATTTTTATTACTAGTATCAACGACTTGCTGCCAGCAAGTCGTTGATCGAAAATCCAAAGCAGACAAAGGTCTTATAAGCTAATAATATCAGCATAAAACAATTTTTTACATTGAAGAATGATTTGTCTCACATTATTCCAATTGAATCTTAAAATCAACTGTTTTCATAATAGAAACCATTTAGTAGTTAAAAATCTCAAAACCATTTGGAATGAAACCATAAACTACACAATACCTGCATCATCCAAAATAAACATGAATAAAAAATGTAGCATTTCTCAATGGATGACTCTACACTACCAAGGTCGCATTAAAAAGTACTCTAAAACTACTTAATTTATTTACTATCTCCATTTCAAAACACCTAATATTTATCCTTTGTCGTGTCTCAAGAGACCACCATTGCGCCACTGTTTCTCACAGTAGAAGAGACATTTACAAAATACACCCATTCCATTGCGTCTTCTGCACTATTTGTGTAAAGAAATGTGTTATACAATCGTCAGTGGATGTAGAAACGTGCGATAGTAACGTGCACTTAAATGGTAGAGACGAGCAGTGAATTCGTGACAGAATGCGTCTTGCGCTCCCTGTTAATGTCTCGATTAGTGATGGACATGTTTTTGTCGATAGATTTCAGAATTCTATCGACCATTTCTAATCGATTTAGATTTACTCATACATTAGTAAAGTTCTGTGTTACTATGAAATGACTTGATATGAACAGGAAAAAATAAATTAATGTATTGAACGATACGCGATGTCAACTTTTGTAAAATTTAACTATTTTTATGAAATCTTTATAAAATAAATTGGATTTCAAATTTCGGAATCAATACTTACCATTTCCAGTTTATCACAGTGACGCGTATTATATTTTATATGCGTCATAATTTACTATACTAATTATAATACAAAAAAATAGTAAATCACTAATGAATAATCATAGAGAGTTTACAAACTTAAATAGTTATCGGATGTTTTGCCTTCTTCGCTTAAACTATATTCAAAGTCGATCGAAAGGGGACACTAAAACACTTTCTATGAATAAGGCCATAAATGTTGATACGATGTCTCTCATGCCACATTAGGCTGCAAGTTATGGCTTACTGACCACTAATTCCGCCCTCTAGAACTACTATGAGGCTTTATTATCTATAAAAATTACAGGTGATACATGCTCTATCTACCCACCATTGCATAGATATTGTACACAATTAATGGATTTATTATGTCCATAGTAATTAATAACACGAATTGTATCACTTTTATGTTCCGTAATTATTTGTCGTGCATTCTTTAATGGACAATAAAAAGTTAATATGTGTTTTTTACGGATTTTCATTTGATATCGTTAGGAAATTAGCCATATACTGTATATATTATGGGCCAAGTGATTAATGCGGACAGTATTCATAATGCCCGGGCAGTATGAATATTGCCGAGCCATATCGGGCCAAGTGATTAATTACAATCTAAACTCACCTATTTATCACATTGCTCGGGCATTATGAATATGGCTACATGATGATCGGGCAATGTGATTAATAGGTGATTTTTTACGTGGTGCGTTGCTGCATTGTCGCATCTGCGATAGACCCATAAATTAGAAAGGTTGAATTGATCTGCTTATGTTTAGTTGTTTTTTAACGTCCGAAACATTATCTTCAGAAGAAAATTAGTGTACCCACTCGTCGACTATGCCCCAAAACCGACTCGGAACACCCCGACTTCACGTAGTCTTTTGGCTACCGACCCTAGAGTGTATATAAAAAATCGGAGGTGCGGAGGGAGAGCAGCCCCCGCCCGTTGTAACGAAGGATAGGCAACCGTGCGAGCCGAAGCTGCGGAGGTGAGCATGGGTGCCTATCTTTTGTTACGCAAGGGTGAAGGGGCTGAACTTCCTGTAGCGCCGGAGACGATGCAGAAGCTAATTTGTATTGACAATAAGTGTTTTAAGGGTTAGGTTGCTATAATAGATATTTCTCAGGAATAGTGCGTTACCTTTTCATAGGAGTGGTACCAGGGGAGGTGCGACACTCCCCCTCCTCCTCCACTCCTTCCAACCCACCCCCTCGTGCTGCCCTATTCTAAATTCTACCACTTTAGCTTATTGTTTTGATTTTGATTCGCTTTACACCACTCTGTCCAATAGGCACTTAGCATTAATCAAAATGCCTGGGCAATGTGATAAATTGATTGGTTATAATCACATTGCCCGCTCTTATTGGGCATTATTCATATTGCCCGGGCATTATGAATAATGCCCGATGAATCACTTGGCCCATAACATATACATAACAGGACGTTATCAATGCCGCAGCGGAAAAGAAGCTCAGTGTGAAACGAAAGTCTGTGGGTTGGATCTTTGAACCAAACAACTGAATGCGTTGAAATGAACCGATGTAATTGATCTACAAACATTTGTTTCGGTTCGGATTTTTGGAGTATTTCGTTAATCGTTATGCGTCTCGTGGAATATTGAGCAGTATAAAAATATTCTGATGATACAGTAAAATTACATGAATACAAACCCTTCCTGTACCATAACATATCGAATCCCTACGCCCCATTTTATTTATGTTGTGTTCCTGGTCAGTGGTAATTACATATCATTTAGCCACATTTCACCCAAAAAGTCAATTATTGTATTCTTAAAACCTAACCCGGATAAATATCGAGGTCAACATGGAAGCGTGGTGTGACATCACTATCATCAATGAAATTACGTGGACACAAGCAAGCGTGTTGGGCCGCGACTAGAATCTTAACTATAGGCTTACTCGATAGCTGGACGCTCGCATCCATAAATATTTTATTATTAAATAAATTTTACATACACCCAAAGTTTTATTTCCATTTTTTGCTCGGCAATTACCAATGAACATAAGGCATTATTTATTTTTGCTGTAGTGATTTTTTGACACAACTTAAAGGTCATTTATGATTATTTCTCAACAATTAGGAATGTTATCCTCAATTTATTGTTACGAAAACAATTGATAATGCCTGCTCTTAGGGCTGCAACTAACTAGTTCTGGTATGATCTCCCAGCTAAAAGATTCTTTCCAAGTATGAGAAAATTTATTTTACTATTAAAAAAATATTTTCATACTTAAACATTTGCACAATATTTAATTAACATCCTTCCTTTAACTTTCCTTCTAAAAACATAACAAACGTTATATTTATTACACAATTATACAAACTTTATCAGATAGACCGTTCCATACTCTTTTTAAATGTTCTATTCTTAATTTTGGTAGAGTTATGAAAATGTTATTTATTAAATTCTTAAATATTATAAAATCTATAATGACATCGACAGTACCCCGCTACGCTGTTACGTAGTAAGCAGTAAGCACGACAGACGGCTTATTTCGTGACGGACTAATCAGTTCCTACCTTATATAAATGTCCTGGACGACTTTATGCGTGATGCAACACGCCGACACAGGGGACGCTTTTGCACTGAGAATTATTAATTACATCCTATTGTGACAGGTAATGATGGGTATACTTTAGATTGACTTGGTATTGTTATGGCAGCTGATAGTAACAGCAGTAATGTTGAGTAAGAGTACCAAGGAATTAGAGGATTATCTCTTATTACTGTCACTGTTGGTCGAATCAATTTACTGTAGTAAGAATTAATCCCATCAAAAACATCCTGTAAAAAAATTCCAAGTCTCGCAGCTCAGTTTTTCTACCGCAAATTGTTGTGAGATCCATCTAATACTAAGTCGATTAATTTATTTAGTTCTTGCTAAGGGACGTTCTGTATAAAGTTATTACGTAAGTTGTTATCATATCAATATTAAAAATTCTTTACGTTTTAAATAAATAGATCGACTTGGCCATCGTATGAAAACATAATGTATCGTACAATTTATACATTATGCTACTGGCCAGACTTCTCGTTTTGTAGTCAGTTTCTTAACTAGACAACTGTTCAATTTGCATATTTTTTATGATTAAGAGCCATAAGTTATAATGTAAAAAAGTCAATTAACTTCAAGTTGGACTGGAACGGTCGGTATTGCGCTAATCAGAATAGTTTTTCTAAGTCTTATTTCGGACATATTTTTTTATCTTTGTTACCGTTTGTCGCCATCCTGAGATATAAGATGTTAAGTCTCAATATGTCCAGCAGTTACTTTGGCTACAATTTCCTAAAAATCAAAACACAACAGTGCATTTACACTGCTGTTTGGCGGGAGGAATCGACATTGCCGTGGTATGATCCCAAGTATAACCAGGTTATTATCACTTGTTTTGTTTTAGGCTATTAATATTTATTCTTCTACTGTCTGTCCTTATATGAGGTCGGTGCAACATGACAAATTTTCCCTATTATCAAATTATTACGTTTATATTTACGTCCACGTATTAACATTTACCTGACATAAAACCATATTGTTTCCCCTTCGGACAACATGGCTTTGACTATATCACATAGTTCATGCGGGCACCTTAGAAAAAAAGGTATACAGGTTCTTTTCACGAAATTTTCCTTCACTGTCAAAGTTACAGACAATTAACCTTGGGTGCCGAAGACATCTGGTTTTTTTGTCAGTTTCTTAACTAGATAATTGTTCAATTTGCAAATTTTTCTTTTGAATTTTGAATTTGAATTTATCTTTGTTACCTCACGTAAGTTTCCCTTTAATATGGAAAGTGTGAAGTGTTTTAAGGCTTTATTGGTAAAATAGGCTGCGTGATGAAGTGAACGATAAGATGTGAAACGGAAGCCGGTTCAATTCCCATGTTGGAACAAAGTGTCATTATAATATGGTCGTATTAATTTATAGATAAAATGATATTTCGGTATATATCTTATACATATACGGGCTTATCCATAGACAGTTTAAACCTACTTAAATTCGGGATATCGTATCAAATTTTGTCCCGTTAGAATGATTTTTGAATACAGTTTGATTGAAGAAGACAAGCCATTCGATACCTAAATTAGGTTTATAAACTGTTTATGAATAAGGTCAATAATATTTAAATGTCGGGTTGGCGTAAGGTCTTCTGACATTTGTAATCCTTTGAAAAAGCCCCTTATATCGATAATCCTTACAAATTAAAGAGTTCACTAAGATGACCCGTATGCTCGTACGGACCTGTGCAAAAAAGCGAATAATCTAAGCCTTGCTTTTACTGCCACTCTGCCAACATAGTCAAGATTATCTTATGATTCTTCCTGTATAAACACATTGTGTTTAATGTCAGAGTCAGAAGCTGTGGACAATTTGCCATACAGTTACGTGCCGTGTGCGTGACAAGGTTATTACACCAAACAACCATAAAAGTGACACCGATTCGCTCGTCTTGCGAAATGGAACATTATCCTATTATTGCATTGACACATGTCTTGGTGGTTTAGAGTATTTGGATGTATAGTACGTGAAAATATTTGTATGTTAGAAAAGAAGCAGAAAGTTATTCCAGTTGTGTGGAAATCGGGTTTGTGAGTCGAAACGCCTGAGCAGCTGTGTCAATCGCTGCATTAGTAAAACCTACAGTTGCGAAATAATGCAAACATAAATTAAAATTAACTTATTAAGCATCATGTGATACATATCAAGAACTTTCCTATCTCATAAAATGGAACACATGGCTACAAAACTCAATGCGAGAATCCAAACTATAAACTTAACCTCTCAATTTTAAAAGAACCGCACCCACTCTACGAAGTCGGTAAAAATCTTCTCACTATAATCATATCTGGGGGCACGGCAGTGCCCCCTCCAAGTCGAGCTAAAAAACGGCACAGTCGTACCATTCTTTTCTCGAAGCAATCCAGACCATTTTCAACCCCCCATAACTTCGTTGTGGTTAAAGCAAGAAGCCTCAATTTTCGAACCAGTAGTTTAAGAATTACAACTTGTCAAACTTTCGTAATTTTGTCACTCACTGACTGACTGACCGATCATCAAAAGTCTAAGGCACTTCTAGCAGACATACAACCTTCAAATTTAGAATATAATTAGTATTTAGTGTCTAAATTTGGGGAAAATTTAAACATTTTATAATTTCTGTCTAGTTTTCTAGATACACCAACTGCGTGAATAACTTTGTAATTTAAAAAACTAATCCCATATAAATGTATAGGATTACAAAGTTATATTTGCAGTTAATAATACGTTGTACCGTTGTAAACAGGGTATATCAAGACTGCTACCGAAAACGAAGCCGGGTGGTAGTTTAAACGACTTCAGACACAATGCAACAGAAAAAGTTGCAAAAAAAAAGCGTCAATTTTTTTTTGTTATTTTTTTCCTATGGCCATATTTGGGTGGTAAATACATTTTTTTCCTAAAATAGTAGTGTATACCCTTTTCTTTATAAGTAATCTAAGGTATAAAAGAGTTTAAATTATTATTTTAGCAAAAACTATGGATTTACCACCCAAAAATTACGATATTTAAAAAATCATAAAAAATAATTGTCGCGTTTCTATGCGAAATTTTTAATTGAATTGTATTTGTAGCCACTGAAACTACAACCCGGCTTCGTTTTCGGTAGCAGTCTTGAGATACCCAGTATAATGGAATAATAGTTGTAGATAGGTATCTATATATATGAGGCATAACAGGAGGGGGGGTATAGAGAGGGAAAGGGTGTATTCAGCCCATGAAACTGTACAACATTCCTCTAGAAAAACATGACGAAGATAAACTTGCAAATAAATAGACTAAATAGCTCGAAAATATCAATTACTTCTTCTATAAAAAAAAAATATTATATGTGTTCCATTTTATGAGACAGGAAAGTTCTTGATATGTATCCCATGATGCTTAATTATTTAATTTTAATTTATGTTTCCATTATTTCGCAACTGTAGGTTTTACTAATACAGCGATTGACACAGGCGTTTCGACTCACAAACCCGACTTCCAGACAACTGGAATAACTTTCTGCTCCTTTTGTAACATACAAATATTTTCACATACTATACATCCAAACACTCCAAACCACCAAGACATGTGTCAATGCAATAATAGGATAATGTTCCATTTCGCAAGACGAGTGAATCGGTGTCACTTTTATGGTTGTTTGGTGTGATAATCTTGTCACGCACACGGCACCTAACTGTATGGCAAATTGTCCATGGCTTCATAACTCTGACATTAAACACCATTAAAGAGAAACTGACGTGAGGTAACAAAGATAAATTCAAATTCAAAATTCAAAAGAAAAATTTGCAAATTGAGCAATTCTCTAGTTAAGAAACTGACAAAAAAACCAGATGTCTTCGGCACCCAAGGTTAATTGTCTGTAACTTTGACAGTGAAGGAAAATTTAGTGAAAAGAACCTGTATACCTTTTTTTCTAAGGTGCCCGCATGAACTATGTGATATAGTCAAAGCCATGTTGTCCGAAGAGGAAACAATATGGTTTTATGTCAGGTAAATGTTAATACGTGGACGTAAATATAAACGTAATAATTTGATAATAGGGAAAATTTGTCATGTTGCACCGACCTCATATAAGGACAGACAGTAGAAGAATAAATATTAATAGCCTAAAACAAAACAAGTGATAATAACCTGGTTATACTTGGGATCATACCACGGCAATGTCGATTCCTCCCGCCAAACAGCAGTGTAAATGCACTGTTGTGTTTTGATTTTTAGGAAATTGTAGCCAAAGTAACTACTGGACATATTGAGACTTAACATCTTATATCTCAGGATGGCGAGCGCAGTGGAATGCCAAGCATTGCTTTGTAATTGATAGTGTTGTTTGGTATTGCTTCTGTCCATGCGCGGTCTTATCGCTTACCATCAGGAAAATGGCATACTAGTCTCCCCATTCCTTGCACTAAAAAAATGTGGAGAACTATAATACTTCCTTTGGGATCATAGAGTAACCCCAGGGGGATTACTCTATGGGTATCTAACCTTCGACTACCGTATCATATCTTATTGTCCCCTTCGGCACGAAGCCTATTTTACCAATAAAGCCCATTTTACTAAAAGTATTTATGGCCCACATATGTCCTGGCGTGATGTTTGCCTTAATAACATGAGTAATCATATAAAACTACAACTGCAAATAAACGAAATAAATAGTGAAATTGCAGACAAAACGTTTAATATCGTAATTAGATTTGTTTAATTCGCTGATTAATCATAACATTACAGCTTGACGATTTCGAAATCGGTTTCAAGTTGACAAAGGTTATTTTAGAATTCAATTCACAAAAAATGACTTCTAGTACCTGTAATAGTCTAATGAATTTAATAATTATAAATTTCTCACACATAGTCCAAACAAAATACGCATAAGTATGGGCCACACAATATAATTATAGCACAACTGACTTTTTATTTAATACATATTTTCTTTGATTTTATATCACCAGAATAAATAAAATTAACAACAACTCTGCCGAATTATTACACCAAATATAATTTTCCATAAACTCGACAAAATGTGTTTAATAATTTCTCTAAGCCGACTAATGAAAATAGCCTAATTAATGGCTGTTAGCACACTGCACAAGTACAGATTTCGTTTCAGTCTGTTAACCACAAATTACTATGAAAATTTCACTTTCCTTCTAACGTCCAAAAATGGCGACAAAAGTAAAAGTCTGGCAACACTAACTGTCCAAATGTTACTATTTAAATAACATTATGTGTTAAATAAAACGCAATCAACACATTGTTATATTATTACGTAAAGCAATTATTCTTAATGTTATTCAAATTGATCTTGTTAATTTTTATTTTTATGTTATAGCATAATATTATACTTCTAACGGTTTTTGTTGAAACTATGGTTGCTGTTTCTTATTTTTTAATGCGTTGTGTATTTTTTCAATACTCAAACTTGGGAATTGGTTGTTATTAATTATTTGAAAAAAAAATTATTAAGCAATCACTACATTTCTTCAGATCTTCATGATCTTCATGTCACTTTAAAGTTTTGGTAAAAAAGCACCACCTTCGTAATGCTACTTAATATATGTATATATTAATATATGTATATGTATATATAGTGAAAATATTTTCACTTTTTTGTGTTTATTCTATCTTCAATATATTATAGTATATATTAGTATATTTGTATTTATCTAAGTATTCGTGTATTAGTATATATTTTATTCTTTCCGCAATATCCTCAATACCGCCACCTTCTTCTGATACTATCCATATAAAAGTTGTCTGAAAGAGATCGCTCTAAGCGATAAGGCATTGTAATACCATGAGTCTTATATTTAATTTGTCTGATTTTGTGTGTTTTTGTATTTGGTTTACAATAAAGAGTTTTGTATTTGTATTTGTATTTGTACATTTAAATAAATAAATACATCCAACAGGCACATTAATCCTGACCCCACAATAAGATCGAATCTGTGTGTGCGTGTGTCGTGGGTATCAGAAACTACGAGAGACTTTTCGTTTTTCACACAATATTTGTTTGTGTGTGGTAATCGAACTCGCGTCCTCTCGTTTCGCAGCCGGCGCCCCGTCTATCCAACCGCGCCACGGAGGTTGTCATATCATTTGAATTTGTGTATATCATTTGAATACTGAGAACTGCACTACTGTAATGTTAAACAACTTACCATTTTAAATAAGAATAAAACCAATAGAATTTTTATAATGGATAACCTTCCTAACGTGATGTGGCAACACTTCACACAATAATCAATTAAGTATGGTTTGGAAATATAATTTAATTTGCAATTTCCTATTTATAGAAAGAACGAATAATTTGAAATTTAAATCTAGATTCATTAGTACCACTCACATTTCACCTAACCTAGATACCAATACTTGATGCTAAGCCCATACCATAGCGATTTGTAAAATATATATGGTGTCTCAGTCCGAAAACCCGCACTAGGCCAACGTGGTGGACCATATGACGATATGACTCTCGATTCTCGACTGTAGAGTAAGCCCGTGCCCTGCAGTAGGACGTATATGGGCTGATACAGTATGTTGCCATGTATGTCCAATGTCCCATGTATTTACCATACATTCATATTTAGATATGAATCTGGTGTAATCAGTCCATATCAGCGGTGGCGCCGGGTACGGAGAGCAAGTGCAGTGGGCGTATAGCGCTCACATTACACTGTTTGTCGCAACCATCTGGACTCATGTCACTTCATTTCCAACTATACGCGAGTTGTTTTTGATCTTTCATGTGCAGTTGGTATCAGAAAACCTATTTCGTTTGTGTACTTCGTATTTTCCTGTTACGCTCTCTTTTCAGTATCCCAGAGCGGGCTGGTATCTCCATTCTTCTAAGCTGGCTAGAGCAATCAAACAGCCCGCATGCTCTGTAACCTTTACGAATCCTTTAGCCTCTAACAGACAAAGACATAGTGGCGCAATTCTTAAGCCCTCTAAGCACAATCTCAATAAAGCATTCATACATATACTTTTTACGTAAAAAGCCATTCATAATATTAATATATTTTTCATTTTTCTATACGAGTTATTCAAAGAAACAAAGTGTTAGTCGTCAATTGCGAAGACATTATACAATTCTCAGTGAGTATATGACTGCTCGTATCACGTATGATTGGAGAGCGCGCCGCGAGTATCTCTGACAATTCGTCGTTTCCTTATTAGATTTGTGGGTACAATTCTTTTGTGGTCTACGAGTACGCTGTATCGCTCGCTTTCCCTTTAGCATACGTGTGTAAAATATGAGCTGTGATCTTAAATAACCTTCAGGTATAAGAAGTTATACTGAAACTTGAAAGTGTATTTTAGTCGTAAGAGTATGGTCTAAATTTATTATTTTTTATTCGAAACGAGTACAATAGCAGTGAAGAATTCTAAGGCTATAAACTAAGGAGAAGAAGGAAGGTTCTCGAAGAGCGAACGAACACATAACATATCAGAGCAGTATAATTGATAGGCAATTACTATGAAGCTCGCGATATTCACGTATTATTCGCGTATTTCAATTTAATTAAATTAATAATTATTAATATTTCATTCAATTACTTTAGAAAGCAAATATCAACACGAAGGGATAAAAATGCTATTACGCTTCAGTCCTAAATGCTACTAGGGGTAAGACACAAGGAAACAGAATGTTTTGCTGAATCGCTGTGTACATATATTTAGTTACACGTCCCACTGCATTGGTCGAATCTTCCCTACTATTCAAAAGTACTAAATTGGGAATTTACAACATCTATCATATCATAACTATTTGTTTGGCTTGCGACAATTCTGAATGCCATCTTTTAATAAACCAGAATTTGAGTGTATCCACTGTTCTCCAGCCAGGAACTCTTCACAAATAGTTATTAACTAACGCAATACTAAATGAAATAAATAAGTAGATAACGCACCACAGCTGACGAAATCTGACGAACATAGCCGATTGGCGACGCGACGCGGACGCCGTGATCCAATTGCTAAGGTTTGACCCTTACAATTGTACTCTATTACGAATCGACTTCTGTGCCACTTACAAATTTAATTCTTTACGGTACTACTGTCACAGATTCAGAAGTTAAGATGGTTGGAGATCGAAAACTATTGGAAAGCCTGCCTTTTTAATTTACATACCACAACTACCACCCGGCTTCGTTTTCGGTAGCAGTCTTGATATCCTGTATGAATAATAAAGCAATATATCCTTTAGTCACACATTTAATCCCGAGTACTAACTCCACACCAAGATACAAGTCTTGTACTGTGGCTAACAGAAACTATGACATACTTTTCAGTTCCACAAATACCCAGACCAATATAAGCATTTGTCTCGGTACGGAAATTGAATCCGCAAACTCTATTTTTATTGTCGGCTCTCAAGCAATTGTGTCACGGAGTCTATTAAGATTAAAATGATGCTAATTCCAGTATGTATAATTCACTACATACACTCTAGGCCTATAATGGTGAATCAGACTTGTAAATTGATCTGTACCAAAAACATCGAATGAAAACAATGCTCCTCGCAGTCCACATAATCAGAGTTCACGATGACAGAGATTGTAGTACAGTGGCGTCATCTATATCAGCATATTGAGATCAACTGTGATAAGTAGATTGCTAAGTTACCTTTTACCTAGACCGCTCGACATTAATAAAGGATTAGCAAAGCCAATTGTAGAGATATTTTATTGCCTTGGTAGCGTAGTAATACGGTTACAACGCTGAAGTTTCGGGTACGAATCCCGGGTAGCTTAATTAGGCGATAGACTCGCCCCCTATCACATCGTGGGACGGAATTCACACGGCGAAACAAAAGTGTTATGGTTGCAACCAGAAGAACCTATCCCTACCTTTTCTGGAGAAAAACAGCGTGAATTTATTTCCATACAATTTTTATTGACAAGAAAATGAAAAAAAAAAAAAAAGAGCTACAGAACCTGATAGGCGCAATGTTGACCATAGAGTAAGAAACAGTTATGCTGGTTTAAATGAACACATTTATGTGGATAATGTGGGATATTAACTTTTTTAAATGGGAAGAAAATCTTTGTTAACTAAAGATTGCCTTCGCGCTTAACTGCACTTTACTTCCTTTTTTTCTGTCCTATTTTCTAACATTCGATATTTTAAATATCAACGTCACCAACATCCATTACTATTTTTTCTTTAAGACTGCCTTTTCCAATTTTCTATAATTCAAAGATTGAAATTTAAATTTCAACGAAACCAACACTCATGACCAACAGTATAAAAATGAATAGATTTTTCGAGTCAAAGCAGATGTGTTGAGAATGGCAGCTATTGTATCGGACGGTGAATGGATCGACGACGCGGCCGTGGACTCTACTGCAAAGGTTAACATCGCATCGTACCTACACCTATTAGTCGCCTAACAACTGTATACTATTGTGCACAATGCTATATTTAGTTCTACAATCGAGTATAAGCTTGGGCGAAGAATACTGCACATGGCAACAGCGAAATGAAGCTTGATTGAAACGGAATTTACCAGTATTTTTGCTATGAAAAGTACATACATACATAAACTATAGCCTTTTTCCGAGAAGGAGTAGGCCGAAGCGCCAGGACCGCCACATTTCACCATGTATGTTCTGCGAGCTTATCTGGCGTTACATCGGTCACAAATTCCTGACTCCGGGCTAATAATGAATAGAAATCACTTTGCCCAACCTGAGACTCCAACCAGAGACCTCAGCTCTGTAACAGTTCCGTGGTACTATACATTTATAGGGGATATTTTATTTCTATCACTTCCTAACAAATAATATTATTCAACAAGAAAATACATAAATCTGAATTAGAAACAAGACAAACTTGAAAAAAAAACATCTGAATACTAAATAATGCAAAATTTTGATGTAACAACGCCACCGCAGTGAGTTTACGCATATCTAACGTTCAACAATAAAGTTATTTAATTCTCCCAAAATAACAAAGCTGCCATTACACAATGAGTGTAACAAAACTAAATACCAACATTGTCTCATACATTTAATAGCTCACGACATTCTAGAAATACTTCGTAATATCGCACGCGCGTATACTGATTGCCAAATAATATGCACACATTATTAGACTCGGGTTGTCCTGACCTCAATGACCAGGAGTTAAGGAAATATTATAACAGCATTAACCCTTGAATATTATTTGGGGTCGAACTCAATTAACTTATTGAGGGGTAAAGTAGCAGACTAGTTTTAAAGGGAATAGTAGGATATTAAAATTGGCTTGGAAACGGACCACGTTATGTAATCTTGGTGTAGATCTCTCAAAGGTGAGGGGCCGCCTGAGTGGGTACAACCGCAATGTCTATTTCTCCCGTCAAATTACAGTGCTAATGCGCTAGTATAAGTTTGAAGGATACTGTAGCCAAAGTAACTACTGGACATATTGACAGTATCTCAGATATTGGTATGTATTAAATAAAATAATAAATAAACAATAATACCAAACACTCACATACATAGTCCTAACCCTACACTAAGATCGAGTCTTGTTGTAGGTATGAACTAAGAGAGTATTTCGGTCTCACAAACTCCCAGACCCGAAAGAAATATTTGTGGGCCGCACAAGCATTTCTCTCGGTGCGGGGATCGAACCCGCGGCCTCTCGTTTCACAAGCGGCATCTAACCGACTGCGCACAAGGAGGCTGTTTTTACTATCTCTCTGTATTTATTTAATTATTGCGTTGTTACAAGACGCAATAGTTCATTCCCCTCACTTTGTCGTACCAATAAAAAAAATAACTTATTTCAAAAATTATACAAATAAAAAATACTATATTTGCACCACAGACGTAACCGACGTCAGTTCTTGTTTTCACCTCACGACATTTGAAAGCGCTCTACCTTTTAAGTGCATTGTATCAATATCTCTTACAGATAATTTGAATTGTGTGTTAAATCCAGAAGCTGTTGTTAACGATCTCAACTGGACTATTATTCACGACTCATGCTATTTAGGGCTGATATAACAAAGTGATTAGACTAATAAACGAATATTTTGTTAGTAATCTTTTCTCTTGATTTTTTACTGATAGGTCTCTTATTTTTGAGAGGCAGAGTAGGTACCATCGCAATGTCTATTTCTACCGTCAAACAGTCGGGTAAATGCACTGTTGTGTTTCGTTTTGAAGGATATTGTAGCCATAGTAACTACTACATATTGAGACTTAACATTTTGTGACTCAGGATAGCGAGTGGAATGCCAAGCATTAATTTGATATTTATGGTGTTGTTTGTTTTGATCGTTGGATCGATAGAATGACAATATCACTAACGACCGGTTTCTATAATCTATCTATCTTTAACAATAGATTTCTCTCGAAATTTCGATACATTTTTTGCTTCAGTAAAGAAAGACAGATATTTAGATAAGGTGCATATATTTATACATATCTAGGCAAGATAATATTGTATGTCTATCTTTGTTTATTGAAGCATATAGTGGTATCGACATAGTAAAGATATCCATTTTAACCTCTTGTAAAAGATAGATAGGATATAGAGAACGGCCGTGAATAGGGCAGTTGAGTCAGTAAGTTTCGATGCGCTTTAAAAATTGTTGTTACTCTTTATCTAGATAAAAAGAGACTCAATGAGGGAATCGGTAAAATATTGTCACTTTTCACACTGACTGTGCTTCTTAGCTGTAAGCTAAATTACCATCGTTAAATTCACTGAAATCGTATTTTAAGCTGTAAGAACGTTGAAGATTACTTTATCGCTCCCAATCCGTGGTCTTATCCGTCACCAATATGACACGTGCGAAATTGGTTCATTTAGCAAAATATGGAATTAAAATCTAGTTTGTCCATGTAGGCGCCTTCCATCTTCTTAATTGTCCCCAATATGACACGTGTGATTTTGATTGATTGGTTCATAAAGTGTGTGTGCTTGAAGTGCGTGGTGGCCTGTTGGTAAACGGACCAGACGCGGCTGCCTCACGGTGGTCGCAGGTTCGAATCCCAGGACACACATCTAACTTTTCAGAGTCATGTGTGTATTGATAGTCAATCACCACGCACTAAAACGGTGAAGGAAATCATCGTGAGGAAACCTGCATACCATAGTGATTTATAAGAATTTCTATGGTATATATGTAAGTCCACCAACTATACGGCCTAACCACTCTTAATCATACTCTAGATTATAGAGGAGGCCCGTGCCCTGCAGTGGGACGTATTTGGGCCGATACAGGCAACCCCAATATGATAGGTATGAAATTGGTCAATAAATCCAAAAATGCAATTAGAATCTAATTTGCCCATGTAGACAACCCTCGCTCGGTGCAATGTTGGAGCGCGTGGGTCGCGGTCCAGCGGGCAGCTGTGCGCTTTCTCCCGGCTCGCGACTCCATTCCTCGCAGTCACGGCACGCATACTCTGTTCACTTCGCCTTCACTCCATAACCTCAGATAATTACTCGTCTATTGTGAGTTGTGACGTTTTTGTATCAACTTTTACTTAGATGCTGCGATGTAGGAGGCAAAGAAGGATTTTGTGGTAATCTCAAACATGGGGAGCAATGCCATGGAGCTTCGACACAGCAATTGTTTTAAATAAATGGTTTTACACATATTTGACTTATTTGTCGATTCATTCATGAAACTAATTAGGTTATTGTTTATAAATCTTATAGTTAAATAGATTTGTACATCAGAATGGTGGCGTCATACTTCATGGTATAAAAATACATTTGAATGATTAGGTAAAGATGTAACTTTGCCACCCTTTGGCTATAGATATAACGGCATTACTAACTCCATAACAAGCATCTCGTACAACATGAGACACATATGGAAACCGCCAAGTTTTAGATATAACAGGTAAAAATGGAAAATAAATAAATATAATATTGTACCTTCTTTCCAATATTCATCCGTTGAGGGACATTCTGAAACAAAGAGAATTGATTATTCATAACGCATTCACCAGCAACAATAAACTTCAAAGTGTAATTTTTCAATTACAAGAATTGGTATTGAGTCACCAAGAAAGGTAATAACGCTGAGAATAGCTTTGAGAAATGTTATAAGCTATTCAAAATAATTATTTATTTTTATACAATCTAAAGCCCACGTGGCAAAGCGATTGTACACCGATATTAAGTGAGTTCGATCTTCGCTCCGAGACAAGGTTTGAATACTTGGCCATAAAGACTTTTATGAGGATGACCACAAAGTCTCATATAGGAGGTGACATCCACGAGATAATACATGTCTTTGTCGAAACAATAACACGGTGTTACTGGAAAAAATCTTCTACACTTCTTCTAATAACCACGACGCAAGACGCACATTTTATAATGATTAACTTTAACTATAACGGTTGAGTACTCATCATTAGAATTTACATTCATTAGCAAAAAGTGCATCCTTTTTGAAAGTCAATATCAAAACTTAAAAACAATATCTGTGTCAGCCCATATATGTGGTACTGAAGGGCACGGGCCTCCTTTACAATCAAGAGTACGATTAAAAGTGGTTAGGCCACATAGTCCGCCACACTGACATATTGCGCATTGCCGGACTAAAATACGATATGCACAGCTACAAATACCTCAACTTTCTGTGTTTTCCATATTGTCACATGGCAAATGATTGAGTACAGATAAAGCATCAATTACAGAAGCTTTTACTGTCGCGCCGATCGCGTGTGGCGGCAGTGTCAACAGGGCGGTCCACCCTAGATAATGATGGTATAAACCCAACTATTTTATAGTTTTTTGTTATTTACTGGCATGACAAAGTGACTTCGACTTCGACGTTGGGGCCGACAGGTTCGAGAGTGGAAGCCACGTACAAGCTAGCGAAAGGTGGACGGAAGACCTGGCTAAGGTTGCAGGAAGTCGTTGGATGCAGGCCGCTTCCAACAGGTCGATGTGGAGATCCTTGGGGGAGGCCTATGTTCAGCAGTGGACTTCCTGTGATGGATATGATAATGATGATGATGATAGTCATCGTTATGTTCCTCCTGGAAATAGCTATTGCCGGCTTTGTTCAAGTTTTTAACCGACTTCAAAAAAAGGAGGAGGTTCTCAATTCGACTGTATGTTGCTTTTTTTTATGTTTGTTACCTCGTTTCTCTGTACTGTGTGAACCGATTTCGATCATTCTTTCTTTGATCGAAAGCTGGTGCTTGTCGTTTGGTCCCATAAAAATATGGTGAAGATCTGATGAATATCGTCGGACCTGGAGAGGGGAACTCCTTAAAATTAAGGAGAATTGCAATGTTTTTTTTTGCATTACGTTCATTAGAAAAGTTAAGATACAGTGAGAGAGGGAAATAGGGATGGGGGTGAGGGGGGTGGTTGATAAAATTAAAATACACGTAAATTCTAATATCTTCGGCAGCTTTAACCGATTTTAGTGATTTCTTTTTCATTGGAAAAAACGTATTGACAGGTTAATCCCAGGAATACGACATGAAGATACGATGATTATGTTCGGACCTGGAGAATAGAACTCTTCAAAATGTAGTAGGATTCCAATGGTTCTTTTTGCATTAAGTTCATTATAAAAATTAAGCTACATTGAGGGAGGGAAAAAAGGGTAGGGGTGAGGGGGGAGGGCGTGATAAAATAAAATTAAACGTAAATACTAATATCTTCAGCAGCTTTTAACCGATTTTAGTGATTTCTTTTTCATTGGAAAGAACGTATTAACAGGTTGATCCCAGGAACACAACATTAAGATCTGATTATCATGTTCGGACCTGGAGAGTAGAACTCCTCAAATTTAATAGGATTTCAACGGTTCTTTTTGCATTGAGTTCAGTATAAAAACTAGGCTACAGTGGTTGAGGGAAAAAGGGGTAGGCGCGAAGGGAGGAAGGGGGGGGGGGAATAATAAACATGTGAATATTCCAATATCTTTGGCAGCTTTTAGCCGATTTTAGCGATTTCATTGTCATCGGAAAGAACATATTCCTTGTGGGGACCAAATGTTCTTCATTTAAATGCCCATCAACACCTAAAAGATAAAAATAACTAAAATTTTTAATAAAAAAAAACCGACTTCAAAACAAAAATCCACTAAAAACCAAAAAATAATAAAATAATAACTACCACTCCAAAGCAAAAAAATAATATTTATTTCATGGAGCTCGTGCATGTTGATTAATTTGCTTAATGACTTGACTAGCCAACAAATCAAAATATATGCATAACATATTGAAGGCGGGTCGCCCAGTACCAAACATGTAGGACCTATGCCTTATATTAATTTAAATATCTATATATATAGCTATTGCCGGCTTTGTTCAAGTTTTTATTCAATAGATACGGCAAACAAGTTTGTTTTGTCACCTGATGGTAAGTGACCACTGCTGCAATTCATCCACAACGCTTGGTTGATAGATGTGTCACCGGCCTATCAAGAGAGAAGCGAGAAGGAAAAAACATTTTCTATAGTAAGACATATTATATTATACAGGGTATATCAAGACTGCTACCGAAAACGAAGCCGGGTGGTAGTTTAAGCGACTTCAGACACAATGCAACAGAAAAAATGGCAATAAAAAGCGACAATTTTTTTTTTGTTTTTTTTTTCTATGGCCATATTTGGGTGTTAAATACGTTTTTTCCTAAAATAATAGTGTATACCCTTTTATTTATAAATACTCTAAGGTATAAATGAGTTTAAATTATTATTTTAGCAAAAACTAAGGATTTACCACCCAAAAATGAAGATATTTAAAAAATCATAAAAAATAATTGTCGCGTTTCTATGCGAAATTTTTAATTGCATTGTGTTTTTAGCCACTAAAACTACCACCCGGCTTCGTTTTCGGTAGCAGTCTTGAGATACCCGGTATATCTATCGTAGTCTTGGCTCTGAGAGGTAATGACGGCCTATTTTGCAACAAATTATTTTTATATTAACTATTAGCACATTTAGTATGAGTTCCGATATTTTGAGTTAAACAAGATAGACTTAAGTTATTCAGATGGTAGATTATACGTATGTCTATATTAAAGGTATAAAATAAACATCCGACATCCACAGAAATTGGATATTTTACACACTAATTACATAAATAATTGACTCCTAATGTAGTACTAGTAACCGTACCGGCTAATTAATTCAAAGGGCTTTTCCTTTTAAAATACCAACAAACAGGTACGGCACGGAAATATCTCAAATACCACAGGCAATATTCACAAAACGAAACATTATTGCATATTCATGTGCCATTAACTACCATTGCAACTTCGAAAAGGCATTGGATCTAATGCAATCGGTAACGTGCATCAAACTTCAGCCTTAATAATAACAATATAAAGTTGAATTTCTATTTTGCTTTACGTAAAAGGCTTTAAACAGACAAAGGATTGGCTGTCAAAGGTGAGTGACCCATATTTTTTTAATACACGCAGAGGGCAACGGCATCGTATCATAGTGAAATATTAAACCAATATGATCGGTAATTGGCGTTCTGATGTGTGATATTGAAATGTCTGTGTCACCACAGACTAAACACATATTATTTTTATTTGTCGTAGGCAATGAAAACGCGCCGTAATGCCTAGAATTTATTGCGTTTTGTTATCAACATTCATACATTGTGCTTTAGGGCATAGACCTTTCGACATATTGTAGTGGTTGGTAAAAGTTGTTTTACAAATGAGCAACGTAATTTCATAATTGTATGCCACCTTACGATTTGTGTTATGATTTATGTATAAAGCAAAAATATACCTAGTAGTTTATAATAATTTGCCGCCTTTTAAAAATCCATCCTAATAAATTACATTATTACAACATTACCAGTAATCTCAGTTTCTAAGAATATTATACAATATTCTTAATATAAGATAGATATGTTTTAGGTAATTAATTAGATAATATTTATTTAATTAATTACCTAAAACATATCTGTTCATTGTTCTATAAGTAGTTTGATGTGTGGTATCATACCGATCAAAAAATCGTAAATGCCCTTATCTTTTCATAGTAATATGCCTACCAAATACTTTTCTATTTCTTGATTGCTGTCGTAAATAATACAAACTATTGCTAAGAGAAATACAACTTAACAAAGTTGTACATAAAGAAATGTGTGAAATTAATTAGCTCAGAATAGCTCGTGTTGGTAGAGTCGAACTCTATTCGTTTCAACCATATATGCTTTTGAATTCAGCTACCAGCTCTGAGAAATATCGACTGATATCTCTGACATACATACATATTGTCTTTCACTTACAAAATAATATCTACGTACCTTATACACCCCACTGCAGGGCACAGCCTGTGGTACAAATGAATAGAATAAGGCCATATTTTATCACAGTGGCCTATTGCCAGCTTCACACACCAGACTAATTCCTTTTTTTTGCATTGAATGGTGAGACTAACATGCCAGTCGCCTGATGGTAAGCAATACGACCTTGGACAGCAGCAAAACCAAAGCCTCATTAGTCCAGTAGTTACTTTGGCTGCAATACTGCAATGCAATTTTTACTGGTGGTAGGTCTCTCATATGTGAGAGGCCATCTGGGTGGGTACCACCGCAATGTCTATTTCTCCCGTAAAACAACACTGCTTAAATGCACTGTTGTGTTTCGGATTGAAGGACATTGTAGCCAGAGCAACTACTGGACATATTGAGACTTAACATCTTATGTCTCAGGATGGCGAGCGCAGTGGAATGTTGCTACTGTTTATGAGCGGTCGTATCGCTTACCATCAGGCGAACGGCTTGCTCGTCTCGTCATTCACTGCAATAAAAAAACCCTTCAAACCGGAACGCAACAGCGTATATAAACTGCTGTTTAGCGGGAGAAATAGACATTGTGGTGATACCTACTCAGGCAGCCTCTCACATACATATGAGAGTCCACCAGTAAATTCTACTATAATTATTCACACTACAAGCAGATTTCTTCACCGTTTCAATTCATCCGCCACAATTCTAAAAATACGCCATAAAGCAGTCTCGGTAGTTTGCGTAATTGTAAAGGGACAAGAGGTGTTGGGCAAGGCGCGGCAATTAGGAAGTCAGTTCCCACAGCCACGGCTCAGCTATTCGTACATTTATTTTAACACTTTATACACCAGATACATAAAAGTAGACGGAAATACATGGAAAAAAGGACAAGTGGTCTTATTGCTTGAAGCAATTTCTGCCAGACAACCATGGGATGGACAGACGAGAACGAACGAAATTTGGGGCGGCTTCAGGTGTTCACGTGATTAAAAATGTTACAAAAGGTATATTAGTGATTTATATTACATAGTCATCATAAATAATTGTAAAAGCTATTTTAGTTATTAAATGTTTTGTCTTCTTATCTCAAACTGATTTCAAAAGTCGTACGAAAGCGACAAAAAATTTGGTTAACTAGATTAGATTTTAAAACTGTCTTTGAATAAGGTCGGTACATTGTGAAGAAGCGATAAATTATTTATTTACGACCAATTAAATAATTATTTAAGCCCTTGCGTACTTTGCATACCTTTGATAGCTTAAAAATAAATACGTGTAAATTATTATTTTATAAACTACGTATTTAACACCAAAATGAGGATAGTTATGAAATTGCAAAAAGAAAATCGTCACATTTTTTGCGAAATTTCAATTGCACTATGTCTGAAGTTACTAAAACCACTGCCTGGCTTCTTTTTCTGTTAGTCTCAATATACCAAGTTTTAGTCGCTCAGATAAGGACCTCCGTATACACCGATTAAGATTCCCTCATTGTGACTCCAAGAAAATGTGTCACGATGCGAATTGATCCCCTATATATCGGAGTACAATCAGAAAGGCATAATCGTATCGACTGCGCAGAGGTTACCATCTCACCTCGGTGCATAAGGCATTTGGACTGCACTGTTTTTTTATTGCATAGGTCTGGCAACAAGCATACAGATCACCTGACGGTAAATGCCGCAAAATTATTGCCGCCCATGAACATCCGCATCGGTGGAGGATGTGTTGCCGGACCATCAAATTGAGCAGGAAGGAAAAAATATGAGAAGAGGAAAAGTGTAAAAATAAACAAGTTGAGCTATGGCTGAGATAGTGGCCATTAAACTATAGCATTGTAAACCTGCAAGCATATTCTGTTAAGGAAAATTTGAAAAAGGAAATTGTCTTGCAGTTGTTGTACAGAAAGGTCAATGACAAATCATCATAAAGAGACTTCTTTATCCTCAATAATACTGACACAAGTTCAAAATAAAAGCTAAGAGAATACATTTAAACCAGTAATGTAGATTTTAACGGAAACGCGAGCCGCACCCGGAATCGAATTCAGGGTCGCCCGCTCAGCATTCACTTGTCTAACTGTACTGTATTGCCGAGGAATTACGAAACAATTGTCAATTAACTCCGAAATTTAATTGATTACCGCATTACGCACTTAACGCGCTTTTTCTTGTACATATATTTTGAGACGCGGAAAGGAAGAGATAACCGGAATTTGGCATAAATTAACAGCTTTGATGTTTCGTTTTGTATGTATTATAAATGGTAGAGCCACTCTACAAGCCAATATTCTTGACTGAGTAATGGTTAAACTTCGTAATATGGAGCCAATAATATAAAAAATACTTTATAGCAACAGTACTTAATATTCCTCCCTTCCGAATCTTTCATCCTTCCTACTCACCTCCCGGGCAACAAAATCAGCAAGTCACCCGAAAATCTAAAAATACATTATTGACAGTACTAACAATTTCAGTTTTACTGTCTTATATAAAAAGGAAAATAATTAAACTAAAATACTAATTAGCTGAGTAAATCTCTTTTTTCTTAAAACCGTAATCAACTGCTCAATTTCAAAGCAACCTATTTACGACTATGAGTCAAATCCGGAAATCCATGTATCGCCTTTCGCCCTGAGCCAGTTGTCACGACTTTGCCCTGCAGGCTGAGGACTCAGTGAAAGTCCCGTTGCGATTTAGATGACTTAATCAACTTTATACGTACTTATATAAGTAAATAAAAAAGTAGAAAATTCAGATGATAAAAAAATGCAGTGGATTATTATATCAATAATCAACCGACATTGATAGAAATAAATCACAGATACAAATAGTGAATTATGTACAATATAGTAGTGCTAATATGAACCTAAACTATCACTATACAGGTGACAAAAAACTGACCGATTGATAATGAATTATGTAATAAATTGATAATCTGAACCAATACTATCACTACTTATAATACAAATTGACAAAAAAACTGTGTCCGATCGATAAAGGTGTATCGTGTTATCAGGCATCATTAATGTGTTTTTGACTGCCCCAGTGGCGCAGTTGTGCGGTATGACTGCATAGCTGTGGTCTCGGGTTCGAATCCCGAGACGGGCACAATGATATTGAATTTTTCTATTCATAATCAGCCTGGAGTCGGGAATCTCAACCCAATATGGTGATAGGCTCGCCCCTATCGCATCGAGGGACGGGAAATACAAAGTGAAACTTGGGTGTCCTGGTTGCTCCACTGCTTACCACTTCTAAGGAAAAGGCGTGAGTTTATGTATATCTGTTTAACATAATATGTAAAAAAAAATACATTAGGATGTTTTTTTATCAGTTCACAACGAAACAATTGCGACATGAATATATATGAATGTTCACTAAATATATGTGTGAATCTACGCAAAAATATTAACATTAGCTAGCAACGTAGTTAAATGTATACTTCCCTAGCATCATAATTATAAATAGTTTGACTCCAATGACCTACCCAATTGCTATTATTTTAATGGTTTTTGACAAAGGACATTTCCATATACGGTTTTGAAATAGTGTATCATACCAATCAATTAGTGCGAAAATATAAATAACCCTAACATATTAATATATTTTTTAACTCATTTATTTTGAAAAGTATGTACAACAAACGAATATACAAGTCACCTGATAATGATGACTACCGCCAATGAACAAGACGCTTAAATCATAGATGATTTGCCAGCTAATGTAAATGTATGGGGAGCGAGAAAGACAAAGGATGAAAAGCGGTAAGTAATTGGGCATCCGGAAAAGAAAGAAAAAGGAAGACAGTTCGTGTTGCTGAGGGAGTTTCTTGCGCCGCTTCTTTTTCACAGGTACAACACGTTCCGAAGCGGTGGTAGCAGAAAAGAACGATTCAAAAGATCTTGTGAAAGACTATTTGAATAAAGAATATTTTGATTTTGATTTTGGAAATATTTCTCACCGAACAAAAACTGAGAACCAAGCTTTACCTGTGAAACAGTACCCCGGACAAGCCTGCCCATTCATGCCAAGTCATGACTCATAATAGTGTGGCTCTGACATTATTTTTTTAAAAATCCACACTCTACCATTTTTCCATATTGCAGGTCACCCACTGTAAATTAAAATTTTGTTGTATCATAGCTATTTATTGTCTTGTACGCTATTCCCGCGATACTAAAAGTATTTTCTTTTCTCTTTCTTCGGAAAAATCAAAATGCTTCAAAGTCCGTTGAATAATTCTCATGAAATTAACTTAAAGGCGGTTATAACAACGTTTTAACGCGCGCCAAAACTCAGATTAAACAGAATTATACCTCTTCAATCAGCTCTTAATTGCTTACCGTACCTACGGCACAATACGTAACCTTCGTGAGTTCAATAAAAACAATAATAAAAACATTTCTCATTAAACAAAATACTTATAGATGCAAAGGAAAAAATGGCTTAATTTTTTACAAGCTTCTGACCTCTGGTGTTTTGTATTCGCTAAGGTTTTTTGGTTTGTTTATTTATATAATTAGTTATCTGTAATTTAATATCTTCAAAGTAACTTTTGATATAAAAACTTAATTGATTATAAACTTAACTTTGTTATCCCTATTGATTAGTAGTTGTTTATCAATGGTTACATTAAAAACAGGTCTGTATTCGAGATTCCAAATAAAAAATAATTATAGATATTTTTAGCCTAAATTATGATCCTCTGCTGGACAAGTACCTCTCTGTTTTCCCCTAGAAATATCGTCAATTTGTTTAAAAATAATTATGTTATCTATTTCTGCAGTAATCCTTTCTACGAATTACTGATATAAGTATTATTTCTTAAGCCTGACAAGCAAGAAACTGACGTCTTATCGATTACAATTATGTCCCTATTTCGACGTAGAACGTAATGATCGATCTTAAAGACCAGCGGTCCCCGATTATTTTGTGTAGTAGCATCTGATGGTACCTTTCATTTATCTTTTAGTTTTGAAACATGATATTTTTCCAAATTCCATTACTTGGATTTTTTGACATAATCTCAATATACTTTCTTCAAAATATTTTATAAAATTAGCGGCAGTAATTTTAAGTCGACTAGCGTCACGTCTCTACTTACTTTTATTGTACCACGTACATGTCGTTGACGGGGCCCTGAAATCCTACTTTGACTACACGAAAACATCGTATAAGGTAGATAGATATTATTTCAAAACCTGGGATAATTATTAGCTAACATATTTTAAAATCTTAATTGTCACAAATCGTTTTTACCGCAGCTTATGAAGCCGAACAAACATGTATATATCACCTTTTTTTGTGAGTACATAATATCAATAATACAAAATTATCCAACATCGTGCCAGTAATTTTCATAGAAGAAAACTATCGGCGTAGCGTGCAGCCAGAGAAACTGCAGTCTGCAGCCAAGTTATGCATATTTACGTATAGCTTTCTCTCTCTCGAATACGACACACGATGCTGCCACAGATGAAAAACTAACCACAGATAATACAATCAAATTTTAATTGTTTTTTAATTCATGACATATTTACATGACAGATAGAAATATTTAGATATTTCTATCTGTCATGTCACTTTCTATTTGAATGATTTGGGTATTTGGGCAGATTTGAGACTAAAAATGAATTTAATTGCACTTATTTAAACTTTGGCTCGATGTTTTTTTTTCGTCCTGGTTCAAATCTACGTCATATTAATTCTTAATAATGTCGTAATTTGTATCTCTAACAGCAAAAATAATAGGATTAAAATAGTTTACATTATCGAGATACACTCATTCGATTGTCGGATTAGATTAAACCGCCGCATTAAGAGTGATCTACAAATGCAATCTATCGATATGATCAACGTAATTCCGATAATAATATGCGCCAAACTTAGAGTATATGTATATAGAGGGAGCGCTGGTACTTTAAAAACGTAGATAAAAATGGTGGTGCCGGGCCACCTTTTTCTGCCCTCCTATTGGCTAATATTTGAACAGGTTGGGCAACATACATAAATTATTTGAAAAAAAAAAAAAGTAGTTTAGGTCTATTTAATACCACTCAAACTCGTTTTAAAAGGATAATAGCTAAATATAATTTCGGCTATCAAAGGAATTTATAGCAATTTATTGCTAAATAATTAATTTAATTTTTACTAATATAGGAGCACTACCAACATTACGAACAAGAAAATATCTACGTTTTTCAAAACGTATGACATCGCTCCGTCTATATATAAATAGTCTAAGGCGCCAAATTACATTGTGATGTTATGTTTCTGATAACAAGATAAATATTTCCATTAATAAAAACTTCCGAGGAACACTGAAAGGATCGCAGAAAGAAGCTTTGAATACTAAAACGATAGTCCTTGACAAAGTAAGTACGAAGTCCTGAGACTGGCAAAGTTATATTAGATTTTTTCTTAGAGTATTTATATATAGAGGGAGCGCTGTCATACATTTGCGACTTCAAAAACGTAGATATTTTCTTGTTCGTTATGTTGGTAGCACGGCTATATTAATGTTACCGATAAATGACTTTTCCACGAAAAATATATAAATAAATAAATAAACGGAAATTAAAATATTCACGTTACATTGTTCTAAGCTGTCATAATACAAAATATTAATAATAAATGAAAAATAAAACTCACCCTTGGCTTATTATAATTTATTTCGCTCCAAATTCAAATATTTTATATTTTTTACATAAAAATTATTCCGGAACTTTTTCGGAATTTCAACAATTTAATTACTTGCAACATTGAATAAAAAGGCGTTCGAAAATTCAAAAATATGAATGTTTTTCTGTAAAATTATTTAAATTATATCTTGTTAATTAATAAGAAATTGGATTTATTGTCGATGATAAACGAATACACAGTTAATAATTAACCCCTAAAATAAATTTGGATGGTATTCGATAGCGCTAAACTACATTTTTCGATTTTTCTTTTTCATGTAAGTCATGCGTGTTCCAAGCTGTCACAATTCACACTGGATGTAGAGAAGAAAAAGGTGGTCCCGGCACCACCATTTTTATCTACGTTTTCGAAGTACCAGCGCTCCCTCTATATGTATATACTCTAAGGATTTTTTCAATTCATCATTTTCCCGAAGTGAGAAATTTGCTCCCGATATCGCGATAGGCTCGCCCCTGGTGTACGGGGCATACAAGGCAAAATGTGGGTATCTCGTTAATAAGATACTCTGCCTACCCCTGACCTGAGTTTATGAATGTATAGTTTAAAACACGTCGCAAATATATTGATCACGCTTTTATTTCTTAACTCAAACATAAACATCATTACTTTTTTATGTTATAAATAAATTAAAATCTACATTAATTAAGTAAACTGGGACTTGTAATTAAAAAAAAAACAACAACACGCAAATAAAAACATCAAAAATAATTTATACAAAAGGCAAATCGGAACTGTTCCGAAATCTCCCGCCAACAATTACGAAAAAAGTTTAAAAAATGACAAAGAAACAAGCGACATTCAGCCTGTAAACAAAAAGTAATTTTACCAATTTTAATTTCACGGTCAGTTTGTGCTGACAAGACGGACGAGAGCGGCCGCGCAAGGTCGCATTGCATTATTTGCACATTATATTTATACTATTTTACTGTTTGTATGATATTGCCACACTTATTATGGTCTGGTTTATTAAATTATCAAAGCGTCATATATGGGGAATCAAGGAAAGTGTTTGAACCACCCACAAAGACAGATTAGATGCGATTGGCGATGCGCTGGATGCAGCCCGCTTCTGATAAGTCTCAATGCATTTTCGTTGAGTGGTTTGTGGATTATTTCTAGGGGAAAATAGCTACTTTACAATATTATAACTTTAAAAATTCCCTGCAACACACTGTCTTAAAGATAATAAGTAATACGGACATGTTCACATGATATAGCCAAAAATAAATGGCTATTGAAAGACTTATAAAAAAAATACTATGGTATGTATACGTCCATACGTCCATATACGTCCCACTGCAGGGCACGGGCCTCCTCTACAATCGACAGTACGATTGAGAGTGGTTAGGCCATATAGTCCACCACGCTGACCTAGTGCGGGTTGGCGGACTTACATACCATAGATTTTTTATAAATCGCTCGTCTCGTCTATGTTTAAACAGTATTACTCCGAGGCGGTTATAACTGAATACATTGAATAATTCCCACAACGTGCTGCTTAAAGCCTTGGCAACTTCAACCTTTGCCTGTCTTTCGAATGTATAAAATTAGAATACAATATCTCTAGCAAGTTGGCTTCAAGTTATTTTTACATATTACAGCCTCCGTGGCGCAGTTGGTTAGACGCCGGCTGTGAAACGGGAGGCTGCGGGTGCAATCCCCGCACCGAGGAACCTATGGAACACACAAATAATTTGTGTTATCCATAGATTCGGATCATAGATTTCGGGTCTGGGTTGAAAAGTCTCTCGTAGTATCTGATGCCCACGACACAAGACTCGATCTTAGATCTTTATCTTTGGCGTCAGGACTATGGATTTGACTGTTGGGTGTATTTATTTATTTACATATTGGCACAATAAAGCGACTATAATACAACTATGGGGAGGTTAAATAGTCCAGATAGAGCATTCACCGCAAGAGACGGCTATATCTCGCCGATCTGCAGAATTATCCCAGCCTGACTGACACCGAACCAGACATTATGACAGATGTCAATATGACAGGTTCTCAATCGCTGTGTATATCATCTTGAGGCCGGAAACATACTAATGAAACGGCACGCGACTTGACCCGACGCGACACGTGCTGAATCGTGTCGTATGTTTCAGCCTACCTATTGGCCTATGGAGAAATTAGAAACTACAAATAAAAGTAAAATATATCTGTTTAATGCATTCTTTGATATAAAGTTCATATTATTATAAACAAAGAGAATTTAAACTCGTTATCCAGAAGTAATAATATGTCCAATGTTATAAAATGTGAAGAGAGGAAAGCTATTTTATTAATTTGCACAACAGCGCTTTAGGACGACAGATCTTAAATAAAATACAAAATGGTCACCACCCGAACAGATTCAAGTATTATCAAGAATTCTCTAATGTCATAATCGTTTCATGCCAGAATATTATGAATTATATGTTTAAGATAATAAACATATGTATGTATTTAGATATAGATAAAACATATCGGTTATAAAATCGCACGTAATTCATTACTTTTATCAAAATATTGGGTGGTATTCTCAGGTGATAGACATAATATTATGTTGTCGGAATTCTAAAAAAAATTTAGAGACACAATCACAATATACTTTTTTCGTGTCATTGTAAAGATAATAAAACAGTAAAGTTTTATCAACATATGTTCAGTAGTTATAGCATCAAAAAAGAACATACATAGATATGTATATCCTTACAAATATCAACATTTATACGTGTAGGCTATTAAAATACGGGTATTTTAAAATTTTATTGATATTTGTTAAAAAATATGAAATAATAATTTGAAAATAAAATATTCTTTAAATGTTAGTTAGGTCATGTGATATAAAATATTTGGGAATGTGGCTAGACGAGAGTCTCCGCTGGGGAAAGCACATAAACGAGACTAAAGATAAATGCTCCAAATTTCTAAATATTTTGAAACTGTTGGCTGGTAGTACTTGGGGTTTACATACGAAACACTTACGTAGAGTGTATATATCGCTTATTAGAAGTAGATTGGACTATGGGAGTTTTTTATATGATTGTGCCGCCAGAACACACATCAGCAAACTTGATAAAATCCAAAATCAAGCACTGAGAGTAGTGGGAGGATTCATTAGAACGACCCCAATCCATGTAATGGAGTGCGAGCTTAATCTAATGCCCCTATTTTTAAGACGAAAATTTCTAGCGTATAAGTTCATGTTAAAAAGTGTATCCTGGTTTAATAATGTAACAGTTAAGATGGTATCAGATTTAAGTGCCCTGTGTCATATTAGATACTGGGTCAAGAAGACCAAACCTTTGCTTGTAAGCGCATTCCAAGATGTAAAAGAGTTTGACATAGCTTCCTCCAATATTCATAGAATGTTTGGTCTAGATATATGGATATCTGCCATTGATGTGCAAGAAAATATTAGTACTGATTGTGAATGTATAAAATATAATAAAAATCAAATAGAACCTAATATCTTATTAAGTAGTGTTATTAGAGAAATTTATACAAAATACAGGGGTTGGCATAAGATATGTAAATATCTTATGCCAACCATGCCAATGGCTCAAAGAGTGCTCGGGGACAAGGGGCTGGTTTTTTTTATCAAAATTCGGGAGTTAAAATGGGCTTTAAAATCAACAGGCATGTTTCAATTATGTCGCTGGAACTTATTGCGATATTTCAAGCAATGTCATTCACCGTGAGTCAAAGTTTATTAAATAACATAGTTATTTTTTCTGATAGCCAAAGCGCTATGAAACATTTGGCTCGATGCGCCTCTGGTATCAGAGGTACATCGATTGCCTATGATATTTTATCCTTAATTCACAACTTTAAGTCGCATGGCATTTCGATTAGATTGCAATGGGTTCCAGCACACATTGGGCTTAGGGGTAATGAGGAGGCGGACCTTATATCAAAAATCATCATCATCATCATCATCATATCAGCCACAGGAAGTCCACTGCTGAACATAGGCCTCCCCCAATGATCTCCACAATGACCTGTTGGAAGCGGCCTGCATCCAGCGACTTCCTGCGACCTTAGTCAGATCGTCCGTCCACCTTGTAGGCGGGCGTCCAACACTTCGCTTGCCTGTACGTGGCCTCCACTCGAGAACCTTTCGGCCCCAACGGCCATCGGTTCTACGAGCTATGTGCCCGGCCCACTGCCACTTCAACTTGCCAATCCTATGGGCTATGTCGGTAACCTTGGTTTTCCTACGGATCTCCTCATTTCTGATTCGATCTCGTAGAGAAACACCGAGCATAGCCCGCTCCATGGCTCGTTGAGTGACTTTGAGCCTTTTAATGAGGCCCACAGTGAGAGGCCACGTCTCGGTGCCGTATGTCATCACTGGTAACACACAACTATCGAAGACTTTCGATTTTAGGCACTGAGGTATTTTGGACGAGAAGACGTCGCGAAATTTCCCGAACGCTGCCCAACCGAGTTGGATTCGCCGATTGACCTCTCTCTCGAAGTTTGACCTGCCTAACCGGACCACTTGTCCTAAATAGACATATTCGTCTACAACTTCGAGAGTCGAGCCCCCAACTCCAATGGGGGTGGGCACAACATGGATATTCGACATGATCTTCGTTTTATCCATGTTCATTTTAAGACCCACCTGTTGGGAAACTCGATTAAGGTCTTCGAGCATAGTGCTAAGGTCTTCCAGCGATTCTGCCAAGACTACAATATCGTCGGCAAATCGAAGGTGAGTAATATACTCGCCGTTGATGTTGATGCCGAATCCTTTCCACTGCAAGAGCTTGAAGGCATTTTCCAGCGCGGCAGTAAACAGTTTCGGAGATATGACATTTCCCTGTCTCACGCCTCTCTGTAGTGGAATAGCCTTCGTGCTCTGATCCTGTACTCGGACCGACATGGTGGCGTTGTTGTATATACACCTCAACACTTCGATGTACCGATAGTCTATGTGGCACCGGTGAAGAGACTGTAGCACAGCCCAGGTTTCGATCGAATCAAAGGCTTTCTCATAGTCCACAAACGCTAAACAAAGCGGCAAGTTATACTCCTCGGTTTTTTGTATAACCTGCCGTAGCGTATGAATATGGTCTATGGTACTAAAGCCTTTTCGGAAACCGGCTTGTTCGGGAGGCTGGAAGTCATCAAACCTGCCTTCGAGACGATTTGTGATGACCCTTGAAAACAACTTATAGACATGGCTCAGGAGCGAGATGGGCCTGTAGTTCTTCAGCAAAGTGTTATCACCTTTTTTGAAGAACAGTACCACCAAGCTCCTGCTCCATGCCTCCGGCGTTGAGCCCTCGAGGAGAACGGAATTGAAAAGCCTCTGAAGGACTTTCAGTACCGGCGTTCCGCCCGCTTTCAGAAGCTCTGAAGTGATTCCGTCCTCACCCGGCGCCTTGTTGTTTTTAAGTTGTTTGAGGGCCATCTCAATCTCAAACAGGCTGATGTCCGGGATATCATCGCTAAAGTGTCGGATTAACTCGGCTCTCGGATCTTCGGCCGAGCTAACAGTAGGTTTGGCAACCGAGGTGTAAAGCTGTCCGTAGAACCTCTCGATCTCCCTTAATACCTCTGCCCTCATCGATACCACGCGGCCGTCTTCCGTCTTCAGCCTAGACAACTGGCTTTGCCCAATAGACAAGTCTCTTGCAAACACTTTGGAGCCTCCGTTCCGCTCAATTGTCTCCTTAATGCTCACAGTATTGTGAGCACGGACATCGTGTCGCAAGGACTTCCAGATCCGTCTATTGAGCCGCCGATATGCTTCGGCGTCAACGGAAGACTGCAGCGTCAAAGATCGACGTTCAGCCATGAGGTCAAGAGTGTGGATCGAGAGTTTTTGTGGTCTATCTCTACGGCGAGGTCTAAAATATTTAGATCCCACCGTATGGACAGCTTCTACCAAACCGCTGTTTAACTCGTCCACTGCAAGGTTTTCTTTTAGACAATCAAAGCGATTTGTCAACTCGAGTTGAAAGCTCTCGGGGTTTTGGATATGGGCGCGAGTAGGTCGGAGCGTAGACTTCATCAAGCGGCGCTTTTCTAATTGGACGTTGATATTCAATGTGCCCCTAACCATTCGGTGATCACTACCGGTTTTCACCCTGTTGATCACAGAGACATCACTGAACATCCGTCTATTCGTCGTCAAGATGAAATCTATCTCATTTCTCGTAGAACCGTCAGGACTCAACCAGGTCCATTTCCTGTGAGGCGGCTTCTGGAAAAAAGAGTTCATCGCGAAGAGTCCCTCTTTTTCCAGAAAGTCGGCCAGCCTCTGACCCCTGAGGTTCCGTTGCCCATGTCCAAATTGCCCCACTTTCAACTCTGCATAGCTTCTCTTGCCCAACTTTGCGTTGAAGTCCCCCATAACAACATTGAAGTAGGTTTTGGAAGTATGTATGGCCCGACTAATGTCCTCATACATCTCCTCTACTTCTTCATCTGGGTGTGTCGAGGTCGGCGCGTATACCTGTATGACCTTCAACGAATAGCTTTTGGATATTCTGAGTATAAGGTATACTACCCTGCTCGACACACTTTCGATGGATACGATGTTGTTGATGAGAGACCTGTGGACGAGAAATCCGACACCTCCTCGGGACTGTTGGTCGTCCCCCCGGTAGAAGAGCAGGTTACCAGACTTCAGGGTTATCGTATCCTCCCCGATTCTTCGGACTTCCGATAACCCCAGAATATCCCAGTGTAACCCGCTCAATTCTTCTTCCAGTTCGACAATCTTCTCGTCTGTCCTCAAAGTGCGTATGTTGTGTGTTACCAGGGCCATCGTCGTCGGGGGTGGTAGCCGGGGCCAACCCGGAGATTCTTAGCACCCCCTGCCCCACCGTAACCATGGCTGCTACCATCGCCAGGAATAGTGGGGCTGCCGGGGACTGGGGGCCTGGTCAATTTTTGTGTCGCCATTGAGGGGTATTTGCCAATACTCGCCACGCTTGGCAGGCGGGTTGGCGAGCGCAGGAGGGGACTCGCGCTGACGACGCTGCTGCCCATCATCAGCGGGGGAAAGGAAATAGGGTTTGTGAGTAGAGGATATAATGGGAAAGGAGAGTATGGCCTGTAGGAGTGGATACTGCAGTCATGGAAGGGAATGTTTGTAGTGACTGCAGTAGCTCGGGGGGCCGAGGTCGCGTACTCGTAGCACCTATTCTAGGACAAGCCATGACCACTAGATAGGAGCACCCCTGACCTGATATCAAAAATGGCATCTGTGAATGGTAACGAAATTGACCACTACTCTGATTATACGGATCTGATACCTAAATTCAAAACTAAATGTTTTGATGTTTGGAAATATTATTTAACAATAAGTCTGAAACCAAAGGGATTTGGTACAAGATGATCCAGTGTGAACCTCCTTATTATACCTGGTTCGATAATAGCGGACTTAATAGAACATATATTAAATTAGCCTTAAGAATAAGATCGGGACATTTTCCATCGTCAAGTTTCGCATTTCCTATGAAAAAAGTGGTTTCTCCTAATTGTACTTTTTGTAACTGCATTGAAGACTTGCAACATTTGTTGATGGAGTGTACAAGAAATAGCAAAAAAAGGGAGGAGTTTATTGCTAAATTTAAACTGAATAGGTTAGATGTTGGTCTTATCCAGTCTATCCTGTCGCGCCCAAATAGCGAGATGGCTAAATTACTATGCGCGCTAGCTACTACAATTTAGTTTTATGTTTATATTTAACTAATTATTATTTATCTATATAACTAGTATTGTTTAGATACAATAGGGTTGGACAAAAACCCTGGTAAATTAATAAATTTAAAAAAAAACCTTGATTCCCCCAAACCTTAAAAAATATCACGCCTAAGTTATACTAAAATAAATAGAATGATCCCTCGTATTCCTGTCTCGTCTTTTAGGAATAATTTCCCATCCTCTATCTATCCCTTATCGTCAAGATAAAAGTTTCTTAACACATGTAATTCCTGGTATTAATTAGTAAGTGATCCGTCATCATAACTTGATTATAGAGACAAAATCAAAGATTCTATCTCGTATACTCGTAATCTAATCTAACTAATTCATATATTTTTTCCTCTTTTTTGCATGTTTATTAATTTGCAATAAATAATGTTATTTTGGCTAGTGTCACGTTATGTTATTGTAGATTTTATCAATACGTGACTTATTTTTAAAGAACATTATGGTTGCTTCACGTTTTGTATGGAGGTGTGTCCAGCAGCAGACTTTTTATATGATTACTGCAAACAAGTGATGCTCAGGAAATCCCGAAAATTAATAACATTACCTTCGTATCGAGACTGCTCTTATCTTCGGATATGGTACCAAGTGTTATCGTATTTATTTAATTTTCTCTCTTCTTTTCTCCATTGTTCCAAAAGTTTTTAATTTTTTTGTTATATATATTTTTCAGGGTTCAAAAATTAAGTAACCCCGCTTTAAAAATCTCTCCACGACTACCACAGAATATACGATTTTCAAGATTGTTTTGTATCTTACCTTTATTTGATATAGAATGGATCTCAGTTTATTTGCATATTGTAATAGAAAGAATTAGCTTACATTTTGATATTATTATTTTTAACATGATTAACATCAGCACCTACAAACATTACATTACATTTCGACAAATTATACAATTCGGGGAATAAATGTTTTCAATCGATAACATCACACAAAGAACATGACACTTGCATTAGCGAGCAAATATTTTGCTAAATGCACAGAAACGTTAAAAAATACTAGATATAAAATTACTTAATTCTGGGTACTATTCTCAGGTCGGCAGTTGTTTTTGTACGAGTCTTTCGATTTTAACGTGGAAAGCATATACATCATTAACCATGTTTGGGCTCTATTTCATATACCTTCGAAATTCATGAAGAAAACCCACAGCTAAGCAGGTTTCCTTACAAAGTCTTCCATCATTCTCATTAACTTTATTAAAACTTCAAGAAATGAGAAGTCTGGGGCTTGAATCTCCGACTTCTGATTTCGCAATTCATTTCAATACCTACTAAACTCAATTTCAAATCATAGAACAGTACGATATTCAATTGAATTATAATTCAAATTATATCGGTTATAAAATAAATGCGAATTAAGTATAATAAAGAGACAGTGATCGAAAGTGATCAATCAGATAATGAACTTTCGAATAAAAGAAACCTCCATTACGAGAAAACCACACGTGCTATCGAGATGTACTCACTGTTTCTAAACGCTTATACCTCAGTTACCGAGGGAAACTTTAGTGGTTTAACAATCCTGAAAAAATCCCACACGAAAATGAGAGACTTTCTCGCCCGCACACCTTATGCAAGTCCTGTCAGCCAGGATCAACAGTGGCACGCAAAGAATTGACACCGAGCTCCGGAACTCAGCGGTTCTCTCAGGGACACTAGCTTGTCTTTAATCCGCATCGAAGTTAATCAGAAAGAAATACAAATAGGAGGAGTTGGAAACAACACCCCTCACCAAAATATCGAATTTGCGAAAATGAAACTCGCTATCACTAGAGACCATCCAACGACTACGAATTACAATCATCGCTATTCGAAGCGATTTAAACGTCTTATCATCTTTTGTTATTTCTTAATAATACTCGTAATTGAATCACGTCTAAATTGGTTTGGTGACTGAATTTTGACAGTGACTCAAAAAAAGCGAAGCCAAAAAGCATTTCATCTACTTAATAACAAGGTTTGCACCACTTTCATGTAGAACTGGTGGTAGATCTCTCATATGTGAGAGGCTGCCTGGATGGGTACCACCGCAATGTCTATTTCTCCCGTCAAATAGCAGTTTAAATGCACTGTTGTGTTTCGGATTGAAGGACATTGTAGCCAGAGTAATTACTGGACATATTGAGACCTAACATCTTATGTCTCAGGATGGCGGGCGCAGTGGAATGCCAAGCATCGCTTTGTAATTCAAGGTGTTGTTTGGTTTTGCTACTGTTCATGAGCGGTCGCATCGCTTACCATCAGGCGAAAGGCATGCTAGTCTCGCCATTCACTGCAATAAAAAAATTTAAAAAAAAACTCCTCCCATGATGAGTCTTTTGAGAACCTAATCCTATTCCTGGTACCGGCTGAGCTAACTCCAAATCGAAATACAGTCTTTTTTTAACTTAACATCGCTTATTATTCTGAATGTGTACAGCACAAGCAAAACAAACAAGATTAAACAGAACGCGTGCAAAAGCTTTAAAGTCTGAAACACGATCATTATGCAAGTAGGTCGTAGCCTGTGCTCGACTCATCACTCACGCTAACGGTAGCTAGAGCTATACTAAATGACAATAAGGCTACGTTCGGTCTAGAATCTAGACTCTTGATTGTTTTGGATAGTCCTGACATGACAATAGGTTAAAAAAACTGGTGACATACTTACATAACCCCACTCATTTTTCCCAGAAGGAGTAGGTGTTGGGAAACCAGGAATCTGGCGTTCCGGACGACACAGGTGCTTACGGGACACGGTTGTTTTGGGAAGTACTTGTGTCGTATAAGAGGCGAGCAAACGCCTGTGTGTCATAGTTGTGGATGTGAGGAGGACTCGGCACAACACACACTAGCTGATTGTCCCATTTTTGACTCGTTTCGTCGTGATCTTGTGGCAACAATTGGGAATGATCTTTCACTTCCGGTTGTGGCTCAGGCTATGGTGGAAAGTGAAAGAGGCTGGAATGCCGTCGCCTCATTTTGCGAAGAGGTTATAACACTGAAAGAGGCAGCGGGGAGAGAGCGAGAGCGGACGGGTAGAGTCTTGCCTCGTACGCAGCGTGCTCGCAATCGGAGAGACGATCTCCGGCCTCCATAGGTTAAATTATAAGAGCCGCAATCTCGCATCGCACGGTACTTCACATTTTGGTCAAATACGTATTTAAGGTGGATAGTGGTTAAAAGCTCAAAAATACAGCGAGTCCTCTTTGAGGACCACCTCCTGTGGGGTTGCGGTTGCATGCTCGCGCGTATCCCACAACCCTTGTTCTAGAGGAGATAGCGGCATATCACGGGGTTTTAGTCAGTAGGACGTTATATTGACCTTATATTAGAACGGTGAGTCCGACATACCTAAATGGATCCGTAAAGGGATTTCCTAGAGCAAAAAAAAAAGAAAGGGAAACCAGGAACTGTTCCTAACCCCGGGCTGATAGAAAATTCAATTACACTTTCCTCGACCCGAGATTCGAGCCCGAGACCTCAGATTGGTACCATAGTATTTGTACCATAGTACAACTGCGCCACTGAGGCAGTTAAAAAACTAGTGAGTATTCTTACTGTCCTCTTTGTGCATTCATAACTTATAAATCTTTAAGAACAAGAATCATTTTTCCAGTTCCTAAAATATTAACATGGTCTCTGACTCACGAACTGACTCATTAAATATTCCGTTAGCACAAGAATTAAGGCTGCACCAATTTAAATAAAAGGCAAAGTTCATTCTTTATATTGCTGTCCTGTTTTTTTAAAATATCAGCTCTTATTTTTAAATTATAGTGCCATATTTCTATAACATTGCACAATAGCCTAAATGAGCTATTAAATAGTTTGCATTTATTTCTATTATTAAAACTTAACTACCAAACTACATAACATTTCTAATAAAAACACAAAAATATTTTTTTGAACTCGAAAATCAAACCCACATCATTTTAACCATCCAATTCAAATTATTTCCTACACCAATAAGGTTCGAAATATCCTTCAAAATAATAATGTCATAAAAGAAGCAGATTAAGCGAGGCGATCCAGTCCATACAAAAAGCATTGCGAGAAAGGTCAAGATATTAACTGCGTCCTGTGTGTATTTATAGACTGGCCGACAAATGGCAAATTGTATGAAATTGGCACTCTTCATTCATGTGTCGAACGTATGTTCATAGTAAATTGCAACTTATCGTTTTCATATTGGCGAGGAAACCTGGTGACGCTGATGTTTCCATAAAGTTCTTTTTATTGCTATGAATGGCAAGACAAACATACGATTCGCCTGATGGTAAGCTTTATGACTGCTTATCAATATCAATCAATGCTTGGCATTCTACTGCGCTTGCTTTCCTGAGACATAAAATCTCTCTGTATCAGCCCATATGCGTCCCACTGCAGGGCACGGGCATCCTCTACAATCGAAAGTACGATTGAGAGTGGTTAGGCCACATAAAATGCTAAGTCTCAATATGTCCAACAATTAATCTGGCTACAGTGTTCTTCAAACCGGAACAGAACAGCGCGTTTACACTGCCGTTTGGCGGGAGAATAGATATTACGATGTTACCTACCCAGACAGCCTCTCAATATGAGAGACCTAAAACCAGTAAACTTACAGTAACCAAGAAGAGAAGATCAAGTCTTTTAAGACGACACTGATAAGACGACTCTCTTGGTACAGGATATACCAATGTCTGAGGGGATTTCCAAGCTTATGTCCAATCGTCGCGATCGTATGAACATTATTTCTCAATATGTAGTTCTCACTTTACGTACCGCCGCAAAAGGGGAAAGTTTTCCCAACAAGTTTTGATATATATCGTTTTTGACTACCAATCCTGCCACAAGACTGAAGAAACAGGCACAAATTTAAAATTACTAAATGCAATTGACTGTAGAGTCACTACATTCATTTACTTATTTCACCTAACCAAAATTAATTAACATGATAAGTAGCATACTGCTAATTGAGAGTTGCAAAAAAAAAGATATAAACGATGTTGTAATATTCAACTTTTATTTGGGAATATTAGGTTTATGGGAAATAACAAACTCAACGAATTATTATTATTATGAGATAGTAACAGCAATGTCGGGAAATACAAACGCTATCTCACATGGACTTTCCAGAATGTAACTGGTATGATGTTACATATACTTTCTTAATTATGAATATGTTTTTATTAAAAACACGAGGGTTGAAGTACCTGGTATTAGTGTAAGTCTATACTTATCAATTATATATTTTCGATTTTTGAACAAAAAATCCCAGCCAATGCCGAGGTCTTCATTTTGGTTTAAGATTCTGTATTTCACATTTCGCTCGTCCCTTGGATAATTTTTATAATTTTAAAGTACCTAAAATTGATTAGTTGTCTCCTGTTTTATAAATTCTTATGTGAGTGTAAAAACAAGAACATCATATCACATATTATATTACGTATTTAGTAATGTTTACAGAAAGATCGTTCATTTTTGCCAGAAAGATTACCTATATCGACTACCAAACCAGTGACAATCAAGATTGAAGATATGTGCATGTAAATACAACAAGGTTCAGATTAGTCAGTCCAAGAATAATAATAGAAATATCATAGCACAATTAAGATTCCAAAAAGAAACAAAACTACAATAAATACATATATCTAATTACATATTCCTAAAGTGATACGATATTCCAATTAAATCTGCAAATTGATTTAGTTAGCAAATTGTAAACATTGCGTAAGTGAACTAAAAGAAACTAAAAAACACCACACGCCGACTATAGAGCGCAAAAAATAGGTTTTATATTATGAAAATGTTTTTATACTACAGTTTGCACTGACTGGAGCAAACAACACCGAAATGTTATGCTATGAACCACAACTTTGATACAGAAAACACACTTGTGTTTCTAAACAGCTAAGGTTGTAAATCCCATACTCAGTTCTGGACATACTTCGTCACAGAATGGTAATGCAAAAATTCAAATTTGCCCACTCCGTCAATGGTATTGAGCAAAGTGTATCAAGGCAGACACTTTACGTCCTTTACGTACACAATAACAAATCGTCTTGAACTTGTCCAACAAAAGACTTGTGCAATTTTTAATGGTTGTATTTTTAGCACAAAGACTCTTGTGATTAAATCAAATGAATTAATTAAATGGATAACTGTTTTGCGTTTTATTTTGAACTAAACTGGTTGGCAAGATGTGTATTGTTATGGATATCAATTTAAATACTAAGCAATGTTCATTTTGTTCATTTTTGCAATCAGATCAGAAAACGGTTAAAATAATGGAAAAATATACTCCAATTAGAATTCGGATGAAATCAAAAGTCCGAACTAAATTCAGTTTATAAAAACTTTAATAGCTTCACTAAATGAGTCACGTATCGGTACAGAATTAACCTACTTTTGAAACTATCTAAAAAAACTGCTCAATGTCATAAGAAGTGACATAAATATTAATTTAGCAGCTTCGTTGCATCAAGACTGGCAGAATCGAATGTGTGGCAACGAGATACATAAAAACTTTGTTTCGCGACTTCCTAGTTTTAATATACCACCGTATTTAATAATTTATGTATCTCCAACGATTGGTTTCAATTCTTGTTTAGTAATTCTGGCGACATTTAATGCCGGGTCACGTAATAGAATCGTGAAATTGTTGTCTAGATGATTTTATATCGAAGTTTTAACAGGTCGTAGAACCATCTTATACAATAATGGTTTCTTAGATTTACGCGAATGTTACACATTGAAATAAAACTATTATTTACGGATTTTATCGCGGATTTGGTTTAATTTTTACATTTTTTGAATTCCCGACGTTCCGATTACTTTAGAGCTTTCGTGGTCACGGGGCGGACTGAGGTATCCGCTCAGTGACTGTTACAATTTAACTACCCTTAATTATGAATTATTAAATTAAAAAGTTAATTTAAATAACTAATCTATTTTTGCGTTCCGATCCACGCAGAAGGAGCTGTGAGTGTCTTGAGGTCTGGCGGTTGGTCTTTTGGGTTCCGATTTAATTAAGTGTAGAATTGGATCCCATGCTTGTGCAAGCTTCAAGCCATCTTCCCTATTGAAATTTGGATGTTTTTTAATTTCAATAGCCTCGCGAAACATCCTGGGCTGGAAACGGTGTTCTTTCGCGAGGACTTGGGGTTGGTCAAAACGAAGGTAATGCTTGGAGCCTTCTTCTATGTGCTCAGCAACTGCAGACTTCGTTGAGCGTCGATGTTTGACGTCAGCTATATGTTCTTTCACGCGGGTCCCTATGCTTCTTTTGGTTTGACTAATGTAGTAGAGGCCACAGTCGCAGTCTATTTTATATACACCCGGTTCTTGCAAAGGTATAAGGCACTTGACAGGTGGTAGAAATTGACTAATCTTCTTGGGCGGCTTGAAGTATGTTTTGATAGAAGCATGCTTCAGGATATAGCCAATCTTGTCCGTGACACCTTTTATATATGGCAAGACAACCGGGACCCGTTCAACTGTGGCAGGTTTCACTCGGTTTCTGTGACGGCGGCGTGGAATTTGGAGCTTGTTGTCTCGCAGTACTTGCTTGACGTGTTGCAGCTCAGTCGCCAGGTGTTTCTCGTCACAGATTCCTTGTGCTCTCTGAAACAAAGATTTACCCACGGTAGCTAACTGTTTTGGATGGTGGTGAGAATCACCGTTCAAGTATTTATCTGTATATTACAGAAGATGGCTTGAAGCTTGCACAAGCATGGGATCCAATTCTACACTTAATTAAATCGGAACCCAAAAAACCAACCGCCAGACCTCAAGACACAGTGAGCTCCTTCTGCGTGGATCGGAACGCAAAAACAGATTAGTTATTTAAATTAACTTTTTAATTTAATAATTCAAAATTAAGGGTAGTTAAATTGTAACAGTCACTGAGCGGATGACTAATACCTCAGTCCGCCCCGTGACCACGAAAGCTGTAAAGTAATCGAAACGTCGGGAATTCAAAAAATGTAAAAATTAAACCAAATCCGCGATAAAATCCGTAAATAATAGTTTTATTTCAACATCTTATATAATTCAATTATTTTAATATGTATCTTCTTCTGTTTGATATTGAATGCATGTTTTGCGACTAATTGACAGCCTTCATGGCGTAGTTGGTTAGACCCCATCTGTGTAACGAATGGCTGCGGGTTCAATCCCCAGGTGTTTTTGAGACCGAAAAGCCTCTCATAGTTCCTCATACCCAGGACACAAGACTCGATCTTAGTGTGGGGTCGGGACTATGTATATGACTGTTGATTATTATTAATTTGATTAATAGAATAGAAGTCAGATATATGAAGTTGCGAAACATAACGTGCGAGAGACAGTCAGGAAAACCGAACAGAAAAATGTTTTCACCCATAAATAATTTTTGTTTGGAAACAACTACATTCCAACGTTAATCGTACTATCAGGCAACATCAAAAATGTCTTCAACAATCTCTAAAAGTAACACATAGTCGCTAATACACGAAACTCCAAAGAAAACGTAAACGTGGACATTGTCAATAATCAAGAAATGGCGTGAGTAAGTACAGCACACGTGGGCTGTACCGAAACCGGTCCCTACTCGCACCGACTGACATACTGAACCAAAAACGTGACGTAGGTTATATGCACTCAGTGATACAAGCTATAAAAGTTGTCTGACGATACGTCAAGGAATCAAGATACGATTGCATATTGAGACATTATAACTTTTAACTTCTGTATTTCTGTAGAAACTGTAATGGAGCGAAAAAATGATGGTTTCATAGTATCACAACACTCTTCTTCAAATGTGTTTTTTAGAAACCTAGAAATAAAGTGTATTATACACAAAATATCTAATCGTAGAATGGAACATATTTCTATAATTGTGGGGGAAATTAAACTTTGATTTTGTCGTAAAGCATTACAGTCAAGCATTAAGTCTTACTCACAAATGACTTATGTTGTTGTTCATAAAAATACTACTAATCTAAAATCTTTTTCACTTTCACAGATTTACCAATCCCACTTGCATTACTTTTTACCACTGAACTGGGCGCTAATGGTCGCCGTGCAAAATAAATCACACAGACGCGAGACAAAAACTCATAAGTGTTACAACTACACAAGCTTGGCAATAACAAGCATCGACAAACATCGTACAGACAAAAAATATGTTCGGGTTTCTGTGTCGATCATAGCGCACACGAATATTTTCCTTGTATTTTTCTAATTAAAAAATATATAAAAACTCTGTATCTGTATCAGCCCATATGCGTCCCACTGCAGGGCACGGGCCTCCTCTACAATCGAAAGTACGATTGAGAGTGGTTAGGCCATATAGTCCACCACGCTGGCCTAGTGCGGGTTGGCGGACTTACTACATACTATAGAATTTTTATAAATCGCTATGGTATGCAGGTTTCTTCACGATGTTTTCCTTCACCGTTTTAGTGCGTGGTGATTGACTATCAATGCACACATGACTCCGAAAAGTCAGAGGTGTGCCCTGGGATTCGAACCCGCAACCACCGTGAACATGTTGGCAGTCGCGTCTAGTCCGTTTATACTGGTGGTAGGTCTCTCATATGTGAGAGGCCATCTGGGTAGGTACCACCGCAATGTCTATTTCTCCCGTGAAACAACACTGCGTAAATGCACTGTTGTGTTTCGGATTGAAGGACATTGTAGCCAGAGTAACTACTGGACATATTGAGACTTAACATCTTATGTCTCAGGATGGCGAGCGCAGTGGAATGTTGCTACTGTTTATGAGCGGTCGTATCGCTTACCATCAGGCGAACGGCTTGCTCGTCTCGTCATTCATTGCAATAAAAAAAAAACCAACAGGCCACCACGCACTTTATAAAAACTGATGTACAGAAAAAAACAACCTCAGTTAATAATTAATTTACAGGGAAGCTAATATTACTATTATCAATAAAGAACAAGTACCTACTGATAAAGAAAACTATCATAGAAGGTATGAATAATGTTATCAAAAAGGTAATAATTTTACTTTGTTTACTTATGGTTCGCATTCCATAACTTCACAAGCGAGAAAGCTCCGTATACTAGAAAGTCAACATTATTACTTGACCCTTTACACTAAGAAGAAAATAATTCGAATAAAGGCTCTTCAAAATAATTGTAGAGTTCATATGTAGGGAAGCCACTAACTCTACATCATCTCTATTCTCTACAAACTTTATTAACAAGTAACTAACTACTGGACATATCGAGACTTACCATCTAATGTTTCAGAATGGCGAGCGCAGAAGAATGCCATGCATTGCTTTGTAATTCAAAGTATTGTTTGGTTTTGGTACTGTTCATGAGCAGTCGTATCGCTTACTATCAGGCAAACGGCAAGCACGTCTCGCCATTCATTGCAACAAAAAAAACCCTAAACAGAATTTAACTATTTTCCAGATCATTCAACTAAAATATTGCTCGAATGTTTAACTTTTGATGACTCCAAAACTTCTTTAGATCACTTCGAATTTATCTAAAATTTTACTGTCTATTGGTCACTAAAAGGCCACAATAGAAGAACTAACTTTGTTGATTACAATATGCCAACATACTAATAATTTTCATGTAACCTTCACGGTCGATGGTCGGTGATCATTGCCCATCGATGGTTTCGTACAAGGAGTCAACGGTCCGCCGCTCATCACAGATAAAATACTTTTTTCATCATTTGCAACGCGGTCAGCCAAGCGCATTCACTGTCGCTTGAGGTTTCATAAATAGATACATTGTTTCTTTTCGTGTTTAAAGGAGATTATGATGTTGAAAAAAGCCTTAGAAACTTCCAAACTCAAATGGCTTCATTATAAAAATAAATACACTCAACAGGCACATACATAGTTGTAATGCCACATTACGGTCAATTAAGCCTTGGATCGTGGGTTTCAGAAGCTCCGAGATATTCTTTAGTTTCGCACTGAGACCCGAAAGTCGTAACATATACCTTTGGATCACGCAAACATCATCAAGGGACTGATTAATTATACCGGCGCATATTTTAACTGATTGAATTAAACATCTAAATATAACAGAGATTATCGTGGATTTTTACAATTACGAGTCCGCAAGTTCTTGGGCACACAATTAGAAACGAGGATTCTATCGATCGATTACTAGTAAAAAGACTGGAAAAATAGACGGAAAGAGATCTCAGGATCGTGGTCCTGCACGTTGGATAGATATTAAATCTACGATGCACACCTCTATCAATGAATGCTTGCGCTACGTCAAACATTGAGAGACGTAAAGAGACATCGAAGCAGAAATAAAAAAAAAAAAAAAAAAAAAAAAAAAACAGAAAATAGCTGCTCAGCAATCGGCCTAACCCACGACCGCTCTGTTTAGTGTACGACTACGAAGAGGAATGTTGACTGATGTGTACTAGCTTATGCCGAAATATAAAGCACTTAGGCCGCTATCAGGTTATCTCTTGTTTACGATGGTCTACGTCAGGGCGGTTATAAATAATAATACTATCATAAAAACGTATATCCAAAAAGATTGTTATACTATACGTAGATTATATTTAATATAATAAATGTAAATGAATTCCAGTTATTTAACATTTTATGAAATAGCTCACTAAACACAAACACCAATTTGAATTTGAAACAAGTCAAGCTGGTATTTTAAATGTGATTGGCTAGTTTATTTTAATCATCTCATAAACTAGTTCAAAATTGTATTTATTATGTAAATTTAGTATATTGATGATTAAAAATATAGAGAACAGTGTCTTAAAAAATTTAATCGTTACGACGAACGAACGAATTAAAAGTAAAAAATCATACCAATTTATGAGCAACCAGACGCAATGTTTAGCATTATAATATCTGTAAAGTCGTTCAATGTTTACAACAAAACGACTGTAAATGAAAAGTATAGCGTATGCACTTATATTAAAAAGGTTAGGACTTAGCAGAGGAATTAAGTAAAAGCTTTAGAAATCATTACATTATACATAATATCTATTATAATGAAAAAAAATAATATTTAGAATAACATAAATTAAATATAATAATGTTAATACCAAAGAGCCTCGACTAACATCTACATCTACTCCAAATCGCTAATGGCTTGGGTGTTCAGGGTATTTTTTTTTAAATATTATTTATGTATATATGGTATGGTGGTAAAGTGCGTGGTGGCCTGATGGTAAACGGACTAGACGCGGCTGCCCACATGTTCACGGTGGTCGCGGGTTCGAATCCCAGGGCACACCTCTGACTTTTCGGAGTCATGTGTGTATTGACAGTCAATCACCACGCACTAAAACGGTAAAGGAAAACATCGTGAGGAAGCCTGCATACTATAGCGATTTATATGAATTTCTATGGTATGTAAGTCCGCCAACCCGCACTAGGCCAGCGTGGTGGACTATATGGCCTAACCACTCTCAATCGTATTCTCGATTGTAGAGTAGGCCCGTGCCCTGCAGTGGGACGTATATGGGCTTATACAGATATATGGTATACGTGTAGGACATCCTGCTTTACGTTGGACGGACGACTTGAAAAGAGTAGCGGGTAACGGATCGATATGACTAATAAAATAAAGATAAATAATTTATAACATGTCCCAACTGAAACTACAGGACGCGAATCTTCTCAACAATCAAGAATTCGACTGAGAGGGGTTAGGCCGTAGTTCACCAGTTTGCGAACTTCATCTACAGTTAACTCATAAAGATTTTCAAAACCATGAATATCTAGAAACAAATTATAATCAGTGTTCAACAACGACCCACATGCCCTGAATTCTAGGCCATAAGCTACAGTCTGAATTGGAAGCTAAACTACAATTACTGATTGATATGCAATCATATTTCATAAATAAACAGCTTTGACAGAATGGTGTCAAAATGCTATTAGAAGACAACCGCGAATGCAAACAACAAGTTGGAATTGTAACAAAAACTACATTATGAGAAGAGCAAGCCTCATCGCTTACTTACCATGAAATGACTTTGATATTATTGACAGAGTATGTAACAACTAGACAGGAATTCAAGTTATAAGAAACCCTGTAAAGACCAGGTCTTGTGCTTTTTCAAATTATGAGACATTAAATCCTCTTTACTTTTTTCTCTTTTCCTAAGTCTTCAGCTGTAAGAAGTCAACTACTAAACGTACATATGTTCAGCAGTGCCCTGTTTTTATTAGATTTATCTATATCAAATGATAAGTTGAAGGCCGACACATACTAGCACTTTTTCAGTAGTATGGTTGTACACTTTTTCGTCCATTAATTACAATAAAAAATATTTCCTTTACGGGAGCAAAGGGACGTCAAATAAACTCCATTCGGGTATCAAATTTGCAAAGCATAAGCCGAGGAAGTCAACTGTTAACTGCAACGCCAATAGTACAGTTTTGTTATCTCTCTAAATACGATTAATTTACTGTACACCGTAACAACTGACCTCAAACGTAAGCATTCTAAATACCAAAGGTAGATTAATCTCTTTATTCGTACAATTTTTCATCAACCTAAATCTGAATAAACTAAATCAATTCTAACAAGATCTCTCAATAAGCCAGAGAATGGTTTCTTGCTCACCTTAACTTTGATCACTGGTCATATAATTAGTTTATAATTTATTTATAAAGTGATATGTACAGGTTCTAGGCTGAAACCAATCATTAAGGAAAGGCACTGAAGGTTAAATGCATTGTCTTATTGTATCTTGGAAAACCAATTTGTTTTATAATATGACTAATACGTGTATATGTTGACATTATGTATGGCGTTAACTTGGTTAAAATTAGAGTTGTAGTCTATTTGATACAATTACAGTTCAGTTTTTTAGGATTTCTCTCCCCCCCCCCCCCCCCCTCCTCTTCAGCCACAGGAAGTCCACTACTGAAAATAAGCTTCATAGATCGCCTCATAGACTTGTTGGAAGCGGCCTGCATTATACGATTTAATTATGTTTTAATTATTATGTTTCTGATAAATATAATATCATACAAGTAGTTTCTACGGTCTATTAAGTATCTATCTAATTCTTTTCAGTAATTAACGAATTGATTTTCCCGACAAATGTTTCATAATTCAAATGAAATAGACATCAACCGTTTAAAGATTTTTTGCTGTCTCTAAATCGCTCCAGTGGCTCGTGTCTCCACAAAAAGAATTCGTAAAAAGCATTTATTCTATTTCTCTAATAGCTCGGTAGTTGAAATAAAATACCTCTAATGAGCAAAACTTTATGGAAGGTCGCCGAATTGAAATCTTCTCGTGTCATACCTTGGGATTTTTATTGCAATTTTTTTAAATTCCCAGTTGTAACTGAATTTAAAATCAAGTGACTTTATAACATATTAGGGGCCTAATTAATAAATTTGGATAAGCGAAATATCAACTTTAGCCCAAGGTTTTAGAAATAATTATTTGTCATGTTTCGAGCCCATGATATGTTGTATTTTTAGCCGACATCAAAAAAAGGTGGAGGTTCTCAATTCGACTGTATGTTGCTTTTTGCTACCAACTATTACTCGTAAAAAAATTACAAAGATCACAGAAGTAGGTAAATAAACACCAGTTGTTTTCCAGTGAATAACTAAAACATATGGTTATTAGTAATACAATGGCTAACACAGACTTCAATCCACATCTGTTAAAGCGATATGACGTACATAAAGGCAAAATGTTTACTGCAATTAATCCTCTTTAGCATCATTTGGAGACTGTCCCGCCCTACACCCACCACTGCAACTCCTGTAAGCCAGGATCAACAGTGACACGCAATGTAATGACACCGAGCATTGTAGCGCGGCGAGTCTCCGGGAATGTCTAGCTTGTATTTAATCCGCAGCGAAATCAATCACAAAGTTGAATTAATAGGACGAGTTAGAAATATTATTTAGACCACTTCCCTCCGTAACAAAACAGGTGACAAAATAATTATCTTAGCTCCTCTTGTGGCTCCTCTTTAGCGTCAGTAATGTTGATACATTGTTCAAACAATTTACAAATGCATTATACGGATATTAGTATTCTGAACTTTATCAGTCCATAAAAAAACATACTGCTGAGAATGGAACTTCCCTTCCATCGAGATTTCGATTAAAAAGACTTACTTAAGCCATAGTTTTAGATTTCACAAATTCTGTAAGGATATCTCATAATCACTAGACGATTTCCTTACGAATAGGTACCAAAATACTGAAGCGACTAATCTGTGTGAATATTTTTTCATTTACATACATGGATAAACGCAAGCCTTTTACCAGAAGGAGTCGGCAGAGTTGCTGGTAGTTAGTACAGCCTCATTATCCCTTGTATGTGCCGTCCCACAAAAACAAAGCTTTTCATTTGTTTAATTTTATCCATAACTATGATTAAAAAGCAGCTCCGCTACATTAACGTCGATACACAATAGTGGAAATATCTGTAGCAACACGGGAATCGAAACCGTGTCCAAACCGTCACGGTCGGCTCCCACATCACTACACCACGAAGGTCGAGTAAGTAAAACCATAAACCGATTGAACAATACTACAACATACTACCCCTGATCGTTAAGATAACATTGAGAGACTTTTTACACGTGAAAAGTATTTTTCATATTTTCTTATCTTAATATTTATTTGATGAAAAGGTTTTTTTTTTTTTTTCTTTTCTTAACTTTTATTTGATGCAAAGGTGAATTGCAATACTTTATATGCTATAACTGCAAAGTCACGTAGTATTAAACAATAGTTAAGAATAATACACAAGACATACTTTATGATTTACCAGAAGATATAGTAATAAATAATAAAACATAAGCCGCCATGGTCGGTCAGAGGTTACATTCATGCAAACTACTTCCTAGTCCTGTGTTTGAATGTCATATAAAATATGTCTTTGGAGTTGCCCAACATTGGAGATTATGTTGTCATGGCGACAGATCAACGAATATAAGCTCCGTTAACTTTAAATTGCTAGTATTGATTAAAAAGACAATAAAAGGCATTACACTAATGACTCGAATAATAATGAAGGGTTCATATTATGCATACAAACATCATATAAGACACAGATGCACACGCCTGGGAAACCCATTGTACAAGAAACATTACATAACCACACTCAGCGAGTTGTAGCCTTAGGTTTAATTATCTAGACGCTTTAGTAATTATTTTATTAGTATTTATGGTAAAGGATATTTATAACGTCAATGTATACTTCACGCTGTATATGTATCAGTTCATATACGTCCCAATGCAAGGCACGTGCCTCCACAACAATCGAGAGTACAAACTGCAGGGTATAAGGAACTGCCTAGATGGCGCAGTTGTATTACGATATAAATAAGTAATTAAATAATACCCAATGGTCAAATAAATAAAAATAAATACATAATCCTGACCCCACACTAAGATCGAGTCTTGTGTCGTGGGTATCAGGAACTACGAGATACTTTTCGGTCTCACAAACACCTAGACCGAATGAAATATTGTATTATATATATTATAGATTAATGCCAATGAGATGAAATACAAAGAATGGATTAATGATGAATGGATTAAAATAGTTCAATTATACAATTATTCTGACGCGGACGTCAATTAATTCCTGTGTGTAATTAAATGTAAGAAACACTTGACTATGTGTGCATGGTATCTTTTAATGACTTATGATTATATCAGGCACTCCCTACAGTAAAAATGCTCCATGAAAATTCTGCTACTGTATCAGAACGTCCTCTACAGTTGACAGAAATTAGGTTTTCCGTCACCACCACGTGTGAGCAATAATTATTATTATTGACTACAAATTAATTTCCAAGTGCCTGTTATCCAGTTGACAACGAACGCGGACGTGATAAGATGGTCGCGGTTTCGAAGCTCAACAAATGTGAGAAAACTTAAATACCATAGAGATTTTGAAAGATTGTTTTTCTTCTGTCCCGGCATAGTGGCCACGTTGCACCTGATGGTGAGCGCAAATGCCGCCCAAGCAGAGTATCCATTGGCATCAGACTGTAATCCCATGCCAAAAGATACAATTATGCCGGCCTGCTAAGATGCCCCATCACACTACGGCGGAAGTACCCAGGATTATAGGAAGGAGGGAACACATGAGACGGCAAACAATTCCACAGCCACAAAAAATAATTTGAGAACCTTCCCGCCGGGATAGTTTGGATCGTCAAGCTATGGCTTCGCAAGCCAGCACGCAAGAATGTTTATAATATGTGAAACTCACCAACTAACATGAAGCCAATCCGGGATTCTATGTCCTAATCTCTCTCACTTTCTCTCGATTCAAGAATAATCCCACAAGATTTAATTTTTAAGTATAATGTATTTTTTAATGCGATGAATGGAAAAGATGACCATGCCGTTCGCCTAATGGTAGGCGATACAACGCTCATAAACAGTAGATAAACCAAACAACACAGTAAATTACAGAACAACGATTGGCATTCCCCTGCGCTCGCCATCCTGAGACAAGATTATTATGCCCATTAGTTACTCTAGCTACAATATCCTTGAATCCACAACACAACAGTGCACTCACATTGTTGTTTGGCGGGAGAAAAAGACAATGCGATGGTACCTTACCAGACGGCTTCTCAAGTATGAGAGACCTAACACCAGTATCGAATTACCTTCATATAATTCAAAGTTAATTAATTCACATTATAATGTAAGAAGTCCGTGTCCTCTACGTCTCATGCATGTAAATGGCGATGGACGTAATGTAAACAATAACACTTCGACACGTGGCGATAATTAAACCCATGTGTTGCGACTTGCGACTTGCGCACTACGTCGCAAGGTGTCCGTCAATGTTACTTCATCCATGATAGACACGAGAGCCTGTGGTTGCGAATTTTCCTCATAATTACTGAAGTTAAGTTACTGTACTACACTGAAAGTAAATGCAGTAAAGTCCAGACTCCGCCGACGTTAGTTCGTTTGTTCAGGATTATTTATCCTGGCATTGGACAGAATATCACCAATCGGACAGAAAAATGCCCTTCCTGCATAGTTTCCTTTCCTAGCATCTCTAATTTTAAGGTCGTTTTATTCTTGCAATGAATGGTGAGACGAACATGCCATTTGTGTGATGGTAAGCGAGACAATCGCTCATAAATAGAAGCGAAACCAAAAACCATAAATTACAAAGCAAAGCTTAGAATTCCACTGCGCTCGCCATCCTGAGACATAAGATGTTAAGTCTCAATATGTCCAGTAGCTAATCTGACTACAATGCCCTTCCACCGAAACACATTAAAGAATATTTACACTGCTGTTTGGAGGAAGAAATAGACATTGCGGTGGTTCCTACTCAGGTAAAAATTATCATGGTTAAATATTTTGAATGTCATTAGTAGGTAGATGAGAATATTTAATTATTTACAATTTTAGGTCAGAGTTAGGAATGGGATTGTTTCACCATTGTGATCACTAGGCCATATAGAACTCGTACTTCCCCATTGGTATATTTCACATTCTTCTGAAATTATTAAAAGGAACTCCTATGTCTAAAGTATACACGTTTCCTCTCGGTATTTTTTCTCAAGCGATAATTAGCTCTATACATATACTGCCATCATCGACAGTTGAAATAACCTTATTACCTTATTTACACAAACTATACTAATATCACATTTAAACATTGTCGAGTGACAGTTGAACTGAATCTCTACCTCCTACTATTCCCGATTAACCCTTTTCAGAGCATAGCAACGACGCCCAATCAAATGGGTTTCTCTATGATCCGAAACGAAGTTCCAATGTTCGTACATTCGATGTCCGAAGCAATTTATAAGTTTTCCAAAATTTAATTTCTAAAAATTTATGGTATTCTCTATGATACCTATCAATCATTCTGAGCTTAGTCTATGGTTACAACTTACGATAGGAGTTTCGAACATTTTGTATAGTACCGAGCCACTTTCGTCCAGTTCTCTCTCTGTCTCTCTCTCTCTCTTCCCGACTATTAATCCCACCAATCCTGGTGGTAGGTCTCTCATATGTGAGAGGCTGCCTGGGTGGGTACCACCGCAATGTCTATTTCTCCCGTCAAACAGCAGTTTAAATGCACTGTTGTGTTTCGGATTGAAGGACATTGTAGCCAGAGTAACTACTGGACATATTGAGACTTAACATCTTATGTCTCAGGATGGCGAGCGCAATGGAATGCCAAGCATTGCTTTGTAAATCAAGGTGTTGTTTGGTTTTGCTTCTGTTCATGTGCGGTCGCATCGCTTACCATCAGGCGAACGGCATGCTCGTCTCGCCATTCACTGCAATAAAAAAAAAAAGAACATGGTGGTGGGATCAGTCTTCTTCATATAAATCTTCCATTTCGCCCTATTCATGATATCTTCATCAGAAACATTGCATGCTATCATGCCTCGTTGCAGTACATTAGTCCATGTAGTTTTTGGTCTACATTACTGTGTACGATCAAAATATCTCTAACATCAAACAAGTTTTAGTTTCTATAAATTATAATCAATAATAACTCGATTATATTGGCATATATTTTTTTTCTCATAAACTATGCGCCTATTAGCTAAATATAAATTTTGTACGCCTTACAAGGCAAAACACGTAGCTACTTTTTTAAACTGAAGATCTTGTACAAATCTATTGTCACTCATGTTTTACAAAATAAATATCTTTATCTTTATTTAACATCACGTTCTCAATCAAAGCCATAGTAGGTAAAGAATGCGTGTAAGCGACCGGAAGTAGGACGTGGCCGGCTCCATCTCGGCCGCGTCCAATCGTCTCCGATGCTTTGCGCAACTAAGAGTTACCCAACACCAATTACTGCCTGGTCGAGTTTGAATGAGCCCGAAACTACGCCTTAACTCTCCCTTTATGTACTTTGAGATTGTGCAATACTAGTATTGAGATGGGTACTAGTGGCTATGGAGTCGAATTGATTTAGGTAAGAGTAATGGTGGTGTACTGCAAAATATAGTTAAATGACTTATTTCTTTGCAATGGTAGTCGAGGTTTCTGTGCGGCTTATTTGACCCGTATAATTGTCAAGAAATGTCCAACAATCATTCAAATCATATAGAATATGCGTACAAATATATTGTAAGTATACAAATTGTTAAAAATAAATAAAATTTAATGGTGCCTGAATTGACATGACCACGTACGTAAGTGTGGTGCCTCAAAATTATAAATGTCATAGTACTTAAAATAAACATTCCAAATGATAAAAAACCATTATTCGTTTAGCCAAAGACACAAAAATAATTTACTATTCATAAAACAAAGGTATGCTATAAAACCTCCAATATAAAACAATGGGCTATCAAATTTTGTGACCATCTTTAAAAACCCTTTTTATAGGAGACATGTTCATGGCGCAAAAAATATTTCAACACGTGGATTGGTGTATTCACAATAAGATTGATGACGACAAGGCCATCGGAGAAACCCGAAAGGTCACAATTAACTAGCAATCGAGGTTGCAGACTCTTGATTGTAAGTAAAAAATAAACTACATTTAATTTAAAATATGAAGACAAACTAAATAAATAAACACTGCATTATTCATGTCTTACTCGTAATAGAGATGAAGTATAATGTTCATTTATATATCTGACTGTGTATGTATATGTATCTGACCATATACGTCCCCTGCAAGGCACGAGCCTCCTCTACAATTGAGAGAACGATTGCGAGGGGTTAAGCTGTATAGTGCACCACGCTAACACGATGGCCTAGTGCGGGTTGGCGGACTTTAACATACCACAACATTCTTCCAAATAATTATGAAATGCAGGTTTCCTCACGATATTTTCCTTCACCGTTATAGTGATTGACTATCAATACACATTACTCCGAAAAGTCAGAGGTATACACTAGGATTTGAACCCGCGACCACAGTGAAGATGTTGCCAAATGCATCTGGACCGTTACCAACAGGCCACCATGTACTATTATATCTATTGGCCTTTAATCAGGCAAGATTGTTATACCTTGCAAACTAAGAAAAAATATATTAATACTAGTTGTGCCCGCGACTTCGTCCGCGTGGAGTTTAACAATAAAGTTAATTAGTTTTTTAAGTTATTTTTTTAAATAAATGATTTTTTCTACAACATATGTAGCCTAAGTTACTCCTTATTATATCAGCAACCTGACAAAAAAAGTCCCGTCAAAATCGGTCCAGCCATTTCAGAGATTAGCCGGAACAAACAGACAGACAGACAGACAGACAGACAAAAAAATCTAAGGTCATTTTCGTTATAGGTATAATGTATATAACGATATGTACTTGGACATTTTTATTTATTTTCACTTTACAAACAGACACTTCAATTTTATTTATAAAGTATAGATTAAATGAGATTTCGTTTGCTATCAATACTAAGGCTAGATAATATTTATATTGTTGGTAGCATACTAGTTTTCGCTTGAGCAGGGACCACCGTTCAAAAATTATAAAATCCAACGTGAACCATTAAAGTGTGCCGCATTCTGGGTTCAACCAGTGTAAACCGGTTTTGGGCAGGATGGAATAATTGTGTCGACCTGTTGCGATAATCGACAGTCGATTTAAGACAGCATTAAAGACATGATTGTCTCTTTTTGTGTCGTCTGGGTGATAAGCGAGTCAACAATTTTTGGTAGTTATATAAAAAGTTTGTTTTTGTGGTAGGTATAAATCTCTATATGGCGTTTTTGTAATAATTACCTATTTATAATAAAAATGTGCATGGTGGCCTGTTGGTAAACGGACTAGACGCGACTGCCAACATGTTCACGGTGGTCGCGGGTTCGAATCCCAGGGCACACCTCTGACTTTTCGGAGTCATGTGTGTATTGATAGTCTATCACCACGCACTAAAACGGTGAAGGAAAACATCGTGAGGAAACCTGCATACCATAGCGATTTATAAAAAATTCTATGGTATGTAAGTCCGCCAACCCGCACTAGGCCAGCGTGGTGGACTATATGCCCTAAACACTCTCAATCGTACTCTCGATTGTAGAGGAGGCCCGTGCCCTGCAGTGGGACGTATATGGGCTGATACAGATACAGATACAGAATAAAAATATCGTTTACTTATCACGGAAATTATTATTTATATCCTAAAATACCTAGATCTTATTAAAACAAAAAAGAGTGTTTTTTCCTACATTTATTTACTATGTAAAAATACACACCGAAATATTGAATAATCACATTTATGATTTCTCCATGACGCCTCTATGAGCACATAGTGGTCAAATATTACCACAAAGCTAAAATGTTATGCAAAGTATTGTGTATCAATCAATTACACATGACCTCCTAAGGTATTGAAATCTATCTCAAAGTTACGGCAACACACTACAACAGAATACCAATTGTGATCCCGACACAATGGACGCGGCGGCAGGCGCGCGTAACATTTTCACAACCGGTCCATTATTTTTACAACCGGTCCATTATGGAATTAGACGTAAAATATTTCGTTGAATTTATAATTATTTTATTACGTGTAACTGTTACTCGATAAACTAGTTTGCGTAAGAATTAACTCTTTTATATTTAGAACTAGCGGCCCGACCCAGCTTCGCCTGGGTGCATATATTTTTTGATTCCACTCCACACCAAATACTTACATGTTATTTTTCGTATTAATCTCTTGTATACCTAAACTTGACATAGCTATCCTACTGTCTGGCTCAATCCCGTCTCATCCGTCTGTTCAGTCTCTTCCCGATCCGTCCCGTCCTTTCTCTTTTATTATCCATCCCGTCTTATAACGTGCATTTACATTTCGTCCTATCAAATCTGTCAGCTATCCCAGTCCTCTCCCGTACCTTCCACTCAATTATATCCCGTCTCTCCATATACATGTACATATAAAGATTGCCTTATGAAATTTTGACATTAAAAACATTAGCGTTTTTTATTGTCCATCCAATATTCCGTCCCTTATTTCAGCACCAAAATGCTGTTTTTCCTAATAATATTTCACGCCATTACTTTTTGTTAGTAATAAAGTAATAATAACCATTTAGAAAAAGAATTGGCCAAATTGGTCCAGGCGTTGTTGAGTTATGCGCTTACCAACACATTTTGCGATTCATTTTCATATTATAGAAGAAGATATTATAGTCCACCCTGCTGGCTTAGTGCGAGTTGGCGGATTTTATTTCACGTAGAAATTAATCCGAAAAGTCAGAGGTGTGCCCTGGGATTTGAACCCGTGACCATCGTTAACTTGTTGGCAGTCGCGTCTAGTACGTTACCATATACAAATTAATAAAACCTTCATACTGCCTTACCAGGTGACGTAAGTAATAGAACAAATATTTAAAAATATAAAACTGCATATCGTTTCGTTATAATGTCTAGATACGGCATCAACGTACCAATATTCTTTTTATTCTTGAGTCTAAAAACAATATTAATGCGAAATTTAAATATGTCCCCCAGCGCATCTAAAAGTTCAAAAACAATGTCGTTTATGAAAACGAAAAATTATAATTAGATATATTTTGGTGTACTCCGGCAAAACGCTTCGATAGAGTATACCTTGTTTAAAACTGTTGCAATAATCTCAAAAAACAATGGGCGATTTTGGTAGATATGGACATGATTTCAATTTACATTTCACAAAATATGCGCAAGACGCCGTATCTAGATAATATTATATACACGATATACACGATGTACACATTTTTTGAATTTTGTTCTATTTCGTCAGCCGTCAATGAAAGACAATGGAAAGATAGATCATTTTACGTTGGATGGTAGTTGAAGCTGGACCGTCTTTTACGTCTCCCGTCAAATAAACAAAGATCATCCTATATTGGCTGGACGCATCACGCTTAAACGATACCCAAAAAAAAGGTTTTTAGTATCTTCCTCAGAAATTTTCCTATTTTTCTCACCCCTAAAACCTTCCCAGGACTTCCACGAATATTTCAAGACCAAAATCAGCCAAATTGGTCCAGGCGTTGTTGAATTATGCGGTTACCAACACATTTTGCGATTCATTTTTATATATAAGATGTTGTGCAATATTGACCGTGAATATATAATTATTTTTAAAGATATTTGCATACTATCCATGCTGGATAGTATGCAAATATCATCTGGAGTTGTATACTACACGGACCTTGTAGAGACTAGGACGAATTTCCGTGCTTTCCGGCGTTTTTGCCATACCTATTACTGGAATCAAGTGTAACAGCTCACATATTAGGTCCCATTTAAATGTAATAAGGATTTGATCCGTGGTGCTTTACAGCTGGCTTCTCCGGCTGTAAAAGTCTTTTTGCGAGGTTATTTACCTCTTTATTTCATTGCTTTGTCACCCGCTTTGCACGGAGGGAAGTGGACAATAATTTATTTCCAACTCCTCCTATTAATTTAACTTTCTGATTGATTTCGTTGCGGGTTAAAGACAAGTTAGACATTCCCGGAGACTCGCCGAGCTTCAATGCTCGGTGTCATTACATTGCGTGCCACTGTTGATCCTGGCTTACAGGAGTTGCAGTGGTGGGTGTGAGGGCGGGACAGTCTCCAATTATTTTTAAAATAATATGTATTAAGCCTTTTTGAGCCATGAATACAAGCTTAGCCAAGTTGGAGAGCACTTTTGGAGAAACCAATAATATACCCATTTAATAAATTAAATCTTTAAGTCGCTAGGTAGCAAATAAAAGGTTACTAACACAGGTACTACGAACTATGCGCATACTCTCATAATTTCTGATATCAAAGTCATAAGATGCTTATCTAGCTTTTAAATTTTCTTTATTTCTTACACCCAACATTCACGTAAATAGTTCTGATTCTACTCTAAGATCGAGTCTTGTGGCGTGGGTATCAGGAACACTGGTTGTCCCACGACTTTTCGGTCTCACAAACACCCAGACCCGAGACAAATATTTGTGGGCCTTACAAACATTTGCCTTGATCAAACCCGCGGCATCTCATTTCACAGCTGGCGTCTAACCAACTGCGCCACGGAGGCTGTCGATTGTTTCTGTATGTATTACTGTTAAGTGTATACTAGATTTTGTAACAGCGAAAATTAACGCAAATGCCGCGACACTATTAAGCAATAACCAGGCAAATGTCAAAGACTCATCAATATAAACATTTCGTAACTTTTGAGATAAATATGGAAGTTGCCGTGAATTACTTTTATTCTTATTAAAATTATCTTGACATTTGAACTGTAAACTTGAATTAACGATTTAATTTGCTCATTATGAATAGATAAATATAAATTTATATTTACTCAAACGTGATGATCTTAGTCATGTTGTCCTCTGTTACTAATTATCAGATTATAAATTAATAACTCAATGCTAGCAAAATTTTCCAATAAATACTATATTATATTGAGGAAATATATATTTTATTGAGGACCTATATGTAATTTTTGTTACAAAAAGGTGAATATTTGTATACCTCAAATGGTATATCGGGTATATCAAGAGAGCTACCGACAACGAAGCCGGGTGGTAGTTTTAGTGACTACAAACACGATGCAACTAAAAATTTCGCTAAGAAACGCGACAATTTTTTTTTATTATTTTTCTAATATCGTCAATTTTGGTTGGTAAAACCATAGTTTTTGCGAAAACAATAATTTAAAGCCTTGCATACCATAGCATCTTTAAAAATTAAAGGGTGTACACTATTATTTAAGAACAAACTACGTTTTTACCATCCTAATACGGCGATAGAAAAATATAACAAAAAAAAATCATCACAAATTTTTGCACAAAATTCAATTGCATTGTGTCTGAAGTCACTAAAACTACCACCCAGCTTCGTTTTCGGTAGCTGTCTTGATATACCCTGTATAATGCAATGAACTCGCAATATCACTTTTTACAATTCAATTTGATACATCCACGATCCGTGGACCGTACCGTATTTCCATTCCAAAACATGACAGGCGGCGAACCTATGTACAATCTGGGTATAAATTCCAGTTCTGAGCCAATCATGTAATTATTCCTAAGTGAACGTATTTCACTCAATTTTATCAAAATGGAAATAGTGTTCTTTTCTCGAAATTTCGTAAGACTAATGTCCATTTTATAGATCCAAGAATAAGACATTATAAAGAAACTAGCAATCGCCATATTGCACGCGTCCATCTCATCTTTATGGCATAATGGTGGCGTTTACGTCAAATGATGCTTACAGTTGCCAGCAAGGGTCACGACATAGCCGAGTGTTCATCGAGATGCCACAACTTGATTTTCAACATTCATAAAGTTACGTGTGTCAGGTAATCTTAAATTGACCATGTCAATGCGAGGATCAAAGATCGTAAACTTTTTGTGCGGTTTTTTAGTTCCTAGATTCCTACAAGCAATTTAAATGGCTAGATGCAAATGGTTTTGATAAACATTAGTTAACATGCACAGGTAAATTAAATATATTTTGAAATCTGTAAATGTCCGTAAACGTTTTCCATATTTTGCAATAGTATTGAATCGCAGTCGGTTTTGTGTAGCCATTGTGGATTGGTAGGTTAACGAGTCTTTACACTTCAGAATTGCGCGGTGAATTTGGCGTAGATAACTGTTATATTCGTACCAAAAAATAACTAAAAGGACCACTACACATATTGTCCAATTGTGTTTCACAAAACAATTTAATAGCTGGTTCTTCAAAGTCGAAACTATTTCGATCTTAAATCTTAAATTAAATATAACCTAGTTGGTAATAATTAGCTACAAAATATATTCACAATTCTTATGAAACTTTACATTAGAAAACGGAGATAAATAAAAAACTGCGGGAACATAACAATTATAAATGCAATTGTGAAATGCACTTTAACACCAATTCAGTTAGTAATAATTAGATGCAAATGATTATAACTACATTATTTTAGAAACATAAAGTAGAAATTGTGGGAACAGACGAATTTTATATCCAATTATCCTTTTACAGACTAATTTATTAGTGACTTATGCACTTCCTTTAAAAGAACATTTAATAATGAACTAATGAAAGCGGTAAAACGTTTCTCTTTAATCTGTTTACATCCCGGATACGATGTCCTAAAGGCTATAACTAACTGTACGTGAAGCTGATCGCTGCTAAATTATATTAACGCTATCTACTAATAAATCTAACGTTGTAATGTATTTCTAGTTGATATACTTATGGGAATAATAAAATGGCGATCAGTAATTATAGATAGGCAAGATAATATTAATAATCTTATAATATTATTAATCTTAAAATATCCAAATATTATTAACATAATTATTGCCACAAAACAATAGTCAATTTTTTCTACTGTTTTTGATTTGGCACTTTTTGTACATTAAAGCTCAAAACACATTATAGGTTTTCGTCATACGCATAGAGTAAAGAGCGGTAAGTACGGGGCCAACTGACCAATCAGGACAATGGAACGTACAAGGTTCTTTCTATGTAGTCTGTGGTCACGTCTTAAGCGTATGACCTATAATGTGCACACAATAAAAGAATCCATTGTTCAGATCGCTGTAAAACGCGTTGCTCGAGTATTTATGGCCGCTTCTTTACTCTATGCGTAAGACGAAAACCTACAATGTGTTTTTAACTTTAGCCTGATATACAATTATAGTGAAACGTTCAAGTAAAATTGAACACTAACAGTCTTATTCATAGACAATTTTAAAACGTATTTCATCCATCGAATATATTTCCCTTTCGAACGACTTTTAAATTATGTTTGAAGAACACAAAAAACATTTATTAACTAAAAATGTTTTAATACTGTCTCTGCATAAACGAAGAAAATAAAATTCAAGTAAAAAATAATAATGTCCACCAAATGTTTGTGACCACTGCACTAGAAAACGCGTGCAAAATTAAGCACGTATTCGTGGTTGCCACACTAAAGGGCTCGGTCTACTTCTCTCGAAGTACTAATAAGTACAGTTGTTGCATATTACAGATATGTAACCAGTAATATCGACGAAGTTTTAATGCTTCACATGATTATGGCACATTTTTCTCTCATACATTCGCTTATATGAAAGAAAGAAAGAAAGAAGAATTTGTTGTTGGACAGTGCCATAGAAATACAAACAAAACAGATATAACAAGTGAGACACAAACACTAAAAATAATTATCATTGCGCCAACAATGGACCTCGCATCCAGCTAAAGAACTAAAAGAACTTAGAAAGACTTTTCAGTCTCACGAAGACACAGATCCGAAATATCTATGAGCCTCACAAATATTTTTCTCGGTGCGGGGATCAAACCCGCAGCCTCTGGTTTCACAGTCGGTGTCTAAACTTATATGGCTGGTGTATGTTACTATGTTAATTGACTCGAAGTTTGTCTTACACAGAAGAACATGCATACTAACAAGCAAGACAAACATCCATCAAAATGCATCCGACTTCTAAATAAAATAAGAATTTTCACGATATTCTAGTTACTTCACATGTAAGTGCTTTTAACAAAGTTTACGATAATAATTTTACTTTATGGCTTATCTCACAGAATAACATTATGACGGCAATATCAGCTCGAAGAAGCGTTAACTGCTGATTAGCGGTTGTTACAAAAAATTAGACCAATTAAAAGCAATAAAATAAAAATGTTTATGAGCACTGCACAAGCAACACTCTTATTTATGGTTTGCTACACCGAATGAGTTTGTAATCTCTATATTTTTTACTATTTACAGTAATAATAGCGCTGATTCAACAGTCGTTCGTATTTCACGCAAATATTGGATAGACATTTGCAAAGCAAAAATGTACAGTCAGCGACAAAAGTCGTTGAACACATTCAAAACGCCAAAAGTCTTGCACACATGAAGCAACAGAAGTGGTTGAGCAGGGTCGGCCACAAAAATTCGTGAACACCTTAAGGTTACAAAAGTTTCTGAACAACAAAAGCAACAAAATTCCTGAACACGCAAATTGTACATAAGTCAGTAATTTTTTTGATATCTTTGTATTGCGCAGCGGAAAGCGCAGCGTAGGACGTCCACCAACAAGATGGTCCGACGACCTGGTAAAGGTCGCGGGACGTCGCTGGACACAGGCTGCCTCCAACAGGTCTCTGTGGAAATCATTGGGGGAGGCCTATGTTCAGCAGTGGACTTCCTTTGGCTGATGGATGGATTGTATTGCGCACGCCCACCGACTTCGATACGAACCAGTTAGTTGTTGACTATCTGGCGAATTTCCGTGACAACTCATAACAATATTCAATGTATTTTCTCACAATATTCCTAAAGCCACAACGCGTGTTTTATATCAATGGAGACAATTAAAAATAATAATTATTAGTCAGAATTGAAAATACTTTTTCTAAAGTTCTGAGCGACAAAATACCTGACACACCAATGGTACATAAGTTTCTGAACACCTATAAAAAGCAAGTTTGCCGCAGATATGCTCAGCTACTTTTGTCGCTTTGTTATGCATTCATTGTAAAATGTTATTTCATAATTTATATTTTTTGCTTTTCTCTGCATTTACTTATTGTTTTCTGTTTTTGTGAAATAATATTTATTTATGAGAAGTTTTAAGCGTGTCTTATATCAGTGGCGTAAATAAATAATAATTATTATTAGATTCAGAAAGAAAATAGTGGCAGCATTTTTTAATTTTTTAGATTCATCATCATCATCATCATCAGCCTAAACTGTTGTCCACTGCTGGACATAGGCCTCCTCCAAGTTGCGCCATTTTACCCTGTCTTCGGCTTGTCGAATTGGGTAATTGTAATTGGGTTCAAAATACATATTTGAGAAACCCTTCGCTCCGACATTCTAAATTGATAGTCAAAACAGAATATTTTGGCCGCCTTTTTTTACTTTTTAGTTATTGGCCCCATTGGTTTCAAAATCAATATCCACTGGGTTCTTTGCTCCGATATTCAAAATTGTAAGATCAACGGAAAACAATACGTACGATTTAGACATTTTATCGTATATGTTATATTAAATATTGGTTATTTACATAAATTCAATACTTGCATTTTAATAAGAAAAATAATAGTAAATAAAATTAATTCAAATTTAACCTTTAAAAAAAAATAAGTCTGACTTAGAGTACTTACATGTAAGACGACTTGCCAACAATCATAAAAGAAAAAGATAACTTACGTATTTCCAAGACAATAATTAAATTATTTAAAACAAAAATCAAAGCTTTGAATGCGGGCCTAGCAGCAAGACTTGGTTTGTGAATTGACATATGAGGCGTGTACTTGCAGAAACCCCTAAAATGACTTTCGTAAAAAAATTAAAAAGTATTTTTTTTACTTTATTACATAAAAATGCACAGTACTAATTGTAACTGTTTACATTTTTACGAAAGGAAGTAAGATAACACAAACGAAAAAAATTGAACTGTCAATTTTGCCATAGAAAAAAAATAATTAAATAAAATTGTTTTATTAAAGTGGATTTTGAAACTCATCATTCATTATAGTGGGATTTGATGCTGACTCGTTACGTTTTAAGGGACTTTGCAAGGAACATAAAATTAAACTTGGATGGGTTTATGCATGCGTTTGTTATTAACAACAAATAGTCAATTTTAGGATTAATAGTGGTTAATATATTAATAAAACAAGTATGTATAAAAGAAATTAAAACTTATTATTTTTATTCAAATATTACACATAGCTATTATTTTCTGTAAATCCAGGCTCACACAAGTCAGACAAGGTATTGTGGTAATTGCTCTCAGTACTTTCAATCATATCTTCCGGTTGTTCTTGTGCTCTTTCTTTAATTTTTTTATAAAAAAATAGTATGTCCAAGGACTCCCAATTATCCCCGAAATGGGTTTTTAATAACTTCAAAACATCTTGTAATTTGGCAGCATTCGGAATTATTTTATTAGGTTGTATGATATTAGGGTGTACCATAGTAATTTTTTTGTTTTTCTTGGTAATCGTCATTTTTGTATTATTTTCTGCCCGGTAGTTGACTTCGCCTTGAACAAATACATTTTCAGTCTTAGTCCGGGTAATAAAAACTCGTTTACACTTCATGAAAGCAAAATGCCAACTAGTAGTAGGTTTTATAATATTTTGATAACTAGTCTTCCAGTCATATACAGGAATTGATGCTAAATCTGTACATTTTGTATGCTCTTGCAATATGGACACATATTCAGCTGGTGATGTAATGACTTCTTTAGTTTTTAAAACCTTTTCAATTTTGGCGAATACCCTGTCTGGGGGAATAAATGAGTGACCAACGATTGGGTAAATCAATTCAATTCTTTTAAGATGCTTTGGCGATTCTGAGTAAAGCCATTTACCGAGCATTGAGATCATGCCGGTATTCTTGTTCTGTCCAGAACATCCATCTGATATTATTCTTAATACCTTATAATTGTCAGTCATATTAATATTTTGCAGAAAGTGGTATACAGCACTGATTATTTCATTACTGCCTTTTGCGTGGGTTGTATCGTCCCAGTAATAAGAATGAACATTATCTGGCGTCAATTTTGCCTTTGAGTTCCCTACTACTATAGCGAAGTGATAGAAACTAAATTGTCTGCTATAATAGGCAGACTGATCCGGTAATTTAGGAAGTGCTTGGTTTTTTTGGCAGTCAAAAGAAATTGTCAAAAGCCCATCAACTTCTTCCCGCAATATGCTGTAAAATGCTTTGTATTTTAATCTGTGAATACGTTTTTCAATCATTAATTGATTTTTTTTTGATGTATCTGTTTCTATTTTTAAACGTTCACCAAGCTCTGTACACGCTGAACATACGTCAGTTCTTGGTGTTCCAAACCCGATATTATAGCATTGGTTAAAGATTTTTCTGAAAAAAAATTGTTTTACTTGTAAGTCCGGTTCATGAGATTGATTATACATACGCCACATTTTGCGTATGTTTAGTTCTGACGAAAGATACACTCTATTCATATTTTTAGATCGACAATAGTGACTCTCTTGGCCTTTAAATGATTCAATGAACCTCTGAACAGACAATTTTCTAGCAATGAACTTGTCAGTTTTCCTATCCCCGCCCCGATTTTCTTGAGGCATTTGTCCCCCACTTTCATGAAATCGTTTCAAAACACCCTGTATTCGATCTTTTTTAACTAACAGAGCACCCATAAATGTTTTCTGACACACTGGAATTTTGGCACCTTTATCCCCTAAAATGTAGTATTTCATAGCCTTTGTTCGATTGCTTTCATTTTTAATACGTTTTGCTTCTTGTACTGAGCAAAAATTTAAAATGAAATTGTCTTGGGTAATTTTAGTGGAACATTTGTAGAATTTCTCGTAAAATTTTCTGATCATTTGCATACTTAGTTCCTTACATTGAAATGCCTTTTGATTGTGATTACATGAAGGATAAGTTGGTAAACCCGGAGCCTTGTACCTGAAAGAAATACATAAAAATTAAAACTCGACTCACTAAACAAAGAACTGGTAAAATCTTTGAAAAAAATCCTTATACGTAATTATCATTATTTTATCTTTTCCCAATGAAATTCAATAAATAAGTTAGTTAATTAATTAGTTATATACCTATTAAATGTATCTATGTATTTATTAAAAAATATATATATTTCAAAAGCTTTTTTTATTAGTGCTACTATCTCAGGCTTGTATAATGTATAACCCCATCCTGCCAGCCAACAGTACGTGCATTTCTAGTAACATTCAACATACCTGTTTTCACGTTCAACCTCTCGTTTCCACTTAGATTTTATAACAGGACGTTTCCTGGATTTGCCAAGTTCAGATTTTTTAACATTTTGCATTAATTCCTCCATTATTTAACACTAAAAACCTAATAATACCACACGTAATACTCCACAACAACAGCAGAAATCGCCATATTGCGACTGAATGAACGAAGCGCTCTGATTGGTCTATTTGGTTTTAGGGCCGTTTGAAAGTGAAACATGTCGTTATAGCGGTTTTTGCTGCTAAACATGAATTAGCCTTCTTACATTTGTACGTTTATAGTGGGATTTGCTAAGATATAGTTTTCTTATTTCAAAGAGAATTTGAAATACTGGCCGTTGATGTAAATAAGTTAATTTATTAAAAAAGCTGTTTTAGGGGGTTTTGCAACTATACGCCTCATATGGGTATTTTACTGTTATTGTTCCAATATAACCACATTGTAACTGTCTTACCTACATCATTAAATTATAGATTAGTACTGTCTGATACTAGCATAATTTTACCTATACAATTATTATGTGAAAGTGAAGTGAAATTAAGAAAAATCTTTTGAGATAAATGTTTTTTTAATCTTAACAATTCATTGTTTAATATTTCGTGCCAAGAACAGATGAACAAGATATTTAAACTTCTCATAAATAAATATTATTTCACAAAAACCGAAAACAATAAGTCAATGCAGAGGAAAGCAAAAAATATAAACTGTGAAATAAAATTTGAGACCAATTGCCCAATATCTAAAAAGTTCAAAATTGCGGCTACTATTTTCAATGTGACTAATAAAATTATTGTTATTTATTATCTCTTATCTATCTAAAACTTTTCATAAATTAATGTTATTTCACAATAACACTGGTGGTAGGTCTCTCATATGTAAGAGGCCATCTGGGTAGGTACCACCGTAATATCTTTTTCTCCCGTTAAACAGTAGTGTAAATGTACTGTTATGTTGCGGATTGAACGGTATTATAGCCAGAGTAATTACTGGATATTTTGAGATTTAACATCTTAGGTCTCAGGATGGCGAGCGCAGTGGAATGTCAAGCATTGCTTTGTAATTCAAGGTGTTGTTTGGTTTTGCTACTGTTTATGAGCGGTCGTATCGCTTACCATCAGGCGAACAACAGGCTCGTCTAGCTGCTCATAGCAATAAAAAAAAAGTAAATGCAGAGAAAAGCAAAAAATATAAATTATGAAATAACATTTTACAATGAATGCATAACAAAGCGACAAAAGTAGCTGAACACATCTGCGGCAAACTTGCTTTTTATAGGTGTTCAGAAACTTATGTACCATTGGTGTGTCAGGTATTTTGTCGCTCAGAAACTTTAGAAAAAGTATTTTCAATTCTGACTAATAATTATTATTTTTAATTGTCTCCATTGATATAAAACACGCGTTGTGGCTTTAGGAATATTATGAGAAACTACATTGAATATTGTTATGAGTTGTCACGGAAATTCGCCAGATAGTTAACAGCGTGCGCAATACAAAGATATCAAAAAAATTACTGACTTATGTAAAATTTGCGTGTTCAGGAATTTTGTTGCTTTTGTTGTTCAGAAACTTTTGTAACCTTAAGGTGTTCACGAATTTTTGTGGCCGACCCTGCTCAACCACTTCTGTTGCTTCATGTGTGCAAGACTTTTGGCGTTTTGAATGTGTTCAACGACTTTTGTCGCTGACTGTACATTGATTTATTAAAGAAAATCAATTAGTTAGGAAATGTTATCGTATTTCAAATGCGCGTGTGGAATTTGATTCGGGCTGATTACAGAAACAATAGAAAACATGCGAAATTATGTTTTAAAGTAAAATCTAGTTTGCTAGATTGTTTCCCCTACTATGGTAAAAACATTTGAAAAAACAGCATCTTATTTGTGTTCATTATTGTATGTTTTAAACCAATTTATAGATTTCATTTATGCCAAAAATACCTTGTACCGGCACATACAGAGGGTCTGGTCTGGCCACGATGAAGGCAAGCTCCAGAATTTTTTTTTTAGGTTGAATTACTTGTTGCCATAAAACGATATTATTTTCCCCGATTTTATGGATGACAGTTAATCTTTTTCCTTCACCCCTTTTTCATTACTTGTCAGGATTTTCTCCTCAAAGGATTATACTGTACGTTGTACCCAAAATTTAAATGTTTATTATACCCACGAAATACCCCATTTATTGCAACACGGAGGTTTTCTAAATAGAGAAAATTATGTGTACCATTGCAAGTACGTCATCGGAGATATATCTGGTGAAAAACAACATGCATCTCGATGCGTGCATTTAATTGGACGTAACGGAACCGAACGCCGGAACAGTGTTTACAGACCATGACACTGTTGGACACGGCACACTATTTCATATATAAATTCCTCTGTATCTAGGAAATTGAATAACCTGAATACTTTTCAGGTGTAACTTTGATCCTCTGCGAGCCACTCATATTACGACGTAATATTGTAGCCTACTTGTAAATACGTAGCAAATTAATACCTAGTCTTTTCTACAAAAAAAAATTATGTCTGTTAGAAGTAGAACAAGGCTCTGAGAGAAATTTTTGTGCATCATAAAATTGACTTGGAACCGCGACCTCTTGTTTGTCAGGGGCTATTTAGACACTATACCAAAAAGGTTTTCGTAATTAAAGATTACAATCATATTATCCACTGAAAGACCAAGTAAATACTTTTATCGATTTAAGCAAAAACTTAATGTCATTGTTTTTTTTTTTTGGATCAATGATAGACGTTGTTTGTTCGAAAATTTGACATATTTTATGAATATACTGCAAGGGACAGGTGCCTAAAGGTACAACAATATCTTCCAAATATTTATTCCCGCCGTTTTTTAAATATCATTTAAAAAGATTACTGTTGATTTACGTACGTTCAAAATAAAAAAGACACAACATAAAAAAATCTTAATCATTTAAGACTTACTTCACATATTGGAATAATTAAAACATGCACAAATCATAAACTACTAATAATAAAAATATTATCCGTAATATTTGTTAGCAAAATCATGTTTTAGCATATTTTATATTATAAAAAGACATAATAAAATTAATTCAGCACATAAAAGGAGGATTCGTGGAAACATTGTTAGAAAAAACAAACGTATCCAACCAATATTCCAAGAACATACTCCTTGCTTTGAAAATAACAAAAGAAATACACAATCACAACTCATATAAAAAATAAATTAAAAACATTATCACGTGTTTACCTCGGCTGTCCCTTAGATCCGGAATGTCCAAGCACTCGATTCATAAAATAAAAAATAAACCCAACACGAACACACAACACTGGCAGTTTGTAAACACTGAGAAGTTCTTTTTTATTTATGTCACTTTTTAAAAAAATAACGAGTTTTCGAGAGTTTGATTGACAGCTCGTTGTGGCGGGAAAACGCGTGCGGCGAGAGCGACGCGCGCGAACCGACTGGCTTGACCACAGGCCGAGAGGAGAGATAATCATTGCATTCAAGCATTGGTATTAGAAAACGAATAAATGGTGTAGATACGGTGTGTTTGTAATGTTAGTCGACGAGTGGACAAAATTGCAACGAAAGTTGCATTGTTAGAGACAATTAAATGTGCATAAAAAACGGAATATTAAACTTAGCTGCAACTGTATTTACTTAACAATGCATACATCTTTGTTTGTGGCTCTGCTCTGTATGCGAACAGCGAATGCAGTCTTTGTTGTAACACAATCAATATATGGGTATTTATTTTCGCAGGTAGGCATCAATCTTACTAATATAATCAAGAAATGGATATAACTTGCTGTTGGTGGTAGGTCTCTCATATTTGAAAGGCTGTCCAGGTAGGTACCACCACAATTTCTATTTCTCCCGCTAAACAGCAGTGTATAAGCACTTTTCTCTTCTCGTTTAAAGGACATTGTAGCCAAAGTAACTAATGTGATTTATCAACTTATGTTTTCGGATGGCGAGCTAAGTGGAATGCCAAGCACTGCTTTGTAATTCATGTTCTGTTGCATTGTGTTTGTAGTCAGTAAAACTACCACCCGGCTTCGTTTTCGGTAGCACTCTTGAGATACCCGGTATACCTACGTAGTTAAAAATACCCATCATGATGATACTAAACATATGTAATATTCCTTAAAGAATTGAACGTTACATGAAGATTAACAAATCAAAATCTAAACCGATTATATCAGCAATAACAGTGACCAATTTTAGGTACCCTAGATACCTACATAATATCTAATTGCTATCATAATAATAAGAGTGCTATTGCACACAGCGCACAAAACAGACATCTTGTGAAACTATTATAGTGATATTTAGCTCGATTTAACAATATTGCGTTATTCAAATAATTAAAGAGCACTTTACAATTTATTGGGTGCAAAAACATTACAAATAAATGATTGGCACAAGGATTTACGGGTAATTATTTGTTGCTCTCTCGTGTTGAAAAGTTGTTTACAAATAAGATGACAAATTACGGCTTAAATTTTATCTTATGGAAATCTGCATTCAGCTGTGAAATCACGGAGAATCCATACAAGCTCTTCCTGATCTATCCAGTACCGCCCCTATTCTTGCGCCGCGGGACGCTCATCGCATCATTTTGTTAGTTATCCAGCCCCTAATATCGGTAAGAAGTTTATCGTCACGTCATCTTTTTCTTTTCGACGTCATGAGAATAATCATAAGGGTCATTGACAATTTCTCTTGTGAAAAATAAAAGAAGAATCTTCACTTTTACAATAGATACGAATTGATGAGACCACATGTACTAAAAGTTTGTATTCAATACATAAATAATTCACCGCCATATCTATTCTGACGCCCCCTCTATGGATTTACGTCACTCCTGGTCAACACTCTACCCACTTTCTTTTTGTAATATCCCACAGGCAGGGCCGGTTTTAGCAGTACCAGCGCCCTGGGCGAGATTTATACCCCGCCATTGAAATGCATCCAAAAAAAAAACATTTTTTTATTTTTTTTTATGTTTAATAGATTGAACAATTATAATAGATTGTATCATATTGTTTAGTAATTTCGGAATTTTATTTTCGGAAAATGTTCAACTTTCATGGTATGGCATTTTTATGCCACGAAAATTACCGCATTCCTGAACATAGCCTTTGCCCTTGTATACGGAAGTTATAGCACTGAACCGCCAAGGGTCTGGTTGTTAGTATCCAGGATGAGGTTAAACAGCGCAGTAAAAAGGTCCACACCATTAAGTACCAGCGACTTTCACGCCTTGATGGAGATAAAGCCCTACCTACCACTCTCCAGTTCTTGCCACATAACCCTGATTCGGGGGCAATTCTGGACAGGACATTCTCAAATATACGATGCTAAATAAATCGTGGAAGTACGAGCTCCACCAGTCACCATTCCTTTACTGCGCCAACCTCAAATACCACACAAAGCGCCTCGGTAATCCTTGACAGTTGCGACATTTGGTAATATTGAGTGTCACCTTTTCACAAGAAATAGCGAGCCGATAGATTTAACGATAGACTTCGGTGACTTCCGCGGTCACCAACTTCTCATACAGAGGAATGAGACCCTTTTTGTCCTCTTCCTGCGAAATACATAAGGATGAGACCGCATTTAGTGGTTCAGAGCTTAGACTTCGTAAGTTGTAGATTGCTGACTGAATCTCACCCCACATTTCCCCACTTCCTTGGTCTCCATACTGTTTTCCAGTAGGGGGACCAAAGTATCGCGGAAACCCCGCCCAGTAGGTCCATCCAGCAACCACCACTTTGTCCTTAGTGCTCGGTGTTCGCCCACTTTGGGTTACGGTGTTACCTTGATGAGATGTTCGGGAATCTTTTGGTAGAACGTATTCACAACAGCCAGATCTGACTCGAATCAGGCTCTGAGCACATATCCTCCTATACATTACGAATGCCAAGCCTCGAAAGTCCCGGCATCATTTACGGTTTCCCCGTTTGGGCCACCGTTTGGTTTTGTGTTTTTCTCCTGAGTTCGCCGCAGCGAGCGATAGCGCAGCGAATAATCAGTGTATTGGTCGGTTTCCTTCCCTGGGATATTGACGCCGAAGCCCTCTTCACGCAGCCGCTGGAGTGGACCACTCGCTCTCAGCCGTAATTCCTTCCATGGTCGAGAGGACGAGGTCATGGCAGGCCATGATCGCCGCAGAAGGAGAGCAGGGTGCGGGATCATGAGCGGAACGATCCTGTCTGCTGCCGACAACCGAGAAGGAGGCGCCGGGTAAATGACAACGGCTTACTTGGCGTCCCCGCTCAGTGTTTAAGGGGTGTCAGCATTCTACCACAATATCCCCTGCTTGTTGTAACAGGAGACTAATAGGAGTCATCGGAGTCACTGGGCACACAAAGGAGTGCGTACGTCCGTGCGCTCATGTTAGGAGCAACTTTGAGATGGGCAGCAGAACGCGTGGTCTCGTATCTGTCGCGGATCACCGACCATATACGTCTGAAGTAGGGAAAGTGGGGACATTTTTTATTTTTTATTGCAGTGAATGGCGAGACGCAAGCCGTTCGCCTGATGGTACGCGATACGACCGCTCATAAACAGTAGCAACATTCCACTGCGCTGGCCATCCTGAGACATAAGATATTAATTTTTCTCTTCTCTCGAAACTATTCTCGAAAATCTAGTTCCTTCGTACAGTCAAACCATAATCATGGGTGATTTCAATACCTGCCTCCATAAGAACGACCGCCGTTCGTCTTCCCTTCTCAATATCATCTAATCCTGCAACCTCTCTATCCTCCCCCTCTCCGCCACTCACCATTCTCCTAACTGTACTCCTTCTCTCCTAGATCTTATCTTTGTCTCCTCCTTAAGCCATGTTGTGAAGCATGGTCAATGTCCCGCTGACGCTTTTTCTTCCCATGATCTATTATTCCTATCATATCGCATCCACCCTCCTAAAGCCTCTCCCAAAATCCTTCTGCAGCGAAATTTTCGTGGTATGAATCTTGGCAATCTTCGCAGGGATCCTGACAGCATTGACTGGAGTTCGCTCTATCAAGTGGATATGGTTGATGTAAAAGGCGACATATTTACAAACGAATTGATAAAACTGTATGATAAGCATGCTCCAGTTCGACCAGTTAAGATAAAACACTTACCCGCACCATGGCTGACCGCGGAAATTAAGGAGTTGCTCTCTAAAAAAGCTTTAGCCAAATCTCGGTACAATCGCCGTACCAATGAGGTGAATTGGCTGAAGTATGTTGCCATTAGAAATCACTGCAGTAAGGTGTATAGGAATGCACAACGCCGACACATTCATAACTCAGTTGAAAACGGGGACCCAGCTAAAGTCTGGAAATTTCTTAAGACACTAGGAGTGGGTAAATCTCGACAAGATTCTATTCCCAAAACTTTAGATTTGAACTCCTTGAACCAACATTTTTCTTCCTCGTCGAATCTGGATAAAACGACTAAACATAAAACCATAAATTATAATCTTTCTACCCTTCAAACTCCTAATTGTTCTGCCTTTGTTTTCAAAGAATTTGCTAGTTGTGATGTTAGGAAGACCATTACGCTTATCTCCTCCAATGCAGTGGGGAGTGACCATGTCAGCCGCAATATGATTCTACCCATCCTGGACGAAATTCTTCCCATAATTTCCCCTATCCTTAATTTTTCCATATCCACACAGACCTTTCCCAGTGCTTGGAAAGAAGCTAATATCATCCCCATTCCCAAAAAGCCCAACGCTTCTATATTTTCCGAATTCCGTCCCATTTCCATTCTTCCATTCCTATCCAAAGTCCTTGAACGTCTAATCCATACCCAATTAAATGACTTCCTTACCAAACATAACCTTTTAAATCCTTTCCAATCAGGGTTTCGTCCAGGACATAGCACAACTACCATATTGCGGATGGCATCAGGTCTGGTATGGAGGGGGGTATGCTGACAGTCTTAGCGCTGCTAGACTTCAGCAATGCCTTCAATACTGTTGACTTCGATATCCTACTAAGCGTACTGTGTTCTCTTAACATATCTCCAACGGCTGTTGCTTGGTTTCGTAGTTACCTGTACGGGCGCCGGCAGCGCATCAGTGTCGAGGATAATTTATCCTCGTGGTGCAGTGTAACTGCTGGCGTACCACAGGGCGGCGTGCTATCTATCGTGGAGCAAGACATATGGCTTGAAAGTCAATCCTAAAAAGACTCAGGTCATTGTTGTCAGCAGCCCCAGGATGATTTTGAGACTAGATCACACCCAATTACCAAGTGTTTCTTGCGATGGAATAACTGTTCCATACAGTAACACTGTAAGAAATCTTAGTCTACACTTCGATCAGTCGTTCACCTGGGGTCCTCAGCTTCGAGAGTTAAGTCGCAAGCTGTTTGCCTCGGCAAGGTCCTTGCGACGGTTACACAATGTTTTACCCATTGCCACGAAAATTTCACTTGCGCAAACTCTCCTTCTTCCCATCCTTGATTATGCGGATGTCAGCTATCTTGATCTCACCGAAGACCAACTTAATAAACTTGAGCGACTTCAAAATTTCTGTATTAGATTCATATTTGGTCTACGCAAATATGATCATGTCTCTGAGTTTCGTGCTAAGCTCAAGTGGTTACCTATACGCCTTCGTCGGAATACTCACGTTCTCTCACTCCTTTATAATATTTTGTTTAATCCTCTCACCCCATCTTATCTTAAAGAACGTTTCACTTTTCTCCATGACTCACATTCGAGGTCCCTGAGGTCGTCAGAGAACCTTAAGCTGAGAATGCCCGTACACACAACGACATTTACTGATAAATCGTTTGCTGTTGAAGCTGTCCGATTATGGAACGCGCTTCCTGTTGTGGTTCGACGGGCACAAACGGGTGAGGACGGAATCACTTCAGAGCTTCTGAAAGCGGGCGGAACGCCGGTACTGAAAGTCCTTCAGAGGCTCTTCAATTCCGTTCTCCTCGAGGGCTCAACGCCGGAGGCATGGAGCAGGAGCGTGGTGGTACTGTTCTTCAAAAAAGGTGATAACACTTTGCTGAAGAACTACAGGCCCATCTCGCTCCTGAGCCATGTCTATAAGTTGTTTTCAAGGGTCATCACAAATCGTCTCGAAGGCAGGTTTGATGACTTCCAGCCTCCCGAACAAGCCGGTTTCCGAAAAGGCTTTAGTACCATAGACCATATTCATACGCTACGGCAGGTTATACAAAAAACCGAGGAGTATAACTTGCCGCTTTGTTTAGCGTTTGTGGACTATGAGAAAGCCTTTGATTCGATCGAGACCTTGGCTGTGCTACAGTCTCTTCAACGGTGCCACATAGACTATCGGTACATCGAAGTGTTGAGGTGTATATACAACAACGCCACCATGTCGGTCCGAGTACAGGATCAGAGCACGAAGGCTATTCCACTACAGAGAGGCGTGAGACAGTGAGATGTCATATCTCCGAAACTGTTCACTGCCGCGCTGGAAAATGCCTTCAAGCTTTTGCACTGGAAAGGATTCGGCATCAACATCAACGGCGAGTATATTACTCACCTTCGATTTGCCGACGATATTGTAGTCTTGGCAGAATCGCTGGAAGACCTTAGCACTATGCTCGAAAACCTTAATCGAGTTTCCCAACAGGTGGGTCTTAAAATGAACATGGATAAAACGAAGATCATGTCGAATATCCATGTTGTGCCCACCCCCATTGGAGTTGGGGGCTCGACTCTCGAAGTTGTAGACGAATATGTCTATTTAGGACAAGTGGTCCGGTTAGGCAGGTCCAACTTCGAGAGAGAGGTCAATCGGCGAATCCAACTCGGTTGGGCAGCGTTCGGGAAACTTCGCGACGTCTTCTCGTCCAAAATACCTCAGTGCCTAAAATCGAAAGTCTTCGATAGTTGTGTGTTACCAGTGATGACATACGGCACCGAGACGTGGCCTCTCACTGTGGGCCTCATTAAAAGGCTCAAAGTCACTCAACGAGCCATGGAGCGGGCTATGCTCGGTGTTTCCCTACGAGATCGAAACAGAAATGAGGAGATCCGTAGGAGAACCAAGGTTACCGACATAGCCCATAGGATTGGCAAGTTGAAGTGGCAGTGGGCCGGGCACATAGCTCGTAGAACCGATGGCCGTTGGGGCCGAAAGGTTCTCGAGTGGAGGCCACGTACAGGCAAGCGAAGTGTCGGACGCCCGCCTACAAGGTGGACGGACGATCTGACTAAGGTCGCAGGAAGTCGCTGGATGCAGGCCGCTTCCAACAGGTCATTGTGGAGATCATTGGGGGAGGCCTATGTTCAGCAGTGGACTTCCTGTGGCTGATATGATGATGATGATGATGTATATATTATATGACGTATGTGTATTTATTATGTCATTTATATGTATTTTTTTATGATTATCTATTTTATAATTTATATCTATTGGAGCTTAACTTATCTTTGTTTTACACTGCCCTTTCTTTTTCCTTCTTTTATATCCATCCAAAGGTTGTCTGGTAGAGATCGCTTATTAGCGATAAGACCGCCTTTTGTACTTTTTATAGATATTATTTCTTTATATTGTTATGTTGAAATGAAATGAAATGTATTTATTGATCACGTAGGCAATTAAGGAGCTCTTATGACAAGTCAATACACATAGAACTTAATCTCTATTTACAATATATTTCCTAAACTTAGTATTACTTATTTTAATTTCTTGCTTTTATCAATTTATTTATTAATTTTATTTATTTTTAAATAAATTAAATTTTTATTTATAATTAGTTTTATTTATTTATTTAGTTTTTATTCATATTTTATTTAAAGTATTAGTTTTTACTTTATAGTAATTTATTTGTCAAAGAAATACATTATTTACGTTAGTCAAATTAAATTATATTATTTGTGGACCATAAATATTACAACGGTGCGTAGCGGTTTATAGTTACCATCGGATCCAACGCGGCCCTTCCTGAGAAGACCCGGTGAAACAAACTCGGTGGGCTTACACTACTACTGGAACTACGCGACGCGACCCAGTCCTGAGTATATCTAGCGACTAAGACTCAGTGGGCTTGTTTTGGGTCCAACTTAAGACAACGACCATAAGTATTTCCGATACGTCCCGTATGTTTAGACTTACTGACGGATCCAACGCGGCCCTGACTGAGAAGACCCGGCGAACAAACTCAGCGGGCTTTACTTTACCACTGGATACTACGCGGCGCGACCCATTTCTGAGTAGATCCAGCGAGTCAAACTCAGTGGGCTTGGTTTTGGTCAATTTACTAAAATAAGTATTTGTGACTTGTCTTACAAAGATTTGCCATATTAATTATTATTTTTATATGTTTTTTTTCGATCGGTCGTCATATAAATTAATTGATTTATTTGTTGTATATTGGTTAATTTTTGAGTTCACAATTTTAGATACTTTTAATTATTTAAATTAGGTTAGGTGGTGAATTAAGCGAATAGTTCAGGGCCCCAGGAGGTCGCAATGTGCAAGAGAACACCTAATCCCAGGCTTTTTTATCCTCAAAATATTCCTTAATATTATAATAACCCCTAGTCATAAGTTTGTTTTTGATATGAGTCCTAAATAGTTTGTCCGGTAGAGTGTGTTATCCAATTGGGAAGCTTATTATAAAATTTAATACAACGACCCAAGAAAGATTTTTTTGACTTTTCTAAATAGTGTGGGTGTCACTGACCTTATAAAACTTGTTAATATTTTTATGAACCTGCATTATATTTTGAAAGATGTATTCAGATGACACGGTTAGTATATTGCTTTCCTTAAAAACAGATCGCAAAGAATCGCGGCTCCCTAGATTATAAATAGCACGGACTGCTCTTTTTTGTAATATGAATATGGATTCGATATCAGCCGCTGATCCCCATAAAATAATGCCGTATGACATTATACTATGAAAATAAGCAAAATATACCAATCTAGCCGTTGCAACGTCAGTTAGTTGTCTTATTTTTCGGACTGCGAACGCTGCGCTGCTAAGTTTAGCTGATAATCTCTCAATTTGTGGACCCCATAGTAATTTTTTATCTAGAGTGATCCCTAAAAAAATTGTGGAATTATCTTGATTTAGAATTTCTGAATTTAATTCGATACGCGTGTTTACGCTTGCCACGTTCGGTAAAGCAAAACGGACGCATTTAGTCTTACTAGCATTTAATAGTAGATTATTAGCAGAAAACCAATCCGAAATTAAATTAAGAATATTGTTAGGTGTATCTAGATTATCGTCTTTCCGATTAACTTTAAATATTATAGAGGTGTCGTCAGCGAATAAAACTATGTCTGACCACTTCTGAACCATGCAAGGAAGATCATTTATGTAGACTAAGAATAAAAAGGAGCCCAGAATGGAGCCCTGCGGAACCCCAATTTTGACTTTTGATCCTACCGAAGTGAGCCCATCCAAAGAAACCTTTTGTTCTTTTGTATGTGTACAATAAAGATTAAATAAATAAATAAAAATAAGTCTCAATATGTCCAGTAGTTACTCTGGCTACAATGTCCTTCAATCCGAAACACAACAGTGCATTTAAGCAGTGTTGTTTCACGAGAGAAATAGACATTGCGGTGGTACCTACCCAGATGGCCTCTCACATATGAGAGACCTACCACCAGTAACATCTGCCATCTGGCATCGCCCATCCACATAGCCTGCCGTCCGTAATGCGCGCGATGGCCACCGAGAGGATTTTAGGCGGTATTCCGGCAAAAGATCTTTTTAGATCTCGGTGGAGACCCAGCCTGGCTGCAGCCAGCATCCACGTGTTCTAGGCTAAAAGGCCGGAGACTCCGATACGCCTGTTCCGATTGTCGCCGGCGGTACCGAAAGAAAGGCTTAAGGAACTATAATCTCGTTAAAAAAAATAGTGCATATTGCACATAGTGTCATCAACAAGGGTCCAAAAGGCTTCCTCTCCGCCTGCGAGCAACTCACCTGCGGGGCGTAAGAGCTGATCAACTTGGCAACAACCCTCTCAATCATTATTATAACCCGCACAAGCCGGTCGCCCCGTATGTCGACTTAAGAATATTCTCCCGGACGCTAAACGACAACACTACGGCAATCCCGTTCCGGCCAGTAGAAGATCCATTGTAAATCAGCTTGTAGCCCTGCCTGATATCCCGAGACTTGCCACTATTCCAGCGCGATTCATGGAGAAACGCGACATGTAAATGTTCCGACGTAAGTGGTGCAGACGGCGCTGCAATGTATATCCAGTGGAGCGTTACTGAAATTAGTAGTCGCTCACAACGAATTTGAAAATGGTTGATTGTAGTATGACAAAAAAATTACTTAAATCAGAATTTTTAATTCTGACCATCGTTACGAAAAAAATCTATAATATTAATTACAGTATTTTTATTTTGAAGTGGTTTTTACAGTATTTAATAGATGGCTCGATTTTCACGGCCATCTTATTGATACTCAAAAATATGTAACTTGATTTGTAGTATATGTTATTATTTAGGATTCCTGGTAAAATTATCAGCAGTGCTCCAACCGAAAAGTGGATTTCATTCTGACAGATTGTGTATCTAGATTTAGGGATTTCAAATAAGTGAGACTTGCCCAACAAACAAGCTAATATAAGGGGCGCCTGCGGCGCCCCCTCTTGGTCTGGCGCCCCTGGGCGGTCGCCCGTGCCCGCCCTACCCTAACGCCGGCCCTGCCCACAGGTTCACACATACGTTTGGTGCAGATATAAACAAAACCATGAATTACAAAGCAATGCTTGGCGTTCCACTGCGCTCAACATCCTGAGACATAAGATGTTCAGTCTTAACAAGTCTAGTAGTTACTTTGGCTACAATACCGTTCAAACTGAAACACAACAGTGCGTTTACACTGTTGTTTGGCAGGAAATCGAAAGGGCAGACGTAGGCTATCACCACTATTCAAACCCAAAACGCTAATGTTACAGAGTGATTAGAATTTCAGTATAACCTACACCACCGGAGGGACTAAAATTACTCAAAACTTGTCTTATTACTCATATCTTCAATAATGCAAACTGCGACCAATTCAAATAACCCTCTTTATCGTTAATTACTCAGGGAGAGGCTTGTGCTCAACAATGTTATGTATTTACGTATATAAATCTTTGAAAATCACGTGATAGTCCTAAACTAACCGCGCCGCCGCGCCGCCGTCGCGCGGTGAGCGAGAGGACAGCGAGTCAAAGGCGGACGATTTTAAATTACGGATTTGGAATATACATAGATAATCGAAAAAACAGAACATATCAAACAAGAAAAGCACTTTTAATTTTACGTAGATTTATGAAACCTAGATAGGAAAAAGCATGGTTGATGTACTTAAATATCAAATCAGTTCTTTTACAAATTTGCGCATTTGCGCGCTTTGACTTATCCCTCTCAATTACCACGGCATTATATTGGCGCCCAATACGTAACTTCGAACGTTGCGACCCGAGTCAAGTTGAATGCATTTCTCATTCTAGAGTCTAGACAAAGTCTTGGACCTCTTACATTCTTTACCTTTAGTTATCAGGTCGACGCTCCTCAATTTATGCAACTGATTTACTACCAACGTGTCTGACCGCATTGCACCCTCTGATAAGCAGGAACACTAACCAAACGTAGTGAGATAACTCCGAACAATGGCCACAACATATTTGTCATAAAACTGCAACTTTATCACCAAATAACAATTTAGACTTATTTATTCATACTCGAGTATTTACCGTCTGACAAAGGAAAGACCATTCTTGTACAGGACTGCATGAATCTACGCGGGGCTTTAATACAACTAGATTTTTTTTAAATACAGGGTATATCAAGACTGCTACCGAAAACGAAGCCGGGTGGTAGTTTAAGCGACTTCAGACACAATGCAACAGAAAAAGTTGCAAAAAAAGCGACAATTTATTTTTTATTTTTTTCCTATGGCCATATTTGGGTGGTAAATATTTTTTTTCCTAAAATAATAGTATATACCCTTTTATTTATCAATACTCTAAGGTATAAAAGAGTTTAAATTATTATTTTAGCAAAAAATATGGATTTACCACCCAAAAATGACGATATTTAAAAAATCATAAAAAAAAATTGTCGCGTTTCTAGGCGAAATTTTTAATTGCATTGTGTTTGTAGCCACTAAAACTACCACCCGGCTTCGTTTTCGGTAGCAGTCTTGAGATACCCGGTATATATCTACCCTCTACTGATGAACTACATAGAAATTGTTTTGTACAGTCATCTGGAGTTTTGCATGTATTTCAAAAGCGATAATCATTTGATAATCTACTATAAAAACAAAACACATTTTAAGATATACAAAATTAATTAATTAAATTATTCCACTCTAATACTGGAGACAGGCATCTGAAAATAAATCACACAATAATCTCAAAGTCATTTAATCAATGTTTACACGCCGCGTACAATAGTACAATGGTGAACTGGGGTAAACGTGCCTATTACTTCACCATTAGCCACACTGCATAATTACAAAATGCTCTATTGAATAAGATGTTCAGCTAATTATATAGAACATCGTTTAATAATGGTCTGAGGAGCCGTTTATAGTAACTACCTCATTTTAAGGCTCAGACCAGAATATGACTAATACATAAATTCAAGATATTTACGAATGAGTCAATGTTCCGTGATTCGAAATGGAATATGGGCTACCTTTGTTTTATTACTACATACAAACATTCTCTTGGAGTCGAGATTCTCGGAATGTCGATCACGAATTGCGGTTTCGATCAATTTCTTTAGAGATTTGAGAAAGAAGAACTAGACAATAATATATTCTCTAACAATTAATAAGAGCTTTGTCCGCTTATGGTCAGTAATAGGGGCGTTGACCTCACAACAAATTACATCCGCCCAGATCCAAAATAAATTAACGACACGAAAATAATAAATTATCATTAAAATCGGTGAGAGACAACTCATTTGTACATTGGATACTTCCTAAAATAGAGTATTTAAAGTCTGTTTCAATCATCAGATAAAAAACGCACGATAATATAAACATGAATATTATATCAATAAATACACCCAACAGTTACATACATAGTCCCGACGCCAGACTAAGATCGAGTCTTGTGTCGTGGATATCAGGAACTATGAGAGACTTTTCGATCTCGCTAACGCCCAGACCCGAAACAAATACCGTGGTTCACACAAATATTTGTTTCGGTGCGGGAATCGAACTCGCGACCTCTCGTTTCACACCCGGCGTCTAACCAACTGCGCCAAGACTATAGCTTAAAAATGTGTTTAAATAAATAGAACAATTATGTCAATTTCATATTCAAACAAATTACTATTTAAATTGATAACTTGTATCTGAAGATTGAAAATGCAGCCCTCACTGAAGAAATTAATAAAATCCAAGAATCAGGCATACATTTGTTAGTATTTTAGGGAGGACACACACACAAGCACACACATTAAAATAAAATATAATTTGATTGCATCAATCTCAATAGATTATTATAAAATAAATATTTTATTCGAATAAAACACAAATCAGATCTCAAGGAGATTTCAGCAGTTGTAAAGATCGATTTCAAATTCATTTTTATATAAAAATACATTTCCCCCGTATTAAACTACGTAATGTGTTACAATTTCCTCGCATTAAAATAACTCTAACAGTGGGTTGAAAAACTTTCGAATATCAAAATGGTGTACATGAAAATTTCATTTAAAAGACGATATTTTTTGAAACGAAGTCTGCTGCGGAACTTAGGCTGTCCCGAATAAATTGCCACAGATTTTGAAAGCCGCCCACATATAGCGACTTCCAGCATCTCTTATTATGTCGTTAATACTTATAATATCCGAATACACATAAAACATTCGTCAATGTATATTTTTTACCAAAACAGGGCTTGTAAACATTTTTCTAAAATTTATTTCTTTAAAATACTATAAAAGGTTATAAATTCAGGATTAGCAAACATCTTAAGGCAATTTAGGGTTACCAAATATCTCAGTCATTGCATACAATCCTTTTATAACCGAATTCAATAATTATTATAACATTTACAACCGCTGTATAAAGTTTAAAAATGAATATAAATATTCAGAAAGCTGTGAAGAGGAACATATGATTAAAAAAACATTCTGAAGACTTATAGAAATATCATATTATGCAAATTTTAGTATAAGATGAAAGAGACTTGTAAGTATTTTTGAAATATAATTATTTTTAATACAGTTTAAGGAACATAACTTTTAACAGCCTTATTCAAAGATAGTTCATAAAGTGTCGAATGTTTTGTCTTCTTCTCTCAATTTGAATTCAAAAGTTGTTTGAAAGGGACAAAACAGTCGATATCCAATAGTTTTATAAACTCTCTATGAATAATTATATGGCATATCCGCTTAAACTCATCTGCTTCAAATTCTTCATGGCACTTTCAATTAATTTTATTGGATGTCGAATTATCCACAGCGAAAAGTGCGGTTCAGGTGAATTATGATTATTTATAACAAAAAAAATACATAAATAGGAAAAAAATGTTAACACCATTTTGACGGTCATATAGGAGAAAAATATTGGTTAATAGCAGAGGTATCTATAATTCTATTCTGAGGTATTTTTATGGAATGTAATTAGTCACTGGGTAAGTAAAATTAACCGGAACTCTTGGATAAACATCAAACACACTGGTTTTATTTTTTTAACTAACTTAGAAAATAGGAACTATTTTTAAAAGTAGCTGCTATCGTAATAGTACAAGTTTAACGCCATCTCTCGGTTTCTTTTCGAACTACAATTAACTAAGACAAACACTGCGCCAGCGCGCAAATACTTAGTAACGCCATGTATATTACGTATCCCAAAACATCGATACATTATTTCCAAAAATTATATATATCATTATCTAAAATATACATATTATCACTCACAAAACGCATTTCTTTATATTTACAGATATGACAAAAGTATCGATATGTACAGGCGCTCAAAAAACGCTGGATACCAAACATTGTGTATAAAACTGGTATAATAGTTATTAGAAAACTTGATGTTAATATTCCGAAATTCATCTAAAAAATATTATGCTCAATATTGTGATTAATTTATTATTATTACATTTTTATTATCACAAAAGTGCGAACTTCAATTGCGTAATACAAACATAATATCATCTACCAAATTTTCAGTCGTACTCGGTTTATTCTTTAACAAGTAGACTGTGGCAGTAAAACCAACTACCATTACAAGTGCTCCGGCATATTATTTATGGATATCAAATGCCATGCTTGTATTAGCCGCAATATGAGTTTCGCACAAAATACATTTGTTTGCATCGCAGTCAATGTATAAAAATATTTTTCATAATATTAGTGCATTTACCAGCACTGTTAATGGCATGATAAATACGTTTATTCGTTTAGAAAACATTGTATACTATGTTTTCTTTCGTTCCAAAGTATACCTGCGGTCCTGATTAGTACAAGCGTAGAGCGCACAGATTTGATTTACGATATCCGTCCTTGTATGAGTCAATGACGTTTTTACATTATTGTTATTACTGATATATCTACAAGAGGGGTTACTCTATATTCCAATACGAAGTTAGAATGTTGGGACATCGGTTAACATATAAAATAACAGTTTTCCACTTCTAAAAATCAATACTATTCTCTATTATACTTATCATTTTCTTCGAACTTAGTCTATTGTTACGACGTACGATAGAGGATTGCAACATTTTATGAAGTATCTAGTTACATTAGTAAAGTTTCGTCAGCATCCGAACATTGAAACATCGTATCGTTTTTTAGAGTAACCCTCCAGGATTCGAACATTTTGTAAAATATTAAGGCATATTCGTACAGTTTTACGTGCGATATTCGAACATTCCTTATCGTATGGGATTATAGAGTCTCCCATGAGTGTGTCGGAGTAGACGATCGTCATGTTACGAGTAGAAAGTGACCCCACTAGGAGTGGGCCAAAGAAGAACGCCAGGTAGAAATGTAACGAGTAGAAAATGACCTCCCGGGAGTGTGCCGGAGTCAAATAACGCCAGGTTATAAGTAGAAAGTACCCCCCCCCCCCCCCCGGAGTGTGACAGAGAAGAACGCCATGTTGAAATGTAAAGAGTAGAAAATGACCTCCCAGGAGTGTGCCAGAGAATAATACCAGGTAGAAATGTTCCACTAGAAAGTGACCCCTTCCAGAAGTGTGCCCTCGAATAACACCATCTTACATCACGAGTAGAAAGTAAGCACAGCATCATGATTCCCTCGCACGAGCAGCGTGTTGTCCGCGGCGGTGGCGAGCGCGTGCAGCCAGCCCACGTACAGCGGCGCGGGCAGCACGCCGCGGCGGCGCGGCAGCGGCAGCGTCACGCACACGAGGCGCGCGCACGACGACTGTTCGAGAATCAACTCGCGCAGGCGCAGGTGGCGGTGAGTGCGCTCGCGGGCCGCGAGCAGGTCCGCTTCTGTTATGCCTCCTGTGATACGTAAAATTAAAAAAAAACTGGTAAGTTGCTGTTAAAATATCTAAGGTGATGAAGCTGAATGCAACGTTTTGGTTTCATAATGCCCGCGACATGTAGTTTCGCAACGTTACCGCCATCTGTTATTTTAAACCGAAGTTAATTTATGACTTGGTTCAAATAATGTAAATATACGGATATGTCTAAATAAATTGGGATTCTTAAGTTTCTATCTGACGTTATGAGAGCGTGGCAAAGAAGATGTTCACACACGTTACTTTAAAAATACGTACATATATACAGACGTAAACTCACGCCTTTTTCCTAGAACGGGTAGGCAGATGTGCCACCTACATTTCGCTTTGTATGGTCTATCTCAGAACATACCATATGGGACACAAATTCCTGAACGAACTGATAATGAATAGAAAAATACAATATCACTTTGCCCAACTCGGAATTCGAACCCGAAACATCAACTACGCCATCGAGGCAATCGATAAATTTTTCAGATTTTAATATAAGCCAAAAAAAAACAATAACATGGTGCGAACTGTATTAATGACTGCGTCCATGAAATTTTGTTGAAGTGGAAAAAACATTCTGAGGCGAAAAAAGTTTCCACTTTTAGAGAACTACACCATTTCATACGTCACAAATAAAACCAACGCTCTAAATAAGGGCAAAAAACGTTCTACTTCTATACAATATATGCGATTTCAAACGACGCAACATAATAAAACAGTTTGGAATTTAAAAATACATACAAAAAGAATTTTAAAACATAACAGTGAAGAAAAATATCGTGAGGAAACCTGCATACCATAACGATTTATAAGAAGAAATATTTTATGTAAGTCCGCCAACACGCACTGGGCCAGCGTGGTGGACTATATGGCCTAACCAATCTTAATCGTACTCTCGATTGTAGAGGAGGCCCTATATGATATATGATACGTACCACTATCTTCATCGTTCGTCTTAAACGGAGCTATTAACTTATCGAAGTACGCCAGTGTGGAGTCTTTAGGCCTCTTGGTGATATCGGATACCATCTTCAGAGCGGAGTAATCTATCCGGAACTTGGATAGAAGCGACGCCATACTAAAACAAACACATATTTTTATTGTTAAATACATAGAATCTTAATATATATAATTCACGTGTCACGTTGTTTGTCCGCGATGGACTCCTAAACCACTCAACTGATTATAATGAAATTTTGTAGATATGTGTTATTTGTTCCAACTTAAAGGTGGGATAGTTTTTATCTCGATTGAATTGACGAAAGTATAAAAAAAAGGAAAAAACATTTTGCCATACAAAATGTTCATGGGTTTGTAACTGTCAAAGATTTAATGTTCATAGCGTCGATACGGTAAACTCTTCCCTAAAATTAAATAACGTATTTAAATAAAGGTTTCGAATCGACAACACATAGCCACAATATTCGATTTATGGCGTATTTTAGATTTTAAAGCTGTAAATTAATGACAGTAATGAAAAGTGGTTGACATTTAAATTGATTGTCAAATATTTATGCATACGTTCAGGAATTTATTGTAAACTAAAGAGTATATTATGATGCTACATAAATATAGGACAATTAAATAAATAATATTCACATGTATTAAGTTTTACTTCTTTTCAAGATAGAATTTCACTTGAAAATGAAAAATCTTTAATAAAATAACACATAAAAATAAAAACTGAACTGAACTGAATAAAATAAAAATTTTATATAATTATGGAGAATATTGCAGGGATTCTCAAATTAGGCGTTGCCTGTGTCTTGAAAAACCAGTTAAATATAATTGTTTCTACGTTAATTGTGTGTGTGTGAGTGCATTTCTACGAAAATTAATATTTCATCTCTTTATTACTAACAAGAGTAATGGCGTAATATTTTTGGAAAAACAGCATAGTGGGGGTGAAATAAGGGATGGGATATTGCATGGATAATCAAAATCGATAGTGTTTAGAAAGTAGAGAGAAACTGGATATAATAGAGTGGGAGGTAGGGGAGAAGACTGGGATAGCTGACAGATTTAACAGGACGAAATGTAAATGCACGGTATAAGACGGGATGGTTAATTAAGAGAAAGGACGCGACGTATCGGGAAGTGAATGAACAGACGGGATGGGACGGAATTGAGCAGGACAGTAGGATAGCTAATTCATGTTTAGGTATACAAGAGCTTATACGAAAAATAATACGTATTTGGTGTGGAGTAAAATAAAAAAGTATCTGCACCCAGGCGAAGCCGGGCCGGGCCGCTAGTATATTATAAAAATCCTCTAAGTAGAAGTTGGGAGAGAAGAGGGCTAGCTAAAATATTATCAATAAGATTCTTTGACATGCAAAAAAATATTTTAGTAATACCACATAAATGTAGCTTGCCACTCTATCGTTTATGATAAATGCGATCAGTAGAAGGATATTAAAAAAATATTGAGCGAAATATCAATAACAAAATATCTAGTTAATTAATTTTCATATAATCTTCATCATTTAATACATATGTATGTATATGTATATGTGGGTTGCGGAGTTCATAATGGGGAATATGCATGTTTTTTTATTCGATTCTACTAGTCATTACATTACCAAACATACAAATATCACGTCCAAAATATAAACTATTATGTCTAAAATTAAATATTAAAATCACTATCAATTTTGGGCGTATGAAACGCGGCCATTTTGGCGCGTTTGTTCGTGACGTCACGATTACACAAGTTCGTTGTCAACAGCAGTGTTTGGTTCAAAAAATAAAGAAAGTGAGTGAATATCGACTTACTTACAATGGAAAAGGACAAAAAACCATATTACACATATTGTGTCCTTATGCCGAAAAGTGAAAATCTAGGGATAAAGTGGTGTAAGGCGATGAGAAGAGACAATGTATCGTGTTTGGGCTGTTTATATTGTTGTGAAGGCCATTTCGGTGTAAGTAAGGATATTAAAAAATAAAGTAAAATACATATACAAATCATTCTTATGTTTACCTACCTACTTGTTTTGTTTACAAACCTCTACAAAAACATAACCTAGTTTACGAAAAGTTGTAAAGATATTATTCAATAAATAACACCCAACAGTCACGTACATAGTTCTGACCCCACACTAAGATCGAGTCTTGTGTTGTGGGTATCAGGAACTACGAGAGACTTTTAGGTCTCACAAACACCCAGACCCGAGAGAAATATTTGTGGGCCGCACAAACATTTCATTAACATATATAAACATTTATTAAGAACTAGCTGACCCGGCCACGCTTCGCTTTGCCTTGGTTATCATAGGATTCATTTTATATTCAATTATTTAGCATAATAACGTAATAACTTGTATGCCTACACTTGACGTAGCTATCCTACTGTCCTGCTAAATCCCGTCTTAACCCGTCTGTTCAGTCACTTCTCGATCCGTCCCGTCCTTTCTCTTCAGTATCCATTCCGTCTTATACCGTGCATTTACACTTCGTCCTATCAAATCTGCCAGCTATCCCAGTTCTCTCCCGTACCTCCCACTCTATTATATCCCGTCTCACCATATCCAAATAGTGTGCCTTATGAATTGCTGACATTAAAAACTTTAGTGAATCTGATTATCCATGCAATATTTCATCCCTTATTTCACACCCACAATGCTGCTTTTCCAATCCCATTTTTTTTTTATTGCAGTGAATGGCGAGACGAGCAAGCCGTTCGCCTGATGGTAAGCGATACGACCGCTCATGAACAGTAGCAACATTCCACTGCGCTCGCCATTCTGAGACATAAGATGTTAAGTCTCAATATGTCCAGTAGTTGCTCTGGCTACAATGTCCTTCAATCCGAAACACAACAGTGCATTTAAGCAGTGTTGTTTCACGGGAGAAATAGACATTGCAGTGGTACCTACCCAGATGGCCTCTCACATATGAGAGACCTACCACCAGTAATATTTAAGTAAAATATATCTCACTCAGAGACGATATATTACATTAATTTCTATCAGTGAATTATAGCGAAGGAAAGGCTATTTTACAGTAGCCTTCGTGATAAAAGTGACATTCGATCTTGAAAAGAAGTATAGAGCCACAAAGTTATCTGACCCGAGAGTCGCTGTAATCGAATTTGGTGTTGCCATTAAAAATAGATATTGCAATAAATGGGGTAAAGTAAGATTTTTCAATCCGATCAATAGTGTCGAGAAAATGACCAGTTTCATCTGCATATTATTTTTCCTTCACACGATTTCTAACAAATCGCTCCCCAAAACCCTTAAAAAAGTGTATCTGTATTCTCCTCCACAATCGAGAGTACGATTGCGGGGGGTTAGGCCATATCACAGGCCATATAGCCCACCACGCTGGCCTCATGCGGGTTGGTGGACTTACATACCATAGAAATCCTAATAAATCGCTATGGTATGCAGGTTTCCTCACGATGTTTTCCTTCACCGTTATAGCGCGTTTTTATCAATACAAGCATGGCTCCGAAAAGTCAGAAGTGTGACCTGAGATTCTAACCCGCAACCAGCGTGAACAAGTTGGCTGCCGCATCTGGTCCATTTACCAACAGGCCACCACGCACGTAACGTAAAATGAGACGAGTAAGATACATTTTAGTTTATGATATGTACTTACATATTATATTCTACTAGTACGTACATAATTCTGTTTTCGTGGAATTTATTTTATAAAGCTGACAACACAAACCTTTGGTGGCAGCTACGCGTTAATACAATTTTTCGAAGGGTATTATTGATGCCGGAAGACGCTTTTCATCCTACGTAAAATTTAATACCTGAAGTATAACGTACGTTCCTAGCATCACTTTTTAAAGCTTTCGGCATTTTTCACTAGTTTTAAATAATGCAGGAAAAATAAATACATTGAGTAAACAACCAATGGCGGATATGTCAGCGACTGGCAGCTAGATTGACAATTTCAAATGACGTCTTTGTTTCCAGTTTTGGCCACCGGGCCAGATAACTTTGTGGCTCTATAAATATAACTTCTTTCGTGTGAAAATTATTTATTTAATTGTCCTATATTCATGTAGCTTGATAAATTCTCCTTAGTTTATACAAAATAAATTTCTGAACGGATTATTTGACAACCAATTTAAATGTCAATCCCTTTTCATTAACCCCTCAACCGTCGGAACCTGAAGCCGGTTCCTTCCGGTTGCAAGCAATAAGCAACCTAATGTCATTGAAATAGGGTCTATATTAATACGGCTCATCGTATTTCAAGCAAAAAAGCAACCTAACGACATTGAAATAGGGGCTATTTTTGAATCAAGGTCAGTAGGCGGCGCTTACGACAGGCTAAGGGTTAATGTAATTAATTTACATCTTTAAAATCTAAAATACGCCATTAATCGAATATTGTGGATATATGTTGTCGATTCGAAACCTTATTAAATACGTTCTTTAATTTGAGGGAAGAGTTTACCGTATCGACGGAATGAACATTAAATGTTTGACAGTTACGAACCCATAAACATTTCGTATGAGAAAATGTTAATAAGCTATGTAATAAGCTAGTAGAAACATGGGAAACCGGGAACGTGATAAAAAGTATCCTATGTCCTTCTCCTGGTTCTAAGCTACCTCCCCACCAATTTTCAGCCAAGTCAGTTCAGCCGTTCTTGAGTTATAAGTGGAGTAACTAACACGACTTTCTTTTATAAACTCATTTGCAAAAAAAACGGGCACCTAAGCAATGAACCATTTCAAATGTTACTATTGGTTTGTTTGATAATTATAGGTAGTTTTACTTTCACAATTTTGTAAATTAATAAGCAAATAATCGTTTTCGTCAGTATTATCATAAAATTTTGATAAAATTTATGGGTTTTAATGCTAAAGTTCACTAGTAGTGTATGCTCGCTAGTAGTGCATATGCTCGTGAAGTAAAAGTTAACAAAGATTTTTGTTTGTTTTTTCTTTAATAAAGTAAAAGCAGATACCTAAATGTTTAGTATCGAGTGTGACCCCCTTTAGCTGAAATCACAGCTTGAATTCGTCTGGGTATGCTAGCGAGGATATCCCGGATACTTGCTTGCGGAATACGTTCCCACTCCGCTGTAATCACATTCTTCAGCTCTCTGATGGTCTGCGGAGCCGGTTGTACTGATCTCACGCATCGTTTCAGAACGTCCCAGATATGCTCTATAGGATTGAGCCTGGTTCTGGAAGAAAACCATGTACCCAACCACGGGATGATCGTTTTCTTGTGAGTTGCGCATTGAGAAATCGCAAGTCTTCGTATGTGGACCTTAAGAACAACCTCGAAGAACTAAGAAATGTGCATATTAGTCTATGGACGGTCAGGAGGAGGCTTCTCGCGGCCAATATACGCAGCCATCGCCCGGCCCGCGGCCCTAAGTTACTCCGTGAGCACAGAGTTGCCAGGCTTAGGTTTGCTCGAAATTGTGAGTCATGGACTCAAGAAGACTGGAACAGGGTATTGTTCTCCGATGAAGCCAGGATATCTCTGTTCGGTGAAGATCGACGTCGGCGAGTGCTACGAAGACGAGGAGAACGCTTTGCAGAGGCTTGTTTTGAAGAAATCACACGTTATGGTGGGGCTCTGTTATGTTTTGGGCAGGAATAAATTCAATGGATACATAACGGAAGTTCTAATTCCTCATGCACAACCCGCATTGGCCGCTTTAGGCGAAGACTCAATTTTTATGGACGACAACGCTCGCGCCCACCGGTCTCGCGATGTGGAAGCGTATGTGCAAGAGGTCGGCATTCGTCGTTTGGATTGGCCAGCTCGAAGTCCCGACCTCAATCCTATAGAGCATGTCTGGGGCGTTCTGAAACGACGCGTGAGATCAGTACAACCGGCTCCGCAGACCATCAGAGAGCTGAAGAATGTGATTACCGCGGAGTGGGAACGTATTCCGCAAGCAAGTATCCGGGATATCCTCGCTAGCATACCCAGGCGAATTCAAGCTGTGATTTCAGCTAGAGGGGGTCACACTCAATACTAAACATTTATCTGCTTTTACTTTATTAAAGAAAAAACAAACAAAAATCTTTGTTAACTTTTACTTCACGAGCATATGCACTACTAGCGAGCATACACTACTAGTGAACTTTAGCATTAAAACCCATAAATTTTATCAAAATTTATGATAATACTGACGAAAACGATTATTTGCTTATTAATTTACAAAATTGTGAAAGTAAAACTACCTATAATTATCAAACAAACCAATAGTAACATTTGAAATGGTTCATTGCTTAGGTGCCCGTTTTTTTTGCAAATGAGTTTATATATAGATTCTTATTCGATGTTCTAAATTTATAAAACATCTAAATTATTAGAGTATGAGGCAAGTTTGAAACTAGTTTTATTAATCTTTCTGTTATTTCTGGGTTTCAGATTGAATAGGATACATAAAATTATATTAAATACAAAATAATGGCATTAAATACAATATTAATACGGTGAACACATAAAACTATTAACTTAATAAATAAAAACAGCGACACAATACAATAACAATTATTACTCAGAAAAGATACCATACAAATAGCTTGTTGACAGCAGACTTCTCGTGTAAAACTGACGTCACGTTTTCATCCACCAATAGTGTTGCGTTTCGGAGAAATTTTAATTGAAATTTAATTCGTTCGTAAAACAGCCACTTTTTGATGGTTAAATTTCACTATTAAATGAAAATAAATTTAAAAATGTACTGTATAGTGTGTTTTCAGTAGCAATAAAGATTACAAAAAAAAATATTTTGTCCATATTTAAGTCACGTGCATATTCCTCATTACAATATACTCACTTCCTTTCTTCAATTTCTAATTCTGTATTCTTGTTGGCTAATGTGAAGACTCTTAAAGGACAAGACGACCACGCTCGTCGCGTCGACAATATGTAAGGTAACAACAGCGTCAGACCTGGGGAAATGAAAAAATAACTTAGCTTACATTGGTTGTATTTGGTTCAAGATTAACAGATGGCGCCACATGAAACTTAATTATAAATGATAAGATGATATACTTGGAAATAGAGACTGTTTATAAATATGATCTATACAACTTAAATTAAATAGTAACCTCATTTCACAAAAAATCGAATAAAAAACAATTGTGATTATAAAAATTGCCAATAAGCAATCCAGATTTAAATTTGAAAAAAAAATCAGTACTGTGTTTGTATATTCATTCATTCCCAATATAATGATGTACGTATTTTATGGAATTTATGAGATGGTATGGTCACTTCCTAAGGAAACCACAGGAGTACGTCAGCAATGTGTGTCTGAGCCTCAATATTCCCGGACCTCGACCAAGGGGTAGACCAAAGAAGCGGTGTAGGTATCGTCACGGAAGATATAAGGGTCATTAGTGTTACTATTGAGGATGCCGAAGATCGGGCGAATTGGAAAAGAATTAGCCAGAAAGCGGAACCAGGCACCAGCAGAGATAAATCCAGGTAGAAGTATAAACTATAAATAAATATGGAACATACCTCCATCATCATACAGCCACCAGACATCGACGGTGCCTGCCTGCCTGCGCGTGAAGTTCTCCGGCGAACTGAACGACGACGCGCGCCGCGCGCCCGGCGATAGTGCACGACGCATCGCACTGCCCACGCCCTTACTGACAAAAATAAACAAATTCATATTCTAAAATTATTATAATAATAATAACTCTATTATAACACCATGTAACAAACAATAACTGAAGACAAAAAAGAGGAAATTCAATAATCACATAAACACATAAAGTTGCTGATATAACTGGCGGTTTTATCGCTTTAAGCGATCTCTTCCAGACAACGGGTAAATTATGTAGAATGCAAAAGAACCATCTCGATTTGCCTTCTTCTCGTGCCGACCGGGACATGGATACCGGCGCTGCTGCCGATTTTCAGCCAATAGTTTGTTCGGACAGTAGCGCCCGCACATGCAGATCCACCTTTATCAACGCATAATAATTTATGAAGTCAACGTTCATTAGACGCAGTTACTCAAGTGTTTTCCTTAATTACCTTTATCCTAACATAACCTAATTGAACTAAAAATCACAAATAGTCAACATTATATTAATGATAGAAACAACTTTATAAATACCTCTCTTTCTTTTCAGTTTTCTTAGGAGACTCGTTGTTGGGCGCGGCGCTCGGTTCAGTGTTGACCGCGCGGCCCAGCTGCGGCGAACCCATCGAAATGTCTGACAAACTGCTGCCTAAAATATACATTTGATATTAAAATTGTTATTCCTTATTTGATAAGTGGTTAGTGTTTACACTCCATTCCCTACGTAATATGTCGACGTTATGATGCGGAATGTGATTCACCGAAAATCAGCAGTTTTATAGATTTGACCAAATAATAAATACATAAACTCACACATTTTTCGCAGAAGGGGTAGGCAGAGGCGCCACGACACCCACATTTCGCTAAAAATTCAGTATCAATTTGCCTGAGCCGGGACTCGAACCCGGGACCTCAGGTTTATTACCGTACCGTAGTACGCCACCGAGGCAGCCATGTACATAGTAAAAATAAATAAAAATACATACTCCCTTATTCAGAGACAACTTATAAAATATTTTATACATATATCGAATGTTTTGTCTTCCTTGCTCAAACTGAATTCAAAAGTCGTTTGAAAGGGACAAAATATTCGATAACTAAAATAGACTTACTGTCTATGAATAAGGCGTATAGTGATGACTTTGTAATGACTGGTACCAAGTGGTCCGTTTTTAAACAGAATACTATTGCTGTATCCTTAAAATATAGTTTATAGAAACATATAACACAGCATAAGCTATAAGCTAAAGCCTTAGGTTACCACCTCTTAGTTCATTGTAAACGAGAATGTATTGAGAGTTCTAAGAATGATGTTGTACAATTAGAAAAAATACCAACTTGTACGATTGAATTGACCGAACACGACTTATTATGTAAAACTCGTTTTGAAAAATATTTCAAACAATTAACTATTTTAAATCGAAGTAAATAATAATAATAATTAAATCGCGGATAAACGTTACATAAATAACTGACTGAAACTTAAGTACACGAGTAGTTGGAAAAACAGAGAATGACGCGGAGGAAGTTCAAACTAAAAAATACATGAATTTTTTATTCAATTCACAGCACTAAATAAAAATATTTAAACATTTTTCCCCGTAGTATATCGGGTCGCAATAATAATAATAGATCGAAGCCTCTCTATTTTGCCAATTTTTAGATTTTTGACGTCATTAGTACAGATTAATTGTTGTAACTGTATTTTTCCTTCGTTTGAGCATCTTATAAAGCAAATTTAAGACTCAGAGGTGGCTAATATTGGCCCAATCTTACCTCGAGACTGACTGTTGAGACTCTCGGTCGATTTCGACTCTTTGAAGTTATCACCCATGGAACCTGCAGACAAGCTTATATGACAATGATGGCGGTATGTTATCACATATGTAATGCTAATTTATTGATATGTTAGTCAGTTCTTAATGATTTTTTAGGTTAATAACGAATTTTGATTTTAAATATATCCAATAGCTACACACAGTCGCGAACCCACACCAAGGTAATAAAATTCTTTTATAGACATCAGTGAGAGCAAAGGACTTTTAGAGACCATCTCTCTCGGATATAAAATAAATATATATCAATGCAGTATTCTACATCCTTCTTGCTGTCCACTAACTGAAATCTTATATCATTGATTTCCAAAAGATACATAGTACACTGGGAATCTCAAGACTGCTACCGAAAACGAAGCCGGGTGGTAGTTTTAGTGACTTCAAACACAATGCAACTAAAAATTTCGCAAAGAAACAATTATTTTTTATGATTTTTTAAATTTCGACATTTTTGGGTCGTAAATCCATAGTTTTTGCAAAAATAATAATTTAAACTCTTTTATCCCTTAGAGTATATATAAATAAAAGGGTATACACTATTATTTTAGGAAAAAAAATGTATTTACCACCCAAAAATGGCCATAGGAAAAAAAATTGAAAAAAAAAACTGTCTGTTCTGTTGCATTGTGTATGAAGTCACTTAAACTACCACTCGGCTTCGTTTTCGGTAGCAGTCTTGATATACCCTGTATAGTAGAAAATAATGATCCAAAACTTTCATATAAATCGGAGGACCCACGTCGCCAAGTAAACATGTCACATATTTTGTAATTTAATTGTAATATTAGGCCACATATTCCTTTCGATATAGCTCCTCCATATTCCATAATCCATACATTAAAACATGATGTTTTAAATAGCCTTGAAAACAACCCTTGTAAAATACAGATGATTACTTACGTGAAAAAGTAGACAGATCCTTATTGTTCATATCGTTTAAGTAAGCCTGGAGATCCTCATCTAATGCCTCGCTAGTGTACTGTCCACCCTCAACACGCAGTAGCGCTATAGCAAGGTGAACGTCCAAGGCTTTACTGAAACAAATATGTAGCATTTCAAATACTTTTAATGAGCTAGCAAACTTCCCGAATGAAAGTTATTATGAAATCAAATTCGAATTAAAATTTATTAGTAGAATACAGGATACAGGATTTTTTATTTTTAAATTCATATGTGTAACACCAATTTTATAAAATGCATTTGAAACTAGGCGTGTACGAGCGATGCTCAGGCACAGGGCGTGATCTCAGGTGGAACGCAGAAATGACTATACTGGACTAAGATTTGTTTGATTAACTGTTCTAAAGAATAGTTGAGAACGCTGGAAGTACGTTCTTCGCACAAATATATTGAAAAAGGATTTACAACGTACGTTGTAGCAACATAACGTTGTTTTGTTTTTACGTCTATTTGTTATAATATACAAGCAGACGAAGTTGCGGGCAAACACTAGTATTGTAATAGATGTACTCACTGCATGACTTCAACATAATCATCAATCTCATTGACATCACTGAGCATCCAGTCGTGCTTGAACCCCATCATGAGTATGTTGGGCGTGAGTTTCCCGAGCCCGCTGGCCTGCAGCAGCGCGCTGGCGCCCAGTCTGAACCCGGCGTCGTCCACCATGCTGTAGAAAGCCTTCATCTTGCGACGAGCGAACCATTCGTACGCTCTACTAGCAAGAGCTTCACGCGTCCTGTGGCTCACTTGACCCTGGAAATTCAATTAAATATACTTACTGTTGGTAGTTCTCTCATGTGTGAGAAGCCGCCTGGGTGGGTACTATTGTCTATTTCTCCCGCCAAACAGCAGTTTCAATGCACTGTTATGTTTCGGATTGAAGGACCTTGTAGCCAGAGTAACTACTGGACATATTGGGACTTTACATCTTATGTCTCAGGACGGCGAGCGCAGTGGAATGCCAAGCATTACTTTGTAATTCAAGGAGTTGTACGATTATGCTACTGTTCATGAGCGGTCGTATGGCTTACCATCAAGCGAACATCCAATAAAATAAATACCAATACAAAACCCAATAGGGATGATTGTTTGTTACGGACACCCATACACTAACGGGCATCCAAACATAAACCTTTGGAAATGTACTTTTGGGTCTCTTCATTTCGAACCGAAAAGGAACATTGGGTTTAACCAAAAACATACTTTTATAATATGTCCACAAAGCATCAGCGACAATCCCTTCGTGAGCTGATAGGTGAATTCAGTGAGCAACGGCCTCTCGCCTGGAAATCCGGTTAGCACCAATATCTGTGGCCTGTGGATATTCAAAAACAATATAACAATTATAATTACCTTAATTATCATCAGTAGGATGTTTATGTTAAACAAAGGCTAGCCATACACACATACAAAACTCCCAGAAGGGGGAAGCAGAAGTACCAGACACCCACATTTCGACTTGTATTATCCGTCCCTCGATGTGTCAATGGGCGAGCCTATCGCCATATCGAGCACAAATTCCTGGCTTCGAGCTGAAAATGAATCGAAAAATCCGATATCACTATCCGGCCCGGGATTCGAACCCGACACTTCAACTTTGTAACCGTACCTTAGCACAACTAGACCACCGAGGCAATCTAAAAGGCACCAAAGGCTAGACAAATAGTTCTTATTGATCAGTTAACTGGTTGTATCCAGAAACCATGTTATATTTTGTCGACTTGACACTGATATGTGTAAAACCCTCTAGGCTCCAAATATCAGGCCATTCATTATATCAGCCACAGGAAGTCCACTGCTGAACATCATTCACCATCATCTTCAAGCCATTACTTAAAAAATGTTAAATAAGATAGTATTATACACATTACCTGTAATTTTTGACATGTTCCGTGACTCTGTTGAGTTGATGCACACCGGATAATGCTGTCTTGTATGTCTGAGCTTGAGTCGTTGATCCCCAGTTGACGTCTGAAAATAACACACAACCTCTTTCACTTCCTACCAATTTTTACTATAATTGTTACAACTCACAATCGATATACAGGGTATATCAAGACTGCTACCGAAAACGAAGCCGGGTGGTAGTTTAAGCGACTTCAGACATAATACAACAAAAAAAGTTGCAAGAAAAAACGACGGTTTTTTTTTCTTATTTTTTTCCAATGGCCATATTTGGGTGGTAAATATATTTTTTTCCTAAAATAATAGTGTATACTCTTTTATTTATAAATACACTAAGGGATAAAATAGTTTAAATTATTATTTTAGCAAAAACTATGGATTTACCACCCAAAAATGACGATATTTAAAAAATCATAAAAAATAATTGTCGCGTTTCTTGGCGAAATTTTTAGTTGCATTGTGTTTGTAGTCACTAAAACTACCACCCGCCTTCGTTTTCGGTAGCAGTCTTGAGATACCCAGTATAGCTTGGCAAAAAAGAGTACGAGGCGGTAACATTTGGCATTAAAGAAAAAAGATTATACCTTACCATTATAAATAAATATACCATTATAAATGTCATTGCGTTCGTCGAATTATTTATACGTAGCTATTTCTATAAATTTTCGTATCATTTTTGTTTGTTTTGTAAGTTAAAATATATAAAGAGACTAATTACAACAATAAATAAAAATAAAAAGTATCTAAACATTTCCCATTGTAGTATATCGGATTGCCATATTAATATTAAATTCGATTTTAGCACCCTCATTAAAAACAGACTCTTTTTGCAAAGCCCTTATGGCTATTGATAACCCAAAAACACGGTGCGTATTGACAACAGTGAATGTTCATCATTAAATGATTGAGTTGCTATTCATGGTGGCTTTCGTGGTCATGGAGCGGATATTTCTATTTCAACTGTTATTTCGTTACAATCAGAAACTACAAGTCAAAGTGGTGTCAAGTATATTTTATACCAAATAAGGATAAAGTTACTAAAATATTTAAAATATACATAAATTAAATAATATTCATAGAATAAGAGAATATTGTTGATGGAGCGCCAAGTAGATACCCACCTGGTTTCCTATACGAGACGAGTAGATACAGGGTGAGTAGGAACGCGAATGTGACGAGCGCCGTGCTCCACGAGATCACGAACATGATCGCCACGCACAGCATCGCGCCCACCAGCGACAGCCACATGTTGTACAACTGAAATATATTATATTTATCATTGTATTGTCCGCCCGCACTATGCCACCAAGCTAGCATTTGTACTTTGTTGTTTTGTATTGCCTCTTTAAACTGTACTAGCCTATATATTTCCCATTGCCTGGCACGGGCCTACTCTACAACCCAGAGTACGATTGAGAGTGGTTAGGCCATATAGTCCACCACGCTGGCCTAGTGCGGGTTGGCGGACTTACAAAGCTTTAGCGTTACTGATAAAAAAAAATAATTTTTACCCTAAAGGTAGGTCTCCATCCGACAGGCTTGGCGAGGCTGGCGTGGAAGGTCGAGAAGTTAATTAGCGCGTAGGCCGCCAGGAAGAAATTCGATATCAACGGCGCGATCTGGTTCAAACCACCTGTGTTAAACAATAAAAGGTTAAATTTAACAAACAGGTCATTCATTAAAATTACCTATTAAAAAAATTGTTTGATAATGAAAAAAAATATTTTTATTTTTATTTTTTTACAATAATGGAAAAACGAAGTATACGTAAACAAAATGCTACCATAGACAAAGTATGTAAAGAGCATATCTAATAAATAGAAAAATATTAAGAAGTAAATTATTTAACAAGATTTATTTCTTTCTTTGTTTGTTCTTCTTTCTTTTATTTAGATTTCTCTGTACAGTGCAATAAAGGATTAAATAAATAAATAAGACATAAAAAACATAAAAGGTCACTCCGATGTTTTCTAAAGAGTGGTATATTCAACCCATGTGTATTTGAATGTCACTCACCCATAAGTATAAAAGCCGTTGCGATGATAAATGTGAGTACGTAGCCTCGTACAGGTTCGTTGTTGCTCCCGTAGCCCTTCGCGAAAAACTCTAAATACGGGTACAGTTTGTCTTGACATAACGCCTGGAGAAAAACAAGAATATAAATACTTGTATCATTGTACTTGTGACATCTACCGGGACATAGTACTTACTAATTTGAAGAAAACGTGGGGCGTGACGATTCAGAACTATTTATATTAGGTTAAACATACTAAAAGACAATTTTAAAAATACTGATATTCTTAAAATGAAAATAATTTAATGAATTCATTAAGATGTTCTAAAATCAAAATCATTTAGATTCAGTCACTTTTTGATCTACCACCCGATTCGGAAAGTGTTTTCATTAAAGAACAACGGAAAAGAAACTTCAGTGTTGCTCTTTTTAAAACTAGTTTACAATTTAGTGATTATTACAAAAGTTACAAGTGGTTTTAATCAAAGCAGCTCATGATTAATTTGTTATAACATTATAAAATACGAACATGTTTACATTATATCTGAACCCATAAATATTCATAGATTTCTGAACCATGTGAACAACTCTTAATAAAGGGCGAGAACCTGCCTCTTATTAAGCAGGTGCTTTAGGATGTTTACTGAGAAAGTACGAAATTAGTTTTAGAGTATTTTGCATTAAAACAACATTATTAATGGTAAACTATACCTGAAATACTTTAGGAGCTGACACCAAAGATGCGAGAGCTGATGACAACGTAGCAGCAAAACAACCGCCGTAGATCAGCGGACCGAATACAGACACCAACCGGATCACCTGATGACAAAATAATAGCTAATTCACACTTACAACTCTTGAAATAGATGTATCGATGGTGGGCAAAACAAGATTTTTTTGTTATTGCAATAAGTGGAGCATGCCGTTCAACCGATGGTAAGCGGTACGAGCCCTCATGGAGAGTAATATGTATGTGGTTACTGTGGCTACAGCGCCCTTCAAACCAGATCACAACAGTGCATTTGCACTGCTGTTTGGCGGTAGAAGTAAACATTATGATGGCACCCACCTAAGCGGCCTTTCACATTTGAGAGAATTACCACCTTTAAAATATATATCCTAAGATGTTTATAAAGCAAAGATGCGTTGTACGAGCTTTATAATGGCAAGACGTTTGGAAGGTAATTGCCTCACTTGTAATCAGTCACGCTTCAACCAGTGTCGCGGATACACGTTTCTCTGACTATTTGTATTCTCAAAACCAAATGCGGAAAAATAGATTAGAGTGATTTAAAATAATGTACAAATTATTCTGAAACTGTGAAACTGTTATATACTTGTACGGATACTTATTAGTTACTACGTCAATCAAACAAGCAGGTTACAGTCACACTAATTTATTCAAGCGTTCGAACGAAGGACCCGGGGAGCGGGACGCGGGGTGTGGGCTGCGGGGTAGGAACGCGGGGTGCGGGACGCAGCCCGCCACATGCGACGTTCCGTTTATGCATACATACATAACATCCCTCCCTCTTATAGAAAGGGACACTACGTCATAAAAAAAATAAAAACATACATCTAAACTAAACTTAACACTAATTGACGGCCGAGTCCTAAAAAGTCGGACTGATTTCTCGTCGCCTCCGAGACACCGGCGCTACGCTCGGCGGAGTTGTCGGCAGATCCATGTCTCCGTGCGGTGCAAGCTGTCCTGTACTCTCCTCTCCCTCCTCTCTAGTTGGTGAGGCGGCTGCACAGGATATAGAGGTTGCTACTGTCGGTAAGTCTGTTACATCATTGGCGATAAACCATTGATTTAACCGCGACTTATAACAACTCCAATCTTGGGAGAGGTGGTCAAAGGTGGATAAAACGCCAAAAGTGATACCCGTAGCCATTATAAATGAGTCCGGTCGTCGCCACGTGTTATATACTTGTACGGATACTTATTAGTTACTACGTCAATCAAACAAGCAGGTTACAGTCACACTAATTTATTCAAGCGTTCGGACGAAGGACCCGGGGAGCGGGACGCGGGGTGTGGGCTGCGGGGTAGGAACGCGGGGTGCGGGACGCAGCCCGCCACATGCGACGTTCCGTTTATGCATACATACATAACAGAAACAAAAACAAATATTTTATTTAGTGCGCAAGTACACACTAAATAATTTTTTTTATTAATTAAAATTAATAAATTCGCTCTCATTTTGACATTTATTTATTTATTTATTTAAAACTTCATTCTGCACCTTAAACTAACAATACAGAAATAAACAAGAAAAAAAAATGTACAAAAGGCGGTCTTATCGCTCGAAGCGATCTCTTACAGACAACCAACCATGGGATGGATAAGAGGGAACGAAAGTTTTGGGGTACCATGAGGTGTACGAAAGGATAAATGGACATATATCTATAAATATACATACCTTATGCATATATAAATAAATATTATAACCACAGAGTACATTTTACATACTAAGATAGAGACGTCACTCAATCAATTCAAGGCGCCATCTGGCGTTAAGTAAGAAAAACAATCCAGTAATATGTCTATACTTACTTTCATTACGTTTATATTGGAAAAGAAAAGATTTAGGGATGTTTGGACCTGAATAAGGTCTAACAGAAGCGATTTGAATTTTGTCTATTTGAAGCAAATTATTCTGTATAGAAATGTGAACATAACAATTCTCATTTCCGCAGGTGTATGCATTTTAATAAATTTAATAATTGTTTTAAAAATAACTCATCAGCAAATAAGCTAATCAATGCTGTTAAAAGTAATTTAGGGCCAATAATATCCGCGTAAAATACAATCTACGTAAAATGGAGAAACCCGTACAAACCAACGATTTTTTCGCCCTCTGGTGTTAAGTTAGTCAAAACGATGATTATAATTCGTCGTCGTTTGTTCTAAGTTAAACCACCGTGATTATAACTAACATGTATCAACATTATGCATAAAATAACCATAGCAACAAATGTATATATATACATATATATATATGAATGAATATATATAAATAAATACGGTATACATGCAATGTCTTCAGTTTAGTTGTGAAAGATAATGTTGTTTGACCAATCTTTTGAATATGGGCAGCGACTCTGCCCGCCTCACTGCGACAGGTAATGAATTCCACAGCCTAGCAGCTTGTACAGTAAACGATTTGTCATAAAATTTAGTGGAATGCACTGGGATTTTAAGTGTTAAGTTCTCCGATGACCTCAGGGATCTTGAATGCGTATCATGAAGAAACTCGAATCGGTTATTAAGATACGGGGGAGAATGGGGATTGAAAAGTATAGAATAAAGAAGAGATAGAATATGGGTATTCCGGCGAAACCGAATGGGTAACCACTTGAGCTTGTTACGGAATTCGGAGATGTGATCATATTTGCGCAATCCAAATATAAATCTAATACAAAAGTTTTGGAGACGCTCAAGTTTATTAAGTTGTTTCTCAGTGAGATCAAGATAACTGGCATCCGCATAATCAAGGATGGGGAGCAGGAGGGATTGAGCAAGCGATATTCTCGTGGCGATAGGTAGAAAATTGCGTAACCTCCGCAGGGACCCAGCCGAGGCGAATAGCTTCCTACTCAACTCTCGAAGCTGGGGACCCCAGGAGAGAGATTTATCAAGAATAATACCTAGATTTTTCACTGTGTCGTTAAAAGGAATAGCTACATCATTGCAAGAGACTGGCGGTATAAGCGACCAGTTCAACCTAGACATCAACCTAGGGCTGCCGACAACAATGACCTGCGTTTTAACCGGATTAACTTTAAGTCCAAACTCCTTACTCCAATTAGACATTGACAGCACTCGCCACGTCATCCCGTAGGTACTTCATGCGTGGTGCTATGTCACACGCGCTTTGGCCAATAACCGTGCGGCACTTATTGTTACGTAACGAGCGACGTCTATTCATCTTCTTCTAACTTATGTATCTTGCTTTTTTACTCTTTCTTCGAACCAATTTGAAATTACAATACGCATCGCGCCATTTTTTTGTGCCATTATGTTAGTGTATCACGTGTCTATTTGTAAAACGTCATTGTATATATATATATATATTTTTTTTTATTGCAATGAATGACGAGACGAGCAAGCCGTTCGCCTGATGGTAAGCGATACGACGCTCATAAACAGTAGCAAAATTCCACTGCGCTCGCCATCCTGAGACATACGATGTTAAGTCTCAATATGTCCAGTAGTTACTCTGGCTACAATGTCCTTCAATCCGAAACACAACAGTGCATTTACGCAGTGTTGTTTCACGGGAGAAATAGACATTGCGGTGGTACCTACCCAGATGGCCTCTCGCATATGAGAGACCTACCACCAGTGAATCACTATATCACGGAACTGGGACAAATGTTTGCAATTTTTTTTTTTTTTTTTATAATGGCCTGGCATCGTGGCGGCATTGCACCTGATGGAAAGTGCCAATGCCGCCCAGGCAGAGTATCCATTGGCATCGGACGGCAGTCCCATCAAGCTATGGCTTCGCAAGCCGACACGCGTGGTTCTGGTTAGGAATGGAGAGGAGGGGAGCAAGTTGAACAATTCCTCAGAGCACTCACCGTGATACAGGCGGTAGAACACGCTTAGAGAGGCGACATCTCTCCGGAGTTGTAGCGACTCCAAGTTGCTCGTAACGTCTGCATCATTCACAATGCGGATGGCCCGCCGCTGCAATCCATCCAAGGCATCGAGCAGGTACTGGGCGGATCCATCCCAAAGGTGCGAGCAGTACTCCATACCCGGCCGGACCTGCGCTTTATATAAGCGGCAAAGCTGACCGGGCGTGAAAAACCGACGCACCCTGTTCAGGACTCCAACCCTGCGAGATGTGGCAGATATTACGCCCTCGATGTGATTCCTTGGATTGAGATCACAGCGGATATCCACACCAAGGATACACAGGTCATTCCGCACTGAGAGGGGAGTACCCTGAAGAATGGGGAGGGGAGAGAACGGGGATTTTTTGCACGTGAACGCACACACCTGGGTTTTCTTGGCATTGAACTCAACCATATTCCTGGAACCCCATGTAGAAATGAGATCCAAGGTCCGGTTGAGCTCAATGACAAGATCTTCGCGTCCCTTCACAGTTTCGACACGGCAACCTGGAGGCCCGCAGTGGTATCGCCCATGAACCGTGCTGTCATCTGCATAGCAATGAATGTTGCCAAGCGACAACAAGTCATTGATATGCAGAATAAACAAGGTGGGCGACAGCACCGAGCCCTGAGGAACTCCGGCATTTACCGACATGAGCGCCGAAGCGTGTCCGTCTACGACTACACGTATTCTACGCCCATGCAGAAAGCCGGAAATCCACGAACACAGGTTGCCGGGTAGACCGTATGCCGGAAGCTTGGACAGAAGACCACGGTGCCAGACCCTATCAAACGCCTTGGCAATGTCGAGGCTCACAGCAAGAGCCTCGCCACGCCGGTCTATCGCCTCACCCCAGCGATGCAGGAAAAACGCTAGAAGATCACCCGTCGATCGATTATGGCGGAATCCGTATTGTCGGTCACTGATCAACGAGTGATCCTCCAGGTAGCGGACCAATTGAGCGTTTAAGATCCGCTCCATGACCTTACACATCACTGAGGTGATAGCGATAGGGCGGTAATTGGTAGGGTCCGATCGATCACCCTTTTTGGGGATTGGTTGCACATTGGCCTCCCTCCAAGATTCCGGCACAACACCTGTGCGGTAGGACGCTCGGTAGAGGCGAGTCAGTGCTGGAGACAACTCGGCTGCACAAGCCCTTAAAACCACCGCTGGTATCCCATCCGGACCACTGGCTTTCCGCACATCGAGAGACCGTAACTCACGCCGCACATCACACTGCCTGATGCGAATATCTGCCATTGAGAAACCGCAATCAGGCAGTGTAGGCAGCGACTGGGAACCACGGTCTTCGAGGCGGGAATTAGCCGCAAAGAGATTTGCCAGCAAGGCAGCCTTCTCTTGCGGCTTGTGGGCCAGCGACCCTTCTGGGTACCTCAGCGGCGGCAACGCTGGACGGCAGAAGTTAGATTGGACGGCCCTGGCTAACCTCCAATAAGCACGACTGCAAGTTGGGTGATCGGTCAACGCACGCCCAATCCTGCTAACGCGCTGGGCATCCGCCCTAACGTAGGCCTTCTTGCAGGCCTTGGAGGCACGGTTATAGGCTTCTTTGAGGGAACTGATATTGGGATCCTTCATGGCGCGACCCCTGATCCAAGCGTGATACGCCGCCTGTTTGTCACCGACAGCATCGGCGCATGCACGATTGAACCAGGAGCGTCCACGGCCCTTACTGGCGATCTCAGAGGAAGGAATGTAATATTCCATTCCAGAATGAGGGATCTTTACCCTCAAAGCAGCGCTGCCTCCAAGAGATGGATGCAAAATATTCCCGCATACCATCCCAATCTGCCGACGAGTAATGCCAGACCCTTCGCCTAACCTGCACGGGACGTGGAGGTGATGCGATCGGTACTGACGACCCAACCAGGCAGTGATCGGAAGTGCCCAGAGGCGCACTAACGGTCACATGATACCCGGCTGGGTGACTCGCCAGCAGAAGGTCCAGCAAAGAAGGCGCATGACTCGCCACATCCGGGATCCTGGTGGGCTGGTTCACCAGTTGTGTCAAGTCATGAGTCAGAGCGAATGCATGGGCAGCTCTGCCAGCATGATCAGTCTTGGAGGAGCCCAGGCACAGTTCGTGATGAGCATTGAAATCCCCCAAGACCACCATTTCGGCCGACGGGAACTGCGCCTGCGCGTCATCAGCCGCCTGGCTAAGATACCTGAACAGCCGAGTCGTCTCATCGTCCCCGTTGTGAGACCTGTAAAGGCACACGTAGATGCAGCTCAGGGAACCTAGATCCACGTGCACCCACAGAGCGGAGAAGGAGGGGTCCTCCATGCAGTGCAAACGGCGACAGCAGATGTCCGACCGAACATACAAGCATACCCCGGCTTTAGGCTTGAAGTTTACTTCAAGCGAATAACCGGGATACAACAGGTAAGAATTATCGGTCGGACAACGAATCTGCATCTCCGTTAGGAAGAGCAAAGCAGGCCGGGCCGTCTCAAGATGGTGGTGGACGGCATTGAGGTTCGTATGGAGTCCACGGATGTTAGTGAACTCCATAGTGAACGCGGTGGTGGGGTTAAGCACCGCTGAAGGACCTGCTCTGTTTAGTTGCACTGTCATGGTAGAAAGGATGGGATTGGTGAAGAGGCAACGAGGATCTTAGGTTCGGGCACTAAGAAGGCCGAATGGGCACCGGCACGAAAGGGTCGGCAGGAAGCGAATTGATCCGCCGGACGGAAGGGCCCCCGTACCCTCCCGGGATGGGCCGCCGGGACCCCACTTCCGGTCACCAACCGGCACGACGTACCCACCCAAGATTATGCGCGGCATGGTGAGGCAGCCTCTCGAGGTGGTTAGCCCCGATTGGGCCCCTGTACTATACCGCGGGCGGCCAGCGGACAACCGTTTCTACGGGTCTCCCTGGCCGGCGGATCAACTCTCCTCCCTTCGACAGAGGACCGAAAATACCCACACGGTACACACGGTACACACGGTTTCTTCGAGGATCTTAGGTCCGGGCATGAGGTTTCATGCCCGGACCTAAGATCCTCGAAGAAACCGGAAAAACCACTGGCTGATCCCGGAACGCGATCCCCTTACGGAGATCACTATGGCGGTCTTTACGCCTCGTGGACGGTGGTCGCTACCCGGGCGGACACATAAGTCCGTTGCATTATTATTATTCAATAATTAGTTTCGGGTCTGCCTCGGTGGCATTGTGGAACGGAACATACAAGGCGAAATGTTGGTGCCCTGGCACCTCTGCCTACAAACTCTGGGAAAAAGGCTTGAGTTTATGTATGTACGTACGTATTTTTTAACGTAACGTGTGTGAACATTTTTATGTCACCCTTCTTATAACGTCAGATAAAAAGTTAAGAACCCCTATATAATTAGCGAAATCCGTATATTTACATTATTTGAACCAACCCATAAACGAACTACGGTTTATAATAGATGGCGGTAACGTCGCGAAACTACATGTTCCGGGTCGGGCATTATGAGGCCAAAACGTTGCATTCAGCATAGATTAGAATTACATATAGAGATAGATGCACAACTCTACTTTTTTTATTTTCCGGCGTGATTTCGTCATCAGACGGCGCGCTAGGCAAACGCGTGAAATTTCATATTTGTTACTCCAATATTTCAAAATGTGTATCTTTCGTAACCTCTCGCAATTTTAGCAAATATCAAGTTGAAATTGTTTTTAATACAAGAAAGTTCACAATATCAATATACAAAACATATTTCATGGTTTAGTGGTACACTTCCGCCATTTAAGAATTAGATTTAAACTAATTACAAGATAATTTCCCGTTCTCGCCAGACCGTGGCGGTAGAATAAAAATAATTGTTTTCAAAATTTTTAATGTACGAAGTCGCACCCCTATGGCATTCAGCTTCTGATAACCTTAAATATTTCAACAGCACTCACATCATTACTATTCTGCAGTCCATACTGGCAGGTACGGTTGGCGGCGCAGTCTGCGAGCGTGCCGTTGGCCACATCAGCCAGCTCGCCTGAAGCGTCGCGCAGTACCGTCCAGCCCGCCACCACTGCTATACCCAAGTACGACAGCGTGGTTAGAAGGATGGCCAGGAGTGTGCCTTTGGGTATTGATTTTTGTGGGTCCTGTAAATATAATATTTATTTATTTAAACCTTTTTTGCACTATACAGAGATGCTATCAAGGTATTAACCAATAATAATAATAAGTGGCGGCCTTATCACACTAGGTAATTTCTTATAGACAACCATAGGATGGATTTATAAACCGGAGATAGAAAATTTGTTGTTAGTATAATATTGTATTAGTTTGTGGGTAAATAGTGAAACTATAATTATAGTGAATAGAATATTTGACAGTCACTTCAATAGCGCTGTCCTCAACATTAGTTATAGTGCAATTGCTTTGTTATGACAGAAAAAGTTTTGGTCCATACATATTCTAAATTGGTTCGATCTTAGTTTTGAAGGTTTCATTTTGTGACTTATAACATGAAACTACGCTCAAACAATGACAGTTAAAAAAAGTGAATAATTGTGCATTGGTTCATGAGATTATGTAGTACAAGTAGTAACTATCAAACTTTATAATTAAAAATAAATTACAATATAAAGCTATTTTACCTTTAAATCACCAGATATGTTGGCTCCAGCAAGTATACCAGTAGCGGCTGGGAAGAATATAGCGAATACAGAGAAGAAATTGTGCTCCACGCCTTCAAAGTACCTGTAGTCAGGACCCATATTCTGCCATAATACCGACACTGGAACAAACAAAATAACTTAAAGTTCTTCTAATCGTCTTATCATCCAAAATTTCCAATATCATATAGCACATCTCGACAAATATGATTTGACTTGATTATATTTTACGACTATAGAATAGTAATAATAGATTTTAATTCATATAGAGGTATTAAAAAAATGTGAAGCGTGTAGCGATTTAAGTTGCTGACGGTACATAATAAATATTAGAATTTACATATTCTTAGCCAACAAAACTAAAATAGATGACCTATCAACATTACAATTATTGGTAAAAATAAATATTTTAATGTACCTACAAAACATCATTGCCATTTTTATGGTAATAAAAATCTTAATTTCGGAACCCGTATACCCTAAAGTGAGTATATATGGACTTATATAATATTAGTTCGACCAAAACATTAACTTACTATTATATCCAACGAAGCCCTGAGCCATTTCCAGCTCACTCTTCGGTCCCACTATGGAACCTATGCAGAAGTCCGCGATGGCTGCTAGGAGTATTATCAACAGCACCACTTGAGCCTTCGCTTCCCATTCCATACCCACCATTACTATGCCAGTGAGCAGGACTATTGTTATGCAGCCGTATATCGCTTGGTCCTGGAATAAATAGGGGAATATGTCAATAACAACCTTATTTTTTATCCTTTCCTCCTTTAGACCGTTACTTATAATCTAGCATATATTTAATTGAAGACTTATAGGCAGATATTTGAGGACAGTTAAAAATATATTTTAAGTGTCCAATGTTATATCTTTTTCGGTCAACGTGGATTCAAAACTCGTTCGAAACGAACAAAACATTAGGTAACTAAAACAGGTTTATACTTTTATAGTAACTGGGTGAAGCCAATGATTGTATAACTTCGCTCAGTTTGTACTCCACACATTCGGCATTGTTTGCAAAGCGGTGAATCTTGTGGTTTTACATAGCCAAAGCCATATTTGTTAGTTTAACGTATAAATGATGAAAACAACAAAGAATTTCTGCTGTTATTATAACCCAGATTTAGTCATGCCAAGTTGCAAAAAATATGCATTGAATTTTACCAGTATACATAAGCGTGAAAAACATTAAAAAATTGATAACGATACAGCTACCAACCTCGCCAATATTTATTTTTAACTAATAAAGAGGCATTAAGACATTGAAACTTAACATAATACATAACATAATCTAAATAAACTATTTACAGTACAAAGGGAGCGCTATCATATATTTGCGTCAATAAAAACAGATCTTTACTGATCTCAGAAATAATTATTTAACAAATTGCTTTAAATTCTTTTGATAAAAGAAAATATATTTAGCTATTATCCTTTTAAAACGAGATTGAGTGGAATTCAATAACCCTAAATATATTATTTTTTTGTTTCCAAGTAATTTGTGCATGCTGGACAACCTGTCAAATATCAACCAATAGGAGGGCAGAAAAAGGTAACCCAGCACCACTATTTTAATCTACGTTTTGAAGTACCAGCGCTCCCTCTATTTTATAAACACTCGAAAGGAATTACACAAACCGCCAATACATTTGTCCAATAAACAAGCATTTGTTCCACTCACCCAACTTTTGCTGACCATATACGCGGACTCCGGTATAAGTGTTATAAGTGACTCGCCAAACCCGACTACGTACATGGCACAAGCCACGGCATTGGCCATAGAGAATATCAGCCCTATGGACCCTCCAAACTCTGGGCCCAGCGACCGCGATATCATGTAGTATGTGCCTCCTAGAACAATATACATTATGCCGTTTAAAAAACATCGTAAAATATGATTACTATTGTATTGTGAGCAAGTGCGCATCCAGATTTTACGCAAAGGGGGGATCATATAATTCTTGTCAGAACATTGGATCCGATTTCAATACTCGAATTCGTAATATGTTTTTTTTTTAAGTTTATTACAGCCGTGATTTATCAATACACATTAATAATGCTTATACATTATATCAAAAAGATAATAAATACATTTTACCAATCTGGAGCCAGTCTATGGGGGGGTCATAGCCCCGTGACCTCCCCCTCGATTCGCCATTCATTGTGGGTGCATTATAAAGCACAATATGCCCACATTTGGACAAACCACATTCCTCGACGTGGTCATCGACCCCACCTCCACCAGTTCAGAAAGCCAACGTCCTACAGCTTGTGGCAATCAACTGACGCTATGTGTATGTTTAGTTTTATCGCCTTATTCATAGACAGTAATAGAACCTATTTTATATATCGAATGTTTTGTCTTCTTTGCTCAGGCTAAAGACAAAAGTCTATATGAGATGAGAGGCTGCCTGGATGGGTACCACCGCAATGTCTATTTCTCCCGCCACACAGCAGTTTAAATGCACTGTCGTTTTTTCCGACTGAAGGACACTAGCCAGAGTAACTACTGGACATATTCCTGCATTAATTGCATCTCATGTGTCAGGATGGCGAGGGCAGTGTAATGCCAAGCATTCCTTGCAATTCATAGTGTTGTTTGGTTTTGCTACTGTTCATGAGCGGCCGTATCGCTTACCATCAGGCGAACGGCACGCTCGTCTCACCACAAATTGCAAAGTCTTTCAAAAGGGAAAATTCGATAACTGTAATAGATTTTAAAACTGTCTATGAATGAGGCCGTCTATCTTTAGGCCAGTCTTACTTATTTATATAAATAGTAAATACTTACCGCCTTTAATAACTCCGTTGGTGCTGATGGCGGACATGGAGAGCGCTGTGATGGTGGTCACCACCGACGTGGTCAGGATGAGCAGTATTGACTGCGCTGCCGACAACACAGCACTTTACTTATAACACATACTAGGGATACCGATCTTATAACATCCTCAAATAAATAATAAATAACAACCAACAGTCACATAGTCCTAACTCCACACTAAGATGGGGTCTTGTGTCGTGGGTATCAGGAACTACGAGAGACTTTTCGGTCTCAGAAACACCAAGACACGAAAGAATTATTTTTGTAAGATTATTACAGTACGGACAAGCATGATATGAAACTATGACTCAACCACCGAATAAAATACTATTTTTCTACAACAAAAACACAAATACCTGCCTCTGTGGCATAGGCGGTTAGACGCCGCTTGTGAAACGATAAGCCGCGGGTTCGATCCTCGCACCGAGAGAAATGTTTGTGCGGCCCACAAATTATTCTTTCGAATCTGGGTGTTTGTGAAACCGAACAGTTTCTCGTAGTTCCTGATACCCGCGACACAAGACTGGATCTTAGTGTGGGTTCAAGACTATGTATGTGACTATTGGCTGTTACTTATTTATTTATTACCTGCTGTCCCTATTAAAAACTAAATAAATGTGATTAAATTAAGAAGGCACTAACCCACTCCCGCCTGTCCGACGACCCAGGAGAGTCGTAGGAACAGCATCACACCCCAGATGTTGAGAAGGCATCGCATCAGCACGCCCTTGATCCAGCCGAACTTCACCGTCGACGTCATCACTGTGGGCGTCACCAGGTCCTTCTCCAACACTTGGTTTGGCTGAAACAAGAATTGACGTTTAAATATGTATGTATTATTTTATAGGTTCAATCGGTGCATGTTTTCTAGGCAAAACTCTCGTCTGGAGTCGTCTCGTCTCGCTTATATATATGCTACTCGAGCCAGCCTAGCCACGACTAATCTCATTCTTTCCCAGCGACATTAATTTAAAGAGGGACGTTAGTTATATTTCTCATTCTGGCAAGGCAAAATGACAACATTACCACCCATGTTAGTAAATGCTGCATCGTCCAGTAATAATATTGATGGGCAGCAATTAATAAACACCATTTCCCACAAGCGAAGTGTTGGACGCCCGCCTACAAGGTGGACGGACGATCTGACTAAGGTCGCAGGAAGTCGCTGGATGCAGGCCGCTTCCAACAGGTCATTGTGGAGATCATTGGGGGAGGCCTATGTTCAGCAGTGGACTTCCTGTGGCTGATATGATGATGATGATGATTTCCCACATTGTGCCGAGTCGTATATTCCTCCATCAAATGCAAATCCAATCAATCTCGAAATTAAAGAAAAGGGGAAAACTTAATTTATTAAGCCATCTTATCTTTGCCACTGCGTTACAATAAAAAAGTAACCTATGTAATTAATTAATCCCGCACGGACCGAGTCCCTGTATGGGCGCATTAGTCACGCATAGGTGTTCGTATTGCGCATCATAATGAGAAAATTGAGCGCGTCGACGCCGCGTCAAATACTCTTAGCACACGTGATTACACATCACTGGAACTTGAGATGCAGAGGATGGGATGGCGGAAAATAGGATGTGAATCATTGGGCTTATCCATAATCTTATATTAAGGATGTGACGTGAATAACTGGGTGCATATCATGGTATGCGTCCACCATTGCCATCAATACCTATACGATTATGGACAGGTTGGCAAGCGCAAGCATGCGAAGCATTGCTTTGTAAATCATATTTGTTTGGTTTTGATTCTACCCATGAGCGGTAGTATCGCTTACCATCATACGAATTGCATGCTCCTCTCGTCATTCATTGCAATAAAATATAATAACAGTAGCCCATTTCTACTCACGTTCTAATGATACCACTGCAAGTTACAACGGAGTTTGAAGAGTTAGTCCATATTTACGCTGGCCCAGCGTAGTTTATCGGACTTCACAAAATATTAGAATAACAACATAGTAAAACAAATTAGAATATTATTTATAGCTTTTAGACGTGTATCATTTTCAGCTTGTTCCAAGGTTTCAAGGTTTATTTTAAGAAAATGAATTTGTTTTACAAAGTAATAACTAATGTAAACTTAAAATTATTCCGTTCGCTATGAATTATGCTAATATTCATTACATTTACGACGTTCTTCCGTAAACAAATGCACAATGTGTATTTAATCTCAACTTAAATAGTTGATTATAAGATTTAAGTATTGATATAGTCGCTTCTAACACGTCTCTTTGGAAAACCTTGAAGGAAGCCTATATTCAACAGTAGAATTTCTGTTGAAAGAGAAAAAGAGACATTAGACATAGCTGTTGTATCTTTTGCAGCTTTTTAAGTATTAAGGATGTTTAAGGTATGTTGGTGTTTTTTGGCTTCTTTAATCGTACTAATTTACAAGCCCTTATTCATAGACAGTTATAAAACCTACTTTAGCCATACATTTTACGTCTTCTTCGTTTAAACTGAATTCGCAAGTCGATCGAAAGGGATAAAACGGAAAAACGAAGGGGATTAAGATCACCCATAACAATTTCGATATGGTCCACCTATAATATAAATCTGTGCAGTAAAGTTCATTCATACAGAAGATCGGCCAATTCAAACACATATCACGTAGAAATGGTCACATTTTTGGTATGTACAGGAATAGGGCCGTGTATTTATAAAATGAATATATTGTAAAATCATTCATTAGGTATAAAGCCGGCAATAAAGCGGAAGCTAAACCAAAGTAATAAACCTACGGAATTACAAACGATGTTCGGTAATGAGCATACACTGTTCACACAAAGGTTGTCAATGGGTCATTGAGGTATTATACTAGAGCGGACATCGGGAACAAAATCTATGCCTATTGTGCGTGCACACGGGAACCCAGTAAAGCGAGAACGAAGATAATGTTATAGCGTAGGCGTGACTGAGACAGAAATAGCAGGATCCATTCCGATCCGGTTCCGTTCATTTTGTTACAAACATTTTGTTTGCAGTGTCCCCTCTAGTATAGGTACTATCTCAAGGGAATGGTTGAATCTTTTATACTTCTAATAAAATGTAGGTCTGTCTGTTTGTATGGTTATAAATCGACAACAATTTACCTGATTGATTTTCATATCAATTGATGGGGTATAGTATAGTTACGCATACGAGGTGTACTTACAAAACATGGACACCCACGTTTCTACAGAGAACGTCACGATAGACATACTAAAATAATAATTTATATTGGAGTAACCGCGAATGAAGATACAAACACAGATCTACAAAATAACAAGTGCTAAAGGCAAAATATTTATGTATACAGGTGTCTAGTGTCGCACGTCCAGACAAAAGGTGGTCAGACCACATAATAAAAGTTGCAGGACTCGTTAATGCAAACCGCTTCTAACAATTTGCTATGGAAATCCGTTAAGATCATGTTCTATAAACTTCTTGTAGTTGCAACAGAAAGTGATAAAAATATGTACTAAATTAACCTGACTGAGGCACCGAATGTCTTCTAGATCTCTCATCCAAAATCAGTGCTTCTGTGCTGATCAGATATTTTAACATTTTAGTTGAATGAGGTATACTATTACCGGTTTCGTATTTAATTTTCCATTATTCTTTACGACTATTTCTCACCCATGTTATTCATTGTTACTAAAATTGTTGTTACGGCATTTGAACCATCAATAACAAATACCAGATCTTCAAATTAAATCCATAATGAACCAGTAGTCCCGTAAACACGCGACACAGGAGTTCATGTGAAGCCACTTGACCCTGGTTCAAGGGATATGCACCTGCCACGTGACGCAATTGACATACTGCGCTTTGTTCACAAACTGACCTTATGATTGAATAATAACGCACTATTTGTAATTACTGGAACACGGGATAATAAAGAGATTTAGAAGTTTTGAATATTTTCTCAGTTACAAAAATATATCTACAGAACTATATTTTCTTTCTTATTCCTTTTCGTATATTCCATCCTATGGTAGTCTGGCAGAAACTGCCTTTGAGCGATAAGACCGCCATGCCATTTGTACTTTATGTTTTATTGTATCTATAAATTGTTATGCTTTTTACTGTGTACAATAAATAATTAAATAAGTAAATGAATCTTACTAAGCTTTTCTTTCACATCTGGTTGCATTTGTATATTTTATGAACCGTGAAATCCCATTTTTAACCGACTTCAAAAAAGGAGGAGGTTCTCAATTCGACTGTATGTTGTTTTTTTTTTATGTTTGTTACCTCGTTTCTCTGTACTGTGTGAACCGATTTCGACCATTCTTTCTTTGATTGAAAGCTGATGCTTGTCATTTGGTCCCATAAAAATATGGTGAAAATCTGAGCAATATCTTCGGACCTGGAGAGGGGAACTCCTTAAAATTAAGTAGGATTCCAATGGTTCTTTTTGCATTAGGTTCATTATAAAAGTTAATTTACAGTGAGAGAGGAAAAAAGGGGTGGGGGTGAGGGGGGGTAGGTGATAAAATTAAAATACACGTAAATTCTAATATCTTCGGCAGGATTTAACCGATTTTAGTGATTTCTTTTTCATTGGGAAGAATGTATTGACAGGTTGATCTCAGGAACACAGCATGGAGATCTGATGATCATTTTCGGACCTGGAGTGTAGAACTCTTCAAACTTTAGTAGGATTCCAATGGTTCTTTTTGCATTGGGTTCAGTATAAAAGCTAAGCTACAGTGGTGGGAAAAGGGGGTAGGGGCAAAGGGAGGGGGGGGGAGAAAAAATAATAAACATATGAATACTCCAATATCTTTGGCAGCTTTTAGCCGATTTTAGCGATTTCATTATCATCGGAAATAACATATTCCTTGTGGGGACCAAATCTTCTTCATTTTGATTCCTATCAACACTAAAAAGATAAAAATAACCAAAATTTTTAATAAAAAAATAAAAACCGACTTCAAAACAAAAAACCGCTAAAAACCAAAAAATAACTAAATTATAAGTACCACTGCAAAGCAAAAAAATAATATTTGTTTCATGGAACTTGCGCTTGTTGAGTAATTTGCTTAATGACTTGACTAGCCTACAAATCAAAATATATGCATAACATATTGAAGGCGGGTTGCCCAGTACCAAACATATAGATATTTAAATTAATATAAGGCATAGGTCCTACATGTTTGGTACTTGGCGGCCCGCCTTCGATATGTTATGCATATATTTTGATTTGTTGGCTAGTCAAGGCATTAAGCAAATTACTAAACAAGCGCAAGTTCCATGAAACAAATATTATTTTTTGCTTTGCAGTGGTACTTATAATTTAGTTATTTTTTGGTTTTTAGCGGTTTTTTGTTTTGAAGTCGGTTTTTATTTTTTTATTATCAATTATTATAATATAATGGCGAGACATATAAATTCCCTTTGTTAGGCTTAGTTGCTTGTGCGACTTGCACTTGCGCTTGTGCATACAGGGTATATCAAGACTGCTACCGAAAACGAAACCGGGTGGTAGTTTTAGTGGCTACAAACACAATGCAACTAAAAATTTCGCAAAGAAACGCGACAATTATTTTTTTTTGGTTTTTAAATATTGACACTTTTGGGTGGTAAATCCATAGTTTTCTCTAAAATAATAATTTAAGCTCTTTTATACCTTAGAGTATTTATAAATAAAAGGGTATACACTATTATTTTAGGAAAAAATGTATTACCACCCAATATGGCCATAAGAAAAAAATTACAAAAAAAAATATCGCTTTTTCGCAACTTTTTCGGTTGCATTGTGTCTGAAGTCGCATAAACTACCACCCGGCTTCGTTTTCGGTAGCAGTCTTGATATACCCTGTATATTTAACCCAAGGAACTGAGGTAATATTGTTTAAAAGAAAGATAAATATCAATATTTTACAGATAGCTGCTTTGATCAGTCCCTACTACAGGTATTTGTTATTGTCTATTAAATTAGAAGTAAATAAGTTATCCATAAACTTCACGACTTGTCAAGCGCGCTCGTTGCGTAAGTAAAACTTATTATTCCAATGTTATTCACTTATTGCTCTGTCACTGTCTCTCTATATTATCCATGTTTGAATAATTCAATTGCTACGCAGTTATAAACATTTACAGCTAGGTTTATAAGGTAATTCATCCGATCTAAAATCAAATTATTTCTGAAATAGAATGATCACATAAATCCAGTTATTTCATCGTAGCATTGCTGGACATGAGCCATTACAAACAAAACGCAATATCTACTGCGAATTACTTGACTTCACATATGTGGGAATAGTTCCATTATAAATCAAATAAAACATTGCTTTGATATTCTGCAATTAAATAAGTTTAATTCTTTTATATCGTCTTCCATACAATTATCTCCTATTCCGTCCTTCAAACTTCCACATCGTAATGTTACATTCTCTCATTCCCTCATTAGTATTTCCATTCGTCATCTCTTTCACACAACGCTTTCCATATCTGTGATTCGTCTAACGCAGTGATTCTTAGCTGCTGGTCCGCGGAGCCATCCTCAGGCCATTCTTAATATAATTTTATACATGTTTTATTTATAGTTAGACAGCAAAACACTTTATTTACATGTCGGAACTGTATTAACATACAACCAAACCATTCAACAAATGGGTGATCAATGGCGGCAAAGATTTTTTGTCAAATTTTCCCTGATGACTAAAAGGTTGAGAAAACTAGTCTAACGTTTCATTCTACTTGTGTTTTTTCACAACATTCAACTACTACATATTACATGTATGTTTTCAGAATTTTTCTATACATATTTCAGACATGCAGGTTTCCTCTCGATGTTCTCCTTCATAATTTATACGGGTCATAATTATCTATGCCACAAGCGAATAACTTAGCAACGTCGAAGGTCTGTGTAGGTAGTTAAAACCCTGACTTCGTCATTAATGTGACGGAAATAAATAACCTAAGATGCAGCTCGTAACCTCAAACTGACAGTTTTAATCGCAGTGAATGGCAAGACTGTTATGGACAATAACAAAACCAAACAACACCAAGAACCAATGCTTGGCATTCCACTGCGATCGCCATCCTGAGACATAAGATGTTAGGTCTCATTGCGTCCAGCAGTTGTTCCGGCAACATACAAGGTAATGTATTTATATGCTTTATTGGACTTCAATTCAGCTGCATTTTTGTTACTATCTTGATAAGAAATAGGCAGCATATTATCAACGAGCCACAGCAACAAGGCCGACAAACGGTTAAATCACAAATAACATTATTTAGCATTTACAAAACATTACTCATTCAAAAGTGAAGAATAAGTTCGCGTACACCCTCAGAACGCAGCAATTAAATTTAATATGGCGCCGTTTATACCACAATGAATAATAATAGAAAATAAAAATAAAACACCTATAATTATCTTTTGTAATGAGATAAGTCTGTTGTTCAGTATATCTAATAACGTATAAACCGCAGTACTGTTTGTCAGCCACTACCAGAAAACAAAACGGAAGCGAACACGTGTGATTAAAGTCTAGTTTTACGGCCTTATTCATAGACAATTCTAAAACCTATTTTAGCTATCGAATGTTTCACCTTCGCTGCAACTGAATTCAAAAGCTTTTTAAAAGGGAATCATATACATTTGTTTTAACTATTTATTTATTTAGGGACTTTTGCCCAACCAAGGTACGTCAGTCCCATCGTACCCTAAAACAATCAGATAAGACAAAAAATTAGATTAGTACAATAGGTTTCTGGAGACTGTCCCGCCCTTACGCCCACCACTGTAACTCCTGTAAGCCAGGATCAACAGTGGCACGCATATTAATGACACCCAGCATTGAAGCTTGGCGAGTCTCCGGGAATGTCTAACCAGTCTTTAACCCGCAATGAAATCAGAAATCAAGTTGAATTAATAGAAGTTGGGTATCAATTATTTTCCACTTCCCCCGTGACAAAACAGTGGTAAAACAATTAACTAAACAGGTAAATAACTTCGCAAAAAGACTTTACAGCTGGAGATGCCCAGCTGGCTTCTAAAGCACCACGGATCAAATCAACTAAAATAGGTTTATAAACTGTGATGCACAAGACCGTTACTAAACTATGAGTAGCTGCTGAACTGGTTAGGAACAAGTTTGTGTTGTAGGTACCGCAAAACTGGGAATCTAGGTCAATGGGTATTGGTTGGTTGATCTTAGTTTGATTGCAATATTGGCGTTGCAAAGCGTATTTATGGAATTTACCTGATGAAAGCCAATGTTAATTAATAGATTAGCTAGACTTAAACTGATGGAATATAAAATAATAGACGGAACGATATTGCAATGCGACATGAGTATATTCATTAGTACCTCTGACCCTCTGACTTTTCGGAGTCATGTGTGTCTGTCTGTCTGTATCAGCCCATATACGTCCCACTGCAGGGCACGGGCCTCCTCTACAATCGAGAGTACGATTGAGAGTGGTTAGGAGTATTATTAGTCATGTGTGTATTGACAGTCAATCAACAGGCACTAAAACGGTGAAGGAAAACATCTTGAGGAAACCTGCATACTATAGCGATTTATCAAAATGCACTCGTATATGGTAAGTCCACCAACCCGCATTACGCCTGCGTGATGGATTATATGGCCTAACTACTCTCAATCGTACTCTCTATTGTAGATGAGGCCCGTGCCGACCGATATTCAGGCTGATAAAGATATTCATTTCCAAAAATAAGTAATATAATACAGCAGCATAAATTATAGTAGTCTATGATCTACCCTAGTTAATATGTCACGTGGACGCGTTAATAATTCATTTAAACCCATGGTTCCCAGACTCAACGTGCTAGGTAGGAAAATTAGTCCATGTCATTTTCTACTTAAGCAATAACTATTATACTGCCCAATGCCACGTTGCTTTATCATTCATCTAAGGACTCATCATTATAAGCCACGATATAATGATGAACTTTACCCCATATTCAGGGTCACTACCGTCATCCTGTGGAAAGCATAGTGGCCTATTGATAACGGACCGTATGCGGCTGCCAATAAGTTTACTAGTCGCAGGTTCAAATCCCAGGGTACACCTCCGAAGTATAGACTGTTGATAACGGACCATACGCGGCTGCGAAAATGGTCATGGTGGTCACGGGCTCAAATCCCACACATCTGACTGATTTTGGAGCCAAGTGTGTATTGAAATTAAATCACCACGACCTGTTAAGGTGAAAGACAACGTTGTGGGAAAACATGCATGCATACCATATCCATTTGTATGTATTTCCATGGTATGGAAAGACCACCAGCCGGCACTAGGCCAGCGTGATGTACTATTTGAACTAACCCCTTTCAATCTTACTCTCGACTGGAGAGGAAGTCCTTGCCCTACAGATGGACGTATATGGGCTGATTCAATACAATGCTGTCATATCGCCTTTTTACCCGATCCCTCCCAAGTATTTCCTATTGCTGATCCTATATACAATCAACTCACCTTTCTAGACAAGGAAGCATTGTGCAGTTCATCCAATGTCGGTCGCGGCGCTGCGTGAAGCGACAACACGTTCCTATAGTTGTCGAGTCTCGGTAGGGCTTCCCTCGTGAAGTGTCTGGGAAACACAAATCAAGTTATATCTGCTAGGTCTTCTTTAATTCCTGGCTTGATAACACTATCGTATACAAGGTAATTGAAAAGTCAATCAAAAATCACAACTAGAGCTGATGCAACGTTATACGTGTCTTCTGTCACGAATACGAAAAACTATGAGTACTTTTGCAGTACCACAACTTACAGATAAATTATAGGTATCGCTAATATTTTTCTTGACTTTCAACCATCTTTTGTGACTTACGCCTCGAAGGCTATCCATAAACGCTAACATTAGAAAAATCTCAGCTAAACCGCTGCCTTCTAAAAATAGATATTTTAAAACTAGTTTAAAGCTTATGGTGATGTAACGAAAACAAAAAATAAGGAAAAGATTTTTTGAAATACTTTTAAATCTCCTCAGAATATTTTGGTACGAATTGTATTATTAATACAGTCACAATCAGATACAGTCCTGGTTGTATTTCTATATCTAAAATTATCTGTAGTGGTGAGTTACCTGAAACTCTTTCCATACTTAGTGTCATTGGTTGTGAGTGGATCGTCGCTGCCCAATTCAGACGCGTCTGAGTCTTCACTACATTCGTCTTGCTTGTCTTCCATCTGTAACAAACACAATAAATGTTATACATGAACTATATACATATGTTTTACTGGTCTTTCACATGTGAGAGACCGCGTGGGTAGGTACCATCGCAATATCTCCAATATCTTTCTCCCGCCGCGCCACAGCGCAGCACCGTTGTGTTCCGGTTTCAAGGATATTGCAGCCAACTACCAGCGCAATCGAATGCCAAGCATTGCTTTGGAATTCCTGTGTTGATTTCGCTACTGTTTATGAACGGTCGTATCGCTTACCATCAGGCGAATAACACACCCGTCTCGCTATTCATTGCAATAAAAAAACAAACCACTATGGATATCCGTGGGGGAGACTTATATCCAACACGTGAACATTCTGTAACTGACGAGACGAAGAGAAAGTTTCAAAATTGGAATAATTATATCATTAAAATATTTCCATTAACCGGTCGAAAGAAGTAATATAAATTAAAGATTATGTAGAAAGTGTAACAGTTCTTGTATTTATATTTTATAACTGCGTGGTTGGTAACAGGACATTTAAGTTAATGCAAGGCAGTGCTCAATAATACTTGTTTTAACTGTTGTTCTTCTTCATAAACGATATTTCTGGTGAGGCATGTAATCTGCACGACTCAGTTATTCTCAGTCACAATACCAAATCAAATAAACTTTTCACTGACTCAGACAATAGGGGCAATTCACTTCTAAGCTAACAAAGACTTAGAAATCCATACTATAAAAATTATAGGTTGACAACGGTAAACAATAGTGGTAATAAATTGCTTGGGTAAGAAATACATCAAAAGCATACCAGATAATAAAATAAGATAATGATGAATTCACATTATTTTATTCAAGTAAATACTGATTAAACATTAATCCTTGAATTAATTAAGTATATTGCATTCCAACATCTATAAATAGGTACGGCTTCAAATAGCTAAGTATGGAGCTCAAAAATGAATATAGATAGAGCCGCAAATTCCTTGAAATGTATGAAAACTAACATGACAATATGTTTTGTTATTTTAATAGTTGTTTAGTGACGAAATTCAATATTTCCGCAAATTCGATTTGAAGTTCCAGTATGTTTTGAAGAAACTATCAGTTCGCACTCGAATAAAAAATGACAAAAAAGTAAATTAAGCTTCGTTTGGAAAATTTAACTGCATGCTTGCGGTACCTATAAAGAATTGTATCAATTGTATCGAATTAAGTTATGTGCGTCGCAAAATTTCCCTGACATTGAATATTGTTCCTCTTAGCCACCCACAAGGCAATTACGTGAAAGCGCATGGCTCGTGTCGACAGCCTGCTCAATATTTTCGGACCAATCACTAGACCTTGGAGGATGTTTGCTGATATTATTATAGGAGGGAAACAAACAAGCAAACCACTTTATTCTAGTGATTTCGAGTGCTCGCCTCTGACGATAAACATCAATATATGGATTATCTATTGTTTTTAACATTAAGACAGCCTTTATGGTGCAGGTTGGTTGAGACTCGTTTTTAAAACGAAAGGTTTCAAGGTGGGATCCTCAATCCAAATTTTTATTTCTGGTGTAGATATTGTGAGAACTTACTGGTAGTAGATCTCTCATATAAGAGGGGCCGTCTGGGTGGGAAGCACCGTAAAGTCTATTTCTACCGCTAAACAGCAGTGTAAATGCAATATTGTTTTTCGGATTAAAGGACATTGTAACCAGAGTAACTACTGGACATGTTGAGACTTAACACCTTACGTCTCAGGATAGCGAGCGCAGTAGAATGCCAAGCAATGATTTTGTAATGTTTCTTTTGCTACTGTTCGTGAGTGGTCGTATCGCTCACCACCAGGCGGACAGTGAGCTCGTCTCGCACTTCATCGAAATAAAAAAATCTAAAAGTTTCCCGAATATCTGATGATAACCAGCCAAGACTTACTTATTATCTTACTGTTGGTTCAGAATTAAGTGTTTGACTTTTGTGTATATTTATTCATTACGAACCACACATATGAACTAAAATAATGAACTTACTACCAGCGTTATCAGATAAAACAATTTACCAAATGCGTAAAACTACGTTGAAGGGCAAATCATGATCGCACATTTTGCGCCCAAAAAGATTCAATTTGATGCTAAATAATAAAACACGGTTTAATAAATGTGCGTCCCAAGACATCACGACATTTCAATTCTTTAAATTTGTGAAAATAAGAATAAAAGCCATTTAATTATCTTAAGTTAGGAACCCCTTCTCAATCGTACTTTCTATTGTAGAAGAAGCCCGTGCCCTACTGTGGGACGCCTAAGGACTGATACAAATAAGTTGGGGAATTATTTAAACTGTACGTAATGAAAGTGCAGTCGATATAACATATTGGCTAAAGTCAGACAGTTATATCACTTGCATGAATGTCTTGTTGTGTTAATCTTACCTATAACGGAATGAAAATAAAAGTGAAATAAACTTTACTCGAAAATAATAATTTTCCATAGCAGAATATTTCACGAGATCTTTAATTATACGTTGCCTGTGGCTTGAGAAACCAGTTAAATAACAATATTTTATATTTCAATAATTGAGTGTGAGAAAGTGTGCTGTGTGTGTATGTATGTGTTTGTGTGTGTTCGCGTATTGTAAAAGCGTTCCTACACACACATTAATAGTTTCTACTACAAATTCACAATTACAAAAATATATACACACAGATATCAGCCTGTATCATTACAGAAGAACGGACAATAAACTCTGGTGTTTCTTTTTTCAAAACCAGTTTACAATGCAGTGATTATACTAAAGTCACAAGTTGATTTAATTCAGAGAATTTTAGAAATCATATCTCTCAATTACTTTTTCCCACGGCTTCGTTTCCATTTTCTTATTATGTATATGTATTTATCTTATTATAACAGCATATCTTATCTACTCTCTCTAGTATTGGCAGTAAATTTATGAACACCGAATGATTATTAAATGAACTAATAATCATTGTAAGACTTAAAGCATAGGTACTTCGCTACTGCGTTGCTATCCCTTAGACGTAATAGTTTCCGACGATTTGTGCTAAAGTTAGAACTGGTGACTCATTCATGTCCTTAAGGTAAAACTGCCTCACAACAGATAACTCTTTGATAGCATGATAGCACACCATCATCATACATTAAATTCAAAAAAGTATATATTGTGGATTCCCCTACGGTGTCTTGAAAATATATGAATAACCAACAAGAATGCCGCCAGTATCCTTGCATTATTTATATTAGTAGTTCTTCCAAAACAAAATATTACATAAGCAGACGCTTGTGATCCCAAAGGGTCTTAGGTTACTAGAATACTAATGCCAGCTCCACCTATGGTTTGCAGACTTCAATTCTATCCAAGATGTTTAAGGAAGAGCCTATCGCCATATGCCAAAGGAAATACACATCAAGAATTTCCACTCCAAAGAGTCACAGGAACTTCCTCCTTAACAATACTTAAAACGTCTTTATCCGATACAAATGTACCTAAGCCACTGAACCCATCAATCGAGACGGAAGCGTTTTAAGCAATCGCCATCTCGACTATCATCAATCAACCAGTTCGATGCAAATTGAATCTATTGCCATTAAAATTAAGGTCTAAAATTGGACACATAATTATAATGACCAGGTCTAAAATTAGTTTGAGACGCCTACACATGAGCAAATGATTCGGACGGGGGTTATTTTTACACTGGTCGCAGAGGATGTGTCTTTTAGTTGTGAATCACGCAGTAACTCACATTATACTCATTATGAATGAGGACATGCGGCATTGAATTGTAGGAATTCCTCGTCGATTGGAACGTCATTGAAATATGGATTTGGCGCGAGAATACTTTACAGAAAAAAATATAGATATTTAAATTAATATAAGGCATAGCTCCTACATGTGTGGTACTTGGCGGCCCGCCTTCAATATGTTATGCATATATTTTGATTTTTTGGCTAGTCAAGTCATTAAGCAAATTAATCAACAAGCACAAGTTCCAGTGTAGTACTTTGCAGTGGTACTTATTATTATTTATTTTTTGGTTTTTAGTGGTTTTTTGTTTTGAAGTCGGTTTTTATTTTTTTATTAAAAATTTTAGTTATTTTTATCTTTTTAGTGTTGATAGGAATTTAAGTGAAGAAGATTTGGTCCCCACAAGGAATATGTTCTTTCCGATCATAATGAAATCGCTAAAATCGGCTAAAAGCTACCGAAGATATTGGAGTATTCACATTTTTATTATTTTTTTCTCTCCCCCCCCCCCCCTCCCTTTACCCCTACCCCTTTTTCCCTCCACCACTGTAGCTTAGCTTTATACTGAACCTAATGCAAAAAGAACTATTGGAAACCTACTAAATTTTGAAGAGTTCTACACTCCAGGTCCGAACATGATCATCAGATCTTCATGTTGTGTTCCTGGGTTCAACCTGTCAATACATTCTTTCCAATGAAAAAGAAATTATTAAAATCGGTTAAAAGCTGCTGAAGATATTGGAATTTACGTGTATTTTAATTTTATCACCTACCCCCCTCTCTCCCACCCCTTTTTTCCTCTCTCACTGTAACTTAACTTTTATAATGAACCTAGTGCAAAAATAACCATTGGAATACTACTTTCTAACTCTCTCTAATTTTAAGGAGTTCCCCTCTCCAGGTCCGAAGATATTCATCAGATTTTCACCATATTTTTATGGGACCAAATGACAAGCACCAGCTTTCAATCAAAGAAAGAATGGTCGAAATCGGTTCACACAGTACAGAGAAACGAGTTAACAAACATAAAAAAAAAACAACACACAGTCGAATTGAGAACCTCCTCCTTTTTTTGAAGTCGGTTGAAAAGGTCTGGAAAATTATGAACAATGACAACAAGAAAAATGTTGGGGCCATTTAGATTTTAGAGACACAAATTACGCAGGTTATGTAAAGCATACTACACACCATCAGCGAGCCGCCGTCTTATGTCGGCAACTTTTTGTTGGCGAGCTAGTAGGCAGCTTCAATTATTGCAAGTCTTAAAACTTTGTTGGCGACATGTCAGCGGCTCGAAATTACATGAGGAACACTTTTATGTCGTTTTTGAGTATCGCCGGGCAACTGAGCGCATGCGCCGCCGACTTACGGCCAGCATGTCGGCGTGCAACAAGTGCGAGCGCTTGTTGTCGACATTAGGGCGTGGATTCCGGAATTCCGAGATTTCGTAACTCCGGAACTTCGAATGATATTTTACGATATTACAATTCCGGAACTGAAGTAAATATCGCAATCCGATACTAATATAATTTGTAAGATAAGTTACCACAATAATCAGAATCAAAAACGATATTTTGATCTTGCTGGTTTCGTAAAAGTTGAGAAAGCCATGTACGATAATGGTGCAGAACGTGGTATTTATTTGACACCGGCATACAATTATATTTTAGGTGTTCTTTCTACAAGTGTTGAGAGCGAAAGAGTATTTACGTGTGCCCGGACAAAAGTTAGATGCTCGATACTCTTGAACACATTATCAAGAGCAATATTTTTTGTAAAAGTGATTCTAGTCTTATTTACTTTATATTTCTTTTTAATATAAGTTAATTTAATTGATCTCAATTTCCAAAAAATACGACAGTGTAAGTTTAGAGTTTTTTTAATTTAAGTTTAAGTTTTGTTCTTTAAACCTATTTACATGAAGTCAGAAGAGGAGAACTTGTTAATTTTGTTCATTGTGAGTTGTTGAATCTTATATTCATCATAGTTTTATTAGATAGTTATTTAATAAGCTACATTGCAATTACAAATAGCACACGTTAATTTTGCTATAATGTATATTATTGAAAAGTTGATTATTTATTGTTATATTTACTAAGAAAAACCTAATAGAAGGTTGTTTAATTAATCTCAGTCAAGAGTTTTTTCGAATTATTTGTTTTAATAATAAAGATTTGTTTTAAGAAAACAATTTAATGCCTATTTATTGTTTATAAAGTGCGTGGTGGCCTGTTGGTAAACGGACTAGACGCGACTGCCCACATGTTCACGGTGGTCGCGGGTTCGAATCCCAGGGCACACCTCTGACTTTTCGGAGTCATGTGTGTATTGATAGTCAATCACCACGCACTAAAACGGTGAAGGAAAACATCGTGAGGAAACCTGCATACCATAGCATTTATAAGAATTTCTATGGTATGTAAGTCCGCCAACCCGCACTAGGCCAGCGTGGTGGACTATATGGCCTAACCACTCTCAATCGTATCCTCGATTGTAGAGTAGGCCCGTGCCCTGCAGTGGGACGTATATGGGCTGATACATACATATAGTTTAATCTTATTCCTATACTTTTTTAAAAATTCCGGAACCGGTTCCGGAATTCCGGAATCGAACCAGTAGTATCGTAACTCAGTTCTGGAATCGAAAATCATCCGGTATTACATGCCCTAGTCGACTTGTCTTGATGGCGGAATCGCTGGAGGAGTTGCAACAGATGCTAGACGGTCTGGATTCAGGCCCACAGCGAATAGTTCTTAAAATTAACTTCGACAAAACCAAAGTAATGATCCACCACCACCTCGATCCAAGACCTGTCGCTTTATGTGGTAGCTCGAAGTTGTTCCTGAATATACTTAACTGGGGAAGGCCCTTTAACTAGGTAGAAACAATTTTGAGGAAAGAGGCTACGAGTCTTCTCGTCACCTAACACCTTTTTCCCTAAAAGATTGAAAACGATAGTTTTCAACCAGGGCGACCTACGGTGCTGAGACTTGGCCACTCACTGTACGACTGGTTCACTAGGAGTGAGGCGTATTTATCGTAACAGTTCAAAAGAACAGGTAGAAGGCAAATAACAGATAACAGTTGTTCTCACGGTTAACATAATATATCTGTTCCACAGACCTAATCTGTTCTTTAAAATATAACAGTTGTTATTAACGAACTGTTCTCATCACCCGTCTCTTTTTAATGTACACACGAATATCACTTGTTAAAACGAGACACACCTAGTATTTATGCGAAAAAAGCAGTTGGCAGTCATGTACGTAGAAATCGTCTTTGAAAAATGCTGCTTGAATTAGGTCGTGTTACCTGTTATAACGTTGACGTACATATTACGTAGTTGGTCTCCCTCATACCATCTGAATAGGCCTTTGCTAGAACGAGAAGCACCTTTCCTTACGATGCTTTCCATCACCGTCATAGTGCGTGGTGATTGACTATCAATACACACTTGACTCCGAAAAGTCAGAGGCGTGGCTTGGGATTCAAACCCCCGAGCACCATGAACATGTTGGCGGCTGCGTCTGGACAATTTACCACCAGGCATCGTAAAAATAATCATAAAAACGAAACTACAGAGTTATTTTTTTTTTTTATATTTACGAAGGGCCCCATTTAATGAATTTTGCCACGGCCCCCCGATGGGGTAGTTACGCCACTGATTTCTTTAAAAAGATTGTCCTCCATATTTATCTTTCAATCGTATATTCCAGGATGATTGACCTGTGCCATTCAATTCCAACATTTTGTTCCTATGTCAACATACTACCGATTCATTGCTGCGTGTGAATGGGATGAACCAACAAAAAACATTTTCGAGCAGCAGCATTATGTATAAATTGTACGATACATTATGTTTTCATGCGATGGCCAAGTCGATCCATTTATTTAAAACGTAAAGAATTTTTAATATTGATATGGTAATAACTAACGTAATAACTTTATATAGAAGGTCCCTTAAGGACTAAATAAATTAATCGACTTGGTATTACGTGCATCTCACAACTTTTTGCGGTAGAAAACCTGAGCTGCGAGACTTGGATTTTTTTTACAGGATGTTTTTGATGGGATCCGGATTAGAGGACCAGTATAGTCCATACTAATGAATTATACAGGAATTTGACAGATGACACATTGGCATTCAAATTTTCAAATCATAGGTATACTTCACACTGCCAAACCACTTGATATGGTGGTATGGTGTGATGTGTATGATGATAGAAACCATCGAGAAGAGTTTAGTTCTTAGTCCACTGCACTACCCCAGTGCGTGTCACTAGACTTCACATATGTTTAAATAGGTACGCACGATTCATCGTGATAATTTCACTGTTAAAGTAGGTCTTATTAAATACGAATTCACATATCGATTCGAAAAGTATGACTGGGGCTAGAACGCACGACACTCAATTTGCCAACATTTAGTCCAGCATGCAGCCAACAAAGCTATTGCTTAATCAATCGTATAGCCAAGTGTATTAGTATACAGTTAGTTACGTCTCAAATAATTCGCAGTTTACGAACAATTTTCGACACATTACCCCACACACCGGTCTTAGTTGTTAGTTTGAATATTTTGTCTTCTTCGCTCAGACTGAATTGAAAAGTCGTTCAAAAGGGACAGAACATTCGATAACTAAAATAGATTTTACAACTGTTTATGAATAAGGTCGTATATTAAATATATTATGTCGTAAGCATATCCAATACTGAATACATAAAAATACTGAAATATGTTCGGATTGTGAGATAACAAGGTGTGTCGTAACTCGTAAACTACCTTATGTCACATAAAAAATAATGACTGGCATTTGGAATGTTTTGTTCATAGAAATGATATTTAGTTAATACATGCAATGCGATAAATTGCAAATGAATATTAATTACTAAAAAAACATTAGTCATACGCAGTCCAGACCCCACAGACATATAACATGTGGGTCATCATGGGTAACAGAAAACTATGGAAGACTTTTTGTTTCACGAAACCCGACCCGATAAAATATTACAGGAATACACAAAAGTTCATACCGCGGGGTCGAACCTTCGGCCTCTCATTTCACATGTCCGTTCTTTATAACTGGCCACGGAGTCTATCAATATATAAAATTGATTTAAAGTTTAAACAATGGTATGACTACCGGCTGCATCTGATACCAGTAACTTTCCGTAGCCATTTATATTAATTGAAACAATTATTTAAAATGTAATTATGTGTTTTTTGAATTATTACATTCTTACTTTATATTTTTCCCGCTAAAGAATGCTAAGCACGTGAATAAGGTGCATAAAAAGGTTATAATCAATAGTTGTGAAATAAATAAGATACATTCAACTATGGGCTAGTCCCTTCATGAGGTAATTTACTACTTAATAATTGGAATGTAGAGTCCCTGCTCCAAGATCCGGAATTCGAAAATCTATTTAAGCAAACCAAGACAAACGAATTAACATACAGCCGGGCAGAAATAAAGAAGGTTTAATCAAGTGCTTTGTAAGCAATGAACAAAACGTAGAGGCACCCATCGTATATAACAAGGGGAGCCGTAAGATAAAGGAGCACTGGCGAGGCTATAGGAAGCCGGTACGCCGCGTGCACTATCCAATTTGCCGCTATTACGATTTATTGCTGCTCCAAGTAGGCGCCTCTGACCTAGACCATGTGTCACGACAGGTGTAAGGTGAACAATCCTCTGATCGCCAAATATTGTTAACATCTACTAGTAGAAGACCCTGCGGTTTTTTATTCGCTTCCACGATCGAGCAATTCAAGTTGCGCAAAGGCTTCGTATAATTCATACATTAATAAAAAACACATATTGCGCAGAATCTACTCATGCGCGGAAAATACATGGCAATATAAATCGAATAACTTAGAATTTAGCAACAACTAAATAAAAAAAGCCTCGTGCATAAATAGTGAATAGGAGTAAAGTACAGTTTTCATGGAGTGTTGAAGAGTAGAATGGAGTAATGAAATAATTACGTCCGGGCAGAGCAGGGCCGGTTCTCTAGTATATTATGTGTAATTCACACGCCATGCATTTTATAGTGAAATATAGCGACGATATTTCACGCGTACACAGACTGGTTAGAATTAATCCTGTCTGTAAACTTGAATGGGCCATTGTTTTGAAAATCATTGTTTTGTAGCAGAACGGCTCTATCACAGGAACACATCTTTTATCAATTGTGTTATATTAATGGTTACACAAATGATATTATCAGTAAGGTCAACAACGTCCAATATTATAATTTTCAGGATTTGTTTCAATGCAAACGCGGCGAATGATAGGGAAATTCGCCTAACCAGGATTATACTAAACATCTAAACTGTTATTTCAATTGTGTTGGCAAGATAAGTATAAACTGACAGCTCATATACTCTAAAATTGTTGCGGATAGAGTTGCTACCAATATAGCTAAATAACACATAGCACGACCCCCCGCACTTAAACCATCAGCCTTGCATTGAGTATTTTTTTTGGAAAATATTCGACATGAACCTGTGGGTATTCTCTGGAGGTGGGTTTTCTATTGCTTTATAACTGAAAAAGTATAGCAAACCAAGGCATTTCTATAGAATGTGCCCTTCCAGGTTTAGGGACTCTTTTTTGCTTTACTTTTATTTAAAAGAGTGATCAAACGAAGTAAATGGAAGACATCTACACATACGCCAATACATCCGATCCTGGTACCGCATTTAGCAGTCACAAGGAAGAAGTACTGGGCGGTTTCGCGACTCAGGATTTAAATGTGTGCTATAATGCAATAGTCCGCTGTATGCAACTCTGTTTATAAAAAATAAATAACTACTTAAATAATGGACGTGACAGTCACTCAGGGGTTTACCCCAGTACGCCAGGTACAAGGGCACCTACATGCCCACAGATGTCGAATTTGTAAAAAAATATTTCCGCTGCGTAATTATTATTTTTTATTGCGATCAGTGGCGAGACGAGAATACTATTCGCCTGATGACCAAGAGATGTGACCACTCAAGAACACTAGCAAAACCAAACGCCATGAATTACGCAGCAATGCCTTAGCACTCCACTGCGCTCGCCATCTTGGGATAAATGTATGATGTTAAGTCTCATTATATCCATTAATTACAGCATGTTTAATTACCTTACTTAAGTGGCGTGGGTGGGCCTAACAGCCGTTCTCTATAATCTCTGTATCAGCCCATATACGTCCCACTGCAGGCACGGGCCTACTCTACAATCGACAGTACGATTGAGAGGGGTAGGCCATACAGTCCACCACGCTGGCCTAGTGCGGGTTGGCGGACTTACATACCATACAATTTTTTATAAATCGCTATGATATGCAGGTTTCCTCACGATGTTTTCCTTCACCGTTTTAGTGCGTGGTGATTGACTATCAATACACACATGACTCCGAAAAGTCAGAGGTGTGCACCTGGGATTCGAACCCGCGACCACCGTGACCGATGTTAGCAGTCGCGTCTAGTCCGTTTACCAGTGGCGTGCCTAGGGTTGTGACTAGGGCAAGCCCAATATTTTTTTAGTAACAATATGTATTGGTTCAAGAGCAAAATGGTATTAAGAAAGAAGAACGAGTTCATCATGCGATAGGGGGTGAGCCTATGCGATGTAATTAACTAAAAACTCAACTTTGGCGCCATCGAGGCAGTCCTAGACTACCACACGATCTATATAAGATTAGGATAAAATAATAACTATCTTATCACCGTTATGAAAAAATCGATAACACAAGTTGTTTTGAAAAATCTAATAGATGGCGCGATTTCCGCGCCATCTATTCAATATTGCCAATAAACTGAAGGGCCCATCATTCGTTTTAAATAGATGAATAAATCAAATGTGTAAGTTAAATTACTTTTGGGCATGCATACGTAACTTTATATTATAATTATTTTGTAAATTAATAAACGGCACTACAATAGCACAAGTACGGCGTCGTGTTTACCTTCGCGGCCACAATTATTGTAATATATTCATGTTATGTTTTTGTGTATGCATGTGATTTTTTGATTCATCATGAGCTCTGAAAGGAAGCTAAGGAATATCTGAAAAACCACCACGATTACTGTCTACGCGAGCATAATGTTTTGAAATCTCATCACAATTATGTATATGACGCTTATAGAGGTTTCTATACGCTGTTTACCGGAATTATGACAATATATTAATGCATTCACATGTTTTTGTCAATTACTATAAAAGTTTCAGTTAAATTATTTAAATCACTATAGCCGGAACAATTCCAAAAATTTAAGTACATCGTTGGAAAAAAAATATACAACACCGACAGTATAACTTATTAGTATGAGAACATCCAGCAATCTATGTAGTTATGTGCACTGATCTATAAAATTGAAATACACAACACATCAGGCGTAGGTTTTCGACCAGATACGAGTAGTTGTTTGTCTACCAAATGTAATGAATTTACCTTTTCCTCGCCGATCAACACTTGCACACACTTCAAACCATCACAAGGCACATTTTCACCCATTATTATACATAATAAACGTAAAATACTATAATGGAAAAAAATCTAAAAGTATATGTTCAGTGTTACTGGTTAATCGTTGATCGTCCGCTCGAAAGACATAATAATAAGCGTGAAGCTAGCCACAGGTCCTAAATTATGGACAATTCCAATTAAGTATTCTAGTTCTAATATATTAATAAAAATATTTAAAACATCATAATACGGTTCCAAAAATATATTTATTTTATATATTATCCAATATAACTTGTAGCAAAACATAAATATTTTTCGATAAATTTGGATCTTATATGACATGTCAAGTGCACAACTTCACTCCGCGAAGCCGGCATTTTGCTTGGTACAATTGCATAAAAAAAATAGCTATATGTATAGGTACGTAGTGTCATGGTAATAGCATTTCACCTTAGAGTAATTACCTCTAGAGAGAGCCGAAATGTACTGTACATCGCAAAATGAGACACACCGATACGAATTTCTTATGCGGAATGAGATGCAAAATAATGTTCTATTTCATGTGACGTGCCGCGTTTAGTTGTTGGGCGCAAAAAGATTTCGCCAGACAAAGCGACGTCGTTCAAGCAATAAAGCAACCTACTGTCATAGAAATAGGGTCTATTTTAAATCAAGGCCACAATATGGCGCTTATTTCTTGTGTTGCTAGATATAGCTATTGATGTCTCATGTGCGGTTACAGCGTGAATCTCTCTAGAGGTAATTACTCTAAGCATTTCACCCAGAGGTGCGACTGAGAGGGCAGTATACGCCAGAAGCCAGGTAAAGCACACGAGAGAGAAAAAGATAGATAATACTTTGGTGTGTTCCATCTTTTTAAGATATTGCGTCACGCGTTGATTTGAATGAAATAATTTTATATTAGTTTTAGACCGCAGCGCTCGCTTAGGCGAGTTGCCGGGCGGGGCGCGGGTGCTCCGTCGCAGGCGCGGGGCTCCATTATAGCGCGGTAAATTTAAAAATGATAGACGTTTGCATTAAACGAATATATTTTATTTAAAGTACTGATTTGTCTTTAGGATTGAGTATATGCGTATTAAGTAAGGCAAGCCGGGCTTTTGGGCTTGTATGGAAGTACCGCCACTGCCGTTTACCAACAGGCCACCACGCACTTTTTTATAATCTATCTATCACAGATCACTCCCAATAGATACCTAATGCAAGGCAGCGGTTGCGCCCAACACATATAAGCTATCAGATAGATATAAACCGATGCCAAATGTCGCGTCATCAGTGTCGTCCAAGTAGTGGACCCGCCCATGTCGTCGCACGTTAGCGAAAATTACATTTTGGGAACATAATATTACAGTTAAAAATGATTTGTTAAATAAAATGGTGTGCAAAATACTCAAAAAAATAAAGAATCTAAAAAAAACGCAATAAGTTTCCATCGATAACTAATATTATTTAAATTAATTTGGTCCCGAGCGAGCTCATTTTATACTGGTTAATGTATCAATGTCAAACAGGTCGAGTTCGGATGGTAAATCAGCCGTCTCTTTTTCGCATAGCAATAACCGTAATAAGCCATCTTTTTTTGGCGAAATCACGCGTTCTTCTAGTGTTTGACGCATGTTTATAATATCATTCCCAGAAATATCGATATTGTAAAACAATAATGTAAATTAATTTATTAAATGACAATGTCACAAAATATATATTGATTTAAATAAAAATTGCAAATTACCATAATTACGTTATTTTATATAATTTGAAATAGTTGAATTGTTAACAAGGTACTTTTACAATATTTTTTATTTATTTTCAAATCGTTTTCAATATAGTGGGAGGGTATTTACCATAAGTTTTAGTATACTAAGTTTATTGAGAATCAGTAGCACAAGCTATTGCACTATTTTAACATACGTTGTATATATCGTCTCAAAAACATTCATAGTTCGTCAAGTGGGTTTCATCGTCACTTGTCGATATTACATTTACTACAGCCGCCGTCAGAATTTAAGAAACGGAATAAGTTATTGTAGCACTTTAGGGCGTGAGGTTTAGTTATTTACTATTTCATATTTTATCTCATCTTTTATATCAACACTTAATTTGGGTATTTCGCCATTATGGTATACAAAAATACACGGTGAATAATAAAACCGTTACATACTAAAGTATAAATCTTAATCCTATTTATTCGTAGTTAGCGGTTGCCGGTTGGTATAATTTATCAGATCAGGCCGGTGAAAAAATATTATCAACATTTAACAAGTTGGTAATTAAGTTATAGAAGCGATCATAACACATGAACTTACTGGCAAATCGAACTATCGATACATTTTTTTATTTATCGACTTATGCCTCATCTCTCCAGTGAACGTCCACGTGACCGCGCTGCAACCCGCCCACCCCCCGCGCAAGTTCCCTTCGTTGGCGTTTTCCGGGTTCAAAACAAAACTATCGTAATGCGGTATCTATTGGAAGTCGATCTGTGCTATCCATCTTTAAACTAGAGATTTCATAATGGTATCTATTTTAACCTCTTGTTAAAGATAGATAGGATATAGAGAACGGCCGTTAGTCGCGTTTAGTCCGTTTACCAACAGGTAACGAACTACGAACATGTTCACGGTGGTCGCGGTTCGAATCCCAGGGCACACCTCTGACTTTTCGGAGTCATGTGTGTATTGATAGTCAATCACCATGCACTTAAAACGGTTGAAGGAAAACATCGTAAGGAAACCTGCATACCATAGCGATTTATAAAAATTCTATGGTATGTAAGTCCGCCAACCCACACTACGCCAGCGTGGTGACTATATGGCCTAACCACTCTCAATCGTACTCTCGATTGCAGAGGAGGCTCGTGCCTGCAGTGGGACGTATATGGGCTGATGCATACAGACAGAACCAAATCATAAATGACCTGCAGTTTAAAATAGCAGATGGTGGTCAGGGATGCTCCTATCTAGTGGTCATGGCCTGTCCTAGTATAGGTACTACTTGTACGCGACCTCAGCTCCCCGACTACTGCAGTCAACCCTATTTCCCTTCCGTGACAGCAGTATCCACTCCCTCAGGCCATACTCTCCTTTCCTATAACATCCTCTACCTACAAATCCTATTTCCTTTCCCCGGTTGATGACGGGCAGCAGCGTCATTAACGCCAGTCCCCTACTGCGCTCGGCCATCCCGCCTGCCAAGCGTGGCGAATAACGGCAAATACCCCCACAATGGCGACACAAATAAAGACCAGGCGCCCAATCCCCGGCAGCCCCACTATTCCTGGCTATGGTAGCAGTCATGGTTACGGTGGGGCAGGGGGTGCTAAGAATCCCCGGGTTGGCCCCGGCCAGTGGCGTAACAATAGGGTGGCAGAGTGCGCAAAATGCCACGGGCCCCCGGCCTTAGGGGCCCCCGGCCCGGCAAGACCCTAGTCCAACGGGCTCTCAGGCCCGATAGGGCCCCGGCTCGATAGGGCCTCGGGCTCAAGCCGACAGTATGTAAGCAGAGAATAATGTAACACTAGAAATGAACGAATGGCGAAACTAAAATTATATAATAGCAAATCGCGGCGATAGTGAATATTCAGACACAATCACAATCAAGTATGAATAAAAATGAAATTAAACCATGTTATCTAATAGGAGTAGAAAAACATTAAATCTCCATATGTTACAGATAGGGGTACCTAATAAAAAAAAATAAGACGATGTGAAACGATTTGTGATTAAGAAAGGTCACTGTAATCCCAATGGACCCTTCTTATGAGACAGTGACAATAAATAATAAAACAATAACAAACGTAGAGAACGTTTTGCTGACAATATAGTCTTGAGGGCGAATCGCTGGAGGAGCTGCAACAGATGCTGCATGGCCTGGTTTCAGCTTCGCAAGGAATATATCATAGAATTACTTCGACAAGACCAAGTAATGATCAACCACCACTTTGATCCAAGACCTGCTGTATATGGTATGTTGCTGTATGAGATATGCTCTATCATACCGTTGGAGTAAACGTGATTTTGAGCGGAGACCGTGTCTTGGTTGATGTAGTGTAGGACATTCTACGGCTAGGTGGAGTGTCGATTTGCAAAATGTATCTGCCCGATGCTGAATGCGACAAGCTGACGACACGGTGAAATGGCGCAATTTAGAGGAGGCCTATTTCCAGCATTGGGCAAGAAAAAGATGAAGACGAATAAACAAAAAGTTTGAGTATTGTTGAGTTACAGCAAATGTGGTCTTGATTTAGAGGAATTGTTACTTAATTTCAATGGCCAGATGAATACTTAACTCCGAAAATACAAAATGAGATAATGTTATTTGGGCCTAAATTTACTCCATTATATTTGATACAACTCAAGATTAGTTTTTCGGTACCGTGTCCTAAAAAGAAATTAAAATGGAATTCCAAAAGCAATCTTTAATCTATTTAATAATACTAATTTAAATGATTAGGGAATCCTTTAGTTTAGCTTAGCTGATTCTTCAGCACGCATCGGTCTCTGGATGAATTTGGATAAAACCAAAGTAATGTTTAATAAACGTATTGATCCGGAAACTATTGTTGTGAACGGAGCTCTTTTTGAAGTTGTTTCAGAATATATCTACCATCGAGCAGAAATGGAAATAAGGTAGAAACAACTTTGAGAGTGAAGCTCGAAGAAGAATCCAGCTGGGCTAGGCGGATTTGGGAAACTTCGTTGGGTCTTCTCGTCGCCAATACCGCAAAGCTTTGAAAGTCCTCAATGAATGCCTCCTACCCACAATGACATACTGTGCCGAGACTTGAACACTGACGGTGGGACTGGTTCACCAATTCAACGTTGCTCAACGAGCTATGGAGCGGGCTATGCTCGGCGTTTCCATGAAGGATAGAATCAGAAATAAGGTTATCCTACAGAGAACCAAGGTGATTGACATAGCTCAAGCGATCAGCAAGTTGAAGTGGCAGTGAGCTGGGCACATTTGTCGGAGAATCGACAACCCTTGGGGTAGCCGTGTTCTCGAGTGGAGACCACGCCTCGGCAAGCGTAGTGTAGGACGCCCTCCAACCAGGTGGAATGACGATATCCGAAAGATGGCTGGTAGCGGTTGGAGACGATGGGCTGAATATCGAGCCCAGTGTCGTGCCATTGGGTCTATGTCCAGCAGTGGTCGCGAATAGGCTGATAATGATGATGAGAGAATCCTTTCCAGATTTCATGAACTGAAAAATATGAAGTATGAAGCCATGCCATTAAAAAGATTCTTTACTGTACTGTATCAGCTCATAATTATAAGTCCCACTGCAGGGCACGGACCCTATAGTCTACCACGCTGACCTAGTGCGCGCTGGCGGACTTAACGTACCACAGAAATTCTTTACAAATTGCTATGGTATGCAGGTTTCCTTCGATATTTCCTTCACCGTAGTTCGTGGTGATCGACTAGCTATCAATACAAGCATGATTCCGAAAGGTCAGAGGTGTGCCCTGGATTCGATCCCGAAACGACCTTGAACATGTTAGCGGCCACTTCTGGTCCGAATACAAAGAGGCCAGCTTAAAAAGTTCATAAAACAAAATTAGAATGTTAAGTTCTTTTTTACATTTACGAAGGGCCCCATATGATAAAGTTTGCCACGGGCCCCCGATGAGGTAGTTACGCCACTGGCCCCGGCTACCAACCCCGACGACGACTGGCCCTGGTAACACACAAAATACGCACATTGAGGACAGATGAGAAGATTGTCGAACCGGAAAAAGAATTGTGCAGGTTACACTGGGACATTCTGGGATTATCGGAGGTCCGAAGAATCGGGGAGGATACGATAACCCTGAAGTCTGGTAACCTGCTCTTCTACCGGGAGGACGACCAACAGTCTCGAGGAGGTGTCGGATTTCTCGTCCACAGGTCTCTCATCAACAACATCGTATCCATCGAAAGTGTGTCGAGCAGGGTAGTATACCTTATACTCAGAATATCAAAAAGATATTCATTGAAGGTCATACAGGTATACGCGCCGACCTCGACACACCCAGATGAAGAAGTAGAGGAGATGTATGAGGACATAAGTCGGGCCATACATACTTCCAAAACCTACTTCAATGTTGTTATGGGGGACTTCAACGCAAAGTTGGGCAAGAGAAGCGATGCCGAGTTGAAAATGGGGCAATTTGGACATGGGCAACGGAACCCCAGGGGTCAGAGGCTGGCCGACTTTCTGGAGAAAGAGGGACTCTTTGCGATGAACTCTTTTTTCCAGAAGCCGCCTCACAGGAAATGGACCTGGCTGAGTCCTGACGGTTCTACGAGAAACGAGATAGATTTCATCTTGACGACGAATAGACGGATATTCAGAGATGTCTCTGTGATCAACAGTGTGAAAACCGGCAGTGACCACCGAATGGTTAGGGGCACACTGAATATCAATTTCCAATCGGAAAGGCGTCGCTTGATGACATCTACGCTCCGACCTACTCGCGCCCATATCCAAACCCCGTGAGTTTTCAACTCGAGCTTACAAATCGCTTTGATTGTCTAGAAAAAAACCTTGCAGTGGACGAGCTAAACAGCGGTTTTGTAGAGGCTGTCCGTCGGATCTAAGTATTTTAGACCTCGCCGTAGAGATAGACCACAAAAACTCTCGATCCACACTCTTGACCTCATGGCCGAACGTCGATCTTTAACGCTGCAGTCTTCCGATGACGCCGAAGCATATCGGCGGCTCAATAGACAGATCTAGAAGTCCTTGCGACACGATGTCCGTGCTCACAATACTGTGAGCATTAAGGAGACAATTGAGCGGAACGGAGGCTCCAAAGTGTTTGCAAGAGACTTGTCTATTGGGCAAAGCCAGCTGTCTAGGCTGAAGACGGACGACGGCCGCGACGAGGGCAGAGGTATTAAGGGAGATCGAGAGGTTCTACGGACAGCTTTACACCTCGGTTGCCCAACCTGCTGTTAGCTCGGCCGAAGACCCGAGAGCCGAGTTGATCCGACGCTTTAGCGATGATATCCCGGACATCAGCCTGTGTGAGATTGAGATGGCCCTGAAGCAACTTAAAAACAACAAGGCGCCGGGCGAGGACGGAATCACTTCAGAGCTTCTGAAAGCGGGCGGAACGCCAATACTGAAGGTCCTTCAGAGGCTCTTCAATTCTGTTCTTCTCGAGGGCTCAACGCCGGAGGCATGGAGCAGGAGCGTGGTGGTCTTGTTCTTCAAAAAAGGTGATAACACTTTGCTGAAGAACTAAGAAAGCCTTTGATTCGATCGAGACTTGAGCTGTGCTAGTCTCTCCAGCGCTGCCATATCGACTATCGGTACATCGAAGTGTTGAAGTGTATATACAACAACGCCACCATGTCGGTCCGAGTACAAGATCAGAGTACGAAGGCTATTCCACTACAGAGAGGCGTGAGACAGGGAGATGTCACATCTCCGAAACTGTTCACTGCCGCGCTGGAAAATGCCTTCAAGCTCTTGCAGTGGAAAGGATTCGGCATCAACATGAACGGCGAGTATATCACTCACCTTCGGTTTGCCGACGATATTGTAGTCTTGGCAGAATCGCTGGAAGACCTTAGCACTATGCTCGAAGACCTCAATCGAGTCTAACAACAGGTGGGTCTTAAAATGAACATGGACAAAACGAAGATCATGTCGAATGTCCATGTTGTGCCCACCACCACCCATCGGTGATGGAGGCTCGACTCTTGAAGTTGTTGACGAATATGTCTATTTAGGACAAGTGGTCCGGTTAGGCAGGTCCAACTTCGAGAGAGAGGTCAATCATCGAATCCAACTCGGTTGGGCAACGTTCGGGAAACTACGCGACGTCTTCTCGTCCAAAATACCTCAGTGCCTTAAATCGAAAGTCTTCGATAGTTGTGTGTTGCCAGTGATGACTTACGGCACCGAGACGTGGCCTCTCACTACGGGCCTTATTAGGAAGCTCAAAGTCACTCAACGAGCTATTGAGACGGCTATGCTCGGGGTTTCCCTACGAGATCGAATCAGAAATGAGGAGATCCGTAGGAGAACTAAAATAACCGACATAGCCCACCGGATTAGCAAGTTGAAGTGGCAATGGGCAGGGCACATAGCGCGGAGAACTGATGACCGATGGGGTCGGAAAGTGCTCGAATGGAGGCCACGTAGCGGAAAGCGCAGCGTAGGACGTCCACCCACAAGATGGTCCGACGACCTGGTAAATAAAGGTCGCGGGACGTCGCTGGATGCAGGCTGCCTCCAACAGGTCTCTGTGGAAATCATTGGGGGAGGCCTATGTTCAGCAGTGGACTTCCTTTGGCTGATGGATGGATGGGATGATGACTCTCAATCGTACTTTCGATTGTAGAGGAGGCCCGTTTCCTGCAGTGGGACGCATATGGGCTGATACAGAAATACTTTACGACGAAAATGTTAACAATTACAACTTTTGAAATAAAAATATTATTTACGGATTTTATAGCGGATTTGGTTTAACTTTTACATTTCTTCTCCCCGACGCACCATTTCAATTATTTTACAGCTTTCGTGGTCACGGGGAGGACGGAAATTACAACTTTTGTACAATAAATTTTAATCGAATCAGTTGAATCACTCTATGTATTAAAAAACCCGCATCACAGACAGAGAAAGCGACTTTGTTTGGAATGGAAAAAAGAGTGAGGAAAACTGCATTATGTGGAGTTCTACAACAATTTATACAGTTAAGACCACCAGTCTGCAATAAGCCAGCATTGTGGATCTAAGGACTAAGTCCTCTTAATTGAATTCTAGATGTAAAGAAATTATATGTTTAGCCATGGGTGCATATAGGCTGATATAAATAAAACAGATCTCACGACAGGATAAAACCATGGTAGTCTAAATAATCTAGAACAAACTGGATGAACCTAGGTCAAGATTGGTCTCAGAGATACCCTTTTCAAGCGACCTATTACATGGACATCAATCATATAATTGTTTTCATGTAATGGGAATTCTTACTGAGTGGATGTCAGGTACCAGTTTTATCTTGTATTAGCTGTGCCCGCGACTTCGTCCGCGTGGAATTTAACAAAAAAGTTAATTAGTTTATTTAGTTTCTTTTTTTTGGTTTTTCCATTTTTATTTTAATTATCAACTTTGTAACGAAACCATAACGCGATCTAATTCTACGGTGGCGCCATCTCTTAGTGAGCGGCGGTAAACTCCTGTTACACATTTACTTTATTGAAAAATTTCTTTATATACAATATTTTGTAAATGTGATATTGACTCGTTGGTGGGAGAACTGGTGGGAGGCGCCTGACGTGACGGCCCAGTGGTGGCATGCGCGAGCTGCGCGCGGGCATTGCAACATTACTTTATTTTTCTAATATAAAAGAATTTTTCTAAAATAAATGTAGCCTAAGTTATTCCTTGTTATATCAGCTACCTGACAAAAAAAGTCCTGTCAAAATCGGTCCAGTCATTTCAGAGATTAGCCGGAACAAACAGACAGACAGACAAAAAAATTTAAATATCATTTTCGGCACAGGTATCGTGTGTATAACGATATGCAGTTGAACTTTTTTTTTATTTTCACTTTTCAAACAGACACTTCAATTTTATTTATATGTATAGATTATAGTAAAGTTTGCAACCTATGAAGCGGGAGACCTGAGAGAGCAATATCTATTGTTTCATTCTATGAACATCAAATACACTAGTAACATTAACATTAAGGCAGTAACATTAAGGCTTTGCCGGCCACTTAACTTGGGTGTAAAGAGGGAACGAAAATAAAGTACTATATATAACGTGACCATTTATTTTTTCTGCCAGAGCGGGACTTCAGTGGAATTAGATAATAATAATAATAAAGTTTTTAGTGATTTTCAAGTTATTATCATAGAAGATTGAATAACATAAAATTGTAATCAAAATCGTATTTTCGTATTTGTCGGCTGAACAAATTATTTCAAACCATCAGGTTTAGTTTTTAGATGTATGAAACTCAGTACCTGATTTATTTATATGTATTTATTTACGTAATCAAAATAACTTTCATTACTGCGAACACTCGCCTGTGTTTTTTCACTTGTCCATATTTTGGTAATGTGAGAAAAATCTCTTTCGATTGGTGCGTTACTTTCAGGCAGATACTTAACTTTTTTTTTTATTGCAGTGAATGGCGAGACGAGCAAGCCGTTCGCCTGATGGTAAGCGATACGACCGCTCATAAACAGTAGCAACATTCCACTGCGCTCGCCATCCTGAGACATAAGATGTTAAGTCTCAATATGTCCAATAGTTGCTCTGGCTACAATGTCCTTCAATCCGAAACACAACAGTGCATTTAAGCAGTGTTGTTTATTACTAAGTTTCGATATTAATTGTAGTCATTTGCTTTTACTAGTGTGTTTGTTTATTTTTTTAAATGTTATTTGATTACGAGGTTTGTGTTAAAAATGTATGTTTATCAAATGAATGAATGAGGTGGCCGAAATCTTGCGTTTATTTACATCGGGATAGGTATAGTAATCTCAACTAACCGGAACCTTGAATATGTGAAAATTGAAAGCTGACTAGGTGAGTTTTTTTTATTTTACTTATTAGAATTTCTTCCGCCGCGACGATCGATCACTGTTTTGTCTGCGTTGCCGTAGAAGATGGACATGAATAGTAGTACATCTAAGACTTGTTATGTTGGCATGGTTTCCGACTTAGAGATCCGTCGCGTGGCTGTGGCTATGCTAAAAAACTATAAAAGAAAAAGTTTTTGTGACCGAGTATTCCGCCGCATACTCAGTGTCATAATCCTGTGCACGTCGCTGATATAGCTTATTAAAAATTCTAAAGGGCAGAATTCATTGTTGAATGTTTATTTAATACTACATTAAATTAGATATATTTTTTGAATGACATCTGTGGAGATGCATATTATTGCACACATTGATCACCCTATTTAATGCATATGTACGTAGTGTATTAGAATTTGGAAGTGTAGTTTGGAACCCTCAATATTCTACTCACATCGACAGAATTGAATGAATTCAGATGAAGTTTTTAAAATCGCTATACTATAGGTCAGGCAACTCATTTACTGACTATAAAAGCAGTGCGGCTAGACATCATATCACTGGATCTTTGCAAGCTAGGCGAAACTATCTTGATTCTATTTTTCTTTTCAAACTCATACACAATCATATAGACTCGGAATCCTTACTTAAAAACATTAGCTTTAAAGTTCTACGTATAACCTCTCGTAACCATCATACATTTTATATACCTTTCTGTCACACCAACTATGCTAAAAATTCTTTCTTCAGGCGTTCGTGCAAATTGTATGATCAATTTCTTAATAGTGTTGACATATTTAATTGTACCTTGTTAACCCATTCAATGCGGCAACAAATTTTGCTCCCGCTGCCCAGATGCGGCATACTTTTTAACGTGAACGCCGATCGGCGTGAGCCGCCCCTGACGGATCAAAAATAAACGCCAATTGGCGTTTTCAGCATTTCGTTATGAATTTCATTTTATTCGTTTCGAATTCATGCGATTTCCCCAGTAGTACGCTATAGTTATTGCAATAAGGGCTGTTTTTAACAAGTAGCAGAATTAATTTAATTATTTTAGCCCGTTTTATATGAGATTCGTGGAGATTTGTTGATAGAAATTTGAGAAAAGGAATATCTGCAGTTTTTTTTTATAGATTATGGTTTTAATAGTGAGTAATATATCTTTATTTGATAAGTATTTCTATTGTGTTCTCCCGTGTCACAAACATCCTTTTTTAAAGCATAAAAAAGATATTATTGATAACTTCGAATATTATCAGGGGTTGCAAACATTTTTTTTAAATTACATAATAATTAAATCTCAATACATAGTGCATAGGTACTTATTATTATTAAAATTATCAAATTAATAATATTATAAGAATAATTTAATAACATTTTTTACACCCTTCGAATTATTGTTGATTGTGGTTTTTCTCAATCTCATTTAAATATCTTCATAAATATTTTTTCTTGATCTCCTTGATTGAAAACGTATACATTACTTAAATAGACAGAATTGATTTCAGTGTAATGGAAAAAATTTGATACTTTGAAATTTACTATTTTTCGCACTTACGTGGGAATATAAATCATATTAAAATACCGCGACAATATCCGGAAAATATAGTTTTACATAGTTTAATTATTACGTTGTTTTTTTTTATTATTATGCAGTTCTTTTTCAGAGCGAAAACGTCTCTGGTCGTCTAATAAGTCAAGTTTGGGACGACATTTACTTATCTCGATCGTTTTTGGCACCACAAAAGAAACGGAAAAGTAAAAGTTCAAATAAAGAGATTAAAAAATAATTAAAATATCAGGAAGCATGTGATAATTGCCAGATTATTAATAAAATGTTGACAAAAAAGATAAACAAAATATATTTTTTGTCAATTTCGCATTTTGCTCACTGTTTTTACGCAGCAAAACCTATTTGTTTAGGACACTGTGCGGGACCAAGGAAATAGGGATTCATTTATAATTAAATAGGACAAGCGGTCGGGCCCGGCTTCGTCCGGTTGTAGATAGTTTTTAAATCAAGTCCACATCAAAAACATATTATTTCGCGTAATAACTATATGAATTTCCCGAGCGGTGTCGATTATTGGCTATTCCAATATATAATGCCGGGATTTTTTTTTCGGGCTCATAACTAGCCTATGTATCAAACCAAATGTCGGGAATAGCCAAATAACAAATTTCATAAAAATCGATCGAACCGTTTTTGTGTGAAAGATACCCATACATCCACACATCCATTCACACTCACAAACTTGTACATTAACATACTTATAAGTTTGTTAAATAGAATAAATAAATATAATATTTATGTTTTATAACCAATAGTTGTGAATCCCTGGAAAACGCCGATTGGCGTTTGCCGCACCTGAGTAAGAAAACTCTCATTTTCTAGAACTGAAATATCCAGAAACTATTTGTACCAGACTTTTCACTTATAAATTACATACACATTGGTCTACATTTTATAATTAAAACTTCAAATTTCGGCAAAATATAAACCAACTCTATATTACGCCGATCGGCGTTGTCAGTATCTGAGTTAGAAAAAATAATACGCCGATCGGCGTGCGCCGCATTGAATGGGTTAATGTATAAAACTAAATTGAAAAGAATTTTGTTTGCCGACTGTTAAATTATCTATTTGCGAACCAACTTATTACATTTAGCATGACCTACACTATCATTCCGTATGTATACTTCTTACCTAATGTAACGATTTGTAATATTATTTATTGGATAGTAATATATGTATATTTAGAATAATTTATCTTTATTATAAGTTTATTCCTTTGTTTAATACTGTAAGAGTGCGTAGTGGCCTGTTGGTAAACGGACTAGACGGGGCTGCCAAAATGTTCATGGTGGTCGCGGGTTCGAAACCCAGGGCACACCTCTGACTTTTCGGAGTCATGTGTGTATTGATAGTCAATCACCACGCACTAAAACGGTGAAGGAAAACATCGTGAGGAAACCTGCATACCATAGTGATTTATAAAAAAAAATCTATGGTATGTAAGGCCGCCAACCCACACTAGGCCAGTGTGGTGGACTATATGGCCTAACCACTCTCAATCGTACTCTCGATTATAGAGTAGGCCCGTGCCCTGCAGTGGGACGTATATGGGCTGATACACAATACTGTAAGGTGTCAACTGTTTAGCATGCAGGAATAACATAATATCTCAATATCCAAGACTTATATTCTTAACATTAACATTATTTTTTCAGTATTTTAAGTACCCTGGATAATTAGGTGTAGTTTATGACTGTTGTGAATAAAATTATGAGTCGCCTTTAGCTCTCTTATATTCATATTTATATATTTAAGATATGGACCTGGAGGTCTTTTTGTATCTATTTTTTCTATTTTTATGCCTTTTATACGAATGTTTGTGTCCTTAATAAATGAAAAAAAAATATTCTAATGGTGCCTTGTCCATACAAAATGTTGAGACAAATGGGATATTCATTGTATATATATCTTGCGACACCTAACTAACGCACCTAAAAATACAGGCTCAATTGCAAGTATATAACGTCTAATCTAATTGTGTAAATGTTTTTAATTATTAAAAAATAGCACTTATTTTGCTATGTATTTTAGTACTGATTTCACTTCAATCAAGTGATACAAATTAAATTTTCTGGATCCAAAATCAATTAATAAAATAAAATAAAATCAAAATAACATTCAGTAAAAAATACTTAAATTATTAATAGTGCAATATAAACAAAATTATACTAATCATAAAGTCTTAAAGACTTACAGAAATATAATAAGTCAGGCCCGAAATAATAGACCTTACAAATATAATATTATGGTTATTTTTATTATATTTATTCTATATTGTAACTCACCTGAAACCTGGTAGCTGAAGGATGATCCTTAAACCTAGACGGCTTCTCAACATCCCTGAAGCTGCTCTTAGTGACTTGAGACTTGGATTGTACCACTACCGCGCCGTTTGTCACCAGCTCCGATAGTAACCGGTCTTTCTCGCCCGGCTCCTTAAAGTGCAGACCTGCTTCCACATCATCGGTCCTTGGCGGTATTTCCGTCGGGTACTGAATGTTCCCGTTAGTAGCAGCCATAGACTTCGCCGAACTTATTTTTCGAAATCTGCCTATTATCACATCCTCCTCGTCCACTATAGAAGGTATATTCAACTTCTCAACCACTGGCTGCGAAACACCAGCGTTCCCGTCATTTTTAACAGGACTCAGCTCTATGTCTTTACTCGGCGAACTCATTTTTAAAAACGCACTTGCAGTTTTATTTCAAAATAACACATTTATTTGTTCAGTTGCAATTCGGGCTTGTAACGCGTCTCTAACACCCAAACTGTGGAAAATCGATTCAATAAATGCGTTCTCGTGTTACGATTTTAATAAATGTGACGAATTAATCATAGTACTTGCGGAACACGTTTCAAACATGCCACCAATTTGAAGACAAATCGGCCGCAAGCTATACTACCTAGGACGACTGATAACGCTTGACTAAAATCTGAATTCTGAATGTGTGCTTTTGCTTTGTGATCAATGACATTACAGATGACAATTAACGTTGTGACAATTGACACTAACGATACGAGTTACCAAATGAAAAGTGTTAAACTACCGTGTTAGCAGACTAAAATGACCGAGATTTCAGAAAAAAAACCGTAAATTTATTTTATATATTATATACACTTTTTATAATCGTGTCAACCACTTCTGCTTTTGTATTTTTAAGACATCGGTATCTCTCTCACTCTTTGGACTTTTGTTGATGATATTTAGATTTTCGCTCATTTCTTATAACTTTTGCTTCCTGAAGTTGGCCCAAATTAAATATCAGTCTTGAAATTTTCAGTGTCATTTTCATCAGTGCCTATATTGTCAAAAACTTAAATTCAATATTTGTAACTGAATTCCATTCACTTAATGCATTATGAATATACATACTTAATATAAAAGAAACAAAACAGTGCCACAATATATTTTTCATATGTCTGTATTGTCCGAACTATGACTTGACAAGATGAAAATTCATGTTGTTGTGTTCACCTAAGTGGACATATGCGTGTCTTTTTTCGGATTTTTTATAATTGCAGATTCTTATTCAAGTATCATTAACATTTAAACAACACCGTAATTAATTATTATTTTGGATCGTGCCTTAGTAAATAAATACCCTGTAATTACTGTGTTTTGGCAACACTGAGTCAGACATAGGGCGCGTTCCGTTAGGCGCTCACGGCGTGGCGCGGCGGCGCGGCGCGGCGCCTAAAACACTCATTTCGCCGTTCCATTTGACGATCACGATCGTCGTGGTCGCGGTGAACACATCATTCATGAAGTCATGACAAACGCTCACGCGACGCCAAGGCCACAACGACCCATGTCAAAAGGTGGATCGTGGTGCGCGTTGAGAATATTGGCGGGATTTTGAAATGTCACCGGAGAAAAATATTTTAAACGCATAATGCAACCTAACCTATTTATAGCTATTTTAAATATTTATAACCTAAACGCTCAAAACGCACCATAACCCGTTCCACTTGGGTTTGCGATCGTAACGCTCACGAGCTAGTGGAACGGTAAATACCGCGCTCGTGAGCGTGTTCGTTGTGATCACAGACTATTAAACAAGACAGACCGCTAATTTCATACAAATAATTTTACACGTTAAGAAAACTCACACAACCAAAGCACTCACATGTAATTTATATCTATATCGTGTTTATATTTCATTCATGTCTTAATCGGTCGTTTCTTTTTATCCTGTGCACATTTTCTTAACGCATGGATTTGTCTCTTTCGCATACAGATTATATCTATATAAATACATGGATACTAGTGCTGGAAATCGATACTTTTCCGCAGTACCGATCTTTAAATAATTTGGGATGTCCCAAATGTCTGGTTTACATGGCTCCTTCAAATTTACCGGTTTTTGATACCGGTTTATCTGGTTGCACTCATGCATCAAATTTAATAAGGTATTTTAAAAAATTAAATCATTATCAGGAAAAGTAAATTTTATTTTATAATTTATTATTACATAATTTTAAAAAATTTACATTATTATATTCTCTCTCTCTCATATATCATATATATTTTTTATTGTTTCCATGATTATTTACAATTTAGTGTAATTGTGTACAATGCTTACACATATATCTACTATTTTTATAAATAGAAAACAAATAATTATATAATTCAATACATCATTGATGACTTTAGTTGTGATGTAAACAGTTAAGACATGTTCTATTATTTCAATTTAAATACAATGAAACAGTACTCATGAATAGAATACACATTTTTAACATATTGCGACATGTGAGGCATTACATGCATAATAATATATGTATTTGGTTATATCATATAAATACACACTTCAAAGTTAAATATAATAATATCAGATGCATGCTAAAGACAAATAGACAATAAATAAATGGCCATAACAGGATACTGCAAACCAATAATTTTAAAATAACTGTCATACAATTTAAAGCAAAAATGTTCTTTACTTGACAAACATCAAGTACGTAAATTTCAGGGTGTAGGAGAATGTTTATCAACATAGGTTGGTTTACTTTGATTTTCACCCTAAAAGGAGACTTGAGTGGCCACATTCAAATTTCATCTCAACAATTTTAATTTTAAGACAATGTTTCAATTTCAAGTATCAAAAATTATGCTATTAAAATAATGATAGTAACTATTATACAATACAATAAAGCTAGTAGTGTCAATATTTCTCTTTAATAAATATATTATATCGAATAAGACAAATAGATATATATTTACTAACATACATTTTCATGAGCGATGTAGTTTTCTGTAAACTCACTGTCTTCAGAATAAAGATGTTCAGGGAAGGAACCAAATTTTTGTTGTTAAATTAAATTATTAAAATTGTATAATATACCTAATATTTTGTCATCATCATTGGAACAATTCCTATATAATAATTTAAAAACTTTACACCATTTTTAAGCGCAAGTCTGACACATATTATGTTATTGAATTCATATTAGGCACAAAATTCTTCAACAACAGAGGTTTTGCTTTCCTTTGATTGGGAGAGTCAAGTCAGATTGATAATATTTAGTACACATACATTCCAGAATTAAATATGTTCAGAATCAAAGGACATAGCATGTGTCAACTTATTACCGATCCGGCCAAAACCAATTAAACTATCAAGCAAATCATTTATAAACAAAAATATTTCTGCTGTGAAAAAACTATTATCAAAATTCACATTTTAATCCTTGAATAATCATGGTCTTGGAGTTGTAGAATGTCAGCCGTCCTTATAAACTTGTATAGTGATATAGCCACTTGCCGGCTAAAAACTTGGGCTGCAAGTATGACCTGGAATGTACATACATTCTAATTATTATTATGTAACAATAAAAAATATCAAATCTATAGATATGGACATATGGTATCTGATTCAACCCCTATATTTCTCATCCCTCTAGTTGATATTCAAGAATTGAAAACAAAAACAAAGATTATTCTATATCAAAAATAGTTTTCACCACTTACTACCAAAGTTCAGCACTTTGGTTCAATTGGCAAACTTATCTGAGCGGTAGAGTCTCATACATGTAGGGGTTGTTCAAATTATTTTTCAAATTTGGCAAAATGTAACCCTGGTGTGGTTAGGAACACATGGTATAAATTAAATAGCATATTAAGTAAATATCACTCCGTTTCGACATGTTGAACAACTATTGATAACTTTAAAACAGACTTTCCTTAGAAATAATTTTTCTGAAAAATTATTACCATATCATTTTAATAAATGAGGTACATTATTAATTTGATACATGTATTTGCTTGAACACAATTTTGAAACAGATATCATTAGTGCAATATTTAATATGTTCAGTTAGGAATTGGATATTAATGACTGAACAGCAATTAGCAACATTAGCAGAGCTTTTATCACTAATTGTAGCTCTAACTATGAAACAAGATCAAAAAACTTCCAAAATTATATTTTTGATAATATTCTTTAAAACATGAGTTTTAACTTTAGTTTAGTCTATAGTTGGTTGATCTACTCTATCACACAAGGCAACTGCTTTAAAAATATAAGATTCTGTGAAGCTATTACTGCGCATTTATCTAAACTTTTCTTAAAAATCGTATATAAGTTTATGAACAGAATTGCACAAAGGTTAATTCTAAGTTTTTCGTATTTATATCTTTCGAAAAAAATCATTTATGACAAAAACGAATATCGTTGCGTTTAATAAACGCAATCTTTTGTAAATAAGTAATTAAACTCCTTACCAGTGTCCACATTTCCTACCTTGCTTAGTTTCTGAAGGTAACAGAAAAATATGTATGTTTCAGTCCTGTATGAATGCTGCACCCAAGTACAATACACATATTAACCATTGGTATCACACTATTATCACAAAAATATAAAGTATTTTAACACAAATTAGTTAAACTCTTACTCGTTCGAGCCGGTTAGCACTAAGGTTTCCAAAGGCTATTTTATCTTTTACGTAAACAGTAGCAAACGAAATTAACAAATAAAGGAAAAATCTGCCTTCAAAACAAACTGTTGCACCAAAATCTACGGTGGGAATAATAATGATTATAATAATATTTTAATCGCCGTATTATGGTTTAATCACGGAACAATACAAAATGGCAGCTATACGCTATGACGCAACAACAGTTTGACAACTAGCAATTTCAAATTTACTACGACACACACACTAATTTAAGTAAACGGAGAAACTACCATGCCATCCATTTAAAAAAGTGGGATAGCATATCATCCTTAACGTGTAACTTTTTTTGTACTGAGTTGAACGGGCCTGGTTGTGATCGTCAAATGGAACGCGCCCATAGTCTATAGAGCGAATATCAATTCATCGCATACAGACACAAATTAAATTCAAAATGTTAGCAACGTTACTGCCATCTGTTATTTTAAACCGAAGCCTATTTATGGTTTGGATTAAATAACAAATATATAGGATTCTGTAATTATATTGGGTATATTAACATTAATTATGGCGAGCGCGTCCCGAGCTTGCAAAAAATCCAATTTATATTAGAAATGGCGGACTTCCATACCATAGAAATTCTTATAAGACTGGACCTCGGGACGCCGTATTTTTCAGAAATTGCTTACATCTTGAACATCTTCAATCGCTTTTTGCATATTTTCTTTAATATATTGGACTTTAGGTACCTTCGGCATTCTGTTAATACAACGATAATTACCAATTAATATCGTTTATACATACGAATTACGAAATAATAAAAAATTAACTATAAGTTCAGGTGCGTGGTGGCCTGTTGGTAAACGGACTGTGCCAACATGTTCACGGTGGTCGCGGGTTCGAATCCCAGGGCACACCTCTGACTTTTCGGAGTCATGTGTGTATTGATACATACATAAAAAGTACAAAATTTACTTAAACTATTAATTAACTTCATTGCCTACTGGTCGATGCAAGACCTATAAGTGACGGTGGCCTGAGGGGCGAACACTTTGGTGTCCGCTTTCGATGACGTCAGTGTGGGGCACTAGGCCCTGCGTCAGCGGCTTGTGGTCGATACGCGTTTCGCTGCGTCGGCGATCCTTTCATTGCTAATTTGAATATTAAATAAAATAGCATAATTGCAATTGATCGATATGTAGGGGTTGTCAATATATAACACGTTTTATTGATGTTATAAACAGAGTGGCAAAGAAAATGTTCACCCACCTTTACTTAAAAAAAAAATACGTACATACATACATACATAAACTCATGCCTTTCCCCAAAAGTGGTACGCAGAGGTCAGGACACCCACATGTCACCATGTATGTTCCATCTCACGATGTGATAGGGGGCCTATCGCCATATCGGGCACAAATTCCTGATTCCGGGTGGATAATGAAAAGATAAATCCAATATAATTTTGCCTGATCTGGGATTCAAGCCCGAGACCTCAGCTTTGTAACCGTAGCGCAGTAGAACTACACCGCCAAAGCAATCTTAAAAAAATATGATAAACACACATATCTATTTGCTTTTATCCCTTTATATTCTCGATGGATTTGCTATAAAAGTAAACATCCGTACTGTTTAGTCCAAATTCATCTTAGGAATCAAATGTCATGGCTGCCGTTTGAACAAAAAGAGTCGAAAATTATTATGTACATTTTTGTACTTAATTATACTACTAGATGGCGCTAGCAGAACAATAATTTAAATCCTAACATACAAATAGTTGCACCAATGGCCCGCAATGACCGTGTAGGTAAAAAATTATAACTGACGCTTGACAGCTGTCTGCTGTCTGGCGTCTGTTGTCAACTGTCAATGAGTTTGTACCCGGTCAGTCAAACGGTCAGTTGACGGCAATTATTTTTTAGGGAGTGTGTGTTTTGTGAAATAGTATAATATCGGCACAATGGGGTTTGATGATGGGCGGATAGTTTTAGATAGTCCTAATGGGGCTTATTACGCCGGTCAAGTATTACACGGCAGATTGGAATTCGATCAGAACCATCTGAAAACATTCCGAGGTAAGAATTCGTTTTGTACCATGGAGCTTAACAAAAAACGTGACCTTTGCAAACATTTATGTCTGAACAATATTCGTGGGGCGCCTCGCAGAGGTGATTGTTTTAAAATAAACAACGGTGCTATAAGAGTATCTTTCTTAACCATATTCAGTGTTCAGTAATAACATTGCGTTACTATAATCAAAGATAATCATGATTGAGTAGTCTTTGACAAGAATGGATCTCAATTTTTTATTTACGTATTCATAATATAAAAATATTGCACATAATTTTTTTTCATTCAATTCAACAGTCTTACATCTGTTTTATACATTTTCTGGTATACTTATGAGAAGCAAAGAGATCTGCAATTCTAATTGCGTCGAAGATAATAAAATGTTTATTCGTAGATACAAATATCATGATCTTAAGTTAAGAAAAACATCGTGAGAAATTCTGCATATTTTATAAACATGCAGATATTAAATTTGGGTTTTCAACGAATTTAATATATGCAAACAACTCATACTCCATTATTTATAAAAGTCTTGTATTATAATCAAAGATTTTTCAATATTCCATCTTATTTCAATTTTACATGCTTAGAGATGGTACAATATAAACATAGGACTGTGTTTATATTCATTAGGCCATGCCACTTTTAATTTTCATCATACGCCCGCGCTTCGCGTCGCGATCGACGGTGCGACGCCGGCATTCGGCAATTAAGCTCCCTTAGAAACAAGGCGCGGAATCAACAATAACCTCCAAGTTTTATATTTTATTCTATATACATATATTATACAGTATTTAATTTCTACTTTAAAAAATCCTAAAACTATGAAATCAGAGAAACCACATCCACATTAATCAGTAACTATTACACAGTTGTTATCCTCAGTTAGCAGTTTCTTACTGCTGAACATAGATCTGTACAAGCAGTTGAACAAGAGGCCTAAGTGTGTGAAAAGATAAAATCTATCTTTTGTCGCCAGCCGATAATCTGCTTCGACAGCACCTACCATCATGTGCAGAGTACTCATTGGTACTTACTTTTCCGAGATAATAATCAAAAACATAAAGCTTCACCTAAAGATTTTTATAGTATTATATTTGAAAGCAGCCAACATCCAGCAGTTTCCTGTGAGCTTCTGGGTCCTTTCTGATTTCGCGCGTAGGTAATATTTTTCACACATTTCAGTGCCGTACGACATGTTATCACTAGCAACATATAACGATTCAAATTTAGTCTGTAGGCTCTGAGTTATTCAAGTCGACAATACGCGTAGATTCTCCAAGCTGCAACCCTGCTGGATTCGACGATCTACGTAGCATACATTCGTCACAAACTTGTAGAGTTTCCAATCATTAACCTATCATGAATAGATGTAATATTCGATTTGTCTATGTTTATTTTAAGGGTCACCTACTGATAAACTCTCCTTTGTGTCTCTTTTTGTTCTCCGCTCGAAGTTTTTCATTGGATATTTAGGTCTATCGTTGCCTAAATCGGACAAAACCGACGGAAATTGATAGGGTTGAACTAAATGGCAAATCGTCGAACCGCCGCGCCGGGAAATTTGTCGACCTGCAAAAGGTAATCGTAAATATATCTTGCCAAGCGATACTCTATTCATGCATTTACAGGCCGTAGTAAATAAATAAATACACCCAACAGTCACATACATAGGCCTGACCCCACACTAAGATCGAGTCTTGTGTTGTGGGTATCAGGAACTACGAGAGACTTTCTGAGGTCTCACAAACATCCTGACCCGTAACAAATACCTGTGAATCACACCAAATACCAATATTTGTCTCGATGCGGAGTTGGAACCTGGGGTCTGGTTTCACTGTCGGCATCTAACCAACTGCGCTAAGGAGGCTATAATGATAGCCTTTATAATGACAAAGAAATGTGGTTAGAGAACCAAACACTGCACTATCAATCGCTCGATATTTTTAATGGCATAAATCGTGGATGAATGGAAAATGTAAGGTATTCAGTACAAAACACTAATTACACAAATATTTATCGATCATAAAATATTACACATTTTCCTGTGGAGATTCGTGAATTGACTCGGACGTTGACTCGACATACACCAGACAAGGACGATCTGAGGAATGCAACCTCTCTAAGCTACAAGTTAAAATGTCGTTGTGGTCTCATAAATCGGTAATTAATTAAGCAATTACCATACTATTAATCAGTAATGATATAAATTATTTTTTTATTACGTGGTATATTATGTTTAAAAAATTGTAAACTAAGTAATACGGAAATATAAACTTTAAGATCTTCGTCATCAGCTCAGTATAACATAAAATTACATCCAATAGCGCCGTGCAAAAAAATTATGTAAGTTTGTACTCTGTACGATAACAGCTGAAGTGATAATTTAAATCGTCGAAAAATATTTGTGAAGAAAGATTGCATAAAGATTAGCAGTCTCGCCGCTATTGTTAATTTTTCCTGTAGTGTAACGATCTTTGTGATTTAGCCTCGACTGTTCATAGTAAACAAATCTGGGGGCGCGGCCGAGCCCCCTCCAAGTCGAGCTAAAAAGTGGCATGGCCGTAACATCCTTTTCTCGAAGCAATTCAGACCATTTTCAACCCCCTATAACTTCGTTGTGGCTAAAGCATGACGCCTGAATTTTCAGTTACTAAGCAGGCATTGTGTAAACACGGTATATTTAAAATTTCATTCAATTTGAACCAGTAGTTTAAGAATTATAACTTATCAAACTTTCGTAATTTTGTCACTCACTGACTGACTGACCGATCATCAAAAGTCGAAGGCACTTCTAGCAGACATAGAACCTTCAAATTTAGAATATAATTAGTGTTTAGTGTCTAAAGCAAGGAAAAATTCAAACATTTCATAATTTGTGTCTAGTTTTCTAGATAGGCCAACTGCGTGAATAACTTTGTAATCCCATATAAATGTATAAGATTACAAAGTTACATTTGCAGTTAATGAATCATTGTACCCGTATATAATGGAATAATAGTTGTAGATAGATATCTATATATATGAGGCATAACAGGAGGGGATATAGAGAGGGAAATGGTGTATTCAGCCCATGAAACTGTACAACATTCCTCTAGAAAAACATGACGAAGAAAAACTTGCAAATAAATAGACTAAATAGCTCGAAAATATCAATTACAATGAAAGAAAGAACATTAATAATCAAATCCGCTATATTTGTGATAAATTGATACCTACAAAAATAAGAAAAATCCATAAGACAGAGGCTTTAAGAAAAATCGTTAGTGATATTCTAGAAGTAAGAAGTACCGAAAAGGAAAAAAGTAGGACTCTACAAAAAGACGTGATGTCCCATAAAAAACAGCCTGTAAAAAAAATCCAAGTCTCGCAGCTCAGGTTTTCTACCGCAAAAAGTTGTGAGATGCATGTAATACCAAGTCGATTAATTTATTTAGTCCTTAAGGGACCTTCTATATAAAGTTATTACGTTAGTTATTACCATATCAATATTAAAAATTCTTTACGTTTTAAATAAATAGATCGACTTGGCCAGCAGCATTATGTATAAATTGTACCATACATTATGTTTTTATGCGATGGCCAAGTCGATCCATTTATTTAAAACGTAAAGAATTTTTAATATTGATATGGTAATAACTAACGTAATAACTTTATATAGAAGGTCCCTTAAGGACTAAATAAATTAATAGACTTGGTATTACATGCATCTCACAACTTTTTGCGGTAGAAAACCTGAGCTGCGAGACTTGGATTTATTTTACAGGATGTTTTTGATGGGATATATTTTGCAATCACGAATGAATAAGCTCGCACAGTTCCAACTAACTCTCTTTTATATCGTACTATTATACATATAGCAATAGTTCACAAGTTTTGGTAGTAATAAGATGTTCTTATCTGGCGTTAAAGCTACCACCATACATGATGGTGGAAAGCCATCACGACCATCTTTTTGAAACTACAAATGTACTGAAGGGCCTATCCTTACTTTTTTTTTATTGCAGTGAATGACGAGACGAGCAAGCCGTTCGCCTGATGGTAAGCGATACGACCGCTCATAAACAGTAGCAACATTCCACTGCGCTCGCCATCCTGAGACATAAGATGTTAAGTCTCAATATGTCCAGTAGTTACTCTGGCTTCAATGTCCTTCAATCCGAAACACAACAGTGCATTTACGCAGTGTTGTTTCACGGGAGAAATAGACATTGTGACTGACATGATGACTTTTTAAACCAATGGGGTTTTACCATTGCTCGATAATCATATCGCAGATACCAGATAAGCCTTTGTATCCCGTGAATTTTATGTACTATATTCATTATAGTAGTGCGTGGTAGTCTGTTGGTAATGGACAAAACGTGGCTGCTAATATGTCCACGGTAATCACGGGTTAAAATCCCATGACACACCTCTGAATATTTTTTGTCATGTGTGTATTGATAATCAATCACCACGGACTATAGCGGCGAAGGAAAACATTGTGAAGAAATCTGCATACTATAGCGAATTGTAAGAATTCCTATGGTATGTGAAGTCCGCCAACCCGCACCAAGTTAGTGTGGTGGATATGGCCTAAGCAGTCTTTATCGTACCCTCGATTGTAGAAGAAGCCCGAGCCCTGCAGTGGGACCTATATAGGCTGATACATACATACAATACTTACCATGATATACAGGGTATATCAAGACTGCTACCGAAAACGAAGCCGGGTGGTAGTCTAAGCGACTTCAGACACAATGCAACAGAAAAAGTTGCAAAAAAAAAGCGAAAAATTTTTTTTTGTTATTTTTTTCATATGGCCATATTTGGGTGGTAAATACATTTTTTCCTAAAATAATAGTTTATACCCTTTTATTTATAAATACTCTAAGGTATAAAAGAGTTTAAATTATTATTTTAGCAAAAACTATGGATTTACCACCCAAAAATGACGATATTTAAAAAATCATAAAAAATAATTGTCGCGTTTCTATGCGAAATTTTTAATTGCATTGTGTTTGTAGCCACTAAAACTACCACCCGGCTTCGTTTTCGGTAGCAGTCTTGAGATACCCGGTATATTTTGGTCATTGCCTTACACGTATGAAAAAGCGAAATTCCTTGAGCTTAATACTGGATTGCAGAATCTATAAAAACATTACTGACTACTTTCATCGCATTACACGCTCAATAAAAAATATAAAGCAACCGGTCTGAGTAGGTAAATAGACTGGAACGTATTACTCTTATAACATATGGTCGCCAAATATACTTATAATTCACTTCACGAGGTATAAATTGCTACCAACTACAGTAATTACGTACATTTTCAATAGAACGAGATTTCCGGAGGCCCAATACACCTTTCGTTCGACCTGCCGTTGCCTCCTCGGTCCCCTTTCATTTTGAGTGGCCGATGACATACCTAAGCTATGATCCATTAGTTGAACATGTTCATTTTGGGTCACACATACAGTCTTAAAGCAGGTAAAAGAACTAAGAAGTATGTTCAAAACATGCCAAACAAAAAACCAATATATTGAAGTCACTCTGGATTCGCGTTGACCTTGATGTTAATATATTTCTGGGTGTAGCACTAGATGCGTCCGCCAAAAATCACTAACAACGAGCCGAATCTAATTGTATTTTATGAAAGGTGGATGCGTCTAAACCGCAAATTTAAAATGTCGTTCAGAGATGCATAAACTAGCGCAGAATTCAGAAATCAGTCAGTCAAAAAAGAGTCGGCGCAAATCCTGGTGGTAAGGTCTCTCATATGTGAGAGGCTGCCTGGGTGGGCACCACCGCAATGTCTATTTCTCCCGTCAAACAGCATTTTAAATGCACTGTTATGTTTCGGATTGAAGGACATTGTAGCCAGAGTAACTACTGGACATATTGAGACTTAACATCTTATGTCTCAGGATGGCGAGCGCAGTGGAATGCCAAGCATTGCTTTGTAAATCAAGGTGTTGTTTGGTTTTGCTACTGTTCATGAGCGGTCGCATCGCTTACCATCAGGCGAACGGCATGCTCATCTCACCATTCACTGCAATAAAAAAAAAAACTGCCGTCACAGCCTCCGTGGCGCAGCAGTGGCGTGCCTAGGGTTGTGGACTAGGGCAAGCCCAATATTTTTTTAGTAACAATATATATTGGTTCAAGAGCAAAATGGTATTAAGAAAGAAGAACGTGTTCATCATGCGACAGAGGGCGAGCCTATGCGATGTAATTAAATAAAAATAGACTCCTGATTCGAATCCGAGACATCAACTTTGCGCCATCGAGGCAGTCCTAGACCTACCACACGATCTATATAAGATTAGGATAAAATAATAACTATCTTTATCACCGTTATGAAAAATCTATTACAACAAGTTGTTTCGAAATAATCTAATAGATGGCGCGATTTCCACGGCCATCTATTTAATATTGCTAAAATACTGAAGGGCCCATCATTAGTTTTAAATAGATGAATAAAACAAATGTGTAAGTTAAATTACTTTTGGGCATGCATACGTAACTTTATATTGTAATTATTTTGTAAATTAATGAACGGCACTACAATAGCACAAGTACGGCGTCGTGTTTAACTTCGCGGCCACAAATTATTGTTAAGAGCGTTTATACCCTGCACGCGCTTTTTGGCTTAAAAATAGGACTTTTCAAATGAGTTAATAGCCACCAATAAACAATTTCAAGGTAAAATAATTAGTACTAATTTTAGAAAAGGTTGTCATCTAGGGATTTTGGTGGAAAACATCATAGATTGATGGATAATTTGTGAGTACTATAAGGATTACTGAACACAAGTTTCGTTATTTAGGCTTTAAATGGCAATTTAGAAGCTTAAGATATCCTTAACCACTAAATATAAGATGAAAATAAAAATATTATCAGACTAAAAAGACCCTTATGGAGGGATTTTGCTGAGAAAAATAATCTTTTTGTGTTTAGTTCCTGAAAAATAAAAATTTAAACAATGCGAAATTATTCAGAAACTCTCGTCAAGAACATATTTTTTTTCACCAACTTATCGTACATAATTTTTTATAGCAATTGCATAATACAATAGAAGAACATCTCATCAATAAATTACCATTTTTATATTTCAACAAAATTAGTTTTCATGTTTTCTACAAATATTTTAAAAACCACTATAAAACACGCTGTCCGACGTGGATCAAATCAGACCGCCGCAAGGCCTTCTAGAGGGAGGACGTATCGCTCGTCGCTCCGGCCTGGCTGCAGTCGATTTTGCCGCGCGTAATAAAAATAGCCACGCGCGGAATGCGATTACCACATCTTAGTACTTGGTAGTAAAATATTTAATTATTTTTATTACCTACAATGATTTTGTAGTGAGTATAAATTATGTTTCAGGTAATATAATGGGATGTAATTCCGAGGCTAAATTATGTTATGTATTGTACTATAAAATTAAATATATTTCGTAATTGTAAGGGGTTGTAAGGCCCCTAACACTATTTATGTGTTCGAACACGAAATGATTAATAAAACGTCCGTAGTGTATACTGATTGAACACTGATTTGAATGCAACTTAACAATGTAATAATAACGAAATATGATTAGTATCCAAAATTTGTATTATTCTTTGCTTGCACAGTAATATTTGTCTACTTATAATGCAAATAAAATATTTTTATGATATTATATTACAGTTACATTTCAATTGAATATTTGAAGCGCACGGATCAAAGTTGTTTGAGCCGATTGTATAGCGAGCCGACGCGGCAGCTCTACGCACACAGATTTGGTCGCTTATGTGTGCGTGAAATTAACGAAGAAATACCTATAGTTGACTTTGCGCGCAAGGTGTATACGCTCTTAATATATTAATGTTATGTTTTTGTGTATGCATGTGATTTTTTGATTCAGCATGAGCTCTGAAAGGAAGCTAAGGAATATCTGAAAAACATTATCTGTATCTACGATTACTGTCTACGCGAGCATAATGTTTTGAAATCTCATCACATATTATTTATATGACGCATAAAGAGGTTTCTACGCTGTTTACCGGAATTATGAAAATATATTAATGCATTCACATGTTTTTGTCAATTACTATAAAAGTACCAGTTAAATTATTTAAATCACTATAGCCGGAACAATTCCCAAAATTTAAGTACATCGTTGGAAAAAAATATACAACACCGACAGTATAACTTATTAGTATGAGAACATCCAGCAATCTATGTAGTTATGTGCACTGATCTATAAAATTGTATTCTATAGTTTTCACTACTTTGAGACTACTTTACTACTTTTTTTTGAGAAATACACAACTAATCAGGCGTAGGTTTTCGACCAGATACGAGTAGTTGTTTGTCTACGAAATGTAATGAATTTACCTTTTCCTCGCCGATCAACACTTGTACACACTTCAAACCATCACAAGGCACATTTTCACCCATTATTATACATAATAAACGTAAAATACTATAATGGAAAAAAATCTAAACGTATATGTTCAGTTGTTACTGGTTAATCGTTGATCGTCCGCTCGAAAGACATAATAATAAGCGTGAAGCTAGCCACAGGTCCTAAATTATGGACAATTCCAAATTAAGTATTCTAATTCTAATATATTAATAAAAATATTTAAAACATCATAATACGGTTTCAAAAAATATCTATTTATTTTATATATTATCCAATATAACTTGTAGCAAAACATAAATATTTTTCGATAAATTTGGATCTTAATATGACATGTCAAGTGCACAACTTCACTCCGCGAAGCCGGGCATTTTGCTTGGTACAAATTGCATAAAAAAATAGCTATATGTATAGGTACGTAGTGTCATGGTAATAGCATTTCACCCAGAGGTGCGACTGAGAGGGCAATATACGCCAGAAGCCAGGTAAAAGCACACGAGAGAGAAAAAGATAGATAATACTTTGGTGTGTTCCCTCTTTTTAAGATATTGCGTCACGCGTTGATTTTGAATGAAATAATTTTATATTAGTTTTAGACCGCGGCGCTCGCTTAGGCGAGTTGCGCGGGTGCTCCGTCGCAGGCGCGGGGTCCATTATGACGCGGTAAATTTAAAAATGATAGATGTTTTGCATTAAACGAATATATTTTATTTAAAGTACTGATATGTCTTTAGGATTGAGTATATGCGTATTAAGTAAGGCAAGCCGGGCTTTTGGGCTTGTATGGAAGTACCGCCACTGTGGCGCAGTTGGTTAGACGCCGCCTGTGAAACGAGAGGCCGCGGGTTCGATCCCCGCACCGAGAGAAATGTTTGTGCGGCCCACAAATATTTCTTCCGGGTCTGGGGGGTTACTATAGAATCCGTAACTCGAAGTTTCGTGACATTTTTCGGACGGATGTTACTTCGTTACACGAAATCCGTAAAAAGAACGAATGATTTGAATTTTTCGTCAATACTTCGTCGTCCGAACTAACTGTCAGAGACGAAAATTTGAAATTGCCATTGACAAAAATGTCATATTTCCGAGTCTCGTAAAATGTTGTTTGTGAAGTGATTTTATTACTTTAGACCATATATCAAGTGCAAAATCTTAATTAAAATGGCACGTAACAGCGGTGATTCGAAGAAAATTAAGTAATAAAAGTTCGAACAACAATAACGCAGCTAAACAAAAAATGAAGATTGTTTGCCCTGGATATTAGAATTTAGAAATGCCTGTGAAATATCTTGGAAATTATAGTGGGGAAGAGGATGCACACCACCAGGAATTAAAAGTACAAGATGAAGCGTACCGTTTATACCACAGACGAGTAAATAAGTTTATACGACGCGATAGGACGTTCACAACCACAACGAGACTCGATATTGTTATTTCAAGATTTGTTTTTGATTGTGGCGTAAAATAACAATGTACTCCCGACTGAAAATACAGGGATAATTTAAATAAAACCCAAAACCGGTATAATGGAGGAGAACATTTAACAAAATGTCATTTTCATTCATTGTCACTCGAAAGAAAAGGATAGAAGGCATAGCGACGTCATTCAAGGTAAAATTTTTGTGCTTCACTTTTATATACGGAATGCAATCTCCATTTGGGTATAAGCTTCTTGGTAAGAACCGTTAGGCTCGCCTATGTCGTGCTTAAAATAAATTAGTAAAGGTGCTTTATTGAGATTTTATGTAATATAAAAATAACTAATTTAGATTATTATATTGGTATATGACAGCTCCTGTGCCACACGCTAGGCGATTAGCTGATGATGCCATGCCGCCTGCGAAACGAAAGGCCGCGGGTTCGATCCCCGCACCGAGAGAAAGGTTTGTGAGGCTCACAAATATTTTTTGTCGGCCTCTTTGTGGGGGTTCAGGATTATGTTTGTAACTATGGGCATGTTATTTATTTATATGAAATAATAGCCTCCGTGGCGCGGTTGGTTAAATGCCGACTTTGAAACAAATTGCCGGGGAATCGATCGCCGAACCGAAACTAATATTTGTGTGAACCACAGGTATTTGTTTGACGTCCTGGGTGTTTATGAGGCCTAAAAGTATCTCGTACTTCCTGATACCCATGACACAAGATTCAATCTTAGTGTGAGGTCAGGACTATTTATGTGACTTTTGGATGTATTTATTTATAAATAAGAGTTCAATTTAAAATTAAAAAAACATGTAAATAATTTAAAACGTATTTTGTATAATAGTCTAAAATATACAGGGTATATCAAGACTGCTACCGAAAACGAAGCCGGGTGGTAGTTTAAGGGACTTCAGACACAATGCAACAGAAAAAGTTACAAAAATAGCGACAATTTTTTTTTCCTATGACCATATTCGGGTGTTAAATACATTTTTTCCTAAAATAATAGTGTATACCAAAGAATAGACCACTAGTGTATACCCTTTTATTTAAAAATAATCTTGGGTTTAAAAGAGTTTAAATTATTATTTTAGCAAAAACTATGGATTTACCACCCAAAAATTACGATATTTAAAAAATCATAAAAAAAATTGTCGCGTTTCTTTGTGAAATTTTTAGTTACATTGTGTTTGTAGTCACTAAAACTACCACCCGGCTTTGTTTTCGGTAGCAGTCTTGAGATACCCAGTATATTATTTATACACATAAATAAAAAGTTAGTGTCTGTTTGTAAAGTGAAACTAAAAAAATATTGTCCAACTACATATCGTTATACTCGTATACATGATATCTATACCAAAAATGATCTGAAAAGAGTTTTTGTCTGTCTGTCGTTCTATTTGTAATCGCTTATCTCGAGAACGGCTAGACCGATTTTGACGGAACTTTCACTGAAAGATTAATTAATTTTACGGGAGTAACTTGGGCTATTTAAGTTTTGAATAACAATTTAGAGTACCGTACAAAAAAAATATCCCTTAAATGTGGTTATTTTTAAAATATGCTATAATGACAAGAGAGTGTTCATTATGATTCTTCAATTTAGTTTGCTGTAAAAAATATTTAGGGTTCCGTGGGACAAATCATTTATCTAAAACAAATAGAAAGAAATGAATCATTTATTCTTCATAGTCCTGCACAGCTATGATTAAAAATTAAAACTCGTAATATTATTTTTAAATAAAGATTTGTAAAAAAGTATTGCAATTCAAATTCGATAGAAGCGCAACGTCAGAAAATTAACCTACGTTATCTTTTCTATAATATTCGAGCACTGCAAATCCTCTAGAAATACCACTAACCAATAAATATCATTTTTCTCCACTACATGCGTGGTCTAAATTACCATATAAATAGTGGAAAATTTACTTACGTGGCAACACTATTGGAGAATAATGATCACAGATAATGCTGTCTTTCTCTTCCTAAAATCCATAAAAATATCTATAACAATTATCATTCAGTCCGAAGTTAGTCTATGGTTACGATGAATTTTCAACATTTCGGATGGTTCACATACTCTGTGGGACATTTATTTCGTCACTGACATCCGTTATCCGAAGTTTCGTGCTTCGTTACGGATTGTAGAGTAACCCCTCTGGGTGTTTGTGAGACCGAAAAGTCTCTCGTAGTTCCTGATACCCACGACACAAGACTCGATCTTAGTGTGGGGTCAGGACTATGTATGTGACTGTTGGGTGTTATTTATTATTTATTTATTTATTCACTTAACTTGATTTTTAGCCCACAAATCATATTATCTTCGTTGACATCAAGCCCACCATTTTGCCTGTATTATCAAATAAAATCTGACCACCTCAGTGCAACAAGCAGTTCTGCTAATTCTTATCTCTTTATCTAAAAAATGTTAATGGTTCAGTATTGCATTTTTAATGTTATCACTATTGTAGTAAGATTCTTTGTTGTTTGTGGTGTTGTTTTTGGATAAAAAGCATACAGGTTGGGCCAGACGGTATATTTGCTTTTATTACGTAACGTAATACAAAACGTATGATGCGAAACGAATACCAATATAGCGACGAGATTAGAGCTAAAATATACTTACAGCTTTATTTAAAGACAGTTTTAAAATCTATTTTAGCTATCAAATGTTTGGTCCCTTTCGAATAAGGCCTTTATCCAATATATTATAATATTACTTTGAAATACACTTCAGATATTAATAAAAGTAGGAAGAAAAACTTATCCAATCTTCGTATAATAGTTGTACAAAATAAAATGAGCCCTGCGCCTGCACTGGTTATTGCAATTCATGGCGAGATACGGTTTTGCATTACCGGTCGACACAATTTTGCCGGTCTGCACAAACTCAGATCCATAACCAGCTTTCCTCTTTGAGCGAAATTCAGGCGGAAAAGAATAATCAGGTATAAGGTTCAAAAAAGGAGAATGCCCATATTACTATAAAACTTAAAGTATCGGCGTGAAACTTTTGTCCTTCGATGAAACCTACTTTTTATGGGTAAAAATATATATTTTCAATAAATATAAACATAACTGCAACTCAGGCAAAGTATAAAATGTGATGATAATTATTTTATAAAAAAAACTGACTGCTCGGGATAAATTAAAAACATTAAAGGACAAATGATAAAAATTCTATCACAAATTTGAAGCAGTATCGGGTATCGGGTTCAACAATATAATTTACCGATACTATGAAAGGCTATTCTCCTTTACTATTATTGGTTGAAAACATGATTTATCTGTTAGCCTGTTTAGCCTTATTCATTAGCTGTCGAATGTTTTGTCTTCTTCGCTCAAACTGAATTCAAAAGTCTTTTGAAAGGGACAAAACCTTGGATAACTAACATAGGCTTATGAACTGTCCATGAATAAAGCCGTATAACTCGATATAAAACAATAACATGTTGAGCCCATATAAAGTTACAATGGTCACGGCACATTAGCATAGGAACTGTATAAATTCATAAAAAACACGCCTAAGAGAACGAGGCACATTTATCGCGGGATAAAAATATCAAGGTCGATATCCAAGGTCAGTGTGGAGCGAACACAAAATTATCCAATTAGCCGACAGACGAAGCGCCAGATACATCTGCGAGTCTTGGGTGGCGGACTGTGTACGTACTACAAACCTTTTGTCGAACGTTGAGAGGTCAAAACCATGCGGACCCGGTATTGGCGACAACTTCTCACCCGCGTCTGACAATAGTAGCGGCGAACTCGGTCGTTTTGATTATTGTGCGTTAGTGAGCGATGCGTCATGCCATTTAAATAAAATAAACGAACTTGTTAATGATCAGGGCTCGCGTATTAACATCGCAAATAAATCGGCGATTATGGATCTGACTCAAAAGTTAACTGCCATTGTGTCTATGCTTGCGTTAAAATCATCTTGTAACGAAACGAAATTGGCGAATATACAACTCGAGTTGGAAAAAAATCATAATGCACGCGAGATTAATCCGAGCAAAGAATCATTCGCGGATAAATTAAGTTTGCGTCTCCCTAAAGGCCTGGTCTGGCGAAGAATACGCGCGGCACTGCGGTAAGCGGTAACGTCATGACGTCATGCAACGTAGTTCACATAACAACAAAAAAGGTGGTTCTCATATAGGTTTCACTCTGTGCGTAAACTATTGACCAATGGGAGAACCGTTCATTGACAACCAACGTTACTATGGCAATTTCGCATTGAAGTTTTCTTGAATTTCCATGACAACAAATAACAATCATTTGAGTTCGAAAATATATATAATTTCTTTAAAAAAATGTTTGTGCGTCATTTTAAATAAACTGGGTATATATGTTTACGAGACAATTTTCGCAATATTGATACGTGATATAAGTGGTTCCTATCATTCTAATGAAATACGCGTGTGCTGAATACATTTTTTTCGGCTAAACAACTTATTGTCAGATCAAATTAAATTTCACTGGATTTATGTAGTTATCCTTTCTTACATTATCGTTATTGATCGTACCGTAATTGGGTAAAAATAAATTCCATAACGATTTAATTATTTTCCTTTAAAATTGTCACAAGCAAAACCTGGAACAATACCGATGGTCACTTTTTAAAATAATATTTTTATTTTAGTATTTAACAGAATTCATAACACAGAGCTCAAAATATATGTGCGTAGGTGTAAGTAGCACAAATTACAATATATATAGAGGGGGTTTTAATGGAACGGGAATGGAAAAAAGCGGAAAACACAGAATTTGATACTACTATGAGGAACTACATATTTAAAATTGCACCATGTCATCACATGATGCACTCCAGGTGCTAGGAGAGTGGTGCTAATTGTGTCGAATAGTTTATTATATCTTGCAATTGGATTTTGTAAATAACTACGAAGATAATATACAACCATTATACAACGAATGTATGTATATGGGCTGATACAAAACTCATCATAAGATTCTTTGTAGCTACTTTTTCGGGCTCATATAAAATTTGTTTGTATGTTGATTGTATTTCTTTCTATGCAAATATAGGGATAAGGCCAGCTAGTATGGCCTAACCATTCTCAATCGTATTCTCGATTTTAGAGGAGACCCGTGCTCTGCAGTGGGACGTATATGGGCTGATAAAGTGCCCTGCGAATAGGGATAAAGACTGAATGTATATAAATACCTACTAATAAATCGCCTCCAATTGTACCCTGATCAGTTGGGAACTAATTCCGTTGCTATATTTTGTTAAAAAGCATGGGGTACTAGGTACTTAGAACAATTAACATACAGTTCCGTTCGTCATTTTTATAACAATAAAATAAATGTAATTGACTCCATTTTATAATCTTGTACTTATTAAATATTAATTCTTTTTCCTTTTTAATTGTATCTTTTTTACCAAAGCAAGGTTTTAAAGTTTTATTCCTACGTGGTGTAATATTGCGGCATTGTCATTGGAAACGTACGTGAACTGTATTAAACGTACTGTGCGGCAGCACATAGTCGATATACGCGCCACAGCCTAAACAAAAGTTTAAACCAAACAAAAATTGATAAAAATATTGTCCTCAAATAAATCTATTGCGCAAATACGCTTACCGCGACGAAATGATGAGAATGACGGCACGTTGTGCGGTGTATCCGCCCCGCGCTTCACCACACTTGCCCCTCTACACCGACGCATACTGTGACAGCACAAAAGACCAGTCTACCCATCACCCGGTTGACCCCTCACCGCAGACGCTGGATGACGCATACTGCGGCGTAACGTTATGTCAATGTCAATGTTTTTCATACAAAACCGAGTTTGACACCGCATTCCGCGCAACGCAACGCTGTGCGTAGCTTCGACAGACCAGGGCTTAAAGTCACACCCGCCGTGCAGTCGCGCGTGCCGCTTCCGTGCGTAGTTGCCTGTCCGACAGCTGAGCGGTCAGCTGATTACGCGTCATCGTCCGCAACAAAAGACGCCTTAATGAAGGCTATTAATCCGAGTGAAGACGGTTTTCAAATTGTGGGCGTTAAGAAAACCACCAAGTCTCGCGTTGTGCTTCGTGTTGCCAATGAAACACAACTCAAGAAACTTGAGGCCGTCGAGGCAATTAAATCAGCGGGTTTAGAAAAACCTAAAGGCCGCAGGCCGCGTATCCTCGTTAAAGACGTGCCCGCCTCAATGGAAGATCGCGCCTTTATTAGCGCTTTATATAGGCAGAATATTATGAACGAATTGCCGGTAAAGGAGGATGATTTCCTTAAATCGGTGAAAATAGTTCGTAGGCGTGTTTTGGATAATGGTCGCAAATGGATAGGCATCGAATTAGACGCGGACGTACGTAAACATCTCGCGACCACTAAGGACAAATTATTCATCGACTGGGCAACTTGTAGATTTATTGATGATCTAGAAATTGTTCGCTGTATGAATTGTCAACAGTACGGACATGTACACAAGTTTTGCACTATCAAAACGCCAACCTGTGCGCTGTGTGCTGCGGAACATGAAACAAAAACATGTCCTAATAAATCCCGTTCTGATTTTAAACCGATTTGCGCGTCATGTAAACGCTTAAAGAAACCACATGATCACAGCTGTGGTTCCCAAGATTGCCCTACTTATAAACAGAAGTTGCAGGCGTTATTTCTGTCGACCCAATATAAATAGGATATGGATAGCCTTACGATCGGACAGTTAAATCTTCATAATGATAGGGCGGCGACGTCAGAATTAAATATATTAATTACCGAATATAATCTTGACATAGTCCTCGTCCAAGAACAATACCAACATGCGCGCTTACGTGGTAGGCTGGTACAACTCGATAACAAGGCGCGAGCAGGCATTTATGTGTCGAGTTCAAACTACACCATAACCTCTGTGCGTAATCTTATGACATCGCACTGTGCGGTCGCGGAGGTTTCATCTCCATCAAGTAAAGTTTACGTTGTGAGCTGTTACTTTCAATACTCCAATCCTGTCGGCCCACATATACATCACCTTCGCAGTGTTTTGCGATCTCTTGCCGGCAATAAAATTATTATAGGCGCCGACGTTAATGCGTCGTCAACCCTTTAGTATGGCAAATATCGTCAAACCGATGCAGAACGTCGCTGTGCTGTCGAAGACTTTATTGCCGAATGGAACCTCAATGTACATAACACCCCTGAAGCACCACCAACTTATTGCAGCCCCGTTGGCGAATCTTCTATTGACGTCACACTTTCTTGTGGGGACGTCCAGATTGTTAGGTGGCGCGTTATTCCTGACGCGTCATGTAGTGATCATCGCCTGATAGTGTACGAGTTCTTACCCGGATTTATACGGGGTCCGCTTAACAACATCTCTGACTTTAGGTATAAATCTAAAGGGGCTAATTGGGAATTGTTTAGATCTGTTTTCGCGCGTCATACCGGAGATTTCACTCGCAATGATCTCTCAGCTGAAAACTGTGCTGAAATAATGTCTGACATCTTTACATACTGCGCGGATTTAACCATTGGTCGCAGTTCTATAACCAATACCCGCAGATGTGACTGGTGGAATAGTAAATTACTCCACCTTCGACAAAGATTTCGACGAGCGCGTAGGCGGTTTAATAGGCTTAAAAAACGAATCGTTCCTGAAGACATACTCACGAGTGCTTTCATCACACTTAAAGTGGCCAGGTCTCACTATAGGGCCGCGGTAACAAAAGCTAAAGGTAACTTGCTGCGTAAAATAGTAGAACGCCTCGAGAGAGAGGGTCCCTGGTCTCCTCTTTACCACGAATTCAAAGCAAATAGGTCAATTAATTTGGCCTATATAGAAAACATTAAAGTAAATAACACCTATACTACTGGTATCGAGGAGACCACGGAAACTCTTTTGAATTCTCTTATACCTGACGATTGTGTCGATAATGACTCCGAATACCAAAAACAAATAAGACTCTGGGCCTCGGAGCTACCTTCTTCCCCAAAATCAGATCATCCATCTCTTAACGAATTTCTTAACATAGTAAATTCTTTGCCAATTAACAAAGCATCGGGAGAAGATAAAATATCGAATAAAATGATAAAGGAAGCGTGTAAGTCGTCGGGTGACACTATACTGAAAGTTTTTAATCGGTGTATTGATGAGGGCATTTTTCCCCGGGTTTGGCGTTGCGGTTTCATTCGTGTTATACCTAAAAGTGGAAATAAGCCCCCTGAAGACCCTAAGTCATATCGCCCAATTACATTATTACCATCTTTGGGTAAAGTACTTGAAAGGCTTATTGTCCCTCGTCTGTTACCGGGTGGTCCAAAATTTCATGACCTACAGTTCGGTTTTACCAAAGGTAAATCTACTGTGGACGCGGCTTTATCGGTTAGAAGAATTGTCGTCAACTCGGATCACAAGTACGTATTGGGAATTTTCTTGGACATCTCCGGCGCGTTTGATAATGCCTGGTGGCCAATATTACTATTGAAATTAAAGATCCGAGGTTGCCCTAGGAATATATATTCTATGATATATTCCTATTTTTGTCATGGGTCAACCAAATTACAACTTGGCCACCATGCCGTATCGAAGGCGCTGACTATGGGCTGCCCTCAAGGCTCGGTTATCGGTCCATATCTATGGAATTTGGGGTTCGATGATATTTTCTCAATTCCTTTTCCGCCGGGTTGTTCTTTAACTGGATACGCAGATGACGGACTCCTACTTATACAATCCAATAGTAGAGCCGGGCTCGAGAGTTCGGCTGACACGAGTCTGCGTTTAATTTTGAACTGGGGTGAACGAAATCGACTAACATTCGCACCTCAAAAAACTTTTCAAATGTTGTTAAAAGGGATTTTAAAAACACCCCCGCGTATTAAATTTAACAATGTACCAGTTAAAAGAAAGGAATCAGTTTGTTGCCTCGGATTAATTTTAGAGAGAAATTTCTCATTTATTGAACACATTAGAACCGTCGGAGAAAAATCGAAAAATAACTTCTATGCTTTAACGAGAATATCAAGGGCAACGTGGGGATTATCATTTAATACTTTGAAAGTTATCTATGGAGCAACTTATTTGGGTTGTATCTGTTACGGTTCTCCAGTTTGGGCCGATAGATCTACTGTTGGCGCTGTTCGTAGGAAGTTGCTCCAGAGTCAACGCCTGGCCTTGATATTCTTGTGTAAGGCTTACAGAACCGTTAGTACAGAGGCTTTGCCGGTTCTCGCGGGTGTGCTTCCGGTCGATCTGGAGGTGCAAAGACGCGCCGCATTATATTATTCAAATAGAGAGACAATAGACACTAACTTTATTGCATCCCGAGACTTTTTAAAGATTAGCAGGTTATTTAAACCGTATTCTGCTGCGTACACTGAATTAATTGACGAATGGCAGAACCGGTGGGATATATCCTCAAAGGGGCGTCACTTATATCAATACTTTCCGTCCGTTCGCGATCGCTTAAGAAAGTCGTGGCTAGAAATTGATCACTGTGTATCACAGTTCCTAACTGGACATGGCAACTTTAAGAGCAAACTATTCACTTTTAAGCTGGTTGAATCGCCTGCGTGTCAATGCTCTACACCTGACTGTGAGTACGAACAAACTGCACATCATATACTTTGGGAGTGTGATCGCTGGTCCGATGAACGCGGCATAATGTTGAACAATATGTAAATAACTTCTGGTGTTGCATACTATACGGACCTCGTGGAATCTAGGAGGAACTTCCGTGCTTTCCGGCGCTTTTGCCATACCTATTATTGGACCCAAATTTAGCAGCTCAAACTATAGGACCCATGTAATTTGTTTATCCCGTGGTGCTTAATACATCTGGCTTCTCCAGTTGTATATCTTTATATAAGAGGATACATACCTCTCGACTCAATATTTTTTGTCACCCGCTTTGCTGCGGAGGGAAGTGGACAGCTATTTGTTTCCAACTCCTCCTTTTGTTTTTTTCTTTCTGATTAATTTCGATGCGGGTTAAAGACAAGCTAGTGTCCCTGAGAGACTCGCCGAGCTCCGGAGCTCGGTGTCATATCTTTGTGTGCCACTGTTGATCCTGGCTGACAGGAGTTACAGTGGCGGGTGTGAGGGCGGGAAAGTCTCTCTAAAAAAAAAAATACCTACTACTACTACTACTTTTCGGCCTCCTATAAACCAAGATACACAATCACACGCATTCTAGGGCCCTACTATATTCGTCCGAAACGAAGTTCGAAACTTCAGACGATCGAAGTTTTTTATACGATACGAATGTATCTACTCTGTAAAAGTTCGAATTTGTATAACGTATATTGTAACTATAAGTATATGTAGGTACATTCGTATCGTATATAAACTTCCATCATCCGAAGTTTCGAACTTCGTTTCGGATGAATATAGTAGAGCCCCTAATCACAACAGCTATTAAAGGTTGCCGATAAACTTGATTTATCCTGATATACGTAAACGATCTAATTCCTCATTCACTAATCGAGCCGAAAATAGAGCAAATGGTATAAATCGGGTCAAAAATGTATCGCCACACCCACTCACACGTGACGTAATTTGTTTTGTTTCCGGTAATTTGTTTTGTTTGTTGTGCTTTATTTCCGGGATCGATATTTTTATAGCGAGTAGGAATAATGAAGCAATTAAATTCACTCGTAATTAGGTGCTTGGCGCCAGCGGCGTGCACAGGATTATGACACTGGGTATGCGGCGGAGTACTCGGTCACAAAAACTTTTTCTTTTATAGTTTTTTAGCATAGCCACAGCCACGCGACGGATCTCTAAGTCGGAAACCATGCCAACATAACAAGTCTTAGATGTACTACTATTCATGTCCATCTTCTACGGCAACGCAGACAAAACAGCGATCGATCGTCGCGGCGAAAGAAATTCTAATAAGTAAAATAAAAAAAACTCACATAGTCAGCTTTCAATTTTCACATATTCAAGGTTCCGGTTAATTGAGATTACTATACCTATCCCGATGTAAATAAACGCAAGATTTCGGCCACTTCATTCATTCATTTGATAAACATACATTTTTAACACAAACCTCGCAATCAAATAACATTTAAAAAAATAAACAAACATACTAGTAAAAGCAAATGACTACAATTAATATCGAAACTTAGTAATAAACTGTTAAATGTACACACTTTTAAATGTTAAAATGAAAAATCCGTTAAGAAATCTATTTTTTTTTTACTAACTTACTAGTATAAAATAGTAAACAATGCAAAAACTCATAAAAAAAGCAAAATGGCCCCCGCGAAACACAAAACATTTCTATTTAAACAAATAAAACCTTACTAACCAAAAATGCATAATGTGCATAGGTGATTTATTAGATTCCTGCCTATTAATTTTACTCGGATTATAGGCAACGAACATTTACGATTACTCCCGACAACTGCCGAACTCCCGAGGCCTGCCGCAGGAGTCGCGGCTTTTAATATTCATGGGTGTGTGCGTTTGCGACTGTGCACGGACACCAAAATTACTACACACATGCAAACAAATGTAATTATGCGGGACGCGGCGGCATGACTTGGTTGATTAGGTACATTAATTTGCTTTGCAGCGCCTCTTGCTTTTCGTGTGGCAACCATAATGTTTGCGTGATTGCAAATAGGTGCTATTTATAAAATATTAGGCGTTTTTAAGTTATTATATTTTGTTTATTCATTTATTTACTATAAATTAGAGTCATCTAAAACGTACGAACGTTATAATAAAATATCTGTGAATGGCAAGTAAAGCACTGCATTTCTGCCTACAAGGAGTGCACGCCCCTGCTTGGCGCCTAGGTTTGTGACTCAAACAGTCGGTACAGTGTTCAATGAACATGATTGTAGATTTTGTCTCAATATCTCGCAAAAAAACTGCGACGAAAATATCGGAACTTGTCGGTGACAATGAACGAGTAGTCAGTAGCCATATGTCAACTTTCTTCACAAGACGATTACATTCTAAGAAAATTGTGCTTTTTATCGCGAAATGCATCGTTTGTCCGACTTATACTCGTATATCTACAGAATACAGTTTCTGTAAATAAATTTGTGTTACTTGGAAACCAATGAGGTAATTGATATAAAATGTACACTCATATTACTTGCGCCGCGCCGTGAGGGAAAATACAATTTGCACTTATTCGGAAAATAATACTCAAATTGATCTCTTAAATTATACATACATAAACTCACGCCTTTTTGCCAGAAGGGGTAGGCAGACGTACTTCTAGGATTTGAATTTTTTTCTGGGATTGCGTTCCGTCCTACCATGGTGTGATGCCGGCGAGCTTATTGCCGCCATATCGGACACAAATTCCTAACTGATTAGAAAAATCCATTATCACTTTACCCAACCGAAGTTCGAACCCGAAACCTGAGCGTTGCAATCGTACCGTAACAAAACTGAGCCAACGAGGCAGTCGTCAGATAAATAAAAAAATACATTGTGTATTTATCTCTAAGTCATATCATCATCTTAACCAAAGTTTCACTTACATAACAGAAGCTGTCCAAGAACTGAATTTCACAGACTTGAATGGTCATTGCCCTGTCCAAAAGCAAAACCCCTAACAGTTGTGTTTCCTTGCAGGTATATACGTGAAGGTGAAGGGGTTCTGCCAGGTGCACTGGACGACACACCATACGAGACGCGTCAACGACCGAACCGAGTCATACACAGTCAACCACGACTCGCACGAAGAGTATTTCAACACCAAAGTGTTTCTAGCAGGAGGGGAAAATGGTAAGCGTTTATAATTTATTTATAATTATTATATTAATTTATTATTTATCGATGGCCTTGACGTGGACGGACGACCTGGAAAAAATTGCAGGAAGTCGCTGGATGCAGGCCGCTTGCAATAGGTCGATGTGGAGATCCTTGGGGAAGACCTATGTTCAGCAGTTGACTTACTGTGACTGAGATGATGATCATGAATGGCCTTGATACGAACTTCTCTGATTTGAGGTGTGGTGATAAGTTAAAGTTTATGATGTATAAATGGTTGTAAAAACAGTTCTTATACGTACATCTTCATAACACATACGGTCTTTTTTATGTATAGAGTATCGAATGGCATCAGTGCAGTCCCATGGCAATCGATGCAACTATACCGGCCTGCTAAGATGCTTCTTCACACATAATATTCGAAGAAAGTCTGAAAATGTATTTTAGTTATCGAATGTTTGGTCTTCGCTCAAATTAAATCAGAAGTCGTCCGAAACGGACAAAACATATTATAATTGAAATAAGTTTTAGAGCTGACTAAGAATAATCCATATAAGCCATAATATTTTGAACAAAAAGGGAGATACAAGAACTAATTACTCAGTACTTATTAGCACTGTGCTCGTGATCAAGTCATTACGTGTTAATTCACTTAATGCTCATTAATCACTGGCTATGTTGTCCTTCAAACCGGAACACCAATGCTAAAGCCATAGGATGTTATTAATGAACTTGGATAAGCGAGCAATTAAGTTTAGTCCAAGGTTTTGTACTAATCTTGATTATTTTGGATAGCGATCAACGAATTTATCAGTCATCATGTTATGGCAACCCATTGATTTCAAAAGTAAAAAGAATGAACGAAATAAGTCCACCCTTGTATGAGAATAAATGTATTAAAGCCGAACCGAATAAGGTCCATACAGTATAGTAACACCCTGGGCACAAAGCCCTGGCAAATACAGGCTCTTACATACTAGAAACGTAACTTGCAAAAATATGGAGCATTCCACGTGTTAATTGCACATTATCTGTAACAGACTACGGCCGTTTGTCCACCGCCACCGTCACCGGACCGTCACCGAGAACGAGATGACGGCGCCGATTTAGCGGTACATACATTTACTATGGCTATGTGTCCACCGCACGCCCGTCACCCGAGAGCCGTCATCCCGGCCGCCGATGTTTCAAGTAGATCGGCGTGACCGCTAGATCTCGGCACGGTTTTATGACGGGCCGATGTGCTGGCAATACAAAACACGTTTGTTCTTGTCCACACAGTACCATCGCACCGGGCCGTTCGCCCGGTTTTTGTTATGTATATCATAAAATTTGTAAACAAAAGGGCTAATGAAATTCAAATACGATATTTATACATTTATTGGAGTAGCAGAGTTCAAAATTATTTTAATCGCCTACGCCTTCAATCGTACAAAAGCAGAAGAAGCAATTGTCGCCGGTTAAAACTAGCCATCCTCCTAGTTGGTTTTATTTCTATCAAAAAGGAAAACGCGGCTACCGCGTATGACAAAGCTCTAGAACTGAGTGGAACTGAGCAACCGATTTATTGGCGCGGTGGACACACGATCGCCGTCACGTCATTTTAAACTCGGCCTGAAATAATCTCGTTCTCGGTGACGGTCCGGTGACGACTGACGGCGGCGGTGGACAAACGGCCAAAGATAGGTAAATGATCCGGCAATGTAATCTGTTACAGTTGGATACGCACCAAGCAATGTTAACCTCTACACTGTCAGTGCATTCTTATCACTGAGTGTGATTGAGTGTATGATGAATTTGATTTTATATATTTACGACAGCAATAACATTTGCCGCAAAAGCTACGTGTCCTAGATCCAAAAAACTCTTCAACTAAAATAAAATATTTTTCCGGGGAAATAATGGAACCGCATCATGTGATTCATATTATACACCCTGCCAAGATAACAAGAAGATGAAAAGCGTTAAAATATAATAAAACTAATAATATAACACAGGGTGGGTACCACTGGTGGTAGGTTTCTCATATTTGAGAGGCCGTCTGGGTAGGTACCGCCGCAATATCAATTGTCCCGCCAAACAGCAGTGTAAATGCACTGTTGTGTTTCGGTTTGAAGGATATCACATCTTATGTCTTAGGACGACGAGTGCAGTGGAATCCCAATCATTGCTTTGTAATTCAAGGCGTTGTTTGGTTTTGCTCTTGTTCAAGAGCGGTCGTATCGCTTACCATCAGGCGAACGGCATATTCGTGCCGTCATTCAATTAAATAAAAAAAAACCATGGAATATACATATACTCGCATATTTCCGATCCTTTAGGAGAATATCTAGCAAAAATGCGATGATTCAAATATTTGTTCCTCAGGTGAGCACAGTCTTCAGCCAGGTCACCACGTGTTCCCCTTTCAATGCCCTATCCCTGTGAACAGTCCGTCTTCGTTCGAGGGTTCCCACGGGCACATCCGCTACCAGGTGAAGGTGGTGGTCGACCGCGCCTTCAAGTTCGACCAGGAGAAACTGCTCGACTTCAGGGTCATCTCGCCTTTGGACTTGAACATGAACCCCTATTGTAAAGTGAGTTGTTGATATATTTTATCTGATATAGTTAGTCATCATAAATATTATTGAAAATTTAAATAATTCACCATAAGTAGAAAGCCTGCTTCTTTTTTATGGTCTCATAATGAATCTAGCCCCCACACTAAGATTGAGTCGTGGGTGTCAAAAACTAACAGAGACTTTACGGTTTCATTTCAAATAACAAACCCGAAACAAACACCTGTTAATGACATAAACGTTTGTTTCGGTACGGGGATCGAACCCTCTTTCACAGTTGGTGTATAACCCACTGCGTCATGTGGTTATCTCACACCAATCGACTTTTATGCTTGGCGCATCAAAACAACTTATACACGAGCTAAACCCAAATGGAAACAGATAGTTTCAAATATCCTTCTACCAGCTTCTCTAACAAATACATTGTAGCCAGAGTAACTACTGGACATATTGAGACTTAACATCTTATGTCTCAGAATGGCGAGCGCAGTGGAATGCCAAGCATTGCTTCGTAATTCAAGATGTTGTTTGGTTTTGCTACTGTTCATGAGCGGTCGCATCGCTTACCATCAAGCGAACGGCATGCTCGTCTCGCCATTCAATGCAAAAAAAAAAAAAAAAAAACATCAAGCACATCGTAAATCCAATCTCATGCTAAAGTATTCTACATAATAAGTAAATATTATTTACTTTTTATGAGAAATATCAAAAGCTTTTCCTCTAAATTATTCCCTTCTCTCCCCCAGGAGCCGGTCCAGTTCGAAATCCTGAACACGTACTGCTGCTGGTGCATCAGCTCGGGGTCCTCGCAGACGCTGGTGAAGCTGCCGGTGGCGGGCTTCTGTCCGGGACAGGTGATGCCCATAGAGGTCAGCTGCAATAACACCAGCAGCGTGGAGATCGACACCATCAAGTTCACACTCGAGAAGGTAATGGAGAATACATCAGGTTTTCAGCATACAGGGCATATGACTGCTGCCGAAAACGAAGCCGGGTGGTAGTTTTAGTGACACTGTTCATGGCGGTTATCCCTTACCATCAGGTGATATTTTTGTCATTTTGGTCGATGTTGAAAATAAAAAAAATAACAGCAATTTAATTGATTTAGGGCTGAGTGAAGGGCTACCACGCTGGCTTAGTGCGGGATGGCGGAATTCTCATTACAGAAAATCTTACTAAGACCGCTCTGACCTGCAGGTTATCTCACTCTCTCTCTCACTGTCACCGAGTAATTACGTTTTTAGGAATTAAGAAGATCCTTCTCATTCATTTCGTTAACATAATTCTCCAAAACTTGTAGGTTTTCAAGCGGCAGTGATTAATTAGACTAATCAAAAACTAATATGGCGTGTGTGATCGACTATAGAAGGTCAACAGCTCCATTAAGTGTGTGAAATGAAAACAGCTAATAACGTTAAAGAACTATTTTAGTAGTTTCTAAATTACAATACTAAAAATAATGAACTAAAAAATAAACCATAAAAGTCATAGGCACTAAAGCCTCACTTACACGGCGAGATTAGAATGCCATTATTGCGTGAGTCGTGACATAACCGCCATAGATTATTGCATTCTGACAAATATTTACAGGATGCAGCTTTTTAAAATCCTTATGATAATCGTATCTTCGAGACGAGAAACTCTCCTCTTATAAATAGGCCTATAGTCAGCCATATCTCAATTAAAATGGCTTCAGTAATAAACTCTAATTGCTGTCAACTACCACACCGAGCCTGGCCGAGTTAAAAGCAATTAAACATAATAATTTATCAAATTAATGGTTGTCTTTTGGATGTCTAGCGCGACAAATAGAATAAAAGATAAAATTATACAAAACATGAATAGCGAGACTTTTCGGGCACGGTACCACGGTCTCACAGAATATAGACATGAAACGACTGCTTTGCTGTCAAGCTTCGTTCGGTGAATGAGATTGCCGGATGCCTCATACCCCTTTCCTATTCCCATCATTTTCCCTCTCATTAAATGGTCCAGCAATACACCCATGCTCCAAGGGTTATGGGTGTTCATCAGCAGTGATCACTCACCTTTAGGTGACCTGTTACCTAATTTGACGGACCATGCAATAAAATATGTAGTACTTTTTAGATTTTAGAAAATTCTGTCGTAGGTCCTCACACCGACGACACAAGACTCGATCTTAGTATGGGGTCAGTACTATGTGTGTGACTTGTGTATTTATTTTATTTTAAAACTATCTTTTGCCCTCAACTTTGTCTGCGTCTGTATCAGCCCATATACGTCCCACTGTAGGGCACGGTCTCCTCTACAATCGACAGTACGATTGAGAGTGGTTAGGCTATATAGTCCACCACGCTATGTTTCATATCTTAAAAATGGATACATACTTCCATAAATTAGGTATTATTACATCTTCGTTTGTCCAATTTTATTAACCCCTAGCTACTAATACTGTCGATGTTTCCCCTACAGCAAATAGCATTCCACGCGACCCACGAGCCGGGCGAGCGAGATGAGACAGAAGTAGTGGCGCAGATCAAGAAGGGACCCGTCCCGCCAAACACCACGCGAAACTGGACCGTAGAGATGCCCGTACCAGCCCTCGACGTGTACAACCTCGACAACTGCAGGTTTATCGACATCACTCACAAGTTCGAGGTATGTGGCATTCAGTTTAGTTAATAGGTTTTTTTAATTGAAAGAATGGCGTGAGGAGTATGGCGTTCGCCTGATGGTGGACGATATGTCCTTCAATCCAAAATATAACCGTGCATTTACGCTGCTGTTTGGCGGGAGAAATAGAAATTGCGAAGGTACTTATTCAGGCAGCCTCTCACATTTGAGATCGTAAAAATAATTACGACCTAGTAGTAGTTAGTAGTAATTAGTTACGACCCAAACACGAAAAATATTCTGATGGTTGGATATTTTGGTCTGTTTGCGAAGATAGCGTACACGACAATTTGTCTCGTCTCGGATTAAGAAAGAAAGAATGAAAAAAATGCACACATCATAATGTGCGTTCTATTGATTTTTAGTGCAAATAGTTCAAATAATAATATCAATAGTTCCCATAGCAAAATCTTGCCATGATTTACAAGTCGAAAACCTCTTAAGGATGCAGGACCTGACTACTCACAATTTTATTTTGTTCTCAAATAGGTATCAGTAGAAACATCAGGCTGCCACACGGACGAGACAGAGTTCTGTCCAGTAGTTATAGGCTCAATCCCAATAGCCGGCTTCCAAGACGACGTGCCCAACCCCCTACAAGACCAGATGCCCGCCCAGCCCATCATCACGCAGAACGTACAAGGAGTGACGTCATCCTACCCACAACCCAATATGCAACCTGCCCCCTACCCGGGCGCCGCTCCCTACCCTCAAGTCAGTCCCTACCCTGTTGGTACTGGATTCCCAGGCGCTAACCCACCATACCCGGGTGCGAACCCTCCCTATCCAGGTGGAAATCCCCCACCGGGTGCCAGTCCTTATCCGGGTGCGAATCCTTACCCGCCACCAGCTGGTGGTAGCCCATACCCGCCAAGATCTCCCTACCCGGGTGCTAATTCTCCCTATCCTAATAATCAGCCGGGTATAACTCCCTATCCGCCTACGAGCTCTCCCTATCCGGCCAATCCGTACCCAACTAACCCCGGCTTGAATCCGGATGTTACGACAGCTTCCACACCGCTCTTGAAGACAGGCACCTTGGGATTTGGACCTCAGCCTCCTAGCAACAACGCTACGGTGCCATCGTTGCCTCCGGGTGCCAATGTTCCTTATGTAAGTATTTTATAAAACACAATTCATAATAACGTAATGTGTATACGATGGAAGTGACTAATGACCACCGAATATGGCGGCCATAGAGAAAATAAACACTACGTGATAGCGGTCCCACATATATGAGAGACCACTAGTGAATATGTGAGTGAATATATCAGTGAGAATAAAATGTCGTCTTTTTGGACCTTCTTCACTTTTAAGGCCATTGCAGACCTGGACGGAATGACATGAGCTTTAATTATTTACCAAAGGATATTCAAACTTATCAGGTCGGAATAAGACATAAAAAATTAAATCCCTTGTAGTGTCGGTCCGCGCTGGCCATTATTCCTGTGGTAACATATCTTAGCATTTGGATAATATATATGTAGGGTTTGTGATATACATTGTCTATTTAACATTGCTATGTGAGACATAGAATAAATAACTATATTGTTCCAGCCTCCAACTCAGATGAATCCTTACGTAGGAGCCAGCGCGCCTTCAGCTACCACGCCAGATAATGAAACAGTAAGTAAAAATTTATTTAAAAGAAAATTTTGCCCGCGACCTTGTACATTTATTACTTTATCTAAACTAATATTATTAAAAGAAATTATTTGATTGTTTGCATTGAATAGGCCCTAAAACTAATAGACTGAAAAGAAAAATTATTTTTTCATTCGAATCCTACATTATGACTGATTAATTTATGTGATAGAATATTTTAAAAACGTATGTCTACACTCGATCGGAGACAGAACGGGCCGCTTATTAAATTATCAATATATACACACATATCTGCCTAATTGTATTATGGTAATACACTTCTCATCGAAAAAAGCACCTTGCAAGTTCAAGGATTATGAGAAAAATGTGTATATTTAGGAATATACAGGGTATATCAGGACTGCTACCGAAAACGAAGCCGGGTGGTAGTTTTAAGCGACTTCAGACACAATGCAACAGAAAAAGTTGCAAAAAAGAGTGACAATATTTTTTTTGTTATTTTTTTCCTATGACCATATTTGGGTGGTAAATACATTTTTTTCCTAAAATAATAGTGTATATCCTTTATTTCTAAATACTTTAAGGTATAAAAGAGTTAAAATTATTTTTTAGCAAAAACTATGGATTTACCACCCAAAAATGACAATATTTAAAAAATCATAAAAAATAATTGTCGCGTTTCTTTGCGAAATTTTTAATTGCATTGTGTTTGTAGTCACTAAAAGTACCACTCGGCTTCGTTTTCGGTAGCATTCTTGAGATACCCAGTATGCCAACTGTCGTTGTTTAGTGAATATATGAACATTAGGTTTTCAAATCCTAGTGTTCATGTTCTGAATTAAAATTAAATTTTACTGGTGGTAGGTCTCTCATATGTGAGAGGCTGCCTGGGTGGGTACCAACGCAATGTCTATTTCTCCCGTCAAACAGCAGTTTAAATGCACTGTTGTGTTTCGGATCGAAGGACATTGTTTGACATGTTGTTTAGTTTTGCTACTGTTCATGAGCGGTCGCATCGCTTACCATCAGGCAAACTGCATGCTCGTCTCGCCATTCAATGCAATAAAATAAAAAAAGAATATTCACATTTTTCTGATAATCTTAACAAAACATAAACTTGTAAGGTGTTTAGATTTTTCTGAAGAGAAGTATATAAGTAATCATAAATATTATACTAAGTGTGTGTAAAAATTTTAAACTATAATTATTGTACGCGTAGTGACACTTATATCGTAGTAATGTATCATTATAATTTGTAAATCGACTAGTCCATTACGCGTTATTTCTGTCCGGATGGCTCGGCCTTGAGTGCCAAACTTCACGCGGTGCTCATTTATATTCCACAGACTTGCGCATTGTTCCCCAAGCGAATTTCTTTTAAAATATAATTTGCACTTGAAACAGTTGTAATGCTTCAATTGAATACTACTTGATTATATTTAAAATCTGTGTCATCTCAAAATAAGTTTTTCAAGGAATTCTTTTAATTCTCTTTTAATCTTCTAATTACAAAGAGTAAAGCAAGTGTATTATTAAGTTGAAACAGTAAAAGCCTTATTCATAGTCAGATTTAAACCTGTTTAGTTACCTAATGTTTTGCCCCTTACGGACGACTTATAAATGAAGAAGACAAAACATTAGTTAAATACAATATCTCTATACAATACTACAAATATTCCATTAACATTATGAAATCTCGTTAATGTTTTAAATTGGGATTACATATGTATGAACACATTTTATATATTTGAATTCTTGTGTTACAGAGGCACTCATCGGCAGCAACACAAACGGTTCGACTTAAATCTTAAGTATACCTAGCCTTAAGTTTATGCTGTGAAAGTCATTACATTACACGTAAACCCACCTTTTTATCCCAACTTCTTTTTAAATGGCTCTGAATTAGTTGGTATATTGTTCAGATCCGATGTAAAAAGTATGGAACATTATGTATAGAATATTGTGATCAATTGAAAAGTCCAAACAATTTAAATAAGTGTTAAAACCTTATGCTTAGACACAAACCTAACAACAAGAAGAGTTAACCTACCTCAATATTTCTGATATTTTATAGGATCTTGCTGGTTCGCAATCCTAAAACTAATTAATAAACCATGAATTACGCTTATACTGTAGTCTTCCATTAATAAAGAGGAAACAATGTGGGAAGAGGCCTCATATTCTACAACTAAAATTAAGTGCTACTGATATTATCTATTACTTATGCCATCTTAACAATCGATGTGCCATTTGTTTACGTTCAAATGACGTCATATGTCATTAACGGGTTCAAATCCCGTCCTACAATGTGCTGTTAAGTAAAGATGTCGCATAATAAAGTACAATTTTGAAATGTTTACTATACAATTACTATTTTCGAATGTTTACTATTATTTTTAAATTAAGACATTTTGTATATTGTTTCTTTAATAATTTTACAATGTTTATTTTAATGGTATTGAAAATGTTTTTATACATATACTTTTTAGTAATGCTAAGTGTAGACTATAGAAGTTTTGTATTACAGATTAAGGCATTTACTTATGAAAAGGTACTTACATTTTTAATACAAGTTTTCAGTCATAATTATGTTTAAATAAAAGGCCTATTTGTTCAATGTTGTTGCTATTTAAGTATAATTAAGGAGTCAAGACAACTATAATGTTTTATGTTAATGCTAAGGAACCACTAGACGTGTTTGGTAGTATTTTATCGAAGCGAAAAATCTCGAATGTTACAAAGGAAAAAATCTAGAACAGAACGATATATCTGGTATTGCATAGTGTTTAGTGGACTCTTAGCTAAAGTAGAAAATATCAACAAATAAGTTTTTCGTACTTTAGTGAATAAGACGGACAGAGTAAGAACGCAAAATAATGTATGCATTTAGTAGACGTAAATTTTTGTTTTGTTTTGTTGGGTCTCCTATTTGGCGCAATTGTACTATAGTTTGATTGCAAAACTATGGTCTCGGGTTCAAATCCCCGGTCGAGCAAAGTAATATTGGATGTATCTATTCATCAGCCCGGAGTCAGGAATCTGTGCCCGACATGGCGAGAAGTTCGTCCCCTATCTAATCATGGGCTGGAAAATACAAGGCGAATCTTTGGTGTCCGGGTTGCCCCTATGCCTGGGGTAAAAGGCGTGAGTTCATACCGGGTATCTCAAGACTGCTACCGAAAACGAAGCCGGGTGGTAGTTTTAGTGACTACAAACACAATGCAACTAAAAATTTCGCAAAGAAACGCGACAATGATTTTTTATGATTTTTTAAATATCGTCATTTTTGGGTGGTAAATCCATAGTTTTTGCTAAAATAATAATTTAAACACTTTTATACCTTAGATTATTATAAATAAAAGGGTATACACTATTACTTTAGGAAAAAATGTATTTACCACCCAAATATGGTCATAGGAAAAAAATAACAAAAAAAAAATTATCGCTTTTTTTTGCAACTTTTTCTGTTGCATTATGTCTGAAGTCGCTTTAACTACCATCCGGCTTCGTTTTCGGTAGCAGTCTTGATATACCCTGTATATTATATTGTTTTTTTTATATATGCTGATCGTACAACCTCACTTAGTGTCATTCAAATTCGTCCATTTAACTCTGGTAATACAATATTTTATATTTTCATAATTTATATCTAAATGTAAAGAGCCAATCGAGGGGCGCTCTTGATTTAACCGTTTCTCTTTTAAGGAAAAAGTGCATGTAATTACGTAAAACATTAAGCTTGTATAGAGATAATGTACCTGGCGATTGTGTAAGATTTTAATTGGGCATTTGGTGAGATATGTAATGGCCTGAATTTTGGACACTACAAAAATATAAACTTACAAGTTTTAAGACATAGATTTAAATGGTTATCCTAACCTTCTGAATTTATTCCTGCCAAAACAATATAGCTGATAATATAGAATTATATCGTGCCTTATGAAACATAAACGTATATTTGAGCAATAACATGACCCTCTCAAAAATACAATATTTTTTCCAAATTCCGCAATAAAGAAAAACTGTGAATTATTAAAAAGATTTTAAATTTTTGGATATAATACATACATAATATGTACATACATCCACAATCACACACAAGTGATTTAACCATCCTACCAGACCCTAAATAAATATTTATCGATAAATTTCTTGATTGCGCAATAATATAAACGTGTTATGGTGGGGTCATGTTATCAATGGTTCATTAACAAATTGTTGTAAAATATTGCAAAATGTGTTTCTGAAAACTGTACTAGAAAAAGTTTTTAAACTATTTATGTACGTGTATTTGTTTCTACTTAAATACAGGGTATATCAAGACTGCTACCGAAAACGAAGCCGGGTGGTAGTTTAAGCGACTTCAGACACAATGCAACAGAAAAAGTTGCAAAAAAAGCGACAATTTTTTTTTTATTTTTTTTCTACGGCCATATTTGGGTGGTAAATACATTTTTTCCTAAAATAATAGTATATCAGGGGCGTGCACTCCTTGTAGGCAGAAATGCAGTGCTTTACTTGCCATTCACAGATATTTTATTATAACGTTCGTACGTTTTAGATGACTTTAATTTATAGTAAATAAATGAATAAACAAAATATAATAACTTAAAAACGCCTAATATTTTATAAATAGCACCTATTTGCAATCACGCAAACATTATGGTTGCCACGCGAAAAGCAAGAGGCGCTGCAAAGCAAATTAATGTACCTAATCAACCAAGTCATGCCGCCGCGTCCCGCATTACATTTGTTTGCATGTGTGTAGTAATTTTGGTGTCCGTGCACAGTCGCAAACGCACACACCCATGAATATTGAAAGCCGCGACTCCTGCGGCAGGCCTTGGGAGTTCGGCAGTTGTCGGGAGTAATCGTAAATGTTCGTTGCCTATAATCCGAGTAAAATTAATAGGCTGGAATCTTATAATCACCTATGCACATTATGCATTTTTGGTTAGTAAGGTTTTATTTGTTTAAATAGAAATGTTTTGTGTTTCGCGGGGGCCATTTTGCTTTTTTTATGAGTTTTTGCATTGTTTACTATTTTATACTAGTATGTTTGTAAAAAAAATAGATTTCTTAACGGATTTTTCATTTTAACATTTGAAAGTGTGTACATTTAACAGTTTATTACTAAGTTTCGATATTAATTGTAGTCATTTGCTTTTACTAGTGTGTTTGTTTATTTTTTTAAATGTTATTTGATTGCGAGGTTTGTGTTAAAAATGTATGTTTATCAAATGAATGAATGAGGTGGCCGGAATCTTGCGTTTATTTACATCGGGATAGGTATCGTAATCTCAACTAACCGGAACCTTGAATATGTGAAAATTGAAAGCTGACTAGGTGAGTTTTTTTTATTTTACTTATTAGAATTTGTTCCGCCGCGACGATCGATCGGTGTTTTGTCTGCGTTGCCGTAGAAGATGGACATGAATAGTAGTAGGTACATCTAAGACTTGTTATGTTGGCATGGTTTCCGACTTAGAGATCCGTCGCGTGGCTATGGCTATGCTAAAAAACTATAAAAGAAAAAGTTTTTGTGACCGAGTACTCCGCCGCATACCCAGTGTCATAATCCTGTGCACGCCGCTGTAGTATATACCCTTTTATTTATAAATACTCTAAGGTATAAAAGAGTTTAAATTATTATTTAAGCAAAAACTATGGATTTACCACCCAAAAATAACGATATTTAAAAAATCATAAAAAAAAATGTCGCGTTTCTAGGCGAAATTTTTAATTGCAATGTGTTTGTAGCCACTAAAACTACCACCCGGCTTCGTTTTCGGTAGCAGTCTTGAGATACCCGGTATTTTGTATTTACTGTTAATTATAAGATATATGAATATTTATATGCTGTTGAACATAAAATAATCGTTTATATTTACTTTGTATCATAATTAAAAACATGTAAATCAAACAGTCATGCATCTCTACAATTAGAAGAAAAATGAAACACTAAATTAGAAAGAGAATTGCGATGCTGATTTACCTGTTTTTAGCCTTTATACAAAGCTTGGATGATTAAAGTTCTTTGTAAAACATTTAGAATAATAGAGAAACAGTACTAACTATGCAATATATTGAAATAATAAAAAACTAATAATCTTGTGCACAAACTGCCTTATGACTTCCTAAAATCTATTGTATACATTATATTTTATAGTGATTAAATTATATTCATGTTGGACGTTCTGTGTATTCTCTAATAAAATATTTTATACGCAATTTTTACTTTGAATTTTACAGCTATGAACTAAACAGAGTTAAAAAAAACAACACTTAAACTATTCCACTTTAACTATTTCAACAAATATTTAGTTTAACTATCATTATTGCATACTGATTATGCTATGAAAGCTTATAATTATTTTACATGAATTGTAAAATAATCATAAGTAAAAATAGTGATGTAGTGAGTGTAAAATAATTATAAGCTTTATAAACCTGGGTGAAATGAAGATAAAAGTAAAACGATGCTTTGTTTCCAATAAATATAATATCGTGATAAACATTTCCAAAAAATATATATACAACGTGTAACAGGATTAATTCACAACCTCAGACACCCCAACTTTAAAATATTATTGCAATCATAGTTTATGCATTGAAATCGTACTACCATAATTACAAAATCTTTAATTTATGAAATTAGTTATACCAAATGTAGGCACTTAACACGGTCACCTCACGAGTTACAAATAAGAGAGTACTACTACACACGCTCGCGGACACGCACACATTTACACAAGACTTATTCACACGAGCACCTAACGCCGAACGCTGCGACGCGCCGCGCCGCGCCGGCAGAAACAGCTGACAATTATAACGAAATACAAATTACGTACGTAACTGATTACTGGGTGGTTTGGTAAACAAATTATTATTAATTTAATCTGTAAACATAACATTTGTGTTTTAGCTATAAAATCTAAATATTTACTTACTAGATATAATGCGTACGAACCCAACGTAAGACAATATTTTGCATGAATCGGCTATAAAATATTATTAATTTCACTTCCACTAAACTTCGTTCCTACAGGCGGGTAGGATACGGGCGTCATTTATTTTGAATTACTAATGAATAAGATAATTAGATAACGCAATATCTAACAACGAAGACTAGATTGGGAATCACAACACAAAAAATACAACAAAATTAACTTACGTGTTACATGGCACTCATGCGGCGATTTCTTTCTCAAATATGTTCGAAATGTCCACCACCTTGATACACTTTGATGCATATTTGCGTAATTGTTCACGTAATTTATGTAAAACTTCAGTGTCACTTCACTTTTAGGAAGGCTGCCACTATTCTACTTTTTAGTAGTCTAGTTATACCAGAGATTTATTACGTCCCCACAAAAAAAGTCAAGAGGCGTCAAGTCGGGTGACCTAGGAGGCCATTGCACAGGTTCGCCGCGACCTATCCAGCGCTCTCCAAACTCAGCATCGAGATACTGTCGGACACTACACTGGTGACGTGCCTGTTGTTAAATGTCCTGCATGCCAATGATACATCATCACCACACAGTGCCAAAGCTCTCACCATTTCAGTGTATTCAATATTCGAATACCGAAAAGACATCGCGCGCGAAAGTTATCGAAATATCTACTAAACACTTAAACACAAGTAGACACAGATAACTGCGGTGCACGACTGGATTTTTTTCACATAGTCGGTGCCCATTTAGGGATTGCAATAACGGGATATTAGACACACCGGGATTCCGCATACAATGTAGCAAAATTACAAACCGAATTTAATCACCATTTTAACGTTCCGCGAAATTATTTTTCATAGAAATACCTACTTGTTGTTTCATTTCATAGTGATTTTGTTACAATTTAATTTGTTTCATTTAAGTGCATGTATTGCGCGGGATTTGGATCGCCCGGTCTTGCAAATACCGGGAGTAATTTTTTTCGCGGCGCATCCCTATACTGTTTTGCCAAACCTTGTGATGTACTGCCGCGCGCGCCATCGTTTGTCGGATGGATCAAATTGCATTAAACAATAGCTGCATCCTGCTCTATCAAGTTGTAGTTAAATGTGCGGAAAAGAGAATATGATAGTTATTTATTTGGTAGCTTAATACGTTTATTGAGGCCTATCGTTGTGTGCGTTTGATTAATGATAGATTGCTTAAATAAACTTTAGTACTATCGAAATAAAGTTCATTTTGGTTAATTATTTAGTTTATGAGAGTATTCGTTTAGTGATTCATTTAAAAATGATCTTATGTCCTGGAGTTACGTTTCAATTTCGTTTGTTCGGAGTAGTAAATGAAAGAGTGTCTGTAATTTACTTGGTCTTAACTAATTATTTTGAAAAAAAAATACCTACCAAAAAAAATGTTGATATCGGTTCAGTAGCTGATTCTGAACGTACTACTTTCCGCTTTTACATTTAAATCTGTTACATGTTGTATAATAACGTAATCTTAATAATATTGTTACATTTTATAAAAATTAACAATTGTTAATTTTTATTAAATGTAACAATATTATTAAGATTACGTTATTATATATATTTTTTTAATTACAATCATTAATTAAAATTGTAATTACAATCATTAATTAAAATTGTAATTACAATCATTATTACTTACTCTACATGATACTCGTATTTTAAGACTCGAGTAATAGCACTTAGAAATCTTTCAATAAAGGCACAGTTATGTGGAATCACATCCCAGCATAAAAACGTATTTTTTGCAGATCTGAGAATCTAACTGAAATGGGTCAAATACACACCATTGTGTAAGTACAATTGTGGTGGCTTGCTTATTGTCTTGATTAGTATAGTATCAAATCATACAGCCACTAGGCTAACATTAATCAATTACAAAAAAAAAGTATAAATAGCTTCTTATTTTCTGATCAGCAGGTTGCTTAAAAGAAATAATATTTTGGTTCCTGATATTTCTAATGGCTACTTATTTTTTTCAGTAAAAATAACTATAACTTCTTTGAACATATTATACGTTATAGGCCGAGTATAATTTTATCCATTACTACAGTCAATTTTACGAACATGTTTTAAGAGCGTTTACACCTTGGGCGCAAAGTCAACTATAGGTATTTCTTCGTTAATTTCACGCACACATAAGGGACCAATGCTGTGTGCGTAGAGCTGCCGCGTCGGCTCGCTATACAGTCAGCTCAACCAACTTTGATCCGTGCGCTTCAAAATTCTAATATTCAATTGAAATGTAACTTATGATTTATATATTGGTAATATATCATAAAAATATTTTATTTGCATTATAAGTAGACAAATATTACTGTGCAAGCAACGAACAATAAAATTTAGATATTAATCATATTTTCGTTCTTATTACATTGTATGTTGCATTTAAATCACTGTTCAATCAGTAGACACTACAGACGTTTTATTAATAATTTCGTGTTCGAATACATGAATAGAGTTAGGGGCCTTACAACGCCTTACAATTACGAAATATATTTAATTTTATATTTCAATACATAACATAATTTAGCCTCGGAATTACATACCATTATATTATCTGAAACATAATTTATACTCACTACAAAATCATTGTAGGTAATAAAAACAATTAAATATTTACTACCAAAGTACTATGATGTGGCAATCGCAGTCCGCGCGTGGCTATTTTTACTACGCACGGCAAAAATCGACTGCAGCCAGGCCAGAGCGACGAGCGATACGTCCATACGTCCTGCGTCTAGGCCTTGCGGCGCGGCGGTTTGATTTGAAACCGGTCGGACAGCGTGTTTTATAGTGGTTTTTAAAATATTTGTAGAAAACATGAAAACTAATCTTGTTGAAATATGAAAATGGTAATTTATTGATAAGATCCTATTATAATATGCAAGTGCTATAAAAAAATATGTACGATAAGTTGGTGAAAAAAAATATGTTCTTGACGAGAGTTTCTGAATAATTTCATATTGTTTAAATTTTTATTTTTCAGGAACTAAACACAAAAAGATTATTTTTCTCAGTAAAATCCCTCCATAAGGGTCTTATTAGTCTGATAATATTTTATTTTCATCTTATAAACTCATTTGCAAAAAATGGGCACCTAAGCAATGAACCATTTCAAATGTTACTATTGGTTTGTTTGATAATTATAGGTAGTTTTACTTTCACAATTTTGTGTAAAATACTAAAGTTCACTAGTAGTGTATGCTCGCTAGTAGTGCATATGCTCGTGAAGTAAAAGTTAACAAAGATTTTTGTTTGCTTTTTTCTTTAATAAAGTAAAAGCAGATACCTAAATGTTTAGTATCGAGTGTGACCCCCTTTAGCTGAAATCACAGCTTGAATTCGTCTGGGTATGCTAGCGAGGATATCCCGGATACTTGCTTGCGGAATACGTTCCCACTCCACGGTAATCACATTCTTCAGCTCTCTGATGGTCTGCGGAGCCGGTTGTACTGATCTCACGCGTCGTTTCAGAACGTCCCAGACATGCTCTATAGGATTGACGTCGGGACTTCGAGCTGGCCAATCCAAACGACGAATGCCGACCTCTTGCACATACGCTTCCACATCGCCAGACCGGTGGGCGCGAGCGTTGTCGTCCATAAAAAATCAGTCTTCGCCTAAAGCGGCCAATGCGGGTTATGCATGAGGAATTAGAACTTCCGTTATGTATCCATTGAATTTATTCCTGCCCAAACATAACAGAGCCCCACCATAAGGTGTGATTTCTTCAAAACAAGCCTCTGCAAAGCGTTCTCCTCGTCTTCGTAGCACTCGCCGATGTCGATCTTCACCGAACAGAGATATCCTGGCTTCATCGGCGAACAATACCCTATTCCAGTCTTTTTGAGTCCATGACTCACAATTTCGAGCAAACCTAAGCCTGGCAACTCTGTGCTCACGGAGTAACTTAGGGCCGCGGGCCGGGCGATGGCTGCGTATATTGGCCGCGAGAAGCCTCCTCCTGACCGTCCATAGACTAATATGCACATTTCTTAGTTCTTCGAGGTTGTTCTTAAGGTCCACATACGAAGACTTGCGATTTCTCAATGCGCAACTCACAAGAAAACGATCACCCGTGGTTGGGTACATGGTTTTCTTCCAGAACCAGGCCTTCTCTCAACGGAACCGGTGTCTTGATACCGCTGCCAGGTCCTTTGAACCGTCGAGCGACTCGCACTTAGCCTCTGAGCCACGAAGCATTGGCTGCAACCCTCTTCGAGCAGCGCAATAATTTTGGTAGCTTTTACCACTTTCTCTAACATTATTGAGACAGCTAAACAGCAATAAATGAAGCTTTGGCAATTAAGAATATGAAATAAATTCATAAAAATTTACTAAAAGTTATGAAAACCGATATTATCTTTTGGAACTTCGCACCAAAAATGTAGGATAAAAAGTTTTGCCTTTAAATTGTTTATTAGCTATTAACTCGTTTGAAAAGTCCTGTTTTTAAGCCAAAAAGTGCGCGGAAGGTATAAACGCTCTTAATGATAAATATTTCAAAGATACTAAAGTACCACAGTTGCCTTTTTAATTGAAAATATTAAAAAATCCCTATTGAGTACTTTACTATATTGTAAAGTATATGCAATATAAGATATGAACATAATTATTGTGCTTAAAGTTTAACTTAATTTTAAGTACAAATATTTTACACAAAGCATTTATGTTCCATAATTTTATACATTTTTATAAATGTCAGAGGCAAATATATCTTAAAAAGATAGTTAGGTAGAAGAATATATTCAAAGTTCTGTATATTTTGTATAATATATAACAGATGAATGTATAAAAATATAAAAGCTCATTTAAATGCACTATGGTTAGTAAAAGTCACCAGAGTATATTGTCGATCACAAAGCACCTTTACATAATTACATCGGTCATACTGAAACCGTATAAAGTACTAAATATATTACATACTATTTATTAAATTGTGTAGTCTAATAAAATTATAACTTTGTTTATCAAACTGTACCAAAAGTACATCAAACATTACTATTTGTTATAAGTTAATATAATTGTACCCTCAACTTCAACAGTGATGTGGATGAGTATTACAATTTAAATTAAAAATAATCACATATTTTATGCAACTGCCATGAAAAACATCTTTTTATCCTTAATTCCATTGCTTTAACATCTATCCCTACTCCTTAAAATATACAACAGACACAAACAACATTGACAATCCTTCGGACATCAGTTATTTAACACACCACAAATGTAATAATCGAGCTGCATTTAAGAGTAAGCTGGAGGTGCCGACGGCATTGCTCCAGGATTCCCGGACACCTGGTTTTTAGGATAGGGATATCCACCTTGCGTTCCCCACTTATTGGACGGATAGGGGGCATTCACCGTAGGATTGGGCGTAGGATACTGTGTTTGCTGTGGTGCTTCAGAAACTTTAAACCCAATCTCATTGAATGGTTTAGGGTTTGTTGTCAAGGGAATTTGTTCTGTACTGCCTACGTAATTAAGTGGTCTGTTGGTTGGAGTAGGGCTGTTGCGGAAGGGATCAAATTGTGTTTTGGCGCTGTATGGGGTGTTGCTGGGTTCTATGAAGCCCGGGCTGATGTGGATATCGTTGGGGTTTGGTATTGGCCCCTTGGGTAAGCTGTGCGCCATGGGGTGTATGTACTCGCCATCCACCAGCTCCCTTAAAGGTACGAGACCGAGATATATTTCCGACTCATCTTGGAGGTCGTCATTGCATCCCGATAGTTTGATTGTTGTCTGAAAAATAAAAATATTTTTTATTGAAAATAATTTGTTATGCGTAAATATTGAACTTTCATGAAGTTCTTAGATATTTATCCCATTTTTATTTCTGCCGAGCCCACATAGAGTGTTATTTATTCTATTCTTGACAATTATACAAGATTCGTAAATGTGTTGTTTTTAATTTTGAAAATGATAACCAAAGACTAATTTCATTCAGACAGGTGATTAATTATACTCACTTTAAAGTAGTATGATATATCAATAATCCCGCAGTTTTCGAGATTCGGTACGATCATATCAGGCACCACCATCTCACAAGTGACGTTGCGTTTGCTCTTGCTCAACACTGGTCCCTTTTTAACCGTCGCCAACACTTTCTCCGGCGGCATAAACTCTGCTATTGGCTCCTTGCTGCGATAGGCTTCCCTCGAGACGAGTTGGAAGATCATCTTGGTGATCTCGACGGTGCTTTCATTCTGGGCTTCGATGGAAATCGGGATCACTTGTCCCGGACAGAAGCCGGATGCAGGCAGGCGTATGTGGATGGTTATGGGTTGCGCGCTGCAGATGCAGTCGCAGCCGTATACCTCCTCAAACACTAGGTCCAAGGGCTGTTTTATAGCAGGACTGCCGAGGTTCAAGTCAAACGGGGCGACGACATCAATATCTGGGTTATTTCATCTCTTGGTCTCGTCGGTTCCGGATAGTACATGTACGCATTGATGCGGTATGTTATTTCATCCCCAAACGAAGAGGGTGCTGTGTGCGGGATTTGAAATGAGAACTTGAACTCCTGCGGACCTGGTGGAAGTTGGGCAACACCTGGAACAATAATTAATAAATATTTTTTAAAGTTTTGTAACAAGAGTTTTATCTTTGTATTTCATGCATATGTAGAAAGTTTTTTTTATTGAGCATCAAAATTTCAACAAAGTAATTTGATCCAGAAGTAAAAAAATTACATGTATGATTTCATAAGATTAAAATTTTAGAGGAACTGTTAGTGAGACTCATTAAAATTGTTAAAATAATTTAATTGTTTCGTCCATGACCTAGTTAATGATTGAAATAAAACTTGTTGATATATGTTACTATGGGATTCATTAGTGTTTGGTCTTACCGGTCCCCCCTGCAAGGCACTGGTTTGCTTTGAAGTACTCCTCATGACCTTGATACTTGACTAGGCCATGTGACTTCACACCATTGTACTCCTCAGTTTGTTCCTCTGTCCACATGACTTTGGCTTGCCCATGATACTCTATGTTAAGGGCTGAAATACACTACAAGGTGTCAGTCATATTAATGTACTTGGAAAATAATTCTTTTTATATAAATCCTTCTAACTATTGTATTGTCCAGTTCCCAAGTTATATATTAATTTAATCAGAAATGAAATAATTTCTTAAGGTTTTAGGCATTATTGGTAATTCACACACATTCCCCAGATTTATTTGTTTATGTCTTATTTATTTTTATTTTTATTTATTTAGTTTTTGTAAATAGGCCACTAGGGGCACTTTTACACGTCATCATTTAAAATTCATTACATACATTATAAATATATTAATCATTACAATTATTATTAAGTTACAATAGTGGGAAAACAATATTATAGGGTGCCAGCATATTTCTGACATGGCGACCAGGCATGTTTATCATTAATGTATTCGGTGACATTGTAATAAGCTTTTTGTATTAACTGTATTTTGATTTCTTGTTTGAATTTTTCTATTGGTAATTCTTGCAAGTGTAGAGGTATCTTATTAAAGAAGCGAATACCCAACCCCACAAAAGAAGAATGTACCTTTTGCAAACGATGGAATTGCGTACACAATTTATTTTTAGTTCTAGTCTTAGAGTAATTATAATATAGAGGGAGCGCTGTCATACATTCGCGTCTTGAAAAACGTAGATATTTTCTTGTTCGTAATGTTGGTACCACTCCTATATTAGTGGAAATTGAATTAATTATTTAGCAATAAATTGTTATAAATTCCTTTGATAACCGAAATTATATTAAGCTATTGTCCTTTTAAAACTAGTTTGACTGGAATTAAATAGCCCTAAACTATTAATTTTCATTTTCTTTTGCAAGTAATTCATGTATGTTGGACAACCTGTCAAATACCAGCCAATAGGAGGGCAGAAAAAGGTGGCCCGGCACCACCATTTTTATCTACGTTTTTGAAGTACCAGCGCTCCCTCTATACAACGTTGATGCGACCGATGGGCATTAAATTACACTATGTATGCTATACGTATTCCTTGGTATGAATTCGGCACGGCAGAAAAATTAATAAAACCAAAAATGAGATTTTGTTTGTTTCAAACAAACTAATAGCTTCCAAATAAGAGTAAAACGCAACCATCCTGTGTAAATTAATTTCATTGACCTGTAGATACGAATAGATAACAAATTGGCAACGTCGCGTGCGGCGCGTGATATTGTCGTGTACTTATTATTGTGTAAGAGCGGCAACAACGCGCAGATTTTAGTACGATCTATCGTTTTAAGGTGAATGACCATGCGTTAGGCGTAATCAGGCGTTAGAAAAGCTACATCGTGTTCAAATGGGGCAAAAATTTAAAAAATCATTTATGACTAAACTACTGCTCCTATTTAATTGATTTTTAGTACAGAGCTTCAAAATGGTACCTAGTATATGCAGTTTAAAGAAATGCTCATCGGTCGCATCATCGTTGTATACTCTAAGGCTCTAGTATTGAAAGAATGTATTTCACTTTTTTTTTTAAATAAATGAATATTATGCCTGATATGCATTATATTGTCATAAATATATTGACTAGCTTTGGTCAAGACATTAATATTCTTGAAAACATCTCTGAGTGAGGCCCTAGTATCCAACTGATATATTAAGCAAATCGCTCGTTTCTGCAAAATAAAAATACTCTCGATATCAGCAGCCCTGCCCCACAACAAAATACCGTAAGAGTTAAGACATAAGACTATGAAAGTTACTAAAGTAAACTAAACGTGCAGTATCCACATTTGTTAGCTGTCTAACCTTCCTAATAGCATACACGGCTGAACTAAGTTTTCCAGCAAGACAAGCTAAGTGTGCACCCCATTGAAGTTTTCTGTCTAACGTAATACCTAAAAATATTGTAGAATCGAGGGTGTTCAAAATCTCATTGTTTATAATTATGTTTGGTCCTAAGTTTGTAACATTTGGGGTGGTAAATTTTACGCATTTTGTTTTTTTGGCATTAAGGACAAGATTATTTGCCGTAAACCATTGCGTTACTTTTGAAAGAGTAATATTAATTTCGTCAAAATTGTCTCTATTCCTATCTACCTTAAAAAGGAGGGAAGTGTCATCAGCAAATAGTACAACATCACACATATCTTTTAAATAAAAAGGTAAATCGTTAATATAAATTAAAAACAAGAATGGACCCAAAATAGATCCTTGGGGTACACCCAGTTTTACAGGAAGATCCTTGGACTTCATTCCACCTACCTCCACGCACTGAACTCACTTACTGAGACAAGACAAAACAACATCAAGGGCAGTGTCACGTATACCATAATGACGTAGCTTTCGCAAGAGCGTAGCATGATGCACACAATGCCTTTGAGAGGTCACAAAACACCCCAATAGCATTTTGAGAACTCTCCCAGGCTTCGAATATGTATTTAATTAGTGCAACACCGGCGTCGGTTGTTGAACGTCCCTTTGTAAAACCAAACTGATTATTATGCAGGAGCTTGTTTATATTAAAATGGTTAGTTAATTGTTTCAAAATAAGCTTCTCAAAAATCTTGCTAAATACTGGTAGGATTAAGATTGGTTGGAAGTTACAAAGTTCCTCTTTACCTCCTGATTTAAATAAGGGTATAATTTTACTAAGCTTCATTAAGTCTGGAAAAATACCAATATCAATACACTTATTAAAAATATTGGAAAAATATGGGGCTACAATATCTATGATGTTTTGTATAATATAAACAGAAATGCCCCAAAAGTCACCCGTTTTCTTTTTGTTTAATTATTTAACAATCTTAACTATTTCAGCATTTATTGTATCCAAAAAAAAAAAAACAAAAACTTATAATTAAATTGTAAATTGATAAAATTGGGCATGGCAACCTTTGGGATGAGATAAGAGAAAGGAAAGAGAAAGGGCAGATTTAATGCCAAATTTTTGCACTTAACTTTTTGAAAAGTTGTAGAAGAAAAATGGAATTAATTCTCATCATATTTACTGTCAATATGAACATCTTAAATTAAATAAAACAGTCTCCATCAAATGTTTTAATTTTCATAAACTGTGCCAGATAAATACATCATTTTGTAATGAACTCTATGTAACACAATCAACATATAACCTTCTATTTATAGTTAAAAATGTATGTTGTCACATCAATCATATCAATGTTTATTAAATGTGTAGATAACATTCGGTTACAATCGACAACTGAATGAAATTAATATCCAAATTAATTTGTATTAATCACATAAGGATATAAAGCAAGTGAATATTATATGCCCATAATGGCAAGAATTAAATATAGTACTAAATATAGGTAAATGTAAAAATTCTTTGTAATATATCGACGCAGGAAAGCGATTAGGTCGTATCTCGAAACAAGCAATTTTAAACCAGGAGCAAAGAAAAAATAATTAAAAATGAATAACCTCTAAATTAGAAAACTTAGGAATACCATTTCTTCAATAACATTTTAAAATAAAACCTTACATTTTCACAAGGAAATTCAATGCGGTATTTTTTTTATGAATTAAATAATATACAAATAGCACATACACATTTTTTGTGATACGACAAAATCGCTTTCCTGCATCAATATGTATTCGAATTCAAATAAAATATTACAATGCATCGCATATACAATAAATATCCAGTCTATATACTTTTCTCTTCAAGATATTGGTCTTGGCTAATTAATGGAAAAAATGTTATAGTCTTCTTTATAACATGTTCTTTGTTTCATAGTTGGTAGACTTGAGATACATAATATAAATTATAACAACACACAGTATGTGGGGATCCTTACAATGTTTTCCTTTTACTTAAATATGAAAACACATCAAGAAAAATGGATTCAAAAATATTTGCCCATGAAATAAGGCCTTAAATCTATCAAATGATAAAGGTATATCTTTTGAGTGATTGTAGCGCTTAGTGTTTATAATACTAACAGATATTAATACTGAAACAACTTCAATATTTCTTTTATATTCTAGTTAATCAAAGTGATTGAAATGCAAAATAGAAGATGGTAGTTTAAATGTGATCCAATAGAGTATGTTTTGGTCATCATCATCATCATATCAGCCACAGGAAGTCCACTGATCTCCACAATGACCGGCCTGCATCCAGCGACTTCCTGCGACCTTAGTCAGACCCTCCGTCCACCTTGTAGGCGGGCGTCCGACACTTCGCTTGCCTGTACGTGGCCTCCACTCGAAAACCTTTCGGCCCCAACGGCCATCGGTTCTACGAGCTATGTGCCCGGCCCACTGCCACTTCAACTTGCCAATCCTATGGGCTATGTCGGTAACCTTGGTTCTCCTACGGATCTCCTCATTTCTGATTCGATCTCGTAGGGAAACACGTGTTTTGGTCACAAAATAGAAAGTAATGAAACTGAATAGTATTTTCAGACAAATACGATTCTTAAAATTTAAACGAGGAACATCAAAAGTTAAATAATTAAGAGCCAAAAGCATAAATACTTACCAGAAAACGTCAGTGGTACATTCAAATCGAAAACAACACTCCCCTGTATCACTTGTCCTGAATAATAAGTATTACAGGACGAATCCAATTTTATGTAGGCGTTTCTGAAACCACTAGCCATTGTTTACGTTATTTGTGATTAAATTAAAAAGTAAATAGTCTCCTTATGTGTTAACTCAGTGGTAAATACAATTGATTGGTTTTAACTTTTAGGGGAGAGGAGAGGTATTATTGAAGCGGGCGGGGACGGACCGCGGACGGAATGACTGCTGAACATAGAGTAAGTACAGTTCCGAACAGTGCCAAAACATATTCATATGAACATAGGCTTATAATAGACTTTTTGCTCAAAGCATAAAGTTCAAATTTAAATAAACAAAAATATTGGAAAACAAAACAAACAGGTATATGGTTTATCTGTCTAGAAAAAACTTACTTCGTGCGTTTTGTTTCTGCTTTTGTTTCAATGTTATTTAAATAATCTTTATTTAAATTAAAGAGAAGTGGTTTAATGTTATCTTTCGCCGTTGGTAACAATTGTTTATAATTAACCTGAAACGAGACTCACTTGCACTAATTAGAGGTCTATTCTTGAACTAAGCACTTTTAGTATGTTAGTATTCTAGATCGACACTGTCACGTCGCGTCGGGGTCCTAGTCAAACTGCAGCCGAGCCCATGCTAATTCTAAAATCTATAGGTACTAAAATCGGAAGACTGTTTGTTTGTTACTTATAATCTCAGGAACGACAGCAGTAGTGAAAAATCTAAGAAATTTAACCGACCGCTGGTGTAAAACAAAATAAAACAGCAATTTAGTCAGATAATACGCATTATAATATCGTCATAAATATTAAGACAGTCTAAAACACTTAATTTGGTACCGTAAAAGTCGCCAACATTGCCCGATTTTTTGATAAAATCTGCTATATTTCATATGTTTTCTATAACCACCTATATATATTTTTTCATTTACATTAACTACATAACCATATGCTACTATTAGCTATGTTATATTTAAAATAAATTAATATTTAAAATTTATTTTTTATTATTTTAATGATGGGCAAAGTTATGTGGCGATCAGCTAACATTTCCCATGTTGATATCTGCCAAAATATGACCCATATTAATAAACAATTAAAAATGAAATAAGTATAAGGAACAATCTTGGCAGTGGTTTAGAAAAAACTCTTAAAGTTAACAGATTCTCGTAACAAACATTATGGGCAATTTTACCTAGCGATTCTTACTCTTTCCATACAAACTGATAAATCGTTAATAACTCAAATTTTTAATAAAAAAATAAAACCGACTTCAAAACAAAAATCCACTAAAAACCAAAAAATAATAACTACTTACCACTCCAAAGCAAAAAAATAATATTTATTTCATGGAACTCGTGCATGTTGATTAATTGCTTAATGACTTGACTAGCCAACAAATCAAAATATATGCGTAACATATTGAAGGCGGGTCGCCAAGTACCAAACATGTAGGACCTATGCCTTATATTAATTTAAATATCTATTGTTTGGTACTGGGCGACCCGCCTTCAATATGTTACGCATATATTTTGATTTGTTGGCTAGTCAAGTCATTAAGCAAATTAATCAACATGCACGAGTTCCATGAAATAAATATTATTTTTTTGCTTTGGAGTGGTAAGTAGTTATTATTTTTTGGTTTTTAGTGGATTTTTGTTTTGAAGTCGGTTTTTATTTTTTTTATTAAAAATTTGAGTTATTTTTATCTTTTTAGTGTTGATAGGCATTTAAATGAAGAAGATTTGGTCCCCACAAGGAATATGTTCTTTCCGATGACAATGATATCGCTAAAATCGGCTAAAAGCTGCCAAAGATATTAGAATATTCACATGTTTACTATTTTTGCTCCCCCCCCCCTCCCTTCGCGCCTACCCCTTTTTCCCTCAACCACTGTAGCCTAGCTTTTTTACTGAACCCAATGCAAAAAGAACCGTTGAAATCCTATTAAATTTTAAGGAGTTCCTCTCTCCAGGTCCGAAGATATTCATCAGATCTTCACCATATTTTTATGGGACCAAACGACAAGCACCAGCTTCAATCAAAGAAAGAATGATTGAAATCGGTTCACACAGTACAGAGAAACGAGGTAACAAACATAAAAAAAAAAAAGCAACATACAGTCGAATTGAGAACCTCCTCCTTTTTTTTGAAGTCGGTTAAAATCTCTTAGTACTGTCACATTACAGTAATTTGATTTTACTTTATATAATTTCTCGCATTTTTACTTTTCATAATATGAAATGATGGGAAGTGGTAATTAATCAAAACATTGCACGCTATAGAAATCTTTTATTAAATAAATTTAAAATATGCTACAAACAAAAATGTCAACTTAAGTTTTGATCTATTTGGCAATCAAAATAAAGTAAATACCTTCTTATTTTAAGTCGCTTAAAAAGACACATTTCTGAATTCGATTGATCTTTAAAATAACAGGCGTCGAAACCTTTTTAGATTTTATCAAATTAATTTATCGAGATATTGACAACCCTGGGTACTTTTTAATGATGGGCAATGTTGTTCGAATCCCAGGGCACACCTCTGACTTTTCGGAGTCATGTGTGTATTGATAGTCAATCACCACGCACTAAAACGGTGAAGGAAAACATCGTGAGGAAACCTGCATACCGTAAAACGAGGTGGATAGGGACAATTTTCAACTTCACGACGAATTTTCTGGTAGTATTATACAGAAATATTCTTATGTTATAGCATATTTCATTAAGTCTTAGTTGCGTCTTGACTATTAACTATCCAATTTTTTTAGATCCCTTGGAAAATAATGGAGGTTTATAGCTGTTATTATTATATCACTAATATCTGGTCTCTTCTTTGACCTTCTTGTGAGAACTCTTTCTCACATGTTTAGTGAAATGAATACTCAGCAGAGTTCAGCCATAGCAAGCGTTTAATGTTATACATACACTAGGTATAAACTTTAATCACAACACAATAAGAACTTAGCAAAAATATATATATGTGAAAAATATTTGATGTTTATGACATATTATGTAAACTTGTGTGTTTACAATAACAGCTTTGAACAACGACTGACGTCCCAAATATTTTTCACACATTCGAAGGCTTATTTTATTTTTGAATCTACATTCAAAAATACCTTCCAGCCTGTCTTACACACTGACATGAGGTTACATACAGTCCAATAGCAACTCTATGCTCTAACACTCCTCCTTAACCTAATGTCCATGCAAGTACCTTACACTGCTTAAACACATATACCCATACCTCTCACACAAAACTCAAACTTCCCTCTTGGAAGTGGTTTCGTTAAAGCATCTGCAATCATGGATGCTGTCTCCTTATATTTCAGTATCACATTATTATTCACAATTGCCTCACGTACAAAGTGGTACCTAACATCTATATGTTTGGTCCGTTGGTGGTGTACTGGGTTCTTAGCGATAGCAATGGCAGAATGACTATCAGAGTAGACAGTCATGGGTTCACTTGACTTATATTGTCCATTCGATATTTCAGCAAAAAATCTTTGCAAAAATATTGCTTCTCTAGCAGTTTCGGATATTGCTACGTACTCTGCCTCCGCTGTACTAAGAGCAATCGTCCGTTGTTTCGTACTTTGCCACGAAACAGCTCCTCCTTGAATAAGGAACACTGATCCTGTATAAGATCGTCGATCACTATCTCCTGCATGATCCGCATCAGTAAAAGCTTCTATAGTTAGTTGTTGTTTCGCTTTCACATATCTCAAACCGTGACTCTTAGTCCCTTTGAGATACCGCAATACGCGTTTAGCAGCATAACATTCATTGAACTGGCTAAGGTAGTTCACTACATGAGCTATATCTGGTCGTGTACATACTGCAAGATACATAAGTGACCCTATCAATGCTCGGTACGGAATCCTTTCGTCTGATTTCTTGCTATGTGACGGCTTCTCTAGCCTTTGGCCTGGTGCAAATGGTGTGACCACAGGTTTACAATCCTCCATGTTGTATGCCTTCAGAATTTTATCTACATACTTCTCTTGATGTAACTTAATTCCATTGTCATCTTGCACAATATGCATTCCTAGCATCAATTCAGCCTTGCCAAGACCTTTTGTTTCAAAATTGGACATCAATTCACTTTTGAGCTTAAGCAGTTCTTGTTTGTTGTTCCAGAACAGTAACATATCATCAACATACACAGCAATAATAATTGTGTTTCCATTCTGTGTCCGCATATAAACACATGGTTCATGTTCTGATCTTTTAAATTTCAATCTTGTGAGTACTGAATGAAGTTTTTCATTCCATGCTCGTGGAGCCTGCTTCAGCCCATATAAAGATTTTTGTAGAAGACATACATAATCTTCTTTTCCTTTTACTTCAAACCCCTCGCGCTGCTTCATGTAAACTACTTCATTTAAATTTCCATTTAAGAAAGCTGTCTTCACATCCATTTGATCGATTTTCAGTCCTTCTCTCGCAGCTAATGCTATCAGTGTCCTTAACGAGCTATGTCTGATAACAGGTGAAAAGGTATCAAAATAATCAATGCCTCGCCGTTGACTGAAGCCTCTTGCAACGAGTCGAGCCTTATAACGTGTTTTTCTCCCCGCTTCTTCTTTGATTCTGAATAACCATTTAGAATCAACGATGTTACTCGACCTCGGTGGCTTCACTAATTTCCAAGTATTGTTTTATTCAGAGCATTGATCTCCTCCTGAATCGCATTTCTCCACTTTTCTTTATCATTTCTAGATAAAGCTTCACTCACTGTTAAGGGACAATCACTTTCGAGAGCTTGATAAGTGACGTGATCTGGAAATTCTTTTGGTTTTCTTTCTCTCAGTGGATATCTCCTATTAGTATCATGTTCTGATTCTATAGCGTCTTTCACTTCTTCGGTTGGTTCTGACTGTAGAAATTCAACATCGTCTTCATCTCTCCCATCCACAGATTCCCACTCTTCACAGCTTTCTGCATCATTATAATTTGGACATGAATCCTGAGCTATTTCTTGGATTTCAATATCCTTTTGTGCGTTCTCATCAATTCTTATTGATTCTGATGATTCTTCATTTTCAAAAGAAAGGAGTGTCTCGTTCTCTCTTGAGTTAGCACTTTTTTCGATTGATTCGAATTTATTTTCAAAGAAAACAACATCTCTTGATTTGTGGACCATCTTTGTTTTTGGATCAAACAACCGGTAGCCTTTTGAATTTTCGCAATATCCAATGTGAAGCATTTCTTTGCATTTCGAATCCCATTTTGTACGTTTCTCTTTAGGTATATGCATAAACGCTTTGCATCCGAAAACTCTTATGAACTTCAAGTTTTGTTTGATTCCAGTCCATGCTTCTTCTGGAGTTTTGTTTCTCACTGCTTTGGTTGGGGATCTGTTTTCAGAAAAACAGCGGTATTTACCGCTTCCGCACAAAGTTCATTGCTTAATCCAGCATCTTGGATCATACTCCTGGCTCTTTCAACAATTGATCTGTTTGCCCTTTCCGCTACACAATTCTGCTCAGGCGTGTATTCAACGGTTAATTGATGATGAATGCCGTATTTCTTAAAGAAATCTTTCATTTTTGTACTTACATATTCTTTGGCATTATCAGAACGAATCACTTTCAATTGTTTTCCAGTCTGCAATTCAGCAAAAGTCTTAAATTCTACCAATTTGTCAAATACTTCACTCTTACATTTAAGAAAATAAACGAAGGTTTTTCGCGTAAAATCATCTATAAATGTCAAGAAGTAATTGAATCCACTGATTGACTTTACATTCATCGGCCCGCACACGTCCGTATGAACCAGTTCAAGTATATCGTTAGCTCTCGTAGCTATGCTGCTTTTCTTAAATTTCTGCCTGGTTTGTTTTCCCTTCAAGCAACCTACACACTCTAGTGTTGGAAAATTGTTCGAAAAACTCACCCCTTTTGCCATACGATCACATAATAATTTGAGGTTACGTACACCAAGATGACCCATCCTTTGATGCCACAACTCCATCTCACTAATAGATGCAGTTGCCAGTGCTGTGTGCTCTAAGCTTTGTTTTAATTTGTACACACCATTCTCCTCTACACCTGAAAGTAAGGGTTCGCCGGATAAATTGCACTCGTCACTTCGTAATATGTTAAAACCTCCTTTATAAAACAGAACATTCATACCCTTCTTTGTTATAGCACTCACGCTCAAAAGGTTTGATGCTAATTTAGGCACATACATTGCTCAATTGTAATATTCGGTTTTTTACTCACCACTGTACCACTTCCAAGACCTTGCAAACGTTCCCTATTTGCACATGCTACAGTCACTTCTCTTTCATACTTCTTCAGATCATACAACCATTCACGCCTTGAAGTCATATGATTAGAAGCTCCAGAATCCACTATCCAAAAATCTTCTGAAGTCGAAGTCGCCATCGCTAAAGCCACAGATGCATCATTTGTTTTCTTATTTCTTTTCTCTGGACAAACGTTAGCCTTATGTGGTCCATTGCAGATAAAACATTTCAGCTTTGGTCGTTTTCGTTGAGGATTAGGATTTCTTTTCTTGGATAAAAGTGCTTGACTGTCAACATTCCTAGCAGTATATGTTTCCTCCATTTGGTACAGTTTTGTTTTAACAAAATCGGTTGTCAATTCGATATTCGAATTTTCAATTGCCAATCTCATGGCTTGAAAGTTATCTGTCAAACCTTGCAACATCAAGGCGGCCAATAGTTCATCATCGATTTCTTTTCCTAAATCAGAAATCATTTGCGCCGTCGTCATTAATGCTACAATGTATTCTCTTATAGTCAGAAACTGCTCTAGTTTCAGACTCACCAGCTTATATAACAATCTACAGCGATTATTCAGACCCTTGTCTTCGTATGCCTTCTGTAACGCATGCCAAGCCTCTTTAGCTGTCTTCGCTTGACGTACATGAACTAGGCATTCGGGTTTTACCATCAAGCAAATCTTCGCTCTTGCTTTTTGGTCTCTTTTCTTACTAATCGCATCTTTAGGGGTAGTCGATGTATATTCCCATAAGTCATCATGGGTTAAATACAGTTCCATCATAAACTTCCATGAGTTATAGTTGGTTGCACCGTCTAGTTTTTCAAATGATGTCAAACTCATGTTATTTTCACTTTTGCTATTCATGTTTTTCGAGTGATTAATCGCGCTGCTATGAGCTTTGTGTAGGGCCATAACCTAATGGAGGTTTATAGCTGTTATTATTATATCACTAATATCTGGTCTCTTCTTTGACCTTCTTGTGAGAACTCTTTCTCACATGTTTAGTGAAATGAATACTCAGCAGAGTTCAGCCATAGCAAGCGTTTAATGTTATACATACATTAGGTATAAACTTAATCACAACACAATAAGAACTTAGCAAAAATATATATATTTGAAAAATATTTGATGTTTATGACATATGTAAACTTGTGTGTTTACAATAACAGCTTTTAACAACGACTGACGTCCCAAATATTTTTCACACATTCAAAGGCTTAGAGCCACAAAGTTATCTGGCCCGGTGGCCAAAACTGGAAACAAAGACGTCATTTGAAATTGTCAATCTAGCTGCCAGTCGCTGACATATCCGCCATTGGTTGTTTACTCAATGTATTTATTTTTTCTGCATTATTTAAAACTAGTGAAAAATGCCGAAAGCTTTCAAAAGTGATGCTAGGAACCTTCTAGGAACGTTATACTTCAGGTATTAAATTTTACGTAGGATGAAAAGCGTCTTCCGACATCAATAATACCCTTCGAAAATTGTATTAACGCGTACTTCATATACTTAGATTATTTTGTTTTTAAAAGGTTCCTATACTCCATAGAATAATATTTATTATTTTGTTATACTGTGTAAGTACTAAAACGTCCCGACCTCCGATTTTGACAGTTGACGTTTTTCAAATTCAATTTGTCAGCCTAATGTAAATAAAAATAGGGTATATTTTAAAAATTTGAAATTTGACATTGACAGTGGACGTGCAAGTAGTTATTGCATGTAAATTGAATTGTCAAAGCACGTGTTCATTATTTTTAAAGCGGACTGATTTGATGCAGGTTAGGGTATTAGTATTCATACAGCCTTATTGCAAATTACGGTTATTTACAACTGCTCTTGAACATTTTTCTGAATATTATTCCGATATGTTTAATTATAAATAAAAAAAATATTTTAGACTCTAGTTCAAATCGCAGCCATAAGTTTTGAAGCAATCCGTGAATTTGGACTTTCAGTTAGAAGCAAGTGAATCAAGGGCAAAAATTATACCACTAGATCAAGGGTATAAAAGAATAAATTAATTTTTAAAATTTACAAGCTCCGAAATATATAAAGTTCAGAAATAGAATACTTCCATTATTTTTCGATTTTGAATTCTTTCCGGCAAATATATATTTTCGAAAAATACCACCAGTACTGCTTAATCCTGAGGCTTAATGGCATGGACGTAGCATCAAATCAATGATTAAAAATAGAGGGGATGAAACATAAGGTCACGTGACGCGTACCACTTTGATTCACAAACATGGCGGCGGCTCCGCCCCTAAAAATAGTGATACGCTAGTACCAAATTTTTTTATCCATATCGATCATCAACAGTGGCATACGACTAACATTAATATAACATTTTTAATTTTTGCTTTACATGTCAATTGAGTATAAACAGGGGATTTTAGGACTTGACAGTCAAGTCTTTAAAAATTAAATCTGATAATAAGGTCAATGTTTTGATATTTTTTTCATGCTATGATTTATTTGATGGGTAAGTTTTACCTGATGATTGGATTGGATTTGTCAAATAATACACACGGGAGATAAAATACAACTTTATTAATAGCTAGAATTCGGTTGCGACTTCGAATATACCACACTTTTTTCCTTAAGCACCAATTTTCACCATATCAATATTTCTTTTGCCAAATTATAACTAAAATCTAAAAAAAAAACAGACATTTAGCAAACAACAATGAAAATATGTACACTAAACTAACAACTTAAATATATAAATAGAAATAAAATATCTACACAAAATTAACAATTAAAATGTAAAAATAGAAATTAAACAATTAACTAAATAAACACAATTAACTAAATAAACTGACATTATTGTGTTCTGTGACATGAACTATTGTAATTTTAAATGGCGATATAAAAAAAAGAAAAAAGAAGACAGTTCGTGTTGCTGACGAAGTTTCTTGCGCCACTTCTTCTTCACAGCTACAACACGTTCCGAAGCAGTGGTAGCAGAAATGAACAATCCAAAAGATCTTTTGAAAGACTATTTGAATAAATAATAATAATAATAATAATAATAATTAATCTTTATTTCATTACAACATGTTTACAACATAATAACACCCTGACTCCTGAACTAGGAAGCCCTGTATAACAGAAGTCAGTCTCTTTCGACAATTATTTATTTAACAGCTGCTTTATACCGGGTATCTCAAGACTGCTACCGTAAAAGAAACCGGGTGGTAGTATAAGCGACTTCAGACACAATGCAACAAAAAAAAGTTGCAAAAAAAAGCGACAATTTTTTTTTGTTATTTTTTTCCTATGACCATATTTGGGTGGTAAATACATTTTTTCCTAAAATAATAGTGTATACCCTTTTATTTATAAATAATCTAAGGTATAAGAGTGTTTAAATCATTATTTTAGCAAAAACTATGGATTTACCACCCAAAAATGACAATATTTAAAAAATCATAAAAATTAATTGTCGCGTTTCTATGCGAAATTTTTAGTTGCATAGTGTTTGTAGTCACTAAAACTACCACCCGGCTTCGTTTTCGGTAGCGGTCTTGAGATACCCGGTATAAAAAAATATGAAACTCGAAAAAAATAAAAATAATTAAAAGACTTAATAAACTATGTAACAACACTAGATCGCCAAATGAAATGAACTTAAACTATAAAGAATATTTTGATTTTGATTTTGAATAAAGGAATTGTAGCGGACATCGCGAACGAAGGCAGGAAATCAGCACTAGAATAAAAATATTTTTCGAATAATTCAATCAAACAAAAAAAAAACATAAGGTACATACATACATAAACATACAAGCGGTGAATAATGTGGACTATAGATTTTAATTTATGTATAAATATTGACTGCCTCAGTGGCGAAGTTGTATTATGGTACGGTTACAAAGCTGAGGTCTCGAGTTCGAATCCCGGGTCGCGCAAAGTGATATCGGATTTTTCTATTCATTATCAGCACAGTCAGGAATTTGTGCCCAATATTGCGATAGGCTCGCCACCCACAACATCGTAGGACGGAACATACAAGGCGAAATAAATAAATAAATAAATAACACCCAACAGTCACATACATAGTCCTGACCCCACATTAAGATCGAGTCTTGTGTCGTGGGTATCAGGAACTACGAGAGACTTTTCGGTCTCACAAACACACAGACCCGAGAGAAATATTTGTGGGCCGCACAAACATTTCTCTCGGTGCGGGGATCGAACCCGCGGCCTCTCGATTCACAAACGGCGTCTTACCGCCTGCGCCACGGAGGCTGAAATGTGGGTGTCCTGGTTGCACCTCTGCCTATCCCATTCTGGGAAAAAGGCGTGAGTTTATGTATGTATAAGTATTAATATTATGATAAATTTATTTGTAACAAAACTAATAAAAATGCAACTGCTACATAAACAATAGTAATATGATGTATTAAACATCTTAGTGTGGGGTCAGACTATGTATGTGACGGTTGGAGGTAATTATTTCTTGATATTCCTAAAAATATACTTATACTTTACAATTATCGTTACTTTTTTAGTCGCCATAATGTAAACATATGACCAACTAATACTAATTTACATGTTACAACCGTTACAAGGTTATACCTGTCGAGACAAACACCCAGTTGCATCTAATACATTTCGTTCATTATTACGTTGCACCATTCTTTGCTAAATCAAAAATACCTATCAGGATATTTAATACATACCAAATAAAATAAAATAACATAGGTAGATTTTTATTGCTATTATTTGACTGAGGAAAATCATTATGTCTCACTTAGAATTCAATCAATGAATATGAAAGTGTTGGTTAAGATAAACAATTATAATAATTAATAATAAAATATAAAACTATTTCTGTTCATTAAAAGGTTCTCCAGAACATTAGACAATAGACTACCAATTGTCCAAATTATCTTGCATGTCATCTTTGTTATTGATTAACAGTTGTATTATTAATAGGATTATTAGGTAAAATATCATAATTACTACAATTTCACTTACCGGGAATATTGTTGGAAAGCTGTTTTCTTTTTCAAAATGTAATGAACAAATAAATGTATTTATTGCAGGGTTCCAATAGCTTCCAATTTTTTGTATCCATTTTGTCCTGGTTTATATGTTTATAGGGAATCTAAAAAATATTTTTAATTTCACTTTGTTTGTCGGTCTGAATATATATTTAAATACAAACTATTTTTTTCTTTTTTTGAAAAATAAAGATCAAAATATTTAAAAATGATAATATCGATATGAATAATTTCGTATCGAATCCACTCATCTCTAAACTTGTGTGTAAACAAACAATGAGGTTGTTATTTACACTACTTGTATAAATAACGCCTAGAAGAGTCTAAAACTTAATCAACAAGATCCAAATACATTTATAAATGATAAAAATAAACCCAAAATGTAAATTTAGCACATATTTGTTAGTATTTCGTAAAAACAGTTACTAACCTATGAAAAGAAATGTTAGGGTCCTTTTTGCTTGAACTCGACTCGAATCCTTTAATACAACACTGAGGCATTTTAAAAACTTAACAACTAAACTAATAAGCAAACTAAACAAACTTAACAAACGAGATTAACCAATGAATAATCCGAAATTCTTTGACTGTGCAGATTTGTTTACTCCGATTGACAGATAACGCCACAGTTTGACATTTCATGCAGTTTTTGGTTTAATAGTCTGTGGTTTCGAAAGCATAACTAAAATGGCGTCATTTTGGTCTATGGGCGGTCCCAGTGTGGTTAGTGAACAAAATATTGCCATATTCGAAACAAAGGAATTATTATTTGTCTCTTTCATTAAGGGACAAGTCAGCTTTGTGTAAATGAGACAGATACATAAATGTACATTCCGCGTCGATATTCTTAACATAACTATAACTTGACATATATAGCTACATTTGTGCGTCATCCTTTATAATTCTTTTATCATTGCATCAAATGGACTCGACATTCGAGTTCCACCGTAAGGGACAGATATATTTTCATATTATCGTTTAGGTCGGCTCGTACAGCCAATAATAAAGCAGCGCATCATACCTTTTGTCTTATAATCACTTTCAACACTCTTTTACACACATTTTTGAACGCAAATATTCGTAAAATACTCAGTAATTCAAGTTTAAACAAACCGCACGTCCTATGTGCTTGGCCGGTACAATATGAACGCTACAAAATTATGTGGAACTATGACAAGGACGACAAATTGTGTTTTGTCACTTTCATTCTTATGGTTTATGCATAAGTCTAAGTGAGATTTATTTATTTATTTATTTAAATAAATGTAAGTTTACAGACTTAATCCAAGATACTTACATTCTAAATTCTAATAACTAAAGCTAAAGAGAATAAAATTTATATAAAATGACAATTTTCCTATAAAACTAGTAACATGAATTTACATGCTTAAACTAAATACTAAAAATTATTTAAAAATAACTTTATCGTAATATATATTTGGCTGGGCTTATCATGAAACAAATCTGGATCTGAGTGGTGAGTAATCATGGAATTAAGCAACGGGGTCGCTCGCGCGGTGGGCGCAGCGGCAGCGTGTCGCGTGCGCACTCCTCGCGGACATGCGAACAGCTTGTGGCGCCGACGTGGACCCTCCGCTCCCTCACCTCCAACCAAAAATCTAGATGGTACGCATGCAATGCCTACTATTCCCAACGCAATCGGATTGTCTACTTCATTCGTTAAGAGATGGTAGTAGTGGACTAATAGTAGCAACTTGCGTCTGTACTCTAATGTGTCCAAACCAACCATACCTATCACGAACATAGACGGATATAGATATGGATAATACCCATAAATTTTCTTGTAAACATATCGGGCAAATTTTCTTTGTACTCTTTCCAAAAGTAATACATATGTACTTTGGTATGGGTCCCCAAACTATGGCATTATACTCTAGCCTACTCCGCACATACGCTTTGTATAGGGTCAGTGCGACGTTAATACTTTTAAAAGTATAGCAAATCCTCATTACAAAACCTAGAATTTTATTAGCGTTTTCGCAAGTAGCTGTGATATGTGACTTAAAGTCTAGACGCGAGTCCATCAAAAGCCCAAGGTCCTTTATTTGGTCTACACGGTCAATTGGAATATTGCCAATGTGGTAGCTGAATAGTACCGGTTTGCGGATACGTGAAAAAGTTATCATTTTACATTTCGTTATGTTAAAATATAGACGGTTTTCTTACTCCACTCAACAACAGCATCGATGTCATTTTGCATCGATATGCAATCATCGAGTCCAGTAACCGAGGAATACAATTTAAGATCATCTGCGAACAAGAGACAATGCGTAGTTTTCACTACCTTGGGCAGGTCATTAATCATTATGATGAATTGTGTTGGCCCTAGGGTGCTACCCTGACTTACTCCTGACCTCGTATAATAGTCGTCGGACTCAAACCCACATAATCGAACGTATTGCATTCGATTCTGAAGATAGGATGCAAAAAACTTCAAAAGTTTGGGTTCAAAGCCCATTGACGCCATTTTGGACAGAAGAATGTCATTATCTACAATATCAAACGCTTTTTGGAAATCGAAGTAGGCAGCGTCAACCTGTTTTCTCGCATCCATTTCAAGTGTTACATAGTCCACGAAGTTAACGTGACTGGTTGTCGTAGACCGACGTGCTCTGAACCCATGTTGTTTTTCCGAAATTTGGACATTTATCTGATGTCTTAAATTACGGTCAATGATGGATTCGAATACTTTTCCAAATGCTGAAAGTACCGCTATTGGCCTGTACATGGTGACATTTTTAGTTGCTTTACCTTTGGGCACCGGTGTTACCCTAGATATCTTCCAACGATTGGGATACTTAGAGGTTTTTAAAGATAAATTATAAAGGTATAAAAGCGGTTCCTCTAATACTGAAAGACAGTCTTTACAAGGAAAGGTGGAATTTCATCTGGACCAGATGCGGAGTGGGGTTTAAGACGCCGGACTGCGTATTGCACATCCGCTGGGGTAACATTATTGATTTTCATTTCATTTCATTTCATTTCATTTTCATTTCATTTTCATTTCATTTCAACTACTCGGGCTGAATCATTAATAAAGTTGCAACTACTATTACGTTGAGCCATGTCAGAATCTAAGCTCGGTATGTTTTTATGAAAAACGGAGCTGAAATATTCTGCAAATGCATTTGCAGCTTCCAGTCCCATGACTGTTGTATCCTTATAATCATACTGTGTGATTTTGTATTTAGCAGTCCTTTTTTCCTTAACAAACTCCCAGAATTTTGATGGATTGTGAGTAATGCTATCTTCAACTGTTCTAATATGTGTTTCGTAAGCAATTTTAATCAAATATTTACATGACTTCTGTAATATCTAAATAATTCTCTATTATAACTCTTGCCTTCAGCCTTATATTTTAAATGGTGATAATATTTATGTTTAATCATTTTAATAATTTCAGATGTATACCATGATGGATATGTGTAGGAATGACCCAAGTTATGTTTTTTTAAAGGAATGTATTTATTAATATTATGATTCAGCTTTGCATAAAAATATGTAATAGCCAAGTCTATGTCCGGTTCATTAAACACATCCGTCCAATCTATTTCAGCCAAAGAGGCATATAATAAATCTAATTCACCTTTGCGAAAGTTCCAATCCGGCGCTGATGATGGATGACGTCGCGGGGTAGGCGGTAATGGTTGTGGGGTTGCAAGTCGGCGAGGTAGCTTAACCGTAACGATAGTGGTGGGTGATACCTGTCTGGTGGAACCAGCTCTTCATCACTCAAGGAAACACTTACACAATCTTCTCTAGACCACTCAACACCAGATCCAGTATACCTCCGTAGTCGTTTACTATACAATTATGTTGAATACAATGGCAAAATTCTTTGAAACATTGGAATTGATTTTTTACATTTGTACTAAATGAGTTAAGGTTGAAGTCACCGAATATAATAAATTCTAATGATGAGTATTTACAAATTATATTTTCTAAGCTCGTTAAAACATTAAGGTATTGCTCTTCATTATAGTTCGGTGGCAAGTATACTACGCTACATAAAAAAAATACATTTTTCCACGAGATTATTGCACTGACTAGTTCCTTATCATCTGTTCCTTCATCCTATCTATTACCTTAGACACCGAGTATGGCTCTTTTACAGCTAATAAAACTCCACCCCAGCCTACATCCCCTGCTCTGTCTTTTCTTAATACTGTGTATTCGTTAGAAAATAGTTCTCCATCACATACGGAACTATTTAAAAACGTTTCTGTAAGCGCTACTATATCTGCTTTTATCATATTATGACTATAATATGAGATGAGACGAGATGAGATGGACTATAATATGTAAAATGCATGTCTATTCTATTTTTGCAAAGTACCTTGGTCTGTGACATGGACAGAGTACATTTATAATGTCAGGTTTACTTTTTGTAGTGTTTTAATTGAGGTTGTTTATCAATTGTATTTTACAAAATACAAACATTTGTTTCCCAAATTAAATATTTATAATATATTATCTAAGAGTTAAATATGGGGACTGAATTGCAAGGAGATGATTGGGATCTTGCGTGCTCGGACGACGAATTATCGAAAAGTGGTATATTCATTGGCAAAAATTGAATGCCTGATCCAGCCGAACTTGAAGAACTTTACAAGAATATTGACAAAAATGGAACTTTGGGTCTTGAGTGGAAGTGCCCAGGAAGGAGACAGCCCTCACCAGTGCCAGTTAGCAAGGAGAATCAGCTTGAAATACCCCAGTCTCCAATAAGGGAAGAGAAATCTGACTTCGATTTTATGGACGAAGTCAGTTCATTACGTTTACGCGTGCGGAGAGAAGGTGAAGATACGCTAAGAGGCTCCGCTAAAAAGAAGACGACCTCTTTCGATGGTATATTATCGAATATGATACGACACAAGAAGATTGAGCAAATGGAGAAGTAAGCGAATACTTAGCCCGCAACGCCATCTCCAAACACCAGCTGATTTTTGCTCGCCTTCCACATTGAGGGCGAATATCCGAAGTGAAAAGATACGAGAAATGGGACTAATTATTTTTGGTGGTTTAATGACACAAGTTACTTGTTTCCTCTAAAAAGAATGAACATATTGGATAGCAATTAAAGATATTTTTTTACAAAATTATGCAATACAATATAAATGATAATCACTAAAAGTTTCTCAAAGTATTCATATTAATATCTATACAAGTTTTGAAGTCATATATATAAATGTTGTAATTAAATGGTTTGGTGCTGTGGCATTGTACCCCGTAATTTTATTTCTATTTATTTGTGCTGAGCATAAATATGCCATTGATTACAGGCATCAAGATTTAAAGTAAATAATTGTGAACTAGTTTAAGATGTTATTGTTCTGTTAGAAACTATTCTTCAGTATGTAATAATTAATATATACTCAAATCATTTTAATAAGGACACTAGTAGTTTTATAATATATATTTAAGCATATTTAATTGTAGGTTTTAGCAAGTTAAGGTTTATAGCTATTGATATAATGAAAAAATAATGCACTATTGGAAAAGAAAACAACAAAATATGATATTCTATAATACATTTACATTATGCTGAAGTTCCTTTATATACTTAATACAGCAGACTGTGGATTTAATAAATTCTCATGTTCTGTAAGTAAGTTTCTGTATTTGTTCATATTATCCGCAATATGCTCCAACTGCCAGTGCTTTCTCAACAGTGCCATGTCCAAATTGAATTTCCCCTGCCGGATGCATTGTACTCCTGTGCAATATGCTGATGTCTTTAGCTGTACTCCCAGGTCATGCACTAGCATAGATGTAGTATAGAACATAGATCGGCAATGTGTCATTTTGAGCGCGACCAAAACTGATTTACGATTGTGTGCGTGAAGTTTACACGTGTGCTTGACATATAGTGGTGTACCATGCACTTTCGATACTATCATATCGATATAGCTGTCGGCCTATAGTTGTGAAATAAAATGTTATGGATATATGCGACATTTTATTATATATTAACAGAAACTTATTGGTGTGTTTATTTCAATACAGATTGATAAACACACAAATAAATAAAGATAAATTGTCATATTATTTGAAAACATTTTGTTTGAGATGTTTTGTATGGGTCTTTATGTTCACCTGAACAAAATTATTTTTTTCATTGTGATGTATACATAGTACATATACTAATTAAATTGAGAACAAAAAAAAACCTTTTATTAAAATAAAACTATAAGTTACAAAGTTTTTAGCGTTTCGTATTATTTTTTTCAATTTTAATTTCCCGTCGCGAAGTTTCGATTACTTTACAGCTTTCGTAGTCACAGGGTGGACTCAGTCTGCAACAAAATCCGTGATTATTAGTTTTTTTTCAATGAGTAACATTCGCGTAAGTCTAAGGAACACATTTTTACTATATGTATACTAGAGTTAAAAAAAATATGCTTATTTAAGTCAATTAATTGACTTGTAACACATTGGGAAGTGTTGGACGTCTGCTAGGCCGCGTTGGAGGTGTACGGAGGAGCTTGTAGGAAGTCGTTGGATGCAGGCAGCTTACAACAAACTGATGTAGACATTCTTGTGGAAGGCCTATGTTCATTAGTCGCATTCCTGTGGCTGAAGAGACAGTTTAATAAACTATGAAGCTTTTCTCGATCACGTCACCTAAACTAATGTTTTTCCTAAGATAATTATAAATTTTAAACCTATACCTAATGTTATGATAAATGAATAATGTTGCTTCAAGGTTTGGACGATCATACTGTGCATAGAAGTATCGCATATTTTATAATAATATCGAATATGTTCTTGTTTTACTATTATAAATTGACAGCCTCTTGGCAGACTGAAACAGGTTTTTAATTCATTAATCACACACATGAAGTGTTATATTAACTATTCCACAAATATAAAAAAATGAGAAAAAGTAAAGTAATAACTAATATTGTAGAATGAATACGATAATAATGGCCGGGGAAATATGGCCGGGATAACGCCAGGTAGAAGAAGAAGAAGAATGCACACTATCACAACATACTATAGCTCCATAAAAATGTAGGGAAACATGTGTTGTCATCGACTATTTTATCGACAACCTTTTATTGATCGAACCTGTCAGTCAATCCCTAGCAACTTTTGGTTGAAATTATTGTAAATTCACGTATTTGATATTATTTTTTATACGTAATGGATGCTTTCAGCGTATTTATATAATGAAATACTATATTCTTTTCTACCGATATGTATACACAGATTTCCATTTAATTCTATAATATCGTCACAAAATAGTATTGTGCAAAAGTGGCCGGTACCTGTGAAAACTTTAATTATTCGGATTCTTACGCCTGCATGAACCACACCTTGGCACTGCACAATGCACTATAATAAACTACGTTTAATAAATATAACCAAGTACTGTAAAATTAAATAAATTATGAAAACAAGCGAATTTTGTTGCTCGCTTAGTTTGACATATTTCGACTCTGGGTCACTGCAGGCTACTTCTGTGTAAACGTATGGTCGCATCATGCATCTCGCTTTAACATATGAGTTAAATTATTCTATCTCTTTCACATTGCCGATCTATGTTTTATACTAAATCTATGTGCACTAGAGTCCACAAGTACTTGTCATATTCATTGACGGCCTGGATTTCTAGAAATTAAATATTGTAATACTAATTTCTTTATTTATAGCTGTGTGTGTATATAGTAAAATGCAAGTTTTTAGTTTCATTTTAATGTGTAGATGTATGTGGTATTGATGAAAGTATTTTATTATGTCTGTATTAGGGATGTTGCGGATGTCGATTTTTCCACATCCGCGGATGCGGATGCGGATGCGGATTTTCAAAGGCTCACATCCGCGGATGTGGATGCGGATGCGGATGTTTAACATCTTATATAAATATAGTATATGAATGAATATTGAAATTAAACTATTATTTACGGATTTTATCGCTTACTAATATTTATCATAAATTGATATGTAAATTTTTTATATTTTTTAACCTCCCGATATTTCGATTACTTTAAAGGATTCATGGTCACGGGGCGGAATTTAATTACCCGTAATTTACAATTATTAAATTAAAAAGTTAATATAAAACGTTAACCTGTTTTTGCATTTCAGTCTACGCAGAAGAAGCTAACTGTGTCTGGATGTCGGGCAGTTGGTCTTTTGGGTTCCGATATAATTAAGTGTAGAATTCGATCCCATGCTTGTGCAAGGTTTTAGCCATCTTCTCTATTGATAATTAAATGCATTACCTTCGTTTGAGTAGCCCCAAGAGCTCCCAAAAGAACACAGTTTCATTTACTAAGTAAAACGCCGGTCCGTCTTTTTTGATAACAAGGCGTTTAGGAAGGGGTTGGTAAATTAAACCCACGCTGCAACTAATGGTTCGCTAGGAACTAGTGGAGTGGATAACAATCTTTGTGCTATTGACAATAATATCTTTAATTCCTCTCGATAAACACCACTTAAGAGGATTTTCATCCACATAGACTCTTTTTTTATTAGGGTAAGAAAGAAATGTTTTTGGAGTACAGCTTCAGTGCTACCATTTTCTGGTATTTCTCGACTCTCATTTTCACTAGAAGAATCTATTATCATAGCAACAACAAACGCGTCGGATCATGTCACTATTTATTTCGCTCCCATTGGTCAATGTCACGTTCGAATAGCGTTGCCAGGTTTAGTTTTTGAAAATTCGGGACAGGACATTCAAATGAGCGGGATTTTGAGTTCTTCAGCGGGACGCCTATTAAAGAAGAGAAAATTATATTTTTTTTTGCTTTCGCAAATTATTACTCTCTTTCTAGCAGCATATACTTATTACATAGAAAAACGTCGCGTCTTTGGAGACTCTCAAAGACAATAGCCGTTTTTGGTTATTAGTATAATAATGAAAGCGCAGCTCAATCAGACCAAGTACTATATCTCTCGAGGCTTCAATTCATAAGACGCCAATGCGTAGCTGCCACCAAAGGTTTGTGTTGTCAGCTTTATAAAATAAATTCCACGAAATCAGAATTATGTACGTACTAGTAGAATATAATATGTAAGTACATATCATAAACTAAAATGTATCTTACTCGTCTCATTTTACGTTACGTGCGTGGTGGCCTGTTGGTAAATGGACCAGACGCGGCAGCCAACTTGTTCACGCTGGTTGCGGGTTAGAATCTCAGGTCACACTTCTGACTTTTCGGAGCCATGCTTGTATTGATAAAAACGCGCTATAACGGTGAAGGAAAACATCGTGAGGAAACCTGCATACCATAGCGATTTATTAGGATTTTTATTAAAATTTGTAAGTCCACCAACCTGCATGAGGCCAGCGTGGTGGGCTATATGGCCTGTGATATGGCCTAACCCCCCGCAATCGTACTCTCGATTGTGGAGGAGAATACAGATACACTTTTTTAAGGGTTTTGGGGAGCGATTTGTTAGAAATCGTGTGAAGGAAAAATAATATGCAGATGAAACTGGTCATTTTCTCGACACTATTGATCGGATTGAAAAATCATACTTTACCCCATTTATTGCAATACCTATTTTTAATGGCAACACCAAATTCGATTACAGCGACTCTCTCACCGGGTCAGATAACTTTGTGGCTCTATATTTTATTTTTGAATCTACATTCAAAAATACCTTCCAGCCTGTCTTACACACTGACATGAGGTTACATACAGTCCAATAGCAACTCTATGCTCTAACAGAAAATAAGAAAAAAAGGGCACAAAATAAGGGTTTGGGGTTAATAGGGATTTTGGGGGTAATAGAGGCGGGATCGAGTTCAATGGGGAAATTTACAAGGGTTGGCACTGAATTGTTTCTTATTAATTACTTTTTAACCGACACATCTAAATATTCTGAATTATTTATTGTAATAATTTGCTTTGAGACAAATGAAATAATTAAAGATTACAACTGTCTTAAATGATATTTATCAAATCAAGTGACACATTTCAATAAGATATAATTTCAAAAATTTAAAAATTAACATATTAGGTATTCTATAATGCAGTCTTATTATTCTTCTAAGAAGTAATACGTAGAGTATTATGTATAGTTTGGAATCAGCTAATGATTTCTTACTTATAATATGCTAAATTATGAGATACGCTAACAAAACAAATTATGAAGAAAATTGATAGGCAAAATAACACACGAAATTTCTTAAGTGCGTAATGCTCTTTTTTATTATTGCACTGATGAGGCGAACGGTATGATCGTTCGCCTGATGGTAAGTGATATGACCGCTCATAAACAGTAACAATACCAAACAATACCTTGAATTACAAAGAGACATAGATGTTAAGTCTCAATATGTCCAGTAGTGACTCTGGCTACAATGTCCTTCACAACGAAACACAACAGAGCATTTACACTGCTGTTTAGCGGTTTTCCAAATTAATGTGTACTACTTATTAGAAAGAGGAAAATGGCTGAACTGAAGCAAAATTTTAGTTATTTTAAGTGGAAGTACTTTCAATGTAACTTATAGCATTAAAAATAAACATAATTAACAGACAAAGTTAATTAAGAACGACAAAATACTTTACAACAAAAAAAAAACTGTTGCGAGAACCCTAACACACCTGTACCTATACACCCTTTTTCGTCCCAATTGTAACTTTTCACGTCTCTATAAACCTTAGTCTCGTTATTAATCACCCCCGAGTCGCCTCTATTCCCCCCAAAATAACATATTTTTTTATTTACTTTTTAAATGATCAAAAAAAACATAAATTAAACGAGAAATTGAGACTAACCTTTTATGAATTCGATAGTCCAATACTTATAATTTGTGTGTTTAACAATATCTCCTTCATAAATGGCGTAGTTTTTGTAGTAGACCGAAGTTCGTTTCAGTGTATTTTTACTGCATATCGAAAGGCTATTTTCAAAAGACTAATAAGACATTTTGTAACTCAAATTAATTGTTACTGATTGTTGCACTAGGGACTATACAGGGTATATCAAGACTGCTACCGAAAACGAAGCCGGGTGGTAGTATAAGCGACTTCAGACAATGCAACAAAAAAAGTTGCAAAAATAAGCGACCAATTTTTTTTTGTTATTTTTTTCCTATGACCATATTTGGGTGGTAAATACATTTTTCCTAAAATAATAGTGTATACCCTTTTATTTATAAATAATCTAAGGTATAAGAGTGTTTAAATCATTATTTTAGCAAAAACTATGGATTTACCACCCCAAAATGACGATATTTAAAAAATCATAAAAAATAATTGTCGCGTTTCTATGCGAAATTTTTAGTTGCATAGTGTTTGTAGTCACTAAAACTATCACCCGGCTTCGTTTTCGGTAGCGGTCTTGAGATACCCGGTATTTTAGTTCAGTCAATATGTAAATTGTCCTCCGAATAAAGACCTACTCATATTTAACATAATGAATCGTTAGGAGGGTCTTCTATTGTTATAATTTGTTTATAATAAATTATGTGCAACTAATGGCTCACATTTCAATCTTAAAATGTTTTCTGTTTTGTCCCTAATCTCCCTTTGATCCCTAATCACCACGTTTTACGGTACCATAGCGATTTATAAAAAATCTATGGTATGTAAGTCCGCCAACCCGCACTAGGCCAGCGTGGTGGACTATATGGCCTAACCACTCTCAATCGTACTCTCGATTGTAGAGGAGGCCCGTGCCCTGCAGTGAGACGTATATGGGCTGATACAGAATGTTGTCAAGCTGGTCTGAAAAAGTCAGGGTAAAATTGCCCATTCCGAAATTTAATGACTTTTTTAAACTGTTATTAAAATACTTAATAATCCATATTCTATGGCATACATTAAAATAATTTATCTGCGGTCTTGTCATGACGCACAATCCACAAATATTTTTCAGACGAAATTGGCCCGCCAAAGACATACCTTTTTTGACAAGCTCTCACAAGCTACTAAATAAACTCAGGAATAACTGCGATTCAGAGTGCTATCACAAATATAATCAACTTTCCTACCAAATAATAAATGATGCCATAGACCTAAATATTTTTTTCATATTAACGGACTTGTTAAAAAAATGATTTTAGGGCAATGTTAACCTGTGTGGCAAAGTTGGCATATTTCATGGTATAATTTATACTTGCGACTACGTTTTTCTCCTTGAAAGGGTAGGCAGGAGTACCTCAAGTGGCAAGAAGGGGTCACCAGTGGTGGTGGTTTGTATTTTTTTTTAAACCAAAACAACGAACACATTGCAACGCACGACATTTGAACAGAATTCGGGAGATTAGCCTCACCTACAATATCAAGATTATCTTAACAATATTACATATTTTCATTAATGACATTTTTATAACATTTAATAATTAGATGTTTGTATCTAGTTTGTGATAAATAATAATATATCTTTAAATTAACATTTATTTCATTAATATTAATATCTAAATAAAAACACTTAAAAACTTAAACCCTAAGAAATAGAAAGCTTGTGACAAAGGCACAATTTTTTATGGCAATTTCCAGACTTTTCAATATTTGTTACACCATTTAATAAACGATACAAACTATTTCTAGTAATAGTAATATTCTACGAGATTCGCAAAACGCGCGCTTACCATATATACCTACTAGCTTTTTCCCGCGACTTCGTCTGCGAGTTTATGTTATCATAATACGGACGTAAAAGCAATACATTATATGAAAATGTCATCTCTTATTTCACTCCCTTAGTGTTATTTTTCTAAAAGTAGTTCACGCCATTATTTTTCGTTTAAAATAAGTCGTGAAATACGAATTTTGATATCAATAACTTCAGTGTTACGCAGTGGCGTAACTACCCCATCGGGGGCCCGTGGCAAAGTTCATCAAATGGGGCCCTTCGTATATGTAAAAAAACTTAACATAGTAATTTCGTTTTTATGAATCTTCTTATTGGGTGGCCTATTTGTAAACGGACCCCTCAACATGTTCATGCTCGTCTCGGGGTCGAATCCTAAGGCACACCTTTGATTTTTCGAAATCATGCATGTATTGAAATTCAACCACCATGTACTATAACCGTGAAGGAAAACATCATGAGGAAACCTGCATACCATAGCAATTTGTAAGAATTTCTGTGGTGCGTTAAGTCCACCAGTCCGCACTAGGTCAGCGTGGTGGATTATATGGCCCGTGCCCTGTAGCAGGGTTAATATGAGCTGATACAGTACTTTTTTTTAATGATGGCTTCATATTTTTCATCGGATTTTGAACATAAATCATTTCATGAAATTTTTTCGCAGTTGTATCAAATCTAAGTTGCTCGTAACGTCTGCATCACATCGAGCAGGTAATGAGCGGATCCATCCCAGATGTGCGAGCAGTATTCCATATCCGACTGGACCTGCGCTTTAAACAAACAATATAGTTGACCAGGCGTGAAAAACCGACTCACCCTGTTCTGGAATCCAACCCGGCGTGATGTGGCAAATATTATACCCTACTTCACAATAGGAAGCCCTGTGTGAAATTTCAGGTTCCTAGCTTCAGTAGTTTCGGCTGGGCGTTGATACGTCAGTCAGTCAGTCAGTCAGTCAGTCAGTCAGGTTCCTCTTTTATATATCGTCGCTTATATTACAACAGCGCGAATATGCATTTTCTTAACTTTACAGGAGAAGCAAAAAACTTAATTATTAATAATCGAAAATAAATAAAAAGCAGATTAATTCTCAAGGACCCTGAGCAAGGACCATTTATTAGATATTCTACAAATAATTAAATGCATAAAATAGTAATAGTCTTATAAATAAATTAATTATTGCAGTTTGGCGCTGTTGCCTTCTTAAATATGGCATTTTCTAGCACATAGGCGGTGTAAATTATAGGAACTTAGATAAAACTATAGTACAAAGAACAAATTTTGTAACAAAATGAATCTAAAATTTAAAACAAAAAATATCTTCACAAACACAAAATAATACTTTACGAATAAAAAACAATCAACAATCCCCAACCGAAAATATAAAACCAACCCAATCGAAAATATAAAAACGTAAGGAAGCTAATGAGGTAAAGAGTCATAATAACCATGGCAATTTTAAGCTCTTGTAGATGCTACCACTTTCGTTCTGAGATCGGTAAACGCCTATCATACAATTTCGGCAAGCTATTGATGGAGTTTTTTGGTACTTTCGAACGCTGCGGTAATATCTTTGGAGCTTCATCGTAATTCAACTTGTACCAAATGGTTCCATCGGGTTTGTAAATAAGGACACTGATGTCAGTCACCGTTGGATCTCCAGATCTTCTCCCTGGCCTTATAGACTTGTAAATTTGATCTTCGGGCTTTGAAAAATCCGTGAAAAATCCATAATCCAATGAAATAGCTTCGTACGGTTTTGGGTGAACTCTGGCAGCCTTAGTTAGCGCAGAGTATTGGCTCGGCAGAGCATTGCTGAGGTAGCTATTTCTATTTTGAGCGCAGCATCGATCCGAGTACAATATAACAGGAAGTTTCTTCTGAGTCAACAGGTGTAAGACGCTATCCACAATACAAGAGGCAAACACTGAAGCTTCAAGACCTCCGTTACTCTCGTCAAATCAATAACATCTCACATCATGGTTAGCTAGGTTATATGTGGTAAAATTGTGGACACATAATTTGGTCTTAAAATACAAAGCGCTTGCCTGCAGACTTGGAAACATTTTTACAGCCTGAACGTCTTGAGTTAAAACATGATATACACCTTCAATAGCCAAATTTTTGTCTGCGGATTTTTCAGCCCTAGCGCGGTTTTTGAGATCAGTGTGCTCCATCCAAGCCTGTTGTGTTACGTTACCCACTTTAAACGAGCAACAAAAATCGCACTGATCCTTCTTTGGCACGTACAAACTTAAGTTACTTCTCAGGAACTCATTATTGAAAGTACGAAGACCATGTCGTTCCTGGCAATAACTTTTATATGCATCATAAAGTTCAGAAATATTTCTGAATGTGGGCTCCAAGTCCAGTCGGCTAGATGCAGTAGTGTGACGGCATCTTCGGGATTCTTACTAATATAATACAACACTTTTTGATACATTTTACGTTCAATTACTACTAATAAATTTATTAAGGACCACATAATATAAGTTTACTGTTAACTACTTCGAAAAGTTTAATAAAAACACAAAAAATATGCTTACCCAAATGTCCGCTGCAAAGAATGTATGGCGATTGATGCACATTCGCGGTGTTGTTGCCAAACGGGCCAATCACCGGTATTCGCGGTGATACAAATTTTGAATTCTAGCTCGTGATTGGCAAGTATCTTTGAACGCGAATGGTGCAAAAAACGCGGGTTTTTTTTTCTATGCAATGCACAGATCACTCCCAATAGATACCTAATGCAAGGCAGCGGTTGCGCCCAACACATATAACATATCAGATAGATATAAACCGATGCCAAATGTCGCGTCATCAGTGTCGTCCATGCCTGTACAACTCCGTATTGAACATTTTTCCATGGTATAATCTGTGGCGCAATTTGATTGCAAAACAAAGTTGACAGTTGCATTCAGCTTGCACCCCCCCGTAAGCCCTGCATTCCCCTCGGTTGCCTTTCTCTCTAGTCTCTTGTAACCAGCGTCTGCGCCATCATACATTTTTAATATGGCCGCCATTACAAGTTGTCAAGTTTTGTTGTTGTTTATTGTGTTACCGGGGTTTCAGATCAGATCAGAAAGATTGTATTCAAGGATTTGTGAAGGTGCTGGAAAAAATGTGAATATTCATGTTGAGAGGATTCCTAAAGTGGCAGCAGAAAATATGATTTTACTTTTCTCAAGGGGCTACATCTGTACCAGAAATAAAAGCTATATTAAGACAGCCTTACGGCATTAATATACGACTAAGGCACATACTTCCGATAAGCTTTTAATAAATTGGAATTAGGGACAACAAATCATCATATTTTGCTAAATCAAAATCCAGGTTAGTAATTCAAACAAAGTACTCTATAAGCTTATGTTTTCATATTTTGATGATAATGGTAACTAAGTGTACTGTTTCTTTTTTTGCAGATGGAACCAATAAAATAGTTGGGCGAATTTAAATATATCGCCAAAAATATAGTCTTGGATAGACACATATCTCATTAGCAAGATATAATTGATGTCTATGAAACCGATTGCCTGCATACCAACATGATTTACATAAATTAAATTACCAATATGTCATACTTGGAATCAATAAAGAAGATTAAGGTATTTGATCATTGAATATTCATCAGTCATAATTTGTATGTGTATGCATATACGTCCCACTGCAGGGCACGGGCCTACTTTACAATCGACAGTACGATTGAGACTGCCTAACCACTCTCCTTACCTTAACTTATTGTCATAATTTATGTTCTTTAAAATAAAAATGGAATCAAAAGAAATTAACTAATTAATGTCCTTTTAATCATCAGTTGTCTGAAAATTATTTTGTAAAATATTACAGTAAATAGTAATCATTTTAAAATGAAAAAAAGAACATTTTAAAGTGTGTGTTTTAGTTCTAATTGTACCTGTCAAGTCAACATTGTCAATTAATTTCTCTAATTTAATTTCAGTTCAAAAGCTGTGTCAAAGTTTTTAGCAGAACTATATCTGCTGCTCAATAAATTATTGTAAGTATTGAAAAATCATACAATCAGTCCGTTTTATTTGATAGTTAATGCTAATTTAATGCAGGGTAAAAGACTTGGTTTGTGTTCATGAAATTGATGAAGATTTAAGCTTTTGTATAGTGTCATATAAAGCAGATATAAAAATTGTAGGAATTGAAACAATTTTTTGATTTCTTATGTTTATGATTGTGCATTTTCCAACTTTTTAATAGAATGAAATAGAATCAACTACCCCATTAGTAAGTCAAACTCAAACTATATCTTTTTGTAATTATTGATATTTTTTATTCCAGCAATATATACCAATGAAAACTCAGTCAGCTCGACGACAAATAAGACTACTGCAATAGTGGCCTTTGTTTATATAAAAAGTTCTATCAATGCAGTAATAGAAAATCCGGAGCATCACACATTTTGGCCAGAAGCAGTAAAAACAAGAGAAAAGTCAGTACCCTCTATAAAATATAACTATTACTATACTCCATCGGTTTAGGTACTTAACTAAATGTAGACAAACCAGAACATGTGACGCATGGTTGTTCAACATTTTATTGCAATGTCCAATTTACGAATATTTTCTTAGCCAACCAAGTAACAAGTATTAAAAACAATTAATAGCAGCTTATAACAAATAATAACTAAAACAGAATAAAGAACAATGATGAACATTTCCAAACAGTTCACCACTTCACGAAAACAGTTAGTACATTAACGCAATGAATAATAATTAGCTGCCATATGTTATCATATGATGATGCTTAGTTATGCGACCTAACGCATTATCTTTCATTTAAATGGTCGCATTACGGTAAAGTCGTACTTCTAGAATTTGTAGCATATCTTGTAACTTTTATGAAAATTTTTTGGATGCCTGATGTGAAACTAGATAATTTAATTATGATCTAATACATACATACATTACATAATTTAATTGTTTCCAAGCCCACACATTCATAATTATAATCGTTATAATAAATTTGGACATGCAATGTAGTTTTACATTTACATAAACATTTTTTTTGTCTTCAATTAATTTAGAAATGAAAAATGGCAATGTTAAATAACCTTTTTTATGGTTTGTTTACATTTAGTTAAGTACCTAAACCGATGGAGTATAGTTTAAAACGGTTTATGAGGGTGTGGAAGTGTTTAAAATCATATCAAATTAATATGATGAGATTTTAATTCAGACCCTATTGAAAAGAAAATCAGACAAATTAGTATAATTATAGATACAATGATGCTGCCACACCTCCAGTTGAACCTCCAAATCATTATTAGTTACATGATTAATCAAATTTCATAATAATAGTTTCAATTGGTATGATGATTAGACAAATATAGCTATAATTTTAAATAAATTATTCGAAAATGGAATTTATGGACAGTCAAAACATCAAAAGAAATATGTGATATTGGGAATATACTAAAGCAGGCTCATTCAGAAGGCACGAAAACTCACTTGCGGGCCTATGCTGCTGGGTGGTTAGTAAAGAAAGTAATTAGTTACATAAATGGTTGTTAATGCCAAGACAAGTTAACGAGAGATGGAAGTCCTGGCATTTACAGTTGGATCAGTATTTGAGAATTTGAGATTGTTCATAAAATTAGGCATAAGTACCTAATTTAAAGGAGCAGTGATGTTGTTTAAAAGCTAATACTGGTAACTTAATTTAAAAGTATGAATTTAAATATATCTAAATATTACCAAATAAGCATTTCCAGAAAAAATAATATTTTTCGTAATTTTTCTTACACAATTGATAACATCGAAATTAATCGAGTTAATGAAATATATGATTTGGGCATTATTCACGACCGTAAACTCATATTTGACAAACATATGGATAGAATTGTTAATAAAGCATCAAAAGCATTAGGATTTTTAATTAGAGTTTCATCACAATTCAGTTCACTAAAATGTATTAAAATACTGTATTGTTCTTTCGTACGCAGCCACTTAAAGTATGCATCGCAGGTGTGGAACCCTCGGTATGAGATTTATAAATCCCGTATCGAGGCCATACAAAAGAATTTTTTACACTATTTGGACTTCAGGGCTAGACAGGTCTGTAATTATTATATTCATCGCTGTAAAAAGTATCATTTCTTACCATTATACTTGCGACGCGACATTAATGACATATGTTATTTGGTGAACATTGGTAATGGTAGCATTGACTGTGAACAACTTTTGAGTGGGATATTTATCCGTGCTCATTTAGCTACACTGAGACTACGGTCATTATTGTCCGTACCATTTGCAACTACCAATTATAGACGCAATGCTTTTTTGTTACGTAGTGCCAGTAAATTTAATGAGGTGTCATGCCATTTAGATTTTGATTTGTTTTGCACTAGTACATCGGTAGTAAAACGCAAAATGAGCAATATGTTTGTTGAAACTTAATAATGAAAGGTCAAAAAGTACACCTTTTGTAGCTCAAAATGTATATTTAAACATTATATATTGTATTGTTTGATTGTTACTTTTGTTTTTGTTTTCTTTTCTTTGTCAATAATTTAATTAATATCTCTATATGTGTCATAGAAAAAGTAGTTCATTCCTTAAATTAAAATAACTTATATTAGCAAGCATTTAAAAATCAGTGCACATTATGTAAATACTGTATATGTGGAAGCTTGTTATCAGCAAATTTGTAACACACTTAAGATTTAAATATTTATGTCTGTAGGTGATTAGTCTGTAAGCTTTCTTAAAATTGTAAAATAAAATAAAAAAATAACTGATAAGTGAAATCTAGAATAACATGTAAAAATATATTTTCTTTAATTATTCGTTGTAAAGAGTATTGACATTTCTAGAGTACTGAAAATTACAATGTTACAAAAATTTCAGCAAAAAGATGTATTATTTAAGTACAAAAAAACAATTAAAAAATAAATCATTTAATAAATATTTTTAAGTGTTTTATTCACAATCTATATACCGGGTATCTCAAGACCGCTACCGAAAACGAAGCCGGGTGATAGTTTTAGTGACTACAAACACTATGCAACTAAAAATTTCGCATAGAAACGCGACAATTATTTTTTATGATTTTTTAAATATCGTTATTTTGGGGTGGTAAATCCATAGTTTTTGCTAAAATAATGATTTAACACTCTTATACCTTAGATTATTTATAAATAAAAGGGTATACACTATTATTTTAGGAAAAAATGTATTTACCACCCAAATATGGTCATAAGAAAAAAATAACAAAAAAACATTGGTCGCTTTTTTTTGCAACTTTTTTTGTTGCATTGTGTCTGAAGTCGCTTATACTACCACCCGGCTTCGTTTTCGGTAGCAGTCTTGATATACCCTGTATTTTTCATCTAAAAAGATACACTCACTTTATTATTTTGTTAAGTTTCTTTGGATCACTTTAATGTGATTCACAGAGACTTAACAAAATAATAAAAACGAAAAAAAATTCCTGTGCAGCTACGCGCAGCGCTCGCACTAAGACTGAATAAAACTGCCTTTGCCTGTATTCCTTATTATATTAAAAAAGAATAATCTTGATAATCTGTCAACCGACATTCGTGAACGAAAGAATGAGCGGCTATGGCTAAAGATTATATAGGCCAGTTATACGTCTGTTTCTGATTGGTCTGTGGTGTCGTCCAAGTAGTGGACCCGCACATGGCGTCGCACGTTAGCGAAAATTACATTTTGGGAACTTAATATTACAGTTAATAATGATTTGTTCAATAAAATGGTGTGCAAAAAACCTCAATAAAATAAAGTATCTAAAAAACGCAATAAGTTTTCATCGATAACTAATATTCTTTAAATTAATTTGGTCCCGAGCGAGCTCAATTTATACTGGGTACATGTATCAATGTTAAACAGTCGAGTTCGGATGGAGAATCAGCCGTCTCTTTTCCGCATAGCAATAACCGTAATAAGCCATTTTTTTTTGGCGAAATCACGCGTTCTTCTAGTGTTTGACGCATGTTTATAATATCATTCCCAGAAATATCGATATTGTAAAACAATAATGTAAATTAATTTTATTAGATGACAATGTCACAAAATATATATTGATTTAAATAAAAATTGCAAATTACCATAATTACGTTATTTTATGTAATTTGAAATAGTTAAATTTGTTAACAAGGTACTTTTACAATATTTTTTTATTTATCTTTGGCGTAATTAAATTTCCTTTTTTCCCTCTAGTTGTATACGTTTTCAAATATAATGGGAGGGTATTTATCATAAGTTTTAGTATAATAAGTTTATTGAGAATCAGTAGCACAAGCTATTGTACTAATTTTAACATACGTTGTATATATCGTCTCAAAAACATTCATAGTTCGTCAAGTGGGTTTCATTGTCACTTTTCGATATTACATTTACTACAGCCGCCGTCAGAATTCAAGAATCGGAATAAGTTATTGTAGCCCTTTAGGGCGTGAGGTTTAGTTATTTACTATTTCATATTTTTATCTGATCTTTTATATCAACACTTAATTTGGGTATTTCGCCATTATGGTATACAAAAATGCACGGTGAATAATAGAAATAAAACCGTTACATACTAAAGTATAAATCTTAATCCTATTTTATTCGTAGTTAGCGGTTGCCGGTTGGTATAATTTATCAGATCAGGCCGGTGAAAAAATATTATCAAACATTTAACAAGTTGGTAATTAAGTTATAGAAGCGATCATAACACATGAACTTACTGGCAAATCGAACTATCGATACATTTTTTTATTTATCGACTTATGCCTCATCTCTCCAGTGAAGTCCACGTGACCGCGCTGCAACCCGCCCACCCCCCGCGCAGTTCCCTTCGTTGGCGTTTTCGGTTCAAAACAAAACTATCGTAATGCGGTATCTATTGGAAGTGATCTGTGATGCAATGACATCAATAAGTCAATAACGGAAAAAATGCACATTCGCGGTGTTGTAATATAAGCGACGAGATGTAGATTATACAGGGTATATCAAGACTGCTACCGAAAACGAAGCCGGGTGGTAGTTTAAACGACTTCAGACACAATGCAACAGAAAAAGTTGAAAAAAAAAGCGACAATTTTTTTTTGTAATTTTTTTCCTATTGCCATATTTGGGTGGTAAATACATTTTTTCCTAAAATAATAGTGTATACCCTTTTATTTATAAGTAATCTAAGGTATAAAAGAGTTTAAATTATTATTTTAGCAAAAACTATGGATTTACCACCCAAAAATTACGATATTTAAAAAATCATAAAAAATAATTGTCGCGTTTCTATGCGAAATTTTTAATAGGGTTGTGTCCAAGATTTTATTTGAGCAGTAAGTAATCATTCCTTAAAAGCATCGTTTATAAAAACAAACTAATTTGAAAACAGCATCAAAATTGAATGTAAAATGACTGAGATATTAATACATTTAATAGTACGGTGGGGACGCTCGTTGTCTCTTTCGCACGCGTGCACCTTATGGAAGATGACGTCACGCCGTGCATGTTGCATCCTTTTCTATCACTCCTACCACCAACTTTCATATATTTGTAACTTGCTTATTACTTAACGGATTTCAAAAATTGTTTCTGATTATGATTATGCGTAACGTAACCTTCCGTTATAAACAAAAATAAAAATGTATGAAACTAGCCAATTGCATTGTGTTTGTAGCCACTAAAACTACAACCCGGCTTCGTTTTCGGTAGCAGTCTTGAGATACCCAGTATACTTATAATCTGCATCTGAGTACTTTGAAGCAATTTGGATAAATAAAAAAATATATACGTATTGTTATGTAAATGCCATTAATTAAATGTAAAAAGTATAGCAAATACTTTTCCAAACAAAACCTGTCATACCCCCAAATACTGGATAGCTACTCAGCCACCGGACTCATTTGATATGACGTTATTTTGAGGTTCTGTTAAATTTCGAAATGAAATACTGGATAGCCATTTAGCTCATAAATCGGTCTACTCAGCAAACATCCAGCTAAATTTCCACAGATTAACGAAAAGTTTGTTTTCAGTTACAATTTTTATTGTATAAATATAAACGTTCCATTTGACGCAATATTCTTCATACATGATTTCCCTAAATTGGAAATTTAACCCTTTATATTTAATATGAGGAATCATTGTAACGTTTTTACTTTTGTTACGATTATGTTTAAAGCTATATTATATATTGCCATGTTATTATTTTAAAAATCTGTTAATAAAATCATGTGGGTGAAAAAACTTATGTCCCTATATCCGTAGCGAGTTTATTAAAAATATTATGATGTTTGTTTATTTTATTTATTGTTTACAATTGCACTCGGTTTTAAAGTTAGTTTTTGGAATATCTTTTCAATAAATAGGTATATAAAATACCAAACAACGGCTGCAGAACCACCTAAGTACCAAATGGAGAAGACTATGTAAATAAATACGATATGAGAAAGAAGCTGTGCTGGATATTATAAACAGGTAAGTATACACGTATTCCTCTAAGTTTCAACGAATTTATATGATAATTAACTATTTAATATATAATATGAATCGATTATTCACACATTTTAAATCATCATCATCATCTACAGCCTGTAGGATCCCACTGCTGGGTACCTATAGGCTTCTCTCATATTATGCCTCCTATATATTATCTCCTCCTCATATAGTAGTATTATGTAATAAATATGGAAAATAAAGTATGGTACAATGTGTATAACTATAAATAATCCTTTGTTTCAGGAGCTGGAGTGGAGTACATAAATATTCAATGTGTATATAACCTTTCAATGTGACCTTTCAAGTCAAGAAATATGGCTCATATATATATATATATATATATATATATATAGTGCCATGTATATCAGCTATAGACTAAATAAGTAAGCTCAACAAATATATATAAAAAATAAAAAGATATATAAAATTATGACATACTTTAACTTAAACACTTTTGCAGGTAACACTATAGAAATCATGCATACAACAAATCATTTGGACAATACACACCCTTTTGAAATGAGTATGTAATATAAAAATATACAAAAAAGAATGAGACAAATTGTGTCAAGGAAGAAATATTTGCATCAGAAAACAGTGTTTTAAATCAAAGTTGAAGAATGTTATGAATTTTAATTAATATGTAATACATAAAATAAATTGTTTATTTCACCTATTTTCATTGTTAAAAAATGTCATATTATATTTCTATTGTACATTTTTAACAGTACATTTATTAATTTAGTTTTAAATTAATGCTAAAATAATTGTTATTATTTTGTGTTTATAAAGGAATATAGATATAAATGTAAGACAGATCTAAAGAAATGTAGATAATTAAAAAAATATAATATGTACTAATGCTGTTATTAAAATAAATATACTACAATAAACATAACTCATTTTTATTTGTATTCATTCCATGGTAATTCAATAAAATGCACTGTACGGTTTAAAATATGTATTTTATTATATTATTCCTTGTTGCAACATTTTCATTGGTTATACTATGTGGAGCTGGTGGAAATGATTCAGAAAGATCAATCTCCAATATATGATCATTCTGGGAACATGCTATATTATGTAACACAGCACATGCCTCTATAATAGTAAGCTAATTTTCAAAAACTTATAGCCCAACTTGCAGACAAGAAGATCTTTGTTGTAAAACCAAAGACCCTCTCCACTGGGTTTCTTGTTTTAGTATGGTCTTGATTGTAAGCTTCTTCAGTCTCCCCTTTCCAGAAATGCACATAAAGGAGAATCATTGAAGTTTTTACTATCATGCACCGCGCCTGGCCATCGGCCTATAATGTTTCTTATCCTCAAGTTAGGGTCGCAGACTGCTTGCACATTTATAGAAAAATGGCCTTTTCTGTTTCTAAATGCTTCTGCTTGTGGTCCTCCTAAAAACAAGATAATAAAAATTAGAGCTCTAGCAAATATTCTTATTTCAAACTACAAATAATTTTATGTAAATTGAAAAAATATATTCATAAAATTGAATTCTTTATAGGAAACTATTATTGTAGTTGAACATTGTTCCAGTATATACTGAATAGCTACAATCAGTACAAATCATTGTATGATTAATTATATTATATTATATATTTAGCCCTACAACTATTTAGAGAGCTTGGTTATATGGGGTACAGTGGGCTGGGGAAGAGCCAATTACCTGCTAAATGTTTTGATTCCAACAAGCATATATATATAAATTATTGTGTAGAAATCATTTAGAGTGTGCCTTTATACTGTGCATAATATATTATTCTATTCTTTGATTAATAATATAATATTATGTACAGTAAAAAGGGATACTCTAAATGATTACTACACAATATAAAATACGCTAGGCATTTTAGCACATTTAGTTCAAATAGGATAAGAAAACATATATTTGTGTACATGTAAAAGCTTAATAGTTATGTATACAAGTACAAATTACCTGGAGATTTGATCCTTATATGTATGAAATTTATAAATTAAATCACTCCTGCGATCGCATAGAAATCATTCGCAATATGGCATTGTTGTTGTTCGTTGGGAATTTTCATGCCACGATTTTGTAGTTTAACTAACTCTGCTGCAACTTTGTGTTGTACAGTCGGCTGTTCCACATGAAATACATCTCCAATAATCTTCTGGTAGCTGCCTGTCGTAGAATATCATAAAGCAAGTAACAGTTGGTCGCAAGTTTTTATCAATCGACTTCTATTTGTAGTGGGTTCTATTTTGCTTCCAGCAAGGAACACAGATGCAGAACAGTTTCTTTCTTCAGGCGGAACCTCACTTTGTTTGAATGTTTTCTTCTTTGTATTTGTCAAAAGCATTGATTTTTTTCTTGATTGACTCGCCTTGATGAAGCTATATCGTCATCAGACAGCGATGAAACCGACGCGAGAGTCATTTTAGTAAATTTTATGTAGAATTGATAAATTTAAGAGTGGTCGCAGGCGGCCTTAAGACGACGGCTGCTTAAAACTAGAAATTCTTAAAAATTTGACTGTTTGACAGCTGCAAACTCTTAAGTTGCTTTCGAGAATACGAATCGGATGAATAATGCCCCATTAAATATTTAATTCTTAAGTGGTTTAATCGAAGTTATATTTAACTGGAATCAATTTAACAGGTCATTAGAGCTAGTTAATCGGAGTTAAAAGTTAATTGGCTTTCCAGTATTTGGGCATAAGTCTGGTAAACTGTGTGTTAGTTTATTCATAATACATTTATATTAAGTACTATTTTTACACGCTTTATATTAGCTTCACTTGTATGTTTGTTTGTAACCGACTTCTTTGGGCGCGATTTTGACCCACTTTAAACGGGCAGATTTCATTCAAATATTGCACACCTGTCAAAGACCGATGACAATACAATAATTCGATTAAAATATATAATTATCCTGATTAGATTCGCCAGGATTAATTATTCTTATAATTGATGACCATTGCTATTGACCACTAGGTGGCGTATAGATGAACATAATTTGCTACTGACTAATAGATGGCGTGATCACGTCAATAACGCATATTTCCACTATTCATCGGTAGATGGCGTTAACATTGTATTCTTCAAGTGTCAAATGTTCACTACTGACCAACAGATGGCGTTATTGATTGGAAATACAGCCGTAGATGGTTGTTTTTAGTCAAAACAATTAAATAATAGTTAAAAAAAACTAAAATACACGCTTTAACAACAATTACTTATCCTCCTGCACCCCACGCTTTGTAACAATAAAATATATGTATTTTACTCCATTTTCTTATCTTAAATTGAGTATCAATTATTTTTACTTTTTTAGTTGTATATCTTATTAAAGCGTGTATTTTAGTTTTTTTTAACTATTATTTAATTATATTCAAAAATCTTCCATTCTCATGAAGGTGTAGCTTGTAGGTGGCACAATAGTAATTGCTTTTTTGACCGACTTCCAAAAGAGGAGGTAATCAATTGGACTGTTTTTTTTTTGTATGTTTGTTACGCGATTACGCCGGCAATTGTGAACCGATTTTAAAATTTCTTTTTTGTCGGAAAGCATGATATACAGGGTTGGTCCCATATAAAATTGGTGAAGATCTGATGAATATCTTAGGATCTGCCGACCAGAACTCCTCAAAATTAAACGGTCCAGCATTAATTCTTTTTGCGTTAGATTAAGTATATTATTACAAAGGGTGGGTGAAAATGGGAAAAGGGAGAGGGTGGAAGATAGCTACAATTGTTAATACTCAATATCTCCGGCAGTTCTTAATCGACTTAAAAATAACTTTTTTGTCAAAGAGTATTATATGATAGGTAAGACCAAAAAAATATTGTGAAGATCTGATGAATATCTTTGGACCTGAAGGGCAGAACTCCTCAAAATTAAACAGTACAGCAATATTTCTTTTTATATTAGGTTCAGTATAAGTTTATTACTACAAGGGGGAGGGGTGGAAAGGGGGAAAGTAGAAAGGGGCGTGGGAAGGGGGGGGGGGATATATACAAATATAAATACTAAATATCTGCGACAGTAAATAAATGATTTTAAATAACTTTTCTTCGGAACGAATTATACATAATGTTGATCACATAAAATATGGTGATGATCTGATGAATAGGTACATATCTGGAGAGCAGACCTCCAAAGAACTTTGCAGAAACGCAATGATTTTTCGTCCATTAGGTTAAGTATATGTGTTTTATTTAAAATAGGAAGTGAAGAAGGTGTAGAGGTGAGGGGGTAACGAATGATTACCACGCATAAGTGTACTCAATATCTCTAGCAGGTTGAGCCGATTTTAGTATTTTCTTTATCATAAAAACGAAATGACAGTGTAGCTTCCTTAAAAATCATAAAATATTAATTTCGTTTTTGGAATTATAAAGGATCACAATGGTTCATTTTTTATATACATTGATTCCAGTTTTCATTATATGATTACCTTTGGCATCATTACAATGCTTATGAAAACTAAAAAGTAATAAATAAAATAATTTAATTAAAAATTAAAAGACCGACTTCAATGTGCATCATCATCATCATGATGATGATGCACATCATCAGCCTATTCGCGTCCACTGCTGGACATAGGCCTCTCCTATGGCACGCCACTTCAATGTGCACTACAAAGTAATAAATAATATATATTTCATTGTGTACACATTGATTAATTTTCTTATTGACTAGACTAGCCAACAAATCTTAAATACGTAATATTTTGAAGGCGGGTTGCCAAGTGACGAACACGACGACCTACACAAAAAAATTAATTTGTGTAAAACATCCTAGCGAACACGCAATTTTACACGCAATATTAATTTGTCTTAATCTATATAAACTGACGCCATTTTCCCAGAAGGGGTATGCAGAGATTCTCCTGGTATAAACCAGGACACCCACGTTACGCCTTGCGTGTTTTGTCCCTCGGTGTGATTGGGGGCGAGAGTCTATAGTCATATCGGGTGCAAATTCCAGTCCCTGTCCTGATAACTAATAGAAAAATCGCCCGTCCTTAATATATCAGCTCTTAATCAACATTGTTGAGTATCGGACTTATCTACAATCGAGGGAAACATACAAACTTAACAACCCTTCCCTTTCTTATACTTTCCTCACGATGATTCCTATCACTGTTAAAGTAATTGTATATAAATATCTTCGATCAAATATACACTAGATACAACATGAGCGCTTAGAAAATGGCACCAAAAAAGAGTGCTTTAAGCACTCTTTTGCCTTCAGTCACGCACCGACTGTTGCTTCTAAAACGTCGTAGAGCTTTAGACAATATTATGTGAAAAGCTACTTTAAGCTCCAGGAATAAGGTGGAATTTGTGTTAATATATTTGGAATATATGATCTTTTTGTTTACTTTTTTTCATGTCATGCATCGGTGCCACTTTTTAACAGAACTTTTATAGGGAACTGTGTATCTAGTGTATATTTGATCGAAGATAAAATATGCAAATTACTCCAACAAGTCAATGGTGTACCCTGGAGTTGAAACCCTTGACCACTGTATCTTTGATCGTCTGCAATACATTAAAATTAGACCACACATGTGACACATATTAATTATATTAAAATTTCAACAAATGTACACGTAGGATCAATATGTTAAATTAATTTGTTTCTAGTTTACATATGGACCTAACTGAGCGCCAACGATACATCTACAAGTAGGTAATATTCAACTGTGTTACATTACTTAAATTTGTTCTCGTTTGGCACTTGTCGACCCGCCTTCAAAATATTACGTATTTAAGATTTGTTGGCTAGTCTAGTCAATAAGAAAATTAATCAATGTGTACTAGCAATAGCAAACTACAATGAAATATATATTATTTATTACTTTGTAGTGCACATTGAAGTCGGATCTTTTAATTTTTAATTATAAATAAATTATTTTATTAATTTACATATAGGTTTTTAGCCAATCAAATGCATTGTTTTTTTGTTGCTCCTAAATTTAAAGATCATTCGAAAGGGACAAAGCTTTTGATAACTAAAAACTAAAGTAGATTTAAAACCTGTATATGGCTGAATAAGGCTGTATGTGTAAATATTTGTTCGTAGTAAATCAGATAAATAGATAATATGATAAATAGTATTTATTAAATATAAAAGCTCGTATAAAGCATATCTAAATATGGTACAAAACCTCAAGTGAAGGAACGATCAACTTCTAAGCACATTTAATCAGTCATGTCATAATTGTTTATAAGCTAAATAGGCACATAACATTTCTATAATTAGGTACATTTACAATTTTACATAGTTTAAATACGTATAGTGTATTTCTTTTGTAAATTTTATCCATTGCAATCATAAAATACGTTTAATAACTACATCAATATATGTCTAGCATTTGTATTCTAAGGTATAATTTTATAATGCGTTACACATCAAGCACCGATGTGATGTGTGTTAAATTACATCAAATCGTAGTATGACCAGAACCACATTTATTTTTCTTTCCACTTTGTATATCCTTAATAGATTCAGCGACTAGTATTCTTTGTATACACAACAATCACAACAATTAAGCCGATAAAGATCCAATAACATCACTTACCTAGCTATAAAATAATTATAATAGAACCACAGTTTAGGAGTCAGCTGGTGGGGCAGACGGTATCGCTCCAGGATTTACAGGCGCCGGGATTCCGGTACTTCCGGGATAGGGATACCCACCTCCAGTTCCCCAGTTATTTGTCGGATATGGTGCACTATTTCCCATAGGATTAGTGACAGGATATGGCGGTTGTTGCACATCATCAGGAATTTTAAAGCCTATTTCGTTTAAAGATGTTCGATTTGTTAAAGGAATTTGTTCCGTACTCTCTGCGTAACTGGGTGGTTTATTGGTTGGAGGGAACGGATCGAATTGAGTTTTCGTGCTGTAAGGGGTATTGCTGGGTTCCATTAACGCTGGGCCGCTGTAGCCATCATTAGGGTTCGGTATAGGGCCAGTGGGCAATTTGTACGCCATTGGGTGTACGTACTCGCCTTCCACAAGCTCCTTTAAAGGAACTAGACCGAGATATATCTCCGACTCATCTTGAAGGTCGCTATTGCATCCTGATAGTTTGATTGTTGTCTGTAAATAAAAGCTCATATTCGAGATCAATAGTACACTTTTCTATTCAAAAATTGCAATGAAGCGATACACCGCTCAAGGACAGTAAGAAAATAAAAAATAACACCATGAATTACAAATCAATGCTTGGCGCTCACCGTCTTGAGACATACAATGTTAATTCTCAAAATATCCAGTAGTTACTATGGTGTCAATGTCCTTCAAACCAGAACACAAAAGTGCATTTATTTATACAATACAATACAAGCTATACAAGACACGTACGTGACGTAAATAGAAAATTGCAATAGGAAGCAACTAGACCAATCATTTTACTACTTCGACCAAATATACACTAGATTATAAGTAACGGCCTAATTAATGGCAAGAGAAATAAGAGTACAAATAAGCGTATATTCTTATTTGATTTTAGTATGGTCCAAAAACATAATAAATATTAATTTAAAGAATTAAGGTTGATTATTACTTGAAGTTGATTATAATTCAAGACTTTTTGCTACATCTCGTAGTTCGAAATTCAAAATGTACAAGTATAAGCAACCTCGGTCACTTTAGGCGAGTGATTTTGTTCCGGACCCTGTACCTATAGTAATATATTTGATCGAAGTTTTACTACTACCAGTACTCACTTTAAAGAAGTATGATTTATCAATAAGCCTGCAGTTGCTCAGGTTAGGGACGATCATGTCTGGTACCGTCAGCGCGCAGGTTAAGTTTTGTTTGCTTTTCCCCATCACCGGGCCCTTCTTCACAGTCATCAGGACTTTCTCCGGCGGCATATACTCGGCTACTGGCTCATTGGTGCGGTAGCACTCTTTCTGAAATACTGGTATTTTGTAACATAAGGAGCGCCATAATGTTAGCAAAAAGCCCTTTAGAAGACAGTTTTCGTAGTCAATTATTGCTTATTTTGACGGTGAGGGAACATAGGGGCTAACGATATTTCACTTTTCATCACTGTTTTCTAAGCTATGTGAAATACGGTAAACCAGACTAATAAATTAATGAAGCTGGGGTAGGCGTTGGTAAATCCATTGGTATACTTAAGTTATGATTCCTTATGTTTTCACTCATGGTTCTGATAAAGTAAAGAAGGATACAACTAATTCCTTTTTTTTAAATGGACCATAAAATAAAGTTTACTACGTACGGTGGTGAGCTGGAAGATCATCTTGGTAATCTCAACGGTGCTGTCGTTCTGGGCGTTAATGAGGATGGGTATGACTTGTCCGGGACAGAAGCCGGATGCAGGCAAGCGTACACTGATGGTAACAGGGCTCACACCGCAGATACAGTCGCAGCCGTACACCTCTTCAAACACTAGCTCTAAAGGTTGCTGGTGAAGGAAGTGTATTGTGTAGTAGCTAACGGACTATAGAAGCCACAGGAAGTAGTTGGATACTGCTATGGAAATCTTCTAGGTATGTCTATTTTAATAGTGGATATCCTATAGCTAATGATAACGATAAAAGTGAATGTTGAATTGAAGTAGAAAATGCAGGATATGAGTAATGTGTAATGGCTTGTTATGAAAATGATTATGAAAATAAAGAGGAAGTTAATTATCGTCTAGAACTCTAGAAAATATTGTATAAAGTAGCAAATATAGTTTTATTAAAGATACTACAAAGAAGTGACAAACTAATTTAACCTAATTTTAAGTTACCTTGATTGCCGGACCTCCAAGGTTCAGATCAAACGGTGCGACAACATCAAACGTTTGTGTAATCTCGTCTCTAGGCCTGTAAGGGTCCGAGTAGTACAGGTGTGCGTTGATGCGGTAAGTAATGTCGTCCCTAAACGAGGAGGGCGCTGTGTGTGGGATTTGAAATGAGAACCGGTACTCCCGGCGACCTGCTGGTAGTGACGATACACCTGGAAATACTAATATTCTATAGGATAATTTCAAAGGATTTTTATACCTGTTTTATGTTCCGTACGTTCATGAGATGCAAAGCCCGGGACAGCCAGACAATTGGAATGGTTTTTAAACTCTAATTTACCCTTTTCCATATAAAGTAATGGTTAATGCTCCGATTAATTGTGAATCCTTATTCCATCCTTTTTTTTTATTGAATAGGTGAGGCAAACGAGCGAACAGGTCACCTGATAATGAGTAATCACTGCCGCCCATGAACGTCCACAACGCTTGCACCATGGATGCGTTGCCGGCTTACCAAATCGGAAGAAGAGTGGGAAGGTAAAAGCATGGGAAGAGGAAAGGTATATTGGGCATCTGGCAACCTCATTCACCGAACGAAACCCGACAGCGAAACTCGATGTCCAGCCAGCGAGTTTCGCGAGCTGACAACAGCGTGTATTTACAACTTTTAAAATTCCATGTTAAAATAGATAATGCACGATTACTTCCGAATCCACTGCGAGGTTCGTATATTCATATGTTTACGACACCATCATGTTGAGGAACTGTCTGCCTGGTGAGTGGTGACATAGTCAAGATTGTACCGAGTGTCGAAAGATAATATTCTATCATTAGTTGAAACTCTACCTCCAACATACGTTATCTTCAAGTGATGTGAAATTTTTAATAAATATTAGATAGCATCTTACCTGTCCCCCCTGCAAGGCATTGTGTGACTCGAAAGTATTCCTCGTGGCCTTCGTAATTGACCAGGCATTGTGAATCATCATCATGCTCTTCGGGCACTTCTTTTGGCAATAGGAACCTGGCTTCACCCAGGTATTCTATGTTTAAGACTGAAAAATACGATTAGATGTAAGTCAAAATTCTATTTATGATTGAGAATTTTCTCCTGTCCCAGCAACACACATCTTGTTGTATATAAAAAAATCACTTTTTATTATACTAATAAAAATAAAAAATAAAAATTTATAGGGACAGATATTTGAATGGTATTTTTTATGTTGTTTACATCCAAACATTTAAAATTAACTGAGTTTGATTAATATAAATGGCATAATAATTAAGCTAATTAAGCTAATTAACTTTTAAACAAAGCTATGATAATAAATACGTTCCATAAACACAGTTCTGATTCCACAGTAAAATAGCCAGTCTCAAATCATGAGTATTAGTAACTATGCAGAACTTTTTGGTCTCGCATCATCCTGAGCCAAGATAATTGTTAGCAAGCCTAAGGCACACCAAGATTAATCTCGTAGCGGTAATCAAAGTCGCGGCCTCTTGTATTAAAGCTGTCTCTCAACAAATTGTGCCATGGAGGTTGAAAAAGAAATTAATTTATATTATGACTAAGTTATTTTTATCATATGGCTGCAAAATAATTATTTTGACCATAACAATTTCAAAAACTTGGTTCCTGATTATGGATTGAAGACTGTTGGGTTTTCCTAAAGTGTGAATAAAAGCTTAATGAGAACTGGACATTACAAGAAAAATAGTCTCTACTCAGTAAAATCTTCACTCACATCTTCTCTAGTCAGTTTGTTTTAATTTACTGCTTAACTTTAAGAAAGAAAATATTACAGCAATGTGCAATTCTCCTTTTAACCAACTTCAAAAAAGGAGGAGATTCTCAATTCTATGGTAAGTTTATTTTTTTAAACAAAAGAAAATGAACACAACCATTATTTAAGAAAAATATAATAAGTTAAAGTTTTATTTGTAATATTTACTAGTGTTTCTGGATCAGCCCATATACGTCCCACTGCAGGGCACGGGCCTACTCTACAATCTAGAGTACGATTGAGAGTGGTTAGGCCATATAGTCCACCACGCTGGCTTACATGACTTACATCTATACACATTTATTTTAGAAAAATTCTTTTATTTAAAAAAAATAAAGTAATGTTGCAATGCCCGCGCGCAGCTCACGTGCATGCCACCACTGGGCCGTCACGTCGGGCGCCTCCCACCACTGCTCCCACCAACGAATCAATATCACATTTACAAAATATTGTATATAAAGAAATTTTTCAATAAAGCTAATATAAAAAACTAAAAATAAATGTGTAATGGGAGTTTACCACCGCTCGCTAAGAAATGGCACCACCGTAAAATTAGATCGCGGTATGGTTTTGTTACAAAGGTAAATAAAAATGCAAAGACAAAAAAAAACTAAATAAACTAATTAACTTTTTTGTTAAATTCCACACAGACAAAGTCGCGGGCACAGCTAGTACCATATAAATTCTTATGAATCGCTATGGTATGCAGGTTTCCTCACGATGTTTTCCTTCACCGTTTTAGTGTGTGGTGATTGACTATCAATACACACATGACTCCGAAAAGTCAGAGGTGTGCCCTGGGATTTGAACCCGCGACCACCGTGAACATGTTGGCAGCCGCGTCTGGTCCGTTTGCCAACAGGCCACAACACGCAAAAAAAAAAAAATTTTTATGATTCTGGATAAGATAATGTCATATACTTTTTAAATTATTGCATTGTGTTCAAAGTAGGGCAAAATCGAGCTCAAAGAAGTCGGTTACATACATACAAACATACAGGTGAAGCTAATAAAAGTGTGTTAAAAAAAATAAGAAGTATGAGTGTTAGTAGAAACTTTAATAACAAATAAACTGGATATTTCATCATCAAACATTGCTAATATTCTCAAAACAATAAAATATCTGCTACATGTTATTCACAACTCATTGGTATGCTGCCAACATTTAACCTTCAGTTAAATACATCAACATGTTTGAATGCCTTAAGGTTAAAAGGGTGTAAGTGTACATATTGGGCATGCAATTTTTACTATACCTCTGACACTTATAAAGTATTAATTGCAAAGATCAAAATGTGCCATATTCTCTTCGAGTCATATCTTATGAAAGGTTGCAATGTGGATATTCCAATTCACAAGTTTTCTTTATTATTTCAAATAACTAGGTCTGGCAATTATTATATTATAGTATAGAATATAAGATTTGCTATCTTATTGTAGGATCAAAAGTTAAATAGGTATGATAGGTATGAAAGAAATGCTATCAAAAAGCTCAGTAGTTACATTTCGCCAAGAATTAAGGTGTAGTGGTTTACTGGCTCTGAACTTTATTAATTAACAATTAACAGTGAAATCTCCGAAACCGTATATTTTTACTTTATCCTTTAAGTAAACATTTCAGTAATTTTCGATATACGACATTTGCAGAGCGCAGTAATAAAAGAAAATCTAAAATTTTCAATATAATTATCTGTTTTACTTATATTGTTAGGCCAAGTAGCTTCAAAAGTAAATTAAGTATATAAGAGCTAAATCTATATTTACCAGAGAACGTCAGTGGTCCATTCAACTCAAAAACAACACTTCCCAATATCACTTGCCCCGAATAATAAGTTTTGCAAAAGGAATCCAATTTTATACAACCATTTTTGAAGCCACTAGTCATTGTTTTTGTTTCCTAGTACTACTGTAGAAAAAAATAAAAGTTTGTAAAGCTTTTAGATCCCACCAAAAACTACGAAATATTAATGAATGAGTGACTACCGATGATTGCCGAATGCCGTTTGCGGATTGCTAAAAACGCAAAAGCTGTCAAAACTGAAAACATATGATTCAAATTAAAATAAATTATAATAATAGACTCTGTTCCTGAGGTAGAACGCTTAAATTTAAATAAATACACCAATAATTGCAGAAATGCAAGTGTTTTGTTTCTGCATATCTGGTAATATGTCTTTTTCCTTGCTGCCTGTTATAAATTCGTTTGGTGAAGTTACAGACACGCAATAATTTTAGAGACCTAATGTATAATAAGTAAGTCTATTTCTCATACTTATCTATTTGTTATTTGAAAATATAATTAGTGGTGCAACGTAATAATTGGATGCATTTTTATGAACTAAACGCAATAATTGAATGACATCTGTCATAATGAAATTGACATTTGGCATGTTGCGTCATGAGTGTGGTCCATATTATTGGCATAAATTTTGGATTTTGTCTCACTTCATTAAATAATTTTTATCCACTCAATATGAAATAGCGATAGTGTAAAGAGTTAAAGACGAAAGTTGGAAAATGGAATAAGTTTCTCCCAACTCCCTTTTACTTTGGTCACGTTGGAATATTGTTATGTTTTGTGAACAACAGCGATTTATTTAGAGTTTTGCAAAATGGGAAAGCTCGACGTGGCTATTTTACGTTATCTGACCGGTGAAGATTTCCGAGTATTAACTGCTGTGAGTAAAGATCCTTATTTAAAAAAAATATGATCACTAACCTCGAATTTGCTTATTAGTTTTTGTTATTTTTAGGTGGAAATGGGTATGAAAAACCACGAGCTGGTGCCAGGGTCGCTAGTAGCATCTATAGCGAACCTCAGACACGGTGGAGTTCATAAATTAATGAAGGACCTGTGTAAACATAGATTGTTGACATATGAGAGAGGAAAACATTGTAAGTGAAATAAATACAGACTTTAATCATTATATAGCAAAAAAAATCTATCCATTAGCAGGTTAAAAAGCGACTATATGTGAAAAAAATATTGGCGAAATTGTGTGGACCAAAACAAAATTTATCAGGCAGGCATTAGGCATATAGACTATAGTCCTTTAAAAACATGACAATATTTACATATTGTAGCTTTACTAGTTTTCGAACACATTTATCAGAATAATTTTTGACAGAGCTTTTTATTTTAAAATCTCATAAATTTTCAGTCTGGCCTGCATAATGGTTTCTTAGATTTACACTAATTATTTACATTGAAATTGTAACAGGCACTGAGTGGATGACTAATACCTCAGTCCGCCCCATGACAATGAAAACTGTAAAGGGTTTGAAACATCGGGAAGTAAAAAAATGATAAAATCATACCAAATCTGCTATAAAATCTGTGAATAATTGTTTTATTTCAATCTCATAAATCCCTTATAAATCAATACAGATGATGGTTATCGCCTCACTAACGCTGGCTATGATTACTTGGCCCTGAAGGCTCTTGCTAATAGAAAGGTGATTGCTTCATTTGGGAACCAGATTGGTGTGGGAAAAGAGTCAAATATCTACACAGTGGCAGATGAAGACCGTAATCCACTATGTTTGAAGCTTCACAGGTTAGTTATTTCTATTAATCTAGATAATTATGGTGTTTGCTCCTTGACTGAAGTGTACATTGGACACAAATTTTCAGTAGGGTTGCAATGGATTAGGTTTAAGTCTACCTCGCTGGCCTAGTATAGATTGCTAGACTTGAACTATTTATGCAATTAATGTTAAGAATGCTAAGTTAAACATAATTCATAAGTTAAGCAACATATAATTACAATAAACAAATAATTTTATAAATATTTGTAAATTTTTATTGTATTGTATTGCATCAGCCCATATATGTACCAGTGCAGCTCACAGAGTTGCACTATACTCCATTGGTTTAGGTACTTAACTAAATGTAAACAAACAATAAAAAAGTTTTTTTTTTTTTTTTTTTATAATGGCCTGGCATAGTGGCGGCATTGCACCTGGTGGAAAGTGCCAATGCCGCCCAGGCAGAGTATCCATTGGCATCGGACGGCAGTCCCATGCCAATGGAAACAATTATGCCGGCCTGCTTAGGTGCCTCTTCACACCACGGCGGAAGGACCCAGGATTGTAGGAAGGAGGGAACACGTGCGCCGGCAAACAATTCCACAGCCTGACGGTGCGGCACAGAAACGAATTTGAGAACCGTTTGGTTCGCGCCGGGATGGTGTGGACCGTCAAGCTATGGCTTCGCAAGCCAGCACGCGTGGTTCTGGTTAGGAATGGAGAGGAGGGGAGCAAGTTGAACAATTTCCAGAGCACTCACCGTGATACAGGCGGTAGAACACGCTTAGAGAGGCGACATCTCTCCGGAGTTGTAGCGACTCCAAGTTGCTCGTAACGTCTGCATCATTCACAATGCGGATGGCCCGCCGCTGCAATCCATCCAAGGCATCGAGCTATTTAACATTGCCATTTCTCATTTCTAAATTAATTGAAGACAAAAAAAATGTTTAGGTTTAATGTAAAACTACATAGCATGTTCAAATTTATTATAACCATAATAATTATGAATGTGTTTTTTTTTTTTTTTTTTTTTTTTATTGCAGTGAATGGCGAGACGAGCATGCCGTTCGCCTGATGGTAAGCGATACGACCGCTCATAAACAGTAGCAACATTCCACTGCGCTCGCCATCCTGAGACATAAGATGTTAAGTCTCAATATGTCCAGTAGTTACTCTGGCTACAATGTCCTTCAATCCGAAACACAACAATGCGTTTAAACTGCTGTTTGACGGGAGAAATAGACATTGCGGTGGTACCCACCCAGGCAGCCTCTCACATATGAGAGACCTATCACCAGTAAAGTGTGAGCTTGGAAACAATTAAATTATGATAGATCATAATTAAATTATCTAAATTAAATTAATTTTACATAATGCAATCTGTCTATAAAAAAGACCCAAACAGTCAGTTATCCAAAACATTTTCATAAAAGTTACAAGAAATACAGCTACAAAATCTAGAAGTACGACTTTACCGTAATGCAACTATTTAAATGAAAGATAATGCGTTAAGTTAGTTTATAACTAAGCATCATCATATGTTATCTATGGCAGCCATTATTATTCATTGCGTTAATGTACTTACTGTTTTCGTGAAGTGTTGAAGTGTTTGGAAGTGTTCATCGTTGTTTTTACTCTGTTTTAGTTATTATTTGTTGTATGCTGTTGTTAATTGTTGTTAATACTTGTTACTTGGTTGACTAAGAAAATATTCGTAAATTGGACATTGCAATAAAATGTTGAACAACCATGTGTCATATGTTCTGGTTTGTTTACATTTAGTTAAGTACCTAAACCGATGGAGTATACAATTGAAGAGTATGATTGAGAGTGGTAAGGCCATATAGTCCACTACGCTGGCCTAATTTGGGTTGGTGGGCATTACATACCATAGAAATTCTTACAAATCTCTATGGTACACAGGTTTCTTCACGATGTCATCCTTCACCATTACCTGGCATGGTGATCGATAATCAATACACACATGACTCGGAAAAGTCAGAGATGGTCCCTGGGATTCGAACCCACAACCACTGAGAACTTGTTGACAGCTGCATCTGGTCCATTTATCAATAGGCCACCATGCACTTATAGGCTTTGTCTGACACACACTTTGTCGATCAATAATGCATTTAAATTGATAATATGTTATAATGGATCATATAAATCATATTTCCTTGAGTTGAGTTATAATTATTATACTTCTGACTATTCTTCTAATATAAAGGTATATTTAAGGGAATGTTACAAATTGAAATTGCCCGCATTTGATAAGTTTCTCATTTCACATTACACCCTGCATAGTAAATATTTTTAAGAGAGTTAATGAGTCTAAGTATATTATAAGAAGAGATAATAGTTATAAATATTTTCAGACTCGGCCGTACATGTTTCCGCAACATCAAGGACAAGAGAGACTACCACGCTCATCGCAACCGCGCCTCGTGGCTGTATCTGTCACGTATATCGGCCACCAAGGAGTTTGCCTACATGAAGGCTTTGTACGACCGAGGCTTCCCAGTGCCCAAACCCATAGACTTCAACCGACATTGCGTTGTCATGGATTTGGTTAGCGGAGGACCTTTGTAAGTTGGATGTTTGTTTTTATAACCATAGGTAAATTTGCCGCCTGATGTTACCATCCCTGATGAAACTAATAAATGCCAAAAGCTTGGGATAAACAGTTTGCTGTCTACCCCAAATATTTTCATACAGTTGACAAAAAAAGGCAAATAAATTTTTAGACATTTTTACTAAGGTAGGTCTCTACTCTCTCATAATATGTGAGAAGTGGCCTGGATAGGTACCACAGTAATGTCTATTTCTGTTGCCAAACAGCAGTATATGCACTGTTTTGTTTCGGTTTGAAGGACTTTGTATCTAGAGTAACAACTGGACATATTGAGACTTAACATTTTATGTCTCGGAATGGCGAGCGCAGTGGCACAAGCATTATTTGATTTTGCTACTGTCCATGAGGGGTCATATCGCTTATTATCAGACGAATGGCGTGCTCGTCTTCCCATTCATTGCAAAAAAAGACATAATCCAAAACTCAGTTTTTCTGCGTATTTCAATATTTGTTGTGTCTAATAAACTATACTCGGAAATGGAATCCGAGGTCAAAAATGTAAACAAAAGTGTTACCACTACAATAAAATAATTTTACATGGTAGTTTGTTCACAACCGTTAAAAAAATAGGTTGGAATTATTCTCATTCGTTAAATAAGTATAAAACAAAGCCAAATAAAAATTCTTTGGTATAATATTTACATAAACTACAATTTCAACTTCTTTTTTAAGTATGTGAAAAAAAATGGTACGAAAATATTTTATGCTACAGGTATTATGCAGAAATTCGTAACCTTAGGCCACTGAAATAAAACTTTTTTAAATTTAGTCTCCTTAACTACAAATACGTTGCTTTGACGCCCGCGACACCTCCCTTTGTGATAAAGTTACGTCGTCGTGGTGTTGGTTTCACGTTTTCTGTTAAGTTTTTGTTCTATTTTGTACCTAAGATTTCTGGCGCTCGTGTTCGTAGACGAACGCACTATGGTCTTTGAAAATCACTGTGAGTTAAACCCATTAGAATTAGTTTGCGCCCAAGTCAAGGGTCACGTCGACAGGCATAATAAAACATTCAAAATGTTCAACATTCAAAAATAAATATAAATAAATAATACATAGTACTCGCAACATTTGAATCTATTCACTAATCAAATGATACTCAATATGTTTTTGAGAAAATGTTTCATAACCCTGAAATGTCACTTTTACAATGACATTTGTTTGTTTACATTTTTGATCTCGGATTCGATTTCAGAGTATATATGTATATGCATTTATTTCAATATATGTCCATTTTAGTATTTATAAGAATATAAAATAATATTTTATTTTAAAACAGAACTCACGTAACATCAGTAGAAGACCCCGAGTCTCTGTACGACGAGCTGATGAACCTGATCGTGCGGCTGGGCAACTGCGGCGTCATACACGGCGACTTCAACGAGTTCAACATCATGATCGACGAGGAAAACCATCCCATCATCATCGACTTCCCTCAAATGGTCTCCACTTCACACCCCAACGCTGAACTGTGAGTGATTGTATATGTAATATATTACCATTTTAACTTTAGACCTCTCCTAAAGGCGGATTGATAATACTCAATATCTTTATTGCACACGACATGTTATAAAGATGTTGCAATTTTAAAATCCAAATGTTCTTTATTCAAAAAGTCTTTCACAAGATCTTTTGAATCATTACTTGCTGCTGCCACCGCTTTGGAATGTGTTGTAGTTGTGAAGAAGAAACGACGCAAGAAACTCCCTCAGCAATACGAACTGCCTACTTTTTTTGTTTGTGTTTCTTTTTCTTTAAAGTCATATACTGTTACAATGGTTCATGTCTTATATTTCACTATCATATCGCCATACAACATTATTATTATGATTGTATATGTAGATACCATGTGGGGCCTGTTGGGCACGGCAAACAGTTAGGAGAGAGGAGTAGCATAGTGTTAATACCTAATATATTTAAAATATTGAATCTTCATAATTTATAGTTCAGATTCTGTTACTACCAGTCTTCTGTAGTCCAATGCTAGAAATGGCCCGCAAAAACAATCAATTGTATGTGTAATTTTAGATGTGAAAAATGGTTATAATATTATGTAGTAAAATTTTTTATAATGATTTCTTAGGTTTACGCGAATGTTACTCATTGAAATAAAACTATTATTTACGGATTTTAAAATGTAAAAATTAAACCAAATCCGCGATAAAATCCGTAAATAATAGTTTTATTTCAATGAATCAATTTTTTTATTTTATTTTATTTTATTTATTGGGACAACAAACAGTTACATGTACATATCTTATTAAAACTAGTCTTAATCTAAGAAGTTATGAAACACATATAACCCACACCATTGTCCACGGATTGACATAATGTGGTATTGTAATTTTGCAAACAGAAAGACTACTACTAACTATTATAACGTCGCTTCAGACAACTTAAGTATAACATGTTTTTTAAATTCCGTATTTGCAAGGTAGAAGATATCAATATCAATGAAATGCACATTATAAGTATCCAAAAGACGTCGGAGTGGTACCCGCGCACCAGCGTTACTCCTACATGGAGCAATGTGGAACAACTGAGGCAGACGCACCCCACGTCTTATTACTGTTCTGGGTACCCGATAACATATTTTATCAGTGAGATCTATACAATCGTATCTGTTGTTACATAGATTGCGCAGCATCATGACGTCAAGAAGCAAGCGTCTCGACTCTAGGCTTAAAATATTGTAACGCTCTAATAATTGAGTATAGGAAGCTTTTGGGTTGTGACATCTGTAATTCATGGCACGTAAGAACTTCTTTTGAACGATCTCAAGCTGATTGCTGTATTTCTTATAGAAAGGGTTCCATATCTGCATATTCAAGTTGGGATCGAATTAAGGTTCTATATAGAAGAATATAAGTGTGAGGTCGCACAAACTCGGATGTAGATCTCATGACGAAGCCATACAAACTGAAAGCTTTATTGGTTATGTACTCAATATGCGCATCAAAGTGTAACCTTGCATCTAATAATACACCTAAATCTCTTACCAAAGTTATCTTATTTAGGACTGCACTATCTAGGGAGTAATTAAAGTTAATTTTATTTATGTTTTTTGTGAAAGATATAGCATGGCATTTATCTATATTAAGGAATAGCTTATTATTTTGACAATATGTGTATAGTCTGTTAAGGTCCTCCTGCAATAATTGGCAATCTTTGAGGTTTTTGCAATCTTTAAATATCTTTAAGTCATCTGCGTACATTAGAAATCTACAGTTAAGGAAACAATGTTTAATATCATTAATGAATAATACAAAAAGAAGTGGTCCCAATATGGAACCCTGCGGGACTCCCGACGAGGCGGTAATTGATTCAGATTCAAATCCATTGATGACAACTTTCTGAGTTCTGTTATATATATACGAAGCAAACCAACGGAGCAAGTTACCACGTATACCGTTATAGGCTATTTTCTGTAACAGTAGTGTGTGATCCACCTTATCGAAGGCCTTCTTGAAATCTGTATACACAGTGTCAACTTGTATCCTACGATCCATATTTTCAAAGAGATAATTGGTGAAAATCATAAGATTTGTTATCGTAGATCGTTTAGTTACAAAACCATGTTGTTCCCTAATAATCTGCTGATGTAACAGAGGATATAGAGCATTGTGTACCAGGCGTTCAAACAGCTTAGCTAGAGTAGACAATATGGAAATGGGGCGATAGTTTTCTACATTGGCCTTCACACCTCCTTTAAAGACAGGCGTAATAAAAGCTCTTTTCCACGTCGTAGGAAAGATCCCTTCGCGTAGACATTTGTTAAATATAATATGTAAGGCTGTCGATATACTATTTGCGGTCATTATGAGAAGCTTAGGTGGCAGACCATCAGGACCGGCTCCCTTAGTAGCGTCCAATGATTTTAACCCTTTGAGTACAGTCTGTTTAGACAGATAAATGTCCGAAATAAGTGAAAAATTACTCAAATCTTGAACGGGTGGTTCCCATGTCTTTGGGTTGTAACACGAATTCTCATAAACAGAACTAAAGTATGCTGAGAATAGGTTGCATATTGTGGAAGGATTGTTAGAGGATACGCTTTTAAAAAACATCTCCGTAGGATAGTTGGACTTGTTTTTTTTGTTGGATATATACGACCAGAATGTTTTAATGTTTTTGGGTATGCTGTCCTCAACCGTTTTAACGTAATCACGGTAACATTTTAAGCATTCTCGTTGGAAGAGCTGACGATAACTAGAGAAGTCGTTGTAATCAGAAATATTATTATATTTCTTCCATTTAATCCATGTGCTTTCCTTCTTTCTGTAAATATGCTTTAGAGAAGGCGAGAACCAGATGGGAAATTTGGAACTACGTATACGTGAAAGTGGAGTATGTAACTTAACGATACCATACAATTTGTCATAGAATGTATCGAGAGCCTCTTCGGGAGGTAGATGTGTAAGTGAATTTGTCCAGTCGATTTCAGTAAGCTCTGATGTAATGGCCCTAAAATCAGCTTTATGGTAATTGTGTTTAAAGACATGACGTCTAATCAATGCTGTGAAATTCGTTTTAAGGCAGGCAGTAATGCAAAATGGGGGATGGTGACTATCCGGAAGCAGCAAGGGGCTGCAGGATATAATTCGACAATCTATGTTGGAAACGAAAATGTCAAGAATTTTGCCTAGTCGATTTTTAATCGTATTATATTGCACACCGTTCATATGTGACATACAGTTTAGGAAGAGCCGCCCCACTGATGTGGAAATACGTGGAACCACGTGATCGACCTGATCCGTCCACACTATGTCCGGTATGTTGTAGTCCCCAACCAGGAACAAGGAATCGCACGTGGAATCATTAGCGATATCTTCCAATATATTAAAATATTGATTATATGACTCTTCAGGGGTACGTGGTGGGATGTAGGCAGCGCATATGATGTGTCGCATACCCGATCTGGAGGCTGGCAATTGGACTATTATATGTTCAATTATATTGGAGCAATAATGTAAAGATGACATCATACTTGGACATAGTTCACGTAGTATAGCCACCAATACGCCTCCACCTTCGCACTTATTAGTGGCAGCACGGTCGCGGTCACGCCTAAAGACCAGATAGCGATCATCAATAAATTCTTTATCTTGAATATCCGGTATAAGCCAAGTTTCAGTCAGTATGACAACGTCATAGGAACAAGCCAGAATATTCATATACAATGTGTGTAGCTTTGTGCGAATTCCTCTGCAATTTTGGTAGTAAAATACAATATTTTTAGAAGCCATTGCTCATTTTACTACAACGCAAGGATACAGCAATCGTATTCTGATAATATCGGATACCCAACATGTAACCAAATCTACATTTGAATATTTTTAAAACAATTTGTAATAAAAATACTACACACGCACAGTTTACCGTTATTACATAGAAAATAATGTACATTACACTACGAGATAGGACGACATCGCTAAATATTATGTAAACAACATCTAAAATTAATAATATTTTAAGCAATATTAACTGGAATAAAACAACAAGCCAATACAAAGGTGAAAAATTAACTATGACAAAGTATATGGCACAGGTTATCAATATCATAAGAAAAGAATGCCATATTATAGCGAAATTAAAATAACAAAATTGTGTAGATTTCTTACGATGAAATAGTTGGTTTAGAAATTTTATTAAGATCCTCAACCGAGCGTATAACGAGGACTGGACCACCATCACGTTCACGTACAAGAATCGTTGCGTTTTTGATCCATACATACTTATATCCTTTGTTCTTCGCGACTTCTCGAGACTTGCGAAACAATGTCTTGTTTTTGAGTGTAAGATGTTCGTTTAGATACACCGGAACAGAAGTGCCAGATATGGATAGCTGGTCGGACTTCATCATTTTTATTCGCTTATAAGCACTGAGCAAGTTATCCCGGATAATTCGTGACTTAAATTTTACTATGACATTCTTAGGCGTAGTATTATGTTGTTGAGCATGCGGGACTCTGTGAATTGATATAATGTCGCTTTGCGACACAGGGTACTTAACAACGTTTCCAAGTAGCTCAATGATCGAGAGCAGATTTTCATTCCTCTTATCAGGTAGATTACAGATCTCCAGGTTGCATTGGCGTGCTTGTTGGTCCATTGTATCAATTTTTGCCTCAAGATTGGCAATAGTTTGATTATTGCCAAGGTTTGAAGTAGTGTTTAATTGCTCTTCATATTCTCGACATCTATTTTCAAGAACTTCAAGGCGGGTTTTCATGTCCTCGTAATTTGAGTTTATGAATGCCATCGATTTTTCAATTTCCGCGTTCGACTTTTTAATATCAAGATTTTGCTGTTTCACCTCCATGACTTCTGACATTAGTCTATTCAATATTGCGTTTTGATCAGCTTTCCACGATTCTAGCATGGTCTTAAGTTGGTCAAATTTGTCTGACTCAAGCGTATTGCCGTCACGACGTGATCGTTTAGAAGGTCTTGTTGTGACCTGTGATGAATCATTGATGGAACATTCTGTGGGGGCGAACGCAAGGTGCGAGGCATAGTTCGTAATTTGAGTGACACTAGTAAGTGTTAAAGCTACAAAAATAGAAAGCGATCGTAAGTAGTAGGCGTACAGGTCAATGTATTAAGCTATTTCGACACTGCGTCCAGATATCACCTTGGCCCAAAGCAAATCGACACACCACTCCAAAAGCCACCACGATGTCCGCCGGTTCGAAACCCAGTCGGAAGCAGCAACAATTTTTTAAAATTTAATAATTTCTTGTTATTTCACTGTTCGAAGCAAGAACTGTCTCACAAGCTGTTATCCCTTTCTAGTCCCTCCCAGTGGGCGTTAACTACAGGTAAGAACACTACCGGTGCGACAAGGAATCGATAAAAACACAAACAACCAATCACAAAATTTGTTTCGCTTTGACCGACACGCGAGCGTCACACGTCTGTTCGCTTCGGAATATAAGAGCTGACTGTTTTTTTTTTTGTTTACATATTCTGTATGGGGCAATTAGCAATAGCATAAATATAGAGCATGCTAAGGCTTCAAAAATAACAAGATGGTGATGTTAATTTGAGACAGCAATAATTTCCATTACTGCTAATAAAATAAAAATACTTACTACTACAGATACTTCGACCGCGACGTGCGTTGCGTTCGCGAGTTTTTCAAGCGGCGGTTTGGATACGAGAGCGAGTTGTACCCTCGATTCAGCGACCTGCAGCGTGACGACCAGCTCGACGCAGAGATCGCATGCTCCGGGTACAAACGCACCAAAGATGTGGACGATGAATTGCTCCAGGTCTGTACCACACATTGATGGAGTATATAAGGCTTTCGTAATTATGCACTGCTTTAGCGAAAAAGAGTATACTGATTCTTCTTCTTCTGAGCGATTCTGAGCGACTTCGCTTCACTCAGCCATATTTATTATAACGTAAACATATTTATAAAATATTTATTGTAAATTTACAACAAATTATTAATAAACTGCTCTGATTTAAACCAACTTGTAAATTTTGTAATAATCACTATATTGTAAACTGGTTTTGAGAAGAGCAACACTAGAGTTTCTTGCCCGTTCTTCTCTAGTGAAAACCGCTTACCGAACCAGGTGGTAGATAAAAAAATGACTAAATATAACATATACATATATGTTGAACATTTTAATGGATTCAATAAATTATTTTCATTTTCATATCTGGGTTTTCTGGTCATGGGGTAGCTGGTATGGTCAATAATTTCAACTTGTTTTTACTGGTCTCTCTCATATTTGAGAGGCCATCTGGGTAGATACCACCACAATGTCTATTTCTCCCGTAAACAGCAATGTAAATGCACTGTTGTATTTTGGATTGAAGGACATTGTAGCCAGAGTAACTACTGGACATATTGAGACTTAACATCTTATGTCTCAGGATGGCGAGCGCAGTGGAATGTTGCTACTGTTTATGAGCGGTCGTATCGCTTACCATTAGGCGAACGGCTTGCTCGTCTCGCAGCTCGCTATTCATTGCAATAAAAATATAGTTTAAAAACTAAAAAAAACGCGCTTGCATAATTTTTTAGTTTTTAGTTGGATCTTTTATGGTTGGATTTTTTTATTTTTTAAACTATAATTTAATGGCTTGCACTAAAAACATTATCTACGGCTGTCTTATTAAAGAAAGACAGCTGCGCGCAAACTACCAACAATTAATTATGTAAAACATGTTTTTTTTTACTTTTCTGGATAAGATAATGTCATATACTATTTAAATTATTGCGTTGTCATCGGTCCTGGATAAGTATACAAAGTTTGAATTAAATCTGATCGTTCTAAGTAGGGCAAAATCGAGCTCAAAGGAGTCGGTTGCATACATACAAACATACAGGTGAAGCTAATAAAAGCGTGTTAAAAAAAGTCTCCTCTTGTCCAAAAAAATGCTTTACTAAAATTATTGACAAAAAAATTACCAAATATCGGACGCCCGCTTACAAGGTGGACGGACGACCTGGCTAAAGTTGCAGGAAGTCGCTGGACGCAAGCCGCTTCCAACAGGTCGATGTGAGACCCTTGGGGGAGGCCTATGTACAGCAGTGGACTTCCTGTGGCTGAGGTGATGATGACGATTTTTTGACAGCCTCTGTGGCATAGTTGCTTAGACGCCGGCTGTAAAACTTGAGGCCGCGGGTTCGATCCCCGCACCGAGACAAACATTTGTGTGATTCACAGGTATTTATTTCGGGTCTAAGTGTTTGTGAGATTGAAAAGTCTCTCGTAGCCCCTGATACCCACGACACATCTCGATCTTAGCGTGGGGTCAGGACTATGTATGTGACTGTTGGATGTATTTATTTTATTTATATTTAGCGATATGATAATTTAATTTAGCCCGGTTTTTGAAAAAATCATAATGTTAAATGGGGCAAGATGTATCGCGCCCCCATTAGACTTTGTTAGTTATATTAATGATTGCCAATGTCGTGATGAAATATTAATTTTTTTAATTAAAGGAAATGGGTATCGAATTAGAGGTGAGCGACTGCGAAGAATCTGAAGAAGAATGCAATAATGAAGAAGTGCGCACCACTGAATATTCTGAGAACGAACTGGACCAACTGAGGAAAGAGGTAAGCTTATGCTTCAAATAGAATTTACTGGTGTTTTTAGGAAATGTTGGACTCTTATATAATCACAAAAATGTCCGAAATTATTTATAGAATTGGAAATGTAACAAGAATCGTAGTTATGTTTTTTTTTAAACTGATAATATAAATATCATTATAAATGATGTTTCACTCATGTTTCTTGAGTCTCTAACATACAGAAAACCCCGTAAATAAAGAACATTGAAACAACAGTCGAAATATAATTCACAATTTCAGGTGGAACAATCGATAGAACACGACGAGAAAACAGCAATCGAACACATCACTAAAAAAACAGTTTCGCTAGCGATAGACAACAATCCCACAACAGAAGACGAAGAAATACCAACACTAGTCCCTGCGAAAGACGAGACTGCAGAAGACAAGGAGAATAGCGCAGAGCTAGACAAAAACTCGCAGAAGTACAGACTGGCTATGATAGAGAAGGCTTTGTCGGATGTGAGGTCGATGAGGACGTACACTTCCGCAAGCACGATAGCGCCGGAAGTTGTGAAGCAGCAGGTGAAGAAGAACTTAGAAGATAGACAGAAGAAGATGGATAGGAAGAAGGCGATAGCTAAAGGAGAAGCGAGCGCGGTGACCAGGCAGCGCAGGGATAACAGAGAGACGATTAGAGAGAGCCACGGGTTGTGGGGATGGGATGAATAAATATGTTAAATTGAACTGTAATTTTTATTCGTGTTTAAAATATCCTTATCGCGAATCTTTGATGGTTGATGAGTAGTAAAACATTATTTTTCATAATTTAATTTTGTCGTAAAAGCAATTGATACAGGTGCGACTTGGGCGTATTCTGTAGGTAAATAATAAGTTACATGACTGGCATTTTGACAGCCTCTGTGGCACTAATGGTTAGACGCCGCCTGTGAAACGAGAGGCCGCGGGTTCGATCCCCGTACCGAGAGAAATGTTTGTGCGGCCCACAAATATTTCTTTCAGATCTGGGTGTTTGTGAGACCGAAAAGTCTCTCGTAGTGCCTGATACCCACGACACAAGACTCGATCTTAGTGTTGGGTCAGGACTATGTATGTGACTGTTGGGTGTTATTTATTTATTTATTTTTCATAATTTAACTTTGTCGTAAAAGCAATCAATTGATACAGGTGCGATTTGGGCGTATTCTGTAGGTAAATAATAAGTTACATGACTGACATTTTGTAATCGCAAAAAATGTATACAAAACATGACCCAAGTGTTTCTCAACACACTGATAATAAAATCAATTTGAGATTATAGTGTTTGTACGTCACTGGAAACAAATACATAATTATGCAATTCTTTTTTAAATCTGAATGTTCGTCACAATGCCGTCGTTACATAATTTAATGCCATGAGCTAATATTTGGAATACACTGGAATATTTGGAGTTTCAACAAGAACAACAGACGACAAATATTTATTTTGGATTATGTTGTCTTCACTCGTCGTTTTCTTTGGACGTTTCAATTGTTCCGTTGTATGTTCTAGAGAGCCAGTTGTGCGTACGTAGGTATACCAGTCGTAGGACTGTGTCCACGCAAAATATCTATGAAAACAAAATGGAAAAGTACTAAATAAATAGTTTCTTTTCAAAGCGACATTGCTGTATTATTTATTGAAAAGTAAAGAAATCACTAAAACTATCTTTAATTTTCTTTTTTCTTTCTTTTCTTTCATACTACTGGACATATTGAAGCTTAACAACTTATGTCTCAAGATGACGAGAGCAATGGAATGCCAAGAATTGCTTTGTAATTCAAGGTGTTGTTTGGTTTTGCTTCTGAGTACTGTCAGGCGAATGACGTGTCACATGATAGTCTCGCCATTCATGTCAATAAAAAAATATACACTAGTAACTATCGTCCTAGTAGCCTGCTATAATAAGGAGTGGATGGGTCGTACACTGAGGAAATCACTGTATAAGCTTTAAATCATTAAGAAAGCATTTTCTGAACTTTCCATATACATATTTTAAAAGGGATTTATCGACTTTTTGTCTACCTTTTGTTCATCAGCCCCAAAGCCGTCCAGTCTAAACGTATATCCGAACGCGCTGGTGGATATCTTAGATTCGTACACAGCTAAGTAGTTGTCTTCCGTGAATACTGGGTACCGCATCAGTTTGTATGAACCAGCTTGTATTGGACACGACAATCTGCAAATATGGCCGTAGTTAATTCTTGTGAAGAATTATAGTATAGGTAAGTAGGCCATCAATTGCCTGGTTTTGTATTTCTCTTTTCCGCAGTTACAATTCTCTTTAACTTTTTGTAGATCACAGAGGATAATAGGCCTTCTTATATCTAGTTAACTACTGACTACGTTGTGCATCGTACCTAGGCACAGTATAATGAAATAGTAAGTTATAAAGGTCTTTCTCCTCATCATCGTCAGGTCCACAGCCATTCTTCACCATATAAAACGACTTGAAATAGTCGCATGTGTCTATGTTTCGTATATCCCGACACTTTTGCATTGTTGCCTGAAATAATTGTTAGTTGTTAAATAATCGCAATTCTTCGTTTATCTATCTCACGACAATTTAGAATATTTAGACAAGATAAGACTTGTACAAAATCTATACATCTATACATATAAATTAAATTGAAGTGTCTGTTTTAAAAGTGAAAATAAAAAATAATGTCCAACTACATATCGTTATATACACGATACCTGTGCCGAAAATGATATTTACTTTTTTTTTTGTCTGTCTGTCTGTTTGTTCCGGCTAATCTCTGAAATGGCTGGACCGATTTTGACGAGACTTTTTTTGTCAGGTAGCTGATATAATAAGGAGTAACTTAGGCTTTTTAGAAAAAATTAATACGAAAAACTGAAAATAAACGTGTAACGGGAGTTTACCACCGCTCGCTAAGAGATGGCGCCACCGTAAAATTAGATCGCGGTATAGTTTCGTTACAAAGGTTGATAATTAAAATAAAAATGCAAAAACCAAAAAAAAAACTAAATAAACTAATTAACTTTTTTATTAAATTCCACGCAGACGAAGTCGCAGGCACAGCTAGTGTACTTATACAATGATAGCTTATATGGTGTTATTTCATAATATAATTTTTTGTGATCGTTGATTTTATGTGCAGGCTACAAAATACATTCGTGTATACGTAAATTATAGAAATCTTTATTAAGAGTTCCTGGAAAAATATAATATACCTACAATTTATTTATCGATCGACAATCGATTTACTCCTACTGTGAGGGTAACAGGTACACAATCAACTAAAAAAGAAGATTTTAAATTAAACAATATTTTATCGTAGGCTTCACTTCATTTTGAAGCATCACTTAATTTTGAATACCTTAACAGTCCATCCGTCTGGAATATCTTTAGTAATATTGAGCATCCCGCTCATCGTAGAGTCGTACGTCTTCGTCATAATGCTGAGTTCCTCCACAGTTATCACCAGTTCTGGTTCACTGTAACAGGGTCCTACACGAGACACCAGCAAATGCGTCGGCGCCATAGAACCTGACACCGTTGCAATTAAACTAGCGTACACAAATATTTTAGAACACATTGTGAATGTAGGAAAATTTTGGCAGAATGTCATCAAGAAATCACCCCTGCTGCAATTTGAATTATTTGCGACACTCGTGCACGTAAAGCTTTTAAATAATTTGCTTTAAACTACACGATTTCTACACGATGGGCCAGCGCTGGAGCAGCTAGTGGGCCATCAATGGCCATGTGGATAATGGAAACGTAACTAACTACACGATGGCGACATGCAGTTGTGAATATTCACTACCTAGGATGTACGACGGAAAACCGAGACCGACGCCATTTCTAGACTATCGCAAGCGCCATAATACGCCAATACACGATGGGCCATCATAGACGACTATCGCGATGGACGATGGTGGAAAAATTGGAGATGTCCAATTTTTATACGCTGCAGCCGTTGTTGGCAGAAACTACAAGTGACAGAGGAAATATTTGTGAGTCACAAAAACAGAATATTTTTCCACAGATCGACTATCGATCCCTCGATCAATCAGCAGTGCGATTCACGTAACTTTTTGACGCGCCGATCAAGTTGCGGTGCGGTTACAATTAAGTTTACGCTTTGGTACAAAATGGTACTCTTGTAAGTGTTTAGCTGCGCGTGAACTGCACTGAGCTGCGCGTCAACTGTACGTCAGATGTATGAAATTTGTTTGAGATTGACATATACGCGCAGCAGTAGAATACGCTAAAACGTTTGCGTGACGCGAACTTCACGCGAGCGTATTTGACAGCGGTTGTCAAAATTACGAGAATACGAAAAGGGCTGTTTTGATCGAAACTTAACCGCAACTGCACTGCAGCTGAACTTATTAAAATACGTGAATCGCACTACTGAGCTTTTGCGCTACAGACTTTTGCGTCTGTTGCGCTACAGAGGCTGACCAAAATTAAACAATATTTTGAATATGAATATTGCAGCAAATATAATTTGGCATAATTTTAGGAATAATAAAAATAAGTAATGAACACATTGGCAGCGATTGTACATTTTTGGTCAAGCGGCCATTTTACATCAAGTATTAATGATTTTTTAATGTAATTTTAATAACGCCATTAAACATAACCACTCTCAATCGTACTTTCGATTGTAGAGGAGGCCCGTGCCCTGCAGTGGGACGCATATGGGCTGATACAGACAGACAGATTAAACATAATATGTAAACATAGTAGGTATGACATGACCTGCTAAGGCACATAATATGTTTACTTATGTAATAGATAATATTTTAATAAACAACGTTCGTCATCTTAGGTTACTTTATATATATTTATTACTTTATACCTATTGATTAAATTTCCTAAATTATAAAAAGCATTCTAACTAAAAAAATATTCAATTTACAAATTGGCACCAAAACTTTAATCAGCACCGAATAAAAAATTGAATTATTTTAATTAATTATTATGGTTAATTATTAATTATTAGGTATACTTATTTTTTCCTCGATAGCTTTACAATATCAACAGAGGGAGACTACAGCCACCTAAAAAGCTTATGTTATACAGCTTCAGCATTTGTTTCACACAATGGCTCAAGGCAAGTTGTTGAACTTACGTATACCCATTATCGGTTAATTAGTGTTATAAAAAATGCTTAAAGAGTTACCGAAAAACGACTGCTCAAGAAATAAGTAGTGGGTAAGAAATAAGAGTTTGAAACTCATGGAGCTATAAAAATACCCAATAAAACACAAACATGACGAGTATATACCTAATCTAAGCACAAACATATTCACAGACATTATTATGATATTAATACCAGAACATCAAAACAAACTTTATCATTGGCAAATTGTTTATAATAAAACACCCATGGCTTTGATAAAAACGCTTATAAATTACGCAATTAAAATAAATTGTAAAAATACGGCAATCAGCTGTGATGATAGGCCATAATTTCAACCATAATCTTAGATAAATTGTTATTATCATACCTATAACCTACCACCTGAGGAATAAGTAAAAATATTGGGCAGACAGATGTATTGTACGAAAGTTATTTTAGATGGTGATTATGTATTGTCATTTGTATCAGCATCATCAGCCATAGTAACTTCACTGTGAAATATTAGCTTCCTTGATCCGTGCGAGGCTATTTTCACAGGACTTACTGCCAGTGCGTTTGAGACCTATTAGAACTCGTAAAGCATGCTAATCTATTCTCATCGCAATAGTGATTTCAAGTATGTTGTATTCACTTCATACTTGAGATTTAGAGAGGTCAATCGGCGAATCCAACTCGGTTGGGCAGCGTTCGGGAAACTTCGCGACGTCTTCTCGTCCAAAATGCCTTAGTGCCTAAAATCGAAAGTTTTCGATAGTTGTGTGTTACCAGTGATGACATACGGCATCGAGACGTGGCCTCTCACTGTGGGCCTCATTAAAAGGCTCAAAGTCACTCAACGAGCCATGGAGCGGGCTATGCTCGGTGTTTCCCTATGAGATCGAATCAGAAATGAGGAGATCCGTAGGAGAACCAAGGTTACCGACATAGCCCATAGGATTGGCAAGTTGAAGTGGCAGTGGGCCGGGCACATAGCTCGTAGAACCGATGGCCGTTGGGGCTGAAAGGTTCTTGAGTGGAGGCCACATACAGGCAAGCGAAAGGTCGGACGCCCGCCTACAAGGTGGACGGACGATCTGACTAAGGTTGCAGGAAGTCGCTGGATGCAGGCCGCTTCCAACAGGTCATTGTGGAGATCCTTGGGGGAGGCTTATGTTCAGCAGTGGACTTCCTGTGGCTGATATGATGATGATGATGTATTCACTTGTAATGATAGTACGCAATGTCCAATGTAATTAGTCAACCATATTTTATTGTATATATATTCGCCCAAAAAACATTTTATTTTTAAGTATCTCCACGGCAACATGTTGAAAGCGGTCCGTTATCCGCATACTTATACCGAGTTTCTGTATTTATTGTGCAATTTTTGTGCATCTTATGTGTGGGACTTACCAACCCGCATTAGGCCAGCATGGTGCCCTGCACTCCGCAGTGGGACGTATATGGGCTGATACAGATAAGATACCACAATTTATTCAATAAATGCTTTATAATAATGCTTAAATTTATTGTTGAAGAGTATACTAATTCTCACTTTATTAATAAGTCATTTAACAAATATATTGTCACCTTAACCTGCTAGGGCGTTGAAAAATGATTAATTTGCTCTTGTATTTAGAATCGTGTTTTGACTTGCTCTTTTAATTCTATACATATGTACTTTATGCTGATCGAGTTCGTCCACCTGTGAATAATAACCAGTGGCGTAACTACCCCATCGGGGGCCCGTGGCAAAGTTTATCAAATGGGGCCCCTCGTATATGTAAAAATACTTAACATTTTCGTTTTTATGAATCTTTTTTATGGTGGCCTCTTTGTAAATGGACCAAACGCGGCGGAACGGAACATGTTCATGGTCATCTCGGGATCGAATCCCAGGGCACACCTCTGACTTTTCGGAATGATGCGTGTATTGTGTTTTCAATCACCACGCACTATGATGGTGAAAGAAAATATCGTGAGGAAACCTGCATACCATAACGATTTGTAAGAGTTTCTATGGTAAGTTAAGTCCGTCAGCCCGCACTAGGTCAACGCGGGACTATTATGAGCTGATATAGTACAGTACAGAATTTGTTTTAATGATATGGTTTCATATTTTTCATCGGAATTTGTACATTAATTATTTCACTAATATTTTTTACTCTGGCCCGGCACAATGACAACACTGCGCCTGGTGGTAAGCGTAAATGCCGTCCAGACACAGTATCGAATGGCATCAGACGGCAGTCCCAAGACATTCGATACAATTATGCCGCTTTGTTAAGATGCCTCTTCACACTACGGCGGATGGACCCGAATCATAGAGAGGAGGGAACACGCATGACGGCAAACAACTCCATAGCTTGACGGTGCGGTACAAAAAAGAATTTGCGAACCTTTTTGTTCGTGTTACATGGTTTGGCCTATCAAGCTATGGCTCCGTAAGCCAGCACGCGTGGTTCTGTCTAGGAATGGTGAGGAGGGGATCAAATTGAACAATTTTTTAAAGCATTAACCGTGATGCAGACGGTAGAATACGCTTAGAGAGGCAAGGCGACATCCCTCCGTAGTTGTAGCAACTCTATGTTGCTCGTAACGTCTGCATCATTCACAATGCGGATGGCCCGTCGCGTCACTGCAATCTATCTAAGGCATCGAGCAGGTACTACACATTACACATACACATTGGCCTCCCTATAAGATTCAGGCACAACTGCTGTGCAGTAGGACGCTCGGTAGAGCCGAGTCAGTGCTGGAGACACCCCGCTGCACAAGCTCTTAAAACCACCGCCGGTATTCCATCCGGACCACTGGCTTTCCGCACATCGAGAGACTGAAATTTATTAATCTTTATCCTTTTTTTTGTCCACTGCTGGATATTGGCTTCCTCTTGATTGCGCCATTTCACCGTGTCGTCAGCTTGTCGCATCCAACATCGGGCAACAACCTTTTGAAAATCGTCACTCCATCTGGCTGGAGGGCGTTCTACTGTACGTTACCCAAAACATGGTCTCCTCCCAAAAACACGTTTACCCCAACGGTTATCGGTTCTTTGACAGATGTAGCCAGCGCACTGTCTCTTCAGCTTGCTAATCCTGTTTGATGTCTATAACTTAGGTTCTCGGACGGGTAAGCTCATTACAGACCTTATCTTTCAAAGATACACCGAGCATAGCACGCTCCATAGCTCGCCGAGCAACCTTGAGTTGGTGGACCAGTCGTACTCGTAGTCGTGAAAACTTTCGTTTTCAAGCTTTGTGGCAAAGGTGACGAGATGACTCGACGTAGTTTACCAAATGCTGCCCAGCCCAACTGGAACCTCCTCATAGCCTCTTTCTCAAAGCTATTTCTACCTTGTTAAAAGGTCTGCCTCAGGTTGGCATATTCGGAAACAATTTCGAGCTGGTGCCCACATATAGCGACGGGTTGGATCAAGGTGGTGGTTGATCATTACATTGGTTTTGTCGAAGTTAATTTTATTGTCTATTTGCTGTGAGGCTGAAGCCAGGTGCAGCATCTGTTGAAACGTCTTCTGCGTTTATTTATTATTTTATTATTTATTGTCACTGTTTCATAAGAAGGGGCCATTGGGCTTATAGTGACTTTTGTCAAGCACAAATCGTTTCACTTCGAGTTTGAATTTTTTTAGATCACACTTTTCTGTAACATATGCAGATTTAATATTTTCCACTTCTTTTAATATGGTTCAACTTGATTTTTATTAGTACTTGGTTGTGATTGTTTTGAGTCTGAATATTCACTATCGCCGAGATTTTATTTAATTTTTAGTTTCGTCCATTCGTTCATTTCTGGGACTCTATTTACTTGCATTAATATAAATAAATAGCTCGTTCCCAAAGTACTGACTTATTTTAGGTAACTTTTTATTTATTGCTTCGTACTTCTTTCTCTTTCGAATTTCGCTACCACTTAAATAGTTTCCATCACGAGACACTTTTATATTTATTTAGAAAATATAACCTTAATATTTTTTAAATTTAATTTATTGGTCTCTTACTAACATTATACAATAATGAAACAAAAACAAAGCATTTATGTCAAATATTACGGTGAAATGTTTGTCTTGTTTAAAATGTAGCCAATTATTTATTTTTATTAATTAATTTATTTTTCTCTTTATTTCCATAATATTCTTTTTTACATATTTACACATCATATATATATATATATATATATATATAAAAACAATATGTCGTATAAAAATATAAAAAAGTAATGACCCTTCGGTGGCGGGGCTCAAGACCCAAGCCACCGGCGGTTAGGGATCCAAAGTGAGGAACCTCCTCACTATGCGTGCCGTGTCCAACAACACCGCCTTTTGGATCTGACTCTTGACCCAACGACCAATTGAGAGCCTCTGAAGATGTTGGTCGAAGCTCTTTGGCATCAGTCCATGTGCAGAAACAACAATCGGGACAATAACTGTTGAGTCCACATCCCACATATCGGTAACCTCGTGTGCCAAATCTAAATATTTAGACATTTTGTCTTTTTCAGCTTTGACAAGGTTATCGTCATGCGGGATGGTGACGTCAACAAGGCCCGGCGCGCCAATCGATCTATTATCACAATATCAGGCTTATTGGCTAGAATAGTCCTGTCTGTGATAATAGACCGATCCCAGTATAGCGTTGCATGACCATTTTCAAGAACTGGTTGTGGAACGTACTGGTAATATGGCATTTCCAGAGTCACAAGCCCATATCGAAGAGCAATTTGCTGATGTATGATCTTGGCTACTAGGTTATGCCTATGCAAATACTCGCCGTTAGCAAGATACGAACAACCGGAGATAACATGCCTGATTGACTCGCCCGGACGGTGGCATGCCCGACAAATGTCGACCGTACCGTCCTTCAGGATGTATTTCCTATAGTTGTTCGTCTCAATAACTTCGTCCATAATTGCAAAGACAAAACCAAAACCAGTTTCCCCAAAGAGGTTACCGAAACGTAGCCAAGATATAGACGCAGGTCGGTCCACATCAGGTCCATGGAGGGCCCGATAGAACCGACCATGCAGCTCTTTGCTCTTCCATACTTCCTCGCGATCTTTCGTGCTCATCACCAGTGGTTTCCGCCAGTTCTCATTCGCCAAAGAGAGCGGGGTAAGTCTTTTATCTATCTTAACTACAACCCTATGCATATCCACGTCACTGTGAAGGAAATAATCCCTGAGATTGCACACCTCGCGATTATGCAAGTCCTTAGCATTAAGGAATTATTAAAGTTACGTTATTCTCTGCTTACATCCTGTCGGACTTGAGCCCGAGGCCCTATCGAGCCGGGGCCCTGTCGGGCCTGAGACCCTGTCGGAGCAGGGCCCTGCAGGCTCGGGGGCCCCTAAGGCCGGGGGCCCGTGGCATTTTGCGCACTCTGCCACCCTATTGTTACGCCACTGATAATAACCATATGAATAAAAATATGGGTCCACTGTACCTAGTAATGTATATGTAATTAATGTATTATAATTATGCATGTCAATTGTCTCGTTTTTGCAAATCGTTATAATTACATATACGAGTACATATTATGTATAGACAATCGTAATTCCTACACATGCAAAATTTAAAAAGCTCAATTCCATTATTGTCATTAGCCCGCCCTTCATAAAATTAACTAGGAAATTGCTCCTTATCTGTCTTATCCTCCAAGTCGAGCTAAAAAGCGGCATTGTCGTACCATCCTTTTCTCGAAGCAATTCAGACTATTTTCTACCCTCTATAACTTCGTTGTGGCTAAAGCATGAAGCCTGAATTTTCAGTTACTAAGCAGGCATTGTATAAACACGGTATATTTAAAATTTCATTCAATTTGAACCAGTAGTTTAAAAATTGTAACTAGTCAAAATTTCTTAATTTTGTCACTCACTGACTGACTGACCGATCATCAAAAGTCTAAGGCACTTCTAGCAGACATAGAACCTTCAAATTTAGAATATAATTAGCGTTTAGTGTCTAAAGTAAGGGAAAATTAAAACATTTCATAATTTCTGTCTAGTTTGACAGCCTCCGTGGCGCAGTTGGTTAGACGCCGCCTGTGAAACGAGAGGCCGCGGGTTCGATCCCCGTACCGAGAGAAATGTTTGTGCGGCCCACAAATATTTCTTCCGGGTCTGGGTGTTTGTGAGACCGAAAAGTCTCTCGTAGTTCCTGATACCCACGACACAAGACTCGATCTTAGTGTGGGGTCAGGACTATGTATGTGACTGTTGGGTGTTATTTATTTATTATTAGTTTTCTAGATACACCAACTGCATGAATAACTTTGTAATCCCATATAAATATATAGGATTACAAAGTTACATTTGCAGTTAATGAATCGATTAATTTATTTAATCCTTGCTTAAGGGACCTTCTGTATAAAGTTATTACGTAAGTTAGTATCATATCAATATTAAAACTTTTTTACGTTTTAAATAAATAGATCGACTTGGCCAGCAGCATTATGTATAAATTGTACGATACATTATGTTTTCATGCGATGGCCAAGTCGATATATTTATTTACAACGTAAATAATTTTTAATATTGATATGATACTAACTTACGTAATAACTTTATACAGAAGGTCCCTTAAGGTCCTAAAAAAGTGTGTAGGTGGCGCGACACGTAAACATCGACTCCGCGTTCATTAATGTTTTAAAATGATTTCCCGATAGTATTCTGAGCAATAAAAGTGAAATAATAGTGCATCTTAACAAGCATCATCGGTGTTAATGTGCGCAACCAGTGAAACACAAAAAGTTCTAAAATCTCTGATCGAGAAACAAGACTCTCATAAGACTCTCTTCATTGCATAGGAACTATACAAAAAGTGAAAACTAAAGCCAAGAAGTGGTCAAACAATTGTTTTTTGTTATTTTTATGAAGTTATATTCAAGTAATTTCGAGACAGTGTCTAGAGTGCATAGTTTTTAAATCTTAGCAGTGACAAAAAGCGGTCATCTCACTAGTACCCACAGTGTCTTGAAAACGAAAAGAAGTGAACTTTGGACCCAATAGTACTTCATCAATTGACAATGGTATTCAGTATTTCGGCATGACTAACAAGTGTATTCGTAGCGCATAAATCATAGCCACTACATAAGAACGACGTAGTCTGTCCGGGGGTTCGAAACCTAAGTCCATATGTGATTTAGTAAAACTCTTTTTGAAATTATAAATAGAATTTGATTTGTGATCTGAGTAACATGAACCACAATAAAAATATTATAATGACACGTCGTCGTAGAAAATTAATGAATTTAGAATTGGATACAAATATGATTGATAATATAAACATAACAGGCGACAACACGTTAGATGGCGCCACGAGTAGCGACGGTTTTCCTGATATCTCAGACAATGAAGAATGCAACGAAATATTAAAGCTGAAAGACACAATAAAGGAATTAACTTTGAAACTAGAAACAGCATATCGTGAGATAGAAATTTTAAAATCAGTAAATAATATTCGTTATAATGATAATAATGATGGAACAAAAAATAGAAATACACCCAAAAAACAATATACGGAGAAACCAAATGATACGATAAAGGTAATATCAGACGGTGCAATGCCATCCACAACAATCTATTTAGATGATCTTGTAAATAATGCCGAATTCACAGAGAATAATAGTAATACTGTGAGACATCCACCCGTAATGAGGCATAAATCAACCCAGTGTAACAACATAACTGAGACCCCTAGTAAGAAGAAGCAAAAGCAGTCATTTACTCAGCCACAAGGACCAAAAAGAAAGCTCTGTGTCATAAGTAGCAATAATACAAACACACTTTGCAAAATAATTGAAAACACCTTTATGACGTATGATTATTGTCACTACATATATCCGAAGGGTGGAATTGAACAGCTCTTTCAAGGAATAAATACAAAGATTAAGGATTTTACTAAAGCCGACTATTGTGTAATATTAATAGGCGAAACAGATTTCCGCACAACTTACAACTACCATGATCTAATCATTTATATTAGAGACAATATTCAACGTGTAAACCATACTAACATTGTAATTTGCGCTCCTACATACAAATGTGGCTCCTTCACAACAATTTATAACAAAAGAATAGAAATATTTAATAATATGCTATACCTGGATAACATGACCCACCAATATGCCACTTTACTAGACTCAAATGCTGGTCTTTCATATGACTATAGAATGTTCTCAGGACGACAAGGTCGGTTAAATGACGCAGGAATGGAAAATATTTTTTTTAACATCAAAAATGTAATACTTAATAGTGAAGCGAATAAGAACAATTACAAAACCAACGTGAGTAAAAATATGTTTTTTCTATAAACACCTAACAATTATGCATCAAAATATTGCTGGTTTAATAAATAAGTCGGAACAACTGATAATACATTTAGAGGAACTGTTAGAACAACAGGCAACCATTGTGGATGTAATTTGTATAACTGAACATTTTATGGAAAGCGGACATGAGGATCTACTAAATATACCGGGATATAAATTGGCGGCATGCTTTTCTAGGGAAACAAAACGAGGAGGAGCGTGCATTTTGGTAAAAAACGAACATCAATATAACGAATTGGAAAAAGTGAAAAACAATTCATTTTCAGGAGTATTCGAATGTTGTGCAATAGAGATAAAACATCTTAACGTTATTGTTGTATGTATCTATAGAACACCAAATCAAAGTAACCTTGATACTTTTTATACAATACTAGATAATATATTATCATCAATCTGCTATAAACGACAGAAAAAAGTTGTCATATGTGGTGACTTCAATATTAATATGTTAAAAAAAGACAAAACGGCTGCTGAACTTGAAAATTACCTACTTAACTATAACCTTAAATTGCAATTCTACCAACCAACTAGATTACAAAGCCACACTTGTATCGACAACATTGCAATCAATTTCTCAGAAAAATGTAACCCTAGCGTACTTGACTTGAATTTGTCAGACCACACAGCGCAAACCATAAAAATTCCTGTAAAAAAATTCTGTGTACTAAATGGTTGGAATATACAAATGCGCGACTATAGTAATGAAAACTTGGTCAAATTTAAAACTTGCCTGAGTTCTTTATCTTTTTGCGATGTTTATTCCTCAGAAGATGTTGATGCCGCCTACAATTCATTCATTGAAATATTCAAACTATTTTATGATTTGTGTTTTCCTATGATCTGTGTAAAAATTAAATCAAAAAGGAATCCGAATTGGTTAACACCTGGTATAAAACGTTGTAGTAAAAATAAAAGACATCTTCTATGGCAGTATAGATTAAATCCAAACCATTATAACCTTATACAGCTAAAGAGATATTCTTATAGACTCAAAAAAATTGTAAAACTAACACAAAAAGCAAAAAATAATTATATAATAAGTACGTCAAAAAATAAGAGTAAGGATACATGGAAAATAATTAACGAAAGCAAACACTTCCAATATGACTACATACTGGAAATTAATAATCATGGGGATTTAATAACGGATCCCACAGAAATAGCAAACATTTTTAACAATCACTTTGCTGACCAAGCTAAATTAATCTCTAAGTCTACTCTGCCCATTTATCCAATGAGTTCTAATATCTATTGTCAATCTATGTTCCTTGCTCCAACTACACCTCAGGAAATTTGCAAAACTATACAATGTTTAAAAAATAAAGTTAGTGTAGGTTATGATGGCATTTCAACTAAAGTTTTAAAGTTCGCTTCAGAAGTGGTATCGGGACCTATAAGTCACATAATTAACACATGCATTTCTTCTGGTGTTTATCCACATAAATTAAAACCGACCATTATCAAGCCTCTATTTAAAAAACATGACAAATGTGATGTAAATAATTATAGGCCTATTGCTCTTATTTCTGTGATGTCTAAATTATTTGAAAAAATCATCTATAAAAATATGTATTCTTACCTCACCAAACATAATATTCTAATTCCAGAACAAAAAGGTTTCAGAAAAAATCGCTCCATCAACATGGCAATATATGACTTTCTTAATATGATAATGACAGACATGAATGAAAGAATTCCCACTAGTGCTATTTTTATGGACATGACAAAAGCTTTCGACTTAGTAGACCATAATGTTCTATTGCAAAAACTTTATACGTATGGTATACGAGGTAATGTTCTATCGCTCATAAAGTCGTACCTTAGCAATAGAACTCAATTTACAGAAATAAAACGAGTTTGTATTAATAGAAAAAAAGAACTTAAATTTGTCTCCAATGAACGCAATATATCATGCGGAGTTCCGCAGGGCAGCGTGCTAGGACCGCTGTTATTTCTAATTTATATAAATGATTTTCCAAAGCATGTATCATATCCTATGGTTCTTTTTGCTGATGATAGTACTCTTATTATAAGGCAAAGGAAAAACACTGACTACGATAAAGAAATTAAGAATGCATTACACCAATCAGTAGAATGGCTAAATAGAAATAACCTAATACTTAACTTAACAAAAACTAAAATTATGACTTTTAAACAAAGAATGAATAACCCTACCATTAATTTGACCTTTAATAATGAAACAATACAAGAAGTAACATGTACGAAATTCTTAGGCCTAACAATAGATAATAAACTAAACTGGAAAGAACATGCATCAGTATTAGTGAAAAAAATAAACAAATTTGCGTTCGCTCTCTATAAACTCAATAAAGTAGTTAACCAAACAGCCGTCCTCACTGCCTATCATGGATATATCGGCGCTATATTGCGTTACGGAATTATTTTTTGGGGTAACTCGTCTGAAAAAGAGTCTATCTTTAAAGCTCAAAAAAGATGCATCAGATCCATTTGCGGACTTAAAATGACAGATACATGTAAACCACACTTTATATCACTTAAAATCCTAACATTGCCTTCCCTTTACATTTACGAAAGCTCATTATTTGTAAAAAACAATAGCGAGTATTTTAAAAAAGTAGCTGAGCAACATACAAGCATAAGACACAACTATTTACATGACATATCTTTAAGACCCTCAAAGACAGCTTTACTCCACAAGAGCACATTTTGTATGGCTCCAAAAATCTATAATAATTTACCATATCAAATTAAACAGTTAAACTCAATACAATTTAAAAAACAATTACATGCCTTTCTAATTAGCAGGTGTTACTATACAATTAATGAATTCCTTGTTGATGACTTAGGAAAATTAAAGTGAAAAGTTAAAAATATTTAGTTATTAAATGCTATTATATAAATATGATGTATTAGATTTTCTGAACGACGACTTTCATTAATTAGACATGATTTTATACATTAATTATATTTTGTCATTTCTCTTATATTAATTATTTGATAATTATAATGACTACAAAAAATGTATTTCGAATTAAATTACTGACGGAATAAAAACTGACGGAAGTCACACTTGTATGCCAATTTGTAGGCAGATCATAGAGCACCTAACTATGTATGTATCAACCCTGTACCTATGTATCACAAGTGAAATAAAGAATTTTGAATTTTTTGAATTTTTTTTAAGCAAGGACTAAATAAATTAATCGACTTGGTATTACATGCATCTCACAACTTTTTGCGGTAGAAAACCTGAGCTGCGAGACTTGGATTTTTTTACAGGATGTTTTTGATGGGATTTAATGTTCTTCTACGTGTAACAACTGTATGTATCTACATAAAATACAATTAATAGTTTTTATATTTAAAATAAAAACATATAAGTTACACGGTAACCTAATTCTTATGCTCCGCTAGAAATTTATTATGTACATAGGTGTCTCACACAATCAGAATATTGGTTTTAGAATTGTTTGACCCTACAATGTTCCCCTATATAGGAAATCGATAAAAGTTCATTTTGGGGTCATTGCAAAAAATGCGCATTGAGGGAAACGGCGACCCCAGTAAACACGAATTGCACACGATTAAATGAAGAACCCACACAGCTGTATACAATTTTATGCGGCTGGAGTTTTATTAGTCGGGACGAGAATTTATGTAATTGTATAAACTGTATTCGTGTTGCTGACGACAGCCTCATTATTAACTAAAAGATAAATATTTGTGGTTTAACTTTCCAAAAAATAAACCCAATGAAACCTTACTCCTGAGTCCTGACCCACACTAAGTGCCAACTATTGTTCTTCTTGTCTTGTTTTGTTTCGCTAACACTCGCACGCGAAAAAATTTTTGTGGATAGCGCAAACATTTGTCTCGGCGCGGGAGTCTTATCCATAGTCTGTCCTTTCACAGCTGGCGTCTAACTAACTATGCTACGAAGGATGTCAAAGTTGATTTTGTGTGTAGAGTGGTTTATAATTTATACTGTTATCATTTAATCGATATCTGTTATTAGTCGAATGTTATTGTTTGTCTATACGTATAGATTCCGAATATGCGTAATCTACACGTACCTTTTCATACAATCATTATTGATATCATATCAGGCAGCTTCCAAAGGTTTGCTGTGGAATTCGGGGAAGCTTAGGTACTTATATTTTACAGTAGGATTCCTGTGGCGGTAAATTATGGTTCTTAACCGGTTGTCCGGGGAGCCATGCTAAGGCCACCCTTAAAATAATGTTTGAATGTGTTATTTATAGAAAGATAGGAAGACCTTTTACTTATTTACATTTCATTACTGTATTAAAAACCAAATTTTTCAACAGGGTGGGTAAGGGCCAGTTTTTTTTTTGTCAAATAGCCCCTCGTGTTAGAAAGGATAAGAACCACTGTGTTATAGTGTCAGTGACAGGATGTCTACTACTGAATATCCATTTATTCAGCCAGTCCTGCAAATATATTCAGTGTGGTCACCTGTCATTTGTAGATCTCTCTCAAGTACCTATTTATTCTAATTATCTTTTAGGTAAAGTAAACGCCTGCATATAATTAGAAGAATATTGTAAGGCTATACTTATTATCACTTACGGCCTGTAGTCTATTGCATGAGTGGCTGAAAAATGTTAATCTTATAAATGGCGTCAAGACAAGTTATTTCCAAAGGTATTGGCTAAGCCTTTCTGGTCAGATATCAAATAATCTATATATACTTATCATTAAAAAAAACCGATACCGCGGTTTTATACCTATTGTCTATGACCGGCAAGTTAACAACAATGTATTCGGGTTTATTCCTCACGCGATTTTTCAAGGTGTAAAGAAGTTAAAACCAGTATTTGGTTGATGTCGAAAAGGAATTAAAATTTGATGAAAGACAGCTACCAAAAGCAGCTGATAATTCGATAAAGACCTAGCTAGTATTTTGGCACGGAGTTTATCTCCTTGTACAGTATATCTGTATTGGATTTTATAGATTGTTGCTTTTGGTTTGATGAAATGCTGTGCTTTAAGCCCACCATATTCCAAGGACCATATTCACTCATTGAATTACAAATTATAATTAGTGTCTTCCGGCGCTGGTTTATAGATGTCATTATAAATATTCAACAAGCGCATGTTTTTTAAGGTATTTGCATGCTGAAAAATATTACAATATGTACATTTATGTGCAGAAACATTCTATTAGACTGTTGTGACATTGATAAAAACTATGTAGGAACGATAAAATTGGAGCGGAACAGCAATTGATGGCAATTTATTCCTTCAATGTGTCTTTTTCATTGTAAAGGTAGAATCTGATGTCAAAAGCATGGTAACATCAGTACCCACGTAAAGGAGAGCGCTTTTGGGCCATGCTGTGAATACATCCTCGTGGAATGCCGAATGCGGCAACTCAATACAAAAATACCCGGCACATGTGTGTGTTTACGTACAGACACACCTTCTTTACATAATATTGTGATCTCCATTCATTGGCCGAGCCAGTACTACGCTGGCAGCCGGCAACCGCGCACGCGTGTAAAATGACTGAAGATAACTTAACCGCACTTTTGTACCAAACAAAAGATCTACGACTGGTGAGTTTATTACTGTATTATTACATAACAAATCTATTTTGCCTCATCGATCACATTTTTATTATAACATGTGTTTCATATTTGCAAGCCTTAATTAATAATTTGTCGTCTGGCTAGTGTCGACGACAATCGCCTCGGAATTGTCAATTTTTTTTTCGTTTAGTGACGGAATATATTTTGTTATTTGCAATTGGTTTGTAGAATCCAATGGTTTGCCAATATAATAAAAATATATCTGTATTTTTTTTAGACGCAAACAAATATTAATATCATGTATTCTTATCACTTATCACCAAGCTAATCTCTAACATTATTTTAAAAATAATACCTAGTTACAATTATGGTACCAACTTTTTCTATTTTTGCCTAGAAGTGAAGATGGTCAGCTCTTGCTTTATGTTATCGTATTATGAAATGAACTTCATTAAAAATATATGAACATGTTTCACAGCATGTGGCGGTGTAAGTTCTTGCTTCGGTTATCTAGTATCCGTAATATTGTAATGTTTCAATATCGCTTCGTTTTTTTTTATTAATTCATTACGGTTTTCCTGTAGGGCTTATTAACTAGCAAACAATGGCAGCTTAGCATACTATGCATAATGACAATATTTATGTACATACTACTTTGCAAAATAAGGGTATTTATTCCCTAATGATTAATACTTAAAATGTTGTAGTTTACTAGATGATTGAAGATTCTTACTATGGGGCATGGACTATTATACAATTGTCGAAGGATTCCTTGTCAATTACCTATTAATTAAGACCCACAATAAGTGGCGTAGGTGTGTGAACATGTGTTCATATTGCAATCAAGACTATTATTGACCCAAGACTTTGCCATCTACCAATTGATCTTTTAACATACTTTATATACTTAAATATTTAAAAAAGTGGCAAGACATGTGAAGCCCTACAACCAGTGGTATGATATACCCAGCGTGGATTTTAGTGATGATGCTGATATTCTATCTGTATCTGTATCAGCCCATATACGTCCCACTGCAGGGCACGGGCCTACTCTACAATCGAGAATACGATTGAGAGTGGTTAGGCCATATAGTCCACCACGCTGGCCTAGTGTGGGTTGGCGGACTTACATACCATAGAAATTCTTATGAATCGCTATGGTATGCATGTTTCCTCACGATGTTTTCCTTCACCGTTTTAGTGCGTGGTGATTGACTATCAATACACACATGACTCCGAAAAGTCAGAGGTGTGCCCTGGGATTCGAACCCACGACCACCGAGAACATGTTGGCAGCCGAGTCTAGTCCGTTTACCAACAGGCCATCACGCACTTCTTCGATATTCTTATACGAGGAATAAATCTTGAAACTAAGCCTCTGTTCCTAACAGAAGTATTACATTAGTGGAATAATTATGCTGATATTCCTAAATAAGAAACAAATCTAGAAACCAAGTCTGGGCCAATTTAATAATTTCTACAATCAATTCAACCACAACGTACCTGTTTTGCTATTTCTTTTAGTTGGGTCAGCTTTGATGCTGCAGCGCCAAAAAACTGGCTTCGATTCCCAAGATTGCTGCTTAAGTCAATGCTACGAGAAAAAATACTTCTTTAATTTTCGAACTGTGTTGTGGGATCCAATGTTGCCTATGCTTTCTGGTACCCAAGACAAAAGATTTATCTAGAAATGGTGGTGTTGGGGGTGACGGATTAATATTTTTATGATTAACTTTCTTTTAATTGGAGAACGACCTTGCGTCACCTGTTCTGCCGTATACGGCTATTCACAACAATTGACTGCGACCTTCACCCGGTCGTTAGTCCATTTAATATATAGCCGTCTTATTTTCCATTAGATAAATTCTGTCGATGGGTGGCTGTTTAAAACATATTTTCACTATATGCCAAGTACATCGGTTTTATGTAGTTTTAAAAATAAATACCAAAGGTAGTATATTTTTTTTCGTGGGCATTACAAACTACGGGAAACTTATCAGCCAACCTGGACGCGAAACAAATATTGATCTAATTTATCCCACTTGGAGGATACACTGTACCATGGTCCATGGATGCTTGTTGTTGATGTTTCTTTTGAAGAGATCCACTAACCACATAATTATTCACTACACAATTCCCGCTTAAAAGTTAAAATTAAAAATCTTGTGGAGCTGTGCATACTGCATATGCTTATTAATAGCGTGAATATAATTTATAAAGAAGGGCAACATAAGAATTAAAATTAAATTAGTTATGAATGTATAACTATTGCCAAATAAACCTGATGCTATCATTTTGATTTCTGAACAAATACAGGTTTTTTATTTTTTTCTTAAGAATAAAATAAAAAAACCTGTATTTAAACATACACTGTTACAAAACTGAACAAGTACACATACACTGTTACGAAACTAAAATAACTAAATTACAAACTTAATATCAATTTACAACGGACAAAACAATTTCTATTCTTCCTGAAAATGTTCTTCCCGTAAGTTGCTATTGACATCATTAAGTTATGTAATTGACATAATTCATTGCATGAGATAACAGTAGATTTTAAGACTAAAACCTCGGATGCGACCGTTGTTCGTTCGAACTATTGGCACCTACAATCAAGTAACTTGTGTCAATAATGATAACATTTATAACTACTAGCATTATTTAATAATTAAAAATGTCTAGTTGTGGTCTTGAAGTGGAGTCTTGTAACTTGTCATTTTGAAAGTGGTAGAACTGTGAATTCTTCCAAATCTCATTGGATCGGCGTGTTCAAAAAAATAAATAAATAAATAAATAGACCCAACCGTCACATTCGTAGTCCTAACCCTACACTAAGATCGAAGCTTGTGTCGAGAGTATCAGAAACTACATGAGCTACTTTTTGGTCTCACAAACTCCCAGACCTGAGACCAATATCTGTGGATCACACAAATATTTGACTTGTTGAGGGGATCGAACCCGCACCTTCTCGTTTCACAGCTAGCGTCTAACCAACTACGCCCCGGAGGCTGTCAATTCAACTTGAGGCCGGACAACACAACAACAAGAAACGCATAAGTACATATTGTAAGGATTGCGTGTAGCAAATGTCGCAATAATAAGGAAAAAGTAGACGATTACATATAACACGTGATATAAGTTCCTATCAGAGTAAAAGTATCTGTTTTTTCTGTATAGGCCTCCTCGTTTGCACGCCACATTCTGTTTTTTTTTTATTTTTTTTATCTTTTTATTGCAGTGAATGGCGAGACGAGCATGCCGTTCGCCTGATGGTCAGCGTTGCGACCGCTCATGAACAGAAGCAAAACCAAACAACACCTTGATTTACAAAGCAATGCTTGGCATTCCACTGCGCTCGCCATCCTGAGACATAAGATGTTAAGTCTCAATATGTCCAGTAGTTTTTGTCTGTTCATTCATTTCCTATCCTGCGCCAAGCGAATCCGCTGTTTTCCGACGCAAGGGCGGATCCAGCTTTTACGCCAGGGGGGTCATATTATAGTTCATGTCAGATTTTACGCCAAGGGGGGGGGGGGGGGGGGTTTATGTAGTTCATGTCAGAACACTGGGCCCGATTTCAATACTCCAATTCGTAATAATGACTTTTTAAAGTTTGTTACAGCCGTGATTTGTGAACACACACACACACTTTTTTTTTACTTTATTTATCGACATACAAAGAATTAATTGTGCTTATAAATTGTATCAACAAGATAATTAATAAATTTTGTAAATATGGAGCCAGGCCAGGGGGGGTTATGACTCCCATGACCTCCCCCCAGGATCCGCCCTTGTTCCCACGACTCTCACTATATCATCCGACCATGTGGCTGATCGGAAGAAATGCAATGTCTATTGTCTAATTCGCAAAATAAACTCCGGATCACAGTTTACAACGCAGTGCCTACTATAGATCATGTACGATCTTTTGGCGTCCGAATGCGTTGTTGTCATGTTGTCAAAATATTAGGAACAGTTTTTCTCTCTTCACTTTTTATTATACTGAATCATCATCATCAACCTAAACTGTTATCCACTGCTGGACATGGGTCTCCTCCAAATTGCGCTATTTTACCCTGTCTTTGGCTTGTCGCATCCAGCATATTCCAGCTACTTTTCGCAAATTGTCACTTCACCTAGCTGGTGGGCGTCCTACACTAAGCTTGACAAGACGCGGTCTCCACTCAAGAACACGACCAGGCCACCACGCACTTGACAATCGAGCTACCTATTTTTTTGAAGTGAAAACTTCTTTAGCGGCGTTGAGCACTTTTTCTGTAATGGGTATAAAATCTTAAACTCGCGTCAGGACACGTGACCTGATCGTAAGACGAAAAGCGTAAGACGGATGGAGAGTAGACAGCTGTCAGTTAGCTGTCAGTTTATAAAGCTTTGATGAATTGCCAATGATTTTGAGTGGAGATTTCAACATAAACTTCGCAGACGATAAAAATCAACTATTAATTGAATTTTTAAATAATGAATTTGGTTTAACTATGTCGAATGATCGCAATCTTAGCACAACGAAATACAAAACTACTATTGATGCGGTCTTTATTAGACATTTAAATAGGTTCGAATCAAAACTGTTCGTTTCTTACTTCAGCTACTATAAACCTATCGTATCAGTTTTAGAGATTGGCGATGATAGTTCTGGTAATGATGATGGTGAAAAAGTCGTTGAAATTATGGATGAAAGTTGATTTTTCGGAGAGATAAACTTTTTAATGTAAAATAATTGTAATAGTTTTAAAGTGTTAAATTTTTAATGTAATATAAATTGTCATGTTTGTGTACGATAGCGCAATAAATGAATATTGTATTCTACCACATAAATGATAGTACTTTTATACTGATAAAGCAATTGGTGCAAAATTATTCCCTAACCATTCCAAAATATCAAACATGCTCAACGTTAATAATCAAGTTTTCACTTCTGCCGGCACTCCCGGAGTGCAACCCGTCTTTTTTTTGTTTGTTGAGTGAACATTTAGTTCTGATCCAAAGTGTACAGTGTACGTAAATAACGTTATACGACGTATCACGGTATTCGGACTGCTCCAAGCCGTGAACGTGAACGTGAATGTTCGAGAGTTCGAACCACGAGTAAATACACGTTAACTCGTGTCGTCATACCAAAAAGGGACGATAAGTATACATAATTTCTTATGATTGAGAGTTAAATGTATTGCTATGGACGATGTATATTGGACATTCCGCCTAGCCACCATTAAAGTGTTTAATCTCGAACTATTGTTTATCGAACTTTTGTTTAGCTTAGAGTAATATTACGTCGTAGTTGTGTCGCCAATATGGACGTGTAGTGTTTATGTCGAACTATTTCTTTGAACTTTTGTTTATTTATGTTACGTCGTGTTTAAAAGACGTAATTGTGGACGCATGGTGTTATGTTTGAACTTTGAACTATTTGTGTTTTAAGTCGAACTATATGTTGAACTTTTCAAATTGTGCACTGCGTAATAGTTAATGGACGACATATTTGACTCTTAGTGCTAAGTTAACTTTGGAAGTTATTGCGTTATTATGATGGCACCCACAACGCGACATGGACTTAAGGACAAGGGGGAGAGTGAATCGTTACCAAGTTCCGGGTTGGCTAGTGATGTTGTCACGCCGACCACGTCGACCACGTGTGAGCCAAGACCGCCTCAACGGGCGCCGATGGCGGCGACTTCGGTTGTCATCACTGATCAGCAGCTCCTGCAGCTTGCGCAATTGCTGCGCGCGCAGAGTCCTACAGTTTCGTATCCATCGCCTGTTCCATACATTGTTTCAAGGAAATTTCGCCAAATGTACGGCGTGGTTCGACGGCGCTCAAGACAGCGATGTGGTTGCGTTTATCGACGCATTAGAAATTTATAAGGAGTGCGTCAGTATAGAGGATGGTATCGCCTTGCGAGGGTTACCCATGCTTCTCACCGGTTTAGCTGCAACGTGGTGGCAAGGTGTAAAGGCTTCTGTTACGAGCTGGTCAGAAGCATTACAGTTGCTAAGGCAGACATATGGGCCGCGTCTCCCGCCACATCAAATCTATAAACAGCTGTTCTCAAAGGAACAAGAGGATGAATCCACCGATATTTTCGTGTGCAGAGCGAGGGCTCCAAATGCTCAGCTTCCGTATACCTTGGACGAAGAAATTCAGTTAGACATGGTATACGGACTATTGAACTACAGGATAAGAGAGAAGATTTCGCGAAGTACTTTCAGTACTTATTCAGAATTATTATGCCAAGCGCGACGCTTGGAGGATTTGTTTCATGAAGGCGAACCTAAACTGTGTAAGTCAGATAAGACTCCAGTTAGTGGATCCTCACCATCCGCCACTCACCAGTCTGTATTGAATACGTATGCCATGAATACAAGGTCACGACCGCTTTGTGGCTATTGTAAAAAGTACGGCCACGTGAAGGCTGAATGTTCCAAGCTTCGTGACCAGACCAGACAGAGGACAGGCGAGGGCATATTGCCGCCGTCTTCGGCGCCGATCGTGTGCTTCGGGTGTGGTGCACCAGGCGTGATTCGCGCTAACTGCGCGACGTGCAGAGGTCGACGCTCGTCCGCCTCTCCGGCTACTCATAGTTTTTCCGCGGTATCGAGTGCGTGTCCGCCGCGAAGTAGGCCCGTCATTTGTTTGGACATTTACGGAGAGACAGGAAAATTATTATTAGACACTGGTGCGAAACAATCGGTCGCGAGTGTTAGTTTAAGGGATTATTTAAAGAAACATAATCATAAGTTTGAAAAAGTGTTTTACAATTTAAAATTTGCGAACGGTGACACTAGCAGCAATATTGTAGAAACTGCTCTAGTGAGTGTCAAGGTACAGGGAGTAGTGGTGCCGACGCAGTTCGTGGTATTGCCAGGTGCTACGGAATCTTTACTGGGCATTAATTTCATAAGGGATGCTGGCATGGTAGTTGATTTTGTCAGGGATCGGTGGTCATTACGCGACAGATCAGGTACGTTTATGTTAGAGTACGAGGATGACGGGACTCGCCTCGTCTGTTCCACGGTAGACCTTCTACGTAAGGATGAAGGAACGTTCCTGAAGGCTCATGAGCGCATGGAGCTTTCAGCACTCCTGGAAGACAATAAGGGTATCTTTGAGCCAGGGGGAGCTGCTACCACTTTTGCGATCCATCGGAATGATACCGACAATCATTCACCAATATCCGTCCCGCCCTACCGTGTTACACCTGTGAAAAAGGAAATTATGAGGAAATATATAGCCAATGTAGTTGCTGACACCTTGAGCAGGCCTGTTGCAGTAGAAGCCTCAGAAGGTGAAGAGGAATGTCCTATTTGCCCCATAGTCGTTGACTTGCCTCGACGAGGACCTGAGGAGGTTCGTACAGCCCAATTGTCAGATCCCGATTGTAAAAAGGTGATCGAAGATTTCGAATCTAATGATGATGAACGCGCTTTGCGTTGGATTGATCGCGGTTATTACATGGCGCAAGGAGTATTGTACCGGCGTGATCCTGAGGGAGAAGCCGAGGAGCCATTATTGGTATTGCCTGAGGCTTGGAGGGACGATGTCATGAAACAGCTTCATGATGCCCCAACGGCAGGTCATCTTGGGGTAGAGCGTACTTTGCGCAAGTTGATGGAGCGATATTACTTCCGTGGTATGCGCTCATATGTATCCGACTATGTGATGAAGTGTGATGCTTGCTCTAAATTTAAGCCGTCCAATCTAAAGCCTGCAGGACTATTGCAAACTCCTATACCGCACCAGATATTTGAGGTAATCACGATGGATTTATTTGGTCCCCTTCCAGAGGGTGACAAAGGAGAAAGGTGGATTTTTCTAGTGGAAGACACCGCCACCAGATGGGTGGAATTGTTTGCGTTAGTAGATGCCACCGCAGAAAATTGCGCTAAGATTCTCATAGAAGAGATATTTATGAGGTATGGTGTCCCACGGCGAGTTGTGTCCGACAATGGATTACAGTTTGTATCCGCCGTGATGCAAAAAGCCATGTATGTCATGGGTGTTCGGCAGTGTCCAATACCCGCTTATCATCCGGAGGCGAATCCCGCCGAGAGGAAAAACCGGGATTTAAAGCAGAGGCTGGCCCTGTTATTGGGACCGGAGCATCGCAAATGGCTAGAGATGCTCTCCCAAACTCGTTTTGCTCTCAACACCGCCTACAATAGTGGTACAGGAGAGACGGCAGCCTATCTGATATTCGCTCGGGAATTAAGGTCGCCAATCGATGTGGACCATGATATGAGAGCCATCGTGTCCCAGGAGAACTATGTCCCACAGATAACGCCATACTTGCGTAATTTCGGCCATACACTCCAACGTGTAAAGTATCGGGTGGAGGAACAACAGGACATCCGCAAAGCAGCGGCAGACAAGCATCGACGTCCGGCTCCTGCTATCCAGGTGGGAGATCGAGTGCTAGTAAACTCACATGTTCTCAGTAAATCAAGAAAGGGCGTTACCGCGAAGTTCGCACCTCGACGTAACGGTCCGTACGTGGTATCAGAGGTGGCGAGTCCGACGTCTTATGTCATTAAAGACAGTCGCGGTCAGGTAGTTGGCAAATACCATTCTAGCGCCCTTACTCCTTATCAGGTTACAAGGAGGACTATACAAAAGGCACGTAGAGGAAGGCCGGCCAGGTCACATCCGGGACGAGCTAGTGACCTGGAGGGGGAGGATATAGCGCGCCATCTTACGGCTCCCGCGGGCCCCATATCGCTCCCATCCGCACCACCGGCTCCCGTACCATACCGTGCCTACGGGTTGCGCCCGCGCTCACACCCCGTCGCCCTTCGTGAGTGTCGAGTCGGTTGTTGTCCGGGATAGACGCGTGCGCGGGCGTGGCCCGTGTGCTCTTCCGCGGTTGTCGATGTAGTAGTGTGTACTTAGTTTCCGACAATATAGTTTATTCGCGAAGATGGTCTTTTTAATCCATTTAGTTCCTATCCTGTGACCGGCACTCCTCAGCAAAAATAGGTATTATGTATCCCGATAAGTTCCAATATTCTTCACACGCCAGTAGAATAAAGATCAAGTTTAGTAAGCCCTCAGAACGCCTCAGAACAATATTTACTATGTTCCAACTAAACTTATAGGTGCCGTTTGACATTTCATAATTTTCAACTTTTTAAAGGCACACAAACACAAATTCAATTAAATATTACCGCATATGACAATTCCATGGTTTTTAAGGAAATCATTGTGTGAGTTACGCTTGGACAAAGTTGTTTAAATTTAAAAAAGTGAGTAGTATTTAACGTCAAACCGTACCTATTATTTTAGTTGGATTAAAATCCAATGCGACATGCGACTGTCAAGCAACTGTATACCTAATATTGTTTTTTATCAACCTGCCAGTTATCAGAAACTAAATACTTGTTCAGTAAACATGTTACACTGAAATAAAGTGTCATTAAACTTTTACAGTGTTCAAATATGTGCATATGAGATAAGAGTTACATCGAAAAATCATAATCTTTTCACCTTTTGTATCATGATACATGATTTTTCGTTCATTATCTACTAAAAAGATAAACCCAACAGTCACATACATAGTCCTAAGTCTAACCCCACACTATGATGAAAGACAATCTAGTTGCAGTCTACAGATAGATCCAAAGGATACCGACGTCCTAGAAAGACGCTTTCAATGGGTCGCTATAGATATTCTTTTACATAGGTATTGGTTCAGAAGCAGATTTACTGTGTCTAAAATTAATAATAATGCTATCATTTTTTAACTTAGGTATGTGTAAAGCAATTCCTTTTATCTACTCGTTTTCATATGGTCGGTTTATGTAATCTTTATTCACGCAATTATTGTTGATACATTAAATCGCATTTACACCATCTTTATCTGCTATTTACTAATATTGCATATCAAAAGTTTGTGTGTTTGTTTGCCTCACTTAATAATAAACAAGTAGGAGTGATTAGGGCGAATAAACAGCGGAATCTTATGCGCTTATCTGTGATTTATTTTTCCACGCTTTATTTAAATGATGGTTAAATAAAACAAATCGATTAGTGTGATATTCATTCATTAATACATAGAAACACAATATGATCATGCCGATATTCCCGAAATGGTATTTGTATCAGCCCATATATGTCCCACTGCAGGATACCGGCCTCCTCTATAATCGGGAGTACGATTGAGAGTGATTAGGCCATATCCACCACGCTGGCTTAGTGCGGGTTGGCGGCTGGTTACATACATACCATAGAAATCGCTATGTTTTTCTTTACTGTTATAGTGCGAATAAAAGCAATTGACGCAACCCGCAGAAAAATAATCTTAAACCTAATTGCCGTGCTAAGCATATTATCATGAATCGATATTGTTTATCTAATTCAGAATTTTGATTTAATTAATGGTCTTTTTGTTGACTAGCCCATGTCATTTTGGGTTTTTAGATTTTCTTGGCATTCCACTCATAATCATTTCCCACACCATAATATATTATGTGTAGAGTATAATTACGATTTGTTAATAATGCATTATTTCATTTTAGGTACAAACACCAATTCCCGAAATAAATGATGATGGTGAGTTATATTTAATTATTTATAGTTGAAAAATAAGTAATATTGACTATTATGGATTAGTACATTTCGAAAAAATAATTGTCTATTTATTTAAACCTACTCAGGCTTACATAAATAAAACTGTGTCTTTAAAAAGTATTTGAATGTCGGATAAATTATGATTTTATTTCATAAACGATTTTTGAATTAGGCACAAATAAGCGCCCGGTCCAATGGATTAAGGCAAATGAGTAGTGATATTTTTTAAAAATACAGTTTTTTTTTGCGAAATTTGCTTGTCGAACTCCATATTGTTACAAAACCATTAAATACCTGTGACAATCCTGTGACATTAGACGTTATGTATCAATTTATGTCCAGTTTACACTAGCTACAATGTCTTTCAAACCAGAACCAGCAGTGCATTTACACTGCTGTTTGGAGGAAGAAATAGACATTGCGGTGATTTCCAGACAGCCTCTCATATACGAGAGACCTACGATCAGTAAAATACTTACTCAAATATGTGTTTGTGATATTCCCAGAGGTGTTATTGCACATGGCGTGCGTGGGCATCTGCGGGTCGGACGTGCACTACTGGCAGAGCGGCGCGTGCGGACACTTCGTGCTCAAGGAGCCCATGATCATGGGCCATGAGGCCTCTGGAGTTGTCGCCAAGGTAAATATTTAATCAGCATACATTCGTGGGAAACAAATGAGTGTCATTTGTAACATAAGAAATTTTGTACTTATGGCAGATGACCGAAGTATACATCTTTCTGTCTTTCACGCGTCAATAGGTCCTTCTTTAGAGGTCTTCTTTAGGGTCGATAGAGATGTCATTTTGAGCCAATATATGATTGAAAGCCAAAATTTATTTTTTTCGATTAGGTCACTTTAATTCTAAAGGTGCGAAATATCAACCTATCTTTCAATCAACTCTTAAGATTCGATGTAATAGACTGATACTTAATGATATTTATGTCAATGATTCTACTATTAGTAATATGACTTTTTGTGATCAACAAATTTCGAAGCTTTTGCGAGGACCTTTGTGCACCCTAGGTGGTAAAAGTGCACAATCGGCGTTAGCATGTCTCCCTAAAACCACCGAATAACTAAAAGTCAGATCAATTAAAATATTAACAGTCATTAGATAACACTTAAATTCAAGGTTGCCAACATTTTTCGCGTCCGGTCACTTGACATTTTGTCTGTTCCAACCGGTTTTTAGTAGGTGTGACTTATCTATAAATAAACAGTGTACAGGCGTACAGACACACCCGCGCATAGTACACACGTCACTACAAAATACAAACTATACATAACATACTATAACAGCTGTGATAAACAACCTTGAACTTTGTTTGACGTTTACCAAGCTTATAAAACGATCAAAAGTATACTACTACCTACCACTCATTGATTTAAAAATTATGATAATCGGTTAAAAATAAATATTAAATTAACTGAATTTAATAGATTTTATATAAGCGATAATAAATATTACTATGTTCATGTTTATTAAACTTTCTGCCTTTATAAATGTAAGATTTTTCAAAAATTTTGCGAGGCTCGATTAATTTCAGTAACGCTTCATTTGAGACTGTACTGGAGCGCGCGCACCACTTTCGCCGGAACACGCGCACTAATTCCGTCCTGTCCATATATTTATGTATGCAGGGGCGTCGCCAGCCGATGGCCTAGGGAGGGGCAAATATTATGGAGAATGAGAAATATGTGATTGCAACTTACACAATTTTGACGGCGGCCCCCAGACGATCAATATTATTGTACAATAGTATGGTATATGCAAAAAAAGTGGGCAAGCCAAGTTAAAGATTTTGGTTGCATACATTTGGCAATTTTTTTTATCTCAAGGGCCAGCTGCCCCTGTCCCCCCTTGGCGACGCCCTTGTATTTATGTCCATGGTTGTGATTTCGATTAGGGTTTGATAGAAATTCGTATTTTATCAATTTTAGGTATAAAATACATTTTCCCTATTTTGTGGTTTCTTTTGCTATGTACCGTATATGCTTTTGAAATAACATAACAATCTTCCTTTTACATGACTACGTTGTGCCTAGCAAAATCCCTATAGTCTGCAGTCTAATTTACCTCAACTCAACAAAGAACCTACCTTACTGATTATTTTTAACCGACTTCAAAAAAGGAGGAGGTTCTTAATTCGACTGTTCGTTGTTTTTTTTATGTTTGTTATTTATGAATTTTCTGCTGTTATAATTATATGAGATACGCATTGTTCCATCGGTATTCGGTAGCAGTAGTCGGTAATTATGTACCTGGGTGATAACATGATAAATTATTTTAACTTCTGCAAATATTTTTACTTATATATTTCTACATATAATTCCATATTTCTACTCTATACGTACATAAACCCACGCCTTTTTCCCAGAAGTGGTAGGCAGATGTGAGACGGGACACCTACATTTTGCCCCATGTGATAAGATAGGATCCCGCGATGTGATGGGGCGAGCGTAATAGTTATACGATATACCATCTATAATAACTATGTTATGTGACCTAACAAGCTATTTGGATATTATTTGAAAACATATAACACCTTTCAATATTTTAGGTTTAATTGGCGAATGTAAAATTAATCAAACGACTCGTACACTGTACAACCGGATCACTGATATTGAAAACAACATTTAAAGTGTACACTGTATGTAAAACTGTTCCTAGAGAAGTGATGTTAGAATCTGACATCACTTCTCTAGGAACAGTGGTATATCGTATAACTAGAATCTAGTGCAAAAATAAACGCGACGAACTAAAAAAACCCCGCGTAGTAGAATCTATACTTATTATTTTATTAGCTTTCTCCATTTTCGCTAATAAGTCTTGATTGGCTTTAATTCCCTGTTTACTTACATAATTAAAATATACATAGATGGAGGTGTTCTAATAAGCGCGCTTTGAAAGAAAACAAATACATTAAGTATAATAAATATGTTGGATATTCACATACACCCGGCATCCATCATACAGAACAAATGAGAATTCGTCGAAATTTAATATATAGCGTCACGGCATAAGTCAGTACGTTCATATTCAGAGCAGTATAATTATAGTTTGAAACTATCGAAATGAGATGTTGTCTCACATGACACATCTGTCGATGCTTTGTAGTACAAAACCGCGCTTACCATTAGACAGAATAGTCACTTCTATCATCATCCTAGCTGAACATAGAACAACACCTCTGTTAAGGTGATAATACTTATGGATCGACACCACTCACTACAATTGTCGAGGTTTCCACTCAAGAACTTTTTGCCCCCAGTCTACCAGTCCACGCTCTATATCCTACTCTTACTGCCGTATTTTAGAGACATTTAATATCAATTAAATCATTGGTTAGTGGAGATTTTGGGAAGTGAATCTAACTAAGGAACATATTAACAGACATTAAAAATCTCTGAGTGCAGCCGTTAATGCCTATATCGCGTAATTTACATTATTTTCGCGTGAAGTCGCCAGCCCACCTTAGTCTGAATATAATCAGCTAAATGTATTATGAAAGTTATAAAGTCATGATCACGTATCTTTATTGCGGTTACTATTTAATTGAAACTCAGATAAGGTGGCATAAACTGCATAATGCGTGTTATTTCATCAGCACCTCGCGTGATAACGTGTTGCTTTACGCTTATTAGTGTTTCGATATTCCATAAGGGGGTAAATTGGGTATTGGTTTAAGTTTTCTTAGGCAACGTCGATTTTGCAGCCTTCGTTTGCTTCTTCTTGTGCGTTCCCAGTATCTAGCATATTCACTATCTCTTCTTCTCATACATGCCCTGTTTCAAACGTCTGAAGAGCTCGTACAACATGGATTTTAATATATTAGGTAGCTAATTATTATGGATGCGTGTACCGGAAATACGCAGACTGAATTCGAAATACGCCTAATTTGCATGGGTAATTCATGATGACTTTTCCACCAAGTTGTTTAAAGATACTTCTTCTATTATTGTTCCATATTGTGTTGCTTAACGTAAGCATTTATTTGTAAATATTTAACAATGACGCAAAACGTGAGATCCAGTGTTATCCGCTAACGCCTGTTTACTCGTATTATTATCAAGCAAATAATGATAATAATGAGTTTGCCGACGATTTTACATAAGGTCTGATAAAAGTTTAGCGTAAACACGATAATTATTAGCACTTTACTTTTTTCTTTTCTTTTTAGAGTAGATCCAATGCCTCCTGAACATTCATGTTATGCATGTTATTGGTCAGTACTCAGTATGGGTGCTGATGACACTGAATAACGGGATACGATTGTTATTCCAATAATCGTTGGTGTATCCACAGCCATTTTTATATTGTTATCTCGTATTTTATTATCCTTATACATTGATTAATCTATTTTATTTAATATACACGCTTATACTAAGAGATTTATAATACATATATTTTTTATTCATTACCTACATATTATCTATAACAATCTTAACTAGTAAATTATGACATATCTTAGACTGTTGATAAAATGTGTGGATTTATCAATAATACACGACTTTATGATTTACGATTTCTATCAATATGTATTAGCGCCCGCATAGAATTATGCACAGTGGACTTGCCGGCCCAAATTTTGTTTCGTATATATTTAGATCATTTTCCGTTGTTCCGTTGGTATACTTAATAGAATAAATCGACATTGATCATGCCCAACCTTATTACATATTTACTTCCATGCTGAGGGAACACTTGTTTTATCGATCAAACATGTTGTACGTATATAGAAACATTAACAGCATTTCATTCGTAATTCATTTAGCATTCGTAAAATTTTCTCGAGAAAAAAATATACAATTCAATATACAAACACCTGTGCTTTTATAATTAGTTCCTATGTGATTGTCGACATAAATAGAACCGGAGAATTAAAGACTATTCGGGCTTAGTTCGATATGGAAACGGTTAAAAACTATTAAATTGATTAAACTATCACATTGATTTTAAAGATTCTAACATTAAAGAAAAGGTTAATTATGATGATGTTGACGATATAAATGGTGATGTTTTTACAGATAGGCTCAAAAGTGAAGAACCTGAAGGTGGGCGACCGCGTGGCCATCGAGCCGGGCGTGCCGTGCCGTTACTGTGAGTTCTGCAAGACTGGCCGCTACCACCTATGCCCCGACATGCAGTTCTGCGCCACGCCCCCTGTGCACGGCAACCTCGTCAGATACTACAAACACGCAGCGGATTTCTGCTTCAAGTCAGTCTAATTCTCTCTCTTCAGTCATAGGAAGTCCACTTCTGAACATAGGGAGGGATATCTTGAGGGAGGCCCTCAAGGATCTCCACATCGAACTCTTGGAAGCGGCCTGCATTCAGCGACTTCCTGCAACATTAAGTAGGTCATCCGTCAATCTTGTAGGCGGGTTTCTGACACTGCACTTGCCTAGACGTGGCCTCCACTCAAAAACTTTTCGGCCCTATCGGCCATCAGTCTAGTTACTATGCCACTTTTTCTCTCCCTTTTAAGCCTCATGACGTCCACTGCTGGCTGGACATAGACTAAGGATGTAACCTTACTCTTACTAAATGAAAAACCTCAAAGGTTGCTAGGCACTGACGGGTGTGACATTAGCAATGATCATTGATGTTACGCCGTGTGCTATAATCTTCAGTAACACGCTCGTTACGCTCGTAACATCGGTCAGTATCCATCACACAAGCTGTATCTCCGAACAGACTGCCCTCCGGCATGTCCGGCATGTCACCATGCAGGTCACAAATTACATTCCCGAGCATCTCATAATATGGTATCTACATCACTATATTTTAAGTTTGTGATCACCGTTGGAATAATATTGTAGATGTTTAACATTCAACAAAAAATATGAGCAGACTCAAAGATTATCTTAAATCCATTATTCTGCAAATAAGAATAAAATAATATCATAACTTTGAAAAGTGCAACATATAATAATTATTTCTTTAAATAACAAAGCATACCTACCACTGAATAGTCGAGCAATTAAATAAGCAACAACTCAAATTAACACAACGTCACTGAAAATACTCATGAATTATGATGAGCTAATTTGAATAGCACCCACAAACACGACTACTTGCATATACTGAATAAACAACTTGTCGTACTACATAAAGGCGTAATTGCTATGATCTCTTAATTTTTATTAAATATTTTTAATTTATTTATGAGAATCTAGCGGCTCAACCCGGCATCGCCTGAGTCCAGTCCAAAGTACTGTCACACCCTCATTTATACTGCTTTTCCCGTCCCAACCCTTTACATCCTGTCCCTTCTTATTTCCAGGCTCGCGATCGTTTTCACTTAGTTATACCCCATTTCATTTGTCCTATATTCTATCCTAAAACATCCTCTTTAGTTTGAAAGACTAGCAATTAATAAAATTAATTAAGTAGCAATTTACTTGTGGTAGGTATCTCATATGAGAAAGGCTTCCTGGGTAGGTACTACCGCAATATCTATTTCTCGCATACCATCAATCGAACGACAAGCTTGGTGAGACCAGCTTGTCGTTCTTCTCTTGTAATAAAAAAATAATAATTAAGATACATATTTGAATTCCTGGCCGATCCATAGGAAACAACATTTCTTGGTAGGTTTAGTTGGGCTAGCCCTTTGGGCGAGAAGATTTCTTGGTCATCCTACGGGAAAACTAAATTTTCGGGATCAAAAGAAGCCTAGGCGTTAATTCAAGGTATCTGCTACCTTCATACAGATTTTTTTTTTTTTTTTTATTGCATTGAATTACGAGACGAGCAAGCCGTTCGCCTGATGGTAAGCGATACGACCGCTCATAAACAGTAGCAATATTCCACTGCGCTCGCCATCCTGAGACATAAGATGTTAAGTCTCAATATGTCCAGTAGTTGCTCTGGCTACAATGTCCTTCAATCCGAAACACAACAGTGCATTTAAGCAGTGTTGTTTCACGGGAGAAATAGACATTGCGGAATTTTATCAAACACACACAGAATTTTATCAAAATTACTCCATACGTTCACCGTTCACGCGTGAAAAAGAAAGTTTCACCGTATAATGTTAGTAGGTTGATAGGCCAGTTGTAGATACATAGCACGTAATATGGCCATACCGCGGGACTGACTAAAGGACTGATACATACAGATTACAGAGTAACCTTGATATTTCCAATCCTATGAGCAGTAATGTATGTGTGCAGACTGCCAGACCACGTGACGATGGAGGAAGGCGCGCTTTTGGAGCCGCTGTCTGTAGGCATCCACGCGTGCCGGCGCGGCGGCGTCTCAGCCGGCGACGTGGTGCTCGTGCTGGGCGCCGGGCCCATCGGTCTGCTCACCATGCTGGCGGCTAAGGCATTCGGAGCCAGCAAGGTCCTTATTACAGGTGAGGTTTGATTATAGTAACCTATTCGTTACAGGTAATGAAGTAATTATGGCCTTAATAGGTAGGTGTGATGTTAATTTAATTATTTAACATTGCAAAATAACAAACTGAAGTAGGAATATTATGTAAACGGACACAGAGCATCCTCATTAGTGTAGTACCTACTTAATTACCCCTACAAACAAAATTATTACAAAAAATTTAAATTCATTTATTTGGACGTGAAATTTTAACACCTATTTATAACGTTAAAGCTATGTTTTTAATTCTATGGGACGCACTCAGGTCTAATCTCATAATAATGACACAAACTTGCAGCATAATATTAATCACAAATATATTTTGTTCACCTCCAAAAACCACTTTAAGCACCTACTGAATTTGTCATTGTACCTAGTCAGGTCATAAATTCTGTCACATGTTTAATATAAAATAATTGAAACAAGTTTATTCATTATGTAACCATTTATACACCAAAATGAACTTAACAAAAAATAGATTCTTATGACACTAAAGTTTATTCAAAATGACCTCCGTGATTTTGAATACAGGCCTTCAATCTGCGCGGCCAGTTGTCTATCGCAGCACGAACGAGGTCCATGTCAATATCGGCGGCTGCCTTAATCAAGGATGTCTTGAGTGACTCTAAATTGGGATGAGGCTTTGAGCACGCCTTTTCCTCCAAGTGTTGCCATATCTTGTAATCTAACGGATTCAAATCTGGACTGGAGGAGGGCCAGTCTTCGTGCCGGATGAAGTCGATTTCACGCGCCGCCAGCTAGTCTTGTGTGCTCTTCGCTCTATGAGCTGGCGCCGAATCTTGTTGGAATACCCAGTGCCTGTTATTGAACATGGTATGAGAAACAAGTTCCACAAGGTTCGTCAGGACTGTATTTTGATACACAACTGCATTCGTTTTTACACCTTTCTCACAAAAATGTACCTCTGTTAAGCCCCAATAGGAAACTCCCAACCAAACCATGAGCGAGGATGGAAAATGACCTCGTTGGACACGCGGAATACGGTTGCTCGCATCTTCACTACTGTGTGCGTACACCTTATCATTTTGTTTGTTGTAGCTCTCTTCTACGGTAAAAAAATTTCATCTGAAAAAAGAATTTCCCGATATTTTTTTCCCGCGTACCGCTTCAACAAAGCGCGGCATCTCTTCAGTCTCAGGTCCATTAGACGAGCATTCAAACGATGTCCTGTTTTTCTTCGATATGCCCGAAGCCCTAAGTCTTCATTTAACACCCTTTTCACCGTGGTTCTGCTTAACCCCATCTGAAGGGCCAACAGTTTCTGCTTACGTTTGGGATTTCTTTGAATTCACGCCTAACAAACCGAGGGCGACCACTTCTTGACCTGTCATCTACACTAGAGTCTTCATTGTATCGTTTGATGGTACGATAAACGAATCTTTTGGTTATGTTCAAATTTTTTAGTACGTCAAAAATTTGAATTGGCGCGTAACCGCAACGATGCAACGCAATAACTGCAACACGGTCTTTAAGCGTCCACTCCATATTTAAAAATGAGTAAAATTCTAAAAAGTATACATTTTTATTTTCATGAACAATTTGAAATTCGAATTCAATAAACTTTTTTGTGGCCAGCATTCTAAAAGAAAAGTTTTTACTGTGTGACAATACTTATGACCTGACTGTGTATACAAGTTAATTGTAAAAAATCTTGCAGATATAATGGAGTCTCGTCTGGAGTTCGCGCGGTCGCTGGGCGCGGACCACACGCTGCTGGTGACGCGCGACTCCAACGAGGGCGAGCTGGTGCGCCGCGTGCACGAGCTGCTCGGCGGACACCCCGACATCTCCTTTGACGCCAGTGGAGCCCAGGCCACCGTCAGGCTGTCTTTACTGGTGAGACTTGTGTTTTTGTACCAAAGTTGAATAGGTGGCAAATGTAACTGACAACTGGATTAACACTGTAATATAAGGATGGAAGGAGTAATAACGTATGCCGTTCGCTTGATGCTAAGCAATACCCGCTCACGCGCTGTGTCGTGGATATCAGAATCTATGAGAGACTTGACTCACAAACACCCAGACTTAAAAGAAATATTTGCGGGCCGCACAAACAACTCTCGGTGCTGGAATGGAACCCGCGGCCTCTCGTTTCACACGCGGCATCTAACCGACTGCGCCACGGAGGCTAAATAAAATAAATAAAATGTAATCGTACTTGTTTGTAATGTTAACAATTTGTCTGAACTATAGGAAACCACTATTTTGTAGAGTTGCTAGAATCTGGCTGTATGTAATCGCCTTAGCCTGGTTTATAATATAAATGCTTGTGAACTCCCGCAGGCGACGAAGTCCGGCGGCGTGGCGGTGCTGGTGGGCATGGGCGCGCCCGAGCAGACCGTGCCGCTGGCCGGCGCGCTCGCGAGGGAGGTCGACATCCGCGGCATCTTCCGATACGTCAACGAGTCAGTACACACATATACTGCTTTATACAAATACTCATTTATTTTATACTGGGCCGGCGGACTACACTGCGCCTGATTGTAAGCGCGAAGGCAGAGATGTGCCCTGGGATTTGAACTCGCGACCACCATGCAATCTCCTAATTACATTTGTGGAATTATTAAACTTTAGAGGCCCTGCCCCACATGTACAATGGTATTAACACAATAATTAATGAGAGTATCAAAACTCAACGAGCCACTTATTGTACTTATTTATCAATGTTGACGACATTTGCAGACCTAAACATACGATGATGATGTGTGGTGGATGCGTACAAAAAATTCACCGCTTCTAATATCCACTTCATATAGTATAGATAAATAACCACGTTTATAACATTGCAGCTACCCGACAGCCCTAGCGATGGTGGCGAGCGGCAAGATCAACGTGAAGCCCCTAGTCACGCACCACTTCTCGCTCGAGGAGTCGCTGGAGGCGTACGAGACCGCGCGCCGCGGCGCCGGCATCAAGGTCATGATCCACGTGCAGCCGCGGGACGCCAACAACCCTGTCAAATTCTAGAAAAATAAAACTATAAAAAATGGTTGCTCTTGTCTACGCCATGATTTGAATTTCGAAATGCAGAACTACACGCAATAAAAAGAACGATTTCAAAAATTAAAAATATGAACGCTTATAGGTTTATACTAATTTCATGTTACAAAATGCAATTTAATATTTTTAATTTATTTATTAATTTGTGATAAAAATGAAGTAATAGATATTTCTTTGTGTGAATAAGTTAATATTTTTATTTTATTTCAATGTTAACTTAATCATGCTGCGTATTGGTCTGTAGTATTTTTTTATGAAAAGCGTCACGTTTATTAATGTAATTGTTGTACATATTTTTAATTCAGGAATATTTTAATAAATTGACATTTATGATTATTGTTACATGGTGAATATGCAGAATAATTATTGAAAACATATTAATTTGTACATGACTAAGCATATTATGAAAAAAATAGGCGTAAAAACTAAGCTATTTTTTTTATTTTTATGAGAAGGGACACAGTGAGTAAAATATTTGTGATATAAAATATGCACCGCAGTCTGTCTTTGTCACTCTCACGCATTCTCACTGTCTTCTTTCGCGCTCTAATAGTATTCGTGTACCTGACATGCGCGCACAAATAATAATCGCGGTGTCCGCTCCCCATAAACACAACAGTTAATTATTATTATATTATTATGAAATAAATTTGAGTCGACCAATTATATATTATGTCAACGAATATTTTAAAAGACCATGATCTATTATTGAGAAGGATTTTATGTTTTATACTGTTGGGAATTGTATAATTTACAAAATGAAATATTTTAATCATGATGACGTCAATAATTTCAGACTTTGTTCGTATTTATTTAAGTTTCGAGTCAGTAAATCTGTTGTTACATATTTTATGTCCGATTTTAAGAGCAAATAAACGGTGATAATATGGTACCTTTAAGTGATAAGTACAAAAAAAGTAATAAATTATTTTTAAATCAACATGTATTTTTTTTTCGATATTTTTCCCATGTGTAAAAATCTGGTGCGTGTGTGTTAGTAATGGACCCGGACGAGGCTGCCTCTGACAAAAAAAATGACTTTTCGAACTTATGTGTGTATTGATAGTCAATCACCCGTCACCACGCATTATAACAGTGAAGGAAATCTTCATATAGAAATACGCATATCCTAGCGATTTGTAAGAATTTCTATGGTATACAAAGTCCGCCAACGCGCACTAGGCCAGCGTGGTAGATTATATGGCCTAACCCCCTCTCAATCGTACTCTTGATTGTAGAGGAGGCAGTTGCCCTGTAGTGGGACGTATATGGACGGATACAAAAGGAAAAACCTTAGGACTATGCTATACTCTTAAGCTATTCTAGTGCAAAATCAGTGCAATGTATTGATACAGTGTGTTTCAGTAAATAATAGTTGCAAAAGCATTCCACTGCACTCGCCATCCTGAGACGCAAGATGTTTAGTCTCAATATATCCAGTAGTTACTCTGGACAGAATGACTTCAAACCAGAACGCAACAATGTATTTACACTGCTGGGTGGCGGAAGAAATTTATATTGCGGTGGTATCTACCCAGGCGGCGTCTCACATATGAGAGACCTAGTAATAGTAATTATGGTTGCCATGGCGAAGGCAGTCAAAAAGCCTACTATGGAACACACAAGACTTCAGGTTGGATCCTCGCAATAAGAAATGTTTTGCGTGATCAGATCAAGATGAACAATAATTTCTTTATGGTTCGGGTGTTGTATAAAAAAAGTATCTCGTTGTATATAATACCCACAATACTTGGTATTTTATTTCGATTCCAAGACTTTGTATGTGTCTATTAAAACATGTATTTAGTCATTTAGGAGTCACTTCTACTACATATGTACACAATATATTTATGTATGAAGATAAGTATGCTGTCTCTAAGTTGCCAGATAATATTTGCTCATGCACTATCTACATTGTTTACACATCGAAGGGTTGCATTGCATTACTCCCACGATCAGATAATACACCACTAAACTTTACTATGTTTGCAAAACATTGTATGTGTAGTTATTCATCTTTGCCTTCAATATATCACTGATGTTATCTCGCTGAAGCATAAAATGTAAACAAATATAAAATATATTATTTTGCCACGAAAATTCCAGTGCAAAACCAGACATGCCACATAAGAGTTGTGTTGAAATGTGCGAAAATTACGCAGCAGTTTTATATGGGCCCAATGATGTTAGAGTTGTAAGTATTTTTGGTACACACAAACTTCTTACATTGGAACCAATTAATTTTATTTCCCGGTGTTGTGCACTTCGTAATTAACTACATAAATAATAACTAAATGATTCGATATCATAATACATTGAACTATTCTATTTGAGTTGGCGTAAATTTACACACATGTTCTTCGATGATAAACTAAATTAATATTTTGTAAAAGTAACTTTTATGCTATCTCGCAAAATATTTTTTCTTTTGGTTACATAACACACAATAAGTAGGAAAATTCAAACTGTATTATTTTCAGGTAAAATGGCCTATGCCAGAAATCACTGACAAAGGTAGGTGTCTGAATATTTTTGATATTCAATCTTAATAATATATAATTAAAGTCAAATAAACAATTTTATTCAAGTCTCCTTTCATCCATCCTCTCTTCATGAGCATCAGAAAGCATCGTAACATTCCTTTGCCAATTCTCACTACTTCATCCCGTTTCAATCCACAAATTTTCATCACCACACTATTCCGCATTCTATTTCGCTTGCACTCTACATCCCCCTTATGATCTCATCGTCATCTCAGTCGTGCTTTTTAGAAACATAATAATTCCTCCCCTTAAAGGAGTGTTTACCATTCACTTGATTTTCTGCATTTACTCGTCTTTCTATATCAGTGTCATACTTTCCATCACTTGTAAATGAACAGCCAAAATAGGTATAGAAATTCATTCACTTGTTCTACTCATTAATTATAATCAATAATACTATCGCACTTTGCCAATTACTCCTCTCTTTCAAATACCACCACAACTTTCATCTTACTCACATTTGATTTTCATTCCTTTTCTCCCAAAAGCTTCATGCATGATGATAATAATAAAGGAATAATTTGATCTAGAATACAATCTTGAAAACCTTAAATACAAACTTTCGCGATGATAATATACCTAAATATTATCAATTAGTAAGGATGTATTTTTTATCTGTATCAGCCCATATACGTCCCACTGCCGCGCACGGGCCTCCTCTACAATCGACAGTACGATTGAGAGTGGTTAGGCCATATAGTCCACCACGCTGGCCTAGTGCGGGTTGGCGGACTTACATACCATAGAATTTTTTATAAATCGCTATGGTATGCAGGTTTGTATTTTTTATAATGGATAGGAAATAGTACATAATAGATTGAGTCTACAATATTATTCACGAAAGTAAGGCATACAAGTCCACTCCTATTTGTAGACGTATTGGTGAAGATGGACTGCGTGGGTATCTGCGGGTCTGACGTGAAGTTCTACAGCACAGGTACTTGTGGCGTGGACGTGTTCACCGAGCCTTTCGTCATGGGCCACGAAGGCGCCGGGGTGGTTGTGCAGGTTCGTTATGAGCGCTTAATTATAATTAGGACCATAGTATTCTGGATGGCATTGTTGAGAAAAAAATCGATAACGTCCTTTGCCCCTATTTTCAATAGGTGCAGTATACTATATTATAGCATAATTTATGTAGTGATAGATCCACGCTCTTGTCAGTCATCACTCAGCATGAATGGTCAAGCTCGTTCGGCGCGGTACCACTGTCTCACTGGTAATCAACGTGAAGCCATAGCTTTGCTGTCACGTTTCGTTCGGCGAGTGAGATTGTCGGATGCCCAATACCCCTTTCCTCTTCACATCCTTTTTCCTCCCGGGTCCACTCCCGATTTAACGAGACGGCAGTGCATCTTTGATCCAAACGTTTAGATTTATGTTTATGGGCGGCAGTGATCACTTATCATCAGGTGACTTGTTGGCTCGTTTGCAGGACCTATTGTATATACATATTTAAAAAATAGGAACACCGTATTTTTACGAAATTAAAATATGAACTTAAAATTACTTTAAAAACATCATGCTATAGTCAAAACCGCGACACCGGAATGTTTTACGAAATCGGTCTAGTTTAATCCGGCACTGAAAAGAACAACAGATAATGTGAGCCGAATCGCGTCAATATAGCTAGATACCGCTTTATACTTAACAAGATTTCTTCCTGCCCCTGTGGCTCGATAATATCACTGTGTCGATAACCTTTCGCAAGATGTGGCTCAGATGCCCCTAACGGTCAATATTTTAATTTCATAATTGTTGTTGATAATTAATATGGCACAGAAACTATATCATGATGACCATACTAAATTATTAAGATAAATTGATTTTCATAGAGCTTATTCTCAATCTAATAGATACGAGTATATCGAAAAATTCGGTACATATTGAAAGTAAGCGGTATCACTGACACTCCATTTCCGCTTATTGCCTTTGCTAATAAAACTTACAACACCCGAGAAATTGTACTAGTATATAGGTATGCTTTCTTGATGTGATAAGAAAATAAAAAAAAAGAAGTGTCATTTTTTCTTATTTTTTTTTATTGCAATGAGTGGCGAGACGTGCTTGTCGTTCGCCTGATGGTAAGCGACATGACCGCTCATGAACAGCAGCAAAACCAAACCACACCTGAATAACAAAGCAATGCTTGGCATTCCACAGCGCTCGCCATCCTGAGCCATAAAATTTTAAGTTTCAATATGTCCAGTAGTTACTCTGGCTACAATGTCCTTTAATCCAAAACACAACAGTGCATTTAAACTGACCTACCACCAGTGAACTTATAAAAGACAACTTATGTGACTCAGGTTGGTGCAAATGTAGAGAATCTGAAGGTGGGCGACAGAGTAGCGATCGAGCCGACGCAGCCGTGCCGTGCGTGCGAGTTCTGCAAGCAGGGCAAATACAACTTGTGCGTGAAGCCGCACTACTGCTCGTCCATGGGGGCACCAGGCAACCTCTGCCGATACTACACACATGTCGCCGACTTTTGCCATAAGTACTTATAATAATACAGTATTTTTAAAGAGAGCACAATCTGGCCAATTGACTCGAGGTTCAAAATTTACGCGTTTGGGGTGGGTCGATGTGTTATTTTCTTTTGAAATTTGACACAAATAACCAGTGAATCTCCTTAAAGTATCAACCTAATAACTTTAAACTTATATCAATTTTCGATATATTGTAATAACTAAACACTGCTGCCTGCCTGGTGGTGTAGTTGTTTTAGTACAATTACGCTACTGTTACGCTACGGTTACAAAGCTGAGGTCTCCGGATCAAATCCCATGTCGGGCAATGTGATATTAGATTATTCTATTCATTATCAGCCCGGAGTCAGGAATTTGTGTCCGATGAGAGATCCGATGAGATGAGCTTGTCACCATGGGCTAGCCTCCTATCACATCTTGAGATGGAACATACAAGGCTAAATGAGGGTGTCCTAGCACCGCTGCCTATCCCTTCAAGGAAAAAAGAGCTTATGTATGTAAGCATTGCACTAAACGGCCATCTACTTACGTTGCCTGTAAATATTCTACCACATAAACGTTGAAAATGATATACCAACGATATGTGCCATTGACTTATTCACTCTCCGAGAGTTTTGGAAAGCTTATGTTACATCTCCTTACAATTTTCATACTGCTGACCTGACTAAGTATACCATTTTCCAGAATGCCAGACAACCTTAGTATGGAAGAAGGCGCTGCTGTGCAGCCTTTGGCTATTGCTATTCATGCTTGCAATCGTGCCAATATTACTCTTGGATCGAAAGTCTTAATATTGGGCGCAGGGCCAATAGGCATACTATCGGCCATGACAGCTAAAGCTATGGGAGCTAGTAAAATTATTATGACAGGTAAGCTGACAACAAAGTACAATATCGATAATGAATTATACTGGGTATCACAAGACTGCTACCGAAAACGAAGCCGGGTGGTAGTTTTAGTGACTACAAACACAATGCAACTAAAAATTTCGCAAGGAAACGCGGCAATTATTTTTTATGATTTTTTAAATATCGTCATTTTTAGATGGTAAATCCATAGTTTTTGCTGAAATAATAATTTAAACTCTTTTATACCTTAGAGTATTTATAAATAAAAGGTTACATACTATTATTTTAGGAAAAAATGTATTTACCACCCAAATATGGCCATAGGAAAAATAACAAAAAAAAATACGCTTTTTTTTTGCAACTTTTTCTGTTGCATTGTGTCTGAAGTCGTTTAAACTACCACCCAGCTTCGTTTTCGGTAGCAGTCTTGATATACCCTGTATAATGAAATAGATTACTTACTTTTTATTTGACATGCATTTTAAATTACGAACTGTACTCCTAGTGGAAATAATAGCAATGTATTTTTATGAAACAATAAAAACGAAATCTAGAATTGTTAAAGGACACGCTACGTCCTATTCATCTATGGGATCTAAAGAATTGATTGCAAGTGGAACCACAACGGCGACATCAAAATTAGATGCTTTGATGCTTTAACACGATTAAAGCGAGCACAACGATTATTGAACTTTCATATTTTAGAAAACAATCGTGAATTAACAGTTTAGACTTTAGAAGTTTCAATTAGTTCCTAAAATCGCCAATGAATTAATCTTACAATATTCTTTGTTTCAGACGTAGTCCAGTCTAGATTGGACATTGCGCAGGAGTTGGGAGCTGATTATACACTACTCGTTGAGAAAGAGTATACTAATGAAGAAACGACGGAGAAGATCATCGAACTGCTCGGCGACAGGCCCGATATCTCAATAGACGCATGCGGCTATGGTTCAGCGCAGAGCGTAGCGTTGTTGGTAAGGAATGTACACAGTACATAGATAACAGGTCTATGCTTGGTAGAGTAGGTACTTTCAAAAATAATATTTGAAATGTTATCAGAATGTGTCATTAGGAACTGTAAAAAAATCCCCTCGAACTTATTTTTTTTGGTCAATAGCAATTTGACAGCCTCCGTGGAGCAGTTGGTTAGACACCTGGTTGTGACACTTGAGGCAATGGGTTCGATCCGTGCACCGAGACAAATGTTTACGACGCCCACAAGTATTTGTCGGACTGGGTGTTTGTGAGATCGAAAAGTCTCTCGTAATTACTGGTACCCACAACACAAGACTTAATTGATCTTAATGTGGGGTCAGGAGTATGTATGTGACTGTTGGGTGTATTTATTTATTTATTTGATATCATCGATTGGAATGCAATGATGCATATAAAACCTATGATTATGTCTGATGCCTATTGCTACTGCGTAATGTTTTAGTTGAGGTTAGGAAATTATACATTACTACAGCGGAGTGTGAACCTTATCATGGAAAGAATAATCAAAAAGTGAATTTTTAAGTAAGAAAGAGGCAATTGTAGATTTCACTTCGAAAGCGGGTTGCGAGACAATTATCGGTTTTTATGAATAATCTTTCGACAAAAAAATATGAACTGGAGATGAGTAGATAAAATGAGTCTATTGCTACATTCATTTAGAAATTAGTGCCCGATGTGATAGGCTTGCCTTCTATCACATCGTGGGTCGAAATACAAAAGCCGAAACGTGGGTGTCCAGGTTGCACCTCTGCCTTCTAAGCAAAAGGCGTAAGTTTATGTAAGTATGTACAACTATTTGTAGGCAACGAAGACGGCGGGAGTGGTGCTAGTGGTGGGTATCGGTGCGGCTAAAGTGGAGCTGCCGTTGTCGCAGGCGCTGTTGCGAGAGGTCGACATCAGGGGCTCCTTCAGAATAATGAATACGTTAGTATTTGCATATATTTTGTTCTTGTTGCAATGAATGGCCTGAAGAGCACGCCTGATGGTAAGCGATACGATCGCTCATGAACAGTGGCAAAACCAAACACCTTGAATTACAAAGCAATGCTTTGCATTCCACTACGCTCTTTTTTTTTGTATATCAATGGCGCTCGCTATCCTAAGATATAAGATGTTAAGTCTCTATGTCCAGTAGTTAGTCTGGCTACAATGTACCTTTTGACCGAAATAAAACGGTGTATTTACACTGCTGTTTCACGAGAGAAATAGATATTGTGGTGATACCTACCTAGACGGCCTGTCGCATAAGAGGCCTGCCACGAGTAAACACATGTAGGTTTTACACGCAGATTGACTTCTAAAATGAAAATAGAATTGATATGTAGTTACCAACGCACAGTGGCAGCGTAAGGTAGGTTGGCACCCGGGGCGGTTTTGTATTGAGCACCCCTACATAAATATAATACCCAATACTAAACAAGCCTACACCGGACATATCGTGCACTTATCAAATCTGACTTTTATCGGAGGAAAGCTATTGTGCTCTTCTTTCGGTGTTCTGGAGGCGGCTGGAACTGTATGTTAGTGTCACTGGCCTTCCAGCCTGGCACGTTAGGGATGTTTTGGCCAAGCCGGGTCCCTCACAATACCTCCGCTAACATACCGACTAAATTCCTTGGATGACCGTCACACGCATTATGGACGGCCCTAGATATCACAAGGCGAGAAGCGCATGATCGATGCCTAGGCAGGCAAATTGTGCGTTAGTTCTGGATGTTTGTGAAACCGATATGTCTCTCAAAGTTTCTAAAATCCACGACAAAGTCTTAATTGATCTTAATTTGGGGTTAAAATTATGTATTTTCGGTGCATAAAAATACATATTTAGCAATGTTTTTATCGTACTCAATCGTACTCTCGATTGTAGAGGATGCCCGTGCTCTGCAGTGGGAAGTTTTTTTTTATTTCAATGAATGGCGAGACGAGCAAGCCGTTCGCCTGATGGTAAGCGATACGACCGCTCATAAACAGTAGCCACATTCCACTGCGCTCGCCATCCTGAGACATAAGATGTTAATTCTCAATATGTCCAGTAATTATCTGGCTACAATGTCTATCAATCCGAAACACAACAGTGCATTTACACTGATGTTTCACGGGAGAAATAGACATTGCGGTGGTACCTACGCAGATGACCTCTCACATATGAGAGACCTACCACCAGTAAGATACCACCAGTATATGGGCTGATACAGATACAATGTTTTTATCGACTAGGTACCCAGCAGCTTTGGCGGCGGTATCCAGCGGTGCCATTCCTCTGAAGAAGTTCATCACACACCACTTCCCGCTAGCTCAATCCCAGGAAGCAATAGAACTCGCCAAGTCCGGCACGGCCATGAAGATCATTATACACGTACAGGAATAAATATACGACTTATAATCAGGGGGGTTACTTTATAATTCGACACGAAGTTCGAATGTTCGATGTCGGAAGTAAGATATAAGTTTTATTACCTATGATCCTTGTCATTTACTCCGAACTATGTCAGTGGTTATGACGTACGATAGAGGATTTCAACATTTTGTGCAGTATCTAGGCACATTAGTGTAGTTTTACGTACGACGTACGAACATTCCAACTTCGTTTCGGATTGTAGAGTAACCCCTTGGATTGCTTTAATATATTATAATAAATATACACTTTATGTTCAATTCTCTTCTTCAGTCTTTTACTAAACTGGCTAGTGAACTGGACTGGGCCTGACGGCCAAAAAAAGTGGTGTTTTGTTTCTATAGTTTTCATTCTTCAACAAATTTCATTCATATGCTTAAATAAATAGGTATTAATATTCAATATAGCAGTAATTTAAAAGTTCATTTTAGGATGTCAGTATAAATAAGTAATACCCGAATTTAAAAATATTAATTTCACATTTATTTCTTTTCGTATATCTACATTTACAACAATAAAAAACATTAAAAATAACACATTTCATAAATAATCAAAAAAATATACACTAAAGTTAAACAACCACTAAGTGAAGACTTTGTCACATCGTAGGGCAAAATTATTGTTTTGATAAATCTAGAAGAGACTTGCTCGATGGTAAGTTTACATCTCTCTTACTACCTTATTTCAAAACAAATTAATTAATCTAGTATAGTTATAGATTCTTTATCGAACAAGTTCTGAATTCAGTGAGAGAGGAGAAGACAAAAATTCGATAGCTAAAATATATATACTAAAAACTGACAGTGAATAAAGCCGATAAACTATAAAACATTATTACCATACGCATTAAGGCCTTTGTCTTCAATGGATGCTTAACATTAGGTGGGAATATTCTTAACAATTATCAGTGGGAATTGAATAAATTAAAAATTATTGTCGAAATAAATTGAATTATGAACATTTAATGAACACTAAAATTAAAATCACATTTTATTTACATAGTACTTGGGTATTAACTACTGGAAGCGGACTTAAATGCAGGAATTCAGACAAAAATAAGAAGACATTCATTCGTTGACATAAATATATGGACATGGCGGAAAGCACGTAGTCTTCCAAAGTAAGTGGTGCACGCGCTCCAGTACATCTCTAGTGGATCGATACCAACATGAGTTATCGCTCGCAACGATTTTAAAAATGCTTGCTTGTTATTTTTTATGATATTTTTTTAATGACCGTTAGGCGCAATCTATTATATGCATAATTTAATATTCATTTTCACGTCATCTTTTAGACACTCCAAATGTACTGAAGGATATATCTTTATTTTTTAAATTAATGCATTTATTTTTATGGCACTTATAAAATATTAAGATAATGTATTAATAAAAAGATAGCAAAGTATTTGTTGTTAGGACCTATCAAGAGCGGCAAAATAATTACAAAGTTGATAATCTCTAGATACATAAGTTATTATAAAATTGTTATGGATCGAATTTACAAAGGCCGATTCACGAATCATCCCTGTATGGTTCATTACCTATCAGCTATTGTTATTTATTAAATATCGTAGTTATTAAACTTTATTCGACAACATTTTCAAATTAAAATACAAGGATTATTAAAAATTGGCCCTATTTTAAACACTTATGAAAACCGATTTCACACTTCACTTTAGAGCCTGCAATCACAAATTTAAGATAATATTAAACTAAGCCGCGAGTAAAAACCGATACATGTGATGCTATTACTGTTTGCATCCCTTTCACTCTTACGTCGTAACATTATCTTCCATCTCACTCCAAATTGTTCTGGCAATGGTACGCAAAGTACGCACAGATTTTGTTCGAGTTTTCCACTCTTATATTTTATTTATCTAATTTACTGTAAATTCACTTCCTTATTAAATAGCTGAATGTATCATCTTGTAAAATCAATTGATCTAAGCCACTGTTAAACTTTCATCGTCATAAAACAAGGTATCGTCCACAACCCAGTTTGATAATTGACCGATAGCTCCCGCGTAGTCCGGTGTAGGTTCAGAGGTTGAGTTTGGAGGGTTTGAAGACGCCGGGTCGCATGTTCGGCGCCACGGCGGCGCGCGGCACCGGCATACTGCCCAGCGCACTTATACTGCGAGCTGGAATATAAGATTTCCTTCTATATATGTATACACTTTATATTAATTAAACCTTATTGGTCGTGGTCCAGGTGGTGGACTATATGGCCTAACCCCTCTCAATAGTACCCTCGATTGTAGAGGAGGCCCATGCAGGTGGAAAATGAGCTGAGTCATATACAGATACAGAAATCATGGTGATGTATATCGGTGAAAAATCTTTCATAGTGAGCTTTGTATGTGTGCCGATTTTCTGAATCAATGTGAAATCACACTATAGTATTTCGTCTTACGCATAGAGTAAAGAGCGGTAAGTAGCGGACTTAAATGCAGGAATTCAGACAAAAATAAGAAGACATTCATTCGTTGACATAAATACTGGGTATCTCAAGACTGCTACCGAAAACGAAGACGGGTGGTAGTTTTAGTGGCTACAAACACAATGCAATTAAAAATGTGTGCCGATTTTCTGAATCAATGTGAAATCACACTATAGTATTTCGTCTTACGCATAGAGTAAAGAGCGGTAAGTACGTGGGCCAATTGACCAATCAGGACAATGGAACATACAAGGTTCTTTCTATGTAGTCTGTGGTCAGATCTTAAGCGTATGACCTATAATGTGCACACAACAAAAGAATCCATTGTTCAGATCCCTCTAAGACGCGTTGCTCTAGTATTTATGGCCGTTTCTTTACTCTATGTGCAAGAAGAAATACTATAGTGTGATATCGTCTTAAGTCTGTGTTTATTAAGTTTTGGACAGGAATACTGTACTTGGATGGTACTGCAATGGTCATTAGATGCCAATATAAAAGTGTACACAATATACACAAATATCATGGATTATTTATGTCTTTATGATATAGTTAGATAAACACGAAACATGTCCAATAGTAATACACACCCCGCATACTTTATTTAATATTATGTCATATTGAAACACAATAAGGTTTAAAATGTAGTGGCAATACAATAGTAGTACAAAGTGACCTGTAGTGAAGGTGCTTGTTCCCGTCGCCCCCCGCGTGCCCCGCGCCGCGCCTCGCATCAGTGACTTCTTCGCCGACGACACTCGCTTTCGCGAATACCTGCACACATTTATTATTTCTACACTTTATTGCAAAATACAAATAAACTGAAGGTAAAAACAATATAAAAATATATATCGTGTGGCGAAACCGCAATATCCTTCAGACAACCTCTAGATTCCATAGAATCTCTAGATGGAATAGATTGATAAGAATTAAGAAATATGGGTAAAAAGGGAGGGTACAATTTAATAAGAAACAATTAAAATATGAAGTAACTATAATCTTGCTATGAAAGATTATGCTTTCGACAGACAGCGGTCGGGGCGGGACGGCGACGAATCGTCTTTAACCGCACTACGTATCAAAGCCGCCGACCCGCCGGACAATGTGGGTAACTATTTATTATTTTATTTTATTGAAATAGGCACATCAACGAATGTACATGACATGACATGTAGAACTTTTTACTATAGTCTATATATTTTTATTACTGCATTGTTTTTGTTTATAAATACTGTTTATATTCTGTTTATTTGTTTAGATTTAATTGTTAGATATAATTAGGCTTAAGAATTTAATCAATGTAATTGGTGTATACCGTTTTAATTAAAATAAAATAGATCTTAAATAAATGTATAATAAACATTTTCTAATAATACAATCATGGATAAACTAGTGATAGCACTAGGCCAGCGTGGTTGACTATATGGCCTAACCACACTCAATCGTACTCTCGATTGTAGAGGAGGCCCTTGCCCTGCAGTGGGACGTATAAGGGCGGATACAGTACTATCGATAAAAGCTATTGAACATACTTTGGTACTGGTCAGGCTGTACTGCACTAAGCTGAAAAAGGGTCCTATTGTTACCACAATAAGTAGATAATGCCTAACTTAATTATTTTAGGTATTATTTTTCAGTGTCTTCCTTTACTATATTATTTGTAATATTTCCTCGTGGAGTATTTTTAATATAGAGAGAGCGTTGGTACTTCAAAAAGATATACAGGGCATATCAAGACTGCTACCGAAAACGAATCCGGGTGATAGTTAAAGTGACTATAAACGCAAGGCAATTTAAAATTTAGCAAATAACCGCGACATTTTTTTGTAGTTTTATAAATATAATCGTGTTTGGGTCGCATATCCATCGCTTTTACTAAAATAATAATTTAAACCCTTGCGTACCATCCCAGCTTTAAAAATAAAAGGGTGTTCATTTCATTCATTCATTTATTCATTTATTTCATTTCATAAAGAAAAAAATTAACACCTAAATACGACCATAGATAATAAAATTTAAAAAAAATCGTTGTCTCTTTTTGCAAAATTTTTATTTGCATTGTGTCTAAAGTCGCTAAAACTATCACCCGTTTTCGTTTTCGAAAGCACTCTTGTTATTGTGCTAATTGGTACCAGCAATATAAGAAATAAATATTTATTTCATTCTTAACATAGTCATTCTTGGCTACCACAATAACGTAACTATAGATCACCCGCGGTATTTTGGTGGTGGTGGTTCGGTGGTTGTCATGCTGTTATCAAAATATGAGAAACAGGTTTTCTCTTTTCACATTTTATTATATTGCCTCCGTGGCGCAGTTGGTTAGACGCCGACTGTGAAAAGAGAGACCGCAGGTTCGATCCCCGCACCGAAACAAATGTGTGTGATCTACAGGTATTTGTTTTTGATCTGGGAGTTTGTGAGACCGAAAAGTCTCTCGTAGTTTCTGGTACCCACGACACAAGACTCGATCATAGTGTGGGGTCAGGACTATGTATGTGACTGTTCGGTGTAAACTAGTGTTGGAATAGTTAGAAATAGCAATAAAAAATAGCAAGTGAAATGAAAAAGAACATTTCGCAAGTTATTTAAATAAGCTAAATTTTGCGATTTGCGATAATGTTTCACAAAGCCTATCGACTAATGTTTTTATAAGATCTCGTGTAATCTATGAAGGAGTGAGTTTTTTATAACCCATTTAAAGAAGAAACTGAACAGTCAATTATGGGTGTACAATTTTAGATGTGAGAAATGGTTATAATATATGGTCAGATTTTTAGTTTACAAATTTTACGGGGGGCAATTAGCAATAGCAGTAATATTGAGCATGTTAAGGCTTCAAAATAACAAAGAGGTGTTGTAAATTTGAAATAGCTAATTACTAGAGTAAACGATTAAAACAAATTGTTAACAGTATGAACAATCATTCGCACGCAAAAAAAACCATAGATGATCTAAAGGGGTAACTTCAAAGGCTAGCTCCTACAATTGACGGATAATAACAACATTCACAACATATAAAATAATAACTCTTTTCAACACAATACAATATATTTTATTTCCCATTTGTAGGAGGACGATAACGTTGTGAATTCTCTCGTTGCGTATTATACAGGGTATATCAAGACTGCTACCGAAAACGAAGCCGGGTAGTTTAAGCGACTTCAGACACAATGCAACAGAAAATTTTGCAAAAAAGCGACGTTTTTTTTTTGTTATGGAACGAAGTTCCTTATCGCGCGTTGTGAAAGGGGGCTAGACGGAAAAAAATCTCACGAAAAGTTGGCACAAAAATTTAAAACATTTGACAATCGTTTTTTATTTCTTTATTTGAAAATGATGTCATACATTTTATTTAACTCTAATAGAGGCAATAAAATATCCAAATACATATTAATATGTTAAAGGCTATAGTAAAAAATAAGAATACGTTGAAGCCTAAAATTAAGTGGGAAACGTTGCGACATTTTCGAATTTTTATCAAATATCATAAATCAAATTGGTACAAAAGAAACATAAATTGCCTAAATATGTGAAAAAAAATAAACATAATGATGGTAGCACCCAAATGATTCTTTTGATGATGACATTTAATTAAAATTACATAATAAAACCGTAATACATGATTTTTGATCTTCCTTAATTAATTTATTATTATTTAAAATTTTAGTTGGTTACCCTGCTGTCAATCATCAATCCTAGATTTGACTATGTATATTTGCCAATTATTAATAAAATTGAGCCTACTGATTAAGTTTATATTACATTATATTTGCTAATAATAAAAAAATATTATTTTTATAACTTCAGAAATAAAATTTTATTACATTTCCTTTACTAATTAATCGAAAGGAACTTCGTTCCATCCGGGTGTCCCTTGACACCTCTCAAATTTTTTTTTCATATGGTCGTTTTTGGGTGGTAAATACATTTTTTTCCTAAAATAATAGTGTATACCCTTTTATTTATAGAGACTCTAACGTATAAAAGAGTTAAAATTATTTTCGCTAAACTATGGATTTACCACCTAAAAGTTATGATATTTAAAAAATGATAAAAAAAATTGTCGCGTTTTCTTTTTCAGAATTTTTAGTTGCGTTGTGTTTGTAACCACTAAAACTACCACCCGGTTTCGTTTTCGGTAGCAGTCTTGATATACCCGGTATTTGAGTTAACGCGAACAGTGGCGCTACCTGGGGCGAGTTCAATATACGGCGCCAAGTCACGCCACTGTACTGTGCCGCCGTCAACAACAAGTCCCTCCATTTTTGTTTAAACTTATAGTTAAAAAATTATTGAGATACAAAATCGTATCGTATTAGAGAGTGTAGTGCCATCTTAATATATCTTTCATAACTTAATGCATATACGTGCAAACATCGAATGTATCCGGCAGAAAGCCTAAACTTACGGGACGTTTCGGAAATACTCATGGTCGTTATTTAATTAATTGGACACAAAACTATCCCACTGAGTCTTATTCGCTGGATATACTCAGAACTGGGTCGCGTCGCGTTGTTCCAGTAGTAATATAAGCCCACAGAGTCTGTTTCGCCGAGTCTTCTCAGGCAGAACCACGTTGGATCCGGCGTCAACAAACCGCTACGTGCCGTTTTAATAATACTCATGGGTCCACTAAGAAACTGATTAACGAAAAAAAAAAACAAATAATAGTAATTAATATGCAAATTAAACACTAATATGAGAGTAACATTAATAATACAATAGAAAATATTTTGTATATAGAGACTAAGTAGTGTGCGTATTGACTTGTCATAAGAGCTATTTAATCACCTACATGACCAATAAACAAAGGACATGGCCAGTTTTTGTATGGCGCTGTGCCTAGTACTTCGAATCTCTTCTACATCAATTAGTTTTGCATTGTTGGGGTAAGGTTTGTTTCAAGATTAATACAGAAAAGTTACAAAGCCTAGGAAGTTCAGGGTTTTTAAATATTTACAAAAACATATCTTATTTTTAGGTTAGGTTTTGAAGGTTATCTGTCGGTTATATTGAATCGAATAAAAATACGTTTACATAAATGCTTTATCGTCGAATTTGGAATTTAAAGAAACTATTATTTTATAAGTTACACAAAATATACATCGGACGTTTTACTGGTGGTAGGTCTCTCATATGTGAGAGGCCATCTGGGTAGGTACCACCGCAATGTCTATTTCTCCCGTGAAACAACACTGCTTAAATGCACTGTTGTGTTTCGGATTGAAGGACATTGTAGCCAGAGCAACTACTGGACATATTGAGACTTAACATCTTATGTCTCAGGATGGCGAGCGCAGTGGAATGTTGCTACTGTTTATGAGCGGTCGTATCGCTTACCATCAGGCGAACGGCATGCTCGTCTCGCCATTCACTGCAATAAAAAAAAAAAACGTATTTTAATTGTGCCACAATGTAAACAATTAAACAAAGCATGGTTCCTGTCAAGCAACTGTCAAGTGTCAAGTATTTTACTGCAGCGTTTAGTTGTTGCAATGAAAGTGTGTAAAAATGGGAAGAATATATGTGTAAGTGTACGGTTCACACAAACCGTACAACATTATGAGTTTTATATAATACGTAAATGCACACGAGTATATTACGCTCGTGTCAGCGTTTTAGCTTTCTGTATTGTAGCTTTATATACATTAGACTAGTTCACGTAACGGCTTCGTGCCATTAACATTACTTGTATTATTTTTACAATAAACTCAGTGAACAAACAACAACATCTTTACTTCAACAACCAAACCAACAGAGCCTGTACGGCAAACACCGTACAGTAAGTATATACTACAAACATTGCTTTATATATATTTGGTATTGTTAATTATTATGACTTATTACCTACTTATAGATTATTTTTAGGAATATTCTAGACAAAGTTATTATCTTTTTCCTACACTTGCTTTACTGCGAACGAAACGTTTATGCGGGGCCAACAATGGCGGAAATGGGTAGGTATCAATGCAAAATCTTATTAAACTTTATTTTACTCCCTAAACTTCTACAGAAATATGACATATTCTTAAATTAATAGTTGTTTTTTTATATTCATTCAATTATTGCCTTGTTTTGTACATGATAAAAAGTAACTAGGCAGAAACTGTCCAGGTCCTTTAATGTCATCTCTATATAAAAACTTATAACCATATTTCTCGAACTGAGCTATAAATAATTTGAGAAAGTCGTACTTTTTCCGTACGCCGCCCCTGGCGCGTGGCCTGCGCCCCCCGCGCGCGCCCCACGCCCCCCGCGCCCCCCGCGCCCCCCGCGAGGGCCCCGCGGCCTCGTGCGCCGCGCGCGCCCAGTCCGTGTCCGAGTCCGAGCCCGCCGCCCCCTCCGCCCCCGCCGCCTCCGCCACCTCCGCCGCCGCCGCCGCCGCCGCCTCCAGCTCGTCTTCGTACTGCATGTACAACGCTGCCAAACAACAACACACATCATATAGCACCTTTAGAATTAGGGACCTAATTTAAAAAAAAAATTTTGGCTTTTAATCATATTTTGGCTCAAAATGACTATCTCCATCGACCCTTAATCGAAGAACCTATTGACGTATGAAAGACAGAAAGATGTATATTTCGGTCTTCTCGATGTACCTACCATAAGTACAAAATTTCTTATGTAATAAATCTTTGATGTACGTTTCCCAAAAAATAAGATTTTTTAGTTAGGTCTCTTTAGTTCCAAAGGTGCGATATTTTAATTAAACTACTGCTGGTAGTTCTCTTATATTATGTGGGATGTCACCTGGGTAGGTACCAATATAAATTTCTCTCTGCGGACACTAATGTCTGTGTGTATTGATAGTCAATCATCACGCACTATAACGGTGAAGGAAACATCGTGAGGAAACCTGCATGCCATAGCGATTTTTATGGTATGTAAAGTCCGCCAACCTGCATTAGACCATCGTGATGGATTACAAGGGCGGATCCAGGGGGGAAGTCATGGGGGTCATGATCCTCCCCTGGGCTGGCCCTAGATTGACAAAATTAATTAATTATCTTGTTGGTAAATTTTATAAGCACATTTAATTCTTTGTATGTCGATAAATAAAGTAAAAAATTATGTGTGTGTTTTCAAATCACACCTGTAACACAAACTTTAAAAAGTCATTATTACGAATTGAAGTATTGAAATCGGACCCAGTGTTCTGACATGAACTACATGACCCCCCCCCCCCCCCCCCCCCTGGCGTAAAATCTGACATGAACTATAATGTGATCCCCCCTGGCGTCAAAGCTGGATTGGAGTCATTGGTGGACAATATATATGGAAAGAAAGAAAGAAAGAAATATTGTAACGCGATCAACATAACTCAAGATTACGTCAAGAGATGGCGCCACTAGAGATTCTACATCGCGGTGTCAAGATTCTCCGGCGGTAATATATAGTCTCGATCAAAATATTGTTACGTCACTTCTAACTTCAGCCCTCGCCGTAGACGTAAGTGAAAGACTTCCACCACGCTGGGATCTCTCACTGAAATAGCAATGAGCAATTCGTTTAATTTTTAAGACCCGGATCAATACTGATCCAACTATGAAATGAACCGGTTCAAATGACTCAATCAATCCAACGATTGGTTCCGTTTAAGTCATTGATATAAATGAATAGGCCCTTAGTAGAAGTACAGGTAGGTAAACACGTTTTAAAGTTCATATTACCTATTATATTACACAAAAATATAACTTTTACAACTGAAACACGTGAAAAACAATTTTACAACAAACGTAATAGGCAAAATATTAGGACAATGGGATACTAATTACGAAAAACGAACAAAAAGGAGTTATTACTTGATGACAATATTTTCAAACGCAATTCGCAAGTAATCATAAATCAAGACGTAACTAACTTCAACTCACTCAAAAAGACAAAACTATAAAATTGTAACGGCTCTCGGTTTTCGGTTCTCGGTTCGTTTGAACCGACGCGATTCTCCTATCGCGATCGATCGAATGAACGAGTTTTATTGTACATAAAGATCGAATCGATCGCGTGGTTCTTGCGAGCTGGTTTATTTGACCCGTTCAATCGCGAACGACCCATATTTACACTGAAATCCGCGACAGGTCCTTAGTGTACTTGAATGTGGTAAACTATGTAAGTTAAGAAGTCAAATAAAGGCATTTGTCAGTTTGTCTGCATTCTTATTCATCGCTCCTGAGTCTTGGCGCCACCACGGTCCGGTCCCCGCTACAATATTTATTTAATGCTAGCACAATAACAAAATAAATTACAAAAAATAAAAACCAAAAGAATACAAAACAAAAAACGAATTGCACTAAGAACAGAATTATAAATATAAAATTAATTATTCTGTATTATTAATATTGCGCCAGCAATGGAACCTCCCATTCAGCTTTCTGCTGCAGTACTGCATATTCAATACTACAACGCTGATTTTCAATGGGAGGCCCAAGAGACGTGCGGACGATCAGTCGGAGTTACTTATTTAATAGACAGATATTTTAATAGTAAAAATACAATAAACAAACAACATGACAATTCAAAATAAACCTAAATAGAAGCAAAAAATATTAAAAAAAGAAACAAAAGACTATTCTATTACATCACAACTTCGTTGTATGTGTGTGTGCGTGGGTATGTATACCTATGTAAGTATGGCTCGCCATATCGAGCAAAACAGGAAAATAAAAATAAGAATACACATTTATTTAAATTCCATAGTACTTTGTACAGTATCTCGGTCAGAGGCGCGACGCACGCACCTGCCATTATTTATGTGTACCGAGCTGTTCTACAAGATATTGTACCTGCTTACGAAATAAAAAAAAACACTAACTAATTAACCATGCCAACCCCCTCCGTTCCATCACAGTATCGGGTCGAAAACGTTTTGGTAAGTATCTTATCTTATGTAATGTTGCTTTTGGAGTAGTAACAAATGTTGTTTAAAATTATATTTAAAACTAAACACTGTGTTTTTAGACCGACATGGCGGTGGAATGTTGTTCCAACAATGGGTGGCAGCATACCTGAAGGATCCCCTGAAGGCAGTGGTTCTATGGTGGGGTATCGACAGAGGATTTGTGATGGTACGAGAGCCGTGTGCGAGGTTGTCTTGTCTCCATATTAGTTTGTTGTACAGGTACTGAGGTTTTTTTGTTTTAAAAATGCCAAAAAGTAAAGTGCCCATATGAAGTTGCCTCCGAGCTGCCATTTTAAGAATATTGGCATCATTTAAAAATGGTGTAATATGGCTACGACTGGGGACATCGAAACAAAACCTAGCACAAGCGTTCTGCATACGCTGGATCAATTTGTCCGTTCGAGCCAATAAACAAGGGCCGTACACTGTGTCACAATAATTTAGTGGAGATAAAATCAAGCAGTCTACGAGCCTCTTCCGTATCTCAATACTAAGATATTGTCTAAAACTATATAACATTTTGAGCCTGTAAAAGCAGTTCTTGACTACATTACTTATATGTGTTTCAAAGTTGAGCTCTGGATCCATGGTGAGTCCCAGATTACGCGCTATTTCTACCCTATCAATAACTTTCCCTTCTATCACCATGAATTTGCTTTTTGCAAGGTTCAAAACCAGGGTGTTACGATCTGACCAGGAAACTACATTAGCAAGCACTTTGTTGAGTTTACGGACGGATGAAACAAGATCATCGGGCTTAAAAGATATGTACAGCTGAATATCATCCACGTACATATGATATTTACAGTCAAGTAAACATTGGGCAATGTCAGCACTGTATATGATGTATAAGACCCAGAATTGAACCTTGAGGTATTCCCCTGGTCACGGGTCGAGGAGAGGAAAGTGTTAAGGACCCGTCGGTTTTTTTTATTTCTACATATTGTGAGCGACCGATGAGGTAACTCTGAAACCAACGAATTGTGCCGTGATCAAACCCATAATAGCGGCGTTTACATAGAAGTAGATGAATATTTATCGTATCAAATGCGCGCGAGAAGTCAAGTAATGTTAAAATGGTCGCCTCTCCTCGATCCCGCGCCTCAAGGATATTACCCACAACATCCAGAAGCGCTGTTTTAGTTCCTCGTTCCTGTCTAAAACCTGACTGAAGCTCTGGGAGAATGTTATTGGTTTCGAGATAATTTATAACTTGATAATATACCACTCGCTCCAGTACCTTCGACAGACAGGGAAGAATGCTGATAGGACGCAATTCATTAAAGGTTTGAGGGTTGTTGTTCTTAGGTATAGGTCGAACTATTGCACAACGCCAAAGACTAGGAAACATATTTGTCGTAATTGAGGTGTTAACAATCGATGTTATAGTTGATACGGTATGAGGAAGTGTAAGCCGTATCATATCTCTTTTTATGCCGTCAATTCCCTGAGCATTAGTGGGGATGTTTTTAATTATATTTAAGACTGTGTTATCATCAATACGTTGGAGAGAAAATTTCGCTGGGCCATACCTATTAAATTCAAAAAATGTAAGTTGTGACATAGGTACGTCCTGATTTCCTGGAACATTTAAGAAGCTATTGTTAATGTTTTCGGGGTCGCAGAGGTTAACGGGTAGCTCAGTAATTTTGTTTGACGGATATATTTGAGACTTAAAATTTTTCCACAAATATTTAGAATTATTGATGTTTTGGTTAATGTACTTAGTAAAATAAGCCTGTTTCTCCTGATGTTATGATTTTACTACTGCCGCTTTAGTTGTAGGTAGTAATCCTTGTGGATGACCTGCTTAGTACATCGATATCGGTTACGAGCTTTGTCGCGTAAACTGCACATTAATTCGATAGTAGGGGTTATCCACGGCGTAGGCAAATTTCTAAAGATTTTACGTTTGATTGGAGCATGAACATCGATCAGGTTAGTTATATAAGTGTTAAATAATGAGACCATAGTGTCAACATCGTGTATGTTTCTTATAATTCTCCATGGAATAGATTCAAGATCTCTTTCGAACACATCAATAACTATGTTTTGAAATGGGCGATATACTACTAATCTCTGGAGGGGTCTATCCTTTTTTAACAATAATTGGCACGTAATAAAAGCATGGTTGCCCAACTCATTAATGTGCTGTACCGACAGATCTCTGTATCGGGCGTCTGTGCAAACTACACCAATGAGTGAGCTACTGTCATTTACAAAATGCGTTGGTGTATCTACTATTTGTTTAATTCCGCTGTAGTTCACAAAATCCATGAGGCGTTTTGATTTGCTGGTTCCTACATCTAACAAGTTAACATTGAAGTCACCGAGTAAGATAATGTGATCGTATGGAGCGAGGGCGCTAATACTCTGTGTCAGTGCGTCCAAGAATAGATCTAAATCCAACCATGGTGGGCGGTAGGCAGTGCCAAAGAGAAGAGCTTTTTTGTTTAATTTAAGGCTAATCCAGAGTTGTTCCACATTTGGGTATTCAGGATGTTGGCGGATGCGTGCACTAATATTTGATTTTATGTAAAACCAACTCCGCCTCCGCTGCCACCTCTAACCGTTATAGGTCGTGGAATATGTCTTAAGCGGTAACCTGGGATCGACGGCGCTCGCCCTTCCTCCCCCAGTCGTAGCCAAGTCTCATTTATTGCCATAATATCGACCGAATTGTTGCTCATAGCAATTAGAAATTCATCCTGACCAGTAGCAAGGGAACCTGCGTTAAAGAGACCGAACTTTAAGAGCTTAGTTGTTGTCATTAATATTTACAGATCGAGCTCGCCTTAAACCTAAAAAATTGAATCAAAAACATTAGAAATAAATCAACACTTTGTAATATTTAATATAAGTTGTGATATTCTTGTAGTGTAGTAAAAAGGAAATAAAGTACATTAAGCAACTCTATATGTAGAATAGACAAACTTACGAATAAACACTTGTATTTTGTGTATTCCTGTATCATGCATGTGTTATATTTGTGGAGTAAAAAGTGCAGTTTCACAATACTTTTAACCGATTTTGTTGCTATTATTGAGAGTACAAGTAAAGATACACTTAATCTATGGAATTGAGCATTACATAAATTAATACAATAGGTGATATTTTGCGAATTAGCTGACCGGAGGTAATAATAAAATATAATTATACTATAACTGGCGACTGGGTGACTGTGTATTATTCTCTTCGGTTCCAAAAATTCGCGGTATGTCAGCCTCACAGCAGATGCGTCGAACAGCATCTCCAGTGCTCTGTCGAGCAAGAATCCGTCCTTTATTTGTCCATACGTACTTCCAGCTTTTTTGTTGACTGGCCTCGCGAGCTTGGCGAAAAAGTAGTCTATTAATTTTCGTCAAACGCTCATTGATATAAAAGCGCACTGGTTGTCCGGATAGACCTAGGCCGGCTGTGTCAGCGCCCCGGCGGACCCGTGCACTCTTTATCATGTCGTCACGTAAGTCACGACGCGCTAAGCGGATTGCCAAAGGCCGTGGGCGGGACTCAGACGGCCCTGATGAGTTAGTGGCATTAATATGACGAACGCCAACTCGATCCACGCTTACAATATCGCGATCCTCTAGAGCAGGGTTTCCCAACCTTTTTCTAGTGCGGACCCCTAGCGCCACTTTATTATGATTAGCGGACCCCTATAAATAATACGAAAAAAAATCTTTTAATTGCACAAAAAATCCATGGATATATTACATACATAAATTATTTTACTTTTTTTTATTTTCTTTGACTGCCTCGGTGGCGTAGTTGTACTAGGGTAGGGTTACAAAGCTAAGGTCTCGGGTTAAAATCCCGGGTTGGGCAAAGTGATATTGGATTTTTCTATTCATTATCAGCCCAGAGTGTTGTGCCCGATATGGTGATAAGGGTCGCCACCTATCACATCGTGGGACAGAACATACAAGGTGAAATGTGGGAGTCCTGGCACCTCTGCCTACCCCTTCTTGGAAAAAGGCGTGAGTTTATGTATGTATGTATGTAAATTATTGTAAAAATGCGATGGTTGATGTTGCCGTTTTGCGGCCAAAGTTGTAATATTTGGGTCATTGTTGCTCAGTTGGAGCCTTAAATCTGCTTCTAGTTGTAGTCTATTTCTGAATTTTAAAAACCCTTTTCGCTTAAAGTTGTGGGGAAAGGCGACAACTGCTTCTGCTTAATCATATTTAAAATTTTGCCAAAAATGTATTAAAGCATATTCTTTGAATGTTCTCTTTAGTGTCGAATCGCAACTTTTTCAATTAATTGATTTTCCTGAACCGCTGTAAGGCCTATGACGTCTGTAACATTGACACGGAATGGGTCCATAAACCAGTTGTTACCGCGGTCTGAATGTGGAAAATAATCTCGGAATAAGACTTCAAAGCTCGAAGGTGCTCAACGATTACTTCCTGAGTCTCTTTTTGCAACATAGCCCCGCTAGTTGATAGCAAAAATGACGAGAGAGTAGGAAAATGATCCAAATTACCTTGAGAAGAGCGATTTGTTTATAAATCTATTTTTTTTTTATTGTTTTTTTTTTTGTTGTTGTAGTAATTTTTATTTTGTCTGCGGACCCCCTGAGAACGGTCCGCGGACCCCCAGGGGTCCACGGACCCCAGGTTAGGAAACCCTGCTCTAGAGTAACACCAAGTTTAGCAGCGATAAGTTTTACAGTGTGGGTCAGGTTCTCTCCCGCATTCTCTGGCAGATTATTGATCTCAATGTCGTTTGCCAGAAGTTCTTGGTCTCGATCGTTAAGAACGCGTTTAAGCTGTGCCACACTTTCCTTAACATTAGGATTTAAAGAAGTCTGATTGGCATTATGTTGCTCCAAAACATCGAGCCTCTTTTCTATATTATCAACTCGACCTTTCAGAGCTCTTATTTCTGCCATCTCCTCACAGAATGCTCGTATCTCGTTTCTCACTGTGCGTAACTCTTCTTTCATGAAACGAAGTTCCGACTCGAAGTCGCCCATAGTTTCTGTAACGGTGGGAGATGCACCATCTGATGATGTGCTCAATCCAGCCGTTGAAGAGCTCTTGAGAACCCTTGTCTTGCATTCGGAACAACGCCAGGTAGGTGCAATTGCGCCTGTTTGCGGCAAGGCCGCACACAGTCTATGATAAAACATGCTACATTTTGCGCATTTAGCGCCATCTGACACCGACATGAATCTACTACAACCCGCACACTTTACCCCGGGCATTGATAATGTACAATCTAGTGCGCTCAATAAACAATAGATGGCGTTGCTCTAGTTGTCTTCATGCATTTATAGCTCCAATCTATGGTGTATAGCACCATTAATCAGAAAATCATCTTCCGGTAAATGTCCATATAATTGATTCAAGCTCACTTATTGAGAATAAATAATATCACTTATTAATTTTTATTTCGGGTAGATATTTTTAGTTCTAGGTAATTGTAATTTTATATTAAGGTTTTATACTGTTACACGCATTGTAATTGTTCAATAACGATATGTCTTGAAATTTGCACTGTGATAAGCTAAATGGTAATAAACGATGACACTTTAAACTGAGACTTTTATTTATTGTATATTAAATAGCACACGGAGCTAAGACCGACTCAACGTCCGTGACGTCACTTTACTATGGCAATATATACAGGGTATATCAAGACTGCTACCGAAAACGAAGCCGGGTGGTAGTTTAAGCGACTTCAAACACAATGCAACAGAAAAAGTTGCAAAAAAAAGCGTCAATTTTTTTCAAAACTATGGATTTACCACCCAAAAATGACGATATTTAAAAAATCATAAAAAAAAATTGTCGCGTTTCTAGGCGAAATTTTTAATTGCATTGTTTTTGCTAAAATAATAATTTAAACTCTTTTAAACCTTAGATTATTTATAAATAAAAGGATATACACTATTATTTTAGGAAAAAATGTATTTACCACCCAAATATGGTCATAGGAAAAAAATAACAAAAAAAAAATTGTCGCTTTTTTTTGCAACTTTTTCTGTTGCATTGTGTCTGAAGTCGCTTAAACTACCACCCGGCTTCGTTTTCGGTAGCAGTCTTGATATACCCTGTATAAAAGGGTTAACCTTCTCAATCACATTCTCGATTGTAGAGGAGGCCTATGCTCTGCAGTGGGACGTATATGGGCTTATACAGACAAACTGGTATTTATCTGTTTGACTACAATCATAAGCCTTCGTGGGACTGGTTGCAATTTTTTTTATACCATATGTCCGGCAAACGCGCAAATAGGTGACCTGATGGCAATTAATAAATGAACCCAACATAGTACATTCAACATAGTTCGGACCCCACACTAAGATCGAGTTTTGTGTCGTGGGTATCAGCCATCAGGAACTACGAGAGATTTTTCGGTCTCACAAACACTTAAACTCGAAACATTACCCGTGGATCAGACAAACATATGTCTCGGTATGGGGATTGATCGCGGCTTTTCGTTTCACAGCCGGCGTCTAACCTATTACGTCACGGAGGCTGTCAAAGTAATGAAATTTCGTGATGAAATATATAAAATTTGTTATTTCGTTATTTTTATATATTTCATCACGAAATTTTTATTACATATAAAAAGACACATTTTGAGCAATTTAACTTAAAAAATACGAATTTACATAAAATACGAGTTAGCGTAGTATAAATTGTCAGTGTCGAAGTGATCGGCCATGAACATCCACAACAGTGATGTGTGTGAACAGATGTGAGCGTGTAGGTACGTACCGGCCCGCTCGTCCGCGTAGGCGGCGGTGATGCGCAGCAGCTGTTCGCCGTACTTGCGGTAGTTGGCGGTGGTGATGTGCGGCAGCGCCAGCATGTGGTCGGGCAGCTCGGGCAGGCGCGCCGCCATCGCGCGCAGCGCCGCCTGCGGCAGCACCGACGTCACCGACGCGCCGCGAGCCAGCGCCATCTCGCTGCGGGGGGACACGTACATACATACATACATACATACATACCGGGTATATCAAGACTGCTACCGAAAACGAAACCGGGTGGTAGTTTAAGCGACTTCAGACACAATGCAACAGAAAAAGTTGCAAAAAAAGCAAAAATTTTTTATTATTTTTTTTCATATGTTGTTATTTGGGTGGTAAATTCATTTTTTTCCTAAAATAATTGTGTATACCCTTTTATTTATAAAGATTCTAAGGTATAAGAGTTTAAATTATTATTTTAGCAAAAACTATGGATTTACCACCCAAACATGATAATATTGTAAAAATGATAAAAAAAATTGTCGCGTTTCTTTGCGAAATTTTTGGTTGCATTGTGTTTGTAGTCACTAAAACTACCACCCAGCTTCGTTTTCGGTAGCAGTCTTGATATACCCTGTATAGTCCACACTTACATACACCACACACATACATACAGCGCACACTTACATACACCACACACTTACATACAGCGCATACTTACATACAGCGCACACTTACATACACCACACACTTACATACAGCGCACACTTACATACACCACACACTTACATACACCACACACTTACATACAGCGCACACTTACATACACCACACACATACATACAGCGCGCACCTACGTACACACACATACATACATACTCCTCAGACTGTATCTAGTAATGTTACAGATAGTACCAGGGCCTTTCCTATTAAATTTCACCATGGAGATGGCGACTCTATACACCACGGTTACATTAAAAAATCCTCACACCGTTCGTGTTGCTAGCGTTATTCCGACGGGTGACCGGGTTGGCCTTTCTATTGTTTTTCACCATTTCATCAGATCTTGTCGGCAGTGGCGAGCGTAATGCAATGCCAAGAATTGCTTTGTAATTTAGGATGTTGTTGGTTTTGCTACTGCCCATGAATGGTAGTATCTCTTCCCATCAGGCGAATGGCATCGCCATTAATCACAAAAAAAACTTCGGCGTCCCCCGTTGAAAGACCGTTGACTTTCATATCTTCCTTGACGGCACAGAGCCCTCACTTCAATTCATAATAACATCAATCAAATCTCTTGCCCATGGATATCGGAAACTACGAGGCTGGTAGCACAACACTCAGGCCCGAAAATGTTTAAAAGCCAACACATACATTCGTCTATATGCGAGAATCGAACCCGCAGTTTCTTAGTCACAGTGGGCCTCTACCGAATGTACTACAGAAGGAGAGAACATTCACCCGGCACATCATTCAGTCGTTCATCACTTTGGAAAGTACAGCGTATGACGTGGTCTATAATAAAGATATGTAGTAGTGAGACCCTCTATCCGACTTTAACATACAATAATATCAGTATTGTAATAGGTAATACAGTAAAAATTTGTAGCTAAGTTTATGTAATATTTACTATACTTATTTTGTGGGTTATTTTAAGTTGTTTTATTTTTATTGTACACCTGTTTTTTTTTTTCATCCAGTAATATTTCAATTTTACTTATGGATATTCAAACTTATTTACTGCGAATAGAAATAAATTCCATTGTTTTTAATCGATTCCGCGACATCAATAAATGCAATTGGATTTGGCCACATTTAAAGCATTGAAATTTATATCGTATTCCCATTCGATAAGGTTGAAATTTGAATATCCCTTGTGACGGCACCCCGGTGTGGTTGGCAGTGTTACCGGCAGGCCTCGACGAGGTCGGCATAGCAGCGGTCCTGCAGCTCCTTGAGGCGGGCGGCGAGCGGCGAGTCGCTGGGCGCGGCGCTCGCGGGCGCCGTGTCGAGGCGCGCCGCCTGCACCTTCATGGGGAACACCACGCGCTGCCCGCCGCGCATCAGCCTGCAAGTGCGTCACAACATACACGTCACTACCGATCACACTTGGCCAAAAATCGAATTACGAATAAATAACTTTTTTTATTCGTCATTCAAATAAAGAATGATATAGGTCTGGCAAGAAATCGCAGAGCCAAGTGCAGTGACAAACGGGAGGCCTTTGCCCAGCAGTGTGAAGAAGTGCTATATAAAAGATCACATGATTAATGGACGGCCCCTTACATTCGAGAATGAGACATTTCATTTCATTAATTCATTTCAATTATGTGTTTTATTGGATCGATTTTTTTTTCTGGTAAATTTAATTTATAAATGGACTCTGCTGGTTTCACACCATGGCCGAGGAACATTGGAAAAGTGAAACAAACCCTGCACTAAAATACGATTAAAGCAGCCATGCATAAGGGGCTCGTAACTACTGGACATAGTGTGACTTAACATCTTATGTCTCAAGATGGCGAGCGCAGTGGAACGCCTAGTATCGTTTTGTTATCCAAGGCGTTGTTTGGTTTCGCTACTGTCCATGAGCGGTCGTATCGCTTACCATCAGACGAACGGCATGCTCGTCCCCATTCAAAGCAATAAAAAAACCCGTATTGGAGCGTTCTACGAGTATATTTTTTTGGTGTAAAGTAGAGTGAAGACTGTACCGCCCTCACACCCACCACTGTAACTTCTGTAAGCCAGGATCAACAGTGGCACGCAATGTAATGACACCGAGCATTGAAGCTCGGCGAGTCTCCGGGAATGTCTAATTTGTCTTTAACCCGCAACGAAATTAATCAGAAAGTTAAATTAATAGGAGGAGTTTTAAATAAATTATTGACCACTTAGTAGTACTAAAGTAGAGTGAGTGAGTAATGTGGCATACTGTTCGACGTTGGGTCCCACGACGAGGTACGCGTTGGCGATGTCGTTGTTGACGACGAGCCGCTCGGCCAGCAGACCGCGCACCACCAGCATGCGCAGCAAACGCCCCGGCTCGCTGCTCGGCCATGACTTGAGCCTGACGCACATACACACATACATACATACATCTCAATAATAAACTATTCGCTGGTTTCTTACGAAGATGCTTTTAGAAAAAGGCCTTAAATTTTACATACATACATACGCCAACAAAAAAAAGGGTCTGTAATTCAAGGTGTTGTTTGTTGTTTGGTTTTGCTACTGTTCATGAGCGGTCGTATCGCTTACCATCAGGCGAACGGCATGTTCGTCTTACTCTACAATCGAGAATACGATTGAGAGTGGTCAGGTCTGGTGCGGTTTGGCGAACTTTTACATACCATAGAGATTCATACGCTATGGTATGCAGATTTCCTCAAGATGTTCTCCTTCACCGTTTCAGTGCGTGGTGATTGATGACACACATGACTCCAAAAAGTCAGACACTGTGAAAACGTTGACAGACGCGTCTGGTCCGTCACCAAAACCACCAAGCACTTCACGCATTAAAGGAAAAAAAAGAAAAAAAATAGTGAAAATGTGTATATACATGGCGTGCAGCGGCGTGTCCCGCAGCGCGACGAGGCGCTGCTGCATGGAGCCGCGCAGCGCGTCCGCGTAGTGCAGCAGCGTGTGGCTGCCCGCGCCCCGCACCGCGCGCACGATCTCCTTGCACTGCGCCGTCACGTCCACGGGCTGCACGCACACGGATACATCGCAAACACATACCGAAATATACTCTTAAGCCAAAATACTACCGGTGGTAGGTCATATGTGAGAAGCCATCTGATTAGGTACCACAGCAATGTCTATTTCTCCCGTCAAACAGCAGTGTAAATGTACTGTTGTGTTTCGGATCGAAGGACATTACAGCCATAGTAACTACTGGACATATTGAGACTTAACATCTTATGTCTCAGGATGGCGAGTCGCCATGTGGAATTTTGCTTCTGTTTATGAGCGGTCGTGTCGCTTACCATCAAGCGAACAGCTTGCTCGTCTCGCCATTTATTGCAATAAAAAAAACTATCATGTTCATCACGTCTTACGCATAGACTAACAAGCGGCCATTCATACTAGAGAAACGCATCATACACCAATATGAACAATTTTCTTTTGTTGTGTGCACATTATCAGTGGTTAGCTTAAGTCGTGACCTTGTATGTTCCATTGTCCTGATTGGCCAGTTAGCCGCATCTAGTATCTATGGCCGCTTCTTTACTCTATGCGTAACACGTACGTACGATAGTTTGATTTTAGTTTTACACTACTTATAATATACAAGGATCGTAATGTTGGTACTACCAACTTGTTGCGTTACTATAGTAAAAATGTATTTAATTAAAATTAAAACAGTTATAAATTATTTTGATAACCAGAAGTGGAATTAAAAAGCTCTAAACTATTTATTTTTCATTTTCAATTATTAGTTTGTGAAATATCAACCTATAGAAAGATAGGTAAAGGTGGCCCGGCACCATGCTGTCTATATGATCATGCTGTCTATAAGAACATGTTATCTTTGTCGGTCATTGTTCACATAGTTGTGAAGGTGCAAAACAGGTCAGTCAGGTTGTAATATAGTTGTGTGAGTCACATTGTACTGGTGCGCGGTGAGACAGTTGTCGCAGGCGGTGGCTCGGTCGGCGAGGCACTGCGCGCGGTCGTACCGCTCGCCCAGGTAGGCCAGCACCTGCGCGCGGCGACACTCCACGGCGCTCTCGCACACCTCCACCATGCGCAGCAGGTTCTCCTGGTGAACTCGCCGAGCCTCCGCGCTGCTCTGACGCTCCGCTGCATACACACACACATACACGCACACGCACACTCACGCACGCACACACGCACGCACCGCATACACGCACGCACATACAGAATTAGAGCCGTCCATAAATAATGTGAGGCTTGAAACGGGAGGAGGGGGTTTGAATAAAATCACGTATTATCACAATGGGCGAGGGTGGTCTAGAAAGATATCACGTGTATTTTTTTTATTTTTTATTAAGCTTCATATACAAATGTATACAAGGCGGACTTAATGCCTGTGGCATTTTTCTCGACACAATATAATTTTGATTAAAATGCTACATTATAATATGTTTTTCGTATGATTACACGATTCGTTTATTTAATACTTGTATGCCAAATAAAAAACAACTGCAACCTTTCTGTTTAACATTTTTATCATGGTTCTTAATTTCAGACAAAAATAGGATTATACTTTATACCTGTATTTAAAGATAATATTCGTTTTTTTTTAATTCTTTGCTGGTACTAAAAATACACGTGATGTTGTATGGGAGGAGGGGTAGTCTAAATTTCTATAAATATCACTCAAGGGGAGGGGGGTTAAAAATGCTAAATAAAATATCACGTGATTAATGGACGGCCCCTTATTGTGCGAACGGACGACACACGTCACGCCGTTTGCACAAGGCGGTATAGGCACCGCTAATATCAAACGATGTTGGCAGTACCGTTGTCGCTGCGGCGTCAAGTGGGCACACCCTCGGAAATAAGCTGCTTATCACTTTCCAAATCGGACTTTATATTTGAATAAACGAAACATTCGATAAAAATTAAATTGAAGCAAGTTTAAATTGTAACATTCAAGAGTAAAATTAGATATTAGTCATATTTTATACAAACTTATTAACGTTGCTTTTGTATAAAATTTAAGTTGCTTTGTTCAGTTTTAATATTTTTTGAATAAGTTTGTTTTCAATTACTTGTATTTTCACATTTCTTTTTATTTCTCTTCTAATATAATTGGATGTTGTAATGTTACACATGCTTTAATTGATATGTATATCAGTAGTTTGTCCATGTTTATATAGGAAATGTTTAATATACATGTCGTTGGTGCGGCTATTTCAATAAAATAAAATAAAAACCAATAGTAAAATAGTATTTACCGTCAAACATGCGCCTGTACTTGATGACGTCCGCGTACGAGTAGTACAGCAGGCAAGTGGCGAGGTTGCCGTCGCGTCCGGCGCGACCCGTCTCCTGGTAGTATCCCTCCACGGACTTGGGCAGGCTGTGATGGATCACGAACCGCACGTCCGCCTTGTCCACGCCCATGCCGAACGCGATCGTCGCGCAGATCTTATGCACACATTAGCCCCGACATATTAGCCCTTATTAATAAACTCGGATGAGCGAAGGATTAACTTTAGGCCTTGGGCTAGAGAATTCACTCTATTATTATTAATAGCTAGATAGTAATGACTTAATAAAAACCTATGTTCTTTAGCCTAACATGATAATCCTGTTATGGCAATCCACTGATTTTAAAAGTAAAAAGAATGATCAAAATAAATTAGTAAATTTTAAAGCTTTGGGCTAAAGTTCAATCCCGAGTCTATTAATAAGGCCTATTAGGTAAAAAAGGGAACAACCTCGGAATGAAAGAAAATAAGCTAAAATAGGTATAAACCTTTGTTATGTCGTTCTAAATATTGTCTCAAAAGTCACCATTGCTATCGTTTCCGCGTCTTAAGATATTCAAGGTCAAAGATCATCAAAATCGTTTTTTGTGCGAATACCTCGGTTCCTATTGCTCAAATGAGATTTGTATTTATTATAAAGTTGTAGAGTATAAAATTCATCATCTGAGCCACAGGAAGTCCAATGCTGAACATAGCCCTCCCCCAAGGATCTCCACATTGACCTGTTGGAAGCGGCCTGCAGCCACCGACTTCCTGCAACTTTAGCCAGGTCGTCCGTCCACCTTGTAGGCGGGCGTCCGACATTTCGCTTGCCTGTACGTGGCCACCACTCTGGAACCTTTCAGCAGCAATGGTTATCGATTGTACGCGCAATGTGGCCGGTCCACTGCCACTTCAATTTGCTAATTCCATGGGCATTCTACGACATAGAATATATTTGCTAATATATTCTATGTCGGTAACCTTTGTTTTCCTACGGATCGGTTACTAAATGGTCTAAAAGTACATATACTGTCAGAAATGGTGTTTCACTAGTCTGTTACTAGCAGGTCTTCCATATGTCAGAGGCCGCCTGGGTAGGTACCAGCGCAATGTCTATTTCTCCCGCCAAACAGCAGCTTAAATGCACTGTTGTGTATCGGATAGAAGGATATTGTACATAAAGTAACTACTGAACATATCGAGACTTAACATCTTATGTCTCAGGATGGCGAGCGCAGTGGAATACCAATACCAAGCATTGCTTTGTAATTCAAGAATCAAGGTGTTATTTGGTTTTGTTACTGTTCATGAGCGGTCGTGTCGCCTACCATAAGGCGAACGGCGTGCTCGTCTCGCCATTCTTTGCAATAAAAAAAATGCCAAACACTAGTTTTGGATAAGGGGCGGTATTGAAATGTACTGAGGGCAGTCCGATGCCCGATGCGACAATTCGAACAGGATGAATCGGTGTCCATGGAAGAGGCATATGTCTAGTAGTGAACAGGTATTTGATGATGATGAATACGGATTTAATAAATATAGTATTTGCCTTTTACATGTCGATACCTTATAGTATATAGTGTCTGTTATATGTACGTATGTGTATGTAATTATTACTATGATCATTCTATATTTTTGCACTACCGCCACTATTATGAATTAGTCCATTTCTGTCCATCACAAGGTCTGGTTGAGGTCGCAGAAAGCGATGAGACCGTCCTTTGTACGTACACTCTTTTAACATTAATTATGAGTGTAACTTGTATTGTTCTGCAAAATATGTGTGCATGCAACATTGAGGTATTATACTAGAGCGGATATCGGGAACAAAATCTCTGCGTAAGGTGCGTACACAGTAAAGCGAGAGGGAAGATCATGTTACTTCGTTGGCGTGACAGAGACAGTAATAGAATGTACCTTTCATTTCGTTACAAATATTTTATTTGCAGTGTCCCTTTTAGTATTCTTTCTCACTGGCAAAAACCTTTACAATTTCCCGACTCAGTAGGTCGCTACATTTATGGTAGCGTATCTAACCTCAATGACGTCCTTTCTTGTGCAGGTGGTAGAATACAGTGGTATATTATCTCAACGGCATGCAATATTAAATATGATGAGACGTACCACTTTATGTTTGTCGGCGAGCCAGCCGGTCTGCACGGCGTCGCGTCTCGCGGCGGACAGGCCGGCGTGGTAGGGCGCCGCCGCCACGCCCGCCGCACGCAGCTCCGACGCCAGCGCCTCGCACTCCTTGCGCGACAGGCAGTACACGATGCCAGAGTCTCTGCGGATACCATTCATACATTCATATTTACGTGACGCCATCTGTATCAGCCCATATACGTCCCAGGGCACGGGCCTACTCTACAATCGACACTACGATTGAGAGTGGTTAGGCCATATATTCCACCACGCTGGCCTAGATGGATGCCATCAGCCGGCCAGTGCTGGATTTTACGAGTATATCGAGTATTTTATTTTATGATATTTTATTTTCTTTGGAAAACAAACAGTATCTTATATATACAACACAATTTAGTAATCTTCAAACTATTTATAAGATTGCGTTTATGATCCAAAAGAAAGAAAAAACTTGTTATTTCACAACTTAACTATTAAAACAAGACTGATCATTAAAATATAACGATACTTATGCAAACAATGAGCAGTCAAAACGATTCAAACTAATGGTCAGCCAGGATACGCTTAAAAGTGATCAAGCTTGAATTAAATATATTAGCTTGAATTAAATATATTAATTATTATTTATTTATGCTTTATACAGGGTATATCAAGACTGCTACCGAAAACGAAGCCGGGTGGTAGTTTAAGCAACTTCAGACACAATGCAACATAAAAAATTGCAAAAAAAGCGACAATTTTTTTTTGTTATTTTTTCCTATGGCCATATTAGGGTGGTAAATACATTTTTTTCTAAAATAATAGTGTATACCCTTTTATTTATAACTAATCTAAGGTATAAAAGTGTTTAAATTATTACTTTGGCAAAAAACTATGGATTTACCACCCAAAAATGACGATGTTTAAAAAATCATAAAAAATAATTGTCGCGTTTCTATGCGAAATTTTTAGTTGCATTGTGTTTGTAGTCACTAAAACTACCACCCAGCTTCGTTTTCGGTAGCAGTCTTGAGATACCCGGTATACATAGTTGTATACAGGTGGACTTAATGCCCGAGGCATTCTCTACCAGTCGACCTTTGGATGGTGCAGAGAGTGAAATAGTAGGCGCATAAATTCAAGTATTTAGCATTATGAAAATGAACCATAGAATATATATACCGGGTATATCAAGACTGCTACCGAAAACGAAGCCGGGTGGTAGTTTAAGCGACTTCAGACACAATCCAACAGAAAAACTTGCAAAAAAAAAAAGCGATAATTTTTTTTTTGTTATTTTTTTCCTATGGCCATATTTGGGTGGTAAATACATTTTTTCCTAAAATAATAGTGTATATCCTTTTATTTATAAATACTCTAAGGTATAAAAGAGTTTCAATTATTATTTTAGCAAAAACTATGAATTTACCACCCAAAATTGACGATATTTAAAAAATCATAAAAATAATTGTCGCGTTTCTATGCGAAATTTTTAATTGCATTGTGTTTGTAGCCACTAAAACTACCACCCGGCTTCGTTTTCGGTAGCAGTCTTGAGATACCCTGTATATAATAAATAAATATATAGATATAAATATACATGCAAAATACATAGATATACAAATACATATATACATATACCGGGTATCTCAAGACTGCTACCGAAAACGAAGCCGGGTGGTAGTTTTAGTGACTACAAACACAATGCAGCTAAAAATTTCGCAAAGAAACGCGACGATTATTTTTTATGATTTTTTAATAATCGTCATTTTGGGTGGTAAATCCATAGTTTTTGCTAAAATAATAATTTTAACCCTTTTATACCTTAGATTATTTATAAATAAAAGGGTATACACTATTATTTTAGGAATAAATGTATTTACCACCCAAATATGGTCATAGGAAAAAAATAACAAAAAAAAATGTCGCTTTTATTTGCAACTTTTTCTGTTGCATTGTGTCTTAAGTCGCTTAAATTAACACCCGGCTTCATTTTCGGTAGCAGTCTTGATATACCCTGTATAATACATATATAAAGTCTAAACAGGAAAAGTATGTTTAAAGTGACTCTGCCAATTTATTGGGTAAGTGTTGGCGAACCTTCATCTTGAATGCCAAACGGGTACCGGATATATCTATGGCACTAGTTTTGTCTCAATACACTATCGCATCTATAGCACAACATAACCAATCGGCGAAGTCTTTTGTGAGTCACAATCAACACATGCACTTGTTTACAAATGACAAACGAATAAGTCGAGCTCCACACGGATCGCAAAGCGGGCGAGACGAGGTCACACTAGCTGACCTGGAGAACTTTTCCTTGATGACTTGGGCGATGTCCTTGTTGACGCTCTTGGGTTTCTTGCGCAACACGCGGTACACCAGGTTGGGCCGGTTGAAGCTGCACAGGAACCACTTGCAGCTGGAGACCCGCAGCTGGTGCAGCACGTCGAGGCGCACGCGCGGCGCCGCCGTGGCCGTCAGCGCCATCACGCGCACGCGCGGGAACCGAACCCGCAACACGCTCAGACGCTTGTAGTCCGGACGGAAGTCGTGCCCCCACGCCGACACGCAGTGCGCCTCGTCCACCACGAACCTGCAACACCCACCGTGCACATCCCAGATAACAGTATTTATAATATAGATGGAGCGCTGGTACTCAAAAAACGTAGATAAAAATAGTGGTGCCGGGTCACTTTTTTCTGCTCTCCTATTAGTTGACATTTGACACATGACAACATGCATGAATTATTTGGAAAAGAAAAATAAAAATAAATTGTTTATAACTATTTAATACCACTCAAACTCGTTTTAAAAGGATAATAACTAAATATACTTTCGGTTATAAAAGGAATTTATAACAATTTGCCTCGGTGGCGTAGTTGTATTAAGGTACGGTTACAAAGCTGAGGTCTCGGGTTCGAATCCCAGGCTGGGCAAAGTGATATTGAATTTTTCTATTCATTATCAGCCCAGAGTCAGGAATTTGTGCCCGATATGGCGATAGGCTCGCCACCTATCACATCATGGGACGGAACATACAAGGCGAAATGTGGGTGTCCTGGCACCTCTGCCTACCCCTTCTGGGATATAGGCGTGAGTTTATGTATGTATGTATAACAATTTGTTGTTAAATAATTATTCCAGTTTTCACTAATATAGGAACGCTACCAACATTACGAAGAAGAAAATATCTACGTTTTTGAAGACGCAAATGTATGCAGCGCTCCCTCTATATTAAAAATGCTCTAAGCATCTCAGATACCAGGCTTTCTTTATTACTGTGAGCGGCGAGACGAGCCTGTCGCCGCCTGATAGTAAACGATACGACCGCTCATGGACAGTAGCGAAACCAAACGACACCTTGAATAACAAAGCGATGCTTGGCGTTCCACTGCGCTCGCCATCCCGAGACGTAAGATGTTAAGTCTCAATATATCCAGTAGTTACTCTGGCTACAATATCCTTCGATTCGAAACACGACAGTGCATTTAAACTGCTGTTTAGCGGGAGAAATAGACATTGCAATGGGACCTACTCAGGCGGCCTCTCACATATGAGAGACCTACCACCATTAAGCAGGAAATCGACGTAAGCAAGTTTTGCTGCCGCGTTTTATTCTTGAGTGAGATTTCCAGATGCCCTTTACGACTTCCCTCTTCCCATTGCTGTTTCTTTTCCCTCCCGATTTAATAGACCGGCAATACGACCATGCTCTAAGCGCTTGTGGCCGTTCATGGGCGGCAATGATCACTTACTATCAAATGGTCTCTTCGTTTCGAAAAAATATATTCGCAGCGGCGTCTGTCCAACTGCGCCACAGAAGCTTGATAGCTTCTCAAGTAGTTGGAAAAGTACCTGGCAATCTTATCTCGAGAGTAGAGTGTATCTAGAAGAGACTGGAACTTTCCGGAGCCGCTGATCTTCTCGGGCGTAACGTACAGCAGCTTCAACAGCGGCTCCTTCATCGACAGCTTGTGGTATATGTCGTCGCTCTCGGATTGAGAGATATCGCCCGTTAAGTACCCTGCCGGGATCTGAAACACAGATAAACAATAAACTAGATATTCATAAACTAATCCAACTAGATCGCACGTCTGTTCGCCCGTTGTTTTGCATGTTAATTGTCTGTGATTAAAATGGCGGCTGTGGCATGATGTATTTTAAACAGAGTAAAAGTGGCGAACGGTTTTAAATATTGTTTCTTTAATCATCTAATGAGGATTATAATTGTTCAGCGTAAATTTTATTGTGTAATTATTCAAGTTTTTGTTTTCGTAGACGCCTTTGTAATAATTGATTGCCTTACGTCCAAAGAGAGTAGTTTGTTGACTTGGTCCAGTATGAGCGACTTGAGCGGCGATATGACGATGGTGACGCCCGGACTCAACACCGCCGGCAGTTGGTAGCAGAGCGACTTGCCTGCAAACAACACCACATATACCGATCACATATATTGCTGGATATACTCAGAACTGAGTCGCCCCAGTAGTAATGTAAGCCCACTGAGTATGTTTGACCGGGTCTTCTCAGGCAGGACCGCGTTGGATCTGGTGGTAACATTAAATCGCTGCGCGTCGTTTTATTAATAATCCTGGTCCACTAAAAATAGATTAACATAAATGTGATTCTTTGAATAGCATTTTACATACTATCACTACATAGTATGAAAACAAAGTCGCTTTCTCTGTCCCTATGTTTTTTTTTTTTTTTTTTTTTTTATTGCAGTGAATGGCGAGACGAGCAAGCCGTTCGCCTGATGGTAAGCGATACGACCGCTCATAAACAGTAGCAACATTCCACTGCGCTCGCCATCCTGAGACATAAGATGTTAAGTCTCAATATGTCCAGTAGTTACTCTGGCTACAATGTCCTTCAATCCGAAACACAACAGTGCATTTAAGCAGTGTTGTTTGACGGGAGAAATAGACATTGCGGTGGTACCTACCCAGATGGCCTCTCACATATGAGAGACCTACCACCAGTAATGGTGTATGTCCCTTTGTATGCTTAAATCTTTAAAACTACGCAACGAATTTTGATGCAGTTTTTTTTAATAGATAGAGTGATTCAAGAGGAAGGTTTATATGTATAATACGTACATATTATTATACAAAAATCTATTTGTACTCGGGCGAAGTAAATTTAGTTTATACAATAATATAATCAATTATTTTGTAAATATAGAATAAGTACCATGAATTGACTTGTCATAAGAGCTATTTACTTTATGGCCTAATCACCCTCAAATGAACTCTTGGTTGTAGAGTAAGCCCGTGCCATGCAGTGGGACGTATATGGGCTGCTTAGAGTATTTATATATAGAGGGAGCGCTGTCATACATTCGCGTTTTGAAAAACGTAGATATTTTCTTGTTCGTAATGTTGGTAGCGCTCCTATAATAGTAAAAATTTAATTAATTATTTAGCAATAAATTGCTACAAATTCCTTTGATAGCCGAAATTATATTTAGCTATTATCCTTTTAAAACGAGTTTGAGTGAAATTAAATAGACCTAAACTATTATTTTTTTTAATTTTTTCAAGTAATTTTTTTATGTTGCACAACCTGTTCAAATATTTGCCAATAGGAGGGCAGAAAAAGGTGGCCCGGCACCACCATTTTTATCTACGTTTTTGAAGTACCAGCGCTCCCTCTATATATAAATACTCTAAGATGGGCTGATACAGTACAGTGTGGGGGATTGTGACACTGGGTGAAAGACGCACATACCTCCTCCAGTAGGCATGAGCACGAAGCAGTCGTGTCCCAACAGCGCGGCGTTGATCACTTGCAGCTGGTTAGGCCGAAACGACTTGAGGCCGAACTTCTCACTGAACATCTCCATCATCAGCTGAGAGTGCGGGTACCCGAACCCGTCGAACTCACCTACAAATTATAACCACCCCAAAACTTTACAAGGATATAAACATAAATACGTACATAATCTCACGCCTTTTATTCCAGAAAGGGTAGGCAGAGATGCCAGAACACCCACATTTCGCCTTGTATGTTTCGTCCCACGATGTGATAGGCGGCGAGGCTATTGCCATATCGGAAACAAATTCCTGACCCCAGGCTGATAATGAATAGAAAAATCCAATATGGCTTTGCCCGACGTGGGATTCGAATCCAAGACTTCAACTTCGCAATCATAATGTATTCAACTGCGCTACCGAAGTACTGTAGGCGACAAGTGGGCAGGGCGGTCGGGGTATGATGTGAGACGTAGGGGAGATTATTTTTTTAAATCCCATGAAAAGTACAAACGTTATCGTCTAGAAAAAACTACTGACTGTTCTAACTAACTGTACCAGGACATATGATCACTTTAAAATTGAGTACAGCAGGTAAATTTTGACTGGATATATAATTGCACTTTGAAAATGTCTCCAAGGTTTTTATATTATAAAGTTCAATTAATTACCCGTAGTCCCATCGTTCTGTGTACCGGCGTGGAAGTCACCCATCCCTTCGTATCTAGGAGTACTATCCTCCCTCACTGTTTGTTCCATCAAATTTAATGCACTCGTATCTTTCGATTCAGGCGCATTGTTTCCATCTTCGAAGTCCTTTGGATTGTAAAGAGGCCAACCCTCTTCATCATATTGTATCGCATTCCTATTTGTATTGGAACTGTCACTGGCCAATTGTGAAAACACGTCGACGTCTTCAGGATCCACAGCCTCTGCGTAATCTTCTTCATCGTCGTAAATGTCATCAACAGAATTGTTAATAGAATCCAACATCTCCATATGTTCAGACCGCGCTGGTTGGAACGGCAATGAGCTCGAAGGTACCAACTCCGCTTTCTTAGGTTCCTCTAATACGACGGGTTTTAGTTTTTCTGATGCGTTCTTAATACGTTCAGCCATTGATGATTTTATACCATAGGATGTTGACGGGGAATTATCGTCGGATAACCTAGGCTTCTTACAAACATCGTTGTTGGTAATAGAACTATTTGATGTGTTTGGATATTGTGTATCTGAAGGAATATTTGTTAAACTTTTACCGTTCGCGAGAGGAGATACTTCCGAAGCTAAAGACTCGTTTGATACGACACTATTATCATAAATAGATTTACTAGGTGTGTCGATTTGAAATATTTCTTGTGATGCTCTTTTAGTATTTATTACTTTGTCTTTGCTTTCCTCTGGACTTGATTTGAGAACAATAAATTCTTTTTCCTCAAATTTTATAATAATCTTAAGTTTATAAACGAGTGACTTAATTTTGGAATAGATATGTTTGTCGTAACCAGGTAGTTTTTCTTTGATATCACTGGGTACTCTATCGAACGCATAAAATATTTTGTCTAATAAAACCATAAACATATCTGTGCATTCATCGACATGTTTTTCATGGTGTTCTGCCTGGAAGTAGACATCATTGTATAATTATCGTTAAACTATTATTAAAAATGATTCGTTCATAGCAGTCGATAAATCGGTAGATACTATATCAACAGGCATCGGGGTTCGAAGCTGAGACAACTCTATAGAAATGAAATGTGTCTCGCGCTTTTTTCCAGATCGCATAGTGTAAACAGCTCTCACGGGCAGACCGTATAACATATTACACAGATATCTCCCGTAACCTGCATGCAGGGCTAATCAACGAACACAAATGAACAATCAGAAACATTAAAAATGATGAAGAAAACAACTTACTAATCCAAAGTTCTTCAGTGCATCGTGCTTAGTGATTTTGTCAAGATACCACTTGATACTACTGTCCAGTTTTAAGTTATGCAATCGTTCTTTACTGGTAGATGCCTGAGTTTCTTGTGTCATCTTTATGTCCTTAGTTCTGCTTGTACTGTGCTTCGTTGGTGTAATAGATTTATCATTCGAAGGCACTTTTGGCTTGCCACATTTATCTTCAAAGATTTCACTATCCTATGATTAAAATCAGAAGAAAGTAGTGTAAATGATAATGAATAAAAAGTTATAAACAAAAAAGTTCAAAAAAGAAATACAAAATAAATACAGCCGAATTGAGAATCTTCTCCATTTTGAAATCGGTTAAAAATATGTATAGATGCACGGAAATATGAACGAATGAATTTATCTAATTCCAATAACAATGGACACTTCAAAGTGGGCGCGAAATGCTTAATATAACATGAAATCACTTCTTGAAACGGTATATTTTATTGTAAAGAAAGAAAGAAAGAAAGAAATACATTTATTGAAGGCGCAAACATACATAGGTAATAAAATAACAAATTATACAAAAAATAAAAAACTGCAGCGCTGATTTCAACGGGGTGCCCTGGTGAGACTCGAATATCCAGTCGGTAGGCTGACAAAACATTATAATAAGTATATGTTATTAATTACATTCTTTTTAGTGGGTACGCATGGTTTTTTCTTTTTATGTCAATGTGCGGCTGGAATACGCAGCCACTGAAAGGCTTAACGAACTCCAACACTATCATCGTATGCCACATTTACACTCAGCCCTGTAGGACAGGGAAGTGGGCAGCGCGAGTATGTAAATAGATCACTCGCACTGCCACTGCTCATGCTGCTGCCATTGCCCGGCGCTCCCTCAAGTGTCGGTTTTTCGTGCGGAAGTCAAAGGACAGGCAGCGCGAGCGCGAGTGCGCGTTTACATTCAGCCATCTTGCTCAGTCGTCGTAGTTTTGTGTTTCGCTGTTTCCCAACTATTACAACTATCTACTTGTTTTATTCTGCGATGTGTTTCCAGTATTTACCGTATTTACTTAAAAAAAATAGCCTAAGCTAACGCTGCCACCGGAGTTGACAAATGAGAAAATAGTGTCTTCTTTTACGGCAGCGTTTTCTGCTTCTTTGTTGTCTTATTAAAATATTAAAATCATTGTATATACTGTGCAGACATAATGCTGTCACCGCTACAGCCTCGACGTCATCCATTGTTGCGAGTCGTTCGATGAAAGAGTAGCGGAGCTGAGTGTGAACACTCACTCGCGTCAATATTGCAACAGAAGTATTTAGGGAAATATTTCCGACAGCGGCAGGAGCAGTGGCAAGGGCTGAGTGTAAATGTGGCAGTACACATAGCATAAAGCATATCGCAATTGTACATACATAAATATAATTTAATCACCAATGGTTATGTTCACAGGTTTATAACTACATGTAGCGGCTTGCCCGGTTCTGCCCGGATACAGGGGCCCTACTATATAAATCCGAAATTCGAATCTTCGTGACGTTTTTCGTTTCGAAACCTACTCTGTAACACGAAATTCGAATCTTCGGATCGAAGAATGAATGGGGCCCTACTATATTCATCCGAAACGAAGTTCAAAACTTCGAATGATCGAAGTTTATATACGTTATACAAATACGAGCATTTACAGAGTAGGTACAGTCAGCGACATAAGTCGCTACACATTCACGAGATTTGAAATTGTCTTATCATCCAAAATAATAATTATTTTCAATATCGTATGGCACTTCTCGGCATAGATGACTTTACTTGGTTATACAGGGTGGACAAGGAAAACGGCGCACCTGCCAATATACATTATAGTATATGGTGAAGGAATCTTAATTAAGACGGATTTGTATGGCGCTAGCGAATATTAAGAAAGATGCCGAGAAAAAAAAAACTAACCTTACACATGCTACCCCTTAACATGTTAAGCTAAAGTGATTGAACCTTACAACTGAACGGTAGACATTCAACAATAAATAAGCAGAGCTCATTATTTACTAAGTCGATTGTGTACATCACGCTCAGGGTACATAAAAAAGATATTAAATTAATACTGCCAACAGTCACATACATGGGTACTAACCCCACACTAAGATACAAATCTTGTGTCGCGGGTATTAGAAAAATAATTATGGTTCACGGAAATTATTTGTCTCGGGGCGGGAACCGAACCCGCGGTCTCTCATTTCACAGGCGGTTCTTACCAACTGCGCCACGGAGGCCGTCGGTGACTCATATGGGCTGGTTAGTTGTCATTAATGACCACCAAAATAGTTAACTGACCTTGTAATGTAAACCGTAATGACCTTGATAGGCAAAGCTGGAAGCGCAGGATCCGCCAAAACCCGCACGAAAACACTGTCACAGTTTGGTAGCACAAATCACTTTTTCTTTTACATTTCACATAACACAAGTTACATCAAAAGCTATCAAATTGGGTAATGTTCAAAGCATAGTGAAATTAATAAAATTTACTCAAAATAACTATAAAGAAAACGAATTTACAATAATATGCACACGACTAATACATGCACACGCGATCGCAATCCGAATTCAACTAATAAAAAATAAATTATTATTTTGATTCTTCAAAGATAAAGGCCTGTTCACATTAGATACAAAGCTTTCCTATTTGAGTTCATAATAATTCATCTGAACAATTAGTATTACTACTGTATCAGACCATATACGTGCCACTGCAGGGCACGGGGTCTCCAGTGCAGTAAATTAGTAGTTAGTGTTTATTGATTTCACTAATTTTATCTCAAATAAGTCTCATATGCAAATTCTATGCTATAATGGTAGACAACATTTCTCTAGGTATTTATTTAGAAGAAATTTTATCACTTTAAAGTAACATTATTTTCAAAATACATTAAAATAATGTTAAATACAATAATAAGCAAAGTAAATAGGCAATTTGTAATTGACTGGATCGGCTGATGACATATTTAAATAACATTATAAGCTCTTGAGCAAGTATCAGTATCAGTCCAATAAGATATTTTTTTTAACGTAACTTTTATATCGGAGTACTTAATCCAATTAAGTTATATCAAGTGTGTAGTGTGAACACACCTCAAGATGTCGGTCTTCTTTTGCAAAATGCTAAAAGTTACCGACAAAGAAATCGCCGCCTTTCGGCACGCACTCACAAACGGCGGCGGCGACCTCAAAGGAAGAATAATCGAGCCGCGTTGGATCCGACAAAGTACACTATGACCGGCGGCTTCCTTTGACTAATAGGGCCGAATTGGGCCATCATTTTAAAAATATTATTTTTTATTAATCAGTGTCATCAGATTATTTTTTCAATGAATCTAAATTATTAGAAAATTTAAATGTTATGTTGTATTACCAAAACTTTTCTAATTATAATTAAATTCGCAATCTTACATGATTTAAACGATGACCAGTGTGATTTCTTGGTATCTTTCAGTTTGGATTTGTGACACTAAGGAAAATAATGACAAACAAAATAGTCAATCCATTCACGATGCAACTGCACCTAAAGTTATTATGTTGTTAATTTATTGACGCTTAAATCTAAGTACGTCCCTGTTTAACTGATTGATTTATTTGAAATGAAACAAAAAATATCCTTTTTTGAAGTTAGAGAAGGATAAATTATACAGCTAAGAGTTCATGACCTTACTCATGTGTAAACAGCTGTTAAAGCGAAGTTTAAGAAAGTTTTGATGCTGTTAAAAATGGTTTTTGTGGTATATTTCGTTAACCGTTCAATTAACGACGAAACGAAAAAATACGTATGTGTTTAAATCTTGTTCTTCATCCATTCCAACTGATTTTATGCGAAAAAGTGGTGATTAAACTTAAAACTTTAAACGGTCATAACTTCAAAACGGATAGGTATTTTCCAAATATTATTTTTTTATTACGATATTAATATTATGCCCTTGTACCCAACTGAGCAAGTGCGCCATTTACTTGCGCTCCCTGTATTTTACGACTACAGAGTAGTACGTACAAATTTTAATACATAAAAAGCTTATCAAAAAATGTGAAGTGTTCAGCGACTTATGTCGCTGACTGTACATTCGTATCGTCACAAACTTCGTTCGTCTGAAGTTTCAAACTTCGTTTCGGATGAATATAGTAGGGCCCCAGGTACACTTTTCAAAATGGCGGGCAAAATTTTGTGTGGTAATATATATTCTACAGCATTCCTCGATAAATGACAACACAAAAAAATATTTTTTCATTCGAACCAGTAATTCCTGAGATTATTAGAGGTAACAAATAAACTACGCTTTTATTAAACATTCCGTTTTGTGTAATTACACTTTTTTGAAGAAACGTGAGCTTGTGTGCATATGGCAGAAATTAATATGCATACTAATACTCACCACCTCCATATCATCAAATGAACCGTTTTTGTCTTCACTGCGCCTTTTCATTTTACTTTTATACGCCTTCTCAGGACTTCTTGCCGCATCTGATGTTCTCTCCTTGCTTTTATGGCTCGCTGTCTAAATTTTTTTACATATGAGTCAAGCGGATATTACAAAGACATTATGTTTGAGTGAGTTTAACACATTCTTCATAATCCAATCAAAATGCATTTAAAATGCATAGTAAAGTAGTTTTAAAGGATCCTTATCAACTTATTTTATAGTTAAGAGATTAGATTAGATTAATTTTACTTATATATTTGATTGTAGAAAATAGGTTGTTGATTTTTAACAGACATACGAGTCAGTAGTTTTATTATTCACAGACTGTAGCTCAGTTGTTTAGACACCGACTGTGAAACGTAAGGCTGCGGGTGCGATCCCCGCATCGAAACAAATCATTTTATGATTCAGTTTTTTTTTTTGGTTGGGTGTTTGTGAGACCGAAGATTCCCTCATTCCTGATACCCACGACACAAGCCTTAGGTCATATTAATGTGGGGTCAGGACTATGTATGTGACTGTTGGGTGTATTTATTTATATTATTTTAACACTGTCTGCGTAACAGGAAGAAAAAGCAAGTACAAGGCGTGGCAAATTGCTCACAGCAATTTCTGTCAGATAACCATGACATCGATAAAAGAGAAAGAACTTCAAGCGTAAGAACAATTAAATATATTTATTTTATTTTTTGGTAATGGACTCAAGCAGATGAAGCAGATACTTAAACTTAACTTAAGCTTCAAAGTTGATTTATAACAACTACAATAAAACTGATTCACAATAAACAGCATAGTTCATTGCCCTGATGCTAACACCCTTATTGTATGAATTTGATATGTATCTAAAGATAACATCAATAAAGATTATCAACAATGGAAGTTGATATATTTCAGTACCTGTGCCTGTTGAATACCTGTTCATATATTACAATTTAAATTTTACTTTACGTATTATGCTACAATAATTAAACTTACCTTATTCTTAACATCAAACGATTTCTTCCTTGGGATTTCATTCTTGTGTCTCTTTTCTTCAAGACTATGTTTTTTTGCAACTGAACTTAAGCTCTCCGATCTCTTTTCTTTGTTATTGCTAATATAATCCTAAATAAAAATGGATGCAAAATAATAAAAAAATAAATACACTGCATTCTGCAATATAAAATAATATGTCAATATACTTGGACTGATAAATATTGAATTTATATCAGATTATATTAAATTTGTCAGTCTTCAATAATAATGTATACAGAGAATACGACCGACGACGATTTCAACGACAACGCAACTAAGTGCCAGGTTCGGAAAAAAAAATGCGACGACTTTTGTTTACTTTATTTTTGTTTTGTTAACTATTGTCGTATTTGGGTAGTAAATACTAGGCATTTACCTAAATATTAATGCACCCTCTTTTATTTATAAAGACTAAATTGTACTTATTAGTTTAAACTATTATTTTTGAAAAATTTTTAGTTCCTAAAAGTACCACCTAGATTCGTGTTCGGTCGCATTCTGGATATATCCTGTACACATTTACCCTTGTGTTCCGTCCCAGCTTTGCCTGGGTACAGATCTTTTTTGACCCCACTCCATAGCAGACACATGTTATTTACTTAAAATCTCTTTTTTACCTAAAACCGACGTAACCATCCTATTGTCTCCTCCCTTCATGACCTGTCCTGCTCGATCCCGTCACGACCCGTCCATCCCAACACTTCCCATCCCGTACCTTTGCCTTTTTCCCAAACGGGTAATAGACTTTACTTTTTTATCCGTTCAGATCATTTCACGTAGCCAAATCGCTACAGCAGGTTGTTAAATATGTAAAACTATAAAAAACTATCCTGTTGCTAAACGGCTGATGTTAATTAATAAATCAATATCTGGTGTAGTGGATTCTGTATAAAGTAGATTAGTTACTTAGATTGTTCTAACAAAGGATGCCTGCAATATACATTTTGAGTTCACACAAGTTCCAAATGGCGGCCATCATTTTCGATTCTGACTCTGAATTTAAAACTTTCGAACAAAGGGTGCCTCAAATATCGCTTTTGAGAAAAATCGGATCAATAACTAAAAAGCACTAAATGGAAGTCACCAATATAAATTGTGACTACGAAGTTGGATAGAAAACTAGACTTTATTTTCCGTTTGTAATGAGCACAATTATTTTTCGATTCAAAATTATTTTGCGTTTATATTAGCTGACATTACATTTTCATAGAATAACTACAGCAGTTTCGACTTTAAATTTAACCTTTATTGGGTTAATTTAAAAAAAACCAATGAAGCACGTAGTTCTTTTTGTTTTTAAATGAGTAACTAAAGCGCCAAGTTTGATCTATAACTAACTGAATAACGCTTTAAATTTGCTACATAATCTTTCGTCCCTTATTTCAACCCCTTCAAGCTTCTTCACGACGGAAGGTAGTCTATGTCTAGTGTTAGAGCCATAATAAGATATAGTCTCAGTTTGGTGGTGAAAGGAGAGGGGGCAAACATGTATGGACTTCAGCCTATCGACCAATAACGACAAGCGATATGTCAATGATCTTTTCAGATACTACAACTTTTTCTATGGCAAAAATTCAAATCACTGTATTTAAAAAAAAATATAGATACTTAAAGACTGCACATAAATCACGCGAAAGGGCCTCAGCATAGTGAGCAATAACAATAAACGATGCGTCATTGGAAAGATCTTCTGAAATTCTAAAATTTCTTCTACGGCTGCATGTATCAAATCGCTGCGTTGAAAAAAATATCGCTGCGTAAAGGTAATGCAAGGATGAAAATATGTATATGGACTCATAGCCTGTAGATCAATAACCTAGCTATAAACCATCCTTCAGTGCTTTCAAAGGCATTTGAAAAACTCTTTTTGCAACGATTGAAACAAGTTCCGTAGGAACACAAATTGTACCTGGCTGCCGATGTGTCTTTCGAGAAAATCACGGAACAATAGATCAAGTACATTTAGTGCACAAAAATTTGAAAATACTTAGAAAAAGAAGGAATAGATATTGGTAATCTATAACTGTATCTTTCTTAAAAATTGATTCAGTGGTTTCAATGTGAAAGCATCCCAAGCAGACAGACACAGACGCAGAATAACTTACACATTTACAAGTAGAGAAGAATAAGAAGGCAAACATAGGTCTTGACTGTATTTGAGGCAAATTTAAAAGAAGTAGAGACAAAGAATGCAAACTAATGTCTTGTATTTGAGGCAATATTTAACTGTGCCAATAGTAAGCACTGCAATGCTCAAACAATTTATAATACTTTCCCATTCATAATGTAAAATTTAAGAAAATACTTACCAAATCTATAACATCACGGGAATCATTGTTTTGACTGTTATTTTTAATTGTACTATAATTTTCAGCTTTATAAATCCTTTCATTTGAATTGCTACCATTTTGCCCAGCCTCTTTTCTTATGTAACTGGATTGCTAAAATTTTATTTGATTATATTAGATGTTTTTATGCAATTAAAATGACAACAATAAATTCTGAACATAGTCACAACATAGTATCTACTCCTCCTTCCTTAAATGTATAGTTTGTGTTACATGTTTACTTTTACTGGTAGGTCTCTCATATATGAATGACTGTCTGAGTAGGTAACACCACAATGTCTATTTTTCCCACCAAACCACAATGTAAATGCACTGTTGTGTTCCAGTTTGAAAAACATTGTAGCTAGAGTAACTACTGGACAAATTGAGACTTAACTTCATATCTCTCAGGATAGCGAGTGTAATGGAATACCAAGCATAGTGTTGTAATTCATGGTATTGTTTGGTTTTGCTACTGTCCATGAACGATTGTTCTGCTTACCACCTATTGAATGGTATGATCTTCTTACCATATAAAAAAAAAGTTAGAAACTCAATATGTTTTCCTGGGGACATATTATTTTATTTAACACTACCATTTATCATGGCATAGGTATATCAATAGCACATTTAGTTTTCTTCCCTTGAATATGAGTTACTGATGTAAAAAAATAAATATTGATACTTGCATTTTGTAATGGACTGCTCGTAACAGGCTCCTTGAAAGGTGGCGTCCCTAAAATAAAAGCAATAACAGAATGTTAGTTATACTCTGAAGAGAAATAGAACGTAAAAGAAAATATACCATGCATAATTTTGAATATCCGCAGGAATGGCGAGAACGTAAAACAAAACTTACATGATACATTCGTATTTATCGATTTCCGAAACACAAATTTGGATTTTTTCTGCGGGACTGTCTCCTCTTTTTTGACACTGCAATAAATTATGGGTACATTAACAAAAGTTTCATTAATTTTGAAGTGTAGATAAATAGATAACACTATATTGTCCAGCACAAAATACACACAAGATAACAGTTTTTTTTTGGAAAATTGTAACAACTGACGGACTTAACGCTGTTAGCGATCTCTTACAGGAAACCAAAGGGGTAAAAACAAAAAGGGAACTTATGAAAATAGATTTTAAATTACCTGGGTACACTTTGCGACTCTGATGGTTTTCTAATAAAAGTCGTTATAGAACTTTGTTTAGGCATAAAACCTTTCTTAGCGTCCATTTTATTTAATAATATTCTATATTTTCTTGACGTCTAGCGCACATACAAATTCTTATTTTTAATCATTTATTTTGCAGAAATACCCGCGCTATTGCCGTACTCTTGTTGACATTTTTTAGCACTTTTTGGCACAGACTAATAAACAAGACAGACAGCCGAGTCCATACAAATTTTTTAACACGATAAGGGAACTCACACAGTGAAAGCCCAAACATGTACTTTATGTCTATATTATGTTATACAATTCATTCATAATTAATCGTCCATCTCTTTCTATCTAGTACATATTTTGACAGAGTGTTCTTCTTTACTTTTCGTTCGGTGGTTATATACATGTGTAGCAGTGCTGTGACAATCGGTACTTTATCGAGATACCGATCTTTAATTTAATTAGGGATGGCTTTATTTTCCGGTTCACATCTGTGCCTCAAACTTACCGGTTTTTTTTACCGATTTAGGTAGTTGTATATTCATATATTGGTTTTAAAGAAATAAATAAAATAAACTTCAAAAATAAATAACTTTATTTATAAACAATGAAAATTAAATTAATTTGTTATTCTGAAAATACCATAAACAATCCTTATTTAGATTGTCACTTTTTTTCTTTACCACCCGGTTCACAAGGCTGTATTCGCTAGAGAAGAACGGGCAAGAAACTCTAGCGTTGCTCTTTTATAATATATTTACAATACAGTGATTATGCATTAGTTAAATTCAGAAAAGTTCACAATTCATGTATAAAAATCAATTGATCACAATATTACAGGTCATTTTATACAGCTGAGATACGTGAAGTCAACCAGAACGCACAATTGGTCTACACTGTTCCGGTAAAGCAATGATTGGCAATGGCAATAGTAGTTTCAAAGTAATTAAAAGTTATGATATTATAAATACATTAGGTTTCGTTCATTTTACCTTCTGATTGACCCTAACATACATATTTTAAAATTCGTTATGAGGTTTTTGTTTGTTAAATCGGGATAATCTTAGGAAACTACCACTAAGATAAGAAAAAATCTGCGTTTGATAGCGATTCATGACAATTTAGAATATTTCTCTCCTCAATCAAGAGATGTAAGGTTGTATGGAAGTAAATAATGTGAAAGTAAGAAGCACAACAAATTATTTATCACATTTACCTGTTTCTGAAAAGAAAAAATGTTACATATATTACTTATAAATCTTATTATCACATATTTTACTTCTAAGACCCCTCGTAACTAGAAATTTTACAATTAACGCCCAACGCTCTATAAGATATAAGCATAATATTAATATGTTTTTTTTTAATATCTTAAGCTTTATGAATGTTAAGTTATGTTAGCAACTACAGTTACAGTTTCTTTATGTTAGTAACTACAGGGTTGGCATGGATCATAGTAGTTGGCGATATAAATTTACCCAAATTAGTTCAGGCTTCTAGTAAATTAATGAAATGTTTTCATTATGGTTAACTTTAGATACATTAAATGAATAGCGTGCTAAAAACTTAATAGTGTAAATTTACAAATTATTACACCATGGAAGCCATTCCATGTGTAACATTACAAATGTATTATTAAATCGAATACAAAATAAGTTAAATACAAGTCTGAATACAATATAATGTTAGTATCTTGAAACCATATATGTATATAGATTAAACATAATATTTTTTTAATCACGAAGATAGTTTCTTAAACATTCTGCATAAAAAAACGAAAATGTTGGATTCAATAATTTGAGGAAATTCAATAATTTATATTTATCCATACACTCCTATACGTGGGCCCCCTCAATAAACGATTGAGATTGAGATAGGTCATGGTCCACTAGATCATCATTTAAAGATATGATCGAAATTGCTCTTCCATTACATTGCAAATCAATAAAATATATGAAAGGTGCAAAAGCATGATTCATATAAACAGTTTAAAACAACATATTATGCTTTTCAATTAGCAAAATGATAAACATATTGAAGATTACTTTGTTTTTAAACCATGTAAAGGAGAGTAGAGATACAATAGTCAAACTATTATATGATTCTACTATGCAATATTTCAAAGCATAAAATTAAATTAATTACATTTTCCGGCAAAGTATTGCTATGGACATGATTACAATGAAGAGTATTGCGAAAAATGTCTGCTTACAAATATACTATTGTATTAATTAAAAACAAGTCATTATGAAATTTAATACATCATTGCAGACTTTCATTCTAATGTACCAAAATAATACATTTCAAATTGGTTAATATAAAATACAATTAAATAATACAACCCTTGAATACAATATAAATAAAACTACAAAATAAGTTTATAAATATTGCAACTTGTGAGACATTCCATGCATAATAATATAATTGGTACTACTATATAAAGGCACATTTACAAGCAAAATGAATATAAAAATACTGGACGCAATATGATTAAGAAACAAACAAATTTCTATTTCAGGATTCTACATTTAAATTACATGTAAGATTTGGCATTCAGTTTCGTATATATAAATATTTTGAAAACCATCAGGTAGGTTCATATTAAGGTGTAATAGAATGTTTGGCAACATAGGTCTATTTTAAAGAAAACCTTGAATTTAAATTAAAATGATTATACACCCTAAAAGGATACTTGAGCATCAACAATCAAATTTAATAAAATAATTTTAAATGTAATACAATATTTAAATGAATTAACAAAAGTTATTACAAATATTGCAACTTGTGAGACATTCCATGCATAATAATATAATTGGTAATACTATATAAAGGCACATTTACAAGCAAAATGAATATAAAAATACTGGACGCAATATGATTAAGAAACAAACAAATTTCTATTTCAGGATTCTACATTTAAATTACATGTAAGATTTGGCATTCAGTTTAATATATATAAATATTTTGAAAACCATCAGGTAGGTTCATATTAAGGTGTAATAGAATGTTTGGCAACATAGGTCTATTTTAAAGAAAACCTTGAATTTAAATTAAAATGATTATACACCCTAAAAGGATACTTGAGCATCAACAATCAAATTTAATAAAATAATTTTAAATGTAATACAATATTTAAATGAATTAACAAAAGTTATTACAAATATTGCAACTTGTGAGACATTCCATGCATAATAATATAATTGGTAATACTATATAAAGGCACATTTACAAGCAAAATGAATATAAAAATACTGGACGCAATATGATTAAGAAACAAACAAATTTCTATTTCAGGATTCTACATTTAAATTACATGTAAGATTTGGCATTCAGTTTAATATATATAAATATTTTGACAACGATCAAACAGGTTCATATTAACGTATAAGAAAATGTTTGGCAACATAGGTCTATTTTAAAGAAAACCTTGAATTGAAACTAAAATGATTTTACACCCTGAAAGTAGACTTGAGCGACACTCAAATTTAATTTAAGAATTTTAAATTTAAGATAATATTTAAATCAATTAACAAATTTATTCTATATAACAAAGCTAAGGATTGAGTTTGACAACATACAGTTGAGACTGCTGTGAGCTGAGGATGATGATGATGACTATTAGCTATTATTATGTACTACGTCTCCTTACTTTTCTATAACTCAATCCTTTTGTAACTTTTTCACGGATTAGAGTTTCCATTTCTACATCTTTAGGCCTGTGATCGACATTATTAATTCTATTATTAAAATTACAACACCATTGTTTAACCTGCATTCTAATTACATACAACCAAAAAGATTCCATAAAAGACTCTTTATGATTATTACAATTATACCATGTAGTATCAATATTTTTCTTTAATGAACTTACTATTTCGGAATAAACGTAAACACTGCAAATGGATGGTAAAATCTTATCAATAATATATATACTCTGCCATACAATTTTACTCAAGTTCTTGGAAGGATAATACAACCTATCTACATCAGTACTATACTCTCTTAAACGAATTAATTGGTGAGATGACTCACTCTTACTTAATAGGGAGTTTATACAGTTACTACAATCATTACATTTTAAATTTGACATTAAAGAGCGACAAATTGCGCCAGCAATATATGGTATAGATTTGTGTTGATATATATTTTCATTAGGGATGGAGTTTTCTATAAGATTACTTTCCTCAGGATTAAGATGTTCAGGGTAGGAACTAAATTTTTGTTGATTAATTAAGTTATTTAATGTACCTAACATTTTATCGTCATCATCCGAACAATTAGTATATAATGATTTTCCAGTTGTAATATTATTAATCAATAATGTTTTGAAGGCTGACACAAAATGAGTACAGTCAGGATTGGTATTAAAAGTACCATGTGCCCTTATCTGTCCAAAAAAATTTTCTATCGGATCTTGATTAAGACGTCGGAGACTTAGAAACTTTACACCTTCAACAGAGCGCAAATCTGACCACAAATGTTTTATTGAGTTGACATTATGCACAAAATGCTTCAGTGATAGAGGTTTTGCTTCCCTTGGATTGGGAGAGTCAAAACGCATAGACATTAATTTTTTTACAGCTTCATTCCAGAAATCTATGTGTTCAGAGTTACAAGACAATGCATGTGTCAATTTGTTACCATAGCGGCCAAAACCATTTAAACTATCAAACAAATCATTTATGAAGGTAATTATTTCTGCTGTGAAAAAATTATTATCAAAATTAGGATTAAAAGTAGAATAATCATGTTCTTGGAGATGTTGGATACTCTTCGTATAAGCTTGTAGTGATGTAGCCACTTGCCGGCTAAAAACTTGGGCTGCAAGTTTGACCTGTAATGTATGAGCATTTTAATTATTGTGTAGCAATAATCAATATAAAGTCTATACTAATATATAACTTTTGACATCAGTTGCGCGCGGTGCCGCTTAACGAGTGCACGTATCGTGTTTATTTATCGGTGACGCGTCAATTAAATTCGTTTAATAATAATGTGATGGACGAGGTCCATCGCGGGCCGTCGTCTATTGGAAGCGATGCAATGAGTGAGGAAGAGATACGTGAAGATTGTGACCAATTAATTTCAGGGCACGATGAACGTAACGATAGATGTCAGACACCGATCTCGGGCATACTTATGAGTACTCAACGGACGGCGAAGCGGTTGCGTTATAGTAGCGAGGAAGGCGAATCGGATGGTTTTACATTAGTACAAAGAAAGGGAAAGAAGAATTATTTAATGAATACAAACATTAATATGAATGAGAATGAACAATATGAAGTATGTATGGCATCCCATCAACTACTTCCTAAGCAAATTGGTTTGGCGAAGATTTTGAAATCGGAAAACATTCAAAATATAACAAGAATAAAATATAAAAATCCATGCCGAGTGTTAATTACTTTTGAAGTGAAACAAGATGCAGATAAGTTAATTAATAATAAAAATATTATGGAGGAATTAGGTTACCGCTGTCATTCAACTAGCGAAGTAAGCACAACATATGGCGTCGTAAAATACTTAGAAATGGACGTAAGTGATGATGAATTACTCAAAGCATTTAAATGTGAACATAAGATAGTAGCTGCAAAAAGATTAAAACGTATGTCAGAAAATGGTGAATGGGTGGACAGTGAATCGGTGCGTTTCAGTTTTAATGGCCCGACTTACCATTTTATATCTACGGATATGACTGCAGATTTAAGGTGGAACCGTATACCTTTCCAGTGACTCAATGCTCAAAGTGCTGGAAATATGGTCATTTGGCAAGACTTTGTCCAAGTAAGAAAAAAAATTGCCCTAAATGTGGAGCAGAACATGAAAACTGTGCGACAACGAAATTCAGATGTATAAACTGTAGGGGTGAGCATATTGCATTTAATAAGAGATGTCCTGTTTTCCTTAAAGAAAAAGAAATTCGTTCAATTATGAGCCGAAATAATTGCACATACAAGGTAGCTCTAACCAAATATATAAGAAGCAAAGCTAATGTTCAGAAACAACAACACAACTTTGTGGAAGTTAGTAATGACGGTAGCTACCCACATTTAGTTGATAACGAAATAATAAGAACAAAATATAGTCAAACAGGAACTACAACCAAACAAATTAATGAAGAGCTTACAGATGATAGTGAAGTGGAATCTGACGATAAAGTAAATAATAATACACTAGGAAAAGAGTAATCAAGAAGAAATAGATACCCAAAAAAGAAACAGAAAAGGAACATTGATGTCTGCGACAGAAACAAAAATGTGAAGACACCAGAAGACAGTAACCAACCATATGCAGGAGAATGTCATAAGAAGACAAAAATTGACTTTTGGCACATACTATGGAAATTGAAAGAAGTTGTACTGTCTAAAGAAAGTTGAGAAGTGAAATTGCAGCAAATATTAAAAATATTTTTTGAAGAAATAATATCATACCTTGTAGAATTAGTCAAACGTGAAGATTTTTTAAATAAGATTGTAAACACTATCTATAATGGATAATAATGCCCTACTCTTAAATGTTACTGGGACATCGGGCGCTGACTTTTCATTTGAGCAAGTTCTTAATATTGCTCAATGGAACTCTCAGAGCCTGATGCCCAAAAAGTATGATTTAGAGTTGTTTCTTTCACAAGAAAAAATCAGTATTTGTATAATTAGTGAAACGTGGCTAAATTCAGAGACTAGTATCAAAATAAAAGACTACAATATTTTTAGGAAAGACAGATTAGATTCGTATGGCGGAGTAGCTATAATTACACATAGGTCAGTCAAAGCTCATATACTTACATCCTATAAGTGTAAATAATTCAGGAATTGAAATAATATGCATTAAAATTTGTAATTGTAAGAATTTAGATTATATAACGTCCGTATATTGCTCCTCATCTGTTAGAACTACTCGAAATGACTGGGAGCATATATTTTCTCAGTTTTCAACAAAAACTATTATAGCCGGTGATTTTAATGCACACCATGCAAGTTGGTCATGTAAAACAGATCAAAGAGGATTGCAAATTCTTGATGTATCTTTTGAATACAATTATGTGCCACTTAATAACGGAGACAGTACCAGAATTAACTCTTTAAGTTAACTCTTTTTTGCAAGAATCTTCACCAGATATTACTTTTGTTTCCTCCGATTTAGTGATTTATTGGAAATGGCAGGTAACAAGAGAATCCTTAGGCAGTGATCATATGTTAATTAAGTACTCCATGCAATATATAGCTTCTGCCAGAAGAGGAAATCGCCGAAATTTTAAACTGGCGAATTGGCAATTATATCAGGAAATCCTAAAAAGTCAGGTTGATTATTCTATAATAGTTGATGTTAATAATATTCAAACCACATACAATTTATTTATGGGGGAAATTAGCTGTGCGGCTAACTGGAGTATTCCTACATTTAAGGGTTGTAGTGGACTTATACACAAGTTTAGTCCTAAGCCTTATTGGACTCCATCACTATCTGCGGCTATTGCTGAACGTAGTTTTGCACTTAAAAATTTTAGGCGCAATCCTACACCTAATAACTTTATATTATTAAAACAAAAAATAGCGAACGCACAGCGAATCCACAGACAGGCAAAAACAAAAAGTTGGCAACAATTCTGTAATAGTTTAGACGAGACGGTAAACACGTCAGAGATTTGGCGACGTATGCGTTGGTTGAAAGGTGTAAAAAACGAATATGTTGAAGCTCCTAAACACAAAAAAGAAGAACTTTTACGTAGCCTTGCTCCTGACACCGTTGAGCCTCAAATGCCATTATTTTTTTCTACAAACAGTTCTTTAGAAAGCAACTTTTCCATTAATTAATTAAATAATAGTATTAAAAAAAAAAGATACGGCCCCAGGAAGTGATCAAATTAGTTATTCCATGATATACTACCTACCAACTGAAGCAAAACTATTGCTACTCAAGATACTTAACATGATTTTTAAACACTCCATAATACCAGACCAATGGCGTAATATAAAAGTAGTCCCTATACCAAAGCCGAATTGTGATAATGAGTTCAGGCCTATTTCATTAATGTCCTGCATATGTAAAATTTTTCATCATATGTTATGTAAGCGTATAGAGTGGTTCGTAGAAACCAATAAAATCTTAGCGCCTACCACAAGCGGTTTTAGAAAAGGTCAATCGTGTATTGACTGCTTAGTGCGATTAACTTCCCAAATTCGAAAAATATTTCAACTTTGACGGTTTTTCTAGATGTTCAAAGTGCTTACAATAATGTTTCCATAGAAAAATTAGTTTCAACACTAGATACTTTAAAAGTAGGAACTCAAATTTGTAAATATATTTGGTCTTTTTTAACCCGAAGACGGTTATTAATTAAAGATTCCATGGATAAGGACGAAATGTTTAGATGGACAGCGAGGGGTTTAGCTCAAGGTGATCCTCTCTCACCTTTATTATTTAATTTAGTTACTTATAAAATAGGTTTGGGGTATCAAAATGTTCAGACACTGCAATATGCGGATGATTTTGCTTTCTATACACAAAATAAAAATGTAGTTAATAGTGCACACGATATTCAAAATTGTTTAAACTCAGTTGTAGAGGACTTAAGAGAAATAGGACTAGAAGTATCCCCACATAAAACACAATGTTGTTTGTTTCGAAGAGGAAGGCAAAGTAATCAGTTAAATTTAACAATCAATAACATCCAAATAAAACCAGTAGATAATGTTAAATACTTAGGTATGTGGTTAGATAAATCTTTACTATGGCGAATGCATATTAATCAAACTCATGTTAAAGCTACAAAAATGGTGAACATTCTTAAAGTATTAGCAGGTGCATCTTGGGGCTTGCATCCCATTCATCTTAGAATATTATATAATGCTTTAATTCGAAGTAGGCTAGATTTTGGAAGCTTTATTTATGACACTAAAACACATTTAGAAAAAATTGACCGAATTCAAAACATTGCACTACGTACTATAGGCGGTTTTATTAGAACAACACCCATTCATGTCATGGAATATGAACTCTGCGTTCAGCCACTTTCCATTAGACGTCAAAATCTAGCCACGAAATATATTTCAAAAACCCAATCATTATTTGGTAATTTAACTGTTTCTCTCTTGGAAAAACTTTCATTAAACTGTCGAACAAGATATTGGAAAAACAAAAAGAAGCCATTGCATGTATCAGTTTTCGCAGAAACAAGAAGAGAAAGGTGCAATAAAAGTCAAACCCTTCAAATGTTTCAATTAAATACCTGGATGTCTAATATTAACACAGAGTTTATAAAGATAGATGTAGATGAAGCTCATGTACCTAAAAATCAATGCAATAGCTCACTATTAAAACACAATGTTATAGAAATGATTAATTGTAATTATAAAAACTGTTATAGGATATTCACGGATGGATCCAAAATAAATAACATGTCTGGGGCAGCTTTCTATGATCCCAATTGTAATGTCAAAGAGCTATATACAATTGTATCCCCTCATAATACAATAATGGCGGTGGAACTCTTTGCAATCTCAGAAGCAATATCGTATATCGCCACTTCGGATATTAAAGAGGTAGTCATATTAACAGATAGCCGAAGTGCTTTACAGCATATTGCTCGATGTGTCTCTGTAGGAAGAGGTGCTTCGGTAGCATATGCCATAATTAAAAAAGTATTACTTTTGCAGAGTAAAGGTGTTAATCTGAGGTTGCAATGGATCCCATCGCATATAGGTATTCGAGGAAACTAGATTGTTGATAGGCTAGCGAAAGAATCCTTGTGTAATGGCACCGAAATTTACATAAGGCTAGAAAATACAGAAATTTTAAATAAATATAGATACAAAATATTTGAAAAATGGAAAATACATAGTGATAAGATATTTACTCAAAAAGGAATCTGATACCGAACAATCCAACAAGAACCTCCTCGAATACCTTTTTGTATGTTAAGTAATATGAGAAGACAGTTTGTCGTCGTAGCGCATAGACTCAGATCGGGGCACTTGCCTCTCAATAAATTCAAACATCTAATGAAACATACTGACTCTCCCAATTGTTCACTTTGTGGAGTGATAGAAGATGTCCACCACCTTCTACTTAATTGCACCCGAACTGAGTCTATGAGAGCAAATATGATAGATAAATTTTATGTAAATCCAATGGATACAGGAGTATTTCAGAGTATTTTGGCAGAACCGACGAGTATAATGGCTAAATATTGGTGTTCTACAATTTTTGATAAAATAATGTAGCTAGTTTCAATAATTATATGTACAATAGGTCTGACATAGTCGCAGAGCTACTCAAAGATCTTATATTAAATAAATAGAAAAAAAAAACTTTTGACATATTGATAACTTTTTGTGATTAGTGACCACATCAAAACAGAATCTTGATAGAAATTGTATACTTTAATTTACCTTCATTTTGTCATATGAAGTTGGATTAATGTGTTTCTCTGTAAGTTTGGTGCTTCTTGCTCGGCCACCAAAGCCATCCCATTTGTATAGACTTTCTATACATTCCCACTTTGCTCTTCGATAACCAATAAGGAGATGCTTTTTCTGAAAATTATTACGAAAACATTTTAACAAATGAGGTACATCATAGATATGATATAATTGGTAAGGGCCAATTTTGTAGCAAATGTCATTGGTGCAATTATTACTTCGTAAAAGTTCAGCATTGGAATCTGATATTAATGACTTAATAGCAGCAACATTAGCAGAGCCTTGATCACTAACTGTAGCTCTAACTATAAAACCAGATTTAAAAACTGCTAACACTATTTCTTTTATTATATTCTTTAAAACAAATGTTTTAACCCCATCTCGTGCAAAATAAAACGCTATCGGAATTTTCCAAGGAGAAAATAACCCTCTTAACATAAAGACTAAAGCTTTATCAGCTACATTATTTGTTCGTTTACCAGAACCCATATCTTCAAAACCCTCAATAACCCCAGTAAAATAATTAAAATTTAAGTTCTTTTTAATACTCATTTCATCAAACATTAAAGTGCATTGCCTGTCTATTGTAGGTTTATTTAATGCAGCATCTGCCAAATGTTTAAATATAAAGTCATTAATACCAGGCCTCAAAGGAATATTAGTAAGCAGGGAATTAATTCGCGACTTGCAAGGTAATGCTATATATTTTCGCAAAAATCCATAGCACTTAGGGCTTAACTTATATAACGACAAAGCAAATACTTTTTCGTCATTAGTATAGCGCCGACCTTTTAATGAAGTACCAGTCAAACGTAACTGTGAATCTACTAATAACTTTCCAAATTTACTTAATATGTTATATTTCTTTAAAAACAACTTAGTTTTAGGAGCATTAAGGGTTACTTTCGTCTTAAGCCTTGTTTTTTGCAATTGTGCAAGACGTAACTTATTTCTTAATCTGTTAATTGATGCACGTAAAATCTGCTTACGAGGGGTAGATTTATTTGGATCTAGTCTAATACGCTTAATTAACTGACATTTTACTTGACTACTACAGTTTCGTTTTTTTACATTAGACACAGCAAGGGTAGATGATGTGGATGGGGTAACACATATTTCTAGCTGTTCTCTATTAGGTGGTATGTAAGGGTCAACATGAGATATAGCACTACTACTAGGTTCATTACATTTAGATTGAAATGTATTTGAAACAACAGGTAACTCAGCAGAGTCAGAACTAATATCTGCTTTTACACTATTAAAGCATTCATAGTTTATAGTCGGTTGATTTACTATATCAGAAGGGACAACTACTTTAAAAATAAAAGGTTCTATATGGTCATTAGTGGGCGTTATTTCTAAATGTTTCTCTAAATTTATATTCAAGTTCAAACACGGAATTGCACAAGGTTTTAATTTTAATTTTTCATTAATATGTTCGGCAAGAAAATGTTTATGACAAAAACGAATACGGCTACGTTTAACAAAAGGTATGTTTTGTAAATATGGACAAACCCCTAACCACATTTCCCACCTTGCTTGGTTTGTGAAGGGTACACAAAAATATTTATTATTTGGTCCCCGAGTTTTACACCCGGGAACAATGCACTTATTTACCATAGTTCTTACAAAAATAACAAGTATTTTAACACAAATTCAATAATAAACTATTACTCGTTTGAGCCGGTAAACACTAAGGTCACTTAAGGCTATTTTATCTTTTACGAAAACATAAGCACACAAAATCAATAAAAAGGAAAAAAACCGCCTTTGATTGCAAACTGTAGCACCAGAATCCGTGATTAGAAAGTTATTAAATTCCAATTATAAGATTCGTTGTACTATGACTTGATCAAGGCACAAGAGAAAATGGCGGATGGCGGCAAACGAGACGAGATACGTTTGACATATCTTTCAATCCTAGTGACATAAAATACTACGTCACACACACACTAATATAAATATGAGTAAGATGAACGCCATCCATATTAAAATAGTGAGATAGCTAGCATAGCTTAACGTGCAACTTTTTTTATTCGGAGTTGGACGGGCCTGCTTTTTGGCAGTTCAGTTCAGTTTTTGTTTCTATTGGCTCTGTCGCAGACTCGACAATTTTGCCAATGTCAAGTGTTGGAAAGCACAGATTAAATAAAAAGCGTATAAATTGGGAAAATAAAAAACGGAACAAAAAATTATAAACTTAATTAATATTGAGAAAACAATAAAACATTGATGAAACTAAAACAACAACACAAAAAAAACTATACATTTAATTAAAAACATAGCGAAATTATTCACATAAAGAGAAAAAATAACTAACCATTGGACTAAATACCATTACAACAAAATATTACAGTTTAATATTATTTACTTCAATAAATTTAACAAGAGTATGAATGAATGAAGTATTGGTGAGAGTAAGAAGGAAAGACATATTGACTGGTCTAGGGATATCAGAATTTAAAAACTTATATAAAGAAGAGTGGAGATTTCTGCAGTTAAAAAAATATGATCCACAGTGCCTTCTTCTAGACCACACTCACACAACGAGTGATCCCGAACTCTTATTTTATTCAAAAAAACCGGAGAGCAAACATGGCCCAGACGCAACCGAATGACAATTGAAGTGACTTTCTTGGAAAATGCCCGAAACTTAAAAAACCATGGCTTAACAGGAATGGAACGCTGTATATTATAATAATAATTCCCTTTAAAAACGGAAGATTCAGCCCAAATGTCGTACCATTGCCTCAACATCCGTGGTTTCGCCTCATTAGCAAGGTCACGACCAAAACTGTCCCGATAGGTTTCAAGACCCAGACTGACAGCCTCCTTAGCCTGACTGTCTGCCATCTCGTTACCAGTTATACCACAATGAGACGGAATCCACGCCAATACAACTTTTAAGCCATGAGACACACATTTAGCTAACATTTCCCGTATTTTTAAGGTAATGCAAAAATTATCTCTACTCCGAAAAGGATTTTTTAGAAGGTCCTGGAGACAACTTAAAGAATCTGAAAATATTATACTTTTGGGTATACAGTGTGATTCAATGAAGCATATTGCCTCTAACAAAGCAACAGCTTCACCAGAAAACACAGACAATGTTGATGGACATTTAAATCTAAGTGCTATGCGAAATTTTGGAAACCATACAGCTGCCCCTAAATTGTTTGTACCCTCCAATTTGGAAGCATCTGTGAAAACCTGGAACCAGTCAGTCCAATTGGCTTCTACAAGACTAATAAATGTTTGATTAGCTCCAAGGGAGCTTTTTGTAATCCCGAAGTTTAAAATCACTTTAGGTTGGAATATAAGTGCCTCAAATGGAACACTAAAGATTGGGCTAACAGGCAGTTGACAAATTTGTTGACCTGAACTGACGAAATTGAGATAGCTTTTCAACAGACAAGGTTTTGTTTTATTTAACCAATATTGACTGATAGGGACAACACGGGATAAATTCTGAAGTAAAGGAATGAGGTTATGCGATGACAATTGTATAACTTTAGAAAAGAACCTATCAGCAAGAAACTGCCTACGAAGGAATAGAGGAGCCTCTAAACATTCCACCTGAAGAGCATTAAGAGGGGAAGAACGCATAGCCCCAGAAATCACCCTCAAACATTTAGACTGAATTTTGTCCAATTTAACTAAAGCCAATTTACTACAGGGCTCCAGAACGAAAGCCCCGTAATCAAAGTGACTACGTATAATAGCATTGTAAAGTAACTTTTGACAATATGGATGCGATCCCCACCAAACACCTGATAGGGAACGAAGAATATTTAAATTTTTTTCGCTTTTTTTCAGAAATATAATTTAAATGATGAATACCAGATAACTTTGAATCAAGAATAACCCCCAAAAATTTAACATAATTTTGAACCGGAATAAAATTATTATTCAGTGAAATTTGGATGTTTGGAATAAAACGCTTTCTAGAAAACACAAGGGTCTTACATTTAGATATTGATAATGACAACCCATGGGACAAGAGCCAATCGTTCATATAGAAAAGAGCAGAATTCAGGCGATTGGAAGCATTAGAAAATGAATCACTAGAAGCAAATAAAACTACATCGTCAGCATATTGTAGAATAGAACAGAAACAGTTAACAGACTTGTCTAAATCATAAGTATATAAATTGTACAATAATGGACTTAGCACTGATCCTTGAGGTAGTCCCTTCCAAATCTTACGACTCGGCTGAAGATTCCCTCTATATCGCACAGATATACAACGGTCCATAAAAAGATTACATATGAAATTAATGATTCTAACAGGGATACTTAACCGATGCAGTTTTTGCTTTAGTAATGATAGCTGTACATTATCATAGGCAGCTTCTATGTCAAGAAAAACACCAATAACATGGTCTCCTCTAGTAAGAGTCAGCCGCACATAAGTAGTAAGAATACTTAGACTATCCATAGTTCCCATAGACTTACGGAAGCCAACCTGGGACTTAGGTAGAATATTATTGTGCTCAACAATCCATTCCAGACGATTTTTAACTAGGTGTTCAGTAATTTTAGCCAAACAAGAGGACAAAGCAATCGGTCGATATGAAGATGGGTCATGTGGATCCTTCCCTGGTTTTAAAATTGGAATTATTAATTGAGTTTTCCATGAATTTGGAATACTACCAGTTTCAAATATTTTATTGATAAGACGAAGAAAAAACAATTTGGAAAATTTTGAAGATTTGCATATAAAAGAATATGGAATCCCATCCAACCCTGGAGTAGAGTCTCGTAGATTATTTAGAGCACATTCCAGTTCCGAAAAAGAAAAACTGTCGTCCATGAAACCAGAAGACACAGATTGATCCGAAGATGGAAATGAACACTCTGAAGGAACAAAAGGTGGGGTCAGTTTGTCAGTGAAACCATCCAACCACTCAGATGGATCAACATAAATTGCATCATAATTATTGGTAGAGCCTCTAAAAGCCCTTATCTTTCTCCATACTTGACAGGATGGAGTACGAGGAGAAAGACTCTCACAAAAATTCATCCAGCCTTGCCTTTTCTTTTTTTGAAAAAGACGCTTGGTAATTGCTGTAATTTTTTTGAACTCTAAATAGGCCTCAAGACTAAGATCCATAGAAAACCTCCTTTCTGCCTCCTTGCGTCTTTTAACACTTTCAGTACATTCAGAATCCCACCAATGGGGGGAGGGAAGATTATTCTTAGAAGGTTTTTTAATAGGAATCGCCATATCAGCAGCTGCCATAAGAGCTTCCACAAAATTATCATAACAAGAAAGAAGAGAGGAGTCAGATAGAATAACAAGAGAAGCTAACTTTTTATCTAACTCATCAGCAAATTTGTCCCAATCTGCCTTATTTATTTTATATTTTAATAAAGGAGTAGGCTGTTCCATGGGGAAGGAAGATTCAGAATTCGTAATAACAATTGGAAAATGATCACTACCATATGAATAAGGCAAAACTTTCCACACTAGAAGAGATGCTAAATTTGGGGAGCAAAGAGATAAATCTAATGCACTTATATTCTGAAGAGGGGATGTTCTACGTGTTGGTGAACCATCATTTAAAATACAAAGATTGCAGGAATCAAACATTTCAACTAGATGAGGAGAAAAAGAATCACATGAATTTGAGCCCCACATAGAGTGATGACAATTGAAATCACCCAAAATAATCACTGAACCAGAAAATGAAGAGAAAATCCGATTTAACTCCGATATTAAAGGAATCGAAGGGTGAGGAATATATATGGAAACAATGATGGTATTCATTGCTTTCAAAGCAACAATATTGAAAAGAGGGGAGTGCGGGGGAATAGGAATTTGAGAGAAAGGAATATCCCTCCGAACAAGAAGGGCAGCTCCTCCCCTACCATCGTCTCGGTCATCCCGAAGACAAGAGAAACCAGACACACGAAAAATCGAGCCCGGCCTCAGCCAAGTCTCCGAGATGGCCAAGAATAATGGTTGAAAGTTATTTATAAGATGAGTAAGTTCATGTTTTTTCGGACGAATAGACTTACAATTCCATTGGAGAAGGGTTAGGGGACGGAATTTTGTTGATTGATGAGAGCGACTGATTAATCATTTCAATGACATTGTTCGGTATGGCATCACCAAAGTTATTAATAATGTTAACTAGGGTAGAAATAAGCAAAGAAAGTAGATTATCCTGTGAAGACATAATATTAGAATCTGACAAAACAGAGCCATTAGACAAAGAAGATACCGGAGTACGAATTATAGAGTTGTGAGCAAATTTGTCATATGACTTGCCAAGAGTAGGACGGGAAGGACGATTACATAAAATTGTTTTTTTGTAACTTTGGATCTGCGAATTTTGTTGAAACCCTCTTGGGAGAGGGGCATGAGCGAACTGAGCTGGCGAGGATTTAGCAACGGACAAATAGGATCGCTTAACCTTAGGAAATCTTTGTGAGGCTTCAGTATAAGAAATGTTATCCTGAGACATGACAACTTTTATGGATTTCTGCCGAGAATGTTCCGGACAGTTTGTATTTATCGCAAAGTGCGAAGCCGAACAAAACAAACAAACTGACTCTTCCTCAGGGATTGAACAGGACTCGCCTAAGTGCGGTTGCGCACATTTATAACAACGTGGTTGGGATCGACACTGAGCTTTAACATGTCCAAATCTACAGCAGCTATTACATTGAATTGTTGGTAAGTTGTAAATTTCGACTGGAATGGACATAGAGTAACAATAAATCTTCTCAGGCAGATGCTGTCCCTGAAAAGTTAACACGACTGACTGTGTCGGAAACCACACAGGTGAGCCGTCGGTTATGGTTTTTCGGTTCAACCGCCTTGCTTTTATAACCTTTATATTACCATTCGAAACACTTATACCAGACACAACCTCCTCCATTGTCCAGTCAATGGGGATGTTGCGAATGGTTCCCATCCTAGTGACATGAAAAGTCGGGATTAGCACCGTTAATTTATTTATAGTAAGAAGGGGATGCTCCAAAAAGGAATTTGCTTTATCGGCCGATGTAAATGTAACCGCCATACGATTTCGTCCGAGGGCTTTGACACCACCATTGCAAATACCTTCTACTCGGTTTTTAAATAATAATTGAGCAAATTTTAAGCTCTTTATAACTGAACTATTGGAAGCATCTGCTTCAGATTTGGTAACATGGACCAAAAAGGGCCCAGAATCCTCAGCATTGTAAACTGTTTTTTTATTTAAAAATTCTGGATTTGTAAAAATATTTTGTATGGACGCAGAAGGGCCCACAGCAGTTTTGGATGGAATAGAAGATGAATCACCAGGACACGGACGTTTACGATTGTCTCCTGGTTGCGAAAAACCAGAATTAAGATCAGACAAACAGTCTGAAAAACAGATAGACTGAGAATCCGGAGGAACCGGGTCAGGAGGATCCGGTGGCTCATTCATATTACTAAAATATAAAAAATAAACTAAAAAATACTCCTAAACTAAATACTAAATGATATAACTATGTTATGAAATTAAAGGAAATAAATAAAACAACTAATTTTTTTATTTTCTATATCTACACTTTACAGAGATGAATATTTACATAACTACAAATGAAATCTCAATATTTTATTAAATAAAAATAACCACACAATTTGAGAACCCCGAAATCGCGTGTGCTTCCAACAACCGTCAAACGCCAAAAAAAAACCACTTTTTGGCAAGTTCACAGGCAAGTTGACTTGTTTGACATTGACAATTTATGACAATGAAAATGTCATAGTACGTTCCATTACTTAGGAGGTAGACACTGAGCATTATACCAAAATATGTTTTTATTCTGAGGGATATCGAGAAGTTCTACGGACAGCATAACAGCTCGAATACCAAATCCGTCAGTATCTCAGCTGGAGACCCAAAAGCTGAGTTGATCCGACACTACAGCGAAGACCACCACAGAAGACTGATGTCCAGGTATGACATCAGTCTGTGTAAGATTCGGATAGCTCTTGAACAACTTAAAAATACCTTGGCGCCTGGCGAGGACGGAATTACAGCAGGACTTGTGAAAGCGGGCGGATCGCCGATACTGGAAGTCTTTTGAAGGCTCTATTCCATCAGCACCAGGGCTGAGGTGGTACTGTTCTTCAAAAAGAGTGATAACTCCTATTAAAGAATTACAGGCCCATCTCACTCCTGGGCCATGTCTTTTTCTTATTGGTCTGTACATGTCTTTAAGCTGCTTTCAAGGATTATGGCAAATCGTTTGGAACGCAGATTTGATGACTGCCAGCCTCCCGAATATGCTGGTTTCCGAAAAGGCTACAGTACCATAAACCACATTCATACGCACCGGCAAGTTATACAAAAATCCGAGGAATATAACATGCCATTTGACATTTTGTATAGCGTTTTTGGACTTACATGGATCTCACAACTTTTTGCAGTAGAAAAAACGAGCTACGAGACTTGGTATTTTTTTACAGGATGTTTTTGATGGGATCTCACGTCTTTTTGTAGAGTCCTACTTTTTTCCTTTTCGATACTTTTTACTTCTCGAATATCAATAACGATTTCTTAAAGGCTCTGTCTTATAGTTTCTTATTTTTGTAGGTATCAATTTATCACAAATATAGCGGAGTTGATTATTAGTGTTCTTTTTTTCATAGTAATTGATACTTTCGAGCTATTTAATCTATTTATTTGCAAGTTTTTCCTCGTCATATTTTTCCAGAGGAATGCTGTACATTTTCATGGGCTGAATACACCCTTTCTCTCTCTATACCCCCCTCCTGTTAAGTCTCTTATATATCCTATCTACCTATCTACAACTATTATTCCATTATATACGGCTACAATGATTCATTAACTGCAAATGTAACTTTGTAATCCTATACATTTATATGGAATTACAAAGTTATTCACGCATTTTGTGTGTCTAGAAAACTAGTCAAAAATTAGACATTATGAAATGTTTAAGACCCTTGATTAAGACACTAAACACTAATTATATTCTAAATTTGAAGGTTCTATGTCTGCTAAAAGTGCCTTAGACTATTGATGATCGGTCAGTCAGTCAGTGAGTGACAAAATTAAGAAAGTTTGATAAGTTACAATTCTTAAACTACTGGTTCAAATTGAATGAAATTTTAAATATACCGTGTTTACACAATGCCTGCTTAGTAACTGAAAATTCAGGCTTCTTGCTTTAACCACAATGAAGTTATAGGGGGTTAGAAAATGGTCTGAATTGCTTCTAGAAAAGGATGGTACGGCAGTGCCGCTTTTTAGCTCGACTTGGAGGGGGCACTGCCGCGCCCCCAGATATTTAACAATGTTTAATATTGTGTCGTGAACATTCCAGTTAGAGTATATAGTTCCTTGGTCATGACATAATGATGCGACGTCATTAATGATATTTATTTTTCGCCGTCCAACCAAAACCATCTTGATTATCAAGTGGAACGGCAAAATGAATGTATTGAGCGTCGCGCCGTGAATGCTCAGTGGAACGCGGCGAAGATTTTACTTTTGACATGCCAGCTGTCATTTAATTTCAATTTCAGTGACATTTCTTCATTTGTTGTGAATGTGATTTTTCGGATTTAAAATAAAATGTATCTTAGGAAAGTATTATTTTTAACTAGAACGGCATGTTGCAATATACCAACACTGCAAGCTCCAAGTTATTCGAGACAAAAAGTGTGGTTAATTGCAGCAAACTCTGCTAGGTTTTACTCTGCCGAAAATATAGGTTAGTTTTAATTTTTCTAACTAGTCTTATAACAACTGTAATAGATTTGTAATTGCATCATTTTTTAAATATTTGAGTTAAACAAATCCTTCTCATAAATATCAGTTACAGATACAATGCCGCCTATCAAATCTAAAAAAAAATATACGAAATTAATATTGTGTCTGTTTAATAGTTAAACAAAAGATAAAATCATGTAGTTTTGTTAAATAGATTGTTTTATTCACAAGTTTATTACCTTTACTCAAATATTATTACGAAAATCCTCATTATTAAAATGAACATGTTAATTAGATGTTGTTTTTATTATATTATTATTAGTGTTTAATTATTATATTACATTATGTTTGTATGGTAAAGGTACAATAAGCTTGTATACCTATATCTATTTATAAAACTTGATATGTACTTACAAAGCTGTTGTTGGCATAGTAACAATTGTGCAATATGTAACGATATTATAGGTATATCACTGCAAAATATACAAGTACTTTTTATATTTTCATAATTAAGCCCACTTTAATTTATAAATAGTAAAAAAGTGAGTTCTCAAAATTCAAAATGTTGTATCTAGCCTAATATTATAAAGAGGAAAGATTTGATTGTTTGTTTGTATTGCATAGGCTCTAAAACCATAAGACAGATTTGAAAAAATCTTTCATACCATTAAAGTGCCAAACTTACAATATGCCTGATTAACACAGGCAAAAAGGTTATCTACACCCAGGCATAGCTGGGCCAGGCCACTAGTATAAAATTATTTTTGAAAACCAAAACATAATTACTTATATGCACTTGAAAATAACATGGTGTCAGACCATAATGGTAATGTAATCTAAAAATGTGAAGGAAAACATCGTGAGGAAACCTGCATACCATAGCGATTTATAAGAATTCCTATGGTATGTAAGTCCGCCAACCCGCACTAGGCCAGCGTGGTGGACTATATGGCCTAACCACTCTCAATCGCACTGTCGATTGTGGAGGAGGCCCGTGCCCTGCAGTGGGACGTATATGGGCTGATACAGACAATCTAAAAATATTTTTTTATAAATATCTTTATTTGTAACATGATCAAATATGTTGTTAGTACTATCATCTATCTTTGTTCTCAGAATCATTTCAGGTATATACTAGGTATTTTTAAATAAAATTATTGTTCCAGAAAAAAATAAAGACACAAAAGGAGAGAAAGTCGATATTCTTGGTAGATTCTTTCCTCAAGCACCACTTAATGCAGAAGATGCACAGCAGATCAAGAAGGAGCAAGAGAAGTTCGAGAAGGAGAACAAAGAAAAGTCAGAAGAGAATGAAAAGAGTTGGAGGCGAATGAAAATGGGGTATCATCTACATTCATACTTGTATTTGTATTTGCCATGACATACAACTTATGTTGTAGAGATGCAGCATTTTTGTATCCATGATCAATGATGCAAAGTAATTCGGATTTTAATAAATAAATAAAAACACCCAAAGTTGCATACATAGTTATGACCCCACATTAAGATCAATTAATTCTTGTGAGTATCAGGAGTATCCTCTACAAGCAACTTTATGGTCTTACAAACATCCAAGCCTGAGACAAATACTTGTAGGCTTCACATACATTAGTATGGGTTTCTGGATTGAAACTATCTGTGCGATTAAACTCTTGCAACCCCTGTTAAAAAACTATCATACAGGTTTCCTCAAAATGATTTCATTTAATATTGAAGCAATAAATAATATTAAAAAAACAGTCAAATTGATAACCTCCCCTTTTTGAAGTCAGTTTAAAATACTCGTTTTTTTTTCATCTTTTCTTCCCCATTACTGGTCAAGGTCTCCCTGAAGTCCTTTCAGTTATCCCTATCAGTTGCTGATACCATTCAAATGCTGCTTAATTCGTGAAGGTCGTTACGCTACCTTTTCCGAGGCCTGCCTCGTCGCCTCTTGCCATACTAGTTTTTCATGTATAATATTCTGCTCCTCTCTTTTGGTGTTTATGTGCTTTTGTTAATCAACTTAATTTGTACATTATTCAGTTTTGCGGTGTTTGGCGGTGCCATAACCGTGATGGGTGCTTGTTTGGTAATTGAGATGGGTGCTCCTCGACGTGGGGACAACGGCGAAATCATTGAAGACGAATTTTCGCATCTGCCCGTAGTTCTGCAATACTTACGTCGAACTTGGAAGGAACTTACTTTCTACGAAAAGGTACATACTCGTTGAAATTCGAAAATGTTGTAAATTTTGATTGATAAAATGTATTAATGGCACGTCACAATAAAATACTTGTCTAGTGCCATGGGTACCTGAAAGTATAAAGATAACGCTTTTACAACCTTATGTATAAAGTGTGTCACATGATACAAAAATTATTTTGATGTTGAGCAGATATTACAGCTCGCAATTTTATCGTTCTCTTTCTATTATCTATGCCACAGAGGCTGCAATATTTATTTTACATAAAACTCCAGTTATTTTTATTTTATCTCTGGACACGGAAATAAAATGAAAATAAAATCATTCTTTAAAATTTAGATGTTTACTGTCCGGTTCACGAGGCTGTCTTCGCCAAAGCACGGGCAAGAAACTAGTGTTACTCGTTTCAAAAAGTTTACGATGTAGTGATTATACAGGAATCGCAGCTTAGTTGAATTTAGTTACTAAATAATATATAATAATAAAAATTGATAAACTACTCTCAATCGTACTCTCGATTGTACAAGAGGCCCGTGCCCTGCAGTGGGACGTATATGGGTTGATACAGAAAAATTGTCACTAGTGTATTGTGAGTGATGTAGAATGCGTGTGCAGATGATCAAGGAGCCGTCTCGAGAGAAGCTGCTGCCGGACCCGCTGCCGGCGCCCTACCAGCCCACCTACACGCTCGTGCTCGAGTTCACCGATGTGCTGGTCCACCCGGACTGGTCCTACCAGACCGGATGGCGGTACTGTAGATCAAATATACACTAGATTATAAGTCACGGCTTAAAAAACGGCGACAGATATAAGAGCACAAATGAACGTGTGCTCTAATCTGATTTTAGTATGGTCTTTTTTTTATTGCTGTGTATGGCGAGAATAGCAAGCCGTTCGCCTGATGGTAAGCGATACGACCGCTCATAAACAGTAGCAACATTCCACTGCGCTCGCCATCCTGAGACATAAGATGTTAAGTCTCAATATGTCCAGTAGTTGCTCTGGCTACAATGTCCTTCAATCCGAAACACAACAGTGCATTTAAGCAGTGTTGTTTCACGGGAGAAATAGACATATAGAATGGTCCAAACCATTATGAATCTTAATTTGAAGGAATAAGATTTATTGTTACCTGAAGTTGATGATAAGTTAAGGCATGTTGCCACATCTCGTAGTTCGACATTGAAATGTATAAGTGTAAGCTACCTCGGCCTCTTTTGGCGTATAACGTATAATATGATTTTGTTTCGGACTATATCTAGTATCTAGTATATATTTAATCGAAGGGAGGTACACTCAATAGTCACTACCTACTGTTATAGTCTTTTTACAGATATTGAGAATATATTATATGTTTATACATAAACTCACGCCTTTTATCCCAGAAGGTGTAGGCAGAGGTACCAGGACACTCACTGCGCTTTATATGTTCCGTCCCACGATATAAAGGGCGAGCCTATCGCCATATCGGGCACACATATCCGACTCCAGACTAATAATTAATAGAAAAATCCAATATTCACTGTAATAAAAAAGACACATTCAGCATGTGGTTAAAGAAAATACACATTCAGATTCAAGAAGCGTCCCGGTGTGGATCAGTTCCTACAGTCGGTGGCCAACTCTAACTACGAAGTGATAATCTTCACAACGGAGAACGCGTTCATGATATGGCCGGTAATCGACAAGCTGGACCCCGAGAACAAGTTCATCACATACCGGCTGTTCCGAGACTCTACGCACTTTGTCGACGGAGTGCACGTCAAGAATCTGGAGGGACTTAACCGGGATCTGTCTAAGGTGAGGTACAAAAAGAAATGCATTGTATCTAGATTCTAGGTGATTGGCCACAGAATATACAAGGCTGAAGTCGAGTTCAGGCCACATACTGGCAACCGCAAGCATTGCATGTCCATGGACTAAAGACAGATGGCCCGATGACACTGATGGGTCACTTTGTAAGTTACTTCTGGTATAAACGGACGTATAGTCCAAACGCATTAATCATATAATGAATATAAAAATATCTACGCAGGTGATCGTGGTGGATTGGAATAAAGCGGCGACGAAGTTCCACCCACAGAACTCGCTGGTGTTGAAGAAATGGAAGGGAGCTGACGACGACACCGCGCTGCTCGATTTGGCTAACTTATTACAGAGTAAGTTGTAACTCGCAATTAGGTTAAGTTCACAATGTGGACCGTGCGAAGCCGCGCGAGGGAGCATTCATATGACAGTATATTTTCGCGCGGCAGTCTGGCATCTTCTATACTAATTTATCTTTGATTTGTTCATCCATCCGTCTAAAACTGAAAAGGTCGATACAAGTTACGCGCGGTTATGTGTTCAATACACATTGTTTAGTTTGATCTTGTACCGCGCGTTCATGTGAACTTAGCCTTACTCAACATAATATGTACAGATGTTTCAACTCATCTTAGGCTAGGTTCAGAAGACCGCGCAGTACAAAATCTAGCTAAACCATTTGTATTGTTGACTAAACCGCGCGTTAACGTAGCGCGCAATAGTGTAAACGGTACACATTGTTTATTTAAATCTTGTGTCGCGTGATCTCCTGCACCTAGCCTTAGCGCGCGGCTCTATGTGTGCGTGTTCTTGTAACGAGGCAATTTTGATTTTAGTGTTAGCGCCGTGCAGTTTAGTGTTGGCTGCGACGGCTGTCGCTTGTCATACACACGCACCTGTGTATCATGTATGTTTGACGCATAAAAAAACTATAATTAATTTTAAGCAGTATCGATATTGGGATCGACGATATTTTTTACTGATACTATGAATACTCCTTTCTCCTTGTGTTTTCCGTCTCATCCGGGATTTAGTCGAAGCAGGATACTTTGTCTAGTATTATTTTTTTATGAGATGCGTTTTAAAATAATAATTATTGCTATAAATGAGTATTATATATTATGTATTGTGCGGCAGCGATAGCGATGTCGGAGGTATCGGACGTGCGCGAGGTGCTGACGTACTACGGGCAGTTCGAGGACCCCATCGCCGCGTTCCGCGAGAACCAGCGCCGCCTCATGGAGCAGATGGAGGAGCGCGAGAAGGACGCCAAGCACGAACAGCCGCTCACCAAGAACTGGCTGCGGACATTCACCAGGCGCTAACGTCACTGCACTATACGGTCAGACCAATCATGTTTTACAAATATACACGTCATACACTTACTTAATGGCACAAAAAAAGGCGCTATGCTTATTGTAATTTCAAATTGGTTCGAAGAAAGTGTAAAAAACGAAGGATGCCTATGTCAGGATGAATAAATATAGTTAGTTGTGTAACAATAAGTGCCGCACGCTTATTGGTCAAAGCGCGTGTGACGTAGCACCACGCATGGAGGTCAGGATAAAGGTAAGCGTCCACAGGTCCGCATCGTAAGCATCGGACGTATCGCATGAAACAGATTATAGTATTATTTGTATACAAAGCCATACAAGTGCGTCCACTAGTCCGCACTGTACGGATCGCACTTGGATCGCACATCGGCAATGCCGACACCGATGCTCCGAGAAGCAACTTTTGCGTTGCGTGCCGATTACGTCATACGCAATTATTATATTTTCTCGTACATTTACACCTAACGAAATGGCACCGGGACATTTAAATGCAGTGGATCCAAATTTTAATAACCCGATTCTTAGTCAATATTTACATTTTAATAAGAAGTAACACCCGATGTTTAATTTCAATCAATACCTATCTTAAACACACAGCAAGCCTTTCTTCTGGTCCTATAGCCTTCCTGTATGTTGTATTTTGTCTTAATAAACATGGTTTTAGTTTGTCGACAAGAATATTAAATTTAGCTTGAGACACACGAAAATATCCAAAGAATTTGGTGTCATCATTTAACAAATCAGGAAATAGTGTGTAAAATTCTCCACTTTTCGATCTCTTATTGAATATGTCGTGTATTTTATGCTTCCTTTTTTTAGATTTTTTTGCATTTTCTTCCTATTCTGCAACAAACAAGCAATAAAAACTATTTCTTCTTCGCATTCCTCCATTCTCACAAGCACTATCCGCACGTACGATCACTACGAAAATCCTAATGAAATGACATCGGCAATCCGATTGCTGGTACTTGCGTCGGCAAATCCGATCGCTACCGATGCAGTGGACGCATTGTGACAAATTTATCCGTTTCATGCGATACGTCCGATGCTTACAATGCGGACATGTAGACGCTTACCTTAACATGGCGAGAGCTGTCAATGAAAGCGAATTTATTAATTTTATTTGATAAAAATATTAATTAGTGTGTCAAGTACGTATCTAATTTTTTTTTGTTTCACATCTGCATAATAATTTTATATTATTTTAAATCACTCATACTATTTTTCCGCATTTGGTTTTGAGAATAAAAATAGTCAAAAAAAGTGTATCCCCGACACTGGTTGAAACGTGACTGATTGCAAGTCGGGCAATTACCTTGCTTTCGTCTTGCCATAATAGAGCGCGGACAACGAATCTATCTAAAAACAAGAATGGAGCTTGCCTACCTTCGATCAAATATACCTAGTCAGGTCATAAATTCTGTCACATGTTTAATATAAAATAATTGAAACAAGTTTATTCATTATGTAACCATTTATATACCAAAATGAACTTAACAAAACGTAGAATCTTATGACACTAAAGTTTATTCAAAATGACCTCCGTGATTTTTAATCGGAATTTGAGGAGGGCCAGTCTTCGTGCCGGATGTAGTCGATTTCACGCGCCGCCAGCCAGTCTTGTGTGCTCTTCGCTCAATGAGCTGTTGTCTTGTTGGAATACCCAGTGCCTGTTATTGAACATGATATGAGAAACAAGTTCCACAAGGTTCGTCAGGAAATAGACATTGCGGTAGTAGTAATAGTGGAAGTAGCTATTATTGGCTAATGGCAATTATACCTTGGTAGGTATAATTGCCATTAGCCAATAATGGCAATATAATGGCAAATAAACCTACCCATGGGTTTATAACCAATAGTGGCGAACAAGTAAGAGATGGTGAGTGATCAAAATGTGTATAGTAATATACAACACATATCGGGATCAACTAATAATGTCAGGTATCCGTCTGCTAGTTTCCTATGCCATAAACGATTAATGTGTAGCAGGGATGTTGCGAATATTCGCATCCGCATCCGCAATAATCGATGCGGATATTTATGCGGATGCGGATGTAATACAAAATGAGATAAGACAGAAATTTGGCGGTGCCGGCGAATGGCGCGTGCCGTTCGCACGTGACATTGACCAACGGGAGCGAAAGAAATAGTGACATGATCCGACGCGTTTGTTGTTGCTATGATGTTAGATTCTTCTAGTGAAAATGAGACTCGAGAAATACCAGAAAATGGTAGCATCATAATTTCCTTCTTACCCCATTAAAAAAAGAGTATATTATGTGGATGTCAATCCTCTTAAATGGTGTTTATCGAGAGGAATTACAAGATATTATTTCCGATAGCAGAAAGATTTTTATCCACTCCACTAAGTAGTGATCCTAGCGAACAATTATTTGCAGCGTGGGTATAATTTACGAACCTCTTCTTAACCGCCTTGTATTAGAAAAGGCGGCGTTATACTTAATAAATTAAACGGTGTTCTTTTGCGAGCTCTTGGGGCTACTCAAAACGAAGGTTAGAACCTTGCACAAGCATGGGATCGAATTCTACACTTAATTATATCGGAGCCCAAAAGAACAACTGCCCGACATCAAGACACAGTATGCTTCTTCTGCGTAGACCGAAATGCAAAAAACAGATTAACGTTTTAAATTAACTTTTTAATTTAATAATTGTAAATTACGGGTAGTTAAATTCCGCTCCGAATGCCACCAAACCATGATTCTTTTAAAGTAATCGAAATATCGGGAATTAAAAAAATATTAAAAATTAACATAGATAAATCGATAAATATTAGTAAGCGATAAAATCCGTAAATAATAGTTTAATTTAAATATTCATTCATATACTATATTTATATAAGATCATAAACATCCGCATCTGCATCCGCGGATGTGAGCCTTTGAAAATCCGCATCCGCATTCGCATCGCGGATGTGAAAAAATCGACATCCGCAACATCCCTAATGTGTAGTAATACGTGATATATAATTATTTTTATCGAAAAATATTTCCTCAGATCATCTGTTAAACTAAGCAGATACAGTAAATAAGTGAAAATAAACAATGTATTTGTCTTTACAGATCGTGGAGCAGGTATCGACCTCACGTCTCTGCTCCAAGCGCCGTGTTAAAGAGCTAAGCTTTAATGGATATCTCAATGTGTAAAGAATTTCCTATAAATATTGGATATTGAGGTGTAAACAACCCCGATAACCGTAATTTTGTCAAGACCTACTGAGTCACTTCTGAATAAAATTACCTACTATATTTTGAAGCCTTGTGTGCAATGAAATGATGTGGACAAAATGAACTATATTTAGGGAATTTGCACCTAAATACACCACATGTGTTAAATATTTAAATGTAATTCATGTGCATTTGTTAAAAAGTTAATTGTAATGTGTAAATGTTGGTATGTTAGATGACTGTGTGGAGTGATTGTAAGGAACTCAGTCATAGGAAATATAGTTGTTTATAATTTAAAACCATTGTTTTATTTGTCAAAATTAACAACAGTTTCAGTTGTTGAGATGAACACAACAGTCAAGCTTTTATTAATACTGTTGAATAAAAAATTTCTTTACAATATGGTTTGCTGAAATATCAATTTTCAACATTAGCAGTTAAATAAATAAATAAAATAAATACACCCAACAGTCACATACATAGACTGACCCCACACTAAGATCGAGTCTTGTGTCGTGGGTATCAGGAACTACGAGACACTTTTCGGTCTCACAAACACCCAGACCCGGAAGAAATATTTGTGGGCCGCACAAACATTTCTCTCGGTGCGGGGACCGAACCCACGGCCTCTCGTTTCACAGGCGGCGTCCAACCAACTGCGCCACGGAGGCTGTCAAGGTGAGTGGGAGTTGCACAGTTAGTCATTATCTTTGCCATGATATCCCATTGTTCATAATATCCAATACATATTTGTATATAAGATAACAGAAATATCTATGCATACAAGTGACAAAAATTTCTCACAATTTGTAGACAAAAATGCTTATCAACAATTTTCATTTTCACTATTACATTTTCAATCAGCAACGAAAAATAGTTCTGACGCGGTTTGTTCCTGAGCTTCCGGTTCTTCGTCTTTGCCTTTCACCCATACATCCAGCAAGCCCACATCCAGTTCCTCATTCTCAAACGCATCAGTTATATCCTCTTCCCTAAACTTACTTTTTGCTGATATCTTTTTCAAACCAAACTTGTATGTGGGAGGGATCTTCTTCGAATTCTTCCAAACATTTTGAATATTTACTATGTGGGACACAACAAAGTCCTTTGGCTTTACTTTGTACAATTTACTCCATTCATGCAACTTTTCAATGGCATCATCTTCAACAAACATGTACATGTTCTCAGGTGACAATGTGTGTGATGATATATCCCCAAGTGAGTTCTGCATCAGAATGTTGTAACTGTCACCATGATCTGTACAAGCTACACCAGTAATTGCTGTTCCTAATCTATTTTGTATGGAATTGTGCATGTCATTACAAAGCATTTTTTCTTGCGCCTCATTAAAAGTAGTAAAAATACTTGGAGGTCTGTATGGTATCATTACACTGCTGATATCTGTGCGCCTTGTGAGTCTATCTGCATAGTTATTTACAACGCACATGTCCTCACACCACTGGCTTGACAAGCATATCAATTCTTTATTTTGTTCAAAGTCACATATAGTCAGGTATGTCGGAACACACTGCATGCCATGAGTCCACCGTTGCACAGCTGTTACTTTCTTATTTTCATTTTTACTATACCTCATATCTAATAAGAACAAGTGGTGGTCAGTTCCCAAATATAACAATGGCTTGTCTTTACAATATTTAGCAACACCAATATCATTGCAATGCATGTCGTCACTAATGTTTTTAACATTTTTCCACCTTTCAAAAGCATTGTTTGTCCGTTTGTCATATAATGTGAGTGAGGTTTTTGTTACATGTGTGAAATACATGCGTTCAGAACCAATTACAGTACTCCAGTTATTAACCAATGATTCTGTTCTCCCCCTTAACTGTTTACTTCTCCCGGTCATCCTGTCTATATTCACAATAGTTAATTTGTAATCTAAAGTAGTAACATATAGGATGTTTTTATGGTAATCATCAAATGATATTCCAGTGAAAGGCAATTTAGATTCCATATCTTTGAGTTTTTCGATTGTGTATCCATCATAAGATTCAACTAACTTCAGTATAGTCACTTTGTGTTTAGTTCTTACTGTTATAATGTTTTGTGAAGACACAGTTTCTAATATATTTAATTCCTCACCAAATTTATATGTGACTTCATATTCATAATCTATACTAAGATTACTTCTTCTGAAGGGAGAAAGATCTGAAAATGATCAAATGAACAATTACATAAAGCATAATAAATAGAACACACTCAGGATTGAAAGAAAGAAATAAAAACTATTTATTGATTGGATTGCTTTGAAAGACAAGTTAGTATATTGTACTGTATCAGCCCATATACTTCCCACTGCAGGGCACAAGCCTCATTCTATTGAGCATACAATTGATAGGAGTCAGGCCATGTAGTCCGCCACACTGGCCTATGGCGGGTTGGCATACATTATTTACCATAGAAATTCTTACAAATCACAAGATAGTATTTGATAAAATAATACAAAAAAACTAACAAGTAATATCATAGGGATTCAAAGATAAGTATGTAGATTGGAGATTGATATGTACCAAATATTCTGAAGATCAAACACACATTTTAGTAAATGTTGTCTCACATTAGTATTGGGCATATACAACAGTTATTAAACATTCAAATACTCACATATACAATTTAATACACTATACAATAAGTAATCCTCTCCATGTAAGGTTATAAGATGCATGTTGCCATTGCCAGCATAATACCAGTTATAACTTGCATCAAAATACACATCTGGGTTGTTCTCCCAATGCTCGGCTAACTCCAGAAAATCTTTTGGACAGTGTAATATGTCGTTGTCTAGCCATTCATACACTTTCTGTTTCCTACTTAAAGCAGCTGCAATAAAATGGTTTAGTTGGATTAGTACCAATGTTATTATAGTATGTCAGAGAAATTTAATATAGATTCTTATCATTCATCAGTGTTTTTTACTATGTATATCTATATTTTTATGACCAAATTTTTGAAACAATACTGTTAAATACTTATAGATCATTTTGCAGCATAGATGTGAAATTAAAAATTTTGGAAGGCTTTATTTGTCTAACTTATTTTGTAATTATTGTACTTACGTATAATCATTTTATATTTTTTTCCAACACATGTTCCAATCAATCTTTTTATTCATCAGAGATGTCACAGGATCTTGCTGTTCTGCGTGTCGCAACTGTGTTGTTATCATTAGAGGCTTCAAACTTTTATGCGAGAACTTTTCAAAATATCCTGAAGATAGACCTCCATCCCAATCCTCGCTAAACGAGTTCAGTGGATGGCCTGTATATAGGAAGTGCCTGTGTCTAGCGTTATTCCGTTGCTGCACAACCTGGCTGTAGTAATTGAACACTTTGTGACTCCGGCTCTTGGAATAGAGTAGTTCTACGATTTCTTTAACGGGAGCATTGTTGTCAAGGCTCTCAGCTACAATGGTCTGTTCTTGCTTTTTCTATAAAATAAATATAATCAAATTATTCTAGATTATAGGTAATACTGAAATACATTTAATGTAAAACATTAGCTCGGATTTTGTGAAACAATGATAATACTTTTGACTAACCTTTAATACATCGGCTTTACTGTCGTTCTCCATTGTAATTAAAGCAATTTTAGTTAATTGGTAAGGAATTCTAAATTTTCATAAAATTTGTCGCGATATAATAAACCAAATGGTTTTGTTCCATGCAAGTTCCATGTTTTGTTCACACTTCACAGAGAAGTTTGTTATTTGACAGCTGACAGATAAAAATTAAAATGACATTGTTGTTTTTTGAAGAAGGAATAGTAGTTCATACAGCCTTACATAAAACATTTTTGATAACCTTCGTTTCATTTTTATGTGCCTACCATGCTTCATCAGAATCTCGTTAAGTCCAAGTCGAGCTAAAAAGCGGCACGGTCGTACCATCTTTTTCTCGAAGCAATTCAGACTATTTTCTACCCCCTATATCATCGTTTTGGTTAAAGCAAGATGCCTGAATTTTCAGTTACTAAGCAGGCATTGTGTAAACACGGTATTTCAAAAATTTCAGTAGTTTAAGAATTCCAACCAGTCAAATTTTCTTAATTTTGTCACTCACTGACTGACTGACCGATCATCAAAAGTCTAAGGCACTTCTAGACACTTCTTTTCTTTCTACACACTTTCTTCTTCAAATCAAGCGAAAACTTAAACATTGCATAATTTCTGTCTAGTTTTCTAGATACACCAACTGCGTGTATAACTTTGTAATCCCATAAAAATGTATAGGATTACAAAGTGACATTTGCAGTTAAAGAATCATTGTACCCGTATATAATGGAATAATAGTTGTAGATAGGTATATATTTATATACATATATTAGGCATAACAGGGGGGGGTATAGAGAGGGAAAGGGTGTATTCAGCCCATGAAACTGCACAACATTCCTCTGGAAAATGATGACGACGAAAAACTTGCAAATAAAAAGACTAAATAGCTCGAAATTATCAATTGCCATGAAGAAAGAACACTTATAATCAAATCCGCTATATTTTTGACTAGCTGTACCCGCGACTTCGTCCGCATGGAATTTAACAAAAACTTTATTTTTCTGAAATAAAAGAATTTTTCTAAAATAAATGTAGCCTAAGTTACTCCTTATATCAGCTACCTGACAATAAAAGTGCCGTCAAAATAGATCCAGCCATTTTAGAGATTAGCTGGAACCTGTGGCTGGAACAAACAGACAGACAGAAAAAAAAAAAATAATATCATTTTCGGCACATGTATCGTGTATATAACGTATATGTAGTAGGACACTTTTTTTAATTTTCACTTTTAAAACAGACACTTCAATTTTATTTACATGTATAGATGTATAGATAAATTAATACCTACAAAGATAAGAAATTACAATAAGACGGAGGCTTTAAGAAAAATCCTTATTGATATTCTAGAAGTAAAAAGTACCGAAACGGAAAAAAATCTGCAAAAAGACGTGAGATCCCATCAAAAACATCCTGTAAAAAAATACCAAGTCTCGCATTCACATGGCTTGTCCATTTCTCTAATTTCAAATAGGCGTAACGTGAAAAATGTACCACTGTTCATTACTTTTCTGTTAATTAACAGTTATTGTAATAACGAAAATTCAAAATACATTAGTTTTTGTATTAACGAAGCGGCCAAGCATTAACATACATAATATTTATTTTAGCGCGATTTTCACAGTCATCTTTTTAAACTCCAAATGTACTGAATGGCCTATTCTTAGTTTATAAAAAATCAATGCGGCCAAGTCACAGAGATTCCTTATGAAGGTGTGATGTTAGGGTGTGAGGAGTAAGAAGTGTAAGTGTGACAACATTAGCCGTCGGATGATAGTCGCAGTCCTTGACCATCTTCTTTCGCCCATCTCCCACATTGTCAATTTTTTCCTAAGCACTGGCGTTTTCCCGTCTCAGTGGAGAAAAGCCTTTGTTATTCCGCTCCCTAAAATACCTAATCCCTCTATTGTCAATCACTTCCGTCCCATCTCTATTCTCCCTTTCCTTTCCAAGGTGCTGGAAGCCTGTGTACACAAGCAACTTTTCAAGCACGTGCACGTAAATAACTTGTTGCGCCCACTTCAATCTGACTTTAGGCCAGGTCACAGCACCGTCTCCGCGCTTCTCAAAGTGACTGGCGACATGAGGGCGGGCATGGAAACCGGCAAAGTCACCGTGCTGGCCTTGGTGGATTTTTCAAACGCCTTCAACACCGTCAATCACGACATCCTTTTAACTATTCTCTCCCATCTTTTGATCTCTCACGTGGGATTGGATTGGTTCTCTTCCTATCTTCAGGGACGCCAGTAGTCGGTGCGTATAAACGACTCTGAGTTCAACTGGTGCAATATCGAGTCTGGTGTCCCTCAGACGGTATACTTTCTCCGTTGTTATTTTCTATCTTCATAAACCTCATAACTCTTAACCTTCAATGTGCGTATCATCTGTATGCTGATGACTTGCAGTTATACTATCAGGCTGGCGTCGATTGTGTACCTACTGCGGTGGATAGGATTAACGGTGACCTGGAATATATCAAACGTTGGTCGGATAATTTCGGGCTATCTGTTAACCCGATGAAATGCCAGGCCATCATTATCGGCAGCCCGAGAATGATTAGGAGGCTGAATTTTTCTAACATCCCTCCAGTTATCTTTGATGGCCCTGTCATACCTTGGTGCCCAAGTGTCAAAGATCTAGGGTTACTCATCGACGCTACCCTGAGCTGGCGACCCCAGGTGACCTACGTCAGTCAGAGAGTTATCGGTACTCTTCGTTCTCTGTATCGCCTGAAGAATTTCCTACCGTTCAAAACCAAGGCTATGCTAGTGCAAACCTTAATCCTTCCGGTTATCGGCTATGGTGATGTGTGCTATTTTGATCTGAATGCAGATTTACTCAATAAACTCGACCGTCTTCTAAACAACTGCATTCGATTTGTTTTAATCTTCGTAAGTTTGACCATATCTCTTCGTACCGTTCGCAGTTAAAATGGCTTCCCATCCGCCAGCGCCGTTCGTTGCGTGCCCTCACCACCCATTTTTCCATTCTTAAGTCTCCTTCCCCTCCTTCTTATCTGTCTCCTGACTTTGTTTACCTGAGTGATACTCATTCTAGAAATCTTCGCTCGTCTAGCAATCTCCTCCTAAAATGTCCTCCCCATACTTCTGACTTCTTTCATTCTTCCTTTGCTATCCAATCCATTCTTCTCTGGAACGCACTCCCACTTGAAGTCAGGTCGTGCACAACACGGCTGGCTTTCAAGCTAAAGGTTCGGCAATTACTCCTCGCAGAAGTAGCAGATTCTCCCCACTAATGTAGGTATTTATTTATTTAGTTGTTTATTTATTTATTTAGTTGTTTATATATATATATTTTATTTATATACAGGGTATATCAAGACTGCTACCGAAAACGAAGCCGGGTGGTAGTTTAAGCGACTTCAGACACAATGCAACAGAAAAAGTTGCAAAAAAAATCGACAATTTTTTTTTGTTATTTTTTTTCTACGGCCATATTTGGGTGGTAAATACATTTTTTCCTAAAATAATAGTATATACCCTTTTATTTATAAATACTCTAAGGTATAAAAGAGTTTAAATTATTATTTAAGCAAAACTATGGATTTACCACCCAAAAATAACGATATTTAAAAATCATAAAAAAGAATGTCGCGTTTCTAGGCGAAATTTTTAATTGCATTGTGTTTGTAGCCACCTAAAACTACCACCCGGCTTCGTTTTCGGTAGCAGTCTTGAGATACCCGGTATAAAATTATATTAGTAAAAATATGTATACACACATATATATATATATATATATATATATATATATATATTTATATATTTTCTCTTTTCGTTTATTGTTTATTTGATTAATAAGCACCTGCTTCCGTCTCTCTGCACTACCTTAAGGTTGGCTGGTAGAGAATGCCCTTGGGCATTAAGTCCGCCTGTACTACATCTGTGTACAAAGTGTTTAAAAAAAAATAAAATAGTGTACAAGAGATCTGATAAGTGGCAAATCAATAAACAAAACTTTTTAATAGTGCGAGCTCGGAGTTAGAATGAAAATTCAAAAGCATTTTTATTATAATTCCGAGCTCGCATTCTCTTCTTTTTGTAAGTTGTGTGTCACAATATTTTTTTCTAAACAACAAAGCGTTCAATAAATAGTAGGTAGTGCCCATAGTGCCGTTGCGTTCCGCTTTGCTCGTCTTTGCGGTGCAGGGGCACGATAGTGGCCCCAGATAAGCAGTGATCAATAATTGTAGAAGCGCACTGAAGATCAAAGCCTACGACACGCCGCGCCGGCCTATGTATGGCTGGGCATGCGGGCGGGGCGACGCGACGCGGCGTCGTGTGCCGAGTCGTCCTCTTTGCTGTAACATGGTTGAGGAAACTGATATGAATCATACTTCGGTCCGGGTGTTGTTTGTATAGACCATAGATTTAGTATACATCTATGGTATAGACTGTCTGCTGTTCAATTTCATGATTTTATTATGAATCGTTACAAATAAAAATCAATTTTAACCAAAACATATTTACTTATACATTTTTCTTTATTGAACTATTAACAAATATAATACAATATACAACAAATAATTTACGCGCCACAAACAATTTTAACGTCAATCGATGCTCAAACAGGATAGAGAACTTCCGGCAAAGATAAAGCTGCGAACACAGTAAACACTAAAATGGAATACACGGTCACCAATATGTCCCTTTTCACCTTTAACATAGGATCAAATTCTGATACATATGATTCCTTTTTCACAATCGTCATCATCTTCTTCTTCATCTTCTTGCATCGTAATAATTTTTTGTTAATATTTTCTGTTTTCACACATTGCTGGGAGAGTTTAAAGGAAATAACGTCGATTTTTTCATTAAGTTTTTCTTTTTCTTTACACACAACAGCTACATGCTTAAGAGCAATATCTTTCCTTTCCTCCATTGCGTGTTGCGGCAATTGAATGATCTTTTTACATGCATCAAAAGAAGTATTAGAGTTTAGCGCCTGATATTCCATGTATGACAACATAGACTGGCTCGATGGTTGGCTTAATACCCCTATCAGAGAATTAGTCATATTTGTACTGCGATTAATGTTTATGGGAAATGTAGAAGGAACATCCGTAAAGCGACTTATATACTCTCGGCTGCCCATATCTACATTAACTTCTTTGTCAATAATAATGGATGGTAAGCATCCGTTGTTATATTTACTAAACTTTTACTATTTTTATCGTTTTTCGTCGTCACTGGATAGATAAAGAGTATATATGCTCGGGGTCGACTCCAATTTTCTCAACTTATCTAATGCAGTGATAGACCCATATTTTTTGGTCTTAACTTTGGATACAGCTTCTCCAGCAGCTGCGTCTACTAGAATCGTGTCCAATTCTTTGCACTGTTGTTCGTTACCATCATAAGTTGTTGTGTGAGTTTGGCAAGACGTAATTTTTTGTATTTCGTTCAGTAGACCCACTAACATATCCAGTGATGTCGTATAATTTATATTTTCTAATTCTGATTTCTCTATTGGCTTCGCCGTCGTTTGGATAGACAAGTTTTTATCTTCAGGTGGATGAATCAATGCTGTTAAAGAATTTTCATATGGCTTGGATATTACGGTTACGAAACTATTCACTAAACCTTGTACATCTTCATCCGGTTTCGCGTTTAATGCTGGCTTACAAGGTTCATCTTCGTTCTTATTTTCTTGAGGAATTTCTTTTGTCACAAGTTTTGGACCAGTATCACAAATTTTTGGTTTTTTCGGGAAAATTTAAAGCAATATGCAAGTTTTTCTTATTTTTGTCAATATCTTCATGTATTTTTGTCTCAGAATTAGATTTAAAATGCGATTTGTAATGCGGAAACGCGTATCCAACCGTAGCAATCTGCATCGGAAAGTTTGTAAAGTTCCAGTCCAATTCAGTTTTTGACAGCACCGGTAATGCTTTTAAATCGTGAATTTTATCATCGGGAGTTATATTTATAGTCTTAGAAATTGATGATTTAATAACTAGGGATCCATCATCACCACTTTGTAAAACTAAAACTTGTGTTATTGAGTGTTTGGGTGTGAGCGTTAAATTTTTAATCCTCAATCGTTTTTGGAACGCTCCTATGGGCCATTTACGGGACAAAGAATTTTCCAACATTTGTATTTCAGTTGCAGATTTAAATATCTGAGCATCGTCTTCAAATATCTGGTCAACGTTTGCTCTTTTAGGAACATGCTCTACCGCAGTTACTATGTGTTTGTCTTCAAACACATCTACAGCATAATCAGAATCACCTGAGCTTTTTTCGTCCCCTTTATCGGACTCATCAATTGCCGGTGTATTTTCAATGGTTTTACGGGAGAAGTTTTCAATATTTTCAGAAAAGGCGGCGTGACTTGGCGGCATATCGAGCATAGTGCTGATCATATTATGAAGCTTGCTGCCCACTTCTGTTGATTCTTCCGCAGTATTAATTGATGCTATTGAAGCTGAAACATAAATAAGCTAATAAAACGCATATTAATCATTTTCATTTCTTATTCAAGTGCTAGCGACACTGACATACTCTGGTAGTATACATAGGAATTTTACAGATTTACCCTTTACACAAAAAAGGCTATGGTATTTGTATGTTAAAGCCCTGAGTTATGTAAGAAATTATTGTTATTCCAAAAAGTAGTAGTTTATTAGAAAGCAGTGTAATAGGAAATTACCCAGCTCGATATCTTGCGGCAGCAGCGGGATGCGCGACTTGTGTCCAGTCCCGAGGGCACGCTCTCGCACAGGCGACGGTGGTGCGCGTCTGTAGTGACTTTTAACGTACGATTCCACGGCGACCATCTTTTTTCTATAATAGCATACAATCAAGCATCTGGCATTTATTCAGGCAAGTTTTACTAGTAAATAACCAAGATATCTATGAAATTATTCAAATATGTCAAAAGATTGACTTCTGTCATATTATTTTAAGATACTGTGCAACCTGCAATCCAACCCCGTAAATAAATTCAGTTTAAATAATACAGTTTCTACCCTTTAGGCAGGAAGTGTTTACATTAAATAGAAATAGCAATTACAATATTTCTGGCGTTGGCGGCACGTTGTTTTGTTTAGACGTCGACACCGGCGACTTAGGCCTGTCTTCAGGGCTGCTATTCGCCGACCGCCGCATCTTCACCGCCTTGTCTAAAACCATCATGAGTTTCGATAAGACTTATGGAAACATAAATTTAATTTATGCAATGTAAAATAGTTGTATGCATTGTACACAGTCAGGTCATAAGTATTGTCACACAGTAAAAACTTTTCTTTTAGAATGCTGGCCACAAAAAAGTTTATTGAATTCGAATTTCGAATTGTTCATGAAATAAAAATGTATACCTTTTAGAATTTTACTCATTTTTAAATATGGAGTGGACGCTTAAAGAAGACCGTGTTGCAGTTATTGCGTTGCATCGTTGCGGTTACGCGCCATTTCAAATTTTTGACATACTGAAAAATTTTAATATAACCAAAAGATTCGTTTATCGTACCATCAAACGATACAATGAAGACTAGTGTAGATGACAGGTCAAGAAGTGGTCGCCCTCGGTCTGTTAGGACTCCAGCAGTGATAAAAGGTGTGAAGGCGCGAATTCAAAGAAATCCCAAAAGTAAGCAGAAACTGTTGGCCCTTCAGATGGGGTTAAGCAGAACCACGGTGAGAAGGGTGTTAAATGAAGACTTGGGGCTTCGGGCATATCGAAGAAAAATAGGACATTGTTTGAATGCTCGTCTAATGGACCTGAGACTGAAGAGATGCCGCGCTTTGTTGAAGCGGTACGCGGGAAAGAAATATCGGGAAATTCTTTTTTCAGATGAAAAAAATTTTACCGTAGAAGAGAGCTACAACAAACAAAATGATAAGGTGTACACACACAGTAGTGAAGAAGCGAGCAACAGTATTCCGCGTGTCCAACGAGGTCATTTTCCATCCTCGCTCATGGTATGGTTGGGAGTTTCTTATTGGGGCTTAACAGAGGTACATTTTTGTGAGAAAGGTGTAAAAACGAATGCAGTTGTGTATCAAAATACAGTCCTGACGAACCTTGTGGAACCGGTTTCTCATACCATGTTCAATAACAGGCACTGGGTATTCCAACAAGATTCGGCGCCAGCTCATAGAGCGAAGAGCACACAAGACTGGCTGGCGGCGCGTGAAATCGACTTCATCCGGCACGAAGACTGGCCCTCCTCCAGTCCGGACTTAAATCCGTTAGATTACAAGATATGGCAACACTTGGAGGAAAAGGCGTGCTCAAATCCTTATCCCAATTTGGAGTCACTCAAGACATCCTTGATTAAGGCAGCCGCCGATATTGACATGGACCTCGTTCGTGCTGCGATAGACAACTGGCCGCGCAGATTGAAGCCTGTATTCAAAATCACGGAGGTCATTTTGAATAAACTTTAGTGTCATAAGAATTTATGTTTAGTTAAGTTCATTTTGGTGTATAAATGGTTACATAATGAATAAACTTGTTTCAATTATTTTATATTAAACATGTGACAGAATTTATGACCTGACTAGGTAAAATAGTTAGTACACGCAAGTGTTTAGAACGTGTGTAATTTTAAAATGGAATTGCTCAGAACAGTGAATGCCATGTCTCGGTATTGCTGATTAATCACGACATACCTACGCTAGAGTGAATTGTTAACTTATTTGGTATGTAATATTTCCGAGTTTAAACACCAAAAAAAAAAAAAAACATAAAAGTAGAATTCACCTTTACACACCTAAAGGCTGCACTGGAGGTTGCTTTACAGACACCGAAGATACTGCCTCGGTGCCAATTCTCTTGACCTTATTTTTAGAATTGGCTGACCCTGTGTTCCTCTCTGTAGGCGAAGGAACTGTTGCCACCTTTGCTTGTCTTTCTGACAAAGTCTTGATAGATTTCGGAGGGTGCTCTTCAATGCGAGCTTGGACATACGACTTTTTAGGTTGTGCGAGAGAATTCAACCTCGAATGAAATTTCGATGGACCTTTCACAGCTTCACCTCTTGCTTCTTTTACCTCGTCAATAATGTCGGTTATCTTTCGTTTGCTCGTTTTATTTTGACTATCTTCTGGGGGCACTTGTTGACGGGACTGTCTAGAATATCCTAAACTGGTTCGGAGTTTTCGAGGTGAATCTACTTTGGGTGGCCTATTCAATATATCTATTTCTTTTAAATGTAATTCAAGCCGCGAATGTCCTTTGGAAAACCCTTGATAAGAACTGCTTTTGACCTCATTGGAAATATCCAACGCCTTATTTGTTTCATATTTCTTGTTCGCTTTAACACTCTTTTGTCTGCATTTTTGTACATTATCAAATTCATGAAGCAGTTGCGATATAGCTTTTAAAGGATTATCTTGTGTCTTAAGCGTTGGGCTAGTTACAGGCTTTTTTTGTTTTTTAACTTTCTCAGCGTCTGATTTTTGAACTTGTGCCTTGTTACTTATTATAACTTTAGGGACCACTGGACTATCAACTTTTTTATTCGTCGTTTTTATTTTGGGTACATCCATGTTAGTTTTTTCAAAACTAAAACAACTAGGGTTTGACGATGTAAGATGATGTTTAAGGCTGGTTCCACTGTCACTACCTTGGATGGTAGAGCTTACTCGTCGTCCAATAGAATTTACTCGATCCATATGTACTGATGTCATGAGTTTACTTTTTGGTAGGTACCATCATCCCCATCCCCTTTTTCAAGTTTCTTCATTAAATCATATATTTTGTCAATGCTCTTTCTACACTCGACTGATGAAGATGTTTTTTTAGGATCGTTAAGGTGACCTTCCGACTCTTCCTTTGGTATATTAGCTGGAGCTAAATTAATGATACTCTGAGTAACGGCCATGCCTTTGTACTCTTTCTTTTTCTTGGTATCAGGAGTAATTATTTCATTTAACCTAAAACAAATTAAATAATTTAAAATTATCTGTAAGATGTGCAAATATTTTAATTTTATATTGTTACTAGCGGCCCGACCCAGCTTCGCCTGGAGGCAGATATTTTTTTATTCCACTTCACACCAAATACGTGCTATTGTTTTATATAAGCTCTTGTATACCTAAACTTGACGTATCCTACGGTCCTGTTAATCCCGTCCCATAGCGCTTGTTCAGTCACTTCCCGATCCATCCCGTCCTTTGTCTTCATTTTCTATCCCGTCTTATACCGTATAATTTACATTTCGTCCTATCAAATCTGTCAGCTATCCCAGTCCTCTCCCGTATCTCGTATTCTATTATATCCCATCTCTCCATATCCGAAAAGTATGCCTTGTACATTTTTGTCATTAAACACTTTAGCGATTTTGATTATCCATGAAATATTCCATCCTTTATTTCACCCCCACAATGCTGTTTTCCCAATAATATTGCACGCCATTACGTTTTGTTAGTAATAAAGAGTTGAAATATAAGTTTTCATAGAAATAACTTCAGTGGTTTCGATTTTCTTCGTCATAACATTTCAACCCTTTTTGACCCCCCTTTAGGTAAAATAAAGCCTACCTCACTCAGAGACGATATACATTTCTATCAGTGAATTGTAGCGAAGGAAAGGCCAGTGTAAGAATTCCTGATAAAAGTGACATTCGATCCATGTTCGATCTTGAATAGAAGTATTAATAACTGAACATTATTGAATTTTTAATAATATTCAATATTGCCATAATTGTTTTTCGTTAATGCCAATTGTCACCGCATCGTACTCTTTTTTGCAAGTTATAACTGTCCAATATTTATGTAGCTTAATATATACTCCTTTGTTTACATAAAATAAATTTTTGAACGCATGCATAAATATTTGACAACCAATTTAAATGTCAACCACTTTTCATTACTGTCATTAATTTACATATTTAAAATCTAAAATACGTTATTAATCGAATACTGTGGATATATGTTGTCGATTCGAAACCTTTATTTAAATACGTTATTTAATTTGAGGGAAGAGTTTACCGTATCGACGGTATGAAAATTAAATGTTTGACAGTTACAAACCCATGAACATTATGTATGGCAAAATGTTTTTTCCTTTATTTTATACTTTCGTCAATTTAATCGAGATAAAAACTATCTCACCCTGTAAGTTGGAACAAATAACACATATCTAAAAAAATTCATTTTAATCAGTTGAGTGGTTTAGGAGCCCATTGAGGACAAACAACGTGACACGTGAATTATATATATTAAGATATACTCACGATAAAGTTTGTTCTTTGGGGGTAACTTGATTAAGTTTCACATTAAGATCTATTACAGACGGGCCAATTAATTGAGAAAGCAAAGTAAGGTTCGCTCTAAAATCACTTGATACCACAGAAGTAGACGCTGAGCAGCCTTTTGTTTCATTGTTGTCATTTTTCTTCATTTCTATGTACATCATTTCCGTCACCGTATCGTCTAAATAATAGCTCCTGTTAATATATTTCTTGCTCTCATCAGTTCTCGTATCATAATCTCCCTCGTGGTCTAAAGGTACTTCAGGAATGGAATCACTCTGACCTCCTTTACGTATGGAAGTTTTAGGTTGATCGTTTGGAACAGTCTGACCATAAATAGAATTGTAAAATGACTTATTGGTAATAGATAATTTTGTTACTGAATTAGAAGCTTGGGGCAATATTCCTCCTCTGCTATACTTGTGTTTGCTTATTTTACAATTCTCTCCTAAAGCTATTTTTTTCTTCTCTCGTTTTTCCCTTATTTCCAATAGTCTTCGCCTTTTCTTTTCTTCCAATATATGAGATTGGTTTTCATATGGAGATTTTATTCGATTACGCGTAGGTGATTTCTTTTTAATTAATGTGTTCGAAGAATCAGCTTGTATGCGATCTTCAGATGGCAAATCCGAAGTAGTACAACTCTGTGTGCACATCACCGTGTCGTCCGGTGAAATATCGTCATATGTAACTCTCATTTGGTGTGTAGGACTCGAACTGAACTGACTAGCACTACCTTTAAGACCGTAATTAGGTACATTATCATCACAAGTCTCTTGATTGCAGTCATTGCTCTTGAGTGCTGATGTATCAAGCGGTTCTATGATAGTCATAGCATCAACGTTATCACTATTATCATTATCTAATTCCACAATTTCAAGTTTATTGTTTAATTTATCAACCTTAACATCAATAAAAGGTTCGTCTATTTTATTGTACGGCAACGGTAAGGGATCGAGTACGCATACATCTGAAATTGAACATTAATTTTATAATCATGTCTGATAAATCGATAAATTCTATGGCTATATTTGAATTTACCTTGCTGTGCTTAAGAATCATTATGGAACTAATATTACTAACTACTTTCCCCGACTGCGACTTTTCTAGCTGAACGACTACGTCAACACGCGAATCTTCTTCCTTTTCTTCTTCAATTGTTGGATTAATTTCCCGTTTACAACTAATAATTAAATTATCGGCACAACGTCGACTAAATAACTTGTAAGTGCCACAAATCAATTTAGGAACTTCAACAATAATTTTCTTTTCAAGAATTTTCGAAAGAGATCTGATGTCTACTTCGGAATGAACAATATCATCCCACGTCGTAACATGCTTGCTTGTCTTGCGTTCGATATGTAAAGGGATACTGGTGGATGTTGCTAAGATCTTTGTATTGTTAGACTGGTCCACAGGATCAATCACTTCTCTCCACTTTTCCTTGGCTTTGTCTGTCAAATAATCACCATTGCTTATGCGTTTTAGTTGTTCTATAGTATGTTTTACATACCGAATAATGTTATCCATATAAAAATTGTAATTATCTTCAAGCCGTTTGCAACAAATGTAATCTAATAGTGTTGCCGGAAGTACGGCACCATCGAATTCCTCGAGACCGAAGCTGTAGTTTAATTGATCTTAATATAAGAATCTTGGAAATATTAAAATTTTGATGGTATGTATTGTTTAGGTTTGACGATTTCAATTCTATCCCACCGAATTTCTGGCACAAAGAATTTTTCAGTGAAGGGGAGTTATTCAGGAGATCTAAACGTTCTTTATTGTAATCATAAACATCGACATCTGTATCGCAGATTTCGCTTATATCAGATTCTTCGGAATCCTGATCGTCTTCGTATACGACAGTCTCAACGTGTTGGTTAGATCTTCTGTTTATCTTATTGGACTCCGGTAATATGTTAGTTTCGATATCTATATTTTTGTACAGAAGAACCAGATCACTCGCACTAAGGGCATCTGTAACACGTACATAATCAAAGTAAAATTGCACAATGAAACTTCACAAAATGACACTTTACTTGTTATAAAAAGTACAAAGTAGTCAAGATGTATAAAACCTATTACATAGTTACCGTTAACATTGAGCTGATCCTTCGCCATAATATCAAATAGTTCACTTGCAGTATGGTACTCCTGAGCATGGTCGTCGATGCGGTCCCCATTTCCTGTTCCCCTATCATTCGCCTCCGACAGCCGGTTAATCAACATGTCTGCCTCATAGATTTAACTTACAAACTTTTGCTAAATTAAAATATGTATAGTTCCAAAACGCAATGTAATTGTTTCGTATAAAAACTCACAAAATCGATATTATAAATTTTTAAACAGACATTTTCAAAAAATACAGACAATTGTATATTAAACGTCAGTTTTGAATATGGAACCTCGTGGGAACGCGGCCATGATCTTTGAATTAAGAAAAAGGTCCTATATGATTTCGTGTTATGAAACTTTGAATGAGAAACAGGCAATTACAATTTAAAATATGTTCATCATCATCATCATCATCTCAGCCACAGGAAGTCCACTGCTGAACATAGGCCTCCCCCAAGGATCTCCACAATGACCTGTTGGAAGCGGTCTGCATCCAACGACTTCCTGCAACCTTAGCCCGATCGTCCGTCCACCTTGTAGGCGACATTTCGCTTGCCTGAACGTGGCCTCCACTCAAGAACCTTTCGGCCCCAACGGCATCGGTTCTACGAGCGGAATCACTTTAGAGCTTCTGAAAGCGGGCGGAACGCCGATACTGAAAGTTCTTCAGAGGCTCTTCAATTCCGTTCTCCTCGAGGGCTCAACGCCAGAGGCATGGAGCAGGAGCGTGGTGGTACTGTTCTTAAAAAAAGGTGATAACACCTTGCTGAAGAACTACAGGCCCATCTCGCTCCTGAGCCATGTCTATAAGTTGTTTTCGAGAGTCATCACAAATCGTCTCGAACGCAGGTTTGATGACTTCCAGCCTCCCGAACAAGCCGGTTTCCGAAAAGGCTTTAGTACCATAGACCATATTCATACGCTACGGCAGGTTATACAAAAAACCGAGGAATATAACTTGCCGCTTTCTTTAGCGTTTGTGGACTATGAGAAAGCCTTTGATTCGATCGAGACCTGGGCTGTGCTACAGTCTCTTCAGCGGTGCCACATAGACTATTGGTACATCGAAGTGTTGAGGTGTATATGTTATAGGCCAAGTGATTAATACGGGCAGTATTCATAATGCCCGGGCTGTATGAATATTGCCGAGCCATATCGAGCCAAGTGATTAATTACAATCTAAACTCGCCTATTTATCACATTGCCCGGACATTATGAATATGGCAACATGATGATCGGGCAATGTGATTTTTTATTTGGTGCGCTGCCGCATTGTCGTATATGCGATAGACCAATAAATTAGAAAGGTTGAATTGATCTGCTTATGTTTAGTTGTCTTTTAACGTCCGAAACATTATCTTCAGAAGAAAATTAGTGTACCCACTTTATGGATCAGTTAGGTCGAATGTGCCCCAAAACCGACTCGGAACACCCCGACTTCACGTAGTCTTTTGGCTACCGACCCTAGAGTATATATAAAAAGCCGGAGGCGCGAAGGGAGAGCAGCCTCCGCCCGCTGTAATGAAGGATAGGCAACCGTGCGAGTCGTAGCGGCTTAGGCTGGTCGCCGGAGGCGACCAGCAAGCCGAAGCTGTGGAGGTGCATATCTTTTGTTACGCAAGGGCGAAGGGGCTGAACTTCCCGTAGCGCCGGAGACGATGCAGAAGCTAATTTGTATTGACAACAAGTGTTTTAAGGGATAGGTTGGTACAATAGATATTTCTCAGGAATAGTGCGTTACCTTTTCATGGGAGTGGTACCAGGGGAGGTGCGATACTCCCCCTCCCCCTCCACTCCTCCCAATCCACCCCCTCGTGCTGTGCTATACTAAATTCTACCACTTTGGCTCATTGTTTTGATTCGCTTTACATCACTCTGCCCAATAGGCACTTGGCATTATTCATAATGCCCGGGCAATGTGATAAATTGATTGGTTATAATCACATTGCCCGCTCTTATTGGGCATTATTCATATTGCCCGGGCATTATGAACAATGCCCGATTAATCACTTGGCCCATAACATATATACAACAACGCCACCATGTCGGTCCGAGTACAAGATCAGAGCACGAAGGCTATTCCACTACAGAGAGGCGTGAGACAGGGAGATGTCATATCTCTGAAACTGTTCACTGCCGCGCTGGAAAACGCCTTCAAGCTATTGCAGTGGAAAGGATTCGGCATCAGCATCAACGGCGAGTATATTACTCACCTTCGATTTGCCGACGATATTGTAGTCTTGGCAGAATCGCTGGAAGACCTTAGCACTATGCTCGAAGACCTTAATCGAGTCTCCCAACAGGTGGGTCTTAAAATGAACATGAATAAAACGAAGATCATGTCGGATATCCATGTTGTGCCCACCCCATTGGAGTTGGGGGCTCGACTCTCGAAGTTGTAGACGAATATGTCTATTTAGGACAAGTGGTCCGGTTAGGCAGGTCCAACTTCGAGAGAGAGGTCAATCGTCGAATCCAACTCGGTTGGGCAGCGTTCGGGAAACTTCGCGACGTCTTCTCGTCCTCAGTGCCTAAAATCGAAAGTCTTCGATAGTTGTGTGTTGCAAGTGATGACATATGGCACTGAGACGTGGCTACTCACTGTGGGCCTCATTTAAAGGCTCAAAGTCACTCAACGAGCCATGGAGAGGGCTATGCTCGGTGTTTCCTGACGAGATCGAATCAGAAATGAGGAGATCCGTAGGAGAACGAAGGTTACCGACATAGCCCGTAGAATTAGCAGTTGATGTGGCAGTGGGCCGGGCACATAGTAAAATATGTTCAAATACATAATATTATTATGAATACAGGGTATATCAAGACTGCTACCGAAAACGAAGCCGGGTGGTAGTTTAAGCGACTTCAGACACAATGCAACAGAAAAAGTTGCAAAAAAAAAGCGACAATTTTTTTTTTGTAATTTTTTCCTATTGCCATATTTTGGTGGTAAATACATTTTTTTCCTAAAATAGTGTATACCCTTTAATTTATAAATACTCTAAGATATAAGAGAGTTTAAATTATTATTTTAGCAAAAACTATGGATTTACCACCCAAAAAATGACGATATTTAAAAAATCATAAAAAATAATTGTCGCGTTTCTATGCGAAATTTTTAATTGCATTGTGTTTGTAGCCACTAAAACTACCACCCGGCTTCGTTTTCGGTAGCAGTCTTGAGATACCCGGTATACTTCTACCTTTACAACAACCACTTATTACATGTATCCTATGCTTACTTTTATACTTATACTCTAATCACTAATGCATTGAAATGGATTTTACTATCTATAGGTACAAATAAATAAAATTGAAGTGTCTGTTTTAAGAGCGAAAATATAAAAAATGTCCAACTACATATCGTTATATACACGATACCTGTGCCGAAAATGATATTTTAATTTTTTTTGTCTGCCTGTCTGTCTGTTTGTTCCGGCTAATCTCTGAAAATGGCTGGACCGATTTTGACGGGACTTTTTTTGTCAGGTAGCTGATATAACAAGGAGTAACTTAGGCTACATTTGTTTTAGAAAAAAACTTTTATTTTAGAAAAATAAAGTAGTACTGTCCAGTACCGCGCGCAGCTCACGCGCATGCCACCATCACGTCAGGCGCCACCCACCACTTCTCCCACCAACGAATCAATATCACATTTACAAAATATTGTATATAAAGAAAATTTTCAATAAAGTTAATACAAAAAACTGAAAATAAACGTGTTACGGGGGTTTACCGCCGCTCGCTAAGAGATGGCGCCACCGTAGAATTAGATCGCGGTATGGTTTCGTTACAAAGGTTGATAATTAAAATAAAAATCCAGAAACCAAAAAAAAAAACTACATAAACTAATTAACTTTTTTGTTAAATTCCACGCAGACGAAGTCGCGGGCACAGCTAGTCTATACTAATATTATAAAGCTGAAGTTTGTTTGATTGTTTGAACGCGCTAATCTGTGGAACCGCTGGTCCCATTTGAAAAAATATTTCAGTGTTGGATAGTATATTTATCGAGGAATGCTATTCCTTTATATATATCATCACAAGCAGTAGTGACATTTCTAGCAAATACGAAGAAATTTTATTGGTAGTTCGGTCCGGTTAGTCGATATTCTAAATTGATAGTTTACATTTTGAAACGTGTATGTGCACCCGGGCAGAGCGGGACCCGACCGCTAGTATAGAAATAAATCTGCAAGATTCATATAAGTTGCGTTATAATTTTATGGTTTATCGATACTTGGGATAAAAAAGTAATATTCCAACACCTAGTTTAATAAGACGAAGAACTACAATACGTTAAACCTTACACTACTGTATTAATGCGGATAAAAATTACGTGTTCATGTTTCTGTATAATATGTAAATATTCAATCCAACATTATTATTATATTAAATAAAAACCAAACGTCTATTTAATTTTATTTATTTTACAAACAAAAACATTAAGTACATTAAATTAAACAAGCAAATAACAGGGAATGTCGAGAATTACCGATTATATTCGAATAAACATCAGTCTTAATTTAATACGTTTATAAAATAATCATTTTCCATTATAATAAATTAACTTTATATATTATAAACAAATACAGGGTATATCAAGACTGCTACCGAAAACGAAGCCGGGTGGTAGTTTAAGCGACTTCAGACACAATGCAACAAAAAAAGTTGCAAAAAAAAGCAACAATTTTTTTTTTAATTTTTTTCCTATTGCCATATTTTGGTGGTAAATACATTTTTTTCCTAAAATAATAGTGTATACCCTTTAATTTATAAATACTCTAAGATATAAGAGAGTTTAAATTATTATTTTAGCAAATCTATGGATTTACCACCCAAAAATGACGATATTTAAAAAATCATAAAAAATAATTGTCGCGTTTCTAAGCGAAATTTTTAATTGCATTGTGTTTGTAGCCACTAAAACTACCACCCGGCTTCGTTTTCGGTAGCAGTCTTGAGATACCCGGTATAAATCACAAACTTATAATCAATCAAATACTGTGAATAGATTGGTAATGAAATTGGCTAATTTTTCCAACAAAACATACCTTATGGTATATTCAGTAATTCGCGAAGAAGCTGTACATAAATCAAAGAATGGATTGCTAGGAATTATATTCCATTCACGCAAAACATTGAACCATCATCTTAAATGAAGGAAATTAACTAAACATCACTCATATGCTGGCAACACACTGTACCATAGACAATTTATTAGCAATTAAGTTAAATTATAAAAAATATATTAATTATAGAACAATTGATAGTTGATAAATGTGTGTCAATCACTAAAACGGTGAAGGAAAACATCGTGAGGAAACCTGCATACCACAGCAATTTATAAAAAATTTAATGGTATGTAAGTCCGCCAACCCGCACTAGGCCAGCATGGTGGACTATATGGCCTAACCACTCTCAATCGTACTCTCGATTGTAGAGTAGGCCCGTGCCCTGCAGTGGGACGTATATGGGCTGATACAGATTATATATTTCATTAAAATTCACATTAAAATAAACCATTTCATATTATTAGTATTTGGTTCATGAAACGTTAGTCTGATAAATCTTGCGGCGACGTTATTTCGGTACGAGTGACGTTAGGAGGTTGAAATTAAGTAGTTAAGACATTTTATCGAAATAAATCGCGATATTACGCATCACGCCTGCCAACGTAACGACACCAATCAAGACTTATTACAAAGCATTGCACTGTGTACGTACCCGAAACAGAAGGCGGTAGATCTCGAATGCATATGCTACTAGGTACAATGTTCTTCAAATTGAGATATAGCAGTACTTACACTGCCGTTTGGTACAAGAAGTTGATAAAGCGGCAGTCTTTTGCTAGTGTTAGGACATTATCCAGCCGAATAAGTTCCACCGTACTTAGTTAAGAACCGTCATGCTGATCCATGCAAGTCGCGTTTAAGTTTCACATTTGTATATCCGGATACATTTAGATCAGGGTATTTATAATCTCTATTGGCCTTAGTAATAAACTCGGATGAGCGAGGGAATAACTTTAGTCTCAGTTTTAGAATCTACACGATTATTTTGTTCACTATTTTTCCTTTTAAATCAGTGGGTTGCCTCAACAAGATTGTCATGTTAGGCCGGAGTACATCCGTGTTTAATAAAGTAGTAAATACATCGTTATTGAAAATAATAATGTCAATTCAAAAGCCTTGGCCTAAATTTAATCACTGGCTCATCCGAATTTATTAATACGTCCTTAGATTATTGTATAAATAATCTTTTCACTCGACAAAATGTAGGGACCAGCTGATTATTTATCACGATTTTTGGATAGCCTCGAAGTGACAGTTGTTCAATAAAATGATAATAGAATTCCTTTTCGGTTAGTACGCCCTTTAAGCCAAGCTGAGTACAGCATTCCCTTTGCAATTAGCATACTTCAAGTTTGACGCTGTATACTTTAAGTGCCCCAATGTCTTCCCCACTGGTGATTTGATCAGTGTGGCTAGGCGGGCGGACGGAACAGTGACTCCAGCAGTCTGGCTCTGATAGATCTTTCTTGTACTGCTGTGCCAACTCCTGGATCAAGTGCCGGCGCTTCACGTGTGGTGGTTGGTATCTGCAGAATATATTTTTTGGTTTTATTTTATTTTATCTCTTACTGGTATTTTGAAATGCTTTAAAATAGTAATTGTAAAGTGACATTTTAGATTGAAGGGTCCAGTTACAGATCAGGACAATGGCTGATTTTTAGGTAATATCAAAAGTTCTATGAACTTGATCGTAGGATTGGTGTAATGATTTTTTATTCAATTTCCTTTCTCATTACAACTTAAATTATTAAGAATTTATGAAATATGAATCAATGTTCTGAGTTTGAAACTATAAGATCTCATTGCTACTTTGCCAAAGCTTTTTTCTAACATTATTAATGATAATATAATAGTTATTCGATAATGAGATAGTATAATCGCACTTTTAGAATTATACCTAACTAAAAGAGTTTTATTTTTTGAAAAACATTTCTATAAATTTACATATGTACATAAGCTCACGCCTTTTTCCCAGAAGGGGTAGGTAGAGGAGTCAGGACACCCACATTTCACACTGGTGTTCCGTTCTACGATGTGATAGGTGGCGAGCCTATCGACATATCGGGCACAAATTCCTGATAATTGATAATGAATAGAAAAATCCAATGTCACTTTGCCCAGTCCGGGATTCGAACCCGAGACTTCAGCTTTGCAACCGTAATCGATAGGTAATTTTGAGCCAAAATATTAAAAGCCAATATCTAAATATGTTTATGTATGTTGGATAGTAAAGGAGCGATGTATATGTGTGTGTACAGGTCGGTGTTGAGCGTGTGTCGGCGCGCCGTGTCCAGCGCGGCGCGGCGCAGCGTGTGCGGCAGCAGGCGCGGCGCCAGCAGCGCGCCGTCCGCCAGCACGCCGGCCGCCGCCGCCGGCGCCGTGCGCACGCGCACCAGCCCCGAGCGCCGCGCCGACACGCACAGCGTCGTCACGTCGCCGCGCCGCCACGGCACGCCCGTGCCGCAGTAACGCACCAGCTCGTCTGAAACAACACGCATCATGTTTATTTCTTACATTTTAATCATTAATCAATTTATTATATTAATATATGATGGTTTACTGGTGTCCGTCCGACCCGCAGATGCCCACGCACGCCATGTGCAATAACACCTCTGGGAACACCACAAACACATATTTGAGTAAGAATTTTACTGGTCGTAGGTCTCCTAATATGTGAGACCAGCCTGAATAGGTACCACCGCTATGTCTATTTCTCACGCCAAACAGCAGTATAAATGCACTGTTGTATTTCGGATTGAAGGACATAAATAGATACCGTTTATCATTCATCTCAAACACAAACTCCAATTCTGAGCACCTAATAAGATAATTAAATTCACAAGAAATCACTCCTATCCTGGTATTCGGGTCCAGTACCTCAAAAATTAAAGCCTTTTTTTTTCAAAATCTAACAGACCAATAACTACCTTGCTGATCATACTCATGATCAGTAATTATTAGTTTCCCCAAAATAAATACTGAATCATTAGTATTACTATTTGATAAGTAAATACACTTAACGTCTACATACTCACCAATAGGTAAATTAGATGATCCTCAAAATCTTCCAGCCAAATGATAAGTATTTTAGTACTAAAATCTCTGTTTCTTCTGCCACTACCTGCAAATATCAATAAAACCATAAATAGTTTTATTCAATCTAATGAATACTTACATATTCTAAAGAAAATGTAATCTATCATGTTTACATCTATATACTGGGTGGAATCGCTTATCGTCACGAAAAAATTGTGCATGGCAAGTACATGATTTAGAACACTTTGGCATACTTATTTTAATTTTTTATGTTTTTGTTTATGTAGTGTAAAATTAATTTACCACTATTAGTTACTAATTTAAAATAAGTTATTCATAAAACAACGTTGTTTAGAGAAAGATGACATAAATGAAAAAATCTTCATAAATACACATTATTGTTACCCTACTTTATACAATATGAATTCGAGTAGAAACTTCTAAATCTATAATATAAAATGAATCGCAAATGTGTTGGTAACCGCATAATTCAACAACGCCTGGACCAATTTGGCTGATTTTGGTCTTGAAATATTCGTGGAAGTCCTGGGAAGGGTTTAGGGGTGAGAAAATAGGAAAATTTCTGAGGAAGATACTAAAAACCTTTTTTTTGGTATCGTTCAAGCGTGATGTGTCCAGCCAGTATAGGATATCTTGTTTATTTGACGGGGAGACGTAAAAGACGGTCCAGCTTCAACTACCACCCAACGTAAAATGATCTATCTTTCCATTGTCTTTCATTGACGGCTGACGAAATAGAACAAAATTCAAAAAATGTGTACATCGTGTATATAATATTATCTAGATACGGCGTCTTGCGCATAATTTTGTTCAATGTAAATTAAAACGATGTCCACATCTACCAAAATTGCCCATTGTTTTTTGAGATTATTGCAACAGTTTTAAACAAAGTATACTCTATCGAAGCGTTTGCCGGAGTATACCAAATATATCTATTATAATTTTTCGTTTCATAAACGACATTGTTTTTTGAATTAATACTTTTAGATGCGCTGGGGGACATATTTAAATTTCGCATTACTATTGTTTTCAGACTCAAGAATAAAAAAAATATTGGTACGTTGATGCCGTATCTAGACATTATAATGAAACGATATGCAGTTTTATATTTTTAAATATTTGTTCTAGTACTTACGTCACCTGGTAAGGCAGTATGAAGGTTTTATTATTTGTATATGGTAACGTAATAGACGCGACTGCCAACAAGTTAACGATGGTCACGGGTTCAAATCCCAGGGCACACCTCTGACTTTTCGGATTAATTTCCTACGTGAAATAAAATCCGACAACTCGCACTAAGCAAGCAGGGTGGACTATAATATCTTCTTCTATAATATAAAAATGAATCACAAAAAGTGTTGGTAAGCGCATAACTCAACAACGCCTGGACCCAATTTGGCCAATTCTTTTTTAAATGGTTATTATTACTTTATTACTAACAAAAAGTAATGGCGTGCAATATTATTAGAAAACAGCATTTTGGTGCTGAAATAAGGGACGTAATATTGGATGGACACTAAAAAACGCTAAGTTTTTAATGTCAAAATTCATAAGGCAATCTTTATATGTACATGTATAGGGAGAGACGGGATATAATAGAGTGGAAGGTACGGGAGAGGGCTGGGATAGCTGACAGATTTGATAGGACGAAATGTAAATGCACGTTATAAGACGGGATGGATAATAAAAGAGAAAGGACGGACGGATCGGGAAGAGACTGAACAGACGGATGAGACGGGATTGAGCCAGACAGTAGGATAGCTATGTCAAGTTTAGGTATACAAGAGATTAATACGAAAAATAACATGTATTGGTGTGGAGTGGAATCAAAAAATATATGCACCAGGCGAAGCTGGGGTCGGGCCGCTAGTCTAAGTAATAAAATCCTTTGATCGCGCCACCCTCACCGCCGCGCCGCCGCAAGCGCAAGTACAAAGCGTGCCGCCGCGCCGCGCCGCCCGCTCCCGCGCCGCCGACACCTTCCAGGGATCTTGCCACTTCCTCAGGTCGTGCGAAATTCGGTACCGAGTGACTTGTACGAAATTATTTTGGTTATTGGTTAGTTTCTTGCGGTCAAAATGAGTGATTACACGAACAGTGAGTATGTGACAATAATGACATGCTATGTTCGATCCAATGAAAAACTTGGTCATGCAAGAAGGATGTATGCAGATCCAGAACATCTGCAGTCTTTGCGTAGGAATGGTATCATGAATGATGAATCCACGAGTTCCCAGCACAAGAACTATTTTAAAGACTTATCCGAGGCTACTCGATCATGGTAATTCAGACTTCCTAATCATGCAACAATCCGTGACCTTCCACAGCGAAGTCGTCTATTCTCAACTTGATAAAAGGTTTAAATAAAAAACATATGCAGCTTTTTCTAAGATATTAGGAACGTTATGAAAATAATATGTTCAATTAAAATGTAAATCTTAACAAATTACCAACATCTACATTACTTAAATGATCCTAACACACTAAAATTCTAAATAAAATCAAAATGTTATATGGTAATATTTAGAGTAATAATACCGATAAATAGGCGCAAAGTAAGTTCAAGGTCGATGCGCGACAGTCAGCTGTTGTGTGGCGTGACTCAAACATCGCGCACCTGAGTATTGACATGTCGTTGCACTTTTAAGTGTAGGGTGATTAGATAATATGGTTATCTTGTACTGATGTTGTTTATGGGGTAGTTTGTAGTTTTAATGAATAAATCTCGTATATAACGTTTAATTTCACATACACAATACACTATTAAATTTTCCGGACGATAAGCGATTCCACCCCGTATATAATAAAATTGAAGTGTCCGTTTTAAAAGTGAAAATAAAAAAAAAATGTCCAACTACATATCGTTATATACACGATACCTGTGCCGAAATTATATTTAATTTTTTTTGTCTGTCCGTCTGTCTGTCTGTTTGTTCCGGCTAATCTCTGAATGGCTGGACCGATTTTGACGGGACTTTTTTGTCAGGTAGCTGATATAACAAGGAGTAACTTAGGCTACATTTATTTAGAAAAACGAATCAATATCACATTTACAAAATATTGTATACTGGGTATCTCAAGACTGCTACCGAAACGAAGCCGGGTTGTAGTTTCAGTGGCTACAAATACAATGCAATTAAAAATTTCGCATAGAAACGCGACAATTATTTTTTATGATTTTTTAAATATCGTAATTTTTGGTTGGTAAATCCATAGTTTTGCTAAAATAATAATTTAAACTCCTTTATACCTTAGATTACTTATAAATAAAAGGGTATACACTATTATTTTAGGAAAAAAATGTATTTACCACCCAAATATGGCCATAGGAAAAAAATAACAAAAAAAAATTTGACGCTTTTTTTTGCAACTTTTTCTGTTGCATTGTGTCTGAAGTCGTTTAAACTACCAACCCGGCTTCGTTTTCGGTAGCAGTCTTGATATACCCTGTATAAGAAATTTTCAATAAAGCTAATACAAAAAACTGAAAATAAATGTCCCGTTACACATTTATTTACCGCCGCTCGCTAAGAGATGGCGCCACCGTAGAATTAGATCGCTTTGGTGGTTTTGTTACAAAGGTTGATAATCTATATATTAATACGTGATGCAAAAACTTTGGACCCCTTTTTACGAAAATTGCGCGGACGCAGGAGCATAAAATTTGGCACACTTATAGTTTATGTGTAGGAGAATTGCAGAACGCTAATATTTTCGATAATAATGCTTATAAAGTACATTAAATCAAAAAATAAAACATTACACACACTACCATGCATTTCACACACACATACATACACAAGTATTTGGATACGCATACATACTCTGGTGTCACAATTGTTTTCTTTTCTTTTTCATTTTGTTCTTCTGACATAGACATAAAAAAAAGGTTTATTCGCCTCATTTAATATAAAAAATAAGGAACTACTTCCAAATGATTTTAATAATAATGCATAAAAAGTACATTAAATCAATAAATAAAACATTACACAAACCAGCATGCATTTGACACACGCATTTGTACACGTATACATAATCTTTGGTCAAATTGTTTCTTTTGTTATTATAGACATAGTTGAATGTCAAACAGAAAAGTTTGTTTACTGTGAAAGATGCTGTGAAAAGTTTATTTGACGAATACTACGTTGAAATACTGAGCGGCGAGCGCTTATACAAATTGTGTAGCAGTAAGATACATTTAAAATTTACACGGACTATCATTATACGCATAAAGAAAATTCTGTAGCCAGCAATCTGCAATAACACATTCAGGTACAAAAAAATATATAATTTGCTATTGCTGGTTCAAAGCAATTATTGTAGTTTACGATTTCAGTAATTGCATACTTTAGGATAAATAGGCGATTTTGAGAGATACGTACATTTAAATGTGCACGAATTATCAGAATAACAACATCATCATACAGGTAAAACTTTTTCTCTTCTTGATTTGGTCGAATTTCGACCACTAGGCGACCACTAGTTAAAATAAAATGCAAAAACCAAAAGATTAACTAAATAAACTAATTAACATTTTTGTTAAATTCCACGCGAACGAAGTCGCGGGCACAGCTAGTATGATAATAAAGTTAAAATAAAAGTACATACTAGAAATGACAAAACTATTTTAAAGAAAATTATGAAAGTCGCCACTCCAAAATTAGTCAACGGCACCATGTATCCTGGACAGATGGGCATGTTTTGAAAAGACGTACGAGTGACGTAGCTTCGCGTATATGTCATGAACTTTTTTTTATTTTTTATTCAACACCATATACATAATAATACAAAAAACACAACTAGTTTACAGATAGTTTATGACAATTGGTGGTGTTAATCGAGATTTAGTATACTGAAACAGTTGTAGTTTACGAACTCATATGTAAATAGGAAGATTAATTTGAATATTTAGAAGAAACACATAATTTACTGTCAACTAGATTTATTTACCGATCTACTATATAAAAGGATGTTTTGAGTGATCATTGGCACATTATTACTCTCGATAAGTATAGTAATAGTTGTTCGCAAGTTATGCTTTATTTATTTAACTCTGCCCAACAGAAACCTAGATGCGTGTTGTACGTCAGTGTGCGTGCGTGCGTGCGTACCTGGCAGCGGGTGGTGTGGTGCGGGCGCGGGGTGGCGCGGGGTGCGCGGGGGGCGCGGGTTGCTTGTCGAGGTCGAGCGAGAGCGCGCGCAGCTTGTCGCCGAGCTCGGGGCGCGCGCGCTCGGCTCGCTCGGCGCGCTCGGGCTCGCATCGGGCGCGCTCGGCTCGCTCGGCTCGCTCGGCGCGCTCGGCTCGCTCGGCGCGCTCGGCTCGCTCGGCGCGCTCGGACTCGCTGATGGAGCGCTCGTACGACGCCGCGCCGGAGCTGGCCGCCCGACACGTCCCAGCACCACCGCGCCCTTCTCACCGCGCTCCACACTCCTGCTGACAGATCAATAGATTATAAATACACCCAACAGTCACATGCATAGTCCCTACTTTAAAATCAGAGTGTCGTGGGTATCAGGAACCACAAGAGACTTTTCGGTCTCACATACACCCAGACCCGAAACAAATACATGTGGTTCATACATATGTTTGTTTCGGTACGGGATCCAACCTGCAGCCTCTCGTTTACAGCCCGCGTCTAACTAGCTGCGTTACGGAAGGCTGTCTGATTATTAATGAGATGATTACTTAGTATACAGTTGAACATTGTTGTAAAACAAAAAGTTTGCTATCCAGCTTTATTCGGGGCAATTTCCCTCGCCCAGGTCACCTGCCATGATAACTGCTATAATTAGCCAGAAAGTACAAAAAATACACTTCGGGAATACTATCCTTTGTATGATTTATTTAATATTAACATTTATTTGATTATGATAATATGTACCTGTTCGAGCTGCACGAACCGTCCACATCTGATTTGATGCTGTCTGTCTGCTTGTCCTCGGAATGCGTCTCTGTCAGCTCATAACCAGAGGGCACCACGAACGCCACTTCATTGGTCGCGTCCGACCAGTACAAAACCTGCAAATACAATAAAATACGGAGAAATTGTTGTAACATCAAACTGTAGAATAAGCTGGGGTCCTATCTATTTAGCTCAAAGCAAACTTGTAGGCCGATCATTTGGAAAATACTAATTTGGATGTTAATATAAACATTACATTAGTTGAAGTGGCAGGTGGGCCGGACACATGGCGCGTAGAACCGATGGTTCTAGAGTGGAGGCCACGTACAGGCAAGCGAAATGTCGGACGCCCGCCTATAAGGTGGACGGCGACCTGCTAAGGTTGCAGGAAGTCACTGGATGCAGGCCGCTTCCAACAGGTCATTGTGGAGATCCTTGGGGAGGCCTATGTTCAGCAGTGGACTTCCTGTGGCTGAGATGATGATGATGATTATGATGATTATATTACAGGCAATAAAAATGTAATACCTGTTCCCTGCCGTCGTATATGGCGGGTGGTTGGTATCTCTGAAGACTGGCGCGGGTTGCGGCTGCGCGGGCGCGTGGTGCGTGTCGTAGCTGGTGTCCACGGGGCCCGTCCAGCCAGCGTGCCCGCGCACACGCACCGGCGGTGCCAGACTGCGAAAAAAAAACCTTGTATAACAATGTGCAGTTATACATCCGCTCGAAGGATCATTTAACAGTCCGCAGCCTTGAAACACAAAACTAATCTCTTGGGTGGCTGAGGCATATTTTATGTGTGTAAATAACTAGACGTATGTGACACTCACAATCTGTATCAGCCCATATACGCTCATTGCAGGGCACGGGGGCAATTGTTGGAGGCCTCCTCTACAATTATACGGTATTTTTTTAGAAATCGCTGTGGTATACAAGTTTGCACACATACATAATATGTACCATACATAATCCTGACCCTTATCCTTAATAAGATCGAGTCTTGTATCGTAGGTATAATTTTTTTTCGGTCTCACAATACCCGACTCGAAGAAATATTTGTGGCACAAACATTCTCTCCCAACACACGGCCTCTCTTACAAAAATATAGATGTGAATTAATGAGTTACTGGTGGTAGATCTCTCATATGTGAGAGGCCGTCTGGGTAGGTACCACCGCAATGTTTATTTCTCCCCGCTAAGCAACAGTTTAATGCTCTGTTGTACACATATTGTGAATTAACTCTTATGTCTTCAGGATGGCGAGCACAGTGGAATGTCAATCATTGCTCTGTAATTCGAGGTGTTGTTTGGTTTTACTACTGTGCTTGAGCGGTCGTGTCGCTTGCCATTAGGCGAACGGCACGGTCGCCTCGCCATTAAAGGCAATAAAAAAATGGAGTAATGTGTAAGTACCCTCGCAGCATTTGCACAGAAGCCGGGCGCGAGGTGCGTGGCGCGGCGCGAGTTGGCCACGATGTCGGCGGCGGCGAGGCGGCCCGCGCGCACGTAGAACACGTGCACCGTGAGCGCGGCGCGCGGCGCGCACGCGTCCACGCCGCAGCAGCCGCCGCCGGAACCCAGCGCCGCCGAGTCCAGCGCCACCAGCCGCGGGCCCGCGCCGCCGGACACGGCCGCCCTGACACGTTAACATTCATTAAATACCTAAATAATAGGGTATCTGCATTGACATAAAAATATGGACGGGCAGAGAGCACGAAAAGTTGTCACGAAAGTGTTCCGCAGCACCAGTGCCTCGCAGTTGTGACGTCACAGCGCACCGGTCTGTAGAGTCGTCGAAAACGCCTAATTGTATCGTGCGTGGGTGCTATAAAGATGACCGATAGTTCACAAAATGTTTTCATCGTGATATTGAATCCAATTCTACTACTATATGTTAGTTTTAGCTTTTAACTACACCTTTTTATCACCGCCAATGTTCATGTAGCCGAAATGAGACAGGAACAGCCTGGCCGTTTGGAACTCTGTCACCGGCTCATGGAGGAACGTACTCCTCCGTACCTGCAAATAAATAAATATTACTATAAGGTCGTAGAGCGAAAAAAAGAGGCGTAGAGGAAAATCCTGAAGACTGGGAATACTGTTTTATTTAGTTAAAGTAAAAGTTAAACACACGTTAAAATTTGCGATTCCTCTCCTCTATCGTTACGTTTAGTTATTTATTTTCCACTTGTGTTTAGGTGCATACATACGCGATATATTGGTGAGATGCTTTATATATTGGTATTTTCGTGCGTTGTATTAAACGCCACGCTGCATCAGCAATCCATGTGTAGTTGAGACTGTACAAAATACTTACGACATTGTCCTCGCTTTCCTCTGACGCGTTTCTCAATAGCAGCCTGCTGTTCGAGTAGTTGAACAGGGTGGTCGCTTCGGGGTCGTTCAACTGACGCAAAACAGCTTCCAGGGTCGGGAATGCGGAGTCACTGGCACATTTAACATTAATTTAAAGTAATATTTAGGACATATCGATACATATTGTATTTGCATGAATAGAATCGTTCCTTGAATTCTTTAGTTCAGTAGTTTTTAACTGGTGATCTGCGACCATTGAGGTCCGTGGATGCATACCCAAGTTCAGCAGGAGATTTTTATTAAAATAATTTTTGCCAGTGTTATTTATAGATAGAAATACCTTTTATTTATATATGTCGTGTTATTGTACTATCAAACACCAACCAGTAAATCCAACTGGGTGGTCGATGGGCTAGGTTTTTTTGTCAATAGAGTTCAAAGGTGGTTTTACATTAATGTTAATCTATATATAGCAAAGAATTCCTACAGTTGAAAAATCAGTAATCGTTCGTTTATTAGGTAGAAAAAATCTACTACTTATGTTGTGATATATTTGTAATATTGAGAACGAAAAAAAGACTATAAAGGTTTATGTGAGTGCAGTGTGCTGCAGTGTAGTGTGCGCACGTACAGCGCGTGGGCGGCGGCTGTCGGCAGCGCCGGCACGCGGGAGCGCGGGCGGCGCGCGCGGCTCGCGCATGTCCACGGGGGCGCGCACACGCCGCGCCGCCGCCGCGGGTCGCGCACCCGCGCCGCGCCGCGACTGCTCAGCGACCACGCGTACCGACCCCACGCGCAGCGGATTATCACTGCACACACACATACACACATCGATGCCTGCATTATCAAAGTTCGTAACTACATTTTGTTTCAAAATCATGTTTTAACTGGTGTAGGTCTCTCATATGTGAGAGGGCACTGGGTAGGTACCACCCGCAATGTCTATTTCTCCCGTGAAACAACACTGCGTAAATGCACTGTTGTGTTTCGGATTGAATTACATTGTAGCCAGAGTAACTACTGGACATATTGAGACTTAACATCTTATGTCTCAGGATGGCGAGCGCAGGTGGAATTTTGCTACTGTTTATGAGCAGTTGTATCGCTTACCATCAGGCAATTTGCTCGTCTTGTCATACATTGCTATAAAAAAATAAAAAAAATTACGCCATCTGGCGTAAAACATATGAATTAATTGAAAATAACACGGAATAACCATTTCCTAAAATATTATAGTGGATAGTTTTTATATCCTCTTGCAAAAGGAGACATGCCCATTCATAGTATTGATAGAAAATATCATTGATCCCGATATTTACATTACTTAAAACTAATTATGCAATTTTTATACTTCGGCCTAAAACATTTTCCTGTATTATTCCGGGCGACAAATTTGAAAAACTTAAGTAGTTATCACACCATCTTCACACCGATACTAAGTTTCATAGTAAAATAGGCATACTCCTTTGATGTCAATGGAGTCCCGATGTCTAATAATTAACCATCAATATATTATTATCTTTAACATTTTCACACTGTTACAATATCCTACAATTATTATTGATAGCTGTTGCTTCGGCGTGTAGTTGTACTTTGATACAATTACAAGACAGGTCGAAATATAGGTACCCTACTTAGAGTATGTTATAATATAGAGGTACATTGTCATGTTGGCAGAATCGCTGGAAGACCTTAGCACTATGCTCGAAGACCTTAATCGAGTCTCCCAACAGGTGGGTCTTAAAATGAACATGGATAAAACGAAGATCATATCGGATATCCATGTGTGCCCACCCCCATTGCAGTTGGGGCTCGACTCTCGAAGTTGTAGACGAATATGTCTATTTAGGACAAGTGGTCCGGTTAGGCAGGTCCAACTTCGAGAGAGAGGGTCCAATCGGCGAATCCAACTCGGTTGGGCAGCGTTCGGGAAACTGCGCGACGTCTTCTCGTCCAAAATACCTCAGTGCCTAAAATCGAAAGTCTTCGATAGTTGTGTGTTACCAGTGATGACATACGGCAACGAGCCGTGGCTTCTCACTGTGGGCCTCATTAAAAAGGCTCAAAGTCACTCAACGAGCCATGGAGCGGGCTATGCTCGGTGTTCCCACGAGATCGAATCAGAAATGAGGAGAGCCGTAGGGAACCAAGGTTACCGACATAGCCCATAGGATTGGCAAGTTGAAGTGGCAGTGGGCCGGGCACATAGCTCGTAGAACCGATGGCCGTTGGGGCCGAAAGGTTCTCGAGTGGAGGCCACGTACAGGCAAGCGAAGTGTCGGACGCTCGCCTACAAGGTGGACGGACGTCTGACTAAGGTCGCAGGGAAGTCCCTGGATGCAGGCCGCTTCCAACAGGTCATTGTAGGAGATCCTTGGGGAGGCCTATGTTCAGCAGTGGACTTCCTGTGGCTGATATGATGATGATGATTGTCATGCATTCGCGTTTTGAAAAACGTAGACATTTTCTTGTTTGTAATGTTGACAGGCGCTCCGATATTAGTGAAAATTGAATTATTATTGAGCATTAAATTGTTATAAATTCCTTTGATAACCGAATATATATTTAACTATTATCCTTTTAAAACAAGTTTGAGTGGAATCAAATAGCGCTAAACTATTTATTTTACTTTTCTTCTCTTTCTAAGCAAATCATGTATTTGGACAACCTGTTAAATATCAGCCAATACGAGGGCAGAAAAGGTTACCCAGCCCCACCATTTTTATCGTTTTTGAAGTACTAGCTCTCCCTCTATATTAGATACTCTTATGAAAAATGACCGCAATGCGTGTTAAGAACCTAGTTTCGATTAATAGTAGGACCCATGTTCTGCAGCAGTGGATGTGAGTGGCGGTTACCGATGAGCGTCGGCTGCGGCTGCCTGGCTGTTGGCGAGCGCTCCTCGAGCAGCGACAGCAGCACGGCGGCGTCGGCCACGAAGTGCCGCAGGCGCCCGTGCCCCAGCGCGCGCAGCCAGCGCTCGTCCAGCCGGCACCACGAGCGCCCGTGCCCGTGCCCACCTGCGGACGCGCCACACATACCTCACACTTACACTTTTTGTTTTTACTGTCCCCCCCCTCACACCCACCACTATACCACTGTACTCCCTGTGATCCTGAATCAACAGTGGCACGCAATGTAATTACTAATTTAATGACACACGAACATTGCAGCTCGGCAAGGTCTCCGGGAATGTCTAACTTGTCTTTATATCCGTCAAAGAAATTAATCAGAAAGTTAACTAATAGGAGGAATTGGAAATAAATTAGTTGTCAATATCACACTTGCACTTCCCGCATGTACTCGTTTTTGTTGTTTTTATATCTCTAGTATTTTAAAATATATCCCATTTAAAAGAACTGTACGGTTTTGTAAGCCCATTATGTAGAATGTTGAAATTAATGGAATATTTTAAATATTATTATGTTAGTTTTGTGTATTTCGAGTTAGCAACATTTATTTCTAAATATTATTCTAAACTTTGTTAATTTCGTCTTCAATTGTAAAGTAATTGATTATAATTTTTTTTGTATCAGCCCATAAACGTCCCACTGCAGGGCACGGCGCTCCTCAACAGCGAGAGTACGATTGAGAGTGGTTAGGCCATATAGTTCACCACGCTGTGCTAGTGCGGGTTGGCGACTTACATACCATAAAAATTTATAATCGCTATGGTATGCAGGTTTCCTCACGATGTGATGATTTCATATTGTATAGACAAGTCGGCATGGCAATTTTCTAGAGATGTAGTATATGTCGAGTTGCAACGCAATGAAATAAGAGTAAAAATAATAATGTAGATTAGGGAATTATAAACAGCATGACAAAAATATATTTTTTCGTTCATGTCACATTTTCTATAACTTTTCTCGTTTATTCTTGGCTTTGAGAATGAATTATTCATACATACTTTATATAATGGACAAAAATTATACTAAAAACATTTTCTTTATTAGTCCTAACAACACATGAATATTCTGAAAATATTTTAAAAAAAACAATTTGTAATTTTAACTCGCTGCTGAATGATTGTTTTTAGTACCTGTTCCATATCTGCATGAGTAATGATTCGGCGGCGTCTCGGTACCCGCATAGACACGGGTTTCAGCTCCTCTCGTCTTCATCTGGGGCGGCTCGCCTGGCTTTCCTGATACGCAATGTTGCTTCTGTACTAATTTGTGATGATGACAATATAATTATTTCCGGTCAGTACTTATTCCTGCACTACTATACTAGTCGGCATTTTCTACCAATTCAGTGATATCCTTGATATCAGAAACCATGGACTTATCGATTTCACAAATAACAGAATCAATTTTCTGTGAGGCACACATACATGTACCTTGTACAAAATCGAACCCTCAGCCTCTGGCTATAACACAGGACTAATTATAACCAAGTGCACGCATAGAGGCTGACTGTTTGTAGTAAATAATGAATAAAGTATACACCATACAATAGCGATTTATAAGAATTTCTATGGTATGTAAGTCCGCCAACCCGCCACTAGGCCAGCGGGTGGACTATATGGCCTAACCACTCTCATCGTATTCTCGATTGTAGAGTAGGCCCGTGCCCTGCTATGGGACGTATATTGGTTGATACATAATGAATAAAGTAGTATATATGTACCCTGGCTCTTGGTGCCGGAGATGCCGAGCTCGACGACCTCCATGAGCGTGGCGAGGCAGTGGTTGTCTGCCAGCAGCGCGGGGACACGCCACGCCGACAGGCACGTGTAGGCCGCCACCACGCACGATTGGCAGGTCCCGCGAGTGCGCCTGCGGCGGCCGCCCGCACTGCACGCTGATGTAGTCGCAGAGATCCAGCGCACCCGCGCGCTTGCGCTCGATCGCCTCTGCGCACACGTACACGTACACGCACACGCACACGCACTCGCACGCACTAAACCACTCACTACACTACGCACACTTACCGATTATAAACTCTGACAGACATGGAAATAACCATTTCATTAAGTAAAAAAAATATGATATTTCTCCAAATGTCATTTCTTTTTATTTCTCATCGATAAGGTCATGACTTTACATATTTTTTTTGTTATAATGTTTATAGAATCCTATGATTAATTATTATGGTCGAAAATTGATATTTACATTTTTTATATGTTTCATATAAAATAATAAAAACTTTTAGAATACATACGTAACGGTAAAAAGATTGCTCTAATAAAATCATGAGTCAACATATCCAAGGTCCGTAGTACCAATATAACGCTCTTTTATACGTCTACAAAAAAAAAGGTTTCTTACCAGGCTTCGAAGAGTGTAGCTTGGCGAGTCCGACAGCAATTCCAGGGCAGCCAGCGACACTTGCAGGTCTCCTTTCCACGAGGAGATGAGGCGGTGGCATACCAGGTACGTGGCGCGCACCACCAGCGCCGCACCTACGTCGCACCACCGTGTATCACTTATAGTAAAGAATTGTATACCAAGGACGTTCACCACGGGGTAAATACAAGAAACCGTCCGAATACGAAGAGGTAATAATTTTACTACTGTACCGTGATACATGTAGAATAACATTTGCTTTGTAGTTTATGCTTGGTATTTAATAATTTCATATTTAGTAATCAACAATGTAAAGAATCTGGATACTGTATAAATTATTTTTTAAGTTGTATTTTTAGTTGTAATTAATCCATTATTATTGATCTTTGTGTTCAGGAGCGGTCTCCTTACATGCTCTATAAAAAGCCATAAATTAATCTTTGATAATCAAGTAAATTTTGGAATTTATTAATCTAAAATAAGACATATTTAATAAAATCCTTATAATTACAAGAAGTTTGTAGGAAAAGTTGAAAAATAATGTTAATAACAGACCATAAAACGATAATATCTAGATAGCTCATTCATTAGAATTACTTATACGATAATTATATACCTATCAAAAATTGCTGTCTATGTTTATCTAAAGCCATAAAATACATATCAACACATAAATTTTCCAGTAAACACACACATTAAAATTCATCAAATAAATAGATAATTCCAAAGTATCATCCTAAAAAATAAGGTATAAACTGAATAATAAACAATATCCGGGACATACATGATCCGTAACTTTACGTCTCGAACGTATAGAAAATATTATTCACTGATATAAAAATGGTAACACAATTGAAAATGAAATGGAAAATGTTTAAAAATATGCAAGCAAACATCGAACACACGAAAAATAAAAACATGCTGTTCTATCGGCTACACATAAAGTAGAAAACTTCACATAAAATTTACACCAGATTGGGAACATTAGTATTTAATTATACTCTATACAACATTCAATTATTTAGTCAAAACTATATAATGATCGGAATATAGCCAACAGAAATATAATTTTAGGAACGATATTTGGAATCCATTATTTAAAAAAAAAAGTATAACACACTATTTTCCATACTATACAAAAATACATTTACATGAGGAATTTATTTAAAATAAACAAAATATCGCTCCTCAAATATAATGCAAATAAAATGTCAATTACCGAAGAGAGGCGAGGTGGGGTCTAGCTCCCTAACATCGGCGGCGAAGTCCTCTAGCGAGTGTCCGTCCGCGCTGCCGGACGCACTGCCGCTGTCCGACCGCGCTACAACACCCGTTATATACCATCATATCCGATATGTCCCACTGAGGACAACAGCCTCCTCTACCATCGATTGAGAGGGGTTAGGCTATAGTCCATCACGCCTAATCCGTTGGGCGGAGTTCCCATTCTTTAAATCTCTATAGTATGCAGTAGTAAGGGAATTATGCTATGTCAAATTAACTTCACCACTTTGCTAATTTTGAAGACTTAGCATGCTCTGTATTTCTGCTATCGCTAATGGCCCCCCTCAGAAATTATAAACAAAAGCCGACCATATATTATAACCATTTTTGACATCTAAAATTACACACATAAAATTGATAGTTCAGATTCTTCTTTAAACTGGTTCGCTGGGGTATGCCAGGTTTCATTAGCCTAATGGTTTCTTAGATTTACGCGAATGTTACACATTGAAATAAAACTATTATTTACGGATTTTATTGCGAATTTAGTTTAATTTTTTACATTTTGAGTTCCCGACGTTTCGATTATTTTACCGTGACCACGAAAGCTGTAAAGTAATCGGACACGTCGGGAACTCAAAAATGTAAAAATTAAACTAAATTCGCGATAAAATCCCGTAAATAATAGTTTCATTAGCCTGTCAACCCAGCACGCTTGCGAATGAACCGAATGAGTCCCTACAAATGCTATGTCCCCCATGCGCCTACTTTCTCTTTCTGTTATACTGCCGTTTGACCACATTGCACTTTACTAGAGCAGTACTTCCAAAATTACTGTTCACTGACGTTAAATATCAGCTAATTTATTCTACATTGGCCCTTACTTAGCAAATAAATAAACAATGCCCATTTGAGTAAAAATATTTTCTTTTTTGGACAGCATAAACTCTATTTGTTGTTATATCGACTCTTAACGGCCTCTGTATGTTAAACTTCTACGGACGCCACTTGCGTGTTGAATGTTGAATGTGATGTGGAGCAAAACAAAATGTAGCGTGTGATGTGTGGCGGGAGTGACGCGGTGCTCGCACTCGACAACATAGCGAAGCTTACTGGTGATGTGTGTAGGCCAAATGTGAATACTTGTTACGTATAGTTGCTACTAAAATATAGTTTACCATAGAGATGATCTTATATTTTTACAGATATGATCCTTAAACTGAAAACTGATACATAACACACTTTTTTTCCAGAAGGGGTAGGCAGAGGTGCAACCAGGACACCCACGATTCGCCATGTATTTTCCGTGCCGTGGTGTGATAGGGGCGAGCCCATCGTTATATCGGCTGATAAAGAATAGAAAAATCCACTTTAAATTGCTCTATCTGGGATTTGAACCCGAGCTAGCAAATTTGCAATCATACCGTAGTACAAATGCGCCCCTGAGACTATTAGTAAAATTGATGTATGGAGAATATAATTATTGACTGTAAATTACTATAATAATTTAATAACGTAATCGCATCATTATATGGCCGTGATATTCATACCAAATTACGTATATGTTATGGCAATATTAATTTTATCGTCACAATACAAAAAATACCTTTTTAAAGTTTTTCTTTAGTCTTAATGTTTCTATTGTATGGTGCGGATGATGTAGGTGATGTAGGTGACGAGGCGGGGCGGTACTGGCGGTATCTTTGTAGTCGTGGTATTTATAAATGTTTGGTAATATGTTTAAGGCGTGTACGTGTAGTGTGTGGTGCGAGTGATGTAGGTGGCGGCGGTACCTTTGTAGTCGTGGTGGTGGTGGTGGTGCTGCGCCAGCGCGTCGTGTCGCACGCACAGGTACAGCGCGGACAGCAGCGGCGCGGCGAGCGCCTCGGCCCACTCCACCTGCACGGCCGACACGCACATCACGGATATCTTGCCGCGCGTCACCTCGCCCAGAGTCAGACCAGCGCTGCGGACACACGGGTTGCGTGGTACATCAATACTTATACTCAATCTCCTGTATATACATATATTATACATACATGTTCCATACCATGTTTGATTGGAAACTAATATTATATCAATACTTCTATTCATTCTCCAGTGTGCGAATGCATCGCATAGTTGCCTCGATCAAATATACACTAGATAATAAGTAACGGCCTAAAAACAGAAAGAAAAATAAGAGCACAAATGAGCTTGTGCTCTTATTTGATTTTAATATGGTCCAAACCGTAATAAATCTCAATGTAAAGGAATAAGGTTTATTGACACCTAAAGTTAATTATAGTTTTAAAACGAGATAACCTTGGCGTATTGTCCATACCCCTTTGACGTGTCTAATGTATAATATATATACACACACCAATTGACAGTTTTTTCAGTCTCACAACACCCAGACTCGTAACAAATACATTTAGATCGCATAAACATTTCTCTCAATGCGGCAAACGAACCCTCCGCCACTCTTTTCACAGCAGACATCTAACCAACTGCGCCACGGAGCCTCCGAAAAAATACTGACACTCACTACTCATTACACCCCGGGAACTCTGGCACGGGCAGTCCCTTGTAGTGGTAGGGGAACGCGACGAGCGACAGCAGCGCGCTGATGGCGGCCCTGCGCAGCTCGCGCTTGTCGATGGAGCCGCACTCTAGCCGCGGCTCGCGCTCCGGCAGGATCTGCTCCAGCGCGTTCACGAAGTCCGGCACCAGCACCAGCACGCCGTCCAGGTCCAGGCTGGAACGTTCCAGAACGTATTTGTGTAGCATTTGAATGTTATTAAATATGTGTAGAATGGAACGTTGGCCGAATGACTGATATGGAACGTGGTTTGTGTGAAAGAGATGGCTAATGAAAGTACTTAAGATGGAAAGAGTTAGAGGATCAATGATGGAGATGTTAAAATACGGAAGGACGGAATAAGAGAGAATAGTCTGGAAAACGACGTATGACGTGACGACGATTAAAGACGATTTTAAATACAAAGTATAGAAAATAATATTAAATCGAAGATAATCTGAACATATCTTAGTTTGATTTGACCCGAGACGGAACTATCCCACGTTTGTAATGTATATTTGTGTCTCGATTTCATGAGAAATATTGTCGACAGTGGTTGATTCTCTGGAAACTGTCTTGTCCACTAGTTTATAATACTACTGTCATTTTTAGATTATAAAAATGCCAACGAATAAAAACATACTCCTTTTTAAAGTTGGTTAATGACTGTAAGCAGTATCTCAGATTTCAATATTGCAACTGTAGGATATTGCAGCTATGCAGTATGTAAGTTGTGCATATGGATGTAACTGCTAGGTGTTATTTATTTACTTATTAAAGGTTTGTTCGTTGCCATGCAGTATATACATAAACTCACGTTCTGTCCCAGAAGGGGTAAACAGAGATACCAGGGACACCCAAATTTTGTCTCGAATATTCCGTTCACGTTCCCGTACCCTATGATAACGAAAAGAATAATCCAATATCATTTTGCTCGAGATTTGAACCCGAGACCTCAGCTTTGTAACTGTACAACTAGGCCGCCGAGGCAGCAGTGCAGTAGCGTGCAGTAGCGTGCAGTAGCGTGCAGTAGCGTGCAGTAGCGTGCAGTAGCGTGCAGTGTGAGCAGTGCAGGTGTGTCGGTACCGGAAGAGGTCGGGCGCGTTGAGCACGACGGCGGCGGCGGTGGCGGGGTCGCGCAGGCCGCGGTGCAGCGCCGCGTAGCAGCGCGCCAGGTAGGGCGCCAGCACCTCCTCGCGGCACGGCTTGGCGCACAGCACGCGGCACACCGCGCCCAGCGCCTCGGCGCGACCTGCACGTTTTTATTTTTTATTTTTATTATTGCAATGAATTACGAGACGAACATGCGTGCGCCTGATGGTAAGCGATGCGACCGCTCATGAACAGTAGCAAAACCAAACAACACCTTGATTAGAAAGCAATGCCTGGCATTCCACTGCGCTCGCCATCCTGAGACATAAGTTGTTAAGTCTCAATATGTCCAGTAGTTACTCTGGCTATAATGTCCTTCAATCCGAAACACAACAGAGCATTTAAACAGCTGTTTGACAGGTGAAATAGACATTGCAGTAGTACCCACCCAGGCAGCCTCTCACACACGCATACAACTTATAGGTATACCGGGTATCTCAAGACTGCTACCGAAAACAAAGCCGGGTGGTAGTTTTAGTGGCTACAAACACAATGCAACTAAAATTTTCGCATAGAAACGTGACAATTATTTTTTATGATTTTTTAAATATCGTCATTTTTGGGTGGTAAATCCATAGTTTTTGCTAAAATAATAATTTAATCTCTCTTATATCTTAGAGTATTTATAAATTAAAGGGTATACACTATTATTTTAGGAAAAAAAATTATTTACCACCCAAATATGGCAATAGGAAAAAAATTAAAAAAAAAAATTGTCGCTTATTTTTGCAACTTTTTCTGTTGCATTGTGTCTGAAGTCGCTTAAACTACCACCCGGCTTCGTTTTCGGTAGCAGTCTTGATATACCCTGTATATGTTATTAACTAACCTCTCTAGTTCAAAGTTTGGTCACCCAATTTGCACGGAGGGAAGTGGCCCATAATTTATTTCCAACGCCTGCTATTAATTTAACTCTTTGATTAATTTCGTTGCGGGTTAAAAACAAGTTGGACATTCCCGAAGCCTCGACGAGCTTCAATGGTCAGTGTAATTATATTGCGTGCCACTTTGATCCTGGCTTACAGCATTTACAGTGGCGGGTGTGAGGGCGGGACAGTCTCCATATAAACTGATATATCACCTCAACAGTTTGTTGTTGTCACCGCTAATCTCAGCAACGAATGATTCCAATTGCAAAATTATTTTTGTGTCGGATAAGTCATTTATCGAGGAATGCTATAGGCTATATATCATCACGCTATGACGTATAGAAGCTTTTCACGATATACGTAAAAAATCTAGCAAATACGAGGATTTGTTTATATAGTCCGATTGGTCGATACTTGAACATTTTGACCGCATTTTGAAAAGTATATGTGCACCTGGGCGGAACCGGGTCAGACCGCTAGTGTATACATATACACCTAACTCTTATTCATAATCACACATTCACGTGTACTAAGAGTTCGAGGACACCGCAAATACATTGTAACAATAAAGAAACGTTCTGTACCACTATTTCTGTCTCTATCACGGCTGCACATCTACACTTCTTCTCGCTTTATTGACTTTTCACGTACCTACGTTCTAAGTGCCTGTACATTTTGGTCACTATGTCCGTTCCAATATAATACCTCAAAAATGTCAAATTGTTTCCTGTTAAAAATATTTTGTCAAATGTTTACCTGGTTGATAGCTGAGCATGCTAAGTTTATATGCAGCGTCCGACATTGATGGCGGCGGCGGAGTGCCATCTGCACGTTCTGTAAGCAAAATCATTATTTAGATACTCCTTACAAAAAATCATTTCCATTTACTTCTATTTAAAAATATCTCACTTGTTTAAAACTTTATACCAAAACTTTTTGTCCTCCGAGCCATATTTATATGTTCCACCCACTAAAGAACTAAATAAATAATAAATACAACAAAAATAATACAACCAACAGTCACATACATCACTCTGGATCACAATAAGATCAATTTAGTCTTGTGTCGTGAATATCAGAACCTAGGAGAGACTTTTAGGTCTCACAAACAACCAGCGGAAATTGACCCCACGGCCTCTCGTTTCACAGGCGGCACCTAAACAACCGTGTTAAAAGCTGTCTATACTAACTTGAGAGTTAAATATTTAGCGAAACAAAAGGACACAGACCTATAATATTCCAGACATTATTCTTAGATCATTACTTACGCTGATTGTTGTTGTTAGGAGTGGTCCCGATGAGTGCTGCTTCAAACAGCCACTCGCCAAAAAGGTGAAAGATTGAGTTGACCTTGGGACGCAGTGGTGTAAGCGGAGGTTTCTCTGATTCACCAACTGTATTTATTTATTTATTTATATAAGCTTTATTGTACACCATAAATAAATACAAAAGGAAACAATACAAACTAGAAAAAAAAAAGTACAATTGGCGGTCTTATCGCACAACTGTAACAACAACTGTAACAACTGTAGATAAATAATAAAGTTTTGAATACCAACTAATAGATTGGTGTAAAAATACCTTGAACAAAATGTATATATTTTATTCATTCAACACACACACAGTAATGACAAGTAGTTTTTTTTTTTTATATGGTCGTATTTGGGTGGTAAATACATTTTTTCGTAAAATAATAGTTTATACCCTTTTATTTATAAAGACTCTAAGGTATAATAGAGTTTAAATTATTATTTTACCAAAAACTATGGATTTACCATCCAAAAATGACGATATTTAAAAAATGATAAAAAAATTGTCGCTTTTCTTAGCAAAAATTTTAGTTGCATTGTGTTTGTAGTCACTAAAACTACCACCCGGCTTCGTTTTCGGTAGTAGTCTTGAGATACCCGGTATACCCAATTCGAACTGGCGTGAGTTTGACACTTTTTTTTCTCTTTATTAAAAAAACCTTTGAGGTTTTTTTCAATTATAAAAAATTATAAAACAAGACATTGAAGAAAAATATATATATAACGAATATTTTTTATTTTTGGTAAAAGACTAAGTTTGCTGCTAAAAAAAAAATTTAACTAGAATTTATTTTATGAATATAACAAAAGGAACTTTGGTATATTTATCAGATTATCACTGTGGAAGTTCCCAAAATGTAAAGTCCGCCAACCCGCACTAGGCCAGGGTGGACTATATGGCCTAACTCCTCTCAATCGTATGCTTGATTGTTGAGTAGGCCCGTGCTCTGCAGTGGGACGTATATTGGCTGATACTGTACAAGTTATGAGTCTTTTTATGAGTTGAGTAAATTACCTTGCGACGATATAGAATTTGGCGGTGTGGTAGGCGCCACGCTGGCTGGACGACTGCTGGTTAAGCCGATAAGAGACGTCCGAGGCGTACCTATGTATCATCAAGCAATTAAATTAATACTTATATACTAATTTACCCCTAGTTCTGGTTAAAAAAATATATATTAAATTAAACTTTAAATAATATGAAATCAAGTCTGCTATACATAAAAGTCTTATATAATTTTAGTTTGTTCTAAAAAATAATTGGGACTAAATTAAAATTTGTGCTGAAATAGAAAAAAAGCAGTGTAAACATTTCCCCAAGTGCAAGTAAACCTTACTTTTCTATGCTAGTCTGACTCCATATACAAACCAGTGTATGTAGTTCATGTACATGGTGCTGCACAGCTTTTGCTGAGACATTAGCACAATATGAGTGTGCTGTGTGTATGTGTTTTTTTAATTACACAAATACTATGTTTTTTATTGGTAGTATTAAGGTATTTTTTAAAGCTTTTTTCTATATCCTGTGTCAATACTTTACTTTTTTTTCTATGCATTCAATGTTGTGTCAATATATTGATTTTCTTTTTTTTTTGCTATGTATGGTTAACCCATATTTAAGAAAGACAGAATTTTTAAAATAAACTTCACATGGTTATATTTTATAAACCACAGTATTGGAGTTTCTACACATTTTGTTTTCAAAGGAAAATTCATAAAACCACAACACAAAACCAAACAGATATACACAAAATACTTTAGCGAAATACTTACAGAGGAATAAGCATGCAACCAACTATTATATTATTACCATACTGAACACTCTATATACTTGTAAGGAGTCGATAGAATGAAATGGAATTGTATATCTAATTTATTTGTAACCAAATACTATTCAAACACTAAAAGACAAAATATTAGGTCATAAAATGTCGATAACAATTCATTATTTTCAGTGTTGAATATCTATGTAAAAAATCCAATTTCAATTGATCGACTAGTGTTGAAATATCTTACTTCTCTCTGGGAGTTTGTCCCGGGGTTTGGAGGCGGACACGCTGAAGGACTTGGCGAGGCGGCGGTGCGCGGGGGGCGTGAGGTCTCCGTCGTCGTGCGCGGCGTCGCCCCCCGCGCCCCCCGCGCCCCCCGCGCCGCTCGCCCACCACCGCTCCGAGCCGCGCCCTGCCACCCGCGCGTGCAGATGCAATACAAACTACTGCTCGAGAGACCAAGCCCCTCCCAAACTTATTCAAACGACTACCAATCAAGAAATAAAGAACAACGCCACAGTAGACAGCGAGCTCTTATTTTATCCGAAAGCGCAAAGTTATGTGTATACACCTTAGCTTTATACAGCATTGCTTTTTATAACTTAAGCAATATAAAACAAATAAGCAAAAACAAAAAAAAGTATAATACTAAACGAAATTGATGGAAAAGAAAAAGTTGGGAATAGAAAGACAACCAAATAATTCTGATGTAAAGAAAAAAAAGCAGTGTGTCTTCTAAATGTGGTGCTAACTAATTGCTACTCGACTACTTAATATTATGATAGTATAAAACACTCCACTCACAATTATAGTTATTTTCTGTAAATTCACACTACACTTCTCACAAATTATTATCAATCATGGCAACAAGCAATATGAATATTTCTTAACCTTAATTTTATTTTATTTAATAACATCGAGCTAGTATTTTTTTATCGATACAATTTGTCGTTTTATAGAATAACTAGCCTAAACCCCAATGGTATTTAGATAGTTAATTAATTTTAAAACGCATTTAAAAATACTTAGACCTGTATTTTAACATACAAATTATTTAATGCTTCTTATGTTCTCACAGGTTACTATTGTCGACAATCACGTTTGCCATTACCGATAAATCAGAACCGCAGCTATGAGCTAGGGATAAATATCGAGATATAAAATTAGATAAAGATACAACGTATCTTAGCATGAATTGAAAATATAATTGATATTACTTCGAAACATCAGCTTCATCTTATACCTGCAATTCACTCTAAACACTATCGATATCGATACAATACCACATATAATACAAAACTACATATTTTTAACACTAGCCCACAGCTACGGCACATCAAACTACCCCTGTAAACTACAGTGTAAGCTAGGTATTACCTGTGTAGGTCCCTAGGAAGGCGTCGACATGGGCCGCGATGCCCTTCATGGCCTTGTGGAAGATGGCGGGCAGCGCCTGCAGGCACGGGTGCTGGCTCGGGTCCATGCTACCCTCCTCGTGCATTATCGAGAACTGGGGAAAAGGATTCAATAACCATATTTATTCAAGTATTTTTTGTGCAGTATTAACGCTACTGATTGGCAAGAGAAATAGATATTGTGGTGGTACCTACCGAAGCGGCCTCTCACATATGAGATACCTACCACCAGTGAAATTTAGTTGAACAATTAAATATTTGTAGAAGACGTGATGGTATATATTATGGATAAAGTAAGTTAAATACTTTTATAGTTTTATACTGGACACTCTCACGTTCTTTAGAATTGTCATAATTATTTACGAGTACTTTTGAGGTAGGTTAAATGGTGAAAAAGATCTCCAGCGCACAAAATGAGAATTCCATAATTATACTGCGTGCATGCATGTTGGCGGGAGCGAAACTTTCTTACTATGTTTTACCGCAAAACAAAGCGCAAGAATATATACTGCAGAAACGATATTTATATAAAAGATATTTAAGTAAATGATTTACTAAAAAAATATCGACATCAAAATCCTCAAAGTCCTTCTTCAAAAGTCCCTAAATAAACTTGATACTATGTTAACAAAACTCAGTAGGTATATAAAGCGTAATTTGATTACTTCCGACACAAAAAACATATTTTTTTTCTAACTTAACACCGCGCTATTTTACTCCAGTGAATTTTACAGTACGATGGTAACAGTGTACCTGTAAGAAGTCCGGCGTGAGGCTGATGACGTGAGGCCGGCACAGGTCCACAGGGTTTCCTATGGTGTGCAGAATACGGTACCACGTCTGTATGACAGCCTCTGTGCTCATGTCTGCCGGGATCAGATTTGCGTCTTCTTCCGCTGGAGATTAAAAAAATGAACTTAAAATAAAATTAATTGCTTAATAGGTCAAATCACTAAACTATTGAAAATAGAGACTTGGGGATAAAATGTACGCAAATATTGCAGCACGCACGTTATGCACAAACAAATATCTGTAAGTCACATTCCACTTATATTTTTTTTTGATGTCGGTAATTACAAAATAATTACACCCAACAGTCACATACATAGTCCTGACCCCACACTAAGATCGAGTCTTGTGTCGTGGGTATTAGGAACTACGAGAGACTTTTCGGTCTCACAAACACCCAGACCCGGAAGAAATATTTGTGGGCCGCACAAACATTTCTCTCGGTGCGGGGATCGAACCCGCGGCCTCTCGTTTCACAGGCGGCGTCTAACCAACTGCGCTACGGAGGCTGTCAATTGTCAGCTAGTGTGGTGGACTAAGTAAGCATTTACGATAAAGTTACAATAATAAATGCAATGAAATGCACTCAAAACCAAACGTATGCATTATAGGAGTATTTATGGGTCTCTAGCCATATTACAGTCAGTGACAGTGGTACTGACCGACGGGCATGGCCGGGAACATGGGTCCGTATACGAGCGCGAGCAGACGCGCGGTGAGGCACAGCGACACGCGCGCCCACTGGTCCGTGAGCGGCGCGCGGTGCCGCCAGCGCATGCAGTGCTCCCGCAGCGTGCGCCACAGCGCCGGCGACGGGAAGCAGCGGTGACACGCCAGGATCCACACCTACACACACATACGGGCTTGTTACACTCCTATCGCCTATACAACACCGCTATGTTTCTACGTATTCATCTACTCATTACCTAAGTTGCATGTAACCTCCCAAAATTGGGAAATATAATGGTGAAGAACCTATTAGAAAAGTAAAGAAAAACCGAGATTTCGAAATCCCTCTTAATATAATAAAATCACCATAGATCGCTTCACGGAAAACTGAACTTCAGCGAGACACAAGTACCATAAGACAGTAGTCTATTTTGGTCCTTCGAGCCGGATATATTGTGTATACCTCAAAAAGCACGCAGAGCACTCGTTCGCAGAGCTGCTCGGCGGCGCCGTGCGGCGCGGCGGGCGGCGACAGCAGCGCGGCCGCCGCGGCCAGCAGCAGCACCAGCAGCGCGCGCCACTCGCCCGCGCCCAGCGACCCGCGCTCGCCCAGCGCGCGCGCCAGCCGCAGCACGCGGTGGCACAGCACCGCCTGCTTGCTCATCAGGTCGCCGCCTGCACGCACACAACCACAACTCAACTGACATCACAACATCTAAGCAAATAACAATTACACAAAGCAATTATAGAAATCAATATAGTTTGTTTATATTCAAACTGCGATAAAATCTACGGTAGATAACTTACCTAACTCCGTTTGATATATGAATGCGAGTGCTTGGAAAGGAAAAACCACCATTAGATTTCAAATTTGGAAAGTGACAAGATATTATATTAATATTTTATGTTGTGTAAAGTGTATGAAGATTGTGGACTCTATGAATCTGAAGATTATGAGTATGGTGATGATGATAACATTCTTCTTCTAAATTTTTGCATACGATTCATATTTGGTTTTGCGCAAATATGATCACATTTCTGAATATCGCTTTAAGCTCAATTTTAAATTCAATTCAATTCGCCTTCGCCGGAATACTCATATTCTCTGTATGCTTTACAATGTAATTTTTAATAATGTATGTGTATTATCGCTTACTGTAAATATGTAAATATCCCTGTAATGAACAGTATAATAATCCACTGTGGTTTACATCCATCTACTATTTTTTACGAAACTTTTCCCGTATTTTTTAAATCTAACCTAGCTACACTGCGGGGACAGGGGCGGGGGCGAGGGCGGTGACTCGGGAGTCGGGCCCCGCGCCACTCGTCGCGTCGCCTAGTCAATGCGCCGTGCTTGTTCTCTGCGAATGCGCGTGCGTTGCTCACAATACATTACGAATTACGATAGCATTTTATTCATGTACATGATGTCGCGATTTACAGCTGTGGAATACACCGATATGGTTTGTTTGAAGGTCTGTTTAGTGGCAGTAATACTTTACGCGATGTGCTATTTTGATCCCCCGACGAAGCAATTTTGACCTACTTTATTTGTGTAAAAGGGGACTTAATTGAGAATGTTTTATTACATTTGTTATTAAAGGAATAAAATTATGCCTAAAAACTACAAAGGAATCACCGCGCCAAATCAAATGATACCATTCGTTACGTGGTGACGAAAAGTGCGGCGTTGCCGCTCTTATGGTAAAGCTCCTTTAGCCTTCCTTCCGACACTCGGGGGAGATCGGAAGGGGCGTGTCGGGGTCTCCGGCCTTCCAGCCTGTTATCAGGCTGGGTCCCTACCGAGATCTAAAAAGATCTTTTGCCGGCATACCGACTAAAACCTCTCGGTGGCCATCACGCGCGTTATGGGTGACAGGCGATGTGGACAGGCGAATGGCGCCCATTTAACTCGCCGTATCACCCGGCGCACTGCCAAATATGGCTCCTCACATGTTGGGAGGGCGCAGATGCCCCCTCTTTCCCTACTTCGGACGCCCATGGTGAGATGGGCGGCCGCGACAGACACGAGGCCACACGTTCTGCCGCCCATCTCGGGGTCACTCCCGACGTGAGCACACAGCCCCCGCTGTGTGCTTAGCGACCCCGATGACCCCTTTTAGTCGCCTCTTACGACAGGCAGGGGATACCGTGGTGGAATTCTGGCGCCCCTTGACCACTGGGCGGGGCGCCGGGTCAGCCATTGTCATTCACCCGGCGCCTCCTTCTCGGTTGGCGGCGGCGGGTGGGATCGTTCCGCTCACGATCCCGCCCCGCGCTCTCCTTCTGTGAGATGATGATCTCACAGAAGGTAAGCATGGCCTGCCATGACCTCCTACTCTCAACCATGGAAGGAATCACGGCTGAGAGTGAGAGGTCCTCTCCGATGGCTGCTCGGAGAGCTGCGCGCTCCTCTTCCCAAGCTGAACACTCCGAGAGAGTGTGCTGGGCTGTGTCTTCCGGGCAGTTGTCACAATGGTGACACACGGCGGACTCTTCCCTTCTTGCCACCCGCCACAGGTATCTGCCGAAACAGCCATGCCCCGACAAAACCTGTGTCAGGCGGAACGTCATCTCGCCGTGGCGCCTGCCCAGCCACTGGTCTAGGACAGGACGCACTGCCGCGATGGTCCAAACACCAGCACTGGGATTGTTCAGCCTGGTGCGCCACTCCTCCACTGCAGCCGTGCGGAAGGAGGCCCGAACGGCCTCGACTTCTCTAAAGGCTGGTAGCTCCCCACGACGGGACGCCTCCTCCCGCCAGTGGTAGGCTGACGAGAGGGCTCTGGAGTCAATGTCCCAGGGAAGGAAACCAGCCAGTACGCAGGCCGCCTCATGGGAAATCGTGCGATAGCCCCTGACCATTCGCTGCGCCACCGCTCGCTGCGCTGGACGCAGGAGGAAAACACAGCGCCTGTCCAGGGACTCGGCCCAAACGGGGCAACCGTAAAGTGCCATGGATCGCACGACTCCCGCGTACAATCTTCGGCAGGGGATGCCGGGACCTTCGAGGTTGGGCAGCAGGCTTGACAACGCGCCTGCCGCCCGAACCAGCTTCGGCTTTAGCTGGGTGAAGTGGGCGCGGAAGTTCCACCGGCTGTCCAGCACGACTCCCAAGTACTTCATCGTGGAGCCGATGGAAATAGCCACGCCCTCAATCGCCAATTGGGCCCCTGCCGGTGGCCCCTTCCGAGGTCTGTGGAAGCAGATGGCCTCGGACTTATGGAGGGCCACGGCCAGGCCCAGTCGCCTTATCCTCCTCACCACGTTGCTTGTTCCCAACGCGGCGAGTGAGGTAGCCTCCTCGAAGGTACCGCCACACGCGGTGACCAGCGTGTCATCGGCGTAGCAGATGACGTCGACACCCCGGAGATTGGCACCCAGTCGTAGCCGATATTCCACAGGAGAGGTCCGAGGACTGACCCCTGCGGAACGCCGCACGACATGGCTCTACGGTGCCACCCGTCCGCGCCCGGGTACACTACGTATCTGTCGGACAGATACGAGTGCACCAGGCGCCGAAGATACGGGGGCACCACGTGGTACCGCAATGCCTCTTCAATGCAGGGCCAGGGCAACGTGTTGAATGCGTTGGCGATGTCTAGTGACACCGCCACGACGCATTTGCCCCGGGCCACTGCCTCCTCCGCTAATGCCTTCACCCGCAGAATCGCGGAGATGGTGGATCGGCCTTTCCGGAAACCGAACTGGCAGTCTGCCAGATCGGGACCGACGCTCTCTAAGTGCTCGACGAGGCGCACATGAATAATGCGCTCGAAGAGCTTTGCGACCTCGTCGAGCAGCACGATAGGCCGGTAGGCCGATGGTGACTCTGCGGGTCGTCCATCTTTCCTGAGCAGGACCAACTTCCCGGTCTTCCAGCGTGACGGGAAGAGGCCCCGTTCCAGGCACGCGGAGAAGAGGCTGCGGAGCCTTGCCCCCAAGTACTCGGCTACGAGAACCCAGACGCGTCCTGGGATCCCGTCGAGTCCTGGTGCAGAATTTTTCCTCCGCAGCCGCAGCACTGCTGCATTGAGCTCCTCGGGCGATACGCCCTGGGATTGCCCCTCCGGGGTCTCCCTTGCCGAAGACGTTGACGATGTCGCCAGCGAACCGGTCCTCACCGACTGCCAGCTCCAGAGCCTCAACATCAAGCCGTTTTATTGCCCATCGCGGGCTATCCCCAACGGGGAACCGGTGCTCCTGCCGGGCCAACGAGTCGGGGACGCGGAAACGTCGAACCTGATGTAGCGATGATCAGATGACGTCTCCTCGTCCACCACGACCCGCCAGCCTCGAACACGGCGGGCTACGGCTGGGCTCGCGAACGAAACATCGACTATGGAGCCGCCATTGTGCCTCACGCATGTGTTCACCGAACCCCGATTGAGGATGACGAGGCCGGATGAGATCACCCATTCCTCCAGGACCTCGCCACGCGCGTCCGTCGCCGGTGAACCCCAGGCCATAGATTTGGCATTGAAGTCACCAGCGACTCCGCTCTTATGTCTGTGTCAACTGAGGGCAAGTAGGTAAACATATAAGGCATGTTGTATTTTAATTAAATTATTTTATTATTTACTTTCTTTGAAAATATTATTTTTTTAATTTTATTGCGCTATAAAATGTAATAATTTTAATTTGTTTTAATTGACGTTATTTAATGATGTTGCAATTGAAAGCATTTATAACACCGACACTTTGTATATACAGGGTATATCAAGACTGCTACCGAAAACGAAGCCGGGTAGTAGTCTAAGCGACTTCAGACACAATGCAACAGAAAAAGTTGCAAAAAACAGCGACAATTTTTTTTTGTTATTTTTTCCTATGGCCATATTTGGGTGGTAAATACATTTTTTCCTAAAATAATAGTGTATACCCTTTTATTTATAAATACTCTAAGGTATAAAAGAGTTTAAATTATTATTTTAGCAAAAACTATGGATTTACCACCCAAAAATGACAATATTTAAAAAATCATAAAAAATAATTGTCGCGTTTCTATGCGAAATTTTTAATTGCATTGTGTTTGTAGCCACTAAAACTACCACCCGGCTTCGTTTTCGGTAGCAGTCTTGAGATACCCGGTATATACCGGGTTAGAGTCTTTATAAATAAAAGGGTATGCACTATTATTTTAAGAAACAATTTATTTACCACCCAAATACAACAACATAAAAAAAGTACCAAAAAAATTGACGCTTTTTTTTCTAATATTTTTTGTTGCATTGTGTCTGAAGGCACTCAAACTACCACCCGGTTTCGTTTTCGGTAGCAGTCTTGATATACCCTGTATAATCTTTTTTTTCTTTCTTTTGTTCATTAAAATTTATTGATTAGGATTACATATATATAATATTTGTTACCCTTGTATTTATCACTACATAGTATAAAACAAAGTCGCTTTTTCTGTCCCTATTTCCCCTTGTTTGCTTAAATCTTTAAAACTACGCAACGGATTTTGATGCGGTTTTTTTAATAGATAGAGTGATTCAATAGAAAAGTTTACATGTATAACATCCATTAAATAGTGGAGAAATATTGTTATTTTTGAGGTTTCTAATGTGATGTCGTTAATTATCAATATTTTTCCGCTTACATTGCAAACGCAGGCTGAACCCTACGAGATTTATCAAAATAATGTACTACATATTTGTACACATTAAAAAGGTCTACAGAAAACTCCGCGATGGTATATGTCTATCTCTTATGGATATCCCACAATATATTTTTTTTGTAATTTACTTTTTACGACAAATAATGGCTAATTTTCGAAGCGATTTTAACCAATACAGCATTAATCCTTATCAAATTAAATACCTTAAATACATTGTTGATTTAAGAGCGTATACACCTTGCGCGCAAAGTCAACTATAGGTATTTCTTCGTTAATTTCACGCACACATAAGCGACCAAAGCTGTGTGCGTAGAGCTGCCGCGTCGGCTCGCTATACAATCGGCTCAAACAACTTTGATCCGTGCGCTTCAAATATTCAATTGAAATGTAACTGTAATATAATATCATAAAAATATTTTATTTGCATTATAAGTAAAAAAAACTGTGCAAGCAAAGAATAATACAAATTTTGGATACTAATCATATTTTCGTTATTATTACATTGTTAAGTTGCATTCAAATCAGTGTTCAATCAGTAGACACTACGGACGTTTTATTAATCATTTCGTGTTCGAACACATAAATAGTGTTAGGGGCCTTACAACCCCTTACAATTACGAAATATATTTAATTTTATATTACAATACATAACATAATTTATTACATCCCATTATATTACCTGAAACATAATTTATACTCACTACAAAATCATTGTAGGTAATAAAAATAATTAAATATTTTACTACCAAAGTACTAAGATGTGGTAATCGCATTCCGCGCGTGGCTATTTTTACTACGCGCGGCATAATCGACTGCAGCCAGGCCGGAGCGACGAGCGATACGTCCTCCCTCTAGAAGGCCTTGCGGCGGTCTGATTTGATCCACATCGGACAGCGTGTTTTATAGTGGTTTTTAAAATATTTCTAGAAAACATGAAAACTAATTTTGTTGAAATATAAAAATGGTAATTTATTGATAAGATGTTCTTTTATTGTAATATGCAATTGCTATAAAAAATATGTACGATAAGTTGGTGAAAAAAAATATGTTCTTGACGAGAGTTTCTGAATAATTTCGCATTGTTTAAATTTTTATTTTTCAGGAACTAAACACAAAAAGATTATTTTTCTCAGCAAAATCCCTCCATAAGGGTTTATTAGTCTGATAGTATTTTTATTTTCATCTTATATTTAGTGGTTTCGGATATCTTAAGCTTCTAAATTGCCATTTAAAGCCTAAATAACGAAACTTGTGTTCAGTAATCCTTATAGTACTCACAAATTATCCATCAATCTATAATGTTTTCCACCAAAATCCCTAGATGACAACCTTTTCTAAAATTAGTAATAATTATTTTTCCTTTAAATTGTTTATTGGTGGCTATTAACTCATTTGAAAAGTCCTGTTTTTAAGCCAAAAAGCGCGTGCAGGGTATAAACGCTCTTAATATAGATCTATGTGGTCCTTTACAGCACAAGATTTAAATGAATATTTTCGAAGATATTACAGATTTAAAATTGCGGGACGTAGCGCTTGCGGCGGTACTGGCCGGCCGGGGCGGCGGCATCGTGCCTATCATGGGCGTAGCCACGGTGGGGCAGGGTGGGGCAAGTGCCCCACCCTGGCTCTGGCCTTTAAGGTACCTAACCAAAACCAAAAAAATAAATACTATATAAAGTATACAGTATTTATTTAGTACAGTATTTAGTAGTAGTGTGTATAAAGCACTATCTGTGGGTAGATATAAACTTCTTAATTGACTGTTTAACAATTTCGCATACTTCCAGAGCCCGAGCAGCTGAAGTTAGGGACACATATTTACATGATGATAGATTTCGTAGTGAAGGAAGGTGAGCAATAAGAAAATGTTTTGGTCTATTCAAATTATACATAACAGGGTATATCAAGATTGCGACCGAAGACGAAACCGGGCGCTAGTTTTAGTGACTATAAACATATCCATCATCCATTAGCCAGAGGAAGTGCACTACTGACCATAGGCCTCCCTCAATGATTTCCACAGAGACCTGTTGGAGGCAGCCTGCATCCAGCGACGCCCCGCAACCTTTACCAGGTCGTCTGACCTTGTAGGTGGAGGTCCTACGCTGCGATTTCCGCTACGTGGCCTCCATTCGAGAACTTTTTGGCCCCATCGGCCATCAGTTGTATGTGCCGCGCCCATTGCCACTTCATCTTACTAATCTGTTAGGCTATGTCGCTTACTTTAGTTCTTCTACGGATCTCCTCATTTGTGATACGATACCGTAGAGAAACCCCGAGCATAGCCCCATAGCTCGTTGAGTGACTTTGAGCTTCCTAATAAAGTTCATAGTGAGAGGCCACGTCTCAGTGCCATATCACTAGTAACACACAACTATCGAAGACTTCCGATTTAAGGCACTGAGGTATTTTTGACGAGAAGACGTCGCATAGTTTTCTGAACGCTACCCAACCGAGTTGGATTCGACGATTGACCTCTCTCTCGAAGATGGACCTGCTTAACTTGTCCTAAATAGACATATTCGTCTACAACTTCAAGAGTCGAGCCTCCAATTCCGGTGGGCACAACATGGACATTCGACATGAGTTTCGTTTTGTCCAAGTTCATTTTATTTTCGATTGAGGTCTTCGAGCTTAGTGCTAAAGTATTCCAGCGATTCTGCCAATACTTCAATATCGTCGGCAAATCCAAGGTCGTGCCAACCCGCACTAGGCCAGCGTGGTGGACTATATGGCCTAACCACTCTCAATCGTACTCTCGATTGTAGAGGAGGCCCGTGCCCTGCAGTGGGACGTATATGGGCTGATACAGATATACTCGTATTAGATGTTAATGCCGAATCCTTTCCACTGCAAGAGCTTAATGGCGTTTTCCAGCGCGGCACTGAACAGTTTCGGAGATATGACATATCCCTGTTTCACGACTTTCTGTAGTGGAATATCCTTCACGGAGGGTCATGGTGGCGTTGTTGTATATACCCTTCAACACTTCGATGTACCGATAGCTGTCAATGTGGGACCGCTGGAGGGACTATAGTAAAGCCCAGGTCTCGATCGAATCAAAGGCTCATCTCGTAGTCCACAAACGCTAAACAAAGCGGCAAGTTATATTCCTCGGTTTTTTTTTACAACTTACCGAAGCGTATGGATGTGATCTATGGTAATAAAGCCTTTTCGGAAACCGGCTTGTTCGGGAGGCTGGAACTCATTAAACCTGCGTTCGAGACGATTTGTGATGACCCTCGAAAACAACTTATAGACATGACTCAGGGGCGAGATGGGCCTGTAGTTCTTCAGCAAAGTGTTATCACCTTTTGTGAAGAACAGTACCGCCACGCTCCTGCTCCATGCCTCTGGCGTTGAGCCCTCGAGGAGAACGGAATTGAAGAGCCTCTGAAGGACTTTCAGTATCGGCGTTTCGTCCGCTTTCAGAAGTTCTGAAATGATTTCGTCCTCACCCGGCGCCTTGTTGTTTTTAAGTTGCTTCAGGACCGTCTCGATCTCTCATAGGCTGATGTCCGGGATATCATCGCTAAAGTTTCGAATCAATTCAGGCCTCGGGTCTTGGACCGAGCTAACAGCAGGTTCAGCAAACGAGGTGTAAAAGTATCTGTAGAATCTCTCGATCTTCCTTAGTACCTCTGCCCTCGTCGACACTACGCGGCCTCTGTCCGTCTTCAAACTAGTCTCTTGCAAACACTTTGGAGCCTCCGTTCCACTTAATTATCTCTTTACTGCTCATAGTATTGTGAGCACGTACATCGTGCCGCAAGGAATTCCAGATCCGCCGAACGGAAGACTACAGCGCCATAGATCGACGTTTGGCCATGAGGTCAAGAGTATGGATCGAGAATTTTTGTGGTCTATCGCTACGGCGAAGTCTAAAATACTTAAATCCCACCATATGGACAGCTTCTACCAAACTACTTCACTTTTGACAATCAAAGCGATTTGTTAGTTCAAGTTGAAAGCTCTCGGGGTTTTGGATATGGGCGCGTAAGGTCGGAGCGTTGACTTCATCAAGCGACGCCTTTCTAATTGGACATTGATATTCAATGTGCCCCTAACCATTCGGTGATCACTGCCAGTTTTCACCCTGTTGGTCACAGAGGCATCATTGCACATCTGTCTATTCCGTCCCGTCCCGAAAAGTGTCGCCATTGAGGGGGTATTTGTCTTTTCTCACCACGCTTGGTAGGCGTGTTGCCAAGCGCAGTATGGAATTCGCGTTAATGACGCTGCTGCCCGTCATTAACCGGGGAAAGGAAAAACGATTTGTGGATAGAGGATGTTATAGGAAAGGAGAGTATGGCCTGTAGGAGTGGATGCTGCAGTTACCAAAGGGAAGTTTAAGTGACTGCAGTAGCTCGGGGGCCGAGGTCGCGTTCTCCTAGTACCTATACTAAGACAGGCCATGGTCAGTAGATAGGAGCATCCCCGACCACGCTATAAATACAATGCAATTAAATTTTTTGGGAAGAAACGCGAAAACTTTTGGGGTTTTTTAAAGATCGTCGAGTTAGGTGGTAACTATATAGTTTTTGCTAAAATAATATTTTAATCACTTGCGTACCATAGCACCTTCAAAAATAAAAGAGTGTATGTTATTATTTTAGAAATAAAACTATGTAGTTGCCACATAAATAGGTCAATGGAAAAAAAAATCGTCGCTTTTCTTGAAAAAATGTTACTTGCATTGTGTATGAAGTCACTTAATACCCTGTAGATCTACATGGTGCTATAGAGTATAACCTTTTAGTATGAAGAAAAACAACTGGGGTGAGACAACGGGCATAGTTTGCTTCTTAAATATTATTTTAGACTTCTGCCTCACCCTGAGCCCATGGCTGGCTACGCCCATGGTGCCTATATAGGAATGTTTATATGTATAATAATAATACGTACATATTATTGTACAAAAGTCTATTTGTACCCGGGCGAAGCTGGGCCGGGCCGCTAGTAATGTATATGTATATTCTTATTTCTTAGGTTTTCAAACTCCCCCCACATTACATACAGGGTATATCAAGACTGCTACCGAAAACGAAGCCGGGTGGTAGTTTATGTGACTTCAGAAACCATGCAACAGAAAAAGTTGCAAAAAAAAGCGACAATTTTTTTTGTTATTTTTTCCTATGGCCATATTTGGGTGGTAAATACATTTTTTCCTAAAATAATAGTGTATACCCTTTTATTTATAAATACTCTAAGGTATAAAAAAGTTTAAATTATTATTTTAGCAAAAACTATGGATTTACCACCCAAAATGGCGATATTTAAAAATCTTAAAAAATAATTGGTGCGTTTCTTAGCGAAATTTTTAGTTGCATTGTGTTTGTAGTCACTAAAACGACTACCCAGCTTCGTTTTCGGTTGCAGTCTTGAGATACCCAGTATAATCTTATACCGCATGATATTGACATATTGTAAATAACTTCGTCCACGTGTTTGTAACCACCCCAGGAAACATTGTACCAAGTTAGATAAAATCCACCTGATAGTTTTGTCAAAAATCACGATTTTGTATTTCGTAATTTTCGATCACTCTGTACATGCACGAGTAGTTTTGCCGCTCAGCTGACGAAGGACTTTGACCCCGCAAACATAAAACTTGGCGAAATAGAGATCCCTCAATATGTTCTACACTACAATAATTATTATTAATGTAGCCTAGAACATGATCGTTATTTTACAAGTAAGTAATAATGATTAACTGGTGTATTTTTTAGTAAGCATTTACTCAAATACATACACTAATTACTAGGCACTCTCAAAATCCAATATACACATTAAAAGGTTTCTTGAATATTGGAAATACATACACGGCATTTTAATTGCACAATACATAAACTTTAATTGTAATCATAATCATACGCAACAAAAAAAAACCGGTCACGTGACAATCGGTCCAAATAAGTATACATGAATAAAACTATGCATCAAGAATAAAATTTCTTTCAGCTTTGTTTTTACACAGTTTGCAGTCAATTTTAAGTATTGTTTGAATCCAACACGCAATATTTCAATTTAACATTTCCAAAACAATTTTACGTAAACGTATCCTAACGCGCCATATTCCTTCTGTACTTTGCATTTACTATAATCAGTTGTTGCCAGATCATACATCTTGTTATTATTATGTCATAATATGCAACTGTCCCTTTTTCGCCCTTGGATTGAGTATAATTATAAGAAAGTGACAGCATACGAAACATTGTTGAAGTAGTGTTGTGAAATTATTCGAGGACACTTAATCGATATTTTTTTATCTCAATATTATTTAATATTATAAATATGGATCTAAATCAAGCTTTACTATAGTGTGAGTTGACTAGAAACTTAATATTATGTCAGAAATATCATGGTAATTCGTTTTTGTCGCTTACGGTTGATTTTAATAATTTGGAACATCTTCAATAATTAAAACCCAACGTAAGGAACAAAAATCAAACCGTATTCAATTCTTTTTTAAGAATCCCTGACGTAAAGGGTGGTAGAAAGTTCACCTAACGTCAAGTAATATTGCCATTGACGAAATTATTAAAAATAAGAATTTAAGTAATTCCAGCAAATGAGCAAGCAGATCGACTCATGTATCATGAATGTGTTACCGGACCATGACATTGCGAAGGGAGCGGGAAGGAAAAAGCCGGCAATCTTACTCACCGATCGAAACGCGACAGCGAAGCTGTCGCTTCAAATCATTCGCCTGTGAGACAGCGGTACCTCCCCGGACGAGTCTGTCCATTCATGCTGAGTATCGGGGTGCCCTTCGCTCTGGGATATCCGGTGCCGTCCACAATGCGTGTGACGTTAATTGAGGGGTTTTTAGCATACGGATATTCTGGAGTAGATATTGTTAGGGACCGATCTCGGCCACAATATCCGCTTTTATACCGGGCTGGAAGGCCAGAGACACTGATATACCCCTTTCGACCCCCCGATACCCCCTCGAGGTATCGAAAGGGGAGCTTAAAGCTTTTTCTCTTGAACAAAAAAAAGTGCACAAAGTTATTTGACTAATCTCGAAAAATGACAATAACTTGACAATATTTAATGTTTCGAAAGTAAACTTTGTGAAATCTTAATTTTATACAAAATACACCTATGTATTCGCAGCTGTAGATTGTTTTATTAATTAACTACTTACGGGTAAAATTGCTTAGAAAAGTAAAGTTGACACATTCGACTACACTACAAATAATCGATATCGATTTCGAGATATTTTAATCACGGCCCTTATTTTAAATTACCAATCACATAAAGATTTTTTTACGCCAATCAGAGTATCTCATTTGAAATACTATTATCCAATCCAGTTACGTAATTACTGCATCAACCAATCCATCCAATCAATCCATAGGGATCTTACATTTTTTAGCAAATCCTAATGTATGGTGGCGCGGGCGGCGCGGCGCGGCGGTAAGCTCAGTGTTCGGTGTACTGCGGTACAATTGGTAATGTAAACAAGGACGCGCGCGCGCAGAACTCGCCATTTTGATAGTTTTTAAATTCTGTTGTTATTAGTATTTAGTGTTAAGTAAGTGAATAGTTATGAGTGTTTAAGTGATAGAGACACATATTGGAATTAAGTACGTTATCAGTAGGTGTTAGTTTTAGTGTTTTAAGTGTTCTTTTTATTGTTAAAGTTTTAGTATTTGTGTTTATAAGTACATTTTAGTTAGTATTATTTTGTTTTTTTTTTATTATTAATTTACTTTACGCGTATTCTTAATACAATGACGAATACTTCTAGTACTGTGGAATACACAGATATGGTGTTATTGTATGGCGAGTGTAATCAAAACGCCGCGCCGCCCTGGCCCTCAGAACATATTGTGAGAGATTTGGTGTAGCTGTACAAAGATTAAGGTACAGTGGTCAGTACTCAGTTGTTGCCCTAGACGCACGAAGATGTTCCTCCCCGTCGTATTCGAATTAAATTAGAGGAGCGGATTTTGAATTGCTTCCGGGACAACCCAAACATGAGCATAAGGCAGGCTGCACGGCAATTCCGTGTGAGTTATTTTTCTGTGCACGGGATATTAAAAGCAATTTAATTTGTTCTGTGATTACTATGAACAATTTGTGACATGGGAAGATAGTTCTCGCGATCGCAGCGCCGCGCTGCATGTACTAGCAGGTCGGCTGTTTTCATAAACGCGGGAATATTGCGATGTTGCCGCTCCGCTCCGTACGGACGCTGTAAATCAGGTAAGTGTAATTATAGGACGTTCAAATTAAATGCCATTATTTTGACTTATAATTTGTTTGAAAAATCAACTTTTTTGTTTCATCTTCGACGACAACTCCTATGCGTGCAAACAATATAACTTACTACGCGATGCACATGGTTTAATTTATTGTAGGGGGTGTCAAAATCACGCTGTATAACGGATGATCCATCGTACGTTTGGTTGTCTGGAAGAGATCGCTAATAGCGATAAGACCGTCAGTTGTTACACTATTTCAAAAAATGTAAACTGTTTACTTGTATGTGTTAACGGAAATGTATGAAATCCGTCATTGTATACAATTCCTAGGAAATCTATATAATTCCTAAAATCGCCCGGAAATGTGTTAAATAAATTACATTTGACACATTTCCTAGGAAATCTATACATTTCCTAAACAGTGATCGGAAATGTAAGATATTTAAGATATCAAGGGGTAAGCGGGGATAGCGGAGCGAGGTATTGCATCATCCGATCGTAAAAGGTCCATGCGTGTAGGTTAGCTTTCTTTATATATTTTTTTTTAATTGCTGTTATGACGAGACGTGCATGCCGTTCGCCTGATGGTAAGCGATGCGACCGCTCATGAACAGTAGCAAAACCAAACAACACCTTGAATTGCAAAGCAATGCTTGGCATTCCACTGCGCTCGCCATCCTGAGACATATAGATGTTTAGTCTCAATATATCCAGTAGTTACTCTGGCTACAATTTCCTTCAATCCGAAACACAACAGTGCATTTAAACTGCTGTCTGACGGAAATAGACATTGCGATGGTACCTACCCAGTCAGTCTCTCACATATGAGAGACCTACCACCAGTAAAGTGGTAGGTTAGGTTAGTATTTATTTATTTATTTATATAATATAAATTCTATAATAGTTAAGTATTATAAAATTTAACGCTATGATTGTTACCTATGATAAAAAATATTACTCTCATTTGAACAACGTGTTTTATTATAGAAACCATTATTATTATACATTTCCTAATACGATATTGGAATTTTATACAATGCCTAGGAAATGTATACATTTCCCAGGATATGTATGTATAAAATAATTATTGAAAGAATATTTTATACATTTCCTAAACAGCTTCGGAATTGTATACATTTCCTAGGAAATGTATACAATTCCTAGACTTCATACATTTCCAGTAACATATGTAATATGTGGTGAACAATAAAGTGTTATCTATCTATAACATGATGGTGGCGGTGAGTATTAATTAAAATCTTACTTTCGTTGGGCCTGGGCACGAATAGGTTCTGCAGATGGCGCAGTATCTTGCGCGCGTAGCGGTGTGGCGCGGCGACGACGGGCGCGGGCACGGCGGGCGCGGCGGGCATGGCGGGCGGCGCGGGCGGCAGCAGCGCGCCCAGCCATGCGCACAGCACGCGCACGCAGTCGCGCAGCGCGCCGTGCTCCGACAGCGGCAGCGACAACCCGAACCGGATCACCTCCAGCACCCACTCCACCTGCACACACACATACTCAAAATACCTCTAATGACATGTCTATTATAAAAGTACATCAAACTTTAATCCCATCAAAATGAATATATATTTCGGTTTAATACTGATTTCGAAAATGTAATAAATAACAGACATTTTGATTCTAAACACCAACAATATATTATTTGTGTGTAACTCTGTATTTAATATTCTTCCAAATTGCTCAATATTTGATTGCAAAGGCATCATTAAAGCATTGTACAAGATATTTACTATTTAACATATTTTAGAATCACTTACGTGTTAATAAATGATAATAGACATATTTCTAATACCTCGGCATCTGTTGTGAGTGGGCTGGGTTCATGTGACGCGAGTTGCTTGACCACAGCAAGTACTACCTCCTTTCCGCCGACAGCGCCCAGCACTCCGCGCCCGCCGCCCTCCAGGGGCAGCGAGCTCCATTCTTCGTACATTCCGTCACTGTCTTTGTTCTAAAAACGTTAATAAAGTTTACTCTACCTGTATAATAAAACGATGTTATTAACCAAACTACTATGAATTACAAAGCAATGCATTGGCATAATATTGCTCGCTATCCTAAGATATAAGATGTGTAATGTCCAATAGTTACTCTGGCTACAATATTATTTTATTCATTTGTTTACAGTCAGAGATTTGAGAAAGATTATTTATAGAATTTGCTATTAAAATAAACCCTACCATGGTAACATATAAAAAAATATTAATTCCCTGTAATTATCTATGACAATTTAATTACACATAGTTATAACTTATAAAAGTCTGCCATGAAGACATAATTATCAGTACAATAAACAACACCAAATAAAACATTGTTTTAAATCATGCAAAATGTGTGACATCAGCCATTACGAAAAAATCTGATATCATATTTTAATTGGAACATAGTCCCCAACCAGGCCAATAGCAATTACTACTAATTATGCAGACTTGATCTGACAAAACGTTTTTTAGTTAAATGTCATTATAAGACGCAAATACTGATTGCAATGATAAAAGTATTATGAATTTTTTGAGAACACCACCGGCTTTATTCTCACACAGTTTTAAAACACATTTTAGTTGTTGAATGTCTTATTTGCTCCAACTGTATTTAAAAGTTGTTAGAAACTGACAAAACATTTGACATTAAAAATAGTTTTTACAATCTTTTTTTTTTTATTGCACTGAATGGCGAGACGAGCAAGCCGTTCGCCTGATGGTAAGCGATACAACCGCTCATAAACAGTAGCAACATTCCACTGCGCTCGCCATCCTGAGACATAAGATGTTAAGTCTCAATATGTCCAGTAGTTACTCTGGCTACAATGTCCTTCAATCCGAAACACAACAGTGCATTTACGCAGTGTTGTTTCACGGTAGAAATAGACATTGCGGTGGTACCTACCCAGATGGCCTCTCACATATGAGAGACCTACCACCAGAACTGTCTATTTATTTATTTTAATTTAATCAAAACGGCATACACCAATTCATTAATTAAATTCTTAAACCTAAGTATATCTAGTATATTAAATCTAGACAAATCAAGAAAATATAAACAATATTTATGAACAAAACAGTGTGATAATAAAAATATATAAACTATAGTAAAAAAGTTCACAAAAAACAAAAAAAAATCCTAATAAATATTTAACAAACCTCTGAGTTATAATTTATTAACTAATGTTAGGCTAATAAAGGCTATAAATAAGGCAGTGACTAGACCATCATAGAGGACTATATGGCTTAACCACAATCAATTGTAGAAGAGGCCCGTGCCCTGCAGAGGGACATATATGAGTTGATACAGAGTTTGTTTAATGTTATGACTTGTATGTTTGTTTTGTATTGTGCATACTTTATAAATTGCAAATAAAAAAGGCCACTTCATAGTATGCTCCACATAACTCAGGGAACCTAACATTTGACCATTTAATGTTTTAACACTAGGTACCTACATGAAAACCCAGTTCTAAGCATATTACCAAATGCGAAAGCAAAATAAATACACAAACTAATGAACATGTTTGCAGTCCAATTTTATCGCATAACTAAGGACTTTGACTTGGTGCAACTTTTATGAGAGGCCCAATATAAAACCCAAATTGAAGATTCTGTGTTTATCCATATTTTTTATTTCCTTAAAAGAGCTGCTAAACATTATCACATTTGGATATCATAAAATAATGTTTGTACTGCATACATGACAAACTAGAAATTTCTCATAGGCAATTGCAACTTGCAATATATACAAATTTACCAATTTAATGTCCAAAACTATCAACACTTAAGTAACAGTATACTGTCAGCATATTTTTATTGGTTACTAATGTGTTATTTTGAATATTTTTTCTGAGCCACAGTAAACAGGTAATTTATACATACCATTATTTACACTTATTAGGTAACAAAACTTTAATATATTGATCATCTAATTAATTTATATACTGTCCTCGATAGGACGTTATATTTAGTTACACTATTAATTAATAGTTACATGCTTAGAATATTATAACTGTATACATAAACACTGGTATCCTCCCACTTTATAGTACACACTACATACACACACGTATACGTTTGTAGACATAAATATCCCACGTCATACATTTTAAACAATAAAAAATACTTAATTACACCACAACTTACTTTAAAGTTGACTCTATTGAAGATTCCCACATTCATAAATATAGAGTAACGGTACCCTTAGGAACGGGTCACTACGCGCCACGAAACAATGTAGCTGTGATATCACAGCATGATACTATTGATTATTAATTAATGAAGCGCTTTTAATTGTTCAGAAATCAGAGAAAATATTTTCACTTTGTAAAAATGCATTTGACTTCATTTTTATTTTTCTTGGGATTTGAAGTATTGTATATTAAAATATGTTAGTTTACATTTTAAGCATGAAAGTAAGATAGCATATAAAATGCATAATAGATGTAAGAGAGATGTCATAAAGTATGATATGCTAAAAATATACCTTATAGACATTATTAGTATAGGGAATGCCGGATGTAATAATGGCGCGTATTTTAAAAACCTAGATCTGATTTACTTCTTCTCTAGTGGAAACAAAGTCTCGGCAAGTGTAGTGTAGGACGCCCTCTAATCCGGTGGGGCGACAATATTAGTAGGTTTTCGAATTCGTTTTTGTGCCGCACCGTCAGGCTGTGGAATTGTTTGCCGTCTCACGTGTTCCCTCCTTCCTACAATCCTAGGTCCTTCCGGCGTGGTGTGAAGAGGCACCTTAGCAGGCCGGCATAATTGTTTCCATTGGCATGGGACTGCCGTCCGATGCCAATGGATACTCTGCCTGGGCGGCATTGGCACTTACCATCAGGAGCAAAGCCGCCATTATGCCAGGCCATTATAAAAAAAAAATTAAAAAAAAAAAGACTGATAGCGATTGGAGACGATGAGATGAAGAACGAGCCCAGTAGCGTGCTATAAAAACCTGTCCAGTCCAGTCCTTAACAAGTAGTGGACGCGGAGGAGCTGATGAATGATAATGAGGTGCATGTGTAAGGGCGATGATATGCTATCCATCACATAAATTGTTTGCTAGATCCATTGAGATATTATACTAGAGGAGGCACTGCAAACAAAATTATCACTAACGCCCGGATATTGGAACGCAACTTAAATATTATGTTGCACTTAACTACGTAAACGCCTCTTAAATGTACTGGCTAATTGGGCCGTGCGCTGTTAAGAGCAACTTATTATTTGGATGGCGTTCGAGTATTCGGGCGTAAATCGAATAAATACACATATTTAATGGGTTTAAAATATTTAATTCACAAAAACGTGTACCAATGTCCTTAATACCGGGTTAATCATGTTTATAAACACTATTGCATTATGAATAATAATAACGAATATAATTTCAAAGATTTAAGTAATGTTTATACTGTAGGTTAATATAATTATAACTTTTATAGATCCACAAAGTTAGCCACTTCATAAATAATGAAACAATTAATATTTGATATCAATATTTGATATAAGAAAATGCAAAACTAGTTAATAACAAACATAAATTGGAGGCTAAACATTGACAAATATGTGTACAAGGCCAAGGCGCCTAGTGTACCGACTTACATAAGTGGTGCGAGCATCTCTCCAGGCATGTCCTGTAGAAAGTTACTGAATTTAGTCGTGGCTTGCAACGATTATGAAAATGCTTGCTTGGAATTTGGCAAAAAGTTAACTAATATAAAAGACAATAATTCTTATCACCATTAAGACAAAAGATAATAAGCTGCATACTGACATCGCGAGTTTGCTCTGTTGAGCAGTAAGTAGAGAGGCGATATTCAAAATGGATCGCGTGGCAAATGCGACTTCACACCGCCAGGTTGGCTCGTGAACCAGGAGTCATAGCCAGCCTTGCAATGTTAATACCTGGGTTAACATTATAAAAATATATACTTATTTCGACGTAGTTTGAAAATAATTTAAAAATCTGATTTTTAACAAACAGAAGAAGATTTAAACGGTACATATTACAATCAAGATTAAATATAAATTTAAATAATGTTAAATCCCAGAGAAGTTCTTATGAAACATTATAAAACTAACACAAACTGGATAAATTGTATATAAAGTTTAGCTTAATTAAGTAAAATAATTGCAAAAGTTTACAACTGAGCCATTTTACTTACTCTATTCAAAATGACAACCATATATATTAACTCAAGCTATAAATTAAATAGTTAATACCATAGATTATACCATTCCAATAAATCGATAATAGCGATAAATATAAATTCAATTATAATAAGTAATTGCACACACCACTAGTGAATGGCATCACATAGTTAAGAGCCTACCTCGAAAAATATTCGCAGCATTTTGGGGCGTGGTTAACGAAAGTTGCCGCATCACGCCGTGGCACTGCGCTACTGGCGCACATTCCCCGATTAAATATTATCTACTGGTATTATTAACATTAGTAATAACAAATTAATGTAGACCTATGTATATTTATAATCCGTATGATTCTGACAATATGCCTATATATTGTTTATCATACTTTTGTATTGATAAAAAAATCTATTATAATCTAAGTGTTAAAACACGAACTTTAAACTATTACTTTACGAAAACCTCAAAAACATTTACAATAATATCTGTATAAACACAAGATAGGTATCAATTGTTTTGCCGGTCACTCACTCTACTAGTGTGAAGCGCTAATCGCCTAGGCGCCCTTTGATAAATGCCGCCAAAGGCATTGCGCCTAGCGATGATTTATTTGTTTCTACTTCATTTGACCTGTGATTTGACCACTGACTTTCGCCTATAAAAGAATGTCATTCTTAGTTCTGCTGTTTTGTGATTTTTGACTTACGATACAACTGTAAATTTAACAAAAATGTGTGAAATAAATTTGAATTTTGTAATAACAACCAAACTAAACTGACTAGGTATTCCTGAAGTATATACACAGAGCGGAAACGATAAGTAATTACATTAGATTATTGTTTAAATTCCACATAAAATAATTATTATTGATTTTGGAACTGTGCGGTCACACTGGCGCTCACGCTCTTATTATTATTGCTATGCGCTTGGCGCGAGAATGACGGCGATCACACCCGCCCGTTCCAGTTTGAACCTTCTTTACAACCAAATAGGGATAATTTTTGTTTAACAATGTTTCTTTTATTTACGCTAGACAAATTTTTCGGCGAAATTATTTGATATCAATTACAATTATTTTGCTTTTGTTTTATGAAAAGCATTGTAAATATTAATTTTATAGTAATACTAGCGATCGGGCCAGGGTCCGCCCGGGTGCATACACGTTTAAAAATGGCGGTCAAAATGTTTAATTCTGACTATCAGTTTAGAATATTGACCAATCGGACCAAGAAAAACGAACAAAATATCCTCGTATTTGCTAGAAATATCACTACTGCTTTCCTCCTATAGGTCATAGCGTGATGATATATAGCCTTATAGCCTTCCTCGATAAATGAACTACCCAAAACTGAAAGAATCATTCAAATCGGACCAGTAGTTCCCGAGAGTAGCGCGTTCAAACAAACAAACAAACAAACAAACAAACAAACTCTGCAGCTTTATAATATTAGTATAGATATAGACTTTCAGTGACATATAAAATAGATTCGTATAAAAAATATTCTAAATCTGGGGGCACGGCAATGCCCCCACCAAGTCGAGCTAAAAAGTGGCACAGTCGTACCATCCTTTTCTAGAAGCAATTCAGATCATTTTAAACCCCCCATAACTTCGATGTGGTTAAACGAAGCAAGAAACCTGAATTTTCAGTTACTAAGCAGGCATTGTGTAAACACGGTATGTTTAAAATTTCATTCAATTTGAACCACTAGTTTAAGAATTGTAACTAGTCAAACTTTCTTAATTTTGTCACTCACTAACTGACTGACCGATCATCAAAGTCTAAGGCACTTCTAGCAGACATAGAACCTTTAAATTTAGAATATAACTAGCTGTGCCCGCGACTTCGTCCGCGTGGAATTTAACAAAAACTTTATTTTTCTAAAATAAAAGAACTTTTTTATAATAAATGTAGCCTAAGTTACTCCTTATTATATCAGCTACCTGACAAAAAAAGTCCCGTCAAAATCGGTCCAGCCATTTCAGAGATTAGCCGGAACAAACAGACAGAAAATAACTTTTCTAAAATAAATGTAGCCTAAGTTACTCCTTCTTATATCAGCTACCTGAAAAAAAAAGTCCCGTCAAAATCGGTCCAGCCATTTCAGAGATTAGCCGGAACAAACAGACAGACAGACAAAAAAATTTTAAATATCATTTTCGGCACAGGTATCGTGTATATAACGATATGTAGTAGGACATTTTTTTTTATTTTCACTCTTAAAACAGACACTTCAATTTTATTTATACAGGGTATATCAAGACTGCTACCGAAAACGAAGCCGGGTGGTAGTTTAAGCGACTTCAGACACAATGCAATAGAAAAAGTTGCAAAAAAAAGCGACAATTTTATTTTAAATATTTTTTTCCTATGACCATATTTGGGTGGTAAATACATTTTTCCCTAAAATAATAGTGTGTACCCTTTTATTTTTAAATAATCTAAGGTATAAAAGAGTTTAAATTATTATTTTAGCAAAAGCTATGGATTTACCACCCAAAAATGACGATATTTAAAAAATCATAAAACATAATTGTCGCATTTCTTTGCGAAATTTTTAGTTGCATTGTGTTTGTACTCACTAAAACTACCACCCGACTTTGTTTTCGGTAGCAGTCTTGAGATACCTAGTATATAAAAGGCATAACAGGAGAGGGTATTGAGAGGGAAAGGGTGTATTCAGCCCATGAAACTGTACAAAATTCCTCTAGAAAGACATAACGAAGAAAAACTTGCAAATAAATAGACTAAATAGCTCCAAAATATCAATTACCATGAAAGAAAGAATATTAATAATCAAATCCGTGATATTTGTGATAAATTGACACCTACAAAAATAAGAAAAAACTATAAGACAGAGGCTTTATGAAAAATTGTTGGTGATATTCTAGAAGTAAAAAGTACCGAAAAGAAAAAAAAGTAGGACTCTAAAAAAAGACGTGAGATCCCATCAAAAACATCCTGTAAAAAATTCAGCCATCCAGCAGCATTATGTATGAATTGTACGATACATTATGGTTTCATGCGATGGCCAAGGCGATCCATTTATTTATAACGTAAAGAATTTTTAATATGTATATGATAATAGCTTACGTAATAACTTTATACAGAAGGTCCCTTACGCAAGGACTAAATAAATTAATCGACTTGGTATCGGTATATGCATGTAGCATCTCACAATTTTTTTAGGTAGAAACCCTGAGCTGTGAGACTTGGAATTTTTTTACAGGATGTTTTTGGTGGGATTGTGTCTTCATCTGTCTATTGATAGAGGTGCTCCCGAAAGGTACTATTTTTCTAATGGTATTATACTGGATGGTTTTGAAAAATATCACAATATTATGATGGCCAGTTCATGACCAGACACAAAACAGTTCAAAATGGCGGCCTCAACTATCAATTCTGCTTACTCATTCAAATGAAGGAACCATTAGATATCGACTTAGATATCAATCGAATCAAAAGCAAAAAAGTTCAAAATGGCGACCATAATTTTCAATTCTGACTTTGAATTTAGTGAAACGGAATAATATGGTAAAAAGGTTTTTCTATTTAATTCACTATTAATATATTTATTGGGCAAAACCCGATTAAAAGTTATAAGTAAATTCAATTGATAATAAAAGCCTTCATATTATAGGAGCTAGCAACAAGAAATATTGTGATATCAGATGAAAAATAATGATAATATATACTGAAAGAACAATACAACGAGAAATAAATTTATTTTAACCGAATTAATTCGATGACAATGATCGCAATGTCCATATCATAGGGATTACGTTGGATCCCTTATTTTCATATTTCTCGTATGTCGTGGATCTACATACATACATACATAAACTCACGCCTTTTTCCCAGAAGGGGTAGGCAGAGGTGCCAAGACCCACATTTCGCCATGTATGTTCCGTCCCACGATGTGATAGGTGGCGAGCCTATCGCCATATCGGGCACAAATTCCTGACTCTGGGCTGATAATGAATAGAAAAATCCAATATCACTTTGCCCTACCCGGGATTCGAACCCGAGGCCTCACCTTTGTAACCGTACCTTAGTACAACTACGCCACTGAGGCAGTCTACAAGTCGTGGATCTACAAGCTCAGGTAATAGTTGAAAGTTGAAATTAATCGGCCAATTGTCAATTCAAGTGCGTGGTGGCCTAACTACTCTCAATTGTACTCTCGATTGTAGAGGAGGCCCGTGCCCTGCAGTGGGACATATATGGGCTGACACAGAATTACCAATTCTGACCTTGAATTTAGTTTATGAAAATGAAGAGTCTCTCAGATATCGAATTAGAAACCAATCAGAACAATAACAAAAAAATCAATAAAAATGCTGACCACATATTTTTCTGAGAATATTTTCATGTTTTCATGAACGAAGGTTCTTTCAAATATCGATTTGGAATCATTCGGATAAATAACAAAAAAACAAAAATTAAAATGACCCGGACTCGAACCCGAGACTTCAGCGTCGTAATCATATTATGAGGCAAAAATGTATAAAATTTCACGGGAATAATAACAAAAAAATCAATGAAAATGCGGATCACATATTCCTTTTTCTGAGAATATTTACATTTTTTCGGAACGATGGTTCTTTCATATATCGATTAGGAACATTTCGGATAAATAACAAAAAACAAAAATTAAAATGACCGGGACTCGATCCCGAGACTTCAGCGTCGTAATCATATTATGAGGCAAAATGAATAAAATTTCACGCGAACAATAACAAAAAAATCAATCAAAATGCGGACCACATGTTTTTTTTCTGAGAATATTTTAATTTTTTCGGAACGATGGTTCTTTCAAATATCGATTTAGAACCATTCGGATAAATAAAAAAAAAAACAAAAAGTAAAATGACCCGGTTTCGAACCCGAGACTTCAGCGTCGTAATTATATTACGAGGCAAAAATGTATAAAATGTTACGCTCCCTTCGACTAATTTCGTTGAGCGCTTATACGTAAGTCAATGACCTTTCTCTTTTATTTTGGTAACTTAGCTAGTTAAAAATGAACTTAAAAATTAATATATACTGCTATTTATTTTTTAAATATATGTAAAAAAATTAAAATGTACAAACAAAAAAGAGTACCACCTAAATTAATAAGAATTACGTAAATTTGAAATTACGTAAAAAAATAATCGGCGGGCTAGAATTTCGAAACGTCGAGCGCAGATCCGTCGTCCACCAAGGCCCGCGGCCGTCTGCCGGGAACGCCCCCAATGAGATAGCTTATATGGCCGTAACGTACAAGAATGGGATAGGATGGCCCATGCGCTTCTCAAAATAAAACAACATAAGCGCCAAACCATATTTTATTTTATTGTCATCGTACTATTTACTTTTTTCTTGTTTTTTTCTCGCGAAAAAATAATATTTAAAAATATGTTTATGTCAAATTAATCTTGAGTGTCTACACGGGGTAAGTTAGGAGTTCTGAGTTCTTAAAAAACTTAACAGCTGCTACTTTGGACTGTATTTTTGTTAAGGCAAAGTGGCGTAATCATGTATTTTGATTCATAAAATTGTTAATTATATCATCAATTAAAACATATCTGAAAATGGACTACCTAATCTTAGTAATTTATGATATGTAGGCTTTTAAAAAATCCAAATTTTTCGAGGTATCCCCTTAAAAGTAATGTAATAAAAACTATAGTAATGACAGCATATTCTATTTTAAGCTTAGTTATTATAATGAGTATCAGCCTACACTTATTTATTCATAAGACTAGAATAATAATTCTAAATTTTGAATAACTAATACATAATACATTTTTAATGAAGCACCAAATTGACATCAATCACAGAATCCATATACACAAAAAAATCTATATGAACTTAAAATGTTGTGTATGGGAGAAACAAAATAATGCAAATGTCAAGCATATATGAGTCACAGTCCTTTTAGATGTTGTTTGCTACACAAGTATGGGAAACAATCAATGTATTTTTACATACACATCTGACTCATTAGTTGTTAACTTGCTATAAAATGTGTTAATACATACATAAACTCACACCTTTTTCCCAGAAGGGGTAGGCAGAGGTGCCAGGGCACCCACATTTCGCCTTGTATATTCTGTCCCACAATGTGATAGGTTGGCTAGCCTATCGCCATATAAGGCACAAATTCCTGACTCTGGGTTGATAATGAATAGGAAAATCTAATATCACTTTGCCCAACCCGGGATTCAAATCCGAGGCCTCAACTTTGTAACCATACCGTAGTAAAACTATGTCACCGAGGCAGTAATATGTGTTCATGAGTTCATGACTTGCAGAAGCATTAAAGTTAGAAAAAGATAGACCTTCTTTAGTTGGTTACTATTAAACAAAATATCATATTGAATGATATGTTAGTAAGCATAATAAATATTATGTAATCTTTATAAAAAAATCGCTACGCAGTTGCATTCCCTTCACTTAAAGACAAAAATATTCAATGATTCTTAACATATACAAAACAACTATTCCAAGTTTTTTTGCATTTAGAAAACAAAGAATGATTTAATTTCATATGCATATTTTATCATTTTAAGCATAACACCTTATTTGTCTTGGGCATTCCCTTCACCTACTGTAATTTTAAAAATATTTTCAAGGATTCTTACCATATACAAAACAACTACAGTTTCTTTGCATTAACAGAACAGAGAAACATATGTTTTTATGCATATTTCATAATAATGCAAATTGCCTTGTTTCTTTTAACTTACATAAAAACAGAGCTGTTAAAAAAAATATACAATAAGTTCAATCATGATTGCTGCTGGTAAATAAATATTCACTCATCCCCTTTACCCTCACTTCTGTTTGCTATTTCTTCATATTTCAGTCTCCATTTTGTAGCTTCCTCTTCAAGTTCCTTCACCCGCTCTTTTTCAGATTGCAGTTCGCTCTCTGTAACTTCCAGTTGGCTCTTAACCATATCATAATCTCTTGCCTCATTATTTTGTAGTGTGTTGGCAAGAACAGTGGTTTTTGCAAGTTTAACTGTAGCTTCTGCTTCTTTTATTATTTTCTCTGCCTTAATGCTTAGCTCATCCTGTATTATCAGCATGTTTACCAATCGACGTATCACAAATGTTAGAAAAATTGCGAACCCAGTGATGTAAAAGTTTCTTTGTGCTCTGAACAGTTTCACATTTCCTTTTAATTCCATGGCATGGTCCAAGATAGTAGATTCGGAAGAATGCGAGTACTTTCTAATATCTCGAATAGCATCAATCAGAAGCATAGTAAGAAAAACTAAAAAGACGTAGAAGTAAAATGTAGCGTTCGTTTGAAACATAGCAAACAAACGGGATCTAAAGAATTGGTGCCATCTCTTTGGACTGAATATGGGCATTATCATGAGTGCAACCACTGCTATTTCGAAATATAAAAAGCCGGCAACAAAAGTCCACTGGATAGACATGTTGGCTTTCGTATTAGAACTAAGAATTTACCGTATATTCTCTTCTATGATTTGGCTTAATCGGTATCTTCGATTACTTGGATTGTGTGTTTTCCACTGATATTATCGGTTTCGTTGCGGCAGGTCCGACTCCAAAATCTAATCTTAGAAACACGCAGAACACACAAAAATAAAAATCGAGTTTTGACTTTTTGACGTTTCTACTTTCTAGAAATACGATTTGTTTGTGATTGATCACTGATTGATGATTGGTCGATTCCATATTTTTACGTGTTAGAGCATAGAGTTGCTATTGGACTGTATGTAACCTCATGTCAGTGTGTAAAGCTGAAAACATATTGTATATAGGTTTTTGTCTTACGCATAGAGTAAAGAAGCGGCCATAAATACTAGAGCAACGCGTCTTACAGCGATCTGAACAATAGATTCTTTTGTTGTGTGCACACTGTCGGTCGAAATTCGAGGGCATGACCTTCAAAAACAAAAAACGTCTGAGACATACAGTGCAACTAACATAAATTGACAAGTGGTGAAATTAGGAACTAGAAATGAAAGTAAAAAATATCTTCAACGCTTTCATTAAAATATTCTTTCATAATTTATACAATGTACATTTATACTAGTAGTCCAATAGTAGTCATGATAATAATGTTCAATGTAATTAAATTTAAAGAGAGAAAAAAATAATGGTTTCTCCGTGCACCCCAGCGCTTTTGAGTGATTTGCGATTGTGGACAAACTTGAGTTTACACAACAATAGGTTTTGTAAATATGGCTACCAGCTTTTTAAGCCAAACTAATATAACATTTCTTAAAACTTACAATTAAATTAGTATTATTATAGTAATTTTCTTCATTCAATCTGCATACAAATTAAAATTGTTGAATACAATTTGAACATTTCTAATTATTTACATGAGGTGTAGCTGGGTATCTAACTTGACTTAATAGAAATGAACACCGCAATTCTTTGACCAGTTGTTTGTAAATACTAGACTGGACGTAATTGACAGCCTCCGTGACGCAATTGGTTAGACGCCACCTGTGAAACGAGAGGCCACGGGTTCGATCCCCGCACCGAGACAAATGTTTGTGAGGCCCACAAGTATTTGTCTCGGGTCTGGATGTTTGTGAAACCGAAAAGTTTCTCGTAGTTCCCGATACCCACGACACAACACTTAATTGATCTTAATGTGGGGCCAGGACTATGTATGTGATTGTTGAGTGTATTTATTTATTTAATTATCAGTAATTAGCCAAAAGTTCGTCTGTGCGTTCCTTTAAAAATTGGAAGAAAAACGATTAGAGTATGTGCGTAATAGAGAAATTATTTATAATGTTAAATGTAAAGAATACAAATATGCTTACTTAAAGTAAGAAGTATGGGAACAAATAGTCAATACCTATTTGTACTAAAGATAATAAAGTATCATACTAAAGATAAAGGAGTAATTTTTTATACAATCAAATATTATGTTATTGATGTTAAAATTTCAAAATACACGCGCTGTTTTAGGAATTATAATAGGAAAAAGTTTACTTTGTTATTTGTCTTCAGGTAGTCTCTTTTTTGTTTTCTTTAAAATGACACTGGTAGTAGAAATATATAAAAAAAGACAACAAGAACAAGACGTGTGCTCGAAACACGATCTTGCCTACTTTGGAATTCAGACATTTTATACATAAGTATTTCGAATATGTGTACACGGCATTGTTGCTTAACATTTTTCCACAGTAAAATTCTCAATGTGTAATCTATGTTTGCGTACAGAATTTAATCAATCATAGTATTATATAATTGATTGATGTGTGATTTAATATTAATTGAATAATTGATTTGGACAATAAAACAGTTGCAAACTCGAATGTTCTAGTACCACAGGTTATCACAGACTTAGGACTGTTTATAATAAGCGCCGACAAAAACCTACGTAGGTTTTTGTCTTACGCATAGAGTAAAGAGTACAAAACTATGGTAAAGAGCGCATCTTACATGGTTCGTACAGGTCGTCAGAGGGCCCACGTACGTTTTTATTTTTTTTATTTCATTGACAAAGGACGGTTTTCTTGTCTGCCAATGACTAAGCTTTTAGGGATGGAAGAGTCGATTTTTATGTACTCTTTATCTCATCTCTATATAAACAAATAAATAACATATTTTTTTAAATTAAATCAATCCTAGTTGGCGCTTATTATAAACAGTTCTAAGTCTGTGATAACCTGTGGTACTATATATACATATTAGAAATACTTATGTATAAAATGAGTGAATTCCAAAGTAGGCAAGATCGTGTTTCGAGCACACGTCTTGTTCTTGTTGCCTTTTTTTTATATATTTCTACTATAGGTCTACCAGAATCTCATGGCATTTTGGGAAATTTGAATTTACGCATTGCAACACTGGGGTAATTGGATGAACATATTTTGATACTTTCAATAATTGTAATAATTTATTATTTCAAATTGACATTATTTTAAATAAAGTACATAATGTTTTAAGTAAAAATATATAGGTTATTTAAACATTAAAATTACTTCAAAATTGTACTTTTAGATTAATAGCCAATTAAATAGGCAAATAAGTTTTTTTTTTAGTTTTAAATTATAATATACATACGTGCCTTACGAGTATTTATAATATAGAGGGAGCGGAGGGAGTACTTTCAAAACGTAGATAAAAATGGTGATACCGAGCCACCAGTTTCGTTTTAATTCTCTCTTTTTATTAGTTCTCACTTAATCAAACAACTTTCAACTTCCAAATTGTAAGTAGTTTGATTATTAGTCGGTTTTATTTACTGGTGGTAGGTCTCTCATATGTGAGAGGCTATCTGGGTAGGTACCACCGCAATGTCTATTTCTTCCGTGAAACAACACTGCTTAAATGCACTGTCGTGTTTCGGATTGAAGGACATTGTAGCCAGAGCAACTACTGGACATATTGAGACTTAACATCTTATGTCTCAGGATGGCGAGCGCAGTGGAATGTTGCTACTGTTTATGAGCGGTCGTATCGCTTAACATCAGGCGAACGGCTTGCTCGTCTCGCCATTCACTGCAATAAAAAAAAAAATATATGAGATTCGATAAATGTTATACGAAAGATACAACATTGTAAAATAAAAACGTACAATTTTATTTTCAGTCTTCTTTATTTCATTAACACTTTAGTCAGAGCTTACTTCTAAATACTCTTCCTGTACATATTCTGATGAAGACGATGAAGATAAAGGAATAATAATAAACCGTTCCTTATCTAAAATCTCTGGAAACTCCTGTAAATAGGTATTTAATGCATTTCTGTTTAGTTTCAAAAAATGATATCAAAGTATATACGATAAAACACATGCACATATCTAACACTAACTAAAGAAAAAATGAAGTATCAAAACTATTCACTCCAACTTACTTGTTGAAACGACGTCGATTTTAAAATCGACGATTTTGTTTAAATTTGGCCGAATTATTCACGGATCTGGCGATAAACTTTGTAAACAATGTGTCGCACTTGTGATTGTAGAAATAATTTGTACATTTTCGCTAAGAAAGGATAGAAATCTTAAAATATTCACTTCAAATGACATAACTCAAGTTTTGAATCAGCTGTTGACCGATGGTATTGCCACATAAAAATAATTATGTTTTTTTTTTAATTTTATGCCATGAGATTCTGGTAGACCTATACCAGTGTCATTTTAAAAGAAAACAAAAAAGAGACTACCTGAAGACAAATAACAAGGTTAACTTTTTCCTATTATAATTCCTAAAACAGCGCGTGTATTTTGAAATTTTAACATCAATAACTTAATATTTGATTGTATAAAAAATTACTCCGTTATCCTTAGTACGATACTTTATTATCTTTAGTACAAATAGGTACTGACTATTTGTTCCCATATTTCTTAATTTAAGTGAGCATATTTGTATTCTTTACATTTAACATTATAAATAATTTCTCTATTACGCACATACTCTAATCGTTTTTCTTCCATTTTTTAAATGAACGCACAGACGAACTTTTGGCTAATTACTGATAATTAAATAAATAAATACACTCAACCACACATTAAGATCAATTAAGTGTTGTGTCGTGGGTATCGGGAACTACGAGAGACTTTTCGGTCTCTCAAACATCCAGACCCGAGACCAATACTTACTGGGTCTCACAAACATTTGTCTCGGTGCGGGGCTCGAACCCGTGGCCTCTCGTTTCACAGGCGGCGTCTAACCAACTGCGCCACGGAGGCTGTCAATTACGTCCAGTCTAGTATTTACAAACAACTGGTCAAAGAACTGCGGTGTTTATTTCTGTTAAGTCAAGTTAGATTACCAGCAACACCTCATGTAAATAATTAGACATGTCCAAATTGTATTCAAAATTTTTAAATTGTATGCAGATTGAATGAAGAAAATTATACCTTGTACGTATTATAAATTCTAATTTAATTGTAAGTTTTAAGAAATGTTATATTAGTTTGGCTTAAAAAGCTGATAGCCATATTTACAAAACCTATTTTTGTGTAAACTCAAGTTTGTCCACAATCGCAAATCACTCAAAAGCGCTGTGGTGCACGGAGAAATTGTTATTTTTTTCTCTCTTCAAATTTCTTTACATTGGACATTATTATCATCTGTATATATAAAAGAGGAACCTGACTGACTGACTGACTGACTGATTGACTGACTGACGTATCAACGCACAGCCGAAACTACTGGAGCTAGGAACGTGAAATTTTGCACAGAGGTTCCTATTATGACGTAGGGTAGCATTAAGAAGGGATTTTTGGAAATTCAACCCCTAAGGGGGTGAAAAGTGTTAAAAACTGTTGTATGGAAAATCGAAACCGTTAGAGTTACAATTGTCAAATTTTGCAGTTTCGTTAGCCAATCAAAGACAAATATAACTGCATACTTAGTTTTTCTAAAATTAACCCTAAAGGGGTTAAAATAAGGGTTGAAGTGTTGCGAGAGTAGGGTGATTTTATGACTATCTAATCAACGCACAGCCGAAACTACTGGAGCTACAATTGTGAAATTTTACACAGGAGTTTCTATTATGACGTAGGGTAGCACTAAGAAGGGATTTTTGGAAATTCAACCCCTAAGGGGGTGAAAAGGGTAAAAAACGGTTGTATGGAAAATCTAAACCGATAAAGCTAGAATTATCAAACTTTGCAATTTAGTTAGCCTATCAAAAACAAATATAACTGCATACTTAATTATTCTAAAATTAACCTTAAATGAATATAAATAAGGGTTGAATTTTTGTAGAACCGAACTATCGGATCAACGCACAGCCGGAACTACTGGAGTTAAAAAGATGAAATTTTGCACAAGGGTTCCTATTATGATGTAGAGTAGCACTAAGAAAGATTTTTTGGAAATTCAACCCCTAAGGGAGTGAAAAGGGTAAAAAACTGTTGTATGGAAAATGGAAACTGTTAAAGCTAGAATTATCAAACTTTGCATTTTCGTTACCCATCTAGAAACAAGAATAACTGCGTACTTTATTTTTCTAAAATTAACCCTAAATGGTTTAAGATAAGGGTTACAATTTTGTAGCACTGAACTGTCGGATCAACGCACAGCCAAAACTACTGAAACTAGGACTGTGAAATTTTGCTCAGGGGTTCCCATCATGGCCTAGAATAGCACTAGGAAGGGATTTTTGGAAATTCAACCCCTAAGGGGGTGGAAAGGGTAAAAAGCGGTTGTATGGAAAATCGAAACCGTTAGAGTTACATTAGTCAAACTTAGCACTTTAAGTAATCATTTAAAAAAAAACTGACAGCATACTTAGTTTTCTAAAATTAACCCTAAAGGGGTTAAAATAAGAGTTTAAGTATTGCGAGAATAGGGTGACTTTATGACTGTCTAATCACCGAAACTGTTGTATATGGAAAACCAAAAACCGTCGTTAAGTAGTTGAGTAAGTTAAGTAGTTAAGTTGCAAACATTAAACTTGACACTTTAGTTAGTCAATTAATAAGTAAAAAACAATATACTCTATTTTTTTTGCACCCTTCATAAAAATAAGCTTATATAGTCGGATCTCCAAATAGATAACAGTACCTCGAAAGAGGGATCAATTCTTTATTTTATTTTTTATTCATTGGATGGCGAGACGAGCATGCCGTTCGCCTGATGGTAAGCTATACGATCGCTCATAAACAGTAGCAAAACTCCACTGTCCTCGCCATCCTGAGACATTAGATGTTAAGTCTCAATATGTCCAGTAGTTACTCTGGCTACAATGTCCTTCAATCTGAAACACAACAGTGCATTTACACTGCTGTTTCACGGGAAAAATAGACATTGCGGTGGTACCTACCTAGATTTTTTTTTATTTCTTCATCTGCAATCAGTCCTAGAACTATAAGCGGATTTTTTGAGTGGTTCAAATTACCTACCTAGATGACTTTCTCCCATGGGCAGTTTTACGTAGCGTGTTCACGTGTGAGTTCACCCTGTGGTTTGGTTATTTTGGTGCCGCCTTCTAGAAAGACTAAAAATGTAGTGTATACAGAAATATTGTAATTAACGGTGTGAACAGATTTTGTTAGGTATAATTACTCCAGTCCACTCCACGTTCATTAATTGCATCAAGTTTTTTTTTCTTTATATATACAGATATATTAGTTATTATAAAAAGCTCTCGAAGAGGATACAATTTAAGATTCACGTTTATATCATTGTGTACACGCAGACGAAGTCGCGGGCAAAAGCTAGTTACTACTATTGGACTACTAGTATAAATGTACATTGTATAAATTATGAAAGAATATTTTAATGAAAGCGTTGTAGATATTTTCTACTTTCATTTCTAGTTCCTAATTTCACCACTTGTCAATTTATGTTAGTTGCACTGTATGTCTCAGACGTTTTTTGTTTTTGAAGGTCATGCCCTCGAATTTCGACCGACAGTGTGCACACAACAAAAGAATCTATTGTTCAGATCGCTGTAAGACGCGTTGCTCTAGTATTTATGGCCGCTTCTTTACTCTATTCGTAAGACAAAAACCACAGATCACTCCCAATAGATACCTAATGCAAGGCAGCGGTTGCGCCCAACACATATAAGATATCAGATAGATATAAACCGATGCCAAATGTCGCGTCATCAGTGTCGTCCAAGTAGTGGACCCGCACATGGCGTCGCACGTTAGCGAAAATTACATTTTGGGAACTTAATATAACAGTTAATAATGATTTGTTCAATAAAATGGTGTGCAAAAAACTCAATAAAATAAAGTATCTAAAAAAACGCAATAAGTTTTCATCGATAACTAATATTCTTTAAATTAATTTGGTCCCGAGCGAGCTCAATTTATACTGGTTAATGTATCAATGTTAAACAGTCGAGTTCGAATGGAGAGTCAGCCGTCTCTTTTCCGCATAGCAATAACCGTAATAAGCCATCTTTTTTTGGCGAAATCACGCGTTCTTCTAGTGTTTGACGCATGTTTATAATATAATTCCCAGAAATATCGATATTGTAAAACAATAATGTAAATTAATTTTATTAAATGACAATGTCACAAAATATATATTGATTTAAATAAAAATTGCAAATTACCATAATTACGTTATTTTATGTAATTTGAAATAGTTAAATTTGTTAACAAGGTACGTTTACAATATTTTTTTATTTATCTTTGGCGTAATTAAATTTCTTTTTTTCCCTTTAGTTGTATACGTTTTCAAATATAATGGGATGAGAATCAGTAGCACAAGCTATTGTACTAATTTTAACATACGTTGTATATATCGTCTCAAAAACATTCATAGTTCGTCAAGTGGGTTTCATCGTCACTTGTCGATATTACATTTACTACAGCCGCCGACAGAATTCAAGAATCGGAATAAGTTATTGTAGCCCTTTAGGGCGTGAGGTTTAGTTATTTACTATTTCATATTTTATCTGATCTTTTATATCAACACTTAATTTGGGTATTTCGCCATTATGGTATACAAAAATACACGGTGAATAATAGAAATAAAACCGTTACATACTAAAGTATAAATCTTAATCCTATTTTATTCGTAGTTAGCGGTTGCCGGTTGGTATAATTTATCAGATCAGGCCGGTGAAAAAATATTATCAAACATTTAAAAAGTTGGTAATTAAGTTATAGAAGCGATCATAACACATGAACTTACTGTCAAATCGAACTATCGATACATTTTTTTATTTATCGACTTATGCCTCATCTCTCCAATGAAGTCCACGTGACCGCGCTGCAACCCGCCCACCCCCCGCGCAGTTCCCTTCGTTGGCGTTTTCGGTTCAAAACAAAACTATCGTAATGCGGTATCTATTGGAAGTGATCTGTGACAAAAACCTACAGTTTGTTTTCAGCATAAGACAGGCTGGAAGGTATTTTTGAATGTAGATTCAAAAATAAAACAAACCTTCGAATGTGTGAAAAATATTTGGGTTGGGACGTCAGTCGTTGTTCAAAGTTGTTATTGTAAACACACAAGTTTACATATGTCATAAACATCAAATATTTTTCACATATATATATTTTTGCTAAGTTCTTATTGTGTTGTGATTAAAGTTTATACCTAATGTATCTGGATCTGGATCTGGATCAGCCCATATACGTCCCACTGCAGGGCACGGGCCTACTCTACAATCGAGAGTACGATTGAGAGTGGTTAGGCCATATAGTCCACCACGCTGGCCTAGTGCGGGTTGGCGGACTTACATACCATATAAATTCTTATGAATCGCTATGGTATGCAGGTTTCCTCACGATGTTTTCCTTCACCGTTTTAGTGCGTGGTGATTGACTATCAATACACACATGACTCCGAAAAGTCAGAGGTGTGCCCTGGGATTTGAACCCGCGACCACCGTGAACATGTTGGCAGCCGCGTCTGGTCCGTTTACCAACAGGCCACCACGCACTACACCACGCACTACCTAATGTATGTATAACATTAAACGCTTGCTATGGCTGAACTCTGCTGAGTATTCATTTCACTAAACATGTGAGAAAGAGTTCTCACAAGAAGGTCAAAGAAGAGACCAGATATTAGTGATATAATAATAACAGCTATAAACCTCCAATATTACGCTAGTAACATTCTACATTTATATCGAGGTGAAAAACCGTAGACGGAGATGAGACGGAGTAAAAAAAATAGTAAAAAACAGTGATGAGCAAAGAATAGACACCAGGCTTAGATTATATACTCGTCTAGATGACACATCACACCTCACCGCGCGGCTCAAAAAAAGTCTACCAAAGGACATGGCCAGTTTTTGTATGGCGCTGTGCCTAGTACTTCGAATCTCGTCTACATCAATTAGTTTTGCATTGTTGGGGTAAGGTTTGTTCCAAGATTAATACAGAAAAGTTACAAAGCCTAGGAAGTTCAGGGTTTTTAGATATTTACAAAAACATATCTCATTTTGAGGTTATATTTTGTAGGTCATCTGTCAATTTATTGAATCGAATAAAAATGTGTTTACATAAATGCTTTATCATCGAATTTGGAATTAAAAGGAACTAAAATTTTATAAGTTACACAAAATATACACCGAGACGTATTTTAATTGTGCCACAATGTAAACAAATAAACAAAGCATGGTTCTTGTCAAGCAATTGTCAAGTATTTTACTGCAGCGTTTAGTTGTTGCAATGAAAGTGCAAAGAGAATATAACACTTGTGAAAGTGTGTAAAAATGGGAAGAATATATGTGTAAGTATATACTACAAACATTGCTTTATATATATTTAGTTTATATTGCTAATTATTATGACTTATTACCTACTCATAGATTATTTTTAGGAATATTTTAGACTAAGTTATTATTTTTTTCCTACACTTGCTTTACTGCGAACGAAACGTTAATGCGGGGCCAACAATGGCGGAAATGGGTCATCAATCAATGCAAAATCTTATTAAACTTTATATTACTCCCTAAACTTCTACAGAAATATGATGTATTCTTAAATTAATAGTTGATTTTTTATATTCATTCAATTATTGCCTTGTTTTTGTACATGATAAAAAGTAACTAGGCAGAAACTGTCCAGGTCCTTTGGTAGACTCGCTTCTCACGTACGTCAGTGTCATTTCAACTACATATGGATAACGTGCTCCCGAAAAATAATTAATTATGCCGGTTTGTGCTGTCGAATTGTATCGCAATTGTGTGGGATAACTGTATAATAATACCAATATCACTTTCTAACGGTAACATTATTGTTAAACCACTATTATTTGAAGAAAACATGAACTTTTAATTCATTATTTTAAAGATGAGTTTCACTGGCCAGTGTTGTCAATTTATTACTAGGAAGATTTGTTGAAACTATGGGAGAAACTGTAAAACACAAATATCATTACATAATATTTCGATCAGAATAACAACAAGAAGAATGGCATTATTTATTTAATGAGTAAATAATACTTACCTACACGATATTAATGAAACCTACGACGACATGCACTTCATAGTAATTTAATTAATTCTTTGCCTTGCATGTGTATTACTATTCAAAATTTCACAAACGGGGTACTGCTATTGTCATCTTTGAAGAAACAGCGAGAACTTATTCAAGGTCCTCATAATATTTTTAGACATCCTACGGATTCCGTACTAGCAAATTGCTGGAGAGACATTACACAGCGGAAACGAAAAGAAGACCATTCGTAGCCTCACATGACTTCAGTTGTGTGTTCCGAACATTTTACTTATGATGATTTATATTTTACATAAATACAGAAATCAGATAACAGCCCAGGCAATAAATCCAAAGAGTTAATTCTATTCGGAAACAAACACTAGGAGATGGGTTTAGATCTTTATTGATTTTACTAAAATGCGTTATAAATAAACTCATCTGCAAAAAAAAACGGGCACCTAAGCAATGAACCATTTCAAATGTTACTATTGGTTTGTTTGATAATTATAGGTAGTTTTACTTTCACAATTTTGTAAATTAATAAGCAAATAATCGTTTTCGTCAGTATTATCATAAAATTTTGATAACATTTATGGGTTTTAATGCTAAAGTTCACTAGTAGTGTATGCTCGCTAGTAGTGCATATGAAGTAAAAGTCAACAAAGATTTTTGTTTGTTTTTTCTTTAATAAAGTAAAAGCAGATAAATGTTTAGTATCGAGTGTGACTCCCTCTAGCTGAAATCACAGCTTGAATTCGTCTGGGTATGCTAGCGAGGATATCCCGGATACTTGCTTGCGGAATACGTTCCCACTCCGCGGTAATCACATTCTTCAGCTCTCTGATGGTCTGCGGAGCCGGTTGTACTGATCTCACGCATCGTTTCAGAACGTCCCAGATATGCTCTATAGGATTGAGGTTGGGACTTCGAGCTGGCCAATCCAAACGACGAATGCCGACCTCTTGCACATACGCTTCCACATCGCCAGACCGGTGGGCGCGAGCGTTGTCGTCCATAAAAATTGAGTCTTCGCCTAAAGCGGCCAATGCGGGTTGTGCATGAGGAATTAGAACCTCCGTTATGTATCGATGTCCAGTCAGTGAGCCGTTTTCAATGAAGACTAACTCTGTACAATCCATTGAATTTATTCCTGCCCAAAACATAACAGAGCCCCCACCATAAGGTGTGATTTCTTCAAAACAAGCCTCTGCAAAGCGTTCTCCTCGTCTTCGTAGTACTCGCCGACGTCGATCTTCACCGAACAGAGATATCCTGGCTTTATCGGAGAACAATACCCTATTCCAGTCTTCTTGAGTCCATGACTCACAATTTCGAGCAAACCTAAGCCTGGCAACTCTGTGCTCACAGAGTAACTTAGGGCCGCGGGCCGGGCGATGACTGCGTATATCGGCCGCGAGAAGCCTCCTCCTGACCGTCCATAGACTAATATGCACATTTCTTACTTCTTCGAGGTTGTTCTTAAGGTCCACATACGAAGACTTGCGATTTCTCAATGCGCGACTCACAAGAAAACGATCATCCCGTGGTTGGGTACATGGTTTTCTTCCAGAACCAGGCTCAATCCTATAGAGCATGTCTGGGACGTTCTAAAACGACGCGTGAGATCAGAACAACCGGCTCCGCAGACCATCAGAGAGCTGAAGAATGTGATTACCGCGGAGTGGGAACGTATTCCGCAAGCAAGTATCCGGGATATCCTCGCTAGCATACCCAGACGAATTCAAGCTGTGATTTCAGCTAGAGGGGGTCACACTCGATACTAAACATTTATCTGCTTTTACTTTATTAAAGAAAAAACAAAAAAAAACTTTGTTAACTTTTACTTCACGAGCATATGCACTACTAGCGAGCATACACTACTAGTGAACTTTAGCATTAATACCCATAAATTTTATAAAAAGTTTATGATTATACTGACGAAAACAATTATTTACTTATTAATTTACAAATTGTGAAAGTAAAACTACCTATAATTATCAAACAAATCAATAGTAACATTTGAAATGGTTCATTGCTTAGGTGCCCGTTTTTTTTGCAAATGATTTTATAATTAATAGTATGATTACTTTAAATAAAGAAAAAATATTTTATTTAACCTATTTTGTATATCAAATAATGGGGAAAAGTTAAGTTAATAATCTGGAGTAGGCATCCCTAAACACACACACCTTGACAGTTGGATTACAATAATTACACGACCCGTACTCACACATATCAACGAAAGTGAGGACACTTTTAGCGCATCGTTTGTTGACATTGCTCAATCTAGACGAGTATATAATCTAAGACTAGTGAATACTGAATACCAAAGAATAGACCCATATTTATTTACCCCAGTTTATTGATCTGTGACCCCAGTCAAATAAGGCGAAAAAAGGTTTCATCTAGGGTTTAATAAATTGAGCCACATAGTGTAGGATAAGATGAGCGTGCGTCACGTCCAGGGTGGTCCGTAGCATGCATAGATTTAGTATAAAACATAGATCGGCAATGTGAAAGAGATTGAATAATTTAACTCATATGTTAAAGCGAGATGCATGATGCGACCATACGTTTACACAGGAGTAGCCTGCAGTGACCCAGAGTCAAAATATGTCAAACTAAGCGAGCAACAAAATTCGCTTATTTTCATAATTTATTTAATTTTACAGTACTTGGTTATATTTATTAAACGTAGTTTATTAAAGTGCATTGTGCAGTGCCAAGGTGTGGTTCATGCAGGCGTAAAAATCCGAAATAATTAAAGTTTTCACAGGTACCGGCCACTTTTGCACAATACTATTTTGTGACGATATTATAGAATTAAATGGAAATCCGTGTATACATATCGGTAGAAAAGAATATAGTATTTAATTATATAAATACGCTGAAAGCATCCATTACGTATAAAAAATAATATCAAATACGTGAATTTACAATAATTTCAACCAAAAGTTGCTAGGGATTGACTGACAGGTTCGATCAATAAAAGGTTGTCGATAAAATAGTCAATGACAACACATGTTTCCCTACATTTTTATGGAGCTATAGTATGTTGTGATAGTGTGTATTCTTCTTCTACCTGGCGTTATCCGGCCATTATTATAGTATTCATTCTGTTGGTATGTATAGGTATTGATATTGAATCTAAATGAAGTGGACTGTAATATAAAATATTTTACTGGTACTTATTATATAATAATACAAAATATTAAGAATTGACGAGCGTCGCGAGTGGGGTCGCTGCGCGGAGTGCCGCACCGCGTCGGCGGCGTCCGTCCGCTCGCGAACACTCGGGGTTCTTCGGCCGACGTCGCGTCGGTCGATGCGCATGCACCGACATACTCCCCGCCTTGAAGTATTCGATTGCTTCAATTAAGAGGTAATGGGCATATGGAGTTGAAGCCTCGTACAATGGTTCCGTTCTTCGTTGAGACATCAGCCACGCGTGTGATGCCGTCACTGCCAGGATACACCTTTGTGATGCGGCCTAAAGACCAAAGGAGCGGTGGAAGAGATTTATCCTTGATAAGGACAAGCGCTCCTAAGGACAAATTGCCCGTGCTGGTCGCCCACTTGGATTTCTGTTGAAGTGTGCACACATATTCGTTAGAAAATCGTTGCCAAAAGTGCTGCCGAATGTACTCCACGCGCTGGTAACGCTCTAGATGCGTTATGTTGTGATCGATGACCTGTGGGTGAGGAACAGACATAAGTGGTCGTCCAATCAGAAAATGGGCAGGGGTTAAGGCGGTGAAATCCAAAGGATCAGAGGAAGCGGGAGTAAGCGGGCGGGAGTTGAGAATGGCATCAATTAGGGTTAGGCAAGTTACCATTTCCTCGTACGTAAGATGAGTTAAAGAGAGGAGTTTCTTAAGATGTCCTTTAGCAGACTTGACGGCTGCTTCTGCGATGCCATTAAAATGCGGTGAATAAGGAGGAGCAAAATGAAATTGAATGCCTTCTTGTGCCATGTCCGATGCAACGTCTGAACTTGAAAGAAAATTATTAAACTCGTTACAAGCTCCTACAAAATTAGTCCCGTTGTCGCACCATATACTACGAGGTTTGCCTCGGCGAGAAACAAACCGCTTCAGAGCAGCTATGTAAGCTTCCTTGGATAACACCGTGACCAGTTCGAGATGGACAGCTTTCACTGCAAGACACACAAAAATGCATAAATATGCTTTTACAAGCTTACATCCTCGGCCTCTACGATCTGCGATCAGAATTGGCCCAGCATAATCCACACTACAGTTGAGGAAAGGAAATTGGAGATCGGAACGTGGTTGTGGCAATTGTCCCATTGTAGGTTGAACATTTTGAGCCCTGTATCTAAAACATTTTAGGCAGCTTTTAACAATTGATTTAGACAAATTCCTGCCTCCTAAAGGCCAATATCGCTGACGTATGTGTGCTAATAAAAGTTGCGGACCGGCATGAAAAAGCTTGAGGTGTTCATCTTGGAAAATTAACTTTGTAAGTGCATGTTTGCTGCAAAGAAGTATAGGGTGTTTGACATTATAATCATAAGGGGAATTGTCTAGTCTACCACCTGCACGCAGAATATCGTTAGAGTCTATGAATGGTGATAGAGAAACAATACGATTACTACGCGGTAGGGATTTATTAGACTTCAAAATCATATACTCTTCAGGAAACATTTGTAGTTGTGCATTATGTAAAATACAATTCAATGATTTTTCTAATTCTTCTGAGGAAAGAAAACCCAAATGTTTTACTAGAGGATTTCTTAAATTATGAATAAATCGAAGTATGTAAGCGACGACCCTTTTAAATGATTAAAATTAGAATATTTAGAAATTAAATTGCAAGTGATTGAATTATTAAAACAAAAATTCTCATTAGGTGAAATCTGATTTTTGCTAACTAGATGGCAAACTACTTCTGGAAGTTCTTGCTTTACCTCAGGCATTTGCGGCCACTCATTTTTTTTCTTTAAATAAATAAGACGGGCCGGACCACCACAGCGAGCTAATGCTGATAGTATCAGCCTTCAGCCCACGGGAAACGAAATCTGCCGGGTTGTCCTTCGAAGGTACGTAACTCCACGTACAACCAACAGTCGTCTCCTGAATTTCGTTGACTCTGTTACGTACAAAGGGCTTCAGCTGATGAGGTGACGACGAAAGCCATCCCAGAACTATTGTAGAGTCACACCAGAAATAAATGTTGTCAATGTGCATAGTAAGAGAGTCACGAACTTTAGTGCACAGTCTCGCACCCACTAGCGCCCTACAAAGTTCGAGCCGTGGGATAGTCGTAGGTCTAATCGGTGCTATACGATTTCTAGAGACTAAAAGTTGTACATGAATAACGCCTGAACCATTAATAGAACGAATATAAAGACACGCACCATATGCCTTTTCGGAGGCGTCGGAAAAGACGTGAATTTCGTTTCTTATAGCGTTTTTACATGATATAAAGCGATCTTTAGTTGATTCAGACACGGTAACGTATTCACGAATGAAATCCAAAGATCCCTTATTTCTTCAGAAACTATGTCGTCCCAGTTATATTTGTTAACCCAAAGCTGTTGCATTATAACCTTTGCTTCAACGACGCACGGTCCTACTAGACCTAATGGATCAAAAATTTGACTAATAACGGACAGTATATTACGTTTTGTAACCCTTTTTGTACTTTGATCGATATTTATTAAAAATGAAAGTGAGTCTGAATCGCACAACCAGTTGAGGCCTAGCGTTTTTGAAGAAGCATTAACATTATTGTCACTAAAATTTAATATGTTATTTGAAGACGGAATCTCGTTTCCACTAATTTGATTTAAAATGCGACTATCATTACTCTTAAACTTACGCAAATTAAATTTTGCTGACGAAAGAGTACTGATAACGCCCTTGCATAATTCTACTGTCTCAGAAATTGTGTTACTCCCGCTCAAAAAATCGTCAACATAAAAATCATGCTGTATTGCACGTTTGACTTCCTCACAACTAGCTGAGGAAGCGAGATTTGTGAGACATTTAGTAGCTAAGTATGGTGCTGAAGCAGTACCATACGTCACCGTGTTTAACGTGTATACTTCGATCGGCTCCTTTGTATCAGCGCGAAAAACAATACGCTGAAGAGATCTCTGAGAAGGGTTTATCTCGATGGCCCTATACATTTTTTCTATATCGCCTGACACAACAAATCTATGTTGACGGAAACGCAACAATATAGAGAGAAGATCGTCTTGAACTACGGGCCCAACCATTTGGATTGCATTTAACGAGAGACCTGAAGTGGTGACTGCAGATGCGTCATATACTGTACGTAATTTGGTAGTTGTGCTGGAATCGCGAATGACTCCATGATGAGGTAAAAAATAATTTATTTGTTCATTGGAAGAATGTTTACTGAAATTATGTACAGTACTTTCCTTGGTCATATGTCCCAATTGCTCGTATTCCCGTATAAAGTCTAGATAACGCTCGCGGAATATTGAGTCACGCTTAAAGCGTCGTTCTAAAGATAAGAACCGTCTTATTGCCAAAGAATCGCCTAACAAGTGTGGATCCTTCTTTAGAGGTATCGTAACAACAAAGCGCCCTTCATTATTGCGATAAGTGTTAAGAGAAAAATGTCGCTCGCATGCGTTTTCCTCTGTCGTTAATAAATGCTTAGTGGGAACCGAGTTGAGTTCCCAAAACCGATCTATATTAATTTCGTCCTTCAAATCACAAAAATGAGAAGAAATTACCTGTGACCTGTTGAGTGGTGAAGGTGAATATGCAACATGACCAGAAACAATCCAACCTAACTTTGTTTCACGAAGCTTAGGTTGATTTTTGCCTAAATCCAAAGAATTGTGCCCTAAGACGTTCCAAAATGTTTCAGCCCCGATCAGAATGTCTATGACTGAAGGTATGTTAAACGTAGGATCAGCTAGACTTACTCCTGAAGGAAGAGGGAGATTTCGAACATTAACGAAACGCGATGGCAATACTTTGGTAATTTCCGGTAAAATGAGACAATCTAAGTCGACCGTATAGTCACTGCAATAAGACTCGAGCGTGAGGTTACAAGACTGTGCACTATAAGAGGTCTGATTGTTGATACCTGTTACTGTTGTGGATTCAATACCACTTCTGGACAAGCCCAGCTTAAAAGACAAAGCTTGAGTGACGAAATTGGCGGTGCTACCGTTGTCTAATAAGACTCTGGCGCAATGCTTAGTGCCATTGGCACTACGCACTCTCACCAAAGCTGTGGAAAGTAAAACGAAAGAAGTTTTACCATGATCCAGAAATGAATGTTCTAAGTTAGTCGATAAAGCAACATTGTTAGGCATAGGATTGATAGGTGCTTTGCGTTCAGGTTCAGTGTGTAAAAGCGTGTTGTGGCGAGCCTTGCAATATTTGCAATGTGATAACTTACACATTTTATCGGTGTGACCTGAGCGAAGACAGTTCATACAAACTTTAAAATGTTTTGCTTTTTCAATTCTTGCTTCAATAGGCAAACTCCTGAATGTTTCACATGTGTAAAGCAAGTGATTTTCAGAACATAAAGGACAACATTGACTAATAGGTTTCATTAGAGTATTATTAGATGCTACAATGAAACTCTTGGATTTATTCGACTGGTAATTGTCTGGTAGCTTTGGTTTAGAATTATTTTTGCTATTTTCTTCTAACTTTTCTAATAGGTTAATTTGATTTTCAATGAATTTAATAAATTGTTCTAATGTTGGCGATTTTGATAATGTGTTACGGTGTTCTTCCCAGTAACGACTGGTACTACTATCTAGTTTCTGAGCCATCATAAAAATAATCAATGTATCCCAATGTTCTGTTGGTTGTTTTAATGTCTTTAGTGCCCTTATGTTTTTATTTGTGACGTCCACAAGATAACGTAAACTCTTACTACTTTCTTTAGTACATGTATGAACATTAAATAATGCCTGTACGTGGTTATGTATAAGCAATTGATCGTTGTCATACCGCTGACATAACAAATCCCAAGCATTGGCGTAGTTATCACTAGTAAAATCAATGTTTTTTATTACTAAAGCGGCGCTGCCGCGTAGACAAGATCGAAGATAGTGGAATTTCATTATATCGTCGTTACAGCTGTTGTTGTGAATAAGGGATATGTAAGTGTCTTTAAACTCAAGCCAACCCTGAACGCTACCATCAAAATGCGGCAAATCAATTTTCGGTAACCGAACATTTGTGTGTGTCTTACCCGACTCGTTTCCTGGATGGATCTTGCCAGTGAGTAAGTTCTGTGCCAATGCCGCTGCCTGGTAATACTGTTCCTCGAACTCGCACCGAGACTTAAATTCGTCCTCGGGCGTATCCAATAGTACTTCAATCTCCGTCTGAAGTGTGTCAAAATCGTTATATAAGGATTTGAAACGTTCATAGCGTCTTTCCAGTTCATGACGTTGTAAATCGGACAAGCTAGATGCACTATTTAAAAGTTTAATGTGATTTTTAAATATAGTAAGCTTGGCCTTTAATGCACTCCGTCTTCTTTTGAGTGTTTCTAAATCGTCAGAATGTTCACTCATTTTGCACAGTACAAAGCAAACAGCTGTATATGTTAGATAAGAAATGAATAAACAAAAGTGATTTGTTTGTAATAAAAGGAATGCGAGCTTTGGCCTTGAGTCGACGCTCAGGTGATACACACACTAGCGCACCACACCCGGGAATAAGCAACAATGCAAATAAAAAACTCTTATGCCTACACGTATGCAATTTGTGAAATTAAGATGTGAAGGCAAGCAAGACTGAGATATATTTAAGCTATTTGTTGTAATTGGAATTAAATGTTAATATAAAAGGAAAAAGGCGTTATTTGGTTTTAAAAACTAAAAGGATAGGAATATATAAAGGAATTCCGATTGGAACAAACTCACAGTAAGCTGAATTCCCTCCACAAAGTCGAAAATCCTTGACTCCAAGTTGCAAACGTTCGATGAAACGGACTTTTTTCGTTCGTCTCGTGTCCAAAGTCCACCAACGCCGACGTGTCGTCACGAGTTTTATTCCGGTGAGTTCCACAAACGAAACTTAAGGACCATGTTGGTATGTATAGGTATTGATATTGAATCTAAATGAAGTGGACTGTAATATAAAATATTTTACTGGTACTTATTATACCGGGTATATCAAGACTGCTACCGAAAACGAAGCCGGGTGATAGTTTAAGCGACTTCAGACACAATGCAACAGAAAAAGTTGCAAAAAAAAAGCGACAATTTTTTTTTGTTATTTTTTTTTCTATGGCCATATTTGGGTGGTAAATACATATTTTCCTAAAATAATAGTGTATATCCTTTTATTTATAAATACTCTAAGGTATAAAAGAGTTTAAATTATTATTTTAGCAAAAACTATGGATTTACCACCCAAAATTGACGATATTTAAAAAATCATAAAAAATAATTGTCGCGTTTCTATGCGAAATTTTTAATTGCATTGTGTTTGTAGCCACTAAAACTACCACCCGGCTTCATTTTCGGTAGCAGTCTTGAGATACCCTGTATAATAATACAAAATATTAAGAATTGACGAGCGTCGCGAGTGGGGTCGCTGCGCGGAGTGCCGCACCGCGTCGGCGGCGTCCGTCCGCTCGCGAACACTCGGGGTTCTTCGGCCGACGTCGCGTCGGTCGATGCGCATGCACCGACACATTCTACAATATTACTTATTACTTTACTTTTACTCATTTATTTATATTTGTGGAATAATTATTATAACACTTCATGTGTGTGATTTATGAATTAAGAACCTGTTTCAATCTCTGCTGTGGCTGTAAGGCTGTCAATTTATAATAGTAAAACAAGAACATATTAGATATTATTATAAAATATGCGATACCTCTATGCATAGTATCATCGTCCAAACCTTTAAGCAACATTATTCATCTATCATAACATTAGGTATAGGTTTAAAATTTATAATTCTCATAGGGATAACATTACTTTAGGTGACGTGATCGAGAAAAGCTTCATAGCTTATTAAACTGTCTCTTTCTTTAGCCACAGGAATGCGACTAATGAACATAGGCCTTCCACAAGAATGTCTACATCAGTTTGTTGTAAGCTGCCTGCATCCAACGACTTCCTACAAGCTGCTCCGTACACCTCCGACGCGGCCTAGCAGGCGTCAAACACATATAGTAAAAATGTGTTTCTTAGACTTACGCGAATGTTACTCATTGAAAAAAACGAATAATCACGGATTTTGTTGCAGACTGAGTCCACCCTGTGACTACGAAAGCGGTAAAGTAATCGAAACTTCGCGACAGGAAATTAAAAATGAAAAAAAAAAAACCAAAACGCTAAAACTTTGTAAATTATAGTTTTACTTTATAAAAGTGTTTTTTGTTCTCAGTTTAATTAGGTGTATGTACTATGTATACATCACAATGAAAAAATAATTTTGTTCAGGTGAACATAAAGGCCCATACAAAACATCTCAAACAAAATGTTTTCAAATAATATGACAATTTATCTTTATTTATTTGTGTGTTTATCAATCTGTATTGAAATAAACACATCAATATGTTTCTGTTAATATATAATAAAATGTCGCATATATCCATAACATTTTATTTCACAACTACAGGCCGACAGTTATATCGATATCGATATGATGGTATCGAAAGTGCATGGTACACCACTTTATGTCAAGCACACATGTAAACTTCACGCACACAATCGTAAATCAGTTTTGGTCGCGCCAATGATAAAAGAATTATAAAGGATGACGCACAAATGTAGCTATATATGTCAAGTTATAGTTATGTTAAGAATATCGACGCGGAATGTACATTTATGTATCTGTCTCATTTACACAAAGCTGACTTGTCCCTTAATGAAAGAGACAAATAATAATTCCTTTGTTTCGAATATGGCAATATTTTGTTCACTAACCACACTGGGACCGCCCATAGACCAAAATGACGCCATTTTAGTTATGCTTTCGAAACCACAGACTATTAAACCAAAAACTGCATGAAATGTCAAACTGTGGCGTTATCTGTCAATCGGAGTAAACAAATCTGCACAGTCAAAGAATTTCGGATTATTCATTGGTTAATCTCGTTTGTTAAGTTTGTTTAGTTTGCTTATTAGTTTAGTTTTTAAAATGCCTCAGTGTTGTGTTAAAGGATTCGAGTCGAGTTCAAGCAAAAAGGACCCTAACATTTCTTTTCATAGGTTAGTAACTGTTTTTACGAAATACTAACAAATATGTGCTAAATTTACATTTTGGGTTTATTTTTATCATTTATAAATGTATTTGGATCTTGTTGATTAAGTTTTAGACTCTTCTAGGCGTTATTTATACAAGTAGTGTAAATAACAACCTCATTGTTTGTTTACACACAAGTTTAGAGATGAGTGGATTCGATACGAAATTATTCATATCGATATTATCATTTTTAAATATTTTGACCTTTATTTTTCAAAAAAAGAAAAAAATAGTTTATATTTAAATATATATTCAGACCGACAAACAAAGTGAAATTAAAAATATTTTTTAGATTCCCTATAAACATATAAACCAGGACAAAATGGATACAAAAAATTGGAAGCTATTGGAACCCTGCAATAAATACATTTATTTGTTCATTACATTTTGAAAAAGAAAACAGCTTTCCAACAATATTCCCGGTAAGTGAAATTGTAGTAATTATGATATTTTACCTAATAATCCTATTAATAATACAACTGTTAATCAATAACAAAGATGACATGCAAGATAATTTGGACAATTGGTAGTCTATTGTCTAATGTTCTGGAGAACCTTTTAATGAACAGAAATAGTTTTATATTTTATTATTAATTATTATAATTGTTTATCTTAACCAACACTTTCATATTCATTGATTGAATTCTAAGTGAGACATAATGATTTTCCTCAGTCAAATAATAGCAATAAAAATCTACCTATGTTATTTTATTTTATTTGGTATGTATTAAATATCCTGATAGGTATTTTTGATTTTAGCAAAGAATGGTGCAACGTAATAATTAACGAAATGTATTAGATGCAACTGGGTGTTTGTCTCGACAGGTATAACCTTGTAACGGTTGTAACATGTAAATTAGTATTAGTTGGTCATATGTTTACATTATGGCGACTAAAAAAGTAACGATAATTGTAAAGTATAAGTATATTTTTAGGAATATCAAGAAATAATTACCTCCAACCGTCACATACATAGTCTGACCCCACACTAAGATCAAAATGTTTAATACATCATATTACTATTGTTTATGTAGCAGTTGCATTTTTATTAGTTTTGTTATTTATCATAATATTAATATTTATACATACATAAACTCACGCCTTTTTCCCAGAATGGGTAGGCAGAGGTGCAACCAGGACACCCACATTTCAGCCTCCGTGGCGCAGGCGGTAAGACGCCGTTTGTGAATCGAGAGGCCGCGGGTTCGATCCCCGCACCGAGAGAAATGTTTGTGCGGCCCACAAATATTTCTCTCGGGTCTGTGTGTTTGTGAGACCGAAAAGTCTCTCGTAGTTCCTGATACCCACGACACAAGACTCGATCTTAATGTGGGGTCAGGACTATGTATGTGACTGTTGGGTGTTATTTATTTATTTATTTATTTCGCCTTGTATGTTCCGTCCATAGCTGGGCACCGTTAATCAAATAGTTAACTTCGTTAATCGTTAATCCGCTACAAAAAAAGTTAGCTTCGTTAAGCGTTAAAGCGTTACATTTCGGAAGAATTAACGCAAGTTAACGTTAATCGTTAATCCGTTAATATGTGTCAAATTGCATTTTATATCGTTGCGTTAGTGAACTTATACAACTTGTTGGTTTAGGTTCTGGAAGTTAACAGGTTTTTTTTTTTTTTTTATTGCTATGAATGGCGAGACGAGCAAGCCGTGCGCCTGATGGTAAGCGATACGACCGCTCATAAACAGTAGCAACATTCCACTGCGCTCGCCATCCTGAGACATAAGATGTTAAGTCTCAATATGTCCAGTAGTTACTCTGGCTACAATGTCCTTCAATCCGAAACACAACAGTGCATTTACGCAGTGTTGTTTCACGGGAGAAATAGACATTGCGGTGGTACCTACCCAGATGGCCTCTCACATATGAGAGACCTACCACCAGTGGCACCAGGTTAGGAATAAAACAAAATACTTGTATAATTCAAATGTGTAATTTAATCGTCGGGCATAAGGTGCATATTCCCCTTCATGAACATTAACATGTTGAAGTTCTCGTCTGAAAGCGAGTCGTTTTGGTGTTAAAATGTCTTTACCCGTGGAAAACAGACGTTCAACTGCAGCGCTTGAGGGTATAGCAGTATTGTATTTAATAAATAGATTTATGTATATCTGTTCCCCGAGGAATGCAGCATCGTTGAACGAGTCTTTTGATTTCATATCCAGCCACAATTTAACGAGACTTTGCGCTTTACTCTTTAAAGAGTTGGAGCTCTTTGGTTTTTCTATGGACTGAGTGACAGAATTAAAAAAGTCTTCCTCCTCGTCATCATCGTTGTTACTCGCATTGCTCCCTCCGCCAGTTAAACTATCTCTGAGAGTAATTTATAATAACAACAAACAAAACATTCGTCACTCTAAGCACTGGCGCTAAGTAATGAAATGATCAAACGAAAAAATATCTTCGCAGTCTTCTCGCTCGCACGTGCCGGCAAAATATATCTAGTTTTGTTTTTGTTTCACGCGCTGCCACGCGCCGCCCGGCACTTGTTGTATTATTCGTTTCATACTTGTCTGAACCTGTTTTTCGCGCCGCGCCGCGGTGCCGTGCGGTAAATAGTAGGCATTAGATTAACGATTAACGGACTTCTGCATATTAACGGAAGTTAACGTGTCCGTTAACATTTTTAAAAGTTAACTTAAAAGTTAATTTGTTAATCAAAATGTTAACTTCGTTAATTAACGATTAACGGATTAACGAGTTAATGCCCAGCTATGGTTCCGTCCTACGATGTTGTGGGTGGCGAGCCTATCGCAGTATTGGGCACAAATTCCTGACTGTGCTGATAATGAATAGAAAAATCCGATATCACTTTGCGCGACCCGGGATTCGAACTCGAGACCTCAGCTTTGTAACCGTACCATAATACAACTACGCCACTGAGGCAGTCAATATTTATACATAAATTAAAATCTATAGTCCACATTATTCACCGCTTGTATTTTTATGTATGTATGTACCTTATGTTTTTTTTTTGTTTGATTGAATTATTCGAAAAATATTTTTATTCTAGTGCTGATTTCCTGCCTTCGTTCGCGATGTCCGCTACAATTCCTTTATTCAAAATCAAAATCAAAATATTCTTTATAGTTTAAGTTCATTTCATTTGGCGATCTAGTGTTGTTTAGTTATTTACATAGTTTATTAAGTCTTTTAATTATTTTTATTTTTTTCGAGTTTCATATTTTTTTATATAAAGCAGCTGTTAAATAAATAATTGTCGAAAGAGACTGACTTCTGTTATACAGGGCTTCCTAGTTCAGGAGTCAGGGTGTTATTATGTTGTAAACATGTTGTAATGAAATAAAGATTAATTATTATTATTATTATTTATTCAAATAGTCTTTCAAAAGATCTTTTGGATTGTTCATTTCTGCTACCACTGCTTCGGAACGTGTTGTAGCTGTGAAGAAGAAGTGGCGCAAGAAACTTCGTCAGCAACACGAACTGTCTTCTTTTTTCTTTTTTTTTATATCGCCATTTAAAATTACAATAGTTCATGTCACAGAACACAATAATGTCAGTTTATTTAGTTAATTGTGTTTATTTAGTTAATTGTTTAATTTCTATTTTTACATTTTAATTGTTAATTTTGTGTAGATATTTTATTTCTATTTATATATTTAAGTTGTTAGTTTAGTGTAAATATTTTCATTGTTGTTTGCTAAATGTCTGTTTTTTTTAGATTTTAGTTATAATTTGGCAAAATAAATATTGACATGGTGAAAATTGGTGCTTAAGGAAAAAAGTGTGGTATATTCGAAGTCGCAACCGAATTCTAGCTATTAATAAAGTTGTATTTTATCTCACGTGTGTATTATTTGACAAATCCAATCCAATCATCAGGTAAAACTTACCCATCAAATAAATCATAGCATGAAAAAAATATCAAAACATTGACCTATTATTATCAGATTTAATTTTTAAAGACTTGACTGTCAAGTCCTAAAATCCCCTGTTTATACTCAATTGACATGTAAAGCAAATATTAAAAATGTTATATTAATGTTAGTCGTATCCCACTGTTGATGATCGATATCGATAAAAAAATTTGGTACTAGCGTATCACTATTTTTAGGGGCGGAGCCGCCGCCATGTTTGTGAATCAAAGTGGTACGCGTCACGTGACCTTATGTTTCATCCCCTCTATTCTTTAATCATTGGGTCGCGCTCAAAATGACACATTGCCGATCTATGTTCTATATGTGGTTCTATACTACATCTATGGTAGCATGGCTCCAGTGTGTGCAAGTGTGTGCGCGGTAAAAGATTTCTGGTCGCGTGCGAGAAAGCTTTAAAAAGCTGGAAACTTACTTTGAAATCGTACAAAAATATTGCAAGCAACATTTGTAGAGAATTTAATGCTCTACTGACTACAATTTCGTAATAGATCAGAATTTAAGTTGTTGACGTTGAGAGTTGAGATGTAATTTAAAAAGAAAATAAAACTCTAGATTCTCTGGTATATATTTCTTGATTTTTCTTTAATTAATAAATAAACTTTATATATAAAATAAATTATTTAATTTATTTTAATAAATAATATACTTCATGGTAAGACCATGGATGTAGTATATAAACAGGATTGCGCACGAAGAAAATGGTGTCATCCTGAAATAAGACATGTGCATGTAGCATAAGGTTTAATTTACTATGGTAAATGACATGGAGGAAGGCCGAAACCGAGTGAGACAGTATGAGGGGGTTTTATCCCTTTTCATTTGCAAGCCAGACCAAAAAATATATTTTATCTAGTAGATTATTTTACATTCGCGAAAAGGTAATTAGTTCAATAAAAAAATAAACACAGAATATCTATAGTAACATATAGAAAAATATTATTATTTAACTTTATTTATGGGTCCATAAACGAATTCATGGCATTACAATGGAAGGTTAAATGCATGACAGGAGAATTTGTCCGGTCATGGCTTATACGAAATGTCACAGGTGTATAATTTCAAATTATTTTCGATATTTATTAACGGAAATTGGTTAAAAAGTGTTGCAAAATGATTTGTATAAGTGAATAATATAGTGGTTGTTGTATATCGATGCAAAGGTGAGTGGTTTCATGAGGTTTACCATTTTTGTTTACAAACATTCGCTACGGTGACCATAATAAAACCCGCCTTAGAACTTTTCTGATCGACAATGCAGTTCAGATGAATTATTGAATAACTTTTAATCTGCTTGAATATTAAAAGCAGTTCTTTTTTCTTTACTATTTTATTATTAAAGTAATGTTTAATTTATACACGAGTTACGTTAGTCGCCTTCGGAAGGAGGTTTTTAAAAACACAAATTTTAATTAGGACAAAAATAAAATATAATCAATTATTACAAATTGAACTTAAACTAATTATAGTACTAATAAATTTGGTTGTCGCGACTTTCCTCGACGGCGATCGAAGAAGAAAAGCACTGCTGCCCGGTGATGGTGGTCCGACGATGCTGGTGGGTCATCGGCGTGAGTAATTCATATGGAATCTGCCGACTGTGCAGATTCGTGGGAACTTTTTGGGAGTTTCGTTAGGGGCGACACGTAACACCTCCCCTCCTAGACCGACAACTATTTGCCAATGTTTAATGCAAATGTTGCGGCTCTTCTATCTTGAGTTGACATCTCTATGGCAGTTGTGGGAACATTCTCAACAGTAAGTGCTGCAATCGCAGATTTCTTCAGTCTTCTCCGAATGTATAACATAATGATGACAGCGAATACGATAGTCAGGATTACGAAAGTGTATACTGGAACTGTGATGGAAAGAATGCTTGATGAGTCAATAACAGGTGGCTTCACTGGAATTTCCATGGAAATTTGATTTTGTATGTTATGTAATTTATCCAAATCAATTATTGTAATATTATATGCGACTCCAGTATTCTGAGAAATTGCAATATCTGGAAGTGACATAATTTCTATTGGTTTTCCGCGGAGCTGGTTATAGATGTTAGCCAAAGTAAACTCAGGTGTTCTTATCTTGCAGTTTTGAGGGATAGTTGCTAAGAAACTGCCTTCTAGGATATGGTGCTGCTCTTGTCCACATAATATTTGAACTTTAGTGGACTTTGGGAATGATATGATGTAGTGCTGGTTATCAAGCTCGACTAGAGCTTCCTTGTACAAAGAGATAGGCGTGGGTTTACACGTTTCATCTATCTCCTGTGAAACAATGAGATGGTGAATGCAGTCCTTTTGAGTCTTCATCTGATGATTTACTTTTTCTTCACATAGAAACCATGTATCTATCTTCGGGCATTCTGCCTCTATGTACACATATTCGTTATTATTGGTTGCCATATAAGGAAAAGAGGATAGGATAACATAATGATTTTTATTCGGGACAGGACAGAGTCTGTATAAATTGTAAGTGGAGGAAGTAGTAATTGGGAATTTAAGAACTACCACGATCTTTGATTTTATAAAGTAAGTGCCTATTCTAATCTTATTATAATAATATCTTATGTCTAAATTTAAAATTTTATCTGTACTATAAATATGTTTCAATGTGTTTAACATACTCTTTATTTCATTTATTCCAAGAATTGAATGGTGTAAAGTGCCACTAATACTAAAAGCTAATATGTTTTCTAATCTGATAATTTCGTTAGACAAATCTTTGATGTTTTCACTTATAATAAGAAATAGTTGCGACAATTTCGCATAAAATGTAACTCGATCGTTACCTATACTTGTAAAATTAGTAATATAATTTAATGCCTTAATTATTTTCTGTTGATTCATAGTTAAATTACTAAGTACTTCAGATTGTTTCGCGGTGATTTCTTTAAATAAGCTTATGTGTTTATTATAAGTTGTCGAAAGTTCAAGATTATTGTTCTGTAAGACTTGTAAGGAGTGTTCAAATCTTAATGCGTCATCGTGATCAAGATTCCCCGTTATGCTTTTTATAAATGTTCCAAGAGGGTTTATTAGTCCTCTCTTAATGCGAACTGGTTCTAAAGAATCGAGCTGACGAGATAACTTATCAAGCTTATCAAATAAATGTGTGATCTGATATTTGAATAGAGTAAAATTACTGTTCGATAGTTTGTTTGAGGATTTAGTGAGTTCTGAGTATAAAGAAGTAATATGATGGCGTATGATGTTAAGGTCAATTTCCTGGAGGAATGTGTGGAAATGGGAAATTATTTTGGTGGGTCCTAACTCAAAAGGTAATATGCCAGGTCCATCACGAAGACTGTTAAGTCGGATTTCTTGTGCTTGGGCCAGGGACATCAGGCTCATTGGAATCCTGTAACGGATTGGAATTATTAGTTTTAGGGAGTCTTTTTATTCTATTTTTTGCAATGCGGCCTCGTTTCTTTGAGGTGTATATATGGATAGGTAAATTCGTAGTGACTTTATCATGAGTATGTCTAGCCGCTAGTTTATTTCTTTGAGCTATCGGATTTTTTATAAAAATTTCTTGATCCTGTTCGTATTCAATTACGGGATCACGCTTACTGTTACGTTGTGTCATGATTACTTCGCGATTCGATTGAGATGACTCACTGATTAATTTGTATACTATTTCCATCTTACTACGGTGGTCATGTAGGTACTGTTGTAATAGTCGTTCTGTCAAATTTAAGTCAGTTGGGTCTCTAGGGTCAAAATGTCCAGTTATGAGATTAAACGGTCTACACTTAGTTACACTATGTATCGAACTGTTGTACGCTATTAATGCGTATGGGACTAAGTTTGAGATTTGTTCATTTTTATGCTGCAGCTTAAGCAGTCTAAGGTGTTCTAGTAGTATGCCATGAAAACGTTCGATCATACCATTTTCATTTGGAGCATTTGCTGCTGTGGTGTGATGTTGGATTTTGTGCATTTTTAGGAATTCTGTTATGACTTGATTTGTGAATTCTGTACCTTGGTCAGTTGTCAATGTTAAAGGAAATCCGTGATGAGTGCAGAATGTTAAAAGTGATCTTAGAATGTTAGGGGCAGTACAGTCAGGTAATTTATAGACTTGCGCGTATTTGGAAAATGAATCTATAATCGTTAAATACTTATCATGTTCTATAGTTAAAGTGTCGGCATGTATTAGTTCAAATGGCTTCGAGGGTGAAGGTACTATTCTAAATTGTTGATTTAAGGGGTTACGTTCGTACTTTCCGCAACCGCAAATGACACATTCTTTTATGTACTGCCAAATAGTATCCTTCATTTTAGGCCAAAAGTACCGTTGAGATAGCGAAAGGAAAGTTTTATTAATACCTCTGTGATTTGTCTTTCCCTCGTGGTATTTTCGTATAATGTCTTGTTGGTTTAAGAATTGATTGACATCTTCAAGATCGCGCTTTACTAAAATTAAATTAATGGATGAACTTTTAAAGGTTTCTGAATTATCGGAACAATACTATACATTTTATCTAAAGGTTGTACTAAAATGGCTGTTCGGATTTTTGGGTCGACATATCTTTTAATGATATTGACTATGTCGTCTTCTAAATTTCCTTGGGATACTTCAACTACTATTTTATTGTAGGTATCAAAAGGCTTCGTAATTTTTGGTTTGATGCTAGCTCTATAGGGTACTATGTTAATGACGATCTGTCTCTTGTACTTATTTATGGGATTGTCTACGATAGGTATTTCAAGGATGGGGTTTTCTACACTTGTGTGTACAGTAGAGGTCGTGTATGGTGTAGTCTTATTATTCTGATCTGACTCAATTAATGCTTTTATGCTGGGTGCTGTGTTGGTAGACGATGGACTCATAAGTGGTCTTAAACTAGGTGCAGTATCAGTAGATGATGCGCTTATCAGAGGTCTATCGTCAGGTGCTGTCACTGTGGAAGATGAGCTCTGGGAATCAGATATATTAACTATAATTGATTCTATTTCTTCATTATGGATTTCTATGCGGGAAAGTGCGTCTGCGTTATAATTATTTTTGCCTTTTTATAAACAACTGTAAAGTTAAATTCGGAAAGTTTTAATTTCCACCTAGTGAGCCTTGAATTAGGGTCTTTCAAATTCATAAGCCAGAGTAAAGGTTTGTGATCTGTCACTACTTTAAATTTACGTCCAAAGAGATAATGCCTAAAATATTTGGTAGCCCAAACTATTGCAAGGAGTTCTTTTTCGATAGTGGAATAGTTTACCTCGCTATCATTAAGAGTCCTCGACGCATATGCAATAGGTCGATCGGAACCGATGGATCCTTGAGACAGAATAGCACCAATAGCGACGTTAGATGCATCTGTGGTAAGTATGAAGTCCTTTGTAAAATCAGGATATTGTAATATAGGGTCATTAGTCAACAGTATTTTACAGTTTTCAAAGCATTTTACGTATTCGGGGGTTAAATTTATCTTTGCGCCTTTCTTTAAACATTTAGTCAGAGGTTTCGTTAATCGGGTAAAATCTGGTATAAATCTACGATAGTATCCTAATAATCCTAAGAAACTTTTTATTTGTTTTGTAGTCCTTGGTATGGGATATTTTAAAATTGCGTTTATTTTATCTGGGTTAGGTTTAACGCCTTCAGGTGTTATAATATGGCCTAAATAAGGAGTCTCATGCTTTAAAAATTCAGATTTATCCATTTGAATTTTAAAGTTCGACTCACGTAATCTTTGAAAAATTTTCTTAAGATTCACCATGTGTTCTTGTAGTGACGTGGAGAAAACCAAGATATCATCTAAATACACTACACAAATTACATTTTGGAGGCCTCTGAGTACGTTGTCCATTACCCTTTGGAAGGTGGACGGCGAGTTCTTTAAGCCCATTGGCATACGTAAAAAATTCGTAGTGGCCATGGTCAACATTAAAAGCTGTTTTATGTACATCTGAGGGATCCATTTCCACTTGATAAAATCCACTAGCTAGATCTAAAGTGGTGAAATACTGACATTTGCCTAGTTTGTCCAGAATATCATTTATATTGGGAATGGGGTATTTATCATCTATTGTTTTTTTCGTTAAGTTTTCTAAAATCAACTACTAGTCTCCATTTAATTTTTCTGAGGCATCCATTTTTTTTTGGCACGATCCAGATGGGTGCGCTCCAAGCGGATGTCGAGGGTTGAATAATTCCCTGGTCTAACATTTTTGAAATCTGGTTTTGGACTTCTTGCTTATGTACTTGGGGATATTTATAGCTTTTGCTAAATACTGGGTTTTCATCTGTTGTATTAATTCGGTGCTTTATTTTATTAGTGAAAGTTAGGGGTTCATCTTCTAAATAAAAAACGTCTGAAAATTCCTTACATAATTGTGATAAATTAGCTGTCTCCTCTGCGTTTAAATGGTCTGTGCGCAACTTTGATATCACTTGTCGCGTGCGCTCATTCGAGGAATTTATTACAGGTGCAAGATGTTCGTAATTAATATGTGTCTGGTTCTTAGAAATCGATGCGTCAAGTTCCTGATTGTCTGTTAAAATTGTCTGTTCGTCTAAAGTTAATATGATGTCATCACTGGTGGGGTTTTCTATTTCAATTATACCGTGGCAATTAACTACTGAAGTTATGCATTCGGGAATAAGGCAATTATTAACGGCTTGTTCCTTTATTAAAATATCTCCATCAGATACATTCAAAGGAACTCTTACGAATTTTGATGTGCGCGCCGGTATAGTTTCTTTAAAGCATATGGAATTCTGAGAAGTGTATTGCAATATCGGATTATGTGCGAATTTAGTCTTTAGTACAAAGTTTTTAAGGTCGATTTTAGTTTCCCATTTTTTCAGTAAATCCTGTCCAATAAGTCCGTCAAAGTAACTATGGAATTTATATACATATAATTTAATATATTCTGGGGATCTAAATTCTGGAAAACATGGAATTGTAATAGAGTAGTTGTTTCTAGTGGTTGCGTGCACATTTGTTACTTCGAATGGATCAATATTAAGTGGTATGTCTGAAAAATACTTCTGAATGGCTTCAGGACTAATAAAGGATTGATTAGCTCCTGTGTCAATAAGTAGTTTCAAGGGTGGGTTTTGAATTTTTATATATGGTAAATGCCTTTGACTGTGTGTATTTAACTCTATTCTGGGGCATTTGAATCCGAATCCGAGTGAAAATTTGAAGAATTTTCCTGCGGGATTACAGATTCTTGATTTTGTGGGATGGGATGGTTATAGGAATTATTGTCGTAAGGTTCATACTCAAGTGGTGGGTAAAGTCCGTTGTATTCATATTGAAAACTATTATAATCATAGAATTCGTCTAAGTGGGGATCAATATGGTCATTTAAGTCATTTGTATTAATTTCCCTTGTTTTAAAATAATTATTTGGCGGTGGGTTACCATGCACTCGCCAGTCATGCCTTAAAGGAGGCAATGTGCGTGCTACGGGGTGACTGATGCCACTCATTGGCTGAGGATAGTTATTATTAGTAGGGGGTTGGGATTTGGGTGGGATTCTAAATCCTGTCGTCATGTTAGACCGTGGCAGGGATCTGAACATTTGTTGAGTCCTGGATGGTCCTTGCATGACATGCCCAAATTGTCGTTGTACATTGGGTTGTATAGTGTGACCTTGAAATTGGGGATGAAAATTTTGTGTTGGTCTAGGGTTAACGTGTAAGGGTGGTGAGTTCAGGGGGTGCGAGTAAGGGTTAACGGGTATGTAGGGTTTCCTACTCGTGTTGCTAGTGTGTGTACTTACCTGCTTATTTTGCATGTACAAAATATTGAGTTCTTCCTGAGCGTACTCTAGAGCAAGCTCTATGGTGTTAGGTCGCATGCATCGGATGCGTGAACCTAGAGGCTCTCGTAATCCTTTCAAGTAAGTTTGTAACGCTAATTTCTTATAAAGTTGCCTTTTGGCTTCTATTGTGGTAGCTAAAGTCTCATGCAGCTGGATGTACGTTGAAATAACGCTAAGTAAATTTTGGACTCGCTCATAGAAAACACTTGGGGTATCATTACCTTGTTGTAACATTGAAAGATCAGTATATAAAGATGACTCATCCCTATGATCTGAAAAAGTGTTCACTAATGTACTTCTGATACTTCGCCAATCGCTGGGGTTACCATTTGTCGCTAATGATCGCGCGGCGGGCCCTACAATCTTATTAAGTATTCCATTGAGCAATGAATAATTTTGGAGATCGTAGCCAGGCGCTATTTTTACATACTTTAAAACTAATTCGTCGCATATTTGCAGAAATCTAATGAGTACATTACTATCTCCGTTAAATTCTGGCACGAAGCGTAATGACTTATAAATCTGATCAATAGTGTCGCCTTGATTTGCTGGACTTTGCGCGACTACCTGTTGAGGCCTTTCCATTTCGTCAAAATTCTCTACTATGCTATTTAAATTACGATACCCGTCTCTTTGCTCGATGCGAAGAGCGTTTCTTCTATCAACTATAATTTCCCTACTTGATCGTGGGTGGAACATATAAATAGTAGGAATTAGGATCAATTCCTATATAGACTAAGGAAATATAACTAGGAATGACAACCAAATTTAAAAAATGTGCAACTCACAGTATGTATTTAGCAAAATACATGGTCTCGTGGTGATTGACGTCGATGTCTGGAAGTCTCACCCTGCGGGTCCTTAATCTGCGTCTGGATCCTCGATGGTCCTGCTCCTCCGATGGCTTCCCGTTCGTTGAGATAGTCGACGCGTCGACGAAACGACTATCAGCGCGGTTACGATTTATGGAAACACGCACTGACTCGACTATCCTACCGACTGCGCCAGTTACGTTAGTCGCCTTCGGAAGGAGGTTTTTAAAAACACAAATTTTAATTAGGACAAAAATAAAATATAATCAATTATTACAAATTGAACTTAAACTAATTATAGTACTAATAAATTTGGTTGTCGCGACTTTCCTCGACGGCGATCGAAGAAGAAAAGCACTGCTGCCCGGTGATGGTGGTCCGACGATGCTGGTGGGTCATCGGCGTGAGTAATTCATATGGAATCTGCCGACTGTGCAGATTCGTGGGAACTTTTTGGGAGTTTCGTTAGGGGCGACACGTAACACACGTTAATTTGCATCCTACTGTGTTTTAAGTGAAAATAAACACGATAAAAGTTTTTATAATACAATTGATCATGAATTAAGTATGATTAAAATATATTTATTTCTTGCGATAGTTTTTATTTACTGAGTGATGTAAGATTTCGGCACGAACGTATTACACTAACTGGTCCACTGTCTGCTACATTTTCACGCCTAAGCCACTGAACCGATTTTGATAGAATTTGATACAGAGATTGATTAGAACTTGGGTAAGGGCAAAAGGTTACCTTTTATTATATAGACAACGCTTGAAGGGGTTGAACAAAGAGATGGCAGTATGTATGGAAAAATCTAAACTGTTGAAGTTACAGATGTCAAACTTTACTCATTTATGAACAAAAATAACTGCACACTTTATGTTCATAAAGGAGTTGAAATGTTACATAAAAATTTGAGCCGTTACAGTTATGGAAACCTTATTCCAAATGAAAAATAATGGCGTGAATAATATTAGAAAAATAGTATTATGGGGTCGAAGTAAGGGATGAAATATTATACATAAAATCAAAAATATTTTTTTTGTTGTAAATATCACTAATAATATGGCAGAAAGGAAGAAACTCTTTTGTTATTGATCCGATTGGTCTGAAATTCAAAATTTAAACCTCCCCTTTAAATTGAGATTCAGAATTATAGTTATTGCCGCCATTTTCAACTTTGTTAATGATTCGATTAAGATATTTGTTAGGTATGAGATGGTAGGACAACTACGTTGCCGTTAGGTTTTACAAGATTAGGTATGAATAATAACGTGTATCTGGTATTAAGTAGGTCAGCGATGCTCCTAGCTAGTGGTCCTGGCCTGTTCTAAAATAGGTGCTACGAGTATACGACCTCGGCCCCCGAACTACTGCAATAACTACTAACTTTCCCCTCCGTGGCTGTAGTATCCATCTCTATATTCCATACTTTCCTTTCCAACAACATCTTCTAGCCGCAAACTCTATTTCCTTTCCCCAGTTGAAGATGGACAGCAGCGTCATCAACGCGAACCCTCCTGCGCTCGCGAACCCGCCTGCCAAGCGTGGTTAGTATTGGCATAAACAATAAAAAAGCCTAATAGTTGTTAAAACCAGGACCAGGACTCCAGTCCCCGGCAGCCCCGCTATTCCTGGTTATGGTAGCGGCCACGGTAACGGCGGGGCAGAGGGTGGTAAGAATCTCTGGGTTGACCCCAGCTACCACCCCCGACGACGACTGGCACTGATAACACACAACATACGCTCTTTGTGAACAGACGAGAAGATTGTTAACTGAATTTTGCTGTCAATAAAGATTTATTATTATTATTATTTTCATTTTTCATTTCACCTATTAAAAGTATACGTATAAAACTATGATTTTGAACTTTTTTGCTAGGTCCTAATGGTCCAATATTTTGGTTTGGTCAAATATTTTTTTACACGGTTAGACAATATCACGTTTGTTACCTCAAAAACAAAATGCTTTATTCGACTTTATATTAGCCAATTTTATTAAAATCCTGTATATCCCAAAAAATATGGTCACCCTATAGGAACGGGACACAACCCAGCCTTCCTACACCTCTCGCTCGGCTCGTTTTTCCGATGACAGTGCGCAGTCCTGTTTATATACTACGTCCATGGGTAAGACATCATGGGACTTTAAGTATTACACCGTAAACAAGGCTGTATGAATCGTAATTCCTTGGTTGTATCTTGAAAGACCTATAAAAATATTTAAAAAAAGTAAGAATGTCATTTGTTCGATGTCCAGAATATTAAATTTGTAATTTGTTTTCTAATAATTTTAACTAAATATGGCTAGTATAGAATTAGATATATGGCGAGGGGAGTGGGGCCTCGCGTCCATAGATTTAGAATGTTTAAAAGTTTTAGTAAGTTATTGATATAACCTTAAATTTCCAGTTGGACCGGCACTGCAGAAAATATTTATGGTTGTCGTTTTTTCACAGACGTATATGAAATTTATTGGTGTGCCAGTTCGTGTACGAGAGTCAAATAATCCGTTTTTCACACCTAAAGGTCGCCTTCCTGTCATGAGAGACGGTCGACAAGTTCTTACAAATTTTGAAGAGGTTGTTGAGCACTTAAAATCACTCGTATGTATTTTGATTATAATAGTCACATTTAATTATATATTAATTGTGTATGTGATTTGAAAGAAATAGGTAATATTTAATGTGTATAAAATTTTTCAGCATTATAGCACTGATGTCCACTTGAACACAAAACAGGCAGCTGAGGCTAGTGCATTCACACAGTACCTTAGAGACAAACTGTACCCAGCCTTCCAGTACGCTTGGTGGGTGGATGAGAAGAACTATGGTGAAGTCACCAGACCAACATATGCCAAAGCTCTTAGGATTCCATTTAATTTTTACTATCCATCAAGGTATCAGAATGCAGCCAAGGAAATGATTGATGCCCTATATGGAGAACACACAGATCTCAAGGAAATTGAAAAGACTGTGAGTTTAGAAAGATAAACATTTCAACACATTGATTGGGACATATACATATTGTCCTTTTTTGCATGATGCAACATGTTGTTATCAATACACCAGCATGCTATTTATCTAGTTGATACACCAAAGGTGCTTTAGTAAATACATTATTATTTTGGTGCTATGATAAATGTAGTGTGTTAAACCAATTTTTAATCCAACACACCTTTTTGCATTGTTTCACTCTTAAATTGCAAAGATAGTCACCCAACTGATCACTACTGTTTGTATGAATTCTGTTCTAAGTGAGAAAAATACTTTACTTACAGATTTATTCTGAAGCAGAAAAGTGCCTTAAAACCTTATCAGACCGGCTAGGTGAGAGTGAATACTTCTTTGGCAACCGACCGTCATCATTTGACGCTATAGTATTTGGATACTTGGCACCACTGGTTAAAGCGCCCTTCCCAAACGCTACGCTGTCTAACCACGTCAAGGGCATTGCTAACCTGACCAGATTTGTTGCAAGGATCAATCAAAAGAACTTCAGGCATGTCACAGATGGTAAGTGTTAATTTGTCTTCCACTTGTAGAGAATAAAAGGATTTTTTAAAGCAAATTTGCCATACAACAAGGCTAGCATGTATAGCATGTATACAATGATTTAAGCAGTTTTGAATATAAACAGTAAGTTACAACAGAGTACACATTATATAAACCTCACCGGTGTAAATTCTAAGCTCCAATCATCAGTCTCTATATGGGTTGTGAGTTTCAATTCTTGCCAGGCTTGAGCACCTACAAAGAAAAGTTCTCTTGTGTAGAACCCAGGAATACACAGACTTTATTAAAGTCACTAATACTTTATTATAGTGTGTTATTGAGTTGAGAAATGACAAAGAGTAGAATTACTGCCACACTGGAAATAATTTATGTTAAATATCCTTTTATTACATATACATACATATATAAACTCTTGCCTTTTCCCATGAAGGGGTAAACAGAGGTGCAACCCTAGACACCCAAGTTTCGCCTTGTATGTGTGTACCCATGGCGTAATAGAGGGTGAGCCTATCGCCATATCGTGACAAATTCCTGACTCTGATCTTATATGGAATAGTAAAACTCAATATCACTTTGCCGGCAAACGAACTTGAGAGAACAGGTTTGTAATCATGTGTATCAGCCCATATACGTCCCACTGCAGGGCACAGGCCTACTCTACAATCAACAATATAATTGAGAGTGGTTAGGCCATATAGTCATCATACCTTAATGTAATTGTGTAATCATACCTTATAGGGATGTTGCGGATGTCGATTTTTTCACATCCGCGGATGCGAATGCGGATGCGGATTTACAAAGGCTCACATCCGCGGATGCGGATGCGGATGTTTAAGATTTTATATAAATATAGTATATGAATGAATATTGAAATTAAACTATTATTTACGGATTTTATCGCTTTCTAATATTTATCGATTACAATCTATAAATATCACTACATAGTATAAAACAAAGTCGCTTTCTCTGTCCCTAAGGTTGTATGCTTAAATCTTTAAAACTACACAACGGATTATGATGCGTTTTTTTTAATAGATAAAGTGATTCAAGAGGAAAGTTTATATGTATAATACGTACATATTATTGTACAGAAATCTATTTGTACCGGGCGAAGCTGGGCCGGGCGGCTAGTTAATGTGTAAATTATATCTATGTTATTTTTTTATATTTTTTAACTTCCAGATATTTCGATTACTTTAAAGGATTCATGGTCACGGGGCGGAATTTAACTACCCGTAATTTACAATTATTAAAGTAAAAAGTTAATTTAAACATTAATCTGTTTTTGCGTTTCGGTCTACTCAGAAGAAGCTCAGTGTCTTGATGTCTGGCAGATGTGCAAGGTTCTAGCCATCTTCTCTATTTATAATTAAATGCATTACCTTCGTTTTGAGTAGCCCCAAGTGCTCGCAAAAGAACACCATTTCATTTATTAAGTATAACGACGCACCGCCTTTTCTGATAACAAGGCGATTGGGAAGAGGTTCGTAAATTAAAAATTTAAAACCCACGCTGCAAATAATTGTTCGCTAGGATCACTCCTTTATTTAGTGGATAAAAATCTTTGTGCTATCGGCAATAATATCTTTAATTCCTCTCGATAAACACCACTTCAGATTTTCATCCACATAGACTGTTTTTTTTAATGCGGTAAGAAAGAAATTCTTTTTTGAGTACAGCTTCATAGCAACAACAAACGCGTCGGATCATGTCACTAATTATTTCGCTCCCATTGGTCAATGTCACGTGCGAACGGCACGCGCCATTCGCTGGCACCGCCAAGTTTCTGTCTTGCCTCATTTTGAATTACATCCGCATCCGCATAAATATCCGCATCGATTATTGCGGATGCGGATGCGGATGCAGATGTCCAAATCTATGCGGAACCTCCGCATTTGCGGATGCGGATGCGAATATTCGCAACATCCCTGATACCTTAGTATAACTGCCACCGAAGCAGTAGCAGGCAATATCCTTTTATTAACCTCTGAATTACATGTTGTCCATCAGAATATAACAGACAGAACGCTAAGAAGCAGTCGACGGGCACGCAGTCGGAGCGCGATGCAGCCAACTTCCCCAACCAGACGCGGAACAAGATACTGGCGGCGTTGTTCGCAGCCATCGCCATGACGGGGTACGCCGTCGCCACCGGAATGTTCCAGGTATGTACATTTGTATTATATGCATTATAAAATATATATTGACAGCCTCCCAGGCGCGGTAAGACGCCTACTAAAACGAAAGATTCTGGGTTCGATCCCCTCATCAACACAAATGTTATAGCCAACAAATACTTGTTTTGGGTCTATGGTTTTCCTGATATCTTCAATTCGCAGACTATATTGATATTAATTTAGGGTTAAAACAATTATGTGACTGCTGGGTGTACTTATTTATTTATACTTTTTTTTCCTGTTGTACTTTGACATTCCTTTGGAAATGTTATATTTTTTTAAAGAATTCCGTCACAATACCCACTAAGCGTCGTAAAAGCTGACTAATAAGGATCATCGGGGTCGCTGGGCACATTGCAGGGGCGGTGCACCATCGTTCGTCCTATTTTATGAATGTGTAGTTTGGATGCCTTGTATTATAAACATATGCATGATGTAGATAGCGTAGTACTATATGCGATCCTGCAATCAGTTGTTCCTTGATAAAGTTGTATTCTTGTTCATTCTCACAACAAGTACATACTATTGGAAATATTTTTGACTAAGTAATCAAATTGGCAATTTGAAGTAGTTTTAAAAATAATTCGAAAAATATTTAAATTAAAATTAGAAATAACAGAGCAAATATTTTTATAGAATTAAATAAATAAAATTTAATCCAGTACATGGGATTTCGAGCTGGCCTACTTTCCTTCCGCGATAAAAGTAAATCTTAAAAATAGCGGAGACCCGATCGAGACTGCACGACACTTAACATCACGTACATTTTAATCCCAATTGCGCCATAATAACAAAAAAATAAATTAATTCTTAAAATTAATAAAACCGTGTTGTGTTCTGTTCAGGAGCTGAAAGATATGGAACACTCGCGCGATTACAACGATATGTTTGAGAATGAAGAGGACGACAACTGACCCTGATGAGGTGGGCCTCGCGTCGGTGAGGGCTCGCGGGGCCACACACGCGCCACCTGACCGCCAACGCTTTGCTCCATCGCCTCTCTGCCTCTGCCTCACTGAGTCTCAGACCCTGTGCCTCTACGCTTCCTATTACATATTTGCATTTATATATAACAACTCTTAAATATGTGCAAGAATCAACGACAAGAATCATCAAGTTTATGGTAGTCATTCTCTACATATATTCAGAACAATCCAAACAGTTTGATGTAGTAATATCCAATGGTTTGTTTATATGGATTTCAGCAAACATGCCTTGCACAAGTTTTAGTGTGATTGCATTAATATGTAAATAATTTTCAAAGATGGACTGTCTCGATTTAGTAATTAAAACTGTATGTTATACACACAGTTTTTTTTTATATGATTGCACTGACAGCTTTTGAATTAAAATATATGACTTACTTATGTAATATTGTGAGTTTGTATATAATTCTAATTACAGAATTTGTAATTGAGGTAGCATAGAACCTTATTCCATTATTTTGTGTTTGTGAACATAGTAAGTATGTATATTATTATGTAACATGCTTCTATCAACTTTTGACAAAAATGTATAGGGGTGTTTGTGTAGTGTTAAAGTACAGCTGATTAATGTGTCAGCGTTTGAGCTCGAGAAATGAGTAAAACTGCATCATTCCGATAAGCCAGGCTCATTAAAGCCTATGTCGTGAGCCAAGAGCTTAAGTATTGGCGGTTACTAGGTAGAGGTCATTAATGAAGGTTTGTGCATTCAAACACAATGTACATTTATTAACAAGTAGGTGATCCTGTAAAGTGAAAGCAGGCAAAATAATTATGAATAAAAACTTCTTTAAGGATTGTCCTTTATAGAAATATAATATTGCAATCTTATTTTCTAAAGTTTTATTCACTCTTATAGTATTCAAAAAAAGGAGTACCTTGAAATTAGGCGTTGTATATTAATTTAGATATAAATTGGCTTTGGTAGTGTTTTAGTGACTTGTTGAGACTGTATAGTGATTACTTTCATGTGTTCCTGTATTCTAACTATTATAATATTGTTGGCTTATTCAAATATTTATAATATAAGAATTTTTAAACGTTGCAGCAATTCAATGCTGTCATATTAGGTGAGTGAGAGTTATATTTGGTGTGAATTATTTTAATTATATTAAATCTGGAAAATTCATTGTATCATAACAGATTATTTTGCAGACTGTACTGATTACATTACAGTGTCCTGCAATTTTACTGCTACGTTTTATCTTATTTGTTTGAGTTATAATTTTACTAGAATATCTAAGATTCTTTTAAAAGTGCTCAGATGTATCGAATTATAGAATACGTTATATTATTCGTCCATTTGGATATTATAATTATAAAAAAAACAATAAAATCACGGTAAGGAGTGCAAACTATATTCTTTGAAATATTATGGCACTTAAACTGATTTGAATCGCGGTCTGTTCGTTCACGTGATATAATACAAGTCACTAAACTCCACAGGTAGTGCTTAGCGTCCACTTTGTGTTAGGTAGGTATATATCCACTGCATTTACTGTTTATTGTTGACATAGTGGTTCGTATGTGAGATTGTTTAAGTTTGTTGTATAGACTCAATATTAGTCTTAAATTAGTTCACATACTTACTGTTTATATAACTATGTAGTTTGTACAGATAGCTCTTTGATATTTTCTTTGCAGTTTCTGTATACAGAGCGATATTGACCTATCGTATTTAATTTAAACAACATACCAGGTACATACCACAGACACCACAACATACCACACTCCAGGTTTAATTTTACCAAGTATGAAAAAAATATTACCCTAACTGAACTGATGTTGAGCTAAGCTGGTAAAAATACTCGGTATCTATACGGGTGACGAAAACGGGATTTTTTTCACGTTTTGTACAATATCACCTGAGTTTATGCGAAACGTGCGGGTTAAATTAAATTCAATAATATGTCAATATCTTCCTGTCTGATATAAATAAAAATTGTATATTTATAGAATATGTAGTGGGTTGTATATTTGCGGCATTGAGTCGTTACAAACGGACTCGGGACTGCAAGATGTACGCATGTAGCGTGGTAGCTTCGCAGTAGTGTGTAGTGATATTGCGAACAACTATTAGTTTTTGTTCATAGTATGAGGAGTTGTTTGTTGTTTTAATTTATTCTATGGAGCATGAATAAATGTTTCGTTGGTATTTTGAGTTTCTATTTATTTACCTTTCAGCAACTAAGTACCTAAGTGTTATTGTGCCTTTTTTGCTGAGCCACCTGTGAAACAACTGAATCGCAGATAAATTATTTGATGGAAAGTGATTCACTACTGGACACATTGTTCTAACCCCAAATTGTGCTACGAGTCGTGAGTAAGTCTCACAAGACAAACACCCGACATAGTTAGGTACTTGCGGATCACGCAAATGTTTGTCTTAGTGCGGGGATCGAACCCGCGGCCATACAGACGTTACAGACGGCGTTTAACTAAACTGCTACGGAAGCTGTATCATAAGTGTAAATAAAGAAACTACAGGTAGTAGGTCTCATATGTGAGAGGCCACCGCAATATCTATTTCTCACGCCAAACAGCAATGCACTATTGTTTCGGTTTGAAGGAAATTGTAACCAAAGTAACTAGTGGACATATTGAGAATTAAGATCTTGTATCTCAGGATGGCGAGCTTTGTGGAATGCCAAACATTGCTTTGTCATTCAAGGTGTTTGGTTCTGCTACTGTTCATGGCAGGTCGTATCGCTTACCATCAGGCGAACGACATGCTCATCTCGACATTACATACAATAAAAAAAAAACTAACCAAGAAGTTTCCATTTATTGAATTGTGATGTTACAGCGCTGGGCATCGTGGAGTTGGGAGCGTACGATGCTCGTCAATCGTTTCCGCATCGCCAAGAAACGATTCGATAAAATCAAGAAGTTGAAAGCTGCTTCAGAAGACAAGACATCGTAATTTATTAACAAAGTATAAGAATAATTTAGTTATTAGATCTGTTGGTAGATCGCAATTTAGTTGTCTCGAATATATTATATCTATCTTTGTTTGTAAGCTTAGAATAGTAAACCTGAATTAGATATTGGCATTGTAGCTAAAAAATATTTACCTAAAATTAGAATATTTCAAATACGACGTACCTGAGCTATTTAGGAGCATACATGTATCTAATGTGCCAGATGTTTTAATATTTGATTAGACGCATTCAATTTTGTGTGCAATTAGAAGTTGGAATACTTATTGTACCTATTTACAAATGCGTGTTGAAATGCGTGTCGTATGAATGTTTTAAAAATATATTTACTAAATTACTCTGAAAAGCGTTTAAAAGGAACACAGAGAAATTCCTCCCGCAACTGTAATTAAAAATACTGTGTGGTCTAACACTGAAAGATTGAAGTGGAAGTTTCAAATAGTATGTATACCTTAGAATAAATTAATAAAAGACATGTTATAATATTTACAAATGATAAACGTTACCAAGAAAGTTAGGAGAACATATAAATAAATGAAACAATATGCACAAGATTTCGTTTATTGTTACATTTGAACATTTTCGCATTCACCTTTTCAGGTACAAATAGAATTTGGTACAATTAGCGTCGTATCGAATGCATTCACAGTGGTCAACGGACATGCGGCATGGCACATTATGTGAACAAAAAAACACGCAGATCTACTGAAAACTCTTGTTTATATTAATCTATACACATTAACAATTCGTAAAATTGTATTATTACATAAATATTGTTAATATCTATTATTGCCGTAAATTACTAAACAGACTAATGTGCAAGAGTCAACAACGCGCACCGTTTGTTTCTCACTTGGCAAGCATCATACTCACGCTTTACTTGGGTTCATTCTGATTACATCTCATAGTGACACTACAGATCTCAGCTCATATACCATGACCATCTTATGATGTTTGATGGACCTTACGTAAAATAAAAAATAAATTTGCTGTTTGCCGTAGCAAATGAGAATTATGAACACAAATGCAATTTTATTACTATTTCCGTATCATTAATTTTATTTTTTATTACATTTAAGAAATGTTCAATCACCAAGCGATAAAACCAAACGGTTTATAAATAAGGTAACAAATATATTAACTATGGGCTCAATTACCATCCTTATATCGACAGTCGATGCTGGTGCCCAGTAAGGTATAAAAGAGCGGAAAGCGCGGGTAAACAATAAAGAGAGACGGAAGGTAAAGGTGTGTGAGTGACAGAGACAGAACATGTTACTAATACTTCCGTTCTAATATACCTCAATGGTGACAAGGCTTATATTTATCTCTTATATCTTATAGCCACTCATGTACTTTTAATCCTTAATCAGTTAATTAGTTTAAAGCAATTTATAAAACTGGAATTTCGTAAAACTGGAGTAACTAGGGTTAAAACTGATATGATTAATATTTGAAAATGGTACAATTACTGTCATTTATATTAAAGTGAATATACTGCATATTATTTGTGCAGTGCAAGACTCTCAATCGTACTCTAGATTGTAGAGAAGGCCTATGCCCTGCGGCGGGACGTATATGGGCTGATACAGACAGACTGGTGGAAGATAATTTATACCGACCATTATGTCAGACTTTACGACACTGGATATACACTGGCTGAACTCAGACGGCCTTGGCGACAGTTTTAAAATAGATTTTAGATTTTGAATGTTTTGTTCCTTTCTTTTGAATTCAGTTTGAGCGAAGAAGACAAAGCATACAACATACAACAACAAATATCAACAAAAAAAGATCAACTATCTTTTTTCCAAATGAATTAAATTTTTACTGTGCTCAAAATCGTACTTTGTTGGTCTGTAAGTACTGGCTGATCATTAAAAAATCAGCCCTTATAATAATGATCAAAATAATAACGTACTGTTGAAATAAAACTATTATTTACGGATTTTATCGCGAATTTAGTTTAATTTTTTACATTTTTGACTTGCCCCGTGACCACGAAAGCTGTAAAGTAATCGAAACGTAGGGAAGTCAAAAATGTAAAAAAAAATTAACTAAATCCGCGATAAAATCCGTAAATAATAGTTTTATTTCAATGTGTAACATTCGCGTAAATCTAAGAAACCAATAACGTACTGTGTCAATAAGTTTATATTTTTTCCTACTGACCCCCTTTATTTTGTACTGTATTCTATTGCGAAAACTTTTAAATGGCCCTCTTATATTATGTGTCCATGTTATGATGTAATCTAGCTGTAAGTTTTCCGTAATTGATAAAATAAAATATCTAAAATAGGTTTTAAAACTGTTTATGAATATCGCCGAGAAGATATAAGTCACTATACTCGGAAATGGAATCCGAGATCAAAAATGTAAACAAAAGTGTTACCACTACAATAAAATAATTTGTCATGGTAGTTTGTTCACAACCGTTAAAAAAAGGCTGGAATTATTCTCATTCGTTAAATAAGTATAAAACAAAGCCAAATAAAAATTATTTGGTATAATATTTACATAAACTACAATTTCAACTTCTTTTTTAAGTATGTGAAAAAAATGGTACGAAAATATTTTATGCTGCAGGTATTATGCAGAAATTCGTAACCTTAGGCCACTGAAATAAAACTTTTTTTAAATTTCGTCTCCTTAACTACAAATACGTCGCTTTGACGCCCGCGACATCTCCCTTTAGTTCATTTAGTTGCTTTACTTGATGAATGTGCATCATGTGATAAAGTTACGTCGCCGTCATACTTGTTTCACGTTTTCTGTTAAGTTTTTGTTCTATTTTGTTCCTAAGATTTCTGGCGCTCGTGTTCCTAGCCAAACGCACTATGGTCTTTGAAAATCACTGTGAGTTAAACACATTAGAATTTGTTTGGGCCCAAGAGGTCAAGGGTCACGTCGACAGGCATAATAAAACATTCGAAATTCAAAAATAAATATAAATAAATAAAACATAGTACTCGCAACATTTGAATCTATTCACTAATCAAATTATACGCAATATGTTTTTGAGAAAATGTTTCATAACCCTGAAATGTCACTTTTACAATGACATTGGTTTGTTTACATTTTTGATCTCGGATTCGATTTCCAAGTATATAGCTGTTTAACTTTATTCGCTTCTAGCTTCGAAAGACAACAATATAATTTGCAGTATAAAACTGATTAAGGCAACCAAGAATTTCTGATTGGTTTCAATGATACCATGTATCGTTAGTATCTACTGTAGAATATATTCATTCGTTGAATAAGTCAGTTACGTAGTTTGCTTAGAGTTACAATTTAAAACGCCGATACTGTGATGTTTTAAGATTGGCGTGTTGGTACAAAATAAATCGAAATATATTATGGGATAAAAGTATTTTTTATCATAAAAATTTTAAGCCTCATTCAAAAATACTGCTTAATCGGTCCACATATCCGAAAAAACCCTTTTATAAGACACAATTCCTTCTTCATAGACAGTTTGGAGCATCAACTTTAAACTACCAAAAACATCTTTCTTTAATTTTTTTTACAGTGGGATGGTATCCAGGAATGGCAGATGTTTGCTAGAGTCAATTGATAAAATAACTTAGTTTCATACCAACACACCAACATTGACATGAAAAAATTGCATTCGTAAAACAATTTGGTAAATGGTAAAATAAATGATTAACATATTAATTAGACAATAAATATATCGAACGTTACATAAACAAATAAAATGGTAGCTGCCATATTTACATTATGATAACGAAATCGTTTGTTTTGGTATTTGTACATAATTTGATGAAGCAGGCTGTTGAACCAACAATAATGGTGTGTGACATACTTGTATGGGATTATGTATTTACAAAATAATTTAAACAAATAGTAGAGGTGTGAACAACGTTCCATTACTATTTATTCCGTTTTCGCTATAGAGCATTAATGTGAATTCCTGTTTTAAAATACCAATACTGGTTCCATCTAACTTCTCCTAGAATTAGTTTCATTCAAATTCTGCCAATGAATCAAATTTTTAAACATTAAATGACAAAACATGAATCGCAATTTACTGTTAAAATACATTTTGTATACTTTAAAGACGTGTATGTTTCATTTATAAAAGGAATAAATATAAAACGCCAACCCTACGTAAAAATGGGATATATGAAGATGTGTTTAGGTATACCACATTAATTCTTAATCTATTCGCAGACACTCAAAAAATGGTAACGTAGACAGAAAATCTGACCGCGCACGCTTTACAAAACTGTTCAAAAATATTGGCACCTTTAGTAATCTGTTTCCTCCATTCGACTGTATTATGCTGGATTTTTTTTGGTTGATTATTCAATTGGGAAAACGCAGTGACAAATTATTGTATTTCATATGATTTCGCAATATTTGATATGCGAAGTGCTACGAATTTACGAATTTATAAGCTACAATTATTGCGAATGCTAATGATTTAAATACTACATAATTTAGTATAATAATAATTCGTGTTGAAGCGTGCGCAGCCATCTCCCATCAGCTATTAAACAATTTGAGTAACAACATAAAAAGCTACTTTACACGCGTAAATACTGATAATATTACCTTTTTCACTTCGAACACTTGGAATGGCCTATATTCGCGAATAAGTCTTTACACTCATTACGAGCAAATTTTCAGAATTTTTAACCCTATTACTGTGGTAATAGGGTAGGCTACGGTCACACCGCAGCGTCCAATTTTTATAGAAAAATATAAACACATTTATACCTCGATACAATTTTCAATTCCTTATCAATTGGAAATTATAAAAAATATTTATTTATTTTTGCGTTTATAAATACTTTTTGTTCACCGTTAATATGAAGTTAAGATGCACTGCGATTACTGCCCTCTGGAGGACGTTAAAGGGTTAAAATAATGTATACCTTTCTGACGAAACCTCCAGTTTCAAGGCAAATCCTTTTTATATATTTTCAACATTAAACTATATAAATAACGGCGTACACAAGGGTAATACCTCACAACAAGCGAGCTCTAAGCTACACGCCGTGTCTTGTAATCCACAATATCCTTCAGCATCTAACACTCTTAACCAATGACTATTTACATTAATATGACGCCGTCAAACAATCTCAACAATTACATACAAGTAATACAACGGTTTCGGAAATACCGACCGCCTTGTTCGCGACATTGTTCTATCCAAATATATATCTAAGTAACGAGTTAATTACATAAAGGCTTATATTAAATTCTCGCAAGCGATTACTCCCCAACGTACTCGACATACGGATCACTATCCTACAACATAAATATGTGAAGATCGGGTCTTATTGGAGAAGTGTTACAACAAAGCAAAACATCGATAAATTACCTATGCTTAGATTTAAAACTCGATAAAATTGTCTACCAATTATCGATAAAAACCGCGAAAGAGTACCGCGAGACAGTCGAACGGATATAGTATGTTTGGCATTGGGATAAGGTGCAGTATCGCTTGCGCTTGTGTCTAGTCTGGCGCGTTGATGAGGGACTGCGAGTCGAGCAGCTGGCTGGCGTCGATGAGGCTGGCGTGCATGGCGTCGAGGCTGGGCAGCGCGTCGCCGCGGTGCACGCTGAACGGGTGGAAGCGACTCACCACCGCCGGCTGTTTGCTCTCAACGCTCTCCGGCTCGCCGTTTGATTGCCGGTTCGAGAGTATCGATAACGATGATATCTTCTCGTTTAGCTGTTGTATCTATAATTAGAACATTGATTTTTTTTTATTGCTGTGTATGGCAAGACGAGCATGCCGTTCGCCTGATGGTAAGCGATACGACCGCTCATAAACAGTAGCAACATTCCACTGCGCTCGCCATCCTGAGACATAAGATGTTAAGTCTCAATATGTCCAGTAGTTGCTCTGGCTACAATGTCCTTCCATCCGAAACACAACAGTGCATTTAAGCAGTGTTGTTTCACGGGAAAATAGACATTGCGGTGGTACCTACCCAGATGGCCTCGCACATATGAGAGACCTACCACCAGTACATGATCCACATGATCCACCAACAGATGATACAATTGAATTGATAAGCTTAACTGCAGTTATTAGTATCCAAAAATTAACTTTTTTAAAATTTACGTGTGTGCTATTGTATATCGCCTATCGATATTTTAGCATAGAACTTGAAAATAAACATATTGTTTTTTTTTGTCACAAGTCCAAGCATATTTTTATGTACTGTATGTCCACTGATGTATTATACAAAATTATAAATTCAATTTAATTTTACTCTCGCTGCATTTCGTAGCAATTTAAAATATAGCTACCATCAATAAATGTTCACCAAAGAATATACATACATGTCTGCGCACACCGTACGCATACGTTAGTGCGTTGGGTACGTGCACGTATACGTTGGGTATGTGGTTATACTAGAGTGGACATCGGTAACAAAATCCCTAGGTATTGTGCGTGCACACGGGGAGCCAGTGAAGAGAGAGAGAAGATAATGTTACTGCGTAGGCGTGACAGAGACAGGAACAGGAGCGGTGTGTACCTCGTGCAGCAGCGCGTAGTGCCTCGCGTGGTACTGCACGAGGCCGGCGTGCGGCGCGTCGAGCGGCAGCAGCCAGCGCTCGTAGCACTGCGCCCACACCTCCACGCCCGCCACGCTAGTGCACGGCTCCAGGCGCACGCTCTCCAGTGTAACGCTGCGACCTAACGACGACTGGGCTGTAGGAACAACACATTTATTATATATACCCTTATAGTTTATATAAACTTAGCTAGCTAGCTTTTCCATGAAATTCAGAAGTGAAAACAAAGTATTGAGTAACTACGTGCAGATTAAGTAAATAGCATGATTAAACATAATTATGGTAATTCCATAGTAAAATCTTCCTTGGCCTGCCTCCCGCTGAAGAGTCAATTTTCTTAAGAAATTGTTTATTTGGAGGTTAAAATTTTACCCTTATTCTAAACTTCAAATAAATACGCTATTTGGCAGACGATGCGGCCAGTAAGGTGCTGATTTGTCTTATTATAGAATTAGTGTTACTTGAGCGTCGCGTGGTGTAATTGACATGTGATGTTGCGGTAGCTATTATTGATGGCTAGTCTACTTGACGCATTACATGAGGGTGGACCTAGTCTCTCTTACTGTTCCTTTACACACCAATTTCAAACTTAACAATTGACATATTTTAGCTAAGCTATTTTTGAATGTTACTTCCTTAGTATTATTGACGTAAAACATCGAGCTAAAAACCACAACACAATTGCCCTATAATTGTTGATATTACGATACTCACATAGCCTGTGCAGCGGCGTGTGCGTGGGCCGCAGCCCCATGTACAGCGGGTTGTAGAACAGCGCCTTGTCCTGCTCGGAGAACTGCTCGCCCCAGTCCCATACTGGTCGCTGCACGAAGTTCTGCAACACCACATGTTAACTTCATTATTATTTGTGTTTAATGTAATACTTTTTTTTTTATTCTGGCCCGGCATAGTGGCGGCATTGCACCTGATGGTAAGTGCAAATGCCGCCCAGGCAGAGTATCCATTGGCATCAGACGGCAGTCCCATGCCAATAGATACAAAAATGTTTTTTTATTCCATCACGTAAATTAAAATAATTCTTTGGTTTTATTATATACAGGGTGTAACTAAATAAACAGCAGATGATGGGCAAGACAGACATTGCAAGTGTGCTGAGTATACTTCGAGTAAAATGTGGCCATCAGTGAATTTCCTATTGATCAAATCGAAGATAACATGGCCAGCGTCCGTGATATAGTTAATTTATCGCCGGCTGAGAATCTACGAGCCTCCAAAGTATCTCATAACTTCTACTACCTAACTGAGTAGCAAATTAAGACTTAACATATTATATCTCAGGATGGTTAGCCGCAGTGGAATACCAAGTGTTGCTTTGTAATTTATACTACTGTTCATGATTGGTCGCATCTCTTATAGAGTTGTGTTATAACAGGTCAAACTCAATATCTGTTCTTCCTGTTACTGTTCCTTCCAAATAACAGTTCCTATTATCTGTTCTTAAATAACAGCCTGTTATTTTTCAAGTTCGGTTTGGCAGTATGATTGGATACGCGTTGTTATTATTTATGGTTAAAATACTAGGTGCTTCTCGTTCTAGCAAAGGCCTATTCAGATGGTATGAGGGAGACCAAGTACGTAATATGTACGTCAACGTATAAAACAGGTAACACGACCTAATTCAAGAAGCATTTTTCAAAGACGATTTCTTCGTACATGACTGCCAATTGCTTTTTTCGCATAAATACTAGGTGTGTCTCGTTTTAACAAGTGACATTCGTGTGTACATTAAAAAGAGACGGGTGATGAGAACAGTTCTGTTAATCACAACTGTTATATTTTTAAGAACAGATCAGGTCTGTGGAACAGATATATGTTAACCGTGAGAACAACTGTTATCTGTTATTTGTCTTTTACCTGTTCTTTTGAACTGTTATGATAAATACGCCTCACTCCTAATCTCTTACCATCAGTCAAATAGCGTGCTCGTCTCGCCATTCATTGCTATAAAAATCCTTAAACATGACACAATCATATCACATCTGACTGAGGGGAGGTTACTCTATACGAACTTCGAATGTTCAGATGTGCGAACGTCGTCGCAGCAAAATATAAGATTTTCACTTCTACAAATTAATGTTCTCTTTATACTATTATATTGCTCCAAAGTTAGTCTATGGTTGCTACGTACGATAGAGGAATCCAAAATTTTGTGTAGTATCTAGACACATCAGTGAAGTTTTATGTACGGTCTGAACATTCGAAGTTGGTATCAATTTATAGAGTAACCCCCTGTTGACTCACCCTAGACACGGCAAGTTCCCTATCCCTGGAGCAGTTAAACAGGAAGGTGTCGAACAGATGGTTGTGCGCGCAGTCCCACAGCGTGGTGAGGTACGTCTCCGTGAACTGGAACGCGGCCGGGAACTGGTGCGTGAGCTGCCACACGCAGTCCAGGAATAACAGGAACACAGGCGCCGTCTGCACCGCCGTCGGCTCCTTGGATGATTCCTTCGGGTTACCGGGACGGGGGAGACCGAATCTGGGGATTTTGAAGATTGAAATAGGTGAAGATATGTACACAACACGTAAACGAGTATTCGATGAGTCTGATATGGGAAAAACTGATTAAGATAAAAATAAAATTAATGAGTAACTTTAATATTTTGGATGAGAGTGATTCCAAAGAAAGAATGCAAATAAAGCATTTAATATATTCGAATACGGAGTACGAATCTACACATCAAGTGCGAATATGTTAAGGGTTCTCAATCTACTCAGTTTGTGGATATCTGAACAGTAAATTTCATTACTCTATGGTCTATATTGCCTAACCACACTCAATCGTAGTCTCAATTGTAGAGGAAGTCCTGCAGCTATACGTATGTGGTCTGATATAGAACATCATTAGATTTAGTATCAAGTATTGTGATTTTGCCAGGCTACAGGAAAAAAAAGGTTTATAAGTAGTTTACAATCCAAAATCAATATTAACTACAAAATTATTTCGTCAATGTGTTTTGTTTTAGTACCTGTCGCAGAAGGGATGTCCCAGAGCGATCCATTCTTTCTGTATAAGCGACTGGAAGCCCGATATCGTTCTGAAGTGAGGGTCTATTAGCAGCTGCGTTAGACAAGACACCACTGCACAGTAGTCCACGCCGTCACCTGAAAACATTAAATAAAGATTGATTTAATTATGTCATACATTTGGAAGTATAGCATACTTACACATCTCAAAGAAATTTAACCAAGGACGATACAATTTTATTTTTAGCCACTAAACTAGAATTTAGTCAGAACATTGGATCGGCTTGAAAACATTAATTTTCAATGCACAAACATTTAGACCTAAAAATAGTCCGTGGATAATAAAATATTTATTCGTGTGGTGGAAATTCGGAACTGCTTCATAAAATTTATTGCTTAGCCGTTGCAACAATTAGACGATTTTATAATAAACTAGTTGTGCCCGCGACTTCGTCCGCGTGGAATTTAACAAAAACTTTTTTTTTCTGAAATACTAAAAGAATATTTCTAAAATTAATGTAGCCTAAGTTACTCCTTGTTATATCAGCTACCTGCAAAAAAAGTCCCGTCAAAATTGGTCCAGCCATTTCAGAGATTAACCGGAACAAACAGACAGACAGACAAAAAAATTTTAAATATGATTTTCGGCACAGGTATCGTGTATACAGGGAGCGCAAATAAATGGCGCACTTGCTCAGTTGGGTACAAGGGCATAATATTAATATCGTAATAAAAAAATAATATTTGGAAAATACCTATCCGTTTTGAAGTTATGACCGTTTAAAGTTTTAAGTTTAATCACCACTTTTTCGCATAAAATCAGTTGGAATGGATGAAGAACAAGATTTAAACACATACGTATTTTTTCGTTTCGTCGTTAATTGAACGGTTAACGAAATATACCACGAAAACCATTTTTAACAGCATCACTTCACACAAACTTTCTTAAACTTCGCTTTAACAGCTGTTTACACATGAGTAAGGTCATGAACTCTTAGCTGTATAATTTATCCTTCTCTAACTTCAAAAAAGGATATTTTTTGTTCCATTTCAAATAAATCAATCAGTTAAACAGGGACGTACTTAGATTTAAGCGTCAATAAATTAACAACATAATAACTTTAGGTGCAGTTGCATCGTGAATGGATTGACTATTTTGTTTGTCATTATTTTCCTTAGTGTCACAAATCCAAACTGAAAGATACCAAGAAATCACACTGGTCATCGCTTAAATCATGTAAGATTGCGAATTTAATTATAATTAGAAAAGTTTTGGTAATACCTACATAACATTTAAATTTTCTAAATAATTTAGATTCATTGAAAAAATAATCTGATGACACTGATTAATAAAAAATAATATTTTTAAAATGATGGCCCAATTCGGCCCTATTAGTCAAAGGGAAGCCGCCGGTCATAGTGTACTTTGTCGGATCCAACGCGGCTCGATTATTCTTCCTTTGAGGTCGCCGCCGCCGTTTGTGAGTGCGTGCCGAAAGGCGGCAATTTCTTTGTCGGTAACTTTTAGCATTTTGCAAAAGAAGACCGCCATCTTGAGGTGTGTTCACACTACACACTTGATATAACTTAATTGGATTAAGTACTCCGATATAAAAGTTACGTTAAAAAAAAGATCTTATTGGACTGATACTGATACTTGCTCAAGAGCTTATAATGTTATTTAAATATGTCATCAGCCGATTCAGTCAATTACAAATTGCCTATTTACTTTGCTTATTATTGTATTTAACATTATTTTAATGTATTTTGAAAATAATGTTACTTTAAAGTGATAAAATTTCTTCTAAATTCTTATACCTAGAGAAATGTCGTCTACCATTATAGCATAGAATTTGCATATGAGACTTATTTGAGATAAAATTAGTGAAATCAATAAACACTAACTACTAATTTACTGCACTGGAGACCCCGTGCCCTGCAGTGGCACGTATATGGTTTGATACAGTAGTAATACTAATTGTTCAGATGAATTATTATGAACTCAAATAGGAAAGCTTTGTATCTAATGTGAACAGGCCTTTATTTTTCAAGAATCAAAATAATAATTTATTTTTTATTAGTTGAATTCGGATTGCGATCGCGTGTGCATGTATTAGTCGTGTGCATATTATTGTAAATTCGTTTTCAGTTATTTTGAGTAAATTTTATTAATTTCACTATGCTTTAAACATTACCCAATTTGATAGCTTTTGATGTAACTTGTGTTATGTGAAATGTAAAAGAAAAAGTGATTTGTGCTACCAAACTGTGACAGTGTTTTCGTGCGGGTTTTGGCGGATCCTGCGCTTCCAGCTTTGCCTATCAAGGTCATTACGGTTTACATTACAAGGTCAGTTAACTATTTTGGTGGTCATTAATGACAACTAACCAGCCCATATGATTCACCGACGGCCTCCGTGGCGCAGTTGGTAAGAACCGCCTGTGAAATGAGAGACCGCGGGTTCGGTTCCCGCACCGAGACAAATAATTTCCGTGAACCATAATTATTTTTCTAATACCCGCGACACAAGATTTGTATCTTAGTGTGGGGTTAGTACCCATGTATGTGACTGTTGGCAGTATTAATTTAATATCTTTTTTATGTACCCTGAGCGTGATGTACACAATCGACTTATAAGTAAATAATGAGCTCTGCTTATTTATTGTTGAATGTCTACCGTTCAGTTGTAAGGTTCAATCACTTTAGCTTAACATGTTAAGGGGTAGCATGTGTAACGTTAGTTTTTTTTTTCTCGGCATCTTTCTTAATATTCGCTAGCGCCATACAAATCCGTCTTAATTAAGATTCCTTCACCATATACTATAATGTATATTGGCAGGTGCGCCGTTTTCTTGTCCACCCTGTATAACATATGTAGTTGGACATATATTTTTTTATTTTCACTTTTAAAACAGACACTTCAATTTTATTTATATGTATAGATAAAATCTCCGTAGTCGATTATTGCAGCAATTAATTCATTAAAATACACTGATTCATAAAAACTACAAATGTATAACTAGATATTACCTTCTTGCAAGACAACGGTGACGTTGTTGAGTAGCTGTGTGGCGGCGTCGTCCGCGAAGGCGATGCAGTTGGCCACGTGCCGCAGCCACTTGCTCGAGTCCAGGATGGAGTAGTACTGCGAGTCCTGCACCTGCCCACACAGCACTGCACCGTGTTAGCTACTGTACACTACGTTGTTTCATTTATAGGGACAAATCAATTTCCTTATAGATCCACTTAATAAAAACTCACGCCTTCATAGATTACACGAGATCGTATAAAAATTAGCCAATCGGCTTTGTGAATCACTTTCACAAATCGCAAAATGTATCTTATTCATATAACTTGTGAAATGTTATTATCGACTTCACTTGCTATTTGTGATTGCTATTGCTATTTATTCCAACACTACGCCCACTACAATATTTTAAACTTTGATAACTTATTTATATCTGAATGGATTTACTTTGTTTCTTAGATTTTGGACGTACCTTTACATAAATGCAATAAAAAATTGTCTAATCTTATCTTAATCTTAGTATGAAGTAAAATGTTGATGCACATGCCTGTTAGGTGTTTACACCTATAGGATATACAGGTAAATAGCGAGTCTATGGATCTGGGGGCGCGGCCAAGCCCCCTCCAAGTCGAGCTAAAAAGTGGCATGGCCGTAACATCCTTTTCTCGAAGCAATTCAGACCATTTTCAACCCTCTATAACTTCGTTGTGGCTAAAGCATGAAGCCTGAATTTTCAGTTACTAAGCAGGCATTATGTAAACACGGTATATTTAAAATTTCATTCAATTTGAACCAGTGGTTTAAGAATTGTAACTAGTCAAACTTTCTTAATTTTGTCACTCACTGACTGATTGACCGATCATCTAAAGTCTAAGGCACTTCTAGCAGACATAGAACCTTCAAATTTAGAATATAATTAGTGTTTAGTATCTAAAGTAAGGGAAAATTCAAACATTTCATAATTTGTGTCTAGTTTTCTAGATAGACTAACTACGTGAATAACTTTGTAATCCCATATAAATGTATAGGATTACAAAGTTACATTTGCAGTTAATGAATCATTGTATCCATATATAATGGAATAATAATTGTAGATAGATATCTATATATATGAGGCATAACAGGAGGGGATATAGAGAGGGAAATGGTGTATTAAGCCCATGAAACTGTACAACATTCCTCTAGAAAAACATGACGAAGAAAAACTTGCAAATAAATAGACTAAATAGCTCGAAAATATCAATTACAATGAAAGAAAGATCATTAATAATCAAATCCGCTATATTTGTGATAAATTGATACCTACAAAAATAAGAAAAATCCATAAGACAGAGGCTTTAAGAAAAATCGTTAGTGATATTCTAGAAGTAAGAAGTACCGAAAAGGAAAAAAGTAGGACTCTACAAAAAGACGTGAGATCCCATCAAAAACATCTCCACTTTATTCGATCATTTATTCGGAAAGGCACTGTCACATCTGATGATGAGTGCAATGGTTTTTGCTATCGGATACTATTATGCTAGTTTCGTGAACTGCGTCTCCAATTTACAGAGGAAGGTCGATGATAATAAAAGAAAGGGTTCAGAGGGCCGGTAGGGTCGGCCAGTGCGTGTGAATGTGATATAAGCAAATGATGAGAGGATAATATTTCGAAAACTATTGTCATTTCCCATAATATAGGCAATAAAATAAAGGAATAAAAATTAGGGAATAGGTAAATATCAATCGAATTATTCCTGAAAAATAAGTTAAAAATCGAAATACTTAAAAGAAAAAAATGTTTCAGTAAATAGTAAATAACAACCGCATTATTTGACCCATCAATTAACCAAAAAACTTCAGCGCAACTTGCGGTCATTGGCAAATATCTTACGAGTAACAAGCATCGGGGGAAAACGGGAATCCCTCGAGAACATAGACAGTGACTCAGAGTAGAATGCAACTGCAGTGCGCAGGTATATTTGTAACATGTCGAGATACCGGGACTGTTTATGTATATTGTTTTGATAGTTCGCACGTATTTAGGTATTTGCATCAAATACATAATACAATCAACACAATATATTATATTGTGTTATGATCTAGGGCTATGGATTTGTATTAAAAATATAAGTTTATCTAAAGATCTCTCTATATTCGTGTTTTAAATCTAAACGTAGGAGCAAAAAATAGCTTAATTTAACTTTACTACTATCAATTATTAAGTTAATCTTAGCGCTATTTTTCTTCAATAGTTTAGTATAAAAGCAACAAATGCAAGGGCGTATTAAAGTACTAAAAATATCACAAAAAAATCCGTTAGGAAATTCCAGTTCCTATTCTTGTTAACATTAAAGCCTCTCTAAAATATGCTTTACGTAAGCATTTTTGATATTTGTACTCACCCAAAAGCCTCCGAGTGTGGTCGGCGTGCACAACTCGACTAGTTTCTTGTAGGAGGTCTGTAAGGCGGGCAGCGGCGGCAGGATGTTTGCATTTGATCCGGAGTTCGTGAAACTGTTCCCGCAGAGGTACAGGACGTGTGGGGGTGTCAGCTTTGGATGGGATCGACGGACCTGGTGAAATAAGTTTTTAAATAATTGTGTTTTATTTTTTAATCATTTATCTAATTATACATTAATTAAGCTTGCACATAATTGTTTGTTACTATACTAAGTGCGTGGTGGCCTGGTGGTAAAGGGACTAGACGCAGCTGCCAACATGTTCACGGTGGTCGTGGGTTCGAATCCCAGGGCGCACCTCTGACTTTTCGGAGTCATGTGTGTATTGATAGTTAATCACCACGCACTAAAACGGTGCAGGAAAACATCTTGAGGAAACCTGCATACCATAGAGATTTATAAAAAAATCTATGGTATGTAAGTCCGCCAACCCGCACTAGGCCAGCGTGGTGAACTATATGGCCTAACCACTCTCAATCGTACTCTCGATTGTAAAGTAAGCCCGTGCCCTGCAGTGGGACGTATATGGGCTGATACAGATATACTGTATAATATCAGTAATAAGTAAGCACCATAGGTAGTAGAGTAGGAATTTCTTTATGTTCTATCTTCTTAACTCTTAATGGTCCTTATTTATATTTACATTTACAATTGGCTGTAGTATTACATCTGTAGATATTCATTTACCCAGCAGTTTTTTGCACGACGCGACGCGACGTCGGGATCTTACCTCTGACGTATTCACGTTCCGACATATTTTACCAAAATATTATAAAACCAAAATCTTTACACATACCTGTTCTAACAGCACGCTTTCCGCGGTCGCAGACTGTTCAGTGGGCAGTAGCTCCCCACTCCTCAACAGCGCTGCACCCTCAGGCCTCCCCCACACCCAGATGGGCACTCTCCCTGATCTGAAGTGTCTTGCACTCTCCATTAGGTTATAATCTAGCACTGAACTTGGCACAATAAGAGTTTCTCCCGCAGTCAGCATGAAGGCATCAGAAGTTCCGTTGATGCAAGTGATCCTCCAATGAGGGCACTCGCACCTCTCAAGTTCCCTCTTCCAGTCTCCTGGTCTTTGGAACATGTTGAGGTCGGAGGGCAGGGTGGGGTAGTAGGGCTCTCTGTACTCGAACGCGAAGAGTAGGTCGTGTCGCTTGGGGAACGCGTGGTGCATTAGCGCTAGGGCGATCTTCCTCCCGCTGTCTATCGGCGAGTTGGCGAAGCTGAATGTCATTACTTTCATGTTCTGCAATGAAAAATACATTGTGTTATTTAATATGGCTAAAACGATCAGATATTATGGAATTATGGTTTCGAATGAGCTTTATGAGGTGATGAAATATTGTTGATTTTTAAAATATATGTCACAAGATGATTTAGTAGCCAATGTTAATTTGTTTGTTAACAGTTTGTGCTCAAATGCATTGAATTAAGACTACTTGCATAGTTTGAGGTTTTTTATCTTCTTTTTAATATGAAAACGCAATAAACAGTAATGGTAAGTTTGAAAAAAAAAAAAGTTTAATAGCCAGGGATTTTTGTATTGATAGCTATCGGATAAGTGAATCAATATAACTTTCTAATTTGATGCTTATTATCGATCCAAATTTAATCCCATCATAAAAAACCTATATGATGAAATTGGCGATATTTAACTGTGGAAACATGTAATTGGTGCTTTGTTTTTGTTCTGGAGTGTACTTTGTAAGACTGTCTGTACCCAAATAAAATAAAATAAAAATATTATATCACATAGGATTTTTATTATGAGGATCCTTGATCCACATTAAGTGCCGCGTTCTCGTGACAGATACATAAAAATAGACACCCTATGACAGATGTATAACGCATGGCAATGAATCACGCCCTTTATCCGATTAGATAAATGATCACAATACATCGGGCGGCTGTCGTCTCGCGGCGATAAGGATTTTTCAACATACTCTTTACATATTTGGTATTTGTATACATAGATTTTTAATAATGCAGAACATCTCTGACTTTTCAGAGTTTGTATGTATTGATAGTCAATGATCACACACTGTAACGGTGAAGGAAAATATCGTGAGTAAACCTGCATGCCGTAGCGACTTGTAAAAATTTTCATGGTATGTAAAGTTCACCAACCTGCATTAGACCAGCGTGGTGGACTATATGGCCTAACCCCTCTCAATCGTACTCTCGATTGTAGAAGAGGTTTGTGCCCCACACCGGTAGTGGGACGTATACTGTACAGCATATTACTACGGAACAGCAATCTATATATTTTAACAAGATTATTATTAGTATTGGGTGCTTGAATTACGATAAGTGAGACACGTCATGAAAGAAACACGCGAATATTTGGAAACCTCAAATGACTAATATTTTTGCAATAGTTTACTTTTTATTACTATGAATGGCGAGACTGATGGTAAGCGATACGACCGTAGGGACAGTAGCAATGCTGGGCATTCCACTGCGCTAATCATCCTTAAACATAAGATGTTATGTCTGAATCAGTCCAATAGACATCGCGGTGGTACCTACTCAGGCGGCCTCTACAAATGAGATACCTACCACCAGTATATGTGATAAATAATAATTAATGCTGAATGCTTAATTTGATCTTGATAATAGAGTAACAAAGAAGGAAAAGGGAAGATATGTATACGTGTAGTAATGCGATAAGGAGACGGTCAGACTAGTCAAAAAATTGCTCAAAATTCACACCAAGTGCGTATTATACTTGCAAATATGTGCGTTGTGTGTATTGATATCCATTGAAATTAGCCTCGTTAATACTCAAACATCCGGCGGAATGCCTAATTGTTTTTTTTTGTAGGATATTTATTACTTGAAGTGATTCGCATGACAAACACATCAATACCAATGATATTCGTGTCTATGTTTTCAATTGGGGTTATTTAACTTCTATTTACACAAGTCAAAAAGTTGTGTAGTTGCGTAATCCAAATCAGCGTTTGAGATATGGGCTTTATAGTTACCAACTTATAGCTTCGATTTAATTTCATTACAGGGTTACAAATACGGACTCATATTCGCATTTTTCATAAGCACTGATCTATTTTGAAATATTATGCATAGCCATTTTCTTTGCTATGTGCAAGTGATACATTTGATGTTATTACGATGCATTGTATTCCATAGATCGTTTCATCGTCATCATCATTTGTCTTGTATATGTGAGAGCATCAGATTGCTAATTGTACTGACATAAAGTTCATATAACTCATTATCGCTTCGGTGAATAAAGAACTGAAATTTGATTATTACGCTAAATTAGACCTTTAAACCAAGTCATGGGAAACAAAGATTTGAGGTCAATAGACAAGATAAAAGACATTATACGTTTTCAAATTTCATCCCATGACAACTAACGGTCCATAAGCAGTACCATCAGGTGAACTTCATGCTCGTCTCGCCATTTATTGCAATAAAAATTAATAGTTATATTTAAAAAACAGTTTGCTCATACTTCACAGGAGCAATCGTTCGACAAAAATCTCCTTACCTTACATATAACCTGCAACCCCTTAACCTTTCCCGGCATGTCTCCATATGGCATGAGTCTCCGCCGCCGCACTGGCCCACCGTCTGTCAACCACACAGCACCCACTGCCGTCAGCGGGACATCGTAAGTTCCTAGTAGGTAGTTCCGCTGGCTGTATTCCTGGCGACAACCACACACAAAGATAACAAATGAAGACGGCTTTTATCATACGAAGACAATTTTTAACAGAAATCATGTTGATTTATGGTCGTTAAATGTGGGACGGAAATTGTGTCGCGTATATCCTGCGCCTAACGTCAGAACAGATAAATATATCCTAAAACATTCAGCCTTTCACACTCAACCGACTTACGCATCATCGGTTAATAAAACATTTTTCGTCAGATATGTATCGAATCTTACAGTGGTAATGCCGAAACCTAGTACCCAAGTCAAGGCAAAGTTACTTTGGGCTCCTGTAGCCAGAATCCTACGTAAAAGGATCTATCCTTGCCGTCTGGTTACAGCTCTTGAATTACTCTTGTATAAACATCAATCCGAAAAGGCTTTAGTACCATAGACCATATTCATACGCTACGGCAGGTTACACAAAAAACCGAGGAATATAACTTGCCGCTTTGTTTAGCGTTTGTGGACTATGAGAAAGCCTTTGATTCGATCCAGACCTGGGCTGTGCTACAGTCTCTTCAGCGGTGCCACATAGACTATCGGTACATCGAAGTGTTGAGTTCACAACGCCACCATGTCGGTCCGAGTACAAGATCAGAGCACGAAGGCTATTCCACTACAGAGAGGCGTGAGACAGGGAGATGTCATATCTCCGAAACTGTTCACTGCCGCGCTGGAAAACGCCTTCAAGCTCTTGCAGTGGAAAGGATTCGGCATCAACATCAACGGCGAGTATATTACTCACCTTCGATTTGCCGACGATATTGTAGTCTTGGCAGAATCGCTGGAAGACCTTAGCACTATGCTTGAAGACCTTAATCGATTCTCCCAACAGGTGGATCTTAAAATGAACATGGATAAAACGAAGATCATGTCGAATATCCATGTTGTGCCCACCCCCATTGGAGTTGGGGGCTCGACTCTCGAAGTTGCAGACGAATATGTCTATTTAGGACAAGTGGTCCGGTTAGGTTATGTTTCGTCTAAAAGTAAATGATAGCTGTAAGTCTTTCTTTAAACAATTTAAGATATTAACATTGCCGTGTATTTACATATTGGAAATGGCGGTATTTGTGAAATCCAATCCGAGTCGTTTCAAACGTCTGGCCGATACTGTCACCCGGAACAGACGCGACAATAACAGACTCCGCTTACATACTGCTAAAACAGCGTTAATGAGCAACAGTGTCTATTGCATGGCACCCGTCATTTATAATAAATTACCAAAAGAATTAAAAGAGTTGGACATATCAATACTTAAAAAGAAGTTGAAAAGCATTTTAGTTGATAAGGTGTATTATAATATATCAGAGTTTTTAATGGAATATAAATGACATTTCGGTACTCTCTAATGAATTGACTAAGGAATTGACATTGACATGAACTTGACTTAATAAGATTATTTTAATTTTAATGATGACAAGACTATGTACCTACTTAATACTTTATTTGTTGTATTTTTGTATAATTATTGTTCCATTGAAATTTAATAAATTCTAGAGTTAATAATAATAATTAAATAAATTGTAATGCATGTACATAATAATGCAATTTTGCACACCAACTTTTGGTTAAATATGGCTGTACTGTATTTCTTTTTTGTATATTGATCTGTATTATTACCCATATTTGCAAAATAAATATATCTTTATCTTTATCTTTATCTTAGGCTGGTCCAACTTCGAGAGAGAGGTCAATCGTCGAATCCAACTCGGTTGGGCAGCGTTCGGGAAACTTCGCGACGTCTTCTCGTCCAAAATACCTCAGTGCCTAAAATCGAAAGTCTTCGATACTTGTGTGTTACCAGTGATGACATACGGCACTGAGACGTGGCCTCTCACTGTGGGCCTCATTAAAAGGATCAAAGTCACTCAACGAGCCATGGAGCGGGCTATGCTCGGTGTTTCCCTACGAGATCGAATCAGAAATGAGGAGATCTGTAGGAGAACCAAGGTTACCGACATAGCCCATAGGATTGGCAAGTTGAAGAGGCAGTGGGCCGAGCACATAGCTCGTAGAACCGATGACCGTTGGGGCCGAAAGGTTCTTGAGTGGAGGCCGCGTACAGGCAAGCGAAATGTCGGACGCCCGCCTACAAGGTGGACGGACGATCTGGCTAAGGTTGCAGGAAGTCGCTGGATGCAGGCCGCTTCCAACAGGTCATTGTGGAGATCCTTGGGGGAGGCCTATGTTCAGCAGTGGACTTCCTGTGGCTGATATGATGATGATGATGAAACATCAATCAATATACTGATGTATCTGTTTGTCGTTATGGCTGTCGCTCAAAAATATACTTCCAGAAACAAAGATATAACGGTACATTGCATTGCTATTGTAATTAGGGTAACTCTATACTTGGACACGAAGTTCTAATGTACGGACGTTGAACGTCAACATACAACATAAAAGTTTTTCATTTCTAAATATCAATACTATTCGCTATGAAACTTATGATTCTTTTAGAATTTAGTTTAAAATTACGACATACGATAAAGTTCTCGAACATTTTGTAAAGTATTTAGGCATATTCGTACAAGTTTACGAGCGAAGTTCGAGAATTCGTCGTCATGTCAGAGTACAGGGTAACCCCCTGTAAATTCCATGTATGTTTAGAGTCACTGGTGCCCACAACACAAGTTAAATCAAGTTAAAGAGATCGCAGCTACCGATAAGGCCGGCTATTGTAACCATGTCTAGTTTTTTTAAAGTATTTTGTATTTCTTCTTGGTGTACAATCCTTACTAATATTATAAAGGTGAAAGTTTGTATGTATGTATGGATGTTTGTTACTCTTTCATGAAAAAACGGCTCAACAGATTTTGATGAAATTTGGTATAGTGATAGCTGACACCCTGGATTAACACATAGGCTACTTTTTATCCCGAAAAATGTAGTGTTCCCGTGGGATGAGTCAGGAAACCAAATATACATATTTTCTACTCTTTCAAATTCAAATTGTTGGCACGGGATGTCCTCTCCTACGGAAGGGAAATATAGTCGACGGCACGCGGGAAATATAGTTAGTAGACACGCGAAATAATATGTTCTTGATGTGGATTGGACTCAAAAACTATCTGCACCCGGGCGAAGCCGGGCCCGACAGCTAGTAAAGCATATATAAATAAATAAATCTTTATTTGGGCATCAGTGATCAATCGAACACTTTTTGTAAATTAATATTGTTATACAATTTGTTTTAAGTGTTTTTGTGCGACTGTTATATCATAATCATCATCATCTCAGCCACAGGAAGTCCACATAACATTAGCCTCCCCCACGGATGTCCACATTTACCTATTGGAAGCGGCCTCCATCCAGCTGTTATATGCTGCAAATAATTAGTATATTAAAATACTCACAGACTGATTCATCAATACTTGAAGTATGAACTTACATCGTTGCTAGTGTTCTCCATGGGCACGAAGGACAGCTTGTAGTTGGTGACGAAGAGCGAGCCGAACCTGCCGCGGTCGCGCTCGCTCAGTGGCGTCAGCATGATCACGCTGTGCGCCGCGCCAGTCACAAGCTCTCCTGTACATAGAATAAACGAGGTGGAATTTATTCTGAATTTATGAAAACATGTAAAAAATGACAGCCTCCGTGGCGCAGTCGGTTAGACGCCATGTATGAAACGAGAGGCCGCGGGTTCGATCCCCGCACCGAGAGAATTGTTTGTGTGGCCCACATATACACAGTCAGGTCATAAGTATTGTCACACAGTAAAAACTTTTCTTTTAGAATGCTGGCCACAAAAAGTTTATTGAATTCGAATTTCGAATTGTTCATGAAAATAAAAATGTATACTTTTTAGAATTTTACTCATTTTTAAATATGGAGTGGACGCTTAAAGAAGACCGTGTTGCAGTTATTGCGTTGCATCGTTGCGGTTAAGCGCCAATTTAAATTTTTGACATACTGAAAAATTTGAATATAATCAAAAGATTCGTTTATCGTACCATCAAACGATACAATGAAGACTCTAGTGTAGATGACAGATCAAGAAGTGGTCGCCCTCGGTCTGTTAGGACTCCAGCAGTGATAAAAGCTCCTTGATTATGCGGATGCCAGTTATCTTGATATTACTGAGGAGCAACTTAATAAACTTGAGCGCCTCCAAAATTTCTGTATTAGATTTATATTTGGATTACGCAAATATGATCATGTTTCAGAGTTTCGCAGAAAGCTCAAGTGGCTACCCATACGGCTTCGTCGGAATACACACATTCTCTCTCTTCTTTTTAAAATTCTCTTTAATCCTCTCTCACCCCCATATCTTAGAAATAGGTTTGAATTCCTACATGACTCACATTCGAAGTTTCTTAGGTCATCGGAAAACTTAAGACTGAAAATTCCCGTGCATTCCACTTCCTTTGTAGATAAATCTTTCACAGTACAAGCTGCACGGTTGTGGAATGCTTTACCGGTAACAGTAAGAAGGGCCAAATCTCTGCCCATCTTTAAAAGGATGGTTAAAGAACATTACTCCCTGGCTGAATGAGGACATTAGTAATTGTATACTTTTTCCTTTGTGTATTTATACTTAATTATATGACCTTTATGTTGTGTAGATATGTATGTATATATATGTATATATATTGTATGTATGTATGTTGGTATGTATATGTGTATATTGTGTAAGTATATTTACATGGGATATTTACTTATGTATGTATGTTTATTTATATATGTTGTATATAGACACTAATATCTACAGATATTATTCGTACACCTGATGCTGCCCCAATTTTCGTCCTTTTCTCTTATATCCATCAAATGGTTGTCTGTCAGAAATTGCCTTGTGCGATAAGACCGCCAATTGTACTTTTTTTTTTCTAGTTTGTATTGTTTCCTTTTGTATTTATTTATGGTGTACAATAAAGCTTATATAAATAAATAAATAAATAAATAAAAAAAAGCTGTGAAGGCGCGAATTCAAAGAAATCCCAAACGTATGCAGAAACTGTTGGCCCTTCAGATGGGGTTAAGCAGAACCACGGTGAAAAGGGTGTTAAATGAAGACTTAGGGCTTCGGGCATATCGAAGAAAAATAGGACATCGTTTGAATGCTCGTCTAATGGACCTGAGACTGAAGAGATGCCGCGCTTTGTTGAAGCGGTACGCGGGAAAAAAAGGGAAATTCTTTTTTCAGATGAAAAAATAAACTTGTTTCAATTATTTTATATTAAACATGTGACAGAATTTATGACCTGACTAGGTATTTCTTTCGGGTCTGGGTGTTTTGTGAGACCGAAAATTCTCTCGTAGTTACTGATACCTGCGACACAAGACTCTATCCTAATGTAGGGTCAGGACTATGTATGTGACTGTTGGGTGATATATATTTATTATTATTAAATTGCTTTTCTCAATTAGGGAGTTGATTAACCACATTTGAGAGGGATTAGATTTTCGACACGAGACCTACATGTTGTAATTCGCAAATATTAATTTTATGTGTTTCGGGCCCGGGTTCAGAAATGAACTGTTTTTAGTTTCTGATAATCTGGATACGAGACTGTATATTTAGCGATATATTAAGTGGTTAGGAGTGTGCGTGTGACTATTGGATGTATTTATTAGCCGTAAGAATATCCCCACTAAATTGTTACGACATTATCACTACATAGTATAAAACAAAGTCGCTTTCTCTGTCCCAGTGTCTCTATGTCCCTTTGTATGCTTAAATCTTTAAAACTGCGCAGTGGATTTTGATGCGGTTTTTTAATAGATAGAGTGATTCAAGAGGAAGGTTTATATGTATAATACGTACATATTATTGTACAGAAATCTATTTATACCCGGGCGAAGCTGGGCCGGGCCGCTAGTTAATAGATAATTAATAAACCAATTATTTAAGTTATCGAATGGTTTGCCTCCTAAGGTTTGCCCCTTTCCAACTACTATGAATTCAGTTTGACCGAAGAAGGCAAAACATTCAATTACTTAAAAAGGTTTATAAACTGTATGAGTAAGAATATAAGTAATAATAAGAAACAAATAACAAAATAAAATAATTAGATTGAAATAAAACTGATATTTACGGATTTTATCTCGGATTTGGTTAAATTGTTGTCATTTTTTAACTTCTAGATTTTTCGATCACCAAATCGAGATTTATATACAAAACAAATAAAAGGTTAATTAATGTCCATTAACGCCTGGAAAAATATAAAAATGGACCGAGATATAAGTAACCCAAATATAGACATCGCTGATTATACAGAACTGTTGAATGTCAATGTCGTTCTTATTAAACAACACGTATGCTTATTGAGTAGCGGCTTTTTAACATTGTTACTTTACTTCTTAACTTGAAATTCTAGCAATAGATAACACCGGTTTGTCGAAAAGAAGACAATTATTGTCGCAAATTCGGACAAGCTGCATATTGACATGGCGTTGACGCAAGTTCTAAGTTTACATAAACACATCTTCATCTCTAACAATCTCCATTGTACAGTTGTGAAGACACCGCATGTGAAAAGAAAAAAAACACATAGGTTTGACTTCCGCATCAAGGAAAATATATGCAAGATTTTTAAAAATTGTGTCCGATCTACGTGTTTTGACACCAATAAAGCATCGTAGTTTCGGATTCCCACAATGTAAGACTTGCATCTTATTATGGTGTTGGAACTACATGTGTAGGATTATTCCGTATATTTATTCAAAGGACGACTGCCTCGGTGGCGTTGTTGTACTAGGGTACAGTTGCAAAGCTGAGGTCTCGGGTTTCGGTTGGGCAAAGTGATATTGGATTTTTCTATTCGTTATTTTTAGGAAAAAGGCGTGAGTTTATGTATGTATGTATTCAAAGGATACAGTAAGCCTATCCAAGAGTGACAAGAGCACAGCCTCAATAAATACAGCACTTACCTTCGCCCACACATCGACTATCCTCAAAGTTTTGCGCTTGCACATTAATGTTTGGAAAGCAGTAAAATTTCATTATACTGGTATTGTTTACCGTAATACTTTCTAATGTAGTGTTTTACTCAGCTTTTGACTATACAATACCGCAGTCTTGCGAGACAACTTCCTCTTCGCTTCTGAAACATAAAACTGCTAATTTGTGATCCCTAGTTTTGTTTAGTTTTTGCTTCTTAATGTGCCAAAGTTAACAAAAAAAAATTGAGTAAATAAAGAAGTCTACAAATTATTTCTAAATTCGTGCCTTTAACACCACAGTTTCGTCTTTTGCAATCCCATGGGCCTCCGTTCATAATTGAATGAAAACAGGGTTAAGAATAAAAACTTCACAACCAATTCTAATAGTATAGCTGTATTTAAAAAAAAAATGAGTGGTGTTTTTAATTTGAATAAAATTCATTCAATTTTCTAAGCACAGAGTGCGATTTACACACGTAAAGCAAGCAATGATGTCATTCGATGTTGTCATAATTATGCATATTAGTTGAGGAAGAATCCTGACGTTTTTCTTTACGGGTTTTTACTAGTTTTGTGGTTAATTTCTAGTACGAAAGCCAATTCGCGTTTCGTTTCTTTGTCAATGACGACATCTGGAAATATTAATGCTTTGGTTTTATAACAACGTATGAGACAACGTATTAAGTCGTAATGTGACGACAATATGACTAAGTTGAGTAATATAATTTGTAATAAAAGCTTTTGTATTTAAGAAACACTACTTGAATAACCAAGGATTGTTAAATGAAATCATAGGAGCCTTTATAAAAAAGTACTCATTTTTAATATTAAACAGTACTTTGTTACAAATAATTAAGTACGTACTTGGAACATTTAATTTAGTTCACACGGATACTTAAAGAATTGTTATTTTTTAATATTATGGACATTAGTACTCCAATCGAATGAGGCGTGAGTGCAACACAATTTTAACTCAATAAATTAATTATCTTTTACATATTCAAATCCGATTCTAAATAAAATATGAAAGTTAGCTCTTGCCTCTTCCTAGCATGTACAAATACCGACTAGAGTCGTTGTGATAATTCTACCATATTAATCATTTTAACAAACTTGTGTCAACAATCAACATGCATGTCCAATGACGACCTGCGCTCGTGACTCACCGCGGGCAAAAATAAAAACCCGTTCTTATTAACATTGTGCGAAAGTGAGATGAGTTCATTACAAATGGGACTCCGATAACGGTTGTTGAAACGTCACGCGTTGACAGACGTAGTTGTAAGGCCACTATTATTAGTTATGATCATCAACTCGCAGCAGGAGTGCTGGTTCACGCTGTGACGTTCATTTTAATCTCCAATAGGAAGATAATTTAGATTCTAGATAAACTACTTTTGCCAGGATAAATATCAACCTCGGCCGGTCGGTCAGAACACGACCATCTGAATTCTCAAAGGTAAAAGTGTACCAATTTGTAGTAAACTTAAATTTCTCTCATGCTTTCGGACATCTTAACTTTAAATTTATAATTTCGTGACTATAATAATAGCGTTAATTTACTTTTGACAAATACCCATACAGGTATACGATGCTCATAAATCGTAATCAAGACATGATCTGTGTGGAAAAAATCATCGGAACCAATGAAACCCGTCTTTGTTTACCTTAATAAATGTTTTCACCAACTATCGTACTAACAATATTAGCTTTAACTGTATATGATTGTTCAGCTGGAATAGTATTCTAGGGATTTTCCACATTACCCGAACTGGTATTAAAAAAAGAAAATAAAAAAGCAACAATGGTAGAAAATCCCAACATGCCAAGGAATCACGCACAAATTAAAAGCATACAACGGTTAGAGCAATTTAAGTTTTAAGTTATGGATCAACATCCCTCAATTTTGACAACCTAAAGGAGGACTAACATTAATCTTATAAAATAGTACAATATATCGAATGATGAGACTAATAAATGAAGAACGAGGTAACGTCTGTGATTATTATTTCTCCGTCTCTCAGCTGTCTAAACGAATTGAATTATGACGTCACGAACCTGTTGATACCGAACATAAACATTCTACTCGGCCTTTGTAAGTACTTAATTGAACTGATTTTGTTGCGATTGTAAAAAATAACAAGTCGTTTTTACGCAATCCGCAGTGACCGTGAATTGCCTTTGACTCACTCAGGTTGAAAGCGTTCGGTTGTAAAAACATATTACAATGATACAATTTAAACAGTTGGTTTAATTTGCGTTTAGATTTACGCACGATTTTCATATCCAGAGTTTTTGTTATATCAATGGTAGAAATCAAATCAAAATCAAACAGCAGGTTAAATGCACTGTTATGTTTCGGATTGAAGGACATTGTAGCCAGAGTAACTACTGGACATATTGAGACTAAACATCTTATGTCTCAGGATGGCGAGCGCAGTGGAATGCCAAGCATTGCTTTGTAATTCAAGGTGTTGTTTGGTTTTGCTACTGTTCATGAGCGGTCGCATCGCTTACCATCAGGCGAACGGCATGCTCGAGACGAGCATCATCATTCACAGCAATAAAAAAAAAAACATGCAAATGCTTTGCAGGAGGCACAAGTCTATTTGGTGGTAAGTATTGAGATGAATATCGTACAGTTGTCTTGGCTGTCCTCTAATCATACTAAATACCTTTAATACATTTGGTACTATCATTGGCATGCTCCGTTTATATCTTTATCTTATCATATCAACTAAAAATATTTTATAATTGTAAATTTATCGAGTAGCTTTAACCGAATTAGACAAGGTTATCATCATGTTACTTTTCTGTCAAAATCTCAGTTTGCTTTGATAGCGTGTCCATAAGTATGAGGAAGCTTTGTTTCTATACCGCCATCGCGGAATCGTAAATTGTATGGCTAATAAAACAATTTGTTCTACTTTTAGAATTCTCCCCATCTCTGCGCAATCATTGCTAAACACCTATAACATACAATAATCTGCAACAACGTGCAAATGATCATTCGACTTAGCATCCAAACCAAAAACGCATCAATATGCAGTAGTTATTTAAAAAAATAAAAGTTGAACAAATTATTTGCAGTAACTGAAGAACAGTTAGGGATCATCTCCATTAGCGAATTAAACGAAGCGATTTTGCTCATGGGTCGTTGGATAAGCTTTACGGTAACAAGATTACTCCTCACGTTTCGCCACGCGTACCCGACATGCAGCAAACTGCAGCTATGGAATTGCAGACTAATATAACCGATGTGGTCGTCGGAACAAGTTACAACATGCTATTTACATATCAAAACATGCAGCCGGAGGCAGGAATTATTTAAAATCGTATTGTTTTTGACATTTGTATTTTCACGTTTATATCGGAGTCTTAACCCGCATAATTGTTGATACAATTGCTATAAATAGATGCAGCCGCAGAATATTTATCCCATTATATAGAGCTGGATGGTATACTTTTAATTAAAGACATGGCGGAAATATTGCTGCGAAAAATTAGCACATCATATTGTGTAGAAGTGGCCTCTTAGTGTTATTAAAACAATATTGATATTTGTGGCGCGGCAAGATTATCGTTATGTAAGATATTGTCTTATATGTCAGTAAGAAGAACAGAACGTTAAAGAAAATAGTTTAAATTATTTGACTCGATGGGTATCCCGTTAGAAGATCGTAATTCGTATGCTATACCTAAAAAATCGGCGTCCTACATAAGTTAAAGTGTAGGCGGACGGAATACTTATCAGTTAGATGACATGACAAAGAGTGGTCCAAGGCAATTATCACACAGTACTCTAAACAGCAAAAAAACTAAAAGCAGATCCATAGCCCGATGATTGAAGGACATCGGGATTTATGCCCAATAAGGCTCGCACGGAAGCCGAAAGAGTAAGATAATCGAAACGAGGCATATCCCTAGTATTAGAGGTGGTTACAGTCTGATTAAAAACCATAGAAATTGATGACTTCAGATAACTAACGTAATAGTTGTTCTATCGCTGAGGTAAGTAATATAATTGTACTCTATAATTCTCAAATTCCTTTTTTCACCCTTGTACAAAAGCCAACAATGCATCTAACGTTCTTCAATACAAATGTTCTTGGGTGGCAATAAGTACTGTGGAAGTCAGGTGGCCCATTTTCTCGTCAATCGGCTTGTTCCTCAATCGTCGCGAATGGCGTGATCTGCGATCATTTGATAGAATTGTGCGCCACGCTCCAGCATCGGCTTTGCGTTACAGTTTCAATCAGACAGAGCGTAGTATAGCGAATGGATTCCGCACGGTTGCAAACCTGTCTTCGTCCCGAATCGAGAGTTTTCAGAACAATTCATTGACATTCCGCGATGAACGATTTGATTAATAATACTTCATATTTGTTGAGTTTTAAGCTTCTGTACATTGTGGTTTAAGTAGCTGTCTGATTTAACAAACACATATCTGGGGGCGCGGCCGAGCCCCCTCCAAGTCGAGCTATAGGCCGTAACATCCTTTTCTCGAAGCAACCCAGACCATTTTCAACCCCCTATAACTTCGTTGTGGCTAAAGTGTGAAGCCTGAATTTTCAGTTACTAAGCAGGCATTGTGTAAACACGGTATATTTAAAATTTCATTCAATTTGAACCAGTAGTTTAAGAATTGTAACTAGTCAAACTTTCTTAATTTTGTCACTCCCTGACTGACCGATCATCAAAAGTCTAAGGCACTTCTAGCAGACATAGAACCTTCAAATTTAGAATATAATTAGTGTTTAGTGTCTAAAGTAAGGGAAAATTCAAACATTTCATAATTTGTGTCTAGTTTTCTAGATAGACCAACTGCGTGAATAACTTTGTAATCCCATATAAATGTATAGGATTACAAAGTTACATTTGCAGTTAATGAATCATTGTACCCGTATATAATGGAATAATAGTTGTAGATAGATATCTATATACATGAGACATAACAGGAGGGGATATAGAGAGGGAAATGGTGTATTCAGCCCATGAAACTGTACAACATTCCTCTAGAAAAACATGACGAAGAAAAACTTGCAAATAAATAGATTAAATAACTCGAAAATATCAATTACAATGAAAGAAAGAAAATTAATAATCAAATCCGCTATATTTGTGATAAATTGATACCTACAAAATAAGAAAAATCCATAAGACAGAGGCTTTAAGAAAAATCGTTAGTGATATTCTAGAAGTAAGAAGTACCGAAAAGGAAAAAAGTAGTACTCTACAAAAAGACGTGAGATCCCATCAAAAACATCCTGTAAAAAAATTCCAAGTCTCGCAGCTCAGGTTTTCTACCGCAAAAAGTTGTGAGATGCATGTAATACCAAGTTGATTAATTTATTTAGTCCTTAAGGGACCTTCTATATAAAGTTATTACGTTAGTTATTCTGTATCAGCCCATATACGTCCCACTGCAGGGCACGGGCCTACTCTACAATCGAGAATACTATTGAGAGTGGTTAGGCCATATAGTCCACCACGCTGGCCTAGTGCGGGTTGGCGGACTTACATACCAAAGAAATTCTTATGAATTACTATGGTATGCAGGTTTCCTCACGATGTTTTCCTTCACGGTTTTAGTGCGTGGTGATTGACTATCAATACACACATGACTCCGAAAAGTCAGAGGTGTGCCCTGGGATTCGAACCCGCGACCACCGTGAACATGTTGGCAGTCGCGTCTAGTCCGTTTACCAACAGGCCACCACGCACTTTTTTTTAATTTTTTTGTTGGTTAACGTTAGTTATTACCATATCAATATTAAAAATTCTTTACGTTTTAAATAAATAGATCGACTTGGCCAGCAGCATTATGTATAAATTGTACGATACATGATGTTTTCATGCGATGCGATTTCATCCCTTAAGGACTAAATAAATTAATCGACTTGGTATTACATGCATCTCACAACTTTTTGCGGTAGAAAATCTGAGCTGCGAGACTTGGAATTTTTTACAGGATGTTTTTGATGGGATATTGTATACTCGTATGACAAAAATATTGTTACTTTTGTCGCAACTTTGTGTGAATAGTGTTTATTTACTTTAAAATAGTATTAACAATATTAAAAATAAGAGCTATTTTTACTGATTCTGTGAATAATATGAAAATATAGCCTATATTTTCCTACAGTTTTCGCGGTAATCACCATACCGCTTCTTCGATTCACGGAACACTAATTTCAGTAACTAGGTTGGAGGTTTTTCTTAGAATTTTATTTAGGCAGTAAATTGTTCGGAAGAATTATTTTTAATTGGCTTTATAGCCGCTTTGAGCTAATGAAATGAATTCTCGTTTAATATTTGCTGCTAGGTGAAAAATGGTTCAAAGGTTCAAAGGTACTAGGTATACAAAACTATAGAAGGACTTGAAGTTCGTAGAAGGCATATTTGAAAAAATACTACACTAAAATGCCATGGTTTTAAATATTGAACATAGTTCGGGCACTAGACGTGCCCGAACTATGTTCAAACTATGTGGGTTGCTCTATACTCCGACACGAAGTCCGAATGCTCGGACGTTGAAATTTTTCCACTTCTAAAAATCAATGTTCTCTATGGAACTTGTCATTCACTTGAAACTTAGTCTAAGATTACGACATACGATACAGAATTCGAACATTTAAAGTATTTAGGCATATTTGTACAGTTTTACTTGTGATGTTAGAACTTTCATCGTCCTGTTGGAGGACAAAGTAACCCGCCTAGGTGGTAATAATCCTAAGCCACCTGATGCAGCGGCTCGTCACGGTTGGCAGCGACTGTGCCACGGAGATATTGTTAACCAAAGCCCTCATTATTAAAACATTTGAAAAAAGGTAGCAAAATATATGCCACCAAACAAAATTAAATAAAAACAAATAACACCCCACAGTCACATACATAGTCCTGACCCCACACTAAGATCGAGTCTTGTGTCGTGGGTATCAGGAACTACGAGAGACTTTTCGGCCTCACAAACACCCAGACCCGAAAGAAATATTTGTGGACCGCACAAACATTTCTCTCGGTGCGGGGATCGAACCCGCGGCCTCTCGTTTGACAGGCGGCGTCTAACCAGCTGCGCCACGGAGGCTGTTGTACTACTCGATAAATACAGTAAATATAGCTTAAACATTACACATTCTTGTAGGCATCGGGAATAAAGCGGACTTGCATTACAACATCTGTACACACTTAGAGCATGGATTGATAACTAGTAAAGATTTTGAATACAAGCATATATGAAAAATAACATATAAAAAAAAATTTAGGACGCGAGCCTATTGTAAACATTTAAAAAAAATACGATCATTTTTCAAAAATCGAACGCCTTCTTTTAAAGAGTGCAACACTGGTTATTCAAAAAATAATAAATATTAAAAAAAAAAAACATATAATAACCGAGCTCACCTTTTCTCAGCACGCCCATATCAACACTACGGTACACTATAATGGTCTATGGGGCACAACTTCCTACCGTCGCCATATAACAAGTACTAGGTTCGCATAAATGGCGATACAGTTAAGCATACGCAACGCATACGTAATCGTTTATTGGCCATTGTATTTGACATAATCGATAAAGTAGAGGGGGCGGTTCATGTTTATTTGCCAAAACGAGACATCGGTTTTATTTCGATTCGCGATGTGTTCTATTGGTATGTGAAAGTGTTTGGCGGGATTGTGCTATAACTGATAAACAGATAGTAGGATCGCTTTCAAATAAGCCATGTTTACATCTTGTATGAGGCATAATTTGAACGCAATTAATGATCGTTCTAATTTAAAAACCTCGTATGAATTGCTCTGTACTGCAAGGCAATACGCTGGTCGTTTCAGGGCATCATAAGCATCTCTAGCTATGCTCTCGGGTAAAAAGCTGTGGAGTTGTTATTACTATTATTTATTAGAAACCAGCTTTTTTCATCTACATTATACTTTTTATGTATTCGCTGACTGATAAGGACCTCTTTCCAAATCACGTGGGTTGTTTTTATCCCGTATTTATTGGTCGAAGGAAAAAGAAACAATTTCTAGCGCGACTAATGACTTTTACCATTACATAACTGGAGACAACAACTTAACTTCTTTATTGGATTTTTGCAGCCGTTACCGTTCTATGTGTTTGATTCGACTTCGAACACATGGTGTTTCTGGTCAATCGTTATGTGGCAATAAGTACTACAACTAAGCTCAAGACTATACTGACGTTTTTTAAAAGAATAAAGTCTTTTAAATTTTTAGTACATCGATGGTCTTGTCATAGTAAATTTCATAGATTCCGAACTGCGACCTTCTAGGTTCCTTTATCAGGTCTTATTATTTATTTTCTTGGAATATTTAATTTCACTTAAATAATGCTTTATCTAAGATTCGTGTCAGCCATTATGATAAAAGGAGGAAAGACACGGGAAATCATAAAATGTTTGCTTCATTAATTTAGACCTCCAAAAGTTGATAGTGGAAATCATACGAAGAGGTCTATCTTTCGCTGCAGATACTTTGAAGGCTGAAGAAGATGACTGTGTTGGCGATAAGCTCACACACAACATGAACCAAAATAGTGAGGTAATGTGGGTGCAAATCATAAGAACATATGGTTTGATTACGATTACGGCTCGTTACGGGAAACGATTACCAAACTGACGTAAGTAATAATATTACGGCCCAATATGGACGAAATGGATGTAGCATTTGCAATTAAGCTTTAGATGTGGAAGTTTCTTTATATGTAGATTGTACAAACTAGATAGTTAATTGCATGGATAAATATCTGTTTCCCACTGCTCCTATTTGTTTTTTCTTTCTGATTATTTTGTATCCAGGTTAGACTCGCCGAGCTCACGAGCTCGGTATTAATTCTTTGCGTGCTGTTGTTTCTGGCTGGCAGGAGTTGCAGTGGTGGGTTAGTTAAGTTACCAAACCATAGGCACAGAATGTTCAATTGACAAATCAGTAAGGCCCGAAACATACTACTGAAACGCCACGCGACACGACCCGACGCGAAACGTGTTGAATCAAATCAGATCCTATTATTTTCTATGACCAGAAACCCATTATGACCACGCGATGTTACGTTGCGTGGCGTGTTTGTAGTGTGTTTCTGGTCATAGAAAATACTAAGATTTGACTTGACACGTGTCGCGCCTGGTCGGGTGGCGTGGCGTTTCAGTATATATTTCCGCCTTTAATTGAACATTTCTACATGGATCAATTTGTCCACGACAAAATAGTTGTAAGTAAACAGACAGCACAAGGGTCATCTGGGTAGATGGCACCGCTTCGCCTTTTCTGCAGCCATAAAGCCGTGTATGTAACGACATATTGGAGCTTTAAGGACAATAAGGCCCGAGACATACTACTGAAATGCCACGCGACCCCACCTGACGCGTGTTGTACACGTACATATCGAAGCAGGAAAGCGATTTTGTCGTTTCTCAAAAAATGCGGATATGCGTTTTGTATATTATTTAATTTAAAAAAAAATACCGCATTGAATTTCCTCGTGAAAATGTAAGATTTTATTTTAAACTGTTATTATTAGAGAAATGGTATTCCTAAGCATTCTAGTTTAGAGGTTATTCATTTTTTTAATATTTTTTTTATGTCCTGGTGTAAAATTGCTTGTTTCGAGATACGACAAAATCGCTTTCCTGCGTGGATATGTTGAATCAAATGAAATCTCCCTATTTTTTCTGACCAGAACCATACTAAAAACACTCGATAATACGTTGCTTAGCGTCAGAGAAAATACTACGATTTGATTTAATTAAATAAGTGTCGCGTCGAGTTGGGTAGCATGGCGTGGCCATTCAGTAGCTTGCCTCTGCTTTAAGTCTCAATATGACCATTAGTTACTCTGGCTACAATATCATTGAATCATCAAAGTGCATTGAGAGTGCTATTAGGCGGAAAAAGATATTGGGGTGGTACCTACCCAGGCGGCCTCTCACATAATACGAGAGATTACCACCTATAGAATAAATAAATACACCCAAAAGTCACATAAAGTCCCAACCATAAGGTAAGATGCAAAGTCTAGTGTTGAGGGTATCAAAAATTGTGATATACTTTTTGTTCCCAAAGAATGTTTTTGTTGTTGAAAGGTACTGCAGCCAATTGTGTTGAAGAGGCTGTTAAGTTATCGTCATGACGGAAATTAAACTTACCATTGAGTAATTTGGGCTTCACCTCTTGAATCGAACCATTTTTCTCTCCTTTGCTCTGAAACAAAATAAAAAAGAAATTGTTTGAGGGTGTATTTCAAAGTGTGTTGTTCAAAAAAAATGTGTGAAATATGAGTATAATTCAAAATGTAATTTGGTCTGAGAAATTAATTGTTTTAACATTTTCATAGGCAATCCGAGAATATTGTAGAAAACTTTACACAAAATAAATATCTAACGAAATTGATTGTAATTTACATCTAAAACATAATGTTCACAAACCACTTTTGCCTTGCCTAAAAGCCTTATTAATAGACAGTTTTGAAACATATTTTAATAATTGTATGTTATGTTTTGACTTTTGAATAACAACAACTAAATTAGTAAGTTGTAAGTCTTTAACAGCCACTATATTATTTCTAGTAAACTATATTACTTCTCTAACAACTGAACAAATTGTCAAGATTTTGATCTAAAGATAGATCTTGAAGTCAAATTTGAATAATAATAATAGGTTTACTTTCAGAATCAATTTATAAACAGTGATAGCTTATTAATTATGTCTGCGGATAAAGTATGCAAGTATACTACACCATCAAAAATGAAATTTAAACAATTTGCCTTAACAAGTTGATTCACAAACAATGTGTCAATTAATTAAGACTTCATTAAGCTTAGAAATCTTTACATTTTCCTCTATTCTATTATCCACTCACATGTCCCGACTAAATACCTATTATCCTGTTGTCTGTCCGGCTACGCGTGGCGCTGATTGTAACAAAAAACCTTTATAGCTTCTTATCTATAATACCTAGAGTAAAGACAGATACTACAAAAATTGCTAGAAAACTACAGATTAAATCTATATCTTTTTTAAGATCTGAACATTTAATTTAACATATTAAAAATAGGTGTGAATATTGATTTTGGAGAAAACATAACATTTAAATTATATTTACATCACAACGAAAAATTATTATTAATTTTAAACAAATAAACTAGACGTTTTTTTTCCTTTAAAATGATGCATGGATCGTTATGTTTTATTAATCCTAACTAGTTAAATAAATTGAAACAAAACACCTTTCTTCATAATTTTGTCGCGATGGTCCCGAGATAAACGTTCGTTTTTATTCGTCGAGGCCTGTTACACTACCATCTCGTGATTGTTATTATAAAGTAGTTCGTCAGTTATCGACTACACAACTTAAATACGTAAAAAGTACACGCAATTTGTTGATGTGTGTTGTTTTGTGAAATATGTCGCTATGGATATAAAAGTATCCTTGGACGTACAACGCTCCTTTTTTTGGATACTAAAGTATCCATGGACGTGTGAGTGGTTATATTTCTAATATTAGCAATTCATTGCTTAGCTATAATTCTCAATAACAAGGTAAATATTCTTTGATTATGTCTAAACCAATGGACTTGTTACCTAGGTATGATATATACTAGACTATTAATCAATATCCTTGACATTATTTTCCTTAAGCTTATAAGCTAAACAAAAATGTTTATAGTATACATAACAGTTGTAAGTCTGGGAGCACACAGTATATTATCCGGTTTGGTACATATTAAGGCAATTAGTATAAAAGGATTAAGTACTTTCTTAGCAGCTTTAAGAAACTAAATATTACTTATTTGAGTCAACAGATAAACAAAATAAATATTATCATCACTAATGCTGTATAACTGTGAGTTAGTTTGTTACTTTTTTCTCATTTCACCCATAGTTTTGATTGATAAATAATGAATTGTATTAAACATGCACTGTTAAGTAATGAATTGTATTGAAAGTTGAAACCTATGATATTTTTTTTCCAATTAAAGTATTATAGGATGTAATAGTTACAACTCATATGCATCAGTATTTTCTGTCACTGGAAGTTCACTGCTGAACATAGGGCTTCTCAAGAATTTCCAAAACTATTTGTTAGAAATAACCAATGTGTCCTACCCACCATGACCTACGGTGCCGAGACATGGACGCTCAGGTGCGATGCTTTACACAAAATTGGTGTGGCACAAAGAGCCATGGAGCGATCTATGCTCGGCATCAAACTGCAAGATCGAGTACCGAATGTCGAAATCCGACGCCGAACAAAAGTTCGAGATGTCGAACAATGCGTTTTGGGACTCAAATGGGGTTGGGCTGGGCATGTGGTTAGACGCACTGATGGCAGGTGGAGTAAGACGTTAACAGAATGGTGGCCAAAACTGGGTAAGCGCAGCGTCGGCCGTCCGGCGGCAAGGTGGGTCGACGATATTGTCAAAGTCGCAGGCCGAACCTGGATGTGACTGGCAAGGAACAAACAAAAGTGGTAGAATATGAGAGAGGCCTATACCCAGCAGTGGGAACCTACAGGCTGTGGATGATGATGATGATTTGTTAGAAGCCTACATCCAAAAACTTCCTGTGACCTTTTAGGTCATATTTTTCCAACTTATAATTAAATTCTAACCTACAACATAATTAATCAACATCACTTCAATAAACCTAGCATTGTAATGTGTATTAGGCCAGTGTGGTGGACTTTATGGCCTAACCATTCTCAAAGCACACTCTTGATTGTAGAGGAGGCCCATGCCCTGCAATGGGACGTACACAGACTGATACAGTACAGAACTTCAATAAAATCTAAAATATTGTGAAAAAAAAAAAAGATTTACAAAAATTTTAATAACAAACCAAAATGACTGAGAGCTTGTGCTAATATAGTAAGCAAAATATTTGATGATATTTGACTTATAAAAATCTCTTGTTTACATTGGCAACAGTGATATAAGTTTTATAAAAATTATGAACTGTGGGCATTATTTGTTCCGTGAAGCAATTGAATTAGGTAATATTTATCTAACCTAATCGTTAAAAGATATTGATATCAACCTTAATATTGTGTATAATCCTTGGACGTCAGTGTTATTCGTAATGTGTGTTTTTAATGTGAATGTAATGTGATATCAAAATAAACGTTACCCCTGGCGACACGGTGATGTAGCTTTTGAAATTCTGGACCAACTTTTTCTCATTCATTGTAATCAATAGAATCACACGCGACGTTGACCCACTTTGCACGTTAACGATTTGTTATATTAATGTTTACACGAAAATTCGAACCTACATCAGTTTTGAAGGAAGATGATATTTATTTATATTATCAAAAATCCACATGATTCGTCTCTCAATCACAAATATTTGATAACAATCATCCACCACAGCACTGCACTATCTGCGTACGTATTGCTCTCACACGCGACGAAATCCGGCAGTTGGAATTGTAATAACCAACAATCTAAACATAATTTACTCTATTATCAATACTAAAAACGGTATTTCTAATGATAAAGGACTTTAATGTAATAAAATATGTATTTGACCCACAGGCCACAACAACACGCAAGCGAACAAATCAACGAACGACGACAGATAAACTCGGTGTTGCTACTTTCACGAAGAGATTTTAGTTTTGTTCGTCCATGATTTTGTCACAGTGCAGTGTCTAGTAAACACATTTCAAACGTACAATTTAGTATAATCGACTAACACCTCGGCTCTGTAGTTGACACTTCAGGTTGACACATTCAGTTCAGTTTTTGTTTTTAATGGCTCTGTAGGTTGACACATGTTAATTTTTGTCTATGATAGATTTCAATGATCAATCATCTGTGGTTTTCCAGAAAAAAACGTACTTCCCATAGATTGTGCATGCCCAAAAAAATGGCGATTGTTAAATTTTTGTTGAGAATTTAAAAGCACAATCTTCAGACATTTATTTAAAACATTAAATATTTGTTGGTGTAACGGTGTAAAATAATCTAATATAATGGCTGACGCAATGGTAGAACGGAGACCTATCGTTCGATTCTTCTGTCACAGGTGTAATATTGAATTTGAAGATGTTTTGCAGGTAAAAATCAATAATTATAATAATTCGCAGTATATTCTGCATATTTAGGAGTTGTTTCTGCATTACATGGATGCGAGACACCAGTTGTGTAAAGTCTGTAGTAGTTAACATGAAAGTTTTCTACGCATTATGTTTGTGTGGAGAGATAGTGGGCAAGTGTGTTGATGCTGCCGGTGCACCGTGCGGATGACATTTCTTGGGAAACTTGATCTCTGCAATGTCTCAGTAGTATTTGGCGATTTCACATAATTACATCATGCGTGTCGCGTACTAATTACCTCCACAGACTTGACTAATGCGACGAGGGCCGCAGTGGAACACCTGTCTAATGTTATGATACTTTATTAGAGATTCCATGATAGCTAGCTGGCTATTGATCAAACAACATCACCTATTGTGGCCATGGAAATTATATATATTCTTGAAAATAATAAGTTGTTATAACTATAACAAGGCAATTATTGGTCTAGACTAGAAAACTGCAATCTCTGAAAGCCTGGTGTTGTAAACATTTTTATGAAGTCATTTATCTTTTTTTATATGGGACCATTTGCACATTAAAATGATAAGTATACTATTTATAAAGTATAGATGGAAATGTAGAAGATTTGCTTGTATTTTTATTAAAACTTTGATGTTTTTAAAGAGGAGAATATTAGAAGCCCACATTAATTGTATTATTTGTAGTCTCTTCAACTATTGAAACTGTAAAGTAGTGTATTGAAAGTTTTAACAATGTATCTAGGGATTGTCAATATTTATTTCTCTTCTAATAATAATATAATTAGTTCCTTTCAAATTCTAAAATAAAAATATCCATAGTTTTCAACCATACTAAAAATGTTTTTGATTTTTCAGGATTACACATGTCCATATTGTGCGAGCGGCTTTATTGAACAATTGGAGAATGAGGCGGAAGGCATAGGACTTTCCAGTGATGATTTCAGTGATGCGGACATGAGCAATATTGATGACATGAGCAATATAGACGAGATGAGCAACTTGGATGACTCAGATGAGGTGCACCAAATGGGACATGTATGATAATTTAGATGTTATTCAATAATGAACATGATGGTAATATAATCAATAATACCCCACTTATGAACATTGCTCTGGGTAATGTAAACAATGTAAGGTACCCTTAGATTTTGTGACGGTTGTTTAACATATGTAATGTGGCTAGGGCTTATTATGTATGAAAGTAATACACCTCACTTATAGTTTCAGGTAACATGTTGTCAAAAGGTATTTTATAGACTTGTAGAATCTGCCAAAATTGAATTACAAAAAAAATACATTGATTAGGTTGACTATTTTTTGACTGGAAATAATAGCTAGTTTTATATTGATATTTATAGATTTGTGCTGAAGTTTTGTAGACATTATCGAGTATTGTTCCTATGTTTATTAGTTCCACATAGTTGTATTGTGGTAGCCAAATAGTTTACTAGCAATTTATGCTTATTTCAAAAGTATTATTAAATATTATGGAAAAATATACAAACTATGTATACAAGACTTATTTGGTCATAAATAACTGACAGTCGAGTTTGGTGGTTAACACCACTTAACTATCATAAATAATATTGTTTTGAATTAATTTATATTTTGCAAATTACATTCAAATAAGAATGGTCAATATAAACATTCTTATAAAATATTATCCCTTATCATTTCTGATTATGAGACCTAGATAAGATATCCAAGGCCATTTATTTGAAATATATTTGCCATGTTACGTTGACCCATGCAGGTTGTAATGTTCAGTAATTGATTCATACTATCTTTATACTAAAAATAGTATGTTGCAATAATTCTCTAACCCTTTTTAAACGGTTTCCTTATTGAATGATTGTCAGACACACAGGCAACAGTAATGTAAAGCTGTCACAGACAGGAAAATAGTCCAGTCACAATACACAAATAAAATAGAAATGTTTCAACCACATCCACTAAAGATTTGATTGAGAGAGAAGTAATTAAGAGCTTCACATGTGTGGTGGCCAGTGGGTAGATGTCTAGACATGGTTGCCTTAACTGCAGAAGTTGATTGGCATCTTAGAAATACCTTTAAATTTTCGAAGTATTTTTATTACTAGATATTTGCCATGCACTTGGAAATCTGAATGGTTAAGAGACAGCCTCTGTGCAGGCAGGCAGATAATTGTTTGTGCAACCCAGAAATATATCTTTCAGGTCTGAGTGTCTGTGAGACCAAAAAGTCTCTCGTAGTTCCTGAAACTCACGACACAAGACTCAATGTTGGTGTTCGATAGGACTATGGATGTGACTGTTAGGTGTATTTGTTATTATTTTACTAATATTTCAAAAGAATTTCTATGATATTTGAAGTCCACCAATCCACACAATGCCAGTGTGGTAGACTAAAATCAACCAACCAACAACTAAACCCTGTCAATCAGCTTTCGCCTATAAAGGAGGCTCCTACTCCATGGAATGTATATGAGCTTGCTTATTATAAATTATATTGTCATACAAGTAAATAAAAAATGTACAAAACATTATGTAAAAAATAATAGTAATTCAAATTCAGATATTGGCATTGTATTGTAGGTTTAGACTTTAGACCATGCCATTATAGTTATATTGACTGGACAAAGATAAGATTGATAATTACTTCTCACCAGTCTAGTCTTTCTGGGCTTCATTGCACTTATAATCGGCACATGATTTCTATTACATATAAATTATCATACATTCATGAACTATGATTATTTTTCCCAGAATTGAATTTGTCAGAAGGGGTAGGCAAAGGTGCCGCCAGTACGTCTTTCGTCTTGTATGATCCTTCCCACGATGTGATAGGGGGCGAGCCTATCACCATATCCAGCACAAATTCCTGACGGGCTGATAATGAATAGAAAAATCCAATATGACTGTCTCACCCCAGATTTGAATCTGAGATCTCAACTTTAACCGTACCATAGTACAACTACTCCACTGAGGCAGTCAAAGAAATATCAAGAGATATTAAAATTTAAATTAAACAGAGCATTCTGTTTGAAAATATAACAATATACATATTGGTACCCATGACTGTATCCATGAAATTATTTTTTAGCTTTTAGTAAGTTTATCTGCAATATAAAACCGTTGAAGTTAATTTTTTTTTTATCGTTTTTATTTTTAAGTTTTTAGTTTTTATTTCTCATTCTATTCAATTCGTTGAGTTCTTGACTTGGGTGGGAGATTCATATTGTAATTTTGTATAGTATACTGTATTATACTTACCAAGCCCTTTATTTTGATACCCATATTGATGGGATTGAAAAATACATTATCCGCCATTTTGTAGCATTGACCATCTTTGATTTTGATTTTGTATAGTGCACTGAATTCTACTTGACAAGCCCTTTCATTTGATACCCATATTGATGGGATTGAAAAAAACTAAGTTGTCCGACATCTTGTAGCGGCGGCCATCTTAGATTCACAATAATATTGAATGTGGATAATTGTATTGTCACCAGAATCAAAGGCGTATACCAAATTTCAGATCAATCGGTTAACGGGAAGAGGGTTAAATTTCAATTACTAAATTTCACCCAAACAAACGGGGTGAGCTAAATAAAACCGTTTAAAAATGAACGAAATAAGCATGTGGCTATGATGTGTAGGCAACCGTTCATAGAGATCATAGAGCCTTCGACCACATCACGACACTGATGTTTACTGGTCACATTAATGTGGTTACTTATAGATATTATCAGAACATTTTTTATTTGCCTATGAGTAATGCAAGAATGCACATTATTGTGATTGCACAAAATTGCAACATATTTTAAAATAAGCATGGTACCTATTAGCGTGCTTATTTTAGTTCAGTCTCGATCTTGTCTTTTTGTTAGGATTAATTTATAATAGATATAGTATTGATGACAATGTTTAGTTATAGATAAAATATTGTTGAGTCATATTAATAAATTGAGAATTCCCATTTCAGCACGATAATGTACAATGGAATTTTGATTGAAAATACATATAAATCATTGCTTAATTGATATTCTGGTGTATAAGCCAAACACTCCAAAGATTCATCAAAATCCATTCAGCAGTTTAGGCATGAAAACTATACTCTACCTCTATACTATACTCTTCCTGGGCGGCATTTGCGCTTACCATCAGGTGAAATGCCGCCACTATGCCGGGCCAGAGATTAATTAAAAAACAAAACATACTTAGATTCATTAAAGTTGCTTAAATCCTGTCGGAGGACACATTCTTACGTATTTTCAGAGTCTGGTCTTTACCAAAAAGTTTCCTTTTGTCTAGGCTAAGTCATTAAATACTTTCTCAAATCTATATAAATTATCAGGTATTTTTCATATTTTTTACTTTTCATTTTGCTATAGTCATTTATGGCTACTTCTCAAGTCAGATGATATAGTAAAGTGGCTCTGTATCGAACATTTGGCTTATCAGCAATTGCCCATATGTTGATAAGAAGTTGTGACGTGGATCGCGCATCGCCGTTGCAACAACAACGTTGCGTCACCTAGGTTATGATCCGAATGTCTAACGTGACTGTCCATAGTACTCAATTAATGGTATGCGGAAAATTAATTATATTTTCTAAGGAGATATTTAATTTGACTCTTGTTATGACGAGAAATTGACACGTTAGTCGTGAATATTTGCGCAAATCTTATATATTCTTTTCACATGACATCATATTGTATCAGGTCGACAACTGAACAAACAGTGCAATAAATGGAACGATCATCTGTGGTTATTACCCCCACAACACTTGTAAAATCGGGAGTAAATGATGAGTAGAATTTACGGCTGGTATGGTGAGACTCTACCTACCATTACTTGGAATGGGAAACTGCAAAGTTTGTGTGCTACGTGTATGCGTTGGCTTGTGTATGTTTACACGTCACAACTTTAAATATTGCTGATAGCGCTCCACAATCTTTTTGGAGCAGAAGTCGTGGGAGGAGGCCTAATTTCCTATTTTCGTATGGTTCGCCTCGCACAATACAAAAAATACTTGTGCTAGCATAAATGATTTCGATTTGGCATTTATATTGTGAAAATGAGCCGAGCTGTATTCGACCTTGACAACTTATTGGCACACTCACTGGCAAGAAATTTGGCTATGTCAAATGAAACAATTTGGCCACAAAAGAATTCGGATTTGTATGATTAAGCTTTGGATGCTTGTAAACTGTGACTGCATTAGTTAGTTAGGTATTTTGTTAGTCCCAAAGACGAGTCACGGCAGGCAAACGGCCCATCGTAAAAAATCAATACGCCAAACTTTATTTTAGACTGTTTCGTGAAGCACTTAATTAAATTGGTATATTAAGTTAGTTAATATCGATTTTGTCAGACAGATATTCTTGTTCTGAAGCTACCATTTAATAGTATTTAAACTGGACTTAATCACAGAAGACCTTATTTATACCTATAACGTTTCAAGTCCTATTTTATTTGTCGAATGTTTTGGTCCCTTCCGAAGGGCTTTTGAATTCAGTTTAAGCGAAACAGACAAAACAAAATAACTTAAAAAGGTTTTAATGATGTCTATGAATTACGCCGAGAGACATTATGTAATATTCACCCAGTACCTTAGCCTTCAGATTAGAGATGAGCTCACTTTGGTGGTGAATTGATTACCAAAAAACTAAAAAGATTGCCAGCACGTACGACACGCGTTAACAGAAATTTTCCGCATTCCATATGCGGCTCGTATCTACCAAAGTCTACAAGTCATAAAGATTCAATAGCTGCGTTTTGTTTTCTCTCCGAGGTTGACGGATGCGCGACGACTCTTGCACTTTCCTACTTCCGCGTCTCAGTTATGTGGGTGTAAGACTGCCGGATGTCGCTTACATTGATTGGAATCGTTTGCATATCTTAGATACCATAAAAAACGTATTTTATTAAGTTCAATGCATTTTTTCTGATAAAGTAAATTTTCACTGCTATGCTTGATGTAAAACAACAAAAAACAACTCAAAGTACCTAGGAGTACCTAGCGAAGGAACCAAGCTGTCATAATCGATTTCCTAATTTTGGTATATAAGAAAAATATATAGTTTTATTGATATAAATTATACTTTTTTTCTACCTACGTTATAGTAAGTTGAAGACAGCCTTGCCCAAACTTTTGATAGAGGCCAGCGAAAACATCGAATTAAGCGCATAAAACTCTCCTGTTTAACCTCCACTCTACTTGTGCACCTTTACTGAACTATATTGAATAAAAACCTTCTACTTTATGAAACGAAATGAGTTTTTGTGGGCCAGGCTATTTGTCACTATATGTATGAATAAATGTATGTAAAAATTATCAATTTTGTGGTTGATAAACAAACGTACATGAAACCGCGTGAATATGTGTAATTGTGATAAATATGTGTATATTCCAATGTTTACGTTATAGTATGCAATTCTGCTATTAACTGATAAATTATGTAGCATTTGCTAATTAACTTTTCTTGAATCGCGTGATTGACACATGTAAAATAAATTATTTATTTGGGACGATATGTCCGTTTCTTTTTATAAAAGATGCTTTAAATGATAATGAAGTATTTAGTCTAGATTATAGAACTTATGGTCCGAGGCGGCCAAGTTAATGTCTCATTATTTAAGGCTTGTTAAAAACTTCATCCTTATGATTTAGTATAAGACCTAGTTTTTTTACAGTTTCTTCTACAGTTCATAACAAATAATAAAGAAATAATTAACACCCAACAGTCGCATACATAATCCTGACCACACACTAAGATCGACTCTTTGATCGTGAACTACGAGAGACTTTTCGGTCTCAAACACCCAGAGCCGAAAGAAATATTTGTGTTCCGCACATTATCTCGGTGCGGGGATCGAACCCGCGGTTTCTAGTTTCACAGGCGGTGCCCAACCGGTTAAATGTTAACGTTAGGTATATTTGTTAATAAGTGAGTAATAACATCAATATTATGTTTCAGGGCACTCCACCGATGTTGAACGACCTGGCCTTCCTCATGTCCGGCGGCAGATTTCGGTAAACTTCTAATGAGTACACTCATATTTAAACTACAGCAGTTGCTAAAACTATAGCATTACAGCGACCAATAAAAATGATACACGTGTTCTTACGTGACGGGAAAACATTCACAACTTCAATGCTTTTAAAACTGAATAAATGTAATATAGCATGTCTCTTCAATGGATTTTTATTGCAATCAAGGGCGAGGCGAGTATGCTTTTCGCCTGATTGTAAACGATATTACCGCTCATGAACAGTAGCAAAAGAAACACCGTGCATTACAAAGCAATGCTTGGCTTTCCACTACGTTCGTTATCCTGAGAAACATGTTAAGTCTTAATATGACCAGTAGTTACTCTAGCTACAATGTCCTTCAAACCGAATCACAACATTGCATTTACATATATGCTGTTTGGCGGGAGAAATAGACATTGCAGACTGCGGTGGTACCTACCCAGGCGGATTCTCACATATGAGAGATCTACCGCTTCATTAGGCAAACATTTTAGTCGCTTTATTGGCTTAGCTGCATCGCTGGCTTATGAAAAACTAGGTATTTCTTTTGATTCTCAGATCGAGTAATCTATTTTGTGTGTGTTTCCACTTGTAAACTTTCATTTGAGTTAATCGCGATTAAAACTTTCTCGATAAACTAATCTCGTCAGTTGATAAGTAGTCTGTAATGCACCGGCCTTATCATTTTGTGCATTCATAATTTTTCCCGCCATTATAGAAAGTTACTTTTTCGCGCCATTATAATAATCATTCGCTGGGTAAACGCCGCTTTCGACAGGTGGCTGTGGAAAATTAAATAAAAAATAAACCCAACACTCACATACATAGGTCCTGAATATTCAGAAACAAGTGTTGTGTCGTGCATTAGAAATAACGACAGACTTTTCGGTCTTATAAACAGCCAGCCTACTGGGCGTCAGAAAAAATTGTCTCGGCGCGCGGTCTTTCATTTCACAGCTGCAAGTCTGTATATTGCAGCAGTACGTAATTAAGATTTAGTGTGTTTGTGACATCAGTAGTTAAGTTGAGAAGTGATGTAGGTTTAGAATCTATGTTGTGCAATATGTTTAAGAGTTTTTATGTTGTGACGTCGAGGATTAAGTTGCGAAGTGACGTTGGTTCCAGCGGGCCGGGCGGGCGCCGGGAGACGTTGATGGAGCAGCTGGTGTGGATGATCGGGGGCGCGCGCCCGGGCTCCGGCGCCGTCACCGCGGGCGCGCCCTTCGTGCTCGTCGGAGCGCCAGGGGACTACGTATTCGGAGGAGAAGGTATGTGGATACATTTCTTGTTTTATGCCGTGTTCTGGTGTCAGCGTTAATAGGAGGAATATTCTTCACAGCGCTCTATCTTGTAAGATATTATCAAAGATGGCCAAAAGGGTTGTTGGTGACAGAGTGCGGGAGAAAAAAAGCCTAGCAATGTCAGGCCTACAGAAATAACATTGGTCATTTAGAAATAATGTATCAATGTATTTTGCATGAGATTAAGATTAATTTAAGACGCATAGTTCACCAAAGCTGAATAAGAAAATTCTTTAATTTACATTTCTTCACGGGATACGCAAGAACAGAATCAAAATATTATCCTAATGTAGATAAGTTCATACCTTATAAATTGAAGTTGCAAATCTACCAAAGCGCTAGTTCATTACCTATTCAAGGTTTGAACATGTTTCATAATAACGCAGGTAGTCGCATGTTGCGCGTTACCCACTGTGCTACGGGCCCCTTAGAGTTTGTAAGGCATTCGGCATGGACGAGATCTGGGAGATGGCACAAGGTTAGCTCATACTTTCTTGGCATTGTATGTGCTGTGACTAGTGTTATTGGAGCTGTGAAGTGGAGGGTGTTGTTTGTGTGCGCAGGTCTGGACGCGGTGGTGACGCAGCTGCTGGGCCAGCTGGAGAACGCGGGTCCGCCGCCGCTGCCTCGCGAGCACATCGCCGCGCTGCCCAGCGAGCAGGTCACCGCCGAGCAGACCGCCGCCAACGCCGCCTGCTCCGTCTGCTGGGAGAACTTCCAGCTAGGTACGTACATATGGCATACCAATACTGTGTTCATTTTAATAGTCATATCCTGTAAAAAAATTCCAAGTCTCGCAGCTCAGGTTTTCTACCGCAAAAAGTAAATGGATCGACTTGGCCATCGCATGAAAACAAAATGTATCGTACAATTTATACATAATGCTGCTGGCCAAGTCGATATATTTATTTAAAACGTAAAGAATTTTTAATATTGATATGGTAATAACTAACGTAATAACTTTATATAGAAGGTCCCTTACGGACTAAATAAATTAATCGACTTGGTATTACATGCATCTCACAACTTTTTGCGGTAGAAAACCTGAGCTGCGAGACTTGGAATTTTTTTACTGGATGTTTTTGATGGGATCTCACGTCTTTTTGTAGAGTCCTACTTTTTTTCCTTTTCGGTACTTCTTACTTCTAGAATATCACTAACGATTTTTCTTAAAGCCTCTGTCTTATGGATTTTTCTTATTTTTGTAGGTATCAATTTATCACAAATATAGCGGATTTGATTATTAATGTTCTTTCTTTCATTGTAATTGATATTTTCGAGTTATTTAATCTATTTATTTGCAAGTTTTTCTTCGTTATGTTTTTCTAGAGGAATGTTGTACAGTTTCATGGGCTGAATACACCATTTCCCTCTCTATATCCCCTCCTGTTATGCCTCATGTATATAGATATCTATCTACAACTATTATTCCATTATATACGGGTACAATGATTCATTAACTGCAAATGTAACTTTGTAATCCTATACATTTATATGGGATTACAAAGTTATTCACGCAGTTGGTCTATCTAGAAAACTAGACACAAATTATGAAATGTTTGAATTTTCCCTTACTTTAGACACTAAACACTAATTATATTCTAAATTTGATGGTTCTATGTCTGCTAGAAATGCCTTAGACTTTTGATGATCGGTCAGTCAGTGAGTGACAAAATTAAGAAAGTTTGACTAGTTACAATTCTTAAACTACTGGTTCAAATTGAATGAAATTTTAAATATACCGTGTTTACACAATGCCTGCTTAGTAACTGAAAATTCAGGCTTCATGCTTTAGCCACAACGAAGTTATAGAGGTTTGAAAATGGTCTGAATTGCTTCGAGAAAAGGATGTTACGGCCTATAGCTTGACTTGGAGGGGGCTCGGCCGCGCCCCCAGATATAGAAGGTCCCTTAAGGACTAAATAAATTAATCGAATTGGTATTACATGCATCTCACAACTTTTTGCGGTAGAAAACCTGAGCTGCGAGACTTGGAATTTTTTTACAGGATGTTTTTGATGGGATCTCACGTCTTTTTGTAGAGTCCTACTTTTTTCCTTTTCGGTACTTCTTACTTCTAGAATATCACTAACGATTTTTCTTAAAGCCTCTGTCTTATGGATTTTTCTTATTTTTGTAGGTATCAATTTATCACAAATATAGCGGATTTGATTATTAATGTTCTTTCTTTCATTGTAATTGATATTTTCGAGCTATTTAGTCTTTTTATTTGCAAGTTTTTCTTCGTCATGTTTTTCTAGAGGAATGTTGTACAGTTTCATGGGCTGAATACACCATTTCCCTCTCTATATCCCCTCCTGTTATGCCTCATGTATATAGATATCTATCTACAACTATTATTCCATTATATACGGGTACAATGATTCATTAACTGCAAATGTAACTTTGTAATCCTATACATTTATATGGGATTACAAAGTTATTCACGCAGTTGGTCTATCTAGAAAACTAGACACAAATTGTGAAATGTTTGAATTTTCCCTTACTTTAGACACTAAACACTAATTATATTCTAAATTTGATGGTTCTATGTCTGCTAGAAGTGCCTTAGACTTTTGATGATCGGTCAGTCAGTGAGTGACAAAATTAAGAAAGTTTGACTAGTTACAATTATTAAACTACTGGTTCAAATTGAATAAAATTTTAAATATACCGTGTTTACACAATGCCTGCTTTGTAACTGAAAATTCAGGCTTCATGCTTTAGCCACAACGAAGTTATAGGGGGTTGAAAATGGTCTGAATTGCTTCGAGAAAAGGATGTTACGGCCTATAGCTCGACTTGGAGGGGGCTCGGCCGCGCCCCCAGATGGGTATGGTGGCTCGAAGGACCAAAAATATTGAATTTATATTCTATATTATATACTTTCCAATGTTATTTTGGTACATTTCTATTTAATATTTAAAGAAAGGCACCATAGTAAAATATAAGTTTACTATGGAGTAATAAATTATAGTGAATAATATTCTAGCCCATTATTAACTTGATGGCTTAAAATATAAAGATAAAATGGAAGATGGAACTTTAGTTTAAAAAAGCTTGTATACAAAGCCAATAAATATTAGTATGAAAATAAATATTAGTATGAATATAAATATTAGTACTGGTGGTAGGTCTCTCATATGTGAGAGGCTGCCTGGGTGGGTACCACCGCAATGTCTATTTCTCCCGTCAAACAGCAGTTTAAATGCACTGTTGTGTTTCGGATTGAAGGACATTGTAGCCACAGTAACTACTGGACATATTGAGACTTAACATCTTGTGTCTCAGGATGGCGAGCGCAGTGGAATGCCAAGCATTGCTTTGTAAATCAAGGTGTTGTTTGGTTTTGCTACTGTTCATGAGCGGTGGCATCGTTTACCATCAGGCGTACGGCATGCTCGTCTCGACATTCAATGCAATAAAAAAAAAAGTATGAATAAACAAACAGAGCATTAAGTTACTTGTCATATTATACCACTAATAATGCTCAAATGGTGCTAATATTAAAATTGTATTAATGAGTCGATATGACGTTCCAGGTGAGACAGTATCGCGGCTGGAGTGCGACCACATCTTCCACTCGTCGTGCATCACGCCGTGGCTGCAGCTGCACGCGACGTGTCCCATCTGTCGGCGCTCGCTTTTGCCCGACGAGCCGGCCGACGGCGCCGCGACTGACACGCAGCCCGCGTCCGCAACAGCGCCCGCACCCGCGCCCGCACCCGCGCCCGCAACTGCGTCCGCGCCCGCAACAGCGTCCGCACCCGCGTCTGTTCCAGCGTCCGCGCCTGCGTCCGCGCCCGCACCCGGTCAACCGCGCGCGCCAGCCGCCATCACCATCAACACACCCAGTGAGTATGCTGCATCTGGCTACTCAGTATTACTTTTTTTACGGCAATGAATGGCGAGACGAGCATGCCGTTCGCCTGATGGTAAGCGATACGACCGCTAATTAACATATTATCATTAACAGTAGAATAACAAACAAAAGCATTACATTGCGCTTGTTATCATGAGACATAAGATGTTAAGTCTCAATATGTCTAGTACTTATTCTGGCTGCAATGTCTTATCCGAAACACAACCGTGCATTAACGCTGCTGTTTGGCGGAAGAAGTAGACAGTGTGGCACCTGCCCAGGCGGCCTCTCACATATGAACCTGTCACCAGTAAACAAGCACAATAACGTAGAAGAGCATGTATAATGAAATGTCAGTGTTCCGCATCCCAGTGTCGTTCTCCCACCTGGTGGTGCGTCGCGCGCGGCCCCGCGGCGGCGACAGCAGCTCCACGTCGTCGAGCGGCGCCTCCCCCGCGCCCGGCTCCGTGACGGCGGCCGGCGTGTGGGCGCCGCGCACCGACTCCAACTCCAGCACCTCGCTCTCCAGCGACCGCGACCGACAGTACAACATGGACATTGACTTCGACTAGGCCACGCCCCTCGGACGGTACGGTCGCCTCTTTGCTAATGAAAATGCGACCGTTGTCCGCATGTATAAATATAGTCGTTGAGATCGTTTAGCATAGTGCGTCATGTAAACGAACGGTTACAGCGTGCCTTTGATTTGTATTGCAAAAGTTAGTGTAATGTAGGCGGCGCGCGTGTCGCCGACGCGACGCGACGCTCCTAGTGGCGCCGGCGACGCGCGCGCCGCGTGAACTGTACTAGTTACTAATATTGATTATCGTTATTATCGATGTATCCTAGGCATTCGATCGTATTCTCGTTTGCATTCAAAATTGTGTGTAAAAAATGTAAGTCATTGATATTTTGTCACCATATAAATTAATTTCTCATTAAAAATGTTTTTTTCGTGTAAATTTTGTAAATATGCATTGTAAGGTAGGGCTTTGTTGCGGTTAGGCTATAATATAGAATTATTACTGAATAGTATATCACATTGAAATTGATTCGAAACGATTCTAGCTCAACAAAGGGGATTCCACAGTGATTTGTGGTCGAGAGTGGCAACAACTATTTAATTATTTATAAAGGATGTGGAAAGTTTGAGAAGAAAAATACAAAATGTAATTCACTGGAGGCGTTTGTATATAATAAATGAATTCGGAATCAAGCTATTTTTCACTATAGCTTAGTTTTATTTACACCTACACAATTCTAGATGTGTTTTAAAGGTAAGTTAATAGTATTGTAAGAAAGTACACTTTTGTTACTATTATTACTAGACATTGCTAAAGCATTGGGCATGTTTTCATCTTAGTTTCAGTAGCGATTTCGCAAAAATAGAAATGTGGCACTGTGGTACCCCTAATTTAGACAGTCAATAATAGAGGTTTGCTTTCTCTGTTTGACTTTAAACCGACTTCAATTGAGGCGGCGGTTCTTAATATATAGGATTTTTAAAAGTATTCATAACTGGTGGGTTATGTGTGTGTATGCATTAGGTGGAGTTTACACTGTTATATTTGCATGTAAATTGCAACTTCATCAAATGGTCTCTGAATAGCATGTAAATATCAAATAGCAAGCTAGTTTCTATACAATAATAATTGCACGACTTGGTAAAACCACTCCTAACATTTATAAAATAATTGTAATATGCTCCTGACACCCGAAGGCTGCGTTTGTCCAAAACTGCAGATAGCAGAGCACATCAGAGATATGTAGGAAAATTGTTGTGTAGGAATCGACTAATTAGCCTGGAGTGTGAAATATCAGGATTATCACAAAAAATGTGTAATAATTGCATCTGAATTTAGAACATCAGTATTAGGATTTGATACCTCATATTATTCACTATTAAGGGCGCTCAAAACCCTGGCGAGAATCTCGCGTTCCTGCGAGATTCTTGCGAAAGTGTTGAGCGCCCTTAGACGACATTGACATAGTATTCCTAAATATACACATTCATCTGACAAAATTCTTACAAAACAAACTTGGAAGGTATTTCGATTTTTCTGATGAGAAGTGTACATTATGTCATCATGATGTGTTGAAACCAAGTTAGTCCATTGAAATGTTACAATTTAAGGACCGAATATTGCATTTTTTAGAGGACACAATTTTATTTTTGGGACATGTTTGGGGAGTCAATAGAAGCTTAACCTCAAGTTTGTGGGGCGTCACCCTTTTCCCCCGGCGGCCATCTTGGAAAAAGGGGTGAAAATACTTTTTTCGCGATAACTCGGAAACTATGCGTCTGACAAAAAATTTGTAAGGACATAATTTGTAGTAAATTATTTTGCCTACAAATATGTATATTTGACTTTTGCCCTTAATTAAATATTAAAGAAGTTATAAGCAAAAAAGTGAAGAAGAAATTTCTTAAGGGAAATCTTCCTGTTTCTTCTTAAAAGTAGACTCTTCGACTTGTATCTTACCAATTCTCACATACAGTGCTCAATCCTGGTCTTTGACCGAACTTCAGAGGTCCAGGCCCGGGTTTGTCAAAGAGCTATGGAGCGCAGCATGCTAGGCGTAACACGCATGGCCAGTGTCCACGAATACCTTGCACTCCAGAACCAGAGTCAAGAATGTTGCACAGAAATCAGCTAAACTGGGATTGGGCGGGCCACGTCACCTGGATGCACCCGAGGAGGTGGGCAAAGATTGCCAATCAATGGATTGCATAAGGCGAGAGGCCACGCGGCAGGCTTCGGAAAAGGTGGCGCGACGATCTCGACCAATTTAGCAGCACTTGGATGGCATCAGCAACTGATAAGGATAAGTAGAAGGAGTTGAGGGAGACCTTTGCCCATCAGTGGCACAGAATAGGTTAATAAAAAAATAGCAAAAAAAGTGAGATTTTTGTATAAGAAGTTACAGAGCAAAAATATTTTTTTTATAAATATTTACTCACTTTTTTGCTTATAACTTCTTTAATTTTTGATTTAGGCCAAAAAGTTATATAAACATATTTGTAGGCAATACAATTTGCTACAAATTATGTATTTACAAATTTTTCGTAAGACGTATAGTTTCCGAGATAACGCGACAAAAGTGTTTTCACCCCCTTTTCTAAGATGGCGGCCGGGGGACAAGGGTGGCGACCCACAAACTTGAGGTTTAGCTTCTATTGACCACCCACACATATCCCAAAAATAAAATTGCGTCCTATAAAAAATGCAAAGCTCATGTAACATTTCAATGGACTAAGTTTGAATCTGTGTGATTGATCGATTTCTATATTCTCCGCTTCAGTGGAAACTTAACGGTAGAAACGTCGCCTTTATTAATTGGTAATTATATTTTTTACTTCATCTATGATCGTCGCCGAAAGCGAGATTATGCAGAATTTTTCCTCTCTTCACTTTTTACATATGACAAGCAATTATTAGTAGAAAATTATGCAAAAAAATATATTTAACTTTTATCAGTACTTCTTAATTTCTTCAAACGCAATCATTATGTCGTCTAAAATCAAATAAAATTTAAAAAATATAAAGGGTTTATCAAGACTGCTACCGAAAGCAAAGCTGGTTGGCAGTTTTAGTAACTTTAGACACAATGGAACTAAAAAAATTGCGAAAAAAACCTTGATTATTTTTTCTAGTCTTCGTATTTGGGTGCTAAATACATTGCTTTTTCTTAAATAATAGATTACACTTTTTTTTAAAGATGCGATGGTACGCTAGGGTTTAAAATAATATTTTAGCAAGATTGTAGAGGAGGCTGGTAGGCTGCGTGTGGACTGATATCAAAATTAAAATCAAAATATTCTTTATTCAAATAGTATTTCACAAGATCTTTTGAATCGTCCTTTTCTGCTACCATTTTTTCTGCATTTTCTGATACAGTACAATACAGTTTCATAAAACTACTAAATCATATCTTGAGAATTTGGGCTTTGTTATTTGTATAATTATTTGACACGGTATTAGGGTTTCGGAATCACTTGAAACATTAACCGCCTTATTCATAAACAGTGATAAAATCTATTTTAGCTATCGAATGGTTTGTATCTTTCATACGCCTTTGGAATTCGGTTTGAGCGGAGATAAAATCATTCTATAACTAAAATAAAACTATCTATGAATAAAACTGTAAGAATTTCCCCTTAGGTAGGTAAACCGTAAGGTTCAGTTTTTTTATCACATACAGCTCCGGTATGACATGAGTATAAAAGTAGAAAAAGATTTCTTCGGGCGTGACATCAAATTTTATTCACTGCTAGCGGTCCGGCCCGGCTCCGCCTGGGTGCAGATACCCTTTTCAACATGGCGGCTAAAAGGTTCAATTTCGACTATCAATTCAGAATATCGACCAATCGGACCAAGAAAGACGAATATAATTTTCTCGTATTTGCTAGATATTTCACTACCTACTGCTTCCCTCCTATAGGCCATAGCGTGATGATATATAGCCTATAGCATTCCTCGATAAATGACCTAATCAACACAAAAACAACAATCAGTATATAAAAAACATAAGCATCATCACTATATTTAGATATATTTAAGTTATCAGTGAAATCATCTTATAATTTTACAAGGTAGCGTGATGCGCCATGTTATAAATACTGTCATTATATCGAACTTATCTCGCATATTTACCAAATGGAATCGGCGAATCGAGTCCAAAAAGCGTGCCGAGAGGAATGTTAAAATGGAGTAGAGTCCTGGGCGCATAAGTTGAACTATGCGCAGTGACTAATTTTCGGGTCCCAACTGAAGTGCGGTATGAGGTGCGACGCGGGGAATGCGGCTCAAACACTGGCGCGCATGCGCATTAGGCTCTTTTCGTACTCCTACACCCGCGCACGCGTCCCTTTCGCCCGAGAGTACTGTCACGTTCGGAAGTTCTCACACAAATTTGTTTTTCTGAGAATAACATGGCTCGGCAGCCAACTTTAAGAAGACAAGAGAGAAGGATGGTCTACGATGTCTTTAAAAAGTAAATTGTGTTAGTTAAGGTGGTTTTAATTGTAACTAAACTAAATAAACCTCAGATTAGTTTTTATTTTGTATATTTTTAAAATAAAAACAAAACTAATCGTTTTGAATGTTTGTATAAATTATTTGTTTCCCAAAAAAACGCAAAATTACCAATCGATTAAGAAGTTGCATTTATTTTTATTTTTTGCGGGCAACAGCAAGGTAACACTTCTCACTACTATTGTACCTGCGCAGACGTCAGCCATCTTTGTTCACCTTACGCGCCGGGGATTATAATACGCTATTAACAAAAAGGTTTGGTGTAATTTTTGAAAGTGGTTCGTCTGGCGGCTGCATCGCAGGTAGATAATTGGCCGGCAGATGCGAGACCACGTGCTCTTAGCTGTGTTTATACAACAGTTATAAATCTTAGATGCATCATGCACGTGTTTATTGCTATAGTTTAATCTCATGTAAATTTTCTTAACACCTGTTTTCATCTCGGCTGTGCACCTTGTGCTCTGTGTGATATGATTTAATTAACTCACAGCACACCCGGTAGTCAAATTGCTGCTGTATAGAGAAATGTGTGATAAAATTTATTTGTAAATAAAAATCTCACTCAAGGTTCACACAGTGCAAAATTATACTACATCAAAACGGGGAAGTATACTGACTTTATACGTACCTATTATTAAAATTGCGGCTTCTTATCATTTTGTTAATACTTGATAATACTCGGGTTTTAGGTACTATAAATGAATGACTAAACATTTTTATTTATAAAAACGTAAAAGTATACCTGCCTGTACTTACCATACTAAGTCTATGCTTTTCTGAGTTTAAAAGGGAAAGGTTCTTATATCGTTGCCTATTGATTGTACAACTACTCGTAATGATTATTATTTGCTTAGTATCAATATCCGGAATCCATCTTGAGTCAAGCACCAGTCTTTTCTGCCTTCTGTCAGCGTATTTCCGGTTCCCTCTCCCTTTTACTCCCCACATCATCCCCACTGTGGCATTGCGCACGTGCCAGGTGGAGCTCTAATTTTTAATCATTATAGCGTCGTTTTTCACGCCGCAAAGTTGTCAGCACAAGTAAATCTTGCAATATACACTATAAATATTAAAGTGTTGTATTTAGTTTCATAATTGTGATTGTGAAATCCCTCTCCGGTTATTAAGGAGAAGCAATAGATGAATTTGTTAATTGTACACTTCCTCAAAGAATTAGAGATAGGGAAGGCATGGTATCCAAAATGATAAAAACTCGAAACTAGTTAAACAGTTGCAAAGCACGATTGTGGCAGGTGCCAGTTAACATCGACGCCTCTCGTCACTCGTCACATACTCGTTGCTATTCTCTTTGCTGCATAGTTTCGACAAACACGTTTACAATAGTGTATTTAACTACAAACGATCACTCGACGAGATCTTCGCAACATTTATTGTTTTTATATATCCGTAGTAAATACTTGGGTTGAATAATAAAATAGCATTCATTGATAGAATTAAATTCGCCATACGCATACAAACAAAATGTTTTATTCGTGTCACGGTATGGAAATAAACAGTTGATACACGACAGGTAATGGCGATTGGCGCTAATAATTGTGCGATTCCAAATGTGGTTCCTGGTTTGAATATCGCTTATAACACTTGGGTATATATTTGTTATAAGTATGTTTTTTAAGTGTGTGGTGGCCTGTTGGTAAACGGACTAGACGCGACTGCCAACATGTTCACGGTGGTCGCGGGTTCTAATTCCAGGGCACACCTTTGACTTGTTGGAGTTATGTGTGTACTGATAGTCAATCAACACGCACTGAAACGGTGAAGTAAAAAGGCATCGTGAGGAAACCTGCTTACCTTAGCGATTTATAAATTTCTATGTTATGTAAGTCTGCCAACCCGCACTAGGCAGACAGCAGCGTCGTAGACTATATATTACCTAACCACTTTTAATCGTACTGTCGATTGTAGAGGAGGCCCGTGCCTTGCAGTGGAACATATATGGGCTGATACACACAGATGTTTTATAGTGATATGACCAGTGGCGTAACAATAGGGTGGCCGAGTGCGCAAAATGCCACGGGCCCCCGGCCTAGGGGGCCCCCGGCCCAGCAGGGCTCTGGTCTAACAGGGCCTCGGACCCGACAGGGCCCTGGCTCAACAAGCTCAAAAGAGCGTAAGCAGAGGAGAATCTAACATTAATTACGAAAGTAAGAATAAACAATTTGGAAGATTGAAATAAAACTATTATACACCAATTTTATCGCGGATTTGTTTAATTTTTACATTTTTAACTTCCATTTGCAAGATGAAATTATTATGATTCCTATAATCCTGGGTCCTTCCGCCGTAGTGTGAATCTTAGCAGGCCGGCATAATTGTGTCTATTGACATGGGACTGCCGTCCGATGCCAGTAGACACTCTGCCTGGGTGGCATTTGGGCTCACCATCAGGCACAATGCGGCCACGATGCCGGGCCAGAATAAAAAATATATGTAAACAAGACATTTGCCTTATACATTTTATTATGCCGAAGTCATTATGTCATTACTTAACCTCTGAAGAATTGACCCTGACAATGCTTGAAGATGGGCGCAGTAAGCACACGAAATACTGCAAGAACTATTATTGTGTGTATTTCTGCAGTTCAGCGAGTAGGTTTATAGCGTTTCCACGAAACTATCTAATCTTCGAAAACCAGGAACAGCCGAAAATGGTGCACGTGGTGGCACGGGAGGATCACTAAATGTTTTCAAAAATTTTAGGGCCGTTAAAGTAAAAAAAATCACCATTTACGAGCTGGAGGAAACAATTTTAGTTTGTATGCAGTAAGGCGGCCTCTGGCTGAAGCAAATCTAAAGCCATTGAAACCTGCAAATGGGCAAAAACTAGAAAGACACCACTGAAACGCTAGGTTGAGTTATAGTAGAGAACAAGAGAATTTGGTGGGAGTGCAGTTTTTATGCAAGAAAACGTCCGCCTGCATGTAATATCTATGTCTACCTCGGGTAACTAATGCAATTGGGTAGGTACAACTTCGAAAAGGAAGCCGATAGTGGGATTCAGTTTCAGGATTCAGGATGACCTGCGTTTAGGAAGTCGTACCACATATTTTCGTCGGATATACCACAGAGCTTTAAGATTATGGTGTTCATCCAGTATGTCCTGCAATGATTAACGGAGCCGAGACGTGGACACTGATTGAGGGGCTAATATATAAGTTTAAAGTCGGTTAAAGTGCAATGGAAAGAGCTATGCTATGAGTGTCTCTGAAGGACAGGGGCAACGGGCAGGTGATGATCACGAGCACAACACACAACAGTATAATAACACTGCTCTTAGCAGGGAGAAATAGACGGCGGTACCTACACAGGCAGCCTCTCACATATAGGAAGTCTACCACTAACATATTTACGAGAAATAGTTATAACACTGCCATCAGTCACTTGCTCTCCTGCGTCCCTAATTAAAGTACTTGTGGTGTATACAAATAGTACGGAGATCAAACCCGCGTGCTCAATTTTCCGAACCATGGATTAAACTAAGTACGTCACAGAAGCTTTAGTCTTATCAGGTATCTTTCTGACTGTGAAGGCTTTGTGACTATTGGAATATTAGGTGGTATAATGGGTGAAGTGCGTGGTGGCCTGTTGGTAAATGACTAGACGCGACTGCCAACATGTTTACGGTGGTCGCGGGTTCGAATCCCAGGCCACACCTGTGACTTTTCGGAGTCATGTGTGTATTGATAGTCAATCACCACGCACTAAAACGGTGAAGGAAAACATCGTGAGGAAACCTGCATACCATAGGGATTCATAAGAATTTCTATGGTATGTAAGTCCGCCAACCCGCACTAGGCCAGCGTGATGGACTATATGGCCTAACCACTCTCAATCGTATTCTCGATTAGTAGTAGTAGGCCCGTGCCCTGCAGTGGGGCGTATATGGGCTGATACAGACATACAGAATGGGTGAAATGCCGACTGTGAAACTAATGACTAAAGACCGGATTATATGCAACATAAAAAGCTTGTTATATGCATGCCAATATGCATGAAAAATGCTTGAAATATGCACGAAAATTGGCAGAATATGCGAAATTAAATGATAAATTTTAGGAATCTCAAAAAAAATATAGAAAAGTATGTATTCATTTTTTTATTTCAAAATCAGCATACAATTAGTAAATTATTTTTTGATAGGCAATAATAGGTACAGTAACATTATATGACATTAAAATTATTTAAAAATTTTGTAAACGTAAGCAATCAAATATTTTTCTACATTTTCAGTGGTAAGATTGTATCTACGATCATTTAGAATATTTTTGTTAGTGGAAAATGTTCGCTCCACATCCACTGAGGTAACTGGGCAAAATTTGAACTTGGGTCCTCAATAGCTAAGCCCTTATATTTTGTGACTGTTATAAAAATTTCGTCGCATTTTGAAACGCAGGGTGAGTGAAAAATATTGTAATATACATCATAACTTGATCTAAGGTAAAATATGCTATTACCGCTGAGAATGGCTAAAATAATCAATTGCATATGGAAATATGCAATTGCATATAATCCGGTCTCTACTAATGACTATTGTTTAAATCCTTGTATAAACAGTATCAGCCCATACTCGTCCCACTGCAGTGCGCGGGCCTACTGTACAATCGAGAGTACAATTGAGAGTGAATAGGCCATATAGTCCACCACGTCGGCATCACGTGTTGCCGGTCTTTGTAACCTTATCATAGTTTTAACAAATCGCTATGGTACGCAGGATTCCTCACGATGTTTTCCTTTACCGTTTTGGTGCGTGGTAATTGACTGTCAATACACACATGACTCCGAAAAGACAGAGGTGTGGGATTCGAACCCGCGAACACCGTGAATATGTTGGCAGCTGCATCTGGTCCGTTTACCAACAGGCCATTACGCACTTCAAACTATCTAGACAAACGTTAATGCGATGAAACTATTTTGGGTCCAGTATAAAAGCTCAATTTTATAGCATGTTATTAAGGCAAATATAATCAAATACATATTTCCTTGGTATTCAGACACTTGATGGTTCTTTCATCTTGCCAGAAACATTGAAGCTCATAACTTCCAAAGCAACCACGATCGGATTTTCATAATAGTAGATTGTGTGACGGCTATGTTAGAAGCGTGCGCAAACAAACTTTCAGCATTTATAAAATTACCAAAGTCTGGCGGCCACAGGCTCTTGATCTATAAAGATCGTTCAAAAAATACTCCTGTCACATGCGCAGTCCTGACCCCACATTAAGATCTGGTCTTGTGTCTTGGGCATCAGGCACTACAAAAGACTTTCAGTCTCACAAACACCCAGTTCGGAAACAAATACCTGTTATCAGACAGCATCTAACCGACTGCACCACGGAGGCTGACAATTTTTTAAAGATCAAAAACATACCATAATACATACATTAAGATCATAAACAGAGTAACTACTGGACATATTGATACTTAACATCTTGTGTCTCAGGATGGCGAGCGCAGTGGAGTGCCAAGCATTGCTTTGTAATTCAAGGTGTTGTTTGGTTTTGCTACTGTTCATGAGCGGTCGCATCGCTTACCATCAGGCGAACGGCATGCTCGTCTCGCCATTCACTGCAATAAAAAAATAAAATAAAAACCTTGTCAAAAATCCTGCTTTAATGTGTCCAAAAGCCAGACTTTAAGCTATGCAGTTTCGCCATACGTATAACATGGCGACAAATAATTTAGCCGCGTTCACCTTTCATTCCACCCTCACAGCCCCTGTCGGTAAGCCCCGCCAGTTAGGGTTGATCAATTACCTAGACATCTATTTTTAGGTTTATCCCCCCGTCTACTGATTGGTTGGCATTTCGTGTCTAGGGTCCCACTTTAATACAATGTATTTTGAATTATTTATGACGTTTATTAAGTTTATAACTTAATGAGATTATAGGCAGTTACTAACAAGACAATACGATCTTTTTTATAGCGTCGGTATGCCGACTTTAAATGAAGTGTTAATCATATTTGACTGGGGGTTACAACTTTAAGTTTTTCTTTGACAGGTAGGGTTCACAACTGTTATAATTCGAGTCTATTAGACTTACAATTGAAATAAAACTATAATATACGGATTTTATCGCCGATTTGGTTTAATTTTTACAGCTTTCGTGATCACAGGCCGGGCTGTAAAATAACCGAAACGTCGGAAAGTTGCAAAATGTAAATAAAGAAATAAAAATAATTAAAAAGAAATAAACCAAGTCCGCGATAAAATCCATTACTAATAGGTTTATTTCAAAGTGTACCAATCGAGTAAATCTAAAAAAGAATTAAGATATTAATGTTTGATTGATATTGATTCTTAATTCTACTTCTAATTATTTATCGTAGTTTGAATCCAAAACTAATACACTGGGCAATTGTGCGTTTATTTGTCAATAAATTTATCTAGATGTTCGTTTTTAATACGTTTAGTAGATAATATCTACGCGCTTCATTAACTACAAGGTGCAGTAAGCACTCTGCTCGGTGACCACTCACATAGACCAGGCTTTAAGTTCATACAGAATAACAGATAAACAACGCCACCGCTCGTGTAGGTTTTAACATTCCAAGCCTTTTTGCAATTTGCATCGATAAAAAAACCGGCGGTGCGTTGCACTTGCCTCTCGCGTGCGTCCCGATATTTATTGGCCTCATATGCGTTAACAAGGCCCATCACGTGTTTGCGTATATCATATCAATGTGTATATAATTTAATTCGCTGATCACTCGCGGCGGCGGCGCGGCACACTCCACACAAAACGATATAAAACTTATGTCTTTGACCCGCTGCGTCGCTCGTCCGCCGCTTGCCGCTCGCCACTCAATAACGACGGCTTCATATATTGGATACAACGTTGGCCCAAAGCCACTCATATAATTTGTAGATTTAGAAAGATCTAATAAGAAAACAAAAGAAGACAGATTGAGATGTTGAGTGAGTTTCTTGCGCCAATCTTCACAACAGTATAATGTTTCGGAGCAGTTATAGAACGGTACGGAACCAAATGTCTACCTAGTGAAAGTCTATTTGATTAAAGAATAGGTAGGTATAAAAGGTAGGATTTGCTTACGGTGTCATAGCTATATTTTTGCTCAGCACGTTGGATTTGTTGTTTTAGGACTTGGCCAAAGTGGTGGCCAACGTGGTGGCCGGCGTAAACAAAGCTAGCGGCGCGGCGCGGTGCGGCGGCGCGGCGGCGCGGGCGGCGCACTGCAATTATAATAAAGGTGCGCGCGCAGCTGACTGCCGCACCTGCCGCCATCTTTAACATTTCTTAAAGTTTTTTTTCGCCATCGGTGTTATTGGCCTATTTTTTATGGCGCAAGCTGTCGGGACAGCTGACGCGCGCCCGCATTTCGTTTCTCTTTGTGCGCTGTGGCGGTCGGTGCCGGGATTTCTCAAGGCGCTGTCTAGGATAATGAGCGTCACGCAGCTGCCGCAGGATTGAAAGGATCGCGCCAGGTGTGGGTGCACCACGTGGATGGGTCAATTTTTTGTCAGTTTCCTTTGTTATGAAATAAGAATAAAAAGTGTCCTGCGATGCGTGGGAGTGTTTGATTTTGTTTTTTTTTTGTACGTACGTGGGGCTCGTGAGAATCTGTAGTAGTGCTTACATGTCACGCTTTGGATGGGTGAAGGCATGGGTAAAAGTCCACTGCAGTTTTTACTTCATGAATAGTTAATCTAATGGGTAAAAATTAGCAATAGTGACCGCCAAGCATCTTACTAAAACAGATGTTGACTAAAGTTTACTGACAAATGGAAAATTTAATTAAAACCCACAGACCGCACATCGAGCGTGGTTGACGTCATCTTGAGCCAAGCAACTCGGCGCACCACTACATGACCAGGCATGAACAGGGGCACACACCTGTCGAACAAGACATCACTATAAAATACTTTGCAACAGCCAAAGCACCTCTGTTCACCTGGCAATGTATTAATAGGCGGCGAGCGTTCACTAACAGGTCATTTACTCTGACTTATTCTATAAAAATAAATAAATACACCCAATAGTAATGAGTCCCCAGTAGGATACCCGTGTAGTGTCGTGTAACAGAAATTACAAGAGGGTTTTTGGATCTCACAACACCTAGACCCAACCAAGATGAACCAAGTACATATTTATTTTATCATCATCATCATCAGCCTAAACTGTTGTCCACTTCTGGAAATCGGCGTCTATTTCAATTTTTCGGCTTGCCCCATCCAGCATCTAACAGAGACCTGTTGCAAATCGTTACACCATCTAGCTGAAGGGTGTCCTACCCTATACTTGGCTTACTACATACTTATTGTTTTTTCCCTTATATTTCAATTACAATTATTACACACAATTATCTTGGTGCTAAGATGATTTGACGCCCGGACGTCAGTTTAGGTTCCAATGAAAATCTGTGTAGTGTCGTGGTTTACACCACATCGTATCGTAAGCTTAGTGGACACGTATCGATCCATTCTCTTCCGGTGTGTTAAACAAATGGACCACGGAGGACGTTATAATTTAACAGTGTCGTACTATCCAACTTAATTAAAGGTACCTACTGTTTGACGTTTGATACTTTTCAAGTCGAAACAACTTTGCACAGACTAGGCGCAACAAGCACAATATCAATAACATTTGCCGTAAAACCAAAATGTATAAACGTTGGTACAAAGTTGAAAAGTATGCAACGACAAACGATAAGTGCATATTATTTTAGTTGGATTGTAAATTTGTAATATGGAGATCCTCATGATGGATGGAATAACGATCTCGTAGTGAGCCCGATCGGAAAGTGTTGACCAGCGCGAAGAGATAACCACCTCCTGCCAGTGGACACCTAGTACCTAGTCTATTTAGGCTGCAGTCCACCTTCTATCAGGTCCATTGTAGGTTAAAAATACGTCATATCCGTATAAAAACTAGTGAAGATTTTGACAAATATGCATTTCTTTATAACGCACAAAAAAGGGACGAGATTGATACGCAATGTCAATGAAAATGTAATTACACATGTAATTAGTAACATAAAACGCGAATTCTTGTGAAAACAATCACTATTTTATGTAATTTAATGTTCCAATGAAAATATATAATTTGTGTGTAGTGTCCCGACGGCAAATAATCGCAATAATATATGTATATCGAAAAGTAATTCAGTTTATAATCAAGTGAAATCACCTAATTAAAGCTCGATCGAATAATTTAGCGATAACAGTGCACCTAAAACTTACGAACGTACAAATACGATGCATGATAGGGCTGCCGCTTACTACTCAATATTTTTATTTTAAAGCTTAAAATATAATGTTTTAAATGTAGTTTAAAGATGAAGGCTAAGATACAAAATAACCCGAAGAAGATATTTTTTATTAAATTGGCACGCCATAACAAACTTATAATGAATGTGATAATTTTAATGTTAGATGCAAGCCAATTATTCGATAGAGCCATGTCAGCCTCCTCGAAAGTAAGAAAAAATATACAAAATTGGGAACACCATGAAAGGCTCATCATCCTTATCATCTTTGTGCACAAAAGTGACCAGTGACTGTTCGCTGTACGAGCAAATACAATTTTTTTGTCACCAGAAATATAATTTGTTTTTTTTTTTATACTAAGGTACTGCATTTTAACCATACTGCATGATTAAGTCTACCGGTCTTTTTCCTTTTCTTATATCCATCCAATGTAGGTAGAAATCAGCTTTTTTTACTTTGTTATATTATAATCTCTATATACTTTTAAGTTCAATAAAATTAGGGCAGTAGAGATGAGATCGTTAAGGGGAATGTGTGGTGTAAGCTTGTGTGACAGAGTGCGAAATAGCGTGGTGATGGAAACTTGTGGAGTGAAAGAGGATGTAGTGACGAGAATTGAGAAAGGAATGTTACGATGGTTTGGTCATGTAGAGAGGATGGATGAAAGGAGAATTACGAAACAAATACATAATGCGAGTGTGGATGGAAGAGTCGGTAGGGGTCGACCTCACCGAACATACACCATCCAAATCGGTGATACCCTCAACAAGGGTCAGGTTAAAAGTACCCTCAACCGACGGGAATGCATGAAGACGTTGATGAAAGTGGATGAAGCGAAAGTAGTATGTCAGGATCGAGCAAAGTCTATTGTCTCTGCCTACCCCTATGGGATACAGGCGTGACGATTATGTATGTATGTACTTTTAAGTTTATTTTTGCGTACAATAAGTACAATAAATAAAGAAGTTTAATGTGGTCCAATACAAGTAGAGTATCGGCAGACTACGATACAATCAAGCTGGGTTAGTCCTAAAGTATATTTAAAAATATAAATACACAATGAAGCAAATTTCTTAATTGTTTTGTTTCCGCGTCACCCCTGCGTGATCGGGTCTTCGACCGTGAGTGTCCAGCGCGGCGCGAGCGTGGCGCGTGTTTACGAGCCGACCGCCGCGCCACCTGCCGCCTGCGCCTAATTACTCGCAACTCACAATACCTGCCCGCATTATGTGAAAGTGCAAACATATTTTTAAATTGTTAAAGAAATAATTAAAAGTCCTTGTTAGTCGTTACTCATCGTGTTAAAGTTCAGACGTGTAAAGGTCAGTGCCGGTTTGTGTGAGATTTTGTTTAACGTGCTATTGAAAACATACATTGCATTAGGGTTGGGACCAAATTGGGACTCAAGATTAAAGTTCATAACAATTGTACATTGCCACCGTGTTTTTGATATTTTTAATTATTCTTGTAATTGTAATACGGGTGATACCCGATTAAATTATTAACATAGGTATTTGTAATTTTCATATTCAAAACATTAGTAAAATATAGACCGTTAAGTACAAAATAATATATTCAACGGTTCTAAGAAACCCGTAGCAAGAACCGAACCCGTGTCATTTTTTTCCCGCACAGCTGCAAGTGGTTTTGCAAGTTTGAAATATTCATTTCGACTTATACTTATATTCACGTAAAATTTGATGATTTTGAAAAAAGCGGCGTCTCTCGGTAGTGGGTCCTAAAATGATAGCCAGATCTGTCTACAACATCCATAATATCAATAATACGGATTAATAATATCTAGAACATGAAATAGCTTGCAAGAACCAAAGGGATTTTCTAGATGTCATAAAAATACTATTAATTATTATCAATTAGTAATTTGAATATTTCATAAATACATATATGTACATCATCTCCAAATACAATTGAAATTACTCTTGTTATTATTATTATTAGCCTTTATTGCTGATACTAAACAATGATTTTTACATACAATAACAAATTGTTTAACTTAAACCTAGTACACGGGTTTCCCGGTTTAGTGGTCAGCGTGTCCAGTGACACATAGGCCTCTTCCAGCTGCTTCCATTCTTCTCTATTGGTAGCTTTTCTTGACCAGATTGTCCCTCCAATCATCTTGATATCATCTGCCCATCTTCTAGCTTGTCTACCTCTTTTTCTTTTGCCATCACGTGGCTGCCATTCTGTTATAATTTTAGTCCATTTCATTCTGCTTTCCCTTGTCATATGTCCTGTCCATCGCCATTTTAACTGTCTTATTTTCTTTAGTACGTCTTCCACCTTTGTTGTAGATCTAATGTCTGCTGCTTTTTTTTCTCACTCTCACTCTTGTTATTACTGTCAAATAAATTTGAAAAATATAATTTATTAAAGCAGTAATAACAGTTCTCTCATATTTAAGCGGAAAAACTCTCCTAATCAAAGTACATAAATCAAAGCATACTAGGATTAGCGTGTCGGAACCCCATGGATCGATGGTGTAGACCGGCAGCGGAGCACCCTTCAAGAAACTAGGTCATGTGCCCCCTGTAGCGTTCCCCGGCTACCAGGATACAAGAGCCCCTCAAGAGGTGATTCGAACTCATTGCCAGGGGTTCGATACTATGTGTATTTTGAATTTAGAATTACGCTGCTGAGTGGCGTGAAACAAAAAAATAACCTTTTTTAGTTTTAATCCTTTGAACGTAATTTGTTACTTTTTAATTCCATGTTTTCCTGGCACCTAGGGACTTTGTTTCATTCCATTATGATTGTGATAATGTTATTTAATATATGGTGGTATATTTTCAAAGAATCGACTAGGCTTTTGGGAATCAATTTAGTACAGGCAACGAAGCAATGGGTTACTCTTGTCCGTAATGCATAATTTGCCAGGAGTTTTTTTTTTCATGAAGAGGTGGCATATGACCCCACTAAGTTAAAAACCCAAAATACTTACAAAAATGGCGTCCGCTAGTGCCGCCATTTTGGAAAACGCGTTTGAAGCCATATCTCCGGAACCGTTCACTTTAGGCCCATCATGCTAAGGACCTTTCTTGTAGATAATTAAATTTCCCATCTTTTTTGTTCAATAATTTTTTTTGTACCATTAACCGTTCATATCCGAAAGAATATCTATTGGAAATACTTACGCGTATAGTTTTTAACTATAATTATTTAGTGAGCTTTGTACGTCATTCCGTTCCTTATAAGTTGAGGCAAGTATGCTCGCATCCATTTTCCTCCTAATCCTATTTATAAGGCGTGAGTGTTTTTTAGTTGCGCTGCATAGCGCGTCGGCTGCATCAAGCACATTAGCGGCCATTAGCAGCTTGTCTAATTGTATTAATCCCGTTTCACGGCATATTTCACCGGCATGGGGTAGTAATGGGGTCGAACGCACCCCTGTGTGTAATCTGTGGACTGGACAACAAGGATGTGAATACACTTGACCGATTCTAAAGGAGTGGCGCCACCTGTTGGCCGCGGTGGGCTGTTTGTGTTCTAGATTCAGAATTCAGTTCTAGGTTTAGAAAACGGTGGAACCAAGATGTTGTTATAAATGCCGAATGATGGCGCAATTTCCATTGAATCATACAACGTGGATATGCCAACCATCATGTGCATAGTTTTTCACGTAATTTCCTTTCGAACTTGTGACTTTTAAAGGTATTATTAGATAAATGATAGTAGAGGAAGCATCTAAAGAAATTGAATTTGCTAATATTTGTCTACTACTGACCACGGGATTACTCTATATTCGACTATACGAATAGAGTCTTGGTTCATTATTCAAGATCGTAAACCAAGACCATAGTCCTTAGACTATGGTCCACCACGCTAGCCCATTGCAGTTTACATTTTCATAAACCATAGGAATTCTTATAAATAATGGATGCAGCGTAGTTTTACATTATTGTTAAAGAGCACTGGTGCCTAGTTTTATCACAGTTTGGTTCCAAAGTTGAGGTATCGGGTTGGAATCCCGGGTCGGGCAAACTAATATTGGATTTTTCTATACATTATCAGCCCGGAGTCAGGAATTTGTGCCCGATGTGGCAATAGGCTCGCCTCTATCACATCGTGAGATGGCGAAATGTATGTTATATGTATCCTGGTTGCACCCCTACTTACTCCTTTTGGGAAGAAGGCATGAGTTAATTTATGTATATAATTATTTAAGTGCATGGTTACTAAATGAGAATATGCATTCGTATGCATTTGATTCGAACCTACGACGGTAGTTCACGGCCGCTTCGTTACCAAGACCATCACAGGCTGCACTTAATGTATGTTACATAAATCACATAAGCTCCGAAACTGCAGGAGGACTGCTCACATATTTTCCCAAGTGGCTTCGCTTAAAAGTGTTGCTAATGTATAAAATTACCATCACCGCCGCGGACACTATCGAGCCGTTTATCTAAACAGGTTTATCTTTCCGAGGCTGGAGATGGTCTACCCAGCCTCTATTTGGGGAAATGTTGCTCAAAATATAGTGTGTATCAATAGTTCAAATATCTGTTACTTTAATAGCGAAAGAGCCAGTGAAAAAAGCTGCGTATCTGATATTTTTATAAAGTTTCCAAACCTATGTAAATTGTTGTTAAATTAACTTATACTATTGGCCAAATTTTTTCTCGATAGGAATTGCATTAGGCAGCCGTATATAAGGTTTATAGATATTTATTCTCCAGCCTCCGTGGCGCAGTTGGTTAGATGTTGAGTGTGAAACGAGAGTCCGCGGTTTCGATCTCCGCACTGACACAAATGTTGGTGAGGCCCACAAGTATTTCACACTGAGAGGGAGTCTTGTGTCGTGGGTATCAGAAACTGTGAGAGATTTTTCGGTATCATAAACACCCAGACCTGAGGCTGTTGATAACAAAAATATTTGTCTCGGTGTGGGGATCGAACCCGCGCCCTCAAAGGATAGCTACTTTAGTTGTATGTCAAAAGGATATCAATAATGATAGCTTATGCTACTAATATATCTTATACTTGTGTGTATATATACAATTACAAGTACAAATATTCACAAGTACAATCATTTTTTATAGATGCGAGTCAACCCTTTGTGCGAGAAGTATAGTGCCGCGTCCACATTACCTATAAATATTCCTAATGACATTTAAAAAAAATTGATGAAACTATACTTTTTTTATCCAAGGGCAGTCAGACTCACCGCATCAAAAGCAACTTTCATATTTCAATTTATATGTTTAAAATTATTAGTGTTGAGAATAGTACTAAGCTCATTTAATGTAAACGTGTTGGCACATTATGCTGTAAGTTTGCATTGTACATTTAATAAATAAATAAACAAACTCTTTACTTCACATCAGTTTTTTGTGACACAATGGAACTAAGAATATGCATTGGTACTTAAATTGTTTCATAGCTTCTACGCCCTTTAATTGGCGATATTCATCTTTTACGTACAGGCAAGCGAAATGTCGGACGCCCGCTAACAAGGTGGACGGACGACCTGGCTAAAGTTGCAGGAAGTCGCTGGATGCAGGCCGACGACAACAGGTCAATGTGGAGACCTATGTTGATATGTGATTGTGATGATTATGCGATGACGATGATGATTATTCTTCTTTTTCTAGTCTTTGACTTGTCAAGAAAGTTCATATCAACAAACATTCGATTTATATAAATACTATGAAATTAATCTTTATATTTAGTTCCAAAAGAATAAATTCGTAGGTCATGCAAATCAAGGTATTTTACACAGAATATTGTGCACAGTGTGTCCGAAGCTTAAAGTCCGAATAAGGACAATGAAGCGCGGGCAAGTTCAGTGGCCGAGCGCTATCCTTGGCCGCCTTCTACCGATCGGCCTCGAACCCGATACCTCCGGACGTCAACACATCTCAATGCACTTCAAACATTTACTCACCGCGGAGAGATAATGTTAACTATTCCAGTAGTCAATATCCGTTATTGTTGTTTGGTCGGTATAAATATAAGGACAATGGAGTTTGCAATACGTACAGATCTTCAATATGTACTTTAAAAATAAATTAAATAATGTAACTAAAAGTGTAACTGTGTGTTTTGTCAAGCAATATCTTTTATTAATCGACTGATCTACCAGAAAAGAAAAGATTTTAAATGCTAATTATGGAAAAAATTATCAATAAATAATCACTTGACGGTTTGGACATTACTATCCTATATGTTTTGGAAAATTTGTGATGCCCTTAGCTTCGATTATTTCTAAATAATATGACAGCAATAGCACACTTAAGTTATAGGAGGCAAACGAAATTTTAAAATAAAGAAGTCTGATCACAGTTCTAACAAGATCTCTTTAACCCCCAACGTCTTATAAGATTATTATAGTTTATTAAACCTTAATCGATATGGCGATAGATAATACGCCGATAGGCTCGCCCCTATCACATCACACACAATGTGAAACGAGGGTGTCTTGGTAGCGCTCTTCCTACCCTTTCTGGGAAAAAGGCGTGTGTTTATGGACGTATATGTATGTGTGTTAAACCTTAAACCCGCTTAAATAAATGAAGCAAAGCCATTGTTCAGCAGCCATGTATATGGGCAAATCCCAGGGCCAATATACAAAGATTAACGAAGAAAACAGTGCACTGAATAAATATAACATTGAATAAACATACTTAGATATGAGAACATGCAATTTTTAACGGTGTCGAGGACAATGCAAATTAAAAGCGAAATAGCTTACCCCACTAAGTCGCGTATAGCAAGAATATAAACTTGAAAGAATTGCTGAATAGAGTTCTAAGAAACAGCACAAACACAAGGTAAACATGGAAGGATTTTAAAGAAGAGAACTTACATTTGACGAAATTGATATCACTATTTTGTATATCAATTAAGCCAAGTACAGTTTGATTGAATGGTATCTACACAATGATATATAGAAAAGCAGATTTTTAATTAACACTTGTTTTCAATCATTGCCTCACATTTCTTTATATAGGTAATACTTTATTAAATTACATTTTTTCTTACACAGGAGCCTACTGTTCGGTACAATTATACATATAAAGACCAGACAAATGTTTTTATTCTGATGGGGTTTACATCCACAAACTCTGAACATTGGGGAATTAAAATACTAACCTATTGCGCCAAATAGTCATACATATATAAACTCACGCCTTAATCCCAAAAAGGGGTAGACAGAGGACATCCACGATCGCCTTGTGTATTTCGCCCCACGAAGTGATAGTCAATCTTCGAATGCAAATTACTTAATAGTGGAAAGCAGGATAATAAATACAGCAGAGTCAAATAATTTAGTACTGATACTACCACACTCTTATTTAAGTCTTGTATTGCTTATAATATACAAGGAAATCTTTGCCAGGTCACATAAAAAAACATTGGCTATTTGGATATTGAACCTGCGGTCACTCGTTTATAGAAGGCGTCTAAGCTATTACACCCTGTGGTGTGAGGGCGTTTTACGAATACCGCCAATACAGTATTCATATTTCATAATATTCAGTAACGTGTAATTAATTCTGTCTTTGTAATTTCAATTTATTTATCTTTCGGTAATAACATCGTATGTGGTTTACTTAGAAACCTACATTTTGCCATATCATAAATGTTAGTAGATTTTTTTTCTCCTTTTTTCTTACGTATAACGTTGTCAGGCTCAGATGTTTTAACTTATAATAACATTCTTGTACAGTCGCGCGCAGGCGCTTGTTTACGTAGGACGTGGCTTCGCGTTCGATGTAAAACCGGTTCGAGCAGCCTATCCGTGCGATCTTTTGTTTTGTTCGATAATGTTACCTACGTTATCAAATAAAATTTATTAGTGCAATTATGCATAAACGAGTATTATCGGGTAATAAAACGGAAGAATGTAATGACATGAGCGTTTCTATGAATAAAGACAGTGAGATGACAAGAAGCAGTGAAAGTATAAGCAGTATGGAATTGAGCATGGAAATATGTGATAACAATTCGGAAGAGGGGAGAAGACCAGACAAAAGAAACCGGGAGCTTGATGAAGAGGAGCTATGGACAACAGTGGGGAAAAAGGGCAAACGATTCGCGAGATCGACCGAAAATGCTGATATGACTAGAATAAAAGAAGATATTATTGAGGTATGCATTACAAACTCAGAAAAACTACCGAAGCAATTTAAACTAGCAAAAACTTTAAAATCTGAGAACATCCAGGACATTATCAAGGTGAAATACCTAAATGCATATAAAGTTCTAATACAATTTAGTAAGGAAGAGAGCGCTGACAAGTTATTAAATTCAAAGATATTAATAAGGATGGACTGAAATGTCATAAAACATTTGAGATTAACCAGTCTTATGGCGTAATTAAAAACATAGATTTGGATCTCGAAGAGGAAGAAATATTACAGAGTTTAGATAGTGATATTGACATTATTGGAGCGAAGAGACTAAAACGAAGAAACAGTCTTGATGGGAGATGGGAACCAGGAGAATCAGTAAGAATTTGCTTTAAAGGTTCTGTATTACCGTCATACATTTATATATTTGATACCAGGATTACCGTCAGTCCTTATGTCTATCCAGTTACCCAATGCTCCAGGTGCTGGAGGTATGGGCACACTTTAAAAGTATGCCCTTCCAATAAAACTATATGCCCTAAATGTAGTGGTAGTCACCCAAACTGCGAAAAAACATCCTACACATGTAACAACTGTGGTGGTAACCACATGGCACTAGCGAAGATATGTCCAGTGTTTATGAAAGAAAAACGTATCCGGGAACTTATGGCCGAGTTTAATTGTTCTTACAAAAGAGCTCTGACATTATATGTCCCCCCATCGCCTCGTACCTATCAGCATACAGATGCAGCTAATCACGCTCAAAACTTTGTAAACGACATGCAATTGACAAATTCAGACCAACACCCAGAAGAGATTTCTGTACCTTCTACATCTTACGCAAATTCAGTCCGAAACACAAGTAAAACAGGCAAAAAGAAAGATAATGGAAGATATAAAACAAAAACGGGTAGTATTGGTTTAGAAGATATGTATTTGGGCACATTATCAGAGGTTAATGAGAGTGAAAAAAGAAGAACTGAAGATCCACGAGATAAGCAAAAGAATCAATATAATAAGGAAAAAATAAGTTGGAAAATATTATTCAGCAGACTAAAGAACAAATATGGAAAGAAGATTTATCCTGGGAGCTAAGGTTAAAGAACTGCTTTGGTATTATATTCGAAACATTAACATCCTTTGTTGCAAAATTCATTTCAGATTGGCCCTGTTTTAATTTATTATACAAATATGGATTATAGTAACATTCACACACCTCTGCATATTTTACAATGGAACGCGCAAAGTTTACGCCCAAAGAATGTAGAATTTGAATTACTGTTAAATCGTGAGAAAATCCACATTGCTTTAATCAGTGAGACATGGCTTGATCCAGACAGTGATTATCATATTAGAGGTTACAATATTTTTCGGACGGATAGAACTGATGGTTACGGTGGAGTGGCAATTTTGACACATCAATCAATAAAAGTGCAACAATATAGAATGCAATTAGCCAACCCAGCCCTTGAAGTAGTATGCGTTAAAATATTAATTGTCATCATTTGCAATATGCCGTATCCGTGTATTGCCCTCCGTCTGCTAGAACTTCCGCAAATAACTGGGACGAGCTTTTTTCAAGTCTTTCAAGCAAAATAATAATTGGTGGTGATTTAAACGGACACCATACTAATTGGTCATCTAAAATTGATACTAGAGGTATGCAAATATTTGATACAATGATGGACAACAATTTCATTCATCTCAATGACGGAAACTACACAAGGATCAAATTAGTGAATGGCACCGTGTGCAAAACCTCACCGGATTTAACATTGGCATCCAGTGACATAGCATTACGGCTTAACTGGCAAGTTATGAATGAAAACCTTGGAAGCGATCACTTAATGATTAGGATAAATACAGAGATTAGGAAAATATGTAACTCAAAGAAGCGTAGAAACTTTAAGAAGGCCAACTGGACAGGATACAAACAGAGAGTTGATGAATTGTTAACAAACTTTATTCTACCATCTAGTAATCAAGAAGCGTATAATGGATTTATTGATGTTATAAATAAGGCAGCAGATGATTTCATTCCAAACATCAGAGTCTGTGAAAGCCCACTTTCAACAAATAAATTTGTACCAAAACCTTATTGGTCGCAAGACTTGTCACGGGTAGTCGCTGAGCGCCGCCTGGCTCTAAAAAACTTTAGGAAAAATCCTAACCCAGAGAATTTAGACATTTTAAAGCGTAAAATTAGCGAGTCTCAGAGAGCAATTCGTCGTGCCCGTTCAAAATCTTTCCAACAGTTTTGTGATAACATTAGTGATGTTACTTCTGCACGAGATATGTGGCATCGTATGAAATGGCTCAAGGGCTATCATAAACCAAAGTTTGGTATTGACCATAATGCAGCAAACTCACTATTATGTAACTTAGCACCGGATTTTGTGTCACCTATGGAACCGACATTCAGTTCTGTAAACTTGGAGGTATGTTCACCAATTTCGGTACAGGAACTTAAAAACTGTATAAAACACTCTGATACTACACCGGGACACGATAATATTTCATATACGATGATCGATAATCTGCCAGATACTGGGAAAATTATGTTAGTCAAGTTATATAACCAATTTTTAGAATTTAGCTTTGTTCCTAAACAGTGGAGAAATATAAAAATCATTCCTATACCGAAATCTGGTATTAATAATACTACTGGTGTCAGACCCATTGCATTGATGTCGTGTCCGTGTAAAATCTACCATTTGATATTAAACCGGCGACTCGAATGGTTTCTTGAAAAGAATAACCTCTTGTCTAACGAGACAACCGGATTCAGAAGATCAAAATCATGCATGGACAATTTGGCTAGGTTAGTTACTCGAATACAATTTGGATTTACTAAAAGTTTCCCCACTGTGGGATGTTTTGTTGATATTCAAAATGCCTATAATAATGTTAATATAACGGCCTTATTGCAAATTTTAGATAAATTAGGAGTAGGAGCCATGCTATGTAAGTATTTTTGGAGCTTTTTAAATGAAAGATTTCTATCCATGGAGTCTACTAATGGTACATCAGTTCGACGAGTTACAGGAATTGGTCTAGCACAGGGTGATCCACTGTCTCCCTTATTATTTAATGTGGCGACTATCAATATTTGTAAAATTGTTGGATCTACATATGCGTCACAATACGCGGATGATTTTGTGCTATACGCTACCAATAAAAGTCTTTCACAAGCAGTGGTTGATGTTCAGAATGCTCTGAATGTGTTATGCTCCTTAATAGAGGAAATAGGTTTAACTATTTCTCACGAAAAAACTAAGTTTTGTATATTTAGTAGAGGCCATCGTCGTGCAAACAATCTTACTATCTCTGTTAAAGACCGTAGGTTACAGCAGGTAGACTCCGTTAAGTACCTTGGTATTTGGCTAGACAGAAGTTTGAAATGGAATAGGCACATTAACAATTTACAAAATAAAACGTGTAAATTTTTAACTTTATTTAAAATTCTCGCTGGGTCTAACTGGGGCATTCACCCGAAACATCTAAGAAGATTATATATTTCGATCATTCGAAGCAGATTAGATTATGGCAGTGTATTATATGACAGTAGCGTTAAAGTTCATTTAAATAAGCTTGATAGGATTCAAAACCAAGCGATGAGAATAGTAGGAGGCTTCATCAAGACCACGCCTATTCAAGTCATGGAAGTTGAATTAGCTATACAACCCTTATATATTCGTCGGAGATACTTAGCCGGTAAATTTTGGTTACGATCGAAAGCTCTACAGCATAATCTGACAGTTAAAGTTTTAGACGACCTAAATTTGATTTGCAGGAATAGTAATTATTGGAGGAGAAAAAAGACACCTTTGTTAATTGAGACGCACAGAATCTACAAAAATATTTCTATTCACTCGGAGCCCATACTGAGTATTTTCTCTCTTAAGACTTGGATAAGTAATTTTGATATATATGATAATATTGTTTGCACTATAGATGGTCTTACATCAAAAAAATCTTTAAGGAAAACGGAATTAGACAATATTCTTGGAAGACTAGTTCATGTTAAATATAATTTAGACTACAAAATTTTCACCGATGGATCCAAGGATACCAATATTTCAGGAGCGGCATTCTTTGACCCTCAGGCGAATCTACAAATCAAGTTCAGAATAGATGCAAATATTTCGATAATGCACAGTGAATTGATTGCAATCGCGGAAGGTCTCTCATATATATTATCTGTAAGCGAACACCGATTTGTAGTTTTCTCTGACTCTAAGAGCGCGCTGCAACATTTGGCTCGGTTAACCTCGAGTTTTCGAGGATTCCCGATTGCCTATACTATCCTGGATCTACTTGAAAAATTGAAAACCATGAATAAACAAGTGATTATCCAGTGGGTTCCCTCCCATGTCGGAGTCATGGGTAACGAGATAGCTGACACGGCTGCAAGACAAGCAGTTACGGAGGGTATTGAATACTTATGTCAACCCCTTCATAATGAAGCATTAAAATATGTTAAGGATAACTGTAGACAAAATTGGCAAGAGTACTTTGACAAACGCTCTCAGGTCAAAGGTATATGGTATAAAACCATACAAAGCCAGGTATCTCGCTACCCATGGTTTGAAAATATAAACATGAGTAGAAGTTCTGTGGTATCTCTGTTGAGACTTCGTTCTGGACACATTATGGGTAATAAATTTAAGCATCTTATGGGGAAAGCTCAGTCTCCACTTTGTTCGAGCTGTTCAATAATAGAAGATGTGCACCACGCACTAACAGAGTGTGTCCGGAGCGAAGGGCCCCGTAGGGTATTATTCACTGGATGTAGCGATATAGGATTCTGCAACAGTATCCTAGCCTCACCATATTCTGACGAGGCGAAGATGTTGATTGATATATATTTATGTTCTAGGTGTTAACAATTAAGATAATATATATATTTAAGAAATAAACTAATAGTATTTAAGCTTTGTAATAGGATAAGTTGAATTACGGGGGTGACATTGTCAAAGTTGACAAAAACTCCTCTAAATAAATGAAAAAAAAAAAAAAAAAAAAAAAACATTCTTGTATTTCTAACGGTAGGAACAATCTTTGTAACAATTAAATAATTGGGCCTCGAATTGGGTTGTGACATATTTTCCAGGTTGTCATATTCTTTTTAATGTTAAGTATTTAAAAAAGTATAGGGGTGCTGATGTACTCTAATTTTCTTATATTATATTTTTCTTCAATGAATGGCGAGAATATCATGCCATTCGCCTGATGATATGCTATACGATAGCCCATGGGCAGTACCAAAACCAAACAACACCATGAATTATAAATGAACTCTTGGCCTTATACTGCGTTTACCATCCTGAGAGATAAGATATTAAGTCTCAATACGTCCAGTAGATACTCTGGTTACAATGTCTTTCTTACCGAGACATAACAGTGCATTGACATTGCTGTTTGGCGGAAGAAATAGATATTACGGTGGTGACTACCCAGCCCGCTTCTCACATATGAAAGACCAACAAATAGTAGAAATATTGTAGGATACTATTAGTTTTATGATCAAACCGTCCAATTGAAGGTCATAAGCATTCTTTTTCCATTGAGAAGCAAGTCTCGATTCAAAATATTGGTGTAACGGGGTTTGATAACACTTAGTATACCTCGAAAAGTTTGTAACTTTGAGATTTGCATTTTGCCTTGGGTTGTTGCAATCCTTCACTGTTGAAACGAGGGATAAATATTAAACGAGAATAAGCATCCCTTGAGTTTAAAGCTTGTATGGCAAAGATATAGGTACTATAGTTTATTCTTTATTACTTTACTAATATGTATAAATATTTTTACTATTTGATCCCCATTATATCCGAGTCATTAAGTCATAAAAAGAACATGTTCGGATAAAATGTATGTCTATCCGTCAACTCTCATGGGAAACTCTAGTGGATGCCCCCAACCCTCTCTCAGCTAAGGGTAGATTTAACAATGGAATATGAATATACACGCATCTCGCATTCTCAACAATACTGTAAGTGCATATGACTGAAATCGATCAATATTTTGGTTAGAATACCTAACCTCATAAAGAACTTTTTAATATATTTCTTATACAGATTTAAAAAATATTCCTTCTACACCAACCTTTCTCACATTATTTATTTGCATTAAAATTTGCTATGATGAGTTGAATCTATGTACACTACTTTATTATAGAAAGCAAAACAACGGAAAACCAGGGCTCTCATAACTTGCCACATTATTATCAATGAATATAAAAAGGTTTCTCGAGGATTAATTATTATAACTAACGCTGTTAAATTAATTAAAATTTTAATATTATTAACCATAATTTTCAAATTAGCATAGATCCGACTACTAGGGTACCATAAACACGCGCCACTTAATAAATGATTATTTAAATCCGTCGTAAATGTGTATAAATTAGGCTAGTGAGACACGTGCTAAGCGCGACGGTGCCAGGGCGGCAGGTGTGGCGGGAGATAGATAGAGTCGTGTTCGTACGCGCATCTGCCGCGGCGCGGTGTGCTGGGCAAGCGTTCACTTGTCCGGCCCTTCGGAAATCTATACATTGCAACGTTGCCGTATAGGATGATTGTACAGTGAAAGAGTTATAATGCAAGCGATGTAGAACTTATTAATTCCTGGTAACGTTCATATAAATTAGTAAGTTTTGTCCGTGTCTCGCGTCGTCGTCCAAACTGCACTAGGCCAGCGTGATGGACTACATGGCCTAACCACTTTCAATCGTACTCTCGATTGCAGAGGAGGCCCGTGCCTTGTAGTGGGACGTTTATGGGCTGATACAGTACTGTACAGAACGTATAACTTGTCTGACAGTTGTGGTGTTGTTGTATAGCTTTTACTGGAGTAGTGTCCGGTGATCAGTGCACAGTACAAATATTGGCGCGTCGTCTGCGGGTGTAGCGATGAGTCACCGCTCGCTACACAATGCGACGCCGGCCAGTTTGCCCGACACAAATAACTCTTACTTTAAATTGTCATCAATATTGGACAAGCAATTAATATTTCAATATACGTATAGGTGTAACATTGCGTTAGTGTATACGAGAGGAATAAGAACATATGCAGAAAAAAGTATGTGAATATATTTATATGGGATTTTTATCTTTTTACAATTGGAAGATGTGACAGGTTTCAAATTACTGATTATCACGTAAAGGCCAAGTCAGAGCAATATTATAAATTGTTTCAAAACTATTACATACCTACATAATCATTACGCCTGTATTACATAGGGGTAGGCAGAGATTATAGATGGCCACTTTGCTCGATCCTGATATATTAATTTCGCTTCAACCACTTTCATCGAGCTCTTCATGAATTCTCGTCGATTCAGGGTACTTTTGACCTGACCCTTTTTGAGAGTATTACCGATTGGCGTAGATTTTTTTTATTTATATATTTTTTTAAGTTATTGTAAAGGAAAAGACTACCGCCGCATTATTTATATTATTAATAGGCTTGTTTATCTTTATTTATTTTTTCTTTCACCTGTTGGTAAGTTTGTTTCAGTACATTCAAAACGTCTGTTTTTTCATTTCATCTTTATCATGCACTCCAAATGTCACAACACAACAAACAAAAGCCAAGTGTGGACAGACAGACAGACGGATCAATTAGCGCAGCTAGTGGGAAGGAATTAAATATTAACTGAGGGGAGGTCGGGGAGTGGCGATATTTTTTGGAATGTTTGATGTGTCCAGCAATTGACGGCCAGTTAATGTTTCATACGGAAATTAACGGGGTGTGTTTTTTAAGTGGCTTGTTGGTGACGGACCAGACGCAGCTGGCAACAATTTCATGGTGGTCGCGGATTTTAATCTCACGTCTGACTTTTCGGAGTCATGTGTGTGTTGATAGTTAATCACCACGCACTATAATGGTGAAGGAAAATATTGTGAGGAAACCTGAATATGTAAGAATGGCGATGGCGCATTGAAAGGATTTCTATGATATGTAAAGTCCGCTAACCCGCACTAAGCCAGCATAGTTGATGATATGGCCTACTATTGTTATTTGTATGTTTCATTGTTATTACGTCCTATTTAAGGGTAAAGAAGGGTCACAAAATGATCATGTATTTCTTTTCATCTTAATTTATGAAATAAAAAAAGGAATGCCTATAGATAATTACAAATTTTATCTAGAAATAAAAATGTATTTTTTTTATATAATTTGAAAAGAAGCTCTAATGATTAACAACTCCTATTAACTAAATACTCATTACAAACAAATTAAACAAAAATAACATAATTTTATAATTAACATACTGCAAATAAAATGTCAGTAAAACAGTTTCCGCGAGAGAAAATAGTAAAACCCTGCATATTTCAATGTATTGTCCCATTTTCATAGAGTGGAATAGCTGGAGAACAAAGGGTAAACATAGAGTCGGCCGACGCTACCGCCACTCTACAATACTAACCTCGCAAGGACTATGTACTTTTAAAATAAATTAGAGAGACGTTTTGTCGTTTATTTGGGTTTCAAATATTTGAGTGAGGTTTATTTCTAGTGATGCAGGTGCAGGTGTGTAAATTGTGATTATGAGATATTTTTTTTATATTTGTAAAGCTATAAGATGTCAGTTTTTTTTCGTTGTAATCTTTCGTTTCTGTTCATTTTTTTAGATTAATTTATCGAGTACAATTTTTTTTGTGAAAAGCATCTTAGTCGTTTTTAATTGCTTATTAATGATAGCTATGAGTAATTAATATTTATAAATTTATTTACCATCATGTTACTTTTTCGAACTCCTTAATTAAGGAATCGATTGAAAGATTTTAGGCCATATTCCACTAGGGTAGCCTAGCATACTCAATGTTATGTATACTCAATGAACTAAATACCTATGTCGTAAGTTAGCGATGTCACGCGGTTTTATCTGCAATGCAGTAGGATTATAATTTTGGCAACTAAATGGAATGTCGGGAGGGAAAACATAATATAGCTGTACCAGACTTATTTAGGTATTTCGGTAAAGTTAGGTGGCGGTGGTGCAAATGTACAGTACGATTTCGACGCAGTGGTTTCGGGTTCAGATCCCGGGTCGGTAAAAGTGATATAGGATTTTTTAATTATTTAATTATTAGCCTTGATCAGGATTTTGTGCTCGATATGGCGAATGGCTTGAAAATTACAAGGCGGTACGTGAGTGTACTGGTATAAACTTTGCCTACCCCTTCTGCGGAAAAGGCGTATAGTATGTACTGTTAGTTTATAAACCAATAATCTTTATTTAGAAAATACACAGTTACTAATTTACATGTATTTATAAATACACCCAAAGTCGCATAGTCCTGACCCCACTCTAAGAATCAAGTCATGGGTATTAGAAACTACGAGAAACTTTTCGGTCTCGCAAACACCCAGACCCGAAATACATATGGATCATCGATTTATGCACACACATATACTCCCACGCACACATATATACATAGTTCTCAAGTAGGCCGTACTTATACCTAAATATTTTTTTATAGAAGAGTATTTCTTCTCCCCAGAAGGGGTAGGCAGTGGTAATACCAGGACACCCACGTACCTCCTTGTATTTTCCGTCCCATTTTGCGAAATTCACAAATTCCTGACTCCAAGCTGATAATATATACAAAAATCCAATATCACTTTGTCCAACCCGGGATTCCAATGCGAGACCTCATTTTCGTAACCGTACCGTACAACTACGCCAACGAGGCAGAAAATGTAAATATTGGTACATATAACGATTTGATTTATTTATATAATTAAATTTTGTTCAATCTCATTTATCGATTGTCGCACTCGGAAATCGAATCCAAGACCTTCAAGTTTGACGATCATTCTACCAATTCGAGACCAGAGAGTAAAATTTTTACTCTTCTTACATTTCAAATAACTTATTTATTACATAGAAGAGCTTTCATTTTACATCCCTGTGTCATACCTTCTTTAGATAAATGCAGACTTTACGCAGCGGGCACTTTAGCTCCCGCCTTTATTACAAAACTGCAGTAATACACCTTCGCCAATTATCCAGTGTAGGCGTGATTGAACTACGAACCGTGAGGTGTTCGGTTTGATTCCCAGGTGAAACATTTTACTTGTGACTTTTCGGATTTGAAAATAGTGTAAGTTGCCCAGAGCTAGAATTAATGCTCAGTAGTACTTCTACTATATTGAGACTTCTACCTACTCCTTCGAAAATGTAGAATATGGGTGTGAACTTATTTGACTCATCACGGTATCGAAACCCGTCACTTCGGCTTCGTAGTCTTAATATAGTGAACTCCGTTGATAACTGCGGCAACTTACCATCAGCTATATAAGACATAGACAGACAATAGAATCAATAAAAACGAAAAATGCAATTACATACCCAAATACATAATTAGCATAAGTACATTACAGCCCAATGATTAGAATACAGCGGCAGTGAAATGAACTAACGTCATAATAACACGCAAACCTTCACGCGGACGGACATAAATCACGAGCGGGGCCGTTGTACCCGCCGGAACCGGAAGCGGAGTCGATGCACCCTATGCACACACACAACCCGCTGTGTGCGCACGCGGAAGTACATTAACACACATTTACACACACCACCCCGCTCGTAGTACACGTCTGTGAGTATTCTCACTTTGTGTGTGTGCGACTCTACTGTGACTCTGTGTGTGTGCGGGGGTGTGGCGCTGCGGGCCTGTGTGTGTGCGACCGGGCACAGTGTGTGCATAGTGCAATCAACTAATGGCTGGATATTTTTTTAATCTCGCTTTGATAGCCCGGATGCTGTTTGTGATTTGTATTGGGAGCGTTTTAGCTCGGTTTTTAATTAATGTGCTGTGCATGGGTAGTTTGAAATCAAGATAATAGCCTATGCACTATAGTCCTTAGTCTATATTTCTAATTTTATATATTTAATACTTATGTGAGTATTTTATTTTGAAGCATAGTCTCGATTTGGACAATAATAAATGGTTATAATTCAACAATGCTGTGTGCTACGAGGCATTTTTTTTAAAGATTAGAAGTCGATTTTATAATAGCTGTAATATTAAATTACATCACTTACTCTTCCCTCCAAAAGCGTTACCAAAGTTACGTCTTAAGCGTAAACTTATCGAACAAACAAGCATCCCAAGTTGTGATTATTAGTGACATCAGCCTGTAGCGGGTGAGGTCGGGGGTGTGCGGGGGTGAGAGGGGTGCGGCGCGCACGTGTCTGCCACGGCCTGTATGTGTGTGCGTCGCGGAACGGGGACACGCGGGCTGGCGGGGCGCGCGGGCGACGCAGCGGGGGGCGGGGCGGAGGGGGCGGCCACGCATACACTGCCGGGGGGCTTCAGCGGTGCGGCGGCGCGGGGGCGAGCGGGGGGCATGCGGGGGGCGCGCACTGTGCCGGGGAGCGTAGGCAGTGCGGCGCTAGCCCGGCGCGCCCCCGTTCACGGCCAGGGGTCGCCGACCGCGCCCCGCTACGCCGTAACCCCGCTACGGAGCTACGCTGCTACACCGCTACGGACCGTAACTTCCTCTATTGTTTTAATTCCACTTATATAGATGTATTTGATTTGATGATTTGGGTCAACTGATTGTTGTAGTAAATATTGAGTTTTGTTGTTAATTGATGTTAGAAATAGTATAAAAGAGTTTAAATTATTATTTTAACAAAAACTATGGATTTGCCACTCGAAAATGATGGTTATTAAAAAATCATAAAAAAAATTGTTTATTTTATTTGCGAAATTTTTAATTGCATTGTGCTTGTCACTAAAACTACCACCCGGCTTCGTTTTCGGTAGCAGTCTTGATATACCCTGTATTTACTTTAAATAGATTTTTAATTACTGATTTCTTCGAGATAACTCTGAAAATGAAACTTGGTACTTGAATAGATAATTTATGAATCATCCTAATTACACGTATCTGAATATATAACTAGCGCGGGAAGCGGCGCGTTTGTATGCGTATATAGCCCGCGTTGTTTGAGTGCGATGCGGTCGGTTCGCGCCGAGACGGAAAGCGCCTGCAATCTGCTCTCTTGCATAATTACTACTCTTTTAACTATAAAGCTTAATTACAACTTTATATATCAGATATTAGTTTATTGTTGATATCAAGAGGTTACACAATCAATTAAGAAATATTCAATAGATTAATCTCTAGCAATAGATAGCAGAAGAACGTTCACATTTAGGTTGATGACACAGTGCTGAGTGCAGCATCATCAGCGCGGGAAACTACATCCTGCCAGTTCGGCTGCCAAGCGTCGTGAGTATTGGTAACACAATTGGCAACAACCCCCTCCTCCCTTCCTCCTCCCTACCTCCTCCGTCTAAATGATAGTTAGAGCGGCTTTCTGAGCAATAATAGAAATAATGATGATGATGATAATGTTTTTAGTACAATAATAAAAAGGGTGTGTGTAATACCGAAAAGTCTTTCATAGTTTCGGATAGTCACAACACAAGGCTCTATCTTAGTGTGGGGTCAAGACTATGTATTGGACTGTTGGGTGTATTTTTTTATTGTTAAGTTACAAACCTATACTTAAGCTTTAGCTCTACAATAAATATGGAGGTAAATAATAAACTTTTTGAGGTTAAATAGAACCTCACACAAGTTTCATTAACAGAACTTATTTGAATTCTCAACATATTCGGCTTATAGTTTAGTATTTTGATTAATATTGTGAAGGCGGGAACAAAGAACTCTACACGTGACAAAACAAAGTAGAAAAGTGTTGGTACATTGCGTCCGAGAACATACGCACACTAAGATCCCGTTCACACGGTACTGTACTGAACGGTTCTTGTTGTATTCGGGCTTCAGTGAATATGGCGCATAGCATTTTGTAAATAGAACCAGGGCGTTTGTACTGCAAATAATTGTGATCGGATAAATACGTTTTAGGTTGTGTATACATTTGTATGTACAATTTGCATGATTATTAGGCCAATAGTAATTTACTATAAAAAACCATGCGGTCTGTGTTAAGCCACACAATTACAATTTTTGCTTTAAATTGTTATAATTAAAAGTATGTTCTCAGCATTCAATGTTTTAGAATAGTAAAATTTTTGTAATAAAGAAAATTTCTGAAACCATATTCTATATTAGTTTGTCCTATTTTGCGATTCATGTGTTTTTGCTTTTTTTACGGATTGAAAAATAGCCTATGTTTTTTTCCGCACCATAAATTGTGTTCATGTAAAAATTATGTTAATCCGTTGTCGGTTAGAAGTAGGATACACCAAAAATGTGTTGCTATTAGATATTTAAGGATAATAAAACCTATACTTATAGCGTTAAAATAAATGACAAGTAATACTAATGTATTATTAATATTTTAAACAGCAAATCGAATATTTTAGACTTTATTCTAAGCTTACTAACTACAAAGGATTATATTCCGTTTTGATTATGTCTTTTATTCTGTTTGTATTCAGCATTTAGGGTTCTATGATTAGACATTAGGATAATATTCGTGGCAAACGACTTCTATATATATTATATTTAGTAACTCAACACGGGTAAAATTTAAAACCTTATATTTTCTCAAAGTTTTCTATAACTAGGTATACAAGCGCACCGGAGCGTTGATAAAAACTCCGCGAGAGACCTACTTGCGGTCCCACTAAGCATCTGTTGTGGACGACGTGAAGACGTCGCGCACACACACACACATACACACGAAGCGGTTTTGTAAACGCTGCAGGTACAATTAAACAGCTCCTTGCGTTCTTCGGGTCAGTGGTACAAAGCCTGCAGTTGCTTTGTGACACGCTGTACTTATACTCGTATGTACCAAGGGGTGTGGATTAAGCTATGAATGTTTTGCGGATAATTAAATAAAATATATATGCAAAATTTTTAATGATCATATGTTTGTCATTTTTGTTTTGTTTTGAGGATGCCGAAGATCGGGCGTAATGGAGAAGAATTATCCGGAAGGACCCTGGCACCGACCGAGATAACGCCAGGTAGAAGAAGAAGAAGACTATGTTAGATAAATTGGCCTGGGTCTTAAATCACCAGATTATCTAGGAATATTTTTTCTTATTATTTGAACAAAGAATAAATTAAAAGTATGAGTTAAGTGTTTATTTTACTCCGTAATTTAAACATTCTTTGTATCTTTAAAAAGGTTACTGGCGTCAAAAAGGGGATTGTAAGATTTAAGTACTTACCTATTATAGAGCAGAGTAGAGTATTATAAATCCAGCAATGAAATAATTATATTATTAGATACCTCTCTTGGGTAATGAGTGGGAACCCGGACATAATAGTGACCTCGGGTGCAATGCCTGCACTACATGAAGAACAAACTTTCGTCTAGAATCTAGATGTTTTGGAACTGGTAGTAGTCACGAAGTTTTAAATACTCACAACACTTGATTCGTATGTTACTGTAGAGTCAGGTTATTTTTTCCTTAAAAACACATTTTTATTATCTATCTGTTTCTACATATTGTAAATATAATACTGTATTTGTTTTCCTGCCTACCCCTTCTGGGAAAAATGCGTGAGTTAATGTATGTATGTATTTGTTTTGTGTCTTACATTGTACAATACGTTAATATGTAGAAACAAATAATACGTAAGCCTTCATGTGTGGTACTAGAGTTTAGTATTATTTCGAAGATTGACGATTAGATTTACGTCTATGTATGAAATATAACAAGGAGCTTTAAATAAAAAAATCCACAGTATTTCCAACTCCATATCTGACTGGTTTGGTCAGGGTGATATTTCGTCAGGTTTTTTTCCAAAATGCGATTTGCGTGGGGTGTAATTAATTGTCTCGTATTTCATCGCATCCGCACAAAGGATCCGCACTGCCTATTTACTTCGTGTACATAAGCCGGGATAAATTCACAAAATATGCACAATTCTGTTGTACATTTAGGTGTTTCACTCGGTCAGCAATATTAACTGCGGGTTTTAATATAATAAAAAATAAAAAATGAGTAATGAATGTATTTTTTTTTATATTTTGCGTCGTACTGCAGGTATGATATGGTAGGCTGTAATTTATGGTAAAGGCATATTTTTTAAATTTTGTTATTGAAATACAGATGTGATGTAATAGAAGTCAACTTGTAAGAAACCGTGTAAGAATTCAATGTGAAGTTATTACAAAGGCGCGAGGTCCTTTGTTTTTGTTTCACCAGTCGGAAGTTGGAGTGAACTTGTGAGCAGTTTCCCGCGTTTTTCCAACCGGATGTCGTGCAGTGCGCCTTTTATTAGAACTTTAGTAAAACTGTCCCCAATCATAAACCGAAATAATCATAATAAAATCATAATGAAACATAATTGAAATGCAATGGAAAAAACGTGAGGCAATCGTGATCACGCGAACCGCGTCACCGTTACATAAGCGTAGAGGGAGGCGGCGGCCACCGGGGGGTTACGCAAGTGGCGGTGCGCGGGGGGCGGGGGCGGGCGGCCGGAGTGTAACAGGGCGCGGGGGGGTGCGCGGGGGGGAGGGAGCGTGCAGGATCGATGCGCGGGCATTCACCCGCCTGCAATGCGCCTCGACGCCGAGCGACGCCGCCTGCCGGCTGCACACACCCGCACGTACTTTATGTCACCCTGGTACTCGCGCGCGATGCGGGGACACTCGCCAATATGAATTCTGTTGCACTATATACTTACTTAAATGATATAATACATTATAATTATTATAGTTTTCACAATTCATGTCTTCTTGGTATTTCAGGCACCCGAAGGAAAACAATCCATTTTTTACGCTGTAAGGAAATACAAGTTTCTCAACTAACTTGTGTACGGATATAAAAGTACAAACAAATCCCGCGTTTTATCATTGCAGAAGATTGCAGGTGTTAGAACTTCGACCGTTAAAAACTTGGCGGAGCGTTGAGGGAGGCTGCCGTTCCTACCGCGCTCTTTAGTGCGTCGGGAAATAACGTTTCATACTGGTTTGCTTGGGGTACTTTAATAAAATTTTACGTTAGGTGTTTAGAGAGGGGCTTGAAAATTAGGCTTAATGCGGTAGTCCTATAAATCTATGCGATGTGATTATTAGATTAAATTCAAACATGAAATGCTACCCAAACCCACATATTCATCTATATAAAATATTAAACCCGTGTTCTTTGAATTCCGTACCCATTCTGTTGAATCGATACGAAATAACGTGGAGGCAATATAATAAAAGTTATTTCAAGAAAAGAACACGCTGTAGCGGCGTAGACAGTGCTACGTGACTTGACGCTACGCCGCCGCTACCGGCAGCTATGTTTAGCTACGAGTAGCTGTAGCTATGTGGTTGGATTGATTTTCCCGGGGTTTGCATGCGGCGCGTGTTTCCCGTATATTCCGCGCGGTTCCGGAACTCTCGTGTTTTGCCGCCAAATTCTATTAAAACGTGTTTGTTTATTTATGTACTTTCCCGAGGTGTTCAAGTCTCGGCCGATGTTCTTGTTTTTCTCGTTACATTATCTTATGCAATATTAAAGACGCGTGGAAAATGTTACGGAGACATTTCTGTGTAATTTTTGCATCATCAGGCCGGCGTTGTATTTGTATAATAGAAAACATATTAGATTGCGTTTGTACGACTAATAATATTATTTTATGTATCAGAGTATGTTTTCTCCGGTAAAAGAGAATGCCCATTTTACTATGAAACTTAATATCGGTACGAAGATGTTTGTGCCTCGATGAAACCAACTTTTTTGTGTAGGGAAAAATATATATTTTCAATAAATATAAACATTGCCTTTTGTTCTTGGAGAAATGAAGTTGAAGTCCAAAAAATATTTTTTTTACTTTCGGCTCTGTGAACAAAATGTAAAATGTGATGATGATTACTTTATTTAATAAAAATCTGGCGCCCGGGATAAAATAGGAAAATGTTTAAAGACAAATCATAAAAACACTATAGTTAATTTTAAGCAGTATCGGTATCGGGAACGACGCTATTTTTACTGATACTATGAATGGGTATTCTGTTTTTAGCAATAGTTATAAAATAATAACATTTATTAGAAGCAATATTTCTAAATCCTGCGGAGCCTCGTAGAGTACTTTAATTGCTGGTCGCATATGGTAGTGTTTAAAAAATGGTGGCAATCGTTAGACCGTGTCAGAAATCTTACGACCTAAAATTCTGGCCTGTAGCCTAATAAAATATAACTAATAACTAGTCATATTGGGCCGAGGGAGGATGTTGAATTGAAACTACAAAAGTGGAATTTCGATTAATTCGTCACCACTAATCCTATTAATATTATAAAGACGCAAGTTTGTTTGTTTTCTCACGCTCAAACGGATGGTTCAATTACGATGAAATTAAGTTTGAAGGTAGCTGATACCCTGGATTTACATAAGATTACCATATAATAAACATAAACACACTGTTTATTATTATCCAGAAGTAATGTAGGGCTAATTATATATATTATATGTTTGATATTCTTTCAAATTCATAGGAATACTTTGGATTAGAATATAGGGCGAATGAAATATGATATAATTTAAGACGGGACAGGACGGGATGTAAGGGGACGGTACCAAAAAAACAGTATAAAGGATACCTTCCTTTAAACTGTTTTTTCACTTACGTTCGGTTTAAATATAAAATAGTTGCGCGAAATAATATGTATCTGATGTGGATTGAACTCAAAAAATGAATGCACGCGGGCGAAGCCAGGCCGGACTGCTAGTGTGCTGACAAATTTAAAAATACCATAGCCTAAAAATAATATAATCACAGTTTGGAAGAGATACTTTTCAGAGCATTTGGTTTTTATGGGCCACTAAATACACCCACCCAAATGGACGCAACAGTCACAGATGTACTCCTGACCCCCTACTAAGATCGAGTCTTGTGTCGTGGGTATCAGGAACTACGAGAGACTTTCCGGTCTCACAAACACCCAGATTGAGACTAATAGAGAGAATATTTGTGTGCCTCACAAGCAGTTGTCTTAGGGCAGAAATCGAACTTCCGATCGATCCGAACGATCGAGGGCCTCTCGTTTCACAGCCAACTGCACCACCGAGGCTGTTAAACACTGACACTGGTCACACAGTTTCTTTTTGTATGAGGAATAATTGGCTTAGCTAACCCACATGTGTGAAAAACAAAGCATATTATAATGCTGACAGCGCAAAGCTCAAGACCTGGTCTTATTAGTTTTTGTTGAGGTTGTGGATTCAATCGCCGCAGAAGTGAATATATTTTATACCGTGATCAGAAGAAAACGTTAGCGGCGCAATTATTTAATAAGTCGGTGGTGAAAAGAGATGTGGCGAGTTCAACTCCCGTCGCGACCCAACGCTTCAAAATCTTCATCTCATAATCATACTTTCCGAGAGAGGTCCGTGCCCTGCAGTGGGATATGTATGGGCTGATAAAGTACAGTACAGTACCTGACACAAATAATTGCCTGAATAAAAGTTAAATTCAGGTCTGGGCGTATACAGACTGAAACTCTTCGTGAGTTTATTAATTAGGTACTTTCCCTACAATAAGCTTGCTGGTAACTTAAGGAACTTTGATATTTACCACGATTCATAATCATTCAAAAAACCGGCCAAGTGTGAGTCGGGCTCGTGCACGAACGGTTCCGTACCAACAATTATAAAAGAAATGCTAAAAATCACTTTTGATCCTGTTTATTATGTACGAAATTTGGGTAATAATAATTGCGTATTAAGTACGAGTTAAAATTTGCTTTAAAATTACGTTAGTATGGGAGCGTCTTTTTAATATTTAATTTATGTTTACTTAATTGTTTATTTTTAAAGGTAATATACAACTTAACATGCTGTAAAAATTATAAGCGTCTACCTGTTACCATTGTTAATATTGAGCAAAAAAAAATACGAAAAAATCACGTTCCTTGTATGGGGACCCATTACATTAATATATATTTTTTTAGTATTTTTTTGTCATACCGGCAACGAAAATAAATAATTTGTGAAAATTTCAGCTCTCTAGCTATTCCAGTTTATAAGATACAGCCTGGTGACCGATAGACACACAAACAGACAGACAAACAGACAGCAAGAGTCTCAGTAATAGGGTTCCGTTTTTACCTTTTTGGTGCGGAACCCTAAAAAGTATCCATGTGAATATTGATGATTTAACAATTTGTCAATAACCTGTTTTCCAAAGCACTTAATTGTGTTTTTGTACATGATGTGTTTTCTTATAATTTGTTGTACAGTTCATGTAAGATCTTAGTTATGTTTTTTTTCTATAAATTAAATAATTGTATAAAAGTTAATAAACTTTAATAAATAAAATGAAATTAGCTTAAAAATATATTCAACAGAGTTGTCCTTTTATTGTCTAGTTAAACGTTTGTATCGAATCTTAAAAATTGCCAGTTGAGTAACCTATACCACCGATACACTGGGAACATTATGGTAATGGACAGACCCCGTGGCAATTATTCAGGAAGCGTTGTCGGCACTGCCATTATTCAATTTAACAGGGACTATTAGCAGCCGCCCTTGTTCATTTATAGGTTTAGCTGGATAGTTATATTTATTTAGGAAGGATTTTTATATAAATGTATATACAGATTCATTGGGGAGGCTAATGTCAGCATTAGACTCCCTGTGCTTGAAGAGAGATGGTTTTACTGGTGATAGGTCTCCCATATGGGAGAGTCCGCCTGGGTAGGTACCACCGCAATGTCTATTTCTCCCGCCAAACAGCAGTGTAACGTCACTGTTTCGGTTTGAAGAACATTTAATCAGAGAGTGGACACATTGAGATTTAACATGTTATGTCTCAGGATGGCGTGCGCAGTGGCAGTGGAGTACCAAGCATTGTTTTGGAATTATAGGTGTTGTTTAGATTTGATATTGTCACTGAGTGGTCGTATCGCTTACCCTCTGGTGAACGGCACGCTCGCCTTGCCATTAAAAAAAACGACGAGTAAGGCATAAAATAATGCGTCCTATACTATGTATTCTTCATCAGCCCATATACGTCCCATTGCAGGGCACGGGCCTACTCTACAATCGAGAGTACGATTGAGAGTGGTTCGGCCATATAGTTCACCACGCTGGTCTAGTGCGGGTTGGCGGACTTACATGCCATAGAAATTCTTATAAATCTCTATGGTATGCAGGTTTCCTCACGATGTTTATCTTCACCGTTTTAATGCGTGGTGATTGACTATCAATACACACATTACTCCGAAAAGTCAGAGACGTGCACTTGCATTCGAACCCGCGATCACCGTGAACATATTGGTAGTCACGTTTAGTCCGTTTACCAACCCAGGCCACCACGCACTTACTATGTATTAGTTATACCATATTTAATGTTATGTGTATGATTGTTGTATTTTTGATATCCAAAGGCAATAAAAATAAATAAATAATATAAGAAACATTAAAACAAAAGAAGTACATATTTTCTAGAACAAAATTAAAAGAGAACTTGTTAAGAAATTTCCATTGAAAATAAGGTATATCATATTATCATCTTATTGCTCCAGTTGAAAGTAACCAAATAAAAGCCATCTCGTGGTGGTAACCACATTGACTCAAAGCGTATATGTACGGGGTAGCACGTACAATATTGTTATATCAGCAGTTTCCGCTACCATGCATAATTTTATAACAGTGGACAGTACGCAAATACGGTACATAGCGATCGGTAGCGCGTGCTCATACAATTCTATCATTTTATCATTTATAATTAATCTAAAAAGCGCGTGGTGGCCTGTTGGTAAACAAACCAGACGCGGCTGCCAACATGTTCAAGGTGGTCGCGGGTTCGAATCTCAGGGCATCCTCTGACTTTTCGGAGTCATGTGTATATTGATAGTCAATCACCGCGCACTAAAACAGTGAAAGAAAACATCGTGAGGAAACCTGCATACCATAGCGATTTATAAGAATTTCTATGGTATGTAAGTCCGCCAATCCGCACTAGGCCAGCGTGGTGGACTATACGGCCTAACCACTCTCAATCGTACTCTCTGTCGTAGAGGAGGCCCGTGCCCTGCAGTAGGACGTATATGGGCTCATACGATAATTAATATATCAAATAAACATTTACTTCCACGCTGGACTTTAGCAATCCAGGCTGTACGGGTATCGTCTCAGCCCATACAGTATATTTTGCAAAAGCAAACAATTAAGCTGTCGAACAGTTTGGCAGGCCACTGATTCCCTCCTAACAATCCTGATTCCTTTAAATGAAGCGTTAAGAAGCAATTGAATGGGCTGACTGTGATCTTATCTAGTGGCAAAAGGTCTATGACCCCTAGTAGGTAGTCTGGACGGCAATATACTTGATATCAGATAAAACATTAGTTCTGCTTCCAACCAGGCTATTTACTTGTGCATATAGATATTTATTTATTTCCTTAGCATATTAATTTATTTATTTTATTTATTTATTTAAATCTTTATTGTACACAAACTTAACAACAACATAGCTAAACAGAAATAATAATAACAAAGAGTACAAATGGCGGTCTTATCGCTCAACAGCAATATCTTACAGACAACCATGGGATGGATTTAAATGAAGGAAAGGGAGAGAGGGCAGTGTAACAAATAAAGAATTACTTAAAGCTAAATAATACTAATTAAACATAACTACTTATATACATATACATATCCGTATATAAACATATATATATATACATATAAACATACATACATATAAAAATAAATAATACATAATCATTAATTTAGTATTTATCATTAAAAATTACAAATACAAAATATACATACAATAATGAAATGAAATGAAATGAAAATATTTATTGAATCCATAAATGTCATACACTATTTAGATTCAGTCACTTTTTTTTCCACTACCACCCAGTTCACAAGGCTGTTTTCGCCAGAGAAGAACGGGCAAGAAACTCTAGCGATATGAATATATACATATATACTCCCATCCTTGTACAGTTAATATATTTTTGTAGTTAAACCTAGGTTATTGTACACTTCCAGATATTCTGATCCCATCAAGGTTGTTTTGTATTTTTCTGCGAATTAATTTATCGGTAAATTAGTTTCAGTTTGTTTTCTACATCGCGGGCCTACAGGGCAATCACTTCTGGAATTTAAATACATAGTTAATTATCCTTTCCTTTAATGGCGATAACAGTATGAAAACCTGCGTGATTGAGAGTTCTTCACAAGAACTCCAACGGTATGTAGAGTTTATCAACTCTTTAAGGCTCTTAAGTGGCGTCATACTGGCGGCGATTGTAAGACCAAACTGCCAATAATTCTGCGACATGAAAAAAATGTTGCGTACATCTGATGAAAGGAAGGAAAAAAAAAACACAATCGTGATCCCTTGTAACTTTCGCGTAGTTGGGCAACTGTCCCTCATATCTCGACAGAGGACATTGCACAGTGCAACCAGTAACGCATAAAAACAAATGTGCAGTGTACATGAGGACTGTGGAGTATGGCGTGCCTGACCTGCCCTCACAGGCGGCGCAATGCGACGCACACCGCGCTATATACTGCCGCTACGACGCTACGTAGCTACGAATACGTAGCCACCACGCTCTACGTAGCTACGTAGCCAGCCATAGCCGCCCAGACTGGTACACAGCCACTAAATTATACACCGCTAGCTTTATTGTGGGGGTTGCTGGATGCACACACTATGGACTTAGCTGATTTTGATGCATTTCCACTAACAAACCCAGCATGCAAAAAAAAGACAAAATTATTTTTAACTGGCTAAGTTTGTTGAACTGTCATTTTTTATAGTCAAGTGAATACAATGCTTCTGATTAGTGCAGCCATGCACTATCGATTGGGTATGGAACAAAGAGATATTATTGTATCTCGCGTAGTAATTAACGCAGCGCACTCGAAACAGCATGTACATTGATTACTCAGATGGGTGTAGGAAAATAACAGTTTTAGAAATATATACTCGAACATTCTTTTCACAAATGGCTGTACAAATAATCCCTATTTGTGGCAGGATATCGTAGTAGAGTCCACTTACCAGTAGGTGCAATGTAGTTTTGTGCCATGGCTGAAGGGAGGAAAATGCCACCAAGATCATATTATTTATTTTTATACGTTTTTATTCCCCTGGTCTTCATAAAAAACAATTAGGAGAAGCCTTTACAATTATTACAATTATTATTTATATTACAAGGGTTTCGCACCGCCCTTATAGATTCTGAGGAGGGCACAGGAGCGCTACTGCGCCCCCTTCCTCCAAAATTTCCCTATGGTGACTGTGACATGGATCCTAGATTCACAGCGAGCAGATGTAGTAAAGTGACAGTCGCACTGAGCTTTTTGGAGCAGCGGCCACATCTAAGACGCTTAAGTATGTAGTTAGGCATAACATAACTCATATAAATATAATGTAATAAACATTGTGATACCTATCTTGAATCATATTAAGTGATTGCAACACTCATATCTTTATTTCTAGTAAATTTAATTTAACTAAGTATTCTGTCTCATTGTTTCGTATTTAATTCAATATGTGATAAATGGTGTTGATGATGCCATCAGCATAACTACTATAATAATTGTTATTCATTTCTTTTGCTTTATGTAATTGTTTGTTTTTAAATTATGTCATTTTTTTTAAAGAGAAAAAAAAACTTATATAAGGCGCCCAGTCTGTACGTATCAGCGTGGCGCGGACAGAAAATAAAAAATGTGTGAGCTCTGGAACGGGCTCCTTGATTCTGTGTTCCCCGAGCGCTATGACTTTTTCTCTTTTAAGCGAGGCCTGAAGTGAGTACTTTCTTTACGGTAGCGGTAAGGTACAATAATTTGATCATGCTAGACTGGATCCTGGCACTGCTACGGCCATGAGTGGAAAACCATTTACCATCAGACGGACTGGATGCTCATAAATAAATCAACAAACATTCTGGAAATACTTCAAATAAGTATTAATGTATTTTACTATGAAATGAAATTAAATGTATTTATGAAATGAAATGAATCGTATTCATTGGTCATGTAGGCAATTAAAGAGCTCTTAAGACGAGTCATTACACATGTAACTTAATCTCTATATAAGAGAAAATAAAAATATTTTCTATACTTAGTTGTAAATGAAGCATAAATAAATAAAATAAATAAATAAATATAATTTGTTCGGTGTTAAATGATTTATCAGAAGAATTAATGTAATCACTGGTGGTAGGTCTCTCATATGTGAGATGCCATCTGGGTAGGTACCACCGCAATGTCTATTTCTCCCGTGAAACAACATTGCTTAAATTCACTGTTGTGTTTCGGATTGAAGGACATTGTAGCCAGAGTAACTACTGGACATATTGAGACTTAACATCTTATGTCTCAGGATGGCGAGCGCAGTGGAATGTTGCTACTGTTTATGAGCGGTCGTTTTGCTTACCATCAGCGGCTTGCTCGTCTCGCCATTCATAGCAATAATAAAAATAATCCAGGAGCCTGTTTGCAAAATAATCAGTTTAATTATACTCTTAAAATATTGATAAAATGCGAAATAGGATGCACAGAATAATTGTTTTATATTTAATAAGTCGAAATATTCTTGAGACTAAGAATAATATTAATCATTTATTTAAAAAAAATTATGTGTTATCAATAAGGCATGACATAAAACTATGTTATTAAATAAAATAAAATATTGACTTTATTCTACGAACCCATCGCGCTTATTATATTCCTCGCTCTTAAGCACGCTGCCCACGACGCTTGTTTCGCTGCAGGATAGCTTGCTATAATTTGCTGCTTGGTTCAAAGTTGGCTGTGGCGCTGGGTGCAATGATGGCTCTCTCGATATGTTGGCTTCACACGGTGCTTGCCACTACACTACATTTATATTACATTTTTGTTTAAGCCCTGAAGATCCTTCCAGTCTCACTAATTATACGAAAAACCAAAAAAAAAACATAAAAAACCCCAACACGCAAGCAATGTATCATCTACCAGCAGAGCAGCCATCGGCAAACCCCGCAAGCAATCCAGCAGTAAAACAAGCGTCGTGGACAGCGGGCTTTAATTCCTGAATAGGGCAGCCATAAGTTATGACAATACAAAACATAATTAAATTAAAATACATACATTACCAAAAATAAAAATAACCTAATAATTAAACAATAAAAAGTGCAAACTATAATTGCCCGCTTACCATAAGGTGGTTTTAAAAATACAATAAAAAGATACTGCGTCAGGTGGGCTGCGTGCAGAAACATGACCTACACTACGCAATGATGCATTATTGAGCGTTCAATCAAACCTTTTTGTTGACTGACGGCAGCTGTCAGCTTGATAACCCTGTGACGGTGTGGGTGGCTATAGGAACTGGATTTAATATAGATAAATTGTATTGCGGCTAATTGGTTTATTATTATGTAATTAGTAAAGAAGTGAAAAAATATGCAATGACCCTTTGGCCGTTAAAGCTACTATGATATAATATAAATTGTAAGTGTAGGTAATATTTTTTTAATGATAAGATAACTTCCATTTTCAAATTCAAATTAAGACATTGTTTAAATTGTAGTTTTTTTCATCGTGTGTGGCTTGTTACAATTTTGTATGGGGTCAACCTATATTTCATGGTTATTTTATTTGATATTTATAGTAGGGACGTGGACAGTCCGTAAAGATACATGCCCAAACTTAATCTTTAATTTTATAAGGTTATTGTAATTAATGCACTAAAATTAGCATTTGAAATATTTGTAATTGGCTTTATTCCCATGGGAGTATGGATTGTCCGGAAATCGCGATTCTTCACTTCGACTGTGCAACTTCTTGCATGATTAGTAAGTGCATTAAATAATGTTGCTGCTATGCATCGTTTATTTTTAAGACAACTAACTACATCGAGAAGATAACTCGTTCTAAGAATATTTGTGGCGAGTTAAATATTTCTGATATGTGTAGGTATGTATATAAACGAGTAGTGTGTATTAATTCCGCATAAAATCAATATAAAAGAACACTACAAAAATACGATTATTGCACTCGGGAACGTGAGTCTATGCAAAAACCTTCCTAGTGCAATAAACGCGAGCAGCGATGGCCTTGAAGCAATGCGTCAAGTTCGCACAGTCGGTGGTCGGCTCGCAGACTGTCTCTAGTCTAGACAGGGGTTCCAAGTGCATTTTTCTGTCTGGACCCCTCTTACTGTACGAACCCTATCGTTTGTGCGTGTGCGTTATTTAATTTTTACATTCTAATAGTCTGCTTCCCCGCGCCGTCTCTGCTTCACTCTCAACAGATTACTGGCTGGGGATTTCAAATTAAAATGTATTTTAGGGATTGATGGCTTGTTTTTGATGTGACATTGGTATGAAGTATTACTCGGCACTCGGGTATTTATGTCTTTGATACAATTATTTGCAAATGTTTATGCATTGATTGGTTTGAGATTTATACCAAATTAATGATTATTTTATTGTATTTATTTGAATATGTATTGTGTAGTCTTATCTTGTTAACAATTAGTATAATATAAACTGTAATGGAAATTTGAGTTATTCATTATTTAATGTTTTCGTTTCAGTGACATTCTTTTTGTAACTTTAATAGCAGATGCTTGCGGATTATTTGTTTTTGTTTTTTTTTCTGAATTTAAAAAATACTATGCCAACATTCAAATCGACAGCCTCCGTGGCGCTGACGGTTAGACACCGCCTGTGAAACGAGAGGCCGCGGGTTCGATCCCCGCACCGAGAGAAATATTTGTATGGCCCACAAATATTTCTTTCGGGTCTGGGTGTTTGTGAGACCGAAAAGTCTCTCGTAGTTCCTGATACCCACGACACAAGACTCGATCTTAGTGTGGGGTCAGGACTATGTATGTGACTGTTGGGTGTTATTTATTTATTTATTTATTCAAATCGATTTGACCGCCTTCTTTTCGATGTTTTTTTTTCTACAATATTTTAAATCTATGCTTCCTATGAATGGATATTTTAGGTAAGATTCTATAGTGATATTTTGCTTAATTTTGCATTTAAATATAATTGGAATTGAATGTAGTTAGACGATGGTCCCAAACCCTGAGAAGTGAATTTTTGTTAATGGTTTTATGGTAACTGTATTTAACATTATATGTTTGGTAAACCCGTTTGTGAATTAATATCGGAAACGGATAGGCTGGACTGCATTCTATAATGCACGTTCGGTGATTTGATCTTTGAAACTGGGTTTGGGATGCGATTATATCACACTTTTTAAGCCATTAAGCAGTCTGTCTTTAATAACAAAAGTAATAGACAAATTTTAGAGTATTATAATCACTGCGAATAAAAACCAATGTTATATTATTTTTAACCAAAATATACGTCTAGTTGTTAGTAATGAATTCTACTAATAATATTTTATTTTTTAATGGAATTTAATTAAACCTTTTCGTGTAACATATTTCTATAAATTATAAATCCCAAAATAAGCTCCTGATGTAATTAACGGTCACCTTAGCAAACACAAATCAAAATTTCCCATTCCATCATTGAATTTCCCTTCCATATTCAAATACAAAATACCAACAAAACAATATGTAATAATTTCCCGGTATCCACTCCGGGTAAATAATTAGGCAATGAGTACGCTAGTTCGGTGATACGCCGACAGGTGGCGCGGTTAATTCAGGCAAATTGCAAATGCGTTGGGTTTGCACCCATCCGCACCCGACTGCACCCGTGTGCACCCGCCTGCATCCCGCCATGCGTGCGGATTGGATTACTCTCGTGCCTGCAGCTACCAGACATCGACTATACTTGTTCCTAGTTTTTTTTTACCAAAGGCTACAATGTTATGATAGGTTGAAAGAGTATTGATCGGCGAGAGATGATCGTATTTTCTCAGTCGATTAAGTAAAACTGGGTTGTTTAATTGGATGGGTTAACAAATATCATACAAGTATCTTAGTTTATGAAATATATAAGGTTAATAAATAATATACATACATAAACTGGTGCTTCCAGGTTACTCACGTTTCGCTTTGTGTGTGTATAAATAAACAATTAATGATAAATTTACCCAATAGTCACCATACATAGTCCTGACCTCACATTACACACTAAGATCGAGTCTTGTGTCATGGGTATCAGAAGCTACAAAAGACTTTTCAGTATCAAAAACAACCATATGTTTCTAGGTAGTACTGCACTATTACATATTGCTACTTAAATAAATTCGACTGTCGGTTCGATGTATCTCTGCCTGCCATTTCAAGGATGCAAGCGTGACAGTATTTGTGTGCGCAAAAACAAGAAGTATTTGTTACGTTGAGATTTTTACCAGGATTTTTAGGTAAGCACAATATGGTTGTTATGCATGTCGCAGAGATATGTTTTCGAGCGACCGAATAACTGACTTCACAATATTTGCACAGCTATGCATTTTTGGCAAAATTATAAAGTGTTAAGAAATTTCATACCTAATGATATTTCCAAATATGGAGTTGAACCCACTGCTTGATATTTTGTAATCACCTACAAATTGACTAATAAAAAGGTACCTATAAAATGTAAGTCGTGGAGAGCGATAAATAAAAACCGAAGATTAAAAGTACTCAAAGATCAATGTGGCGGTTTTTAGCGGCCCATACTTAATAGTGAAATACTCTTAGGCAAGAAATTAATGTAAAAAAAATACGTTTACGTCTCGATTTAACTTATAACCTAACTAATTTTTAGCTAATACACAAAGTAACAGAGGACAAGTTTATCTGTCAGAGAAAATTTACTTCATAAACGATTCGGAAAATGTATATAAATGCATATAAAATAGTCAGATCTGGGAGTCATATCCATGAGTTCTCATTGAATAGCCCACGATATACGCTGTGTTATGTGAACGAGCCATTATAATAAAGAGGCGAAATGCATTATGTTTTCCGTTAAAACAGAAATATTTAATTACATTTTCCACGAACGTAATTCACTGATGTGTACCGTCGATTTTAATTAATACACACAGTTTGGGGAAATGCGCTCGATAATAAAACATCATCTCGGTAAAACCACACACTGCAGTTATACAACCAAAAATAATATAAATAAATTAAAGTGAGAATAAAATAAATAAATTATCACCAATCACTTCAAAAAGTTATTATAACAATGATTGTATAAAGTACCAGGGAGCCATAAATCATTTAGAGATTGCGTAACCTGAAAGATAGTCGCTGAAACAAATGCGCTAGGTAGGTAGGTGTGCTGCCGGTAGGAGGAAGCGGCCGCAGGTCGTTGCACATCCCGGGCGACGTAACCGGGGGCAAGACACCCCACCGCGCCACCGGTCCGGGCAATTGCCCCTTCGGTTCATTATCAAAGTTCACTAGTGCGATGCACACACGCAAAACTATCGGCGACGTCGCGGTGCATACATACAACTCCACCAAATTGGATAGATCCTCCACGCCTTTGACCGGACGGCCGGGGCAAAGCGCTAACGGTGAATATCGCAGCTCTTTTGAAACTAGTCGCGTTGCACCGGGGGTGTCGAACCGTGCCGACGGTTGCCGGAAATGTACGAAGCCCGGCGGGAGTTTTGACAGCCGCCCGGAAAATCTGCAGCGGGGAAATGCGACGGCAAAGTTAGCTCACGTTCTTAATTTGTTTACTTTAAACTTAATATCCATAGGAATAGGGGCTGCGGCGATTCGTCGGTCGGTTGACGCTTACATAAGGAGCCGCTGACGTCCCGGCCGGGCGGTACATCTCGTACACAGCCGCCGTGCACCAGGCTGACTGCGGATACTGCCTCGTAATTGCGGTTATTATTTCTGGGGCTACTTATGAAGCGGGAAAAGAAGAAATACTTTTAATTCACAAGAGTTTCTTAGTCATGTACATAGCTTTACCCATATTTAAGTTAATAAACCTACTTTTGTCATCTGAGTGTCTACGCAGGATTCTAGAATACTTCGGTCACGTTGCAAGGAAAGACAGTGACAACTTCGAAAAGCTGATTGTGACCGGCAAAGTAAACGGGAGAAGACCTCGTGGACGGAATCCAATGCATTGGTCTGACCAGATCCGCACCACTCTCGACTCTACACTCCACATCGCCCTTCACACCGCCGTGGACAGAACCAAATGGAAAAAAACTCGTTAGGATGAAAACGATGCATAAGGAAGGTCACGACCCTCAATATTGAGGAGCACGACGCAAGGAGGGAGGAAACCTACTTTTGCCACAATTGACCTGTCGTCATCAATTGTACATTTTGATAACCTCATTAATAAAGAACTGAATAAAAATCGCGAAATAAACGTTACTATGTCTCGGTACTAAAATAGATTATAATCTGGTTGCCATGACGACCGCCGCCGCGCACACAAGCGCTCACACACTACGCCACTTAGCTTGATGTACCAGGCGAGCATAACTCTCACGTAGATTGATTTCAATTTGTACACGCGAAGTACGTACTCGGGGAGGCATTGCAGCTCTCGTTTTATTTTCATCTAGTTTCCATAGGGGAGGCAAAAGAACTAAAACATACAGCGTGTTCCTATCATTTTAGCGGTTATTTTTTCATACTTATTTGTTAATGAAAAAGTATTGTTTTTAAATTTCAGCGGAATATAAATAAAGTTTTGCCTTTCAGCCGGCTAGTATTGAATGACAGCAAAAAGTTGGAAGTTTGCAGACGACCTCATTGGATCGTATCTCGTCGGGAGACTAAAGGGTTTGTTAATGAGATGTGCTATCTGAATTTTTATTGCTTTAAATGGTCACAAAGTGATTTTAATGATCTTGGTGAGGGTCGAGGAAGAATACTAATGTCCCAGACATCGGGGGAACTGATCGACGTTTTAAATTAACGTTATTAATTAAACATTCTTGAAATATTTCATCTAATGTCTTTAACATCAGTGAAATTCCACTGTTATATTTATACTTATGCAATGCAGCAATAGCATTTTAGCTACCAACTTAAACGTAAATTAGAAGATGCACAATCGCTGACCAAGCGAAAATAACAAGCCTTATACACACTGATTGTAAAATTTATGGACTGATCATTATTGGAGCACCCTATTGCTCTTAATTTGGCTAAGTTGATCTTTGTTGGAGCCAGACGATGCCTACACCTCGAACCCTTCTGTTAATTTTTCGTCCTCGCATTTCACAAACGCAGTTCGCCTGCCGAAGGTATTAATTTACGATGGGCCATCGCAGACCTTTGTTTGTGATTTTGGGGTAGGATGCGGATTGATAAGGGCCTTTGATGTGCGCTTGTGTGCGGCCAGACACACCCGTCTCGATGCAGTCCGCCGGAAAAGGGGATTTTAAATTACCTGAAAATGTTTGTACATTCAATAGCAACATTGGTTTTGCTCTATTGTTCGTTTCTCTATTTTATGCTCTTCTGGTAGTTATGATGATTGTGCCTGAATTAAAATTCAACCAATAATACGATAATTAGCCTAACATATGTGGTTGTCATAAAATTCAATTGTCTTCTTATTATCTTCCTATATTTTAAAGTTTACAATTGTCTTTTCAATCTTAATTTTTTTTCAGTGGGTGTTATTATTATTATGAAGTGGATTTATGAAATTAAAGAGCACACTTTATTAGACCTATATTACTTATTGTCTCTCTGGTAAAGGACTCTAAACAATATAATTAATAATACAGTATATATAATTCATTATATTAAATAATAATCCGAGTAGAAGGGATCAAATACTATTGCGGAGAGAGCAGGGGTCTCAGGTTCGAGTTTATGGCATATACTTGTGACATTACATAATGACGTCATACGTTTGTATTATTACTTTTTTAATTAAATATTGAATTGACTATTATCCCATTATTAATTATAAATACAATTCCTTATCTTTTTCAAATATTTGTAGTTGATATGCCAATAATAATATTATTAAAAGGAGCATTTTAGCCAAATTGGGAGCTAAGTGATTTAAATTTAGGATTATGTGAGGATAAAAATACAAATCATACTAATTCGTTCGATAGAAAAACATCTAAAAGAAAGGTCTGAAACTGCTTTTTCAAACACGGAAATCATAATATAGGCCTTATATTTTTTGAGTACCTACTATGTAAAAAACATTTTATGTAATTGTTATAATATTTTTATGAAGAGACAAAAACCATCAGTTTTTGTCTCTTCAGACAAAATTTATCAGCGGATAAAAAAAAACGAAAACAAAATAAATATAGGCCTGAAAGGTCTGTACAAAAATTTTAACGTTTTGCGTTATGGTCTATAAGTATCAATAGGAAAGTAGGTCCGTACGTCACCTGTTGGGTTTATTTTTAGGAGTATTATTTTTGTATTTCATTAAAGATTTTATAGGTCAATAGTTATGAAGAAAAAACCTACGCTATTGGAGTTCTCTTATTATAATCTCGCGTATTTATCATGAAATATGTATTTTTAAATATTATGTTTTTTTTTATTGTAGTGAATGGCGAGACAAGCTTGCCGTTGGCGTGATGGTAAGCGATGCGACCACTCATGAACAGTAGCAAAACCAAACAACACCTTGAATTACAAAGCAATGCTTGGCATTCCACTGCGCTCGCCATCCTGAGACATAAGATGTTAAGTCTCAATATGTCCAGTAGTTACTCTGGCTACAATATCCTTCAATCCGAAACACAATAGTGCATTTAAACTGCTGTTTGACGGAATAAATAGACATTGCGGTGGTACCTATCCAGGCAGCCGCTCACATATGAGAGACCTACCACCAGTATAATATATTTTAAGTGTGAAAGATATTTTTTAATGTGATACTATTATCGGGTAAATTCTATCCATCTTATTATTATATGTGTCTAATTGTTATATTTGCAACATATATTTATGGCCCATGGAATCGGGATGTGAGCTGGTTTTGGACATCCGGCAATCTCACTCACAGTACGAAACGCGACAGTGGAGCTGTCGGTTCACGTCAATATCCAGTGAGACATTGGTACCTCTCGGACGAGCCTGCCAATTCATGCTGAGTCATGACTGACATTAACTTGGCTCTACCACTTCAAAACGACTTCTATAACTTCTCTTATTTCATAAATATAAATGATAAAAAAAATATGTGTTAATGTTAAAACATTAGTCTATTAGTATTAAATTAACTCTTTATAGTAACATTGAACGATTGTTCAAACTACAACCCACATCAAACAATCGGAAGTAATGCGTATTTTATGGCAATATCTGTTTTTAGGTTGACGACGATATTGAGTTAGTGAAAAATAGGAAAGTGGGTGGGAAGCGGCGGAAAGCTCATCTGCACGCTGCCACGCTAGTCATACGTACCGCGCCCACCCCGCGCCCCGCACCTCACCGCATCGCGTCCTGCAGCTCTACGCGGTAACTATCATTTATGATTTCCTGGTACTCATATAACACACTATGGATTAACTATAAATGTTGTACTTAGGAAAAACAAGTTGTAATTGCTTGATATGATTAAAATATGATATACATCTAGGTAGAACTATATTATAAGATCAGGACTTTCTCAGGTCTAGGTTTGGATACTGGTAATATTATTGAAGTGAAAACTTCTTTAGCGGCGTTGAGCACTTTTTCTGTAATGGGTATAAAATCTTAAACTCGCGTCAGGACACGTGACCTGATCGTAAGACGAAAAGCGTAAGACGGATGGAGAGTAGACAGCTGTCAGTTAGCTGTCAGTTTATAAAGCTTTGATGAATTGCCAATGATTTTGAGTGGAGATTTCAACATAAACTTCGCAGACGATAAAAATCAACTATTAATTGAATTTTTAAATAATGAATTTGGTTTTACTATGTCGAATGATCGCAATCTTAGCACAACGAAATACAAAACTACTATTGATGCGGTCTTTATTAGACATTTAAATAGGTTCGAATCAAAACTGTTCGTTTCTTACTTCAGCTACCATAAACCTATCGTATCAGTTTTAGAGATTGGCGATGATAGTTCTGGTAGTTAAGTAAATTATTCCCTAACCATTCCAAAATATCAAACATGCTCAACGTTAATAATCAAGTTTTCACTTCTGCCGGCACTCCCGGAGTGCAATTTTTTTTTCCTGACGGATGGCTGCCAAGTAAAAACTGCTAACTTACAGTTCAAGATTCAGTTCCGAGTACGAACAGTCTTTTTTGCAAGTTACGTTTCCTATAAGGTATTGTTCAGTCGCATGTGTGTCTGCTGTGCCAATAGAAACCCCACTTTCATTGAAATTCTAACGAAATATTGGGGTAGCGCTAACTTGCTAGCCTTTTTATTAAATGTATAATAAATGCAATCCTTTTACATCACACCGATACTTCTGATTCAGTAGAAAAATACAGTCACTAGAGAAAGAAATATTTTGGATAACATAAACCAGAAACTTGGCTTAATGACCTTAGCTTTCTACAGTATTTTTCATCGTATTGTCTTTTTCTTTAACATATTTGACATAACCCTTAGAAAATTAAATAAAAAGAATACACGTAATATGTTATGTACGTTTGTTTGAATAGGCAAAATGAAACTTAAAAAGGTAATATCCTTTTGTAATAATAATCATAAAGATATAAAATGCATCAATCCATGTTCTCCCAGTAGGTGGACACCCCAATATCCAGGATTGCAGGCTGCTCGACGCATCCGTCGGTCGCCATAGTAACCGCCCGGCCCCGCCACCTCCACCGCTCTATACACACCTGGTACACACCTACAGGATTCAATCAAAATTATTCATTGCATGCTGCTACTGTGCGTCTGGCGAGTTTCACGTTAGGTTATAGCAGCATACAGGCGTGTGAGAACGATATGCTATCTTATTTCAGGGTAACTAGAGGTCTTCGAACTTTTTATCACGTAGAACCCTATTTAACTTCCTTACCTTTTGGTATTTGATGAACCCGTTAAATACTTTATTCTAAATATGCTATTGACGTCAAATATACAATTGGTAACTATGGAAGACTAAAAAGGAAAAATAAAAGTCATAGGCACATAAATTAGTTCTACAATCTTGGAGCTCTAATTATATTTTCGCTGATACTTTTTGCCTTGTAGGTTGTCTACCTCTGGGGCTCGATATAGACAACTTGGATATTAATGAGATAGGCATAACACCGCGAGATTTACACGAGAGATAGGACGATTAACATTGTGTTTGCTAACTAATAAAACTAATATAACTATAAAATAATGGCGTAAAAATAAGTAGGTACGATTTTTAAAAAATAATTTTTAGATAAGCAAAATTAAAAAAATATAAGACATCAACCATAATAAATAAAGTTGGTAATTACAACCTTTGACATATAGGGCATATCAAGACTGCTACTGTAAACGAAGCTGGCTGATATTTTTAATGGCTACAAACACAGTGCAATAATTTTATTGCAAAGAAACGCGAGATTTTTTTTGTGATATTTTAAATATCATCGTGTTTGGTTCGTTTTTGCAACAATAATAATTTAAACCCTAGCGTACCATAGCGTCTTTAAAAATAAAATGGTGTACAATATTATTTTAGTAAAGAATAATGGTTCCATGATCTTCTGATCTCCCAAAATATTTCCCAATAATGCTGTAATATTTTCAGCAAAGTAGTTCGGCAGGGGATTCCAACCCTGGCTCTGGCGTGTTTAACACCTGGATACTTCTTACGAATCAACGACTCCAAGATATCCAGAAAATAAATTCGTCTCTTTACTGGGAAATAGAATTATAATTATCTAAGGAATGCGGTTTTTTGTATTGGAATAGCGGTAGAATTTTCATATAAAAATAATTATTTTATTTGAATTGAATCTAGCTGAGTTATAATCGGTACAGTTTTTTTCTCTTCTTCTTCAGTCTATATATCCTTCCAATGCTGAGTGTAAGCCTCTTGTAATGCACGCCAGGTTGTTCTGTCCAGGGCAGACCTCATCCAGCTTCTTCTCGCCAAGTGGACTAAGTTGTCAGTCAACCTTTTTTTATGTTATAGGCGGCAAATACGCATGCGTTTCACCGTAGGGTAAGTGATCACCGCCGCCCATGAACATCTGCAACACCGTAGAGGATAGAGATGCGTTGCCAGCCTTTAAGGTGGGAATACACCACCACCACCTCATCAAGTGCTTGCGCCAGTTTCCTAACCGGTTCTTGCTCTACATTTCAGCACTTAATTTTTTTCATTATTCATTCTCATAATGTCTCAAATTAATTATTAAATATCCAAAAAAAAAATCATTTTATTCAGCCACGACCTCACAAAAACATATGCCAAGTTTAAAAATGTAACCAATATCCTTTATACGCAGTAATAAAGGCACCTGACCAACACGATATTCAATTAGATAAAACGGAAAATATTTCATAATTATTATGATATCTGACCTAAACTCCACATTAAGAAACTTCTATTTTTATACTAATCTAAGTTCCTCGCGAAATATGTCATTGTACCAACATCGGGAAAGTAACGGATATCCGGCGGCCATTATTGCGTCGTTAGCCTGTTTGTTGGCTTACCTGTCAAAAGGTCAAATGTCGGGGTTCAGGCCGCGCGCCGTCTTTGGATTTAGCTCCGGTAATAAATTGCCTTTCAGCTTGCCGTTTAATTTATGTATTTTAGTTCAAAAGAAATATGGACTGTTATTTCATACTGATTGGAATATATGTTTTCTTATTTTAAACAGGTACAGTTCCTGAACTGTAAATATAAAGGAAAATATTGCGTGGAAACTTGGGGACATTAAAATTCTTTCAGCTCTCGCTGGGACTGATGACTAAGCCTAGACGTCTGAACAGTAGAGAAGGTCCACGCCTTACCCGGTTTAAGTTTTCTAAATCGCGAAAATACAAAATGTTCGATCGATTTGATAATCCTACCTGGAAATTAATTCCAGGAACTTACATTTCTCGGTCCACCTACAATACAACACACTTTATATTTCTTTATATTACATTCAAAACATATCACAGTGAAAACACCTCAATATGTTTTTAAAACTAACTACCAAATTATAGTTCACATAAAAATATACTTTCATATATTTTATTCCTTTCCTTAAAGTGTAAGTATTAAAGTACGAGTACAATGTCATATTTGATCGGGGCATTGTCCTTGTGTCGCGCCTCGATATCTGCGTGGTCACGTTGCACCGAATTGCAGCGGTTAAGGGGAGGCCAACGCGCTGCGCCTTGGGGTAGGTTGGGCACGCTGCGAGACGAGACACCCCTACCACGCGCACGTTAATTACCACGACAAACCCGAACTTATCATTCAGGACGATGTACATTGCCGCTCACGTTTGTAGTCGGCTATTGAAGTCTCTTGAGCAAACAGCAATGGATAGAGTTTTTGAGCGATAGTGGTAGTAGCGACTGCAGCCAAATTACCGGACTTCCCGAAGAAAACAAAAGGCTGGGGGCTAGTTTGGTTCGCGGTGCGACGCTCGATATTGCAATGGTGTGCGTCGTGTTAGGTAGTCGACGCGTCTGGCGGCAACGTTCGAAATAACTCCTATATTGTGTTACATCACGTGGCTGGATAGGGTATTGAGTCATATATACTGTACCTACAGATACACGATTCGTATATAATGATATGTATATTAACTGTTCGGAAAATTATATAAAGCAGGTTTGAGTCTTAGACCATGACAGTATATACTGTTAAATTATTGGTAATAAAATATGATTGATGTAGGAACCAGTCTCTCAAACATCAATGCTTCTGAGCAGTTGTGGGTGTTAAATAAGTTCGAATAACTAATCAAAAATAATCCGAAAAATATGGAATTCGTCAACCAAATTAAAAATTAAAATATAGCTAAAATGGGGCCGGAATCTTTAGACTGGTGGAAGGTCTGTCATATGTGAGAAACTACTTGGGTAGGTATTACTGCAATATCTGTTTCTCCCAACAAACAATAGTGTAAATTCACTGTTGTGTTACCTGGACTTAATATCTTATGAGTTAGGATGGCGAGTGCAGTGGAGTGCCATAGATTTTACTAAAATAACAATGTACATCCTGTTACGTTACGTTTAATCATGCTTTTTTGGACCATACAAAGAACCAATTACAATGAAAAAATAACATAATAAAAAATACAAAATGTGGCTTAAACGATGATGGAAAATATCGTGAGGAAACCTGCATACTATAACAATTTTTAGGATTGTATATGGTAAGTAAAGTCCTCCAACCCGTTCTAGGCCAGCGTGGTCTTGAATCTCGTTTGTAGAGGAGGCTCGTGCCCTGCAGTGGGACTTATATGGAGCTGATACAGTATTGTTATATACAGGGTATATCAAGACTGCTACCGAAAACGAAGCCGGGTGGTAGTTTAAGCGACTTCAAACACAATGCAACAGAAAAAGTTGCAAAAAAAAGCGACAATTTTTTTTTTGTAATTTTTTTCCTATTGCCATATTTTGGTGGTAAATACATTTTTTCCTAAAATAATAGTGTATACCCTTTAATTTATAAATACTCTAAGATATAAGAGAGTTTAAATTATTATTTTAGCAAAATCTATGGATTTACCACCCAAAAATGACGATATTTAAAAAATCATAAAAAATAATTGTCGCGTTTCTAAGCGAAATTTTTAATTGCATTGTGTTTGTAGCCACTAAAACTACCACCCGGCTTCGTTTTCGGTAGCAGTCTTGAGATACCCGGTATATATCACCATTATCTTTCTCGAATGGATCCTTCGATCAACAATAGAACTGTTGATCGAAGAATTTTCCATTGGCATGGGACTGCCGTCCGATGCCAATGGATAACTCTGCCTGGGCGGCATTGGCACTTACCATCAGTGCAATGCCGCCAATATGCCGGGACATAATAAAAAAAAAAAAAAAATAATGAATCAGATAAATGTCTGAAATCTGTGTCCGTCTCCCCAGTTATTATTAGTCGATGTACTGTCCTGTGGCTGGGTGTCTGGCGTGCAGTTTCGATCCGTCTGGTGCAGTACCGGCTACTGTGACGTCATCGTGCGTCATATCGCATCAGACACGTCGGCCAGCGAGGGTGGCTGTATTGTTTGTCTCAGAGGGTGAGATCATTTTGGGGTTAGGTTTGTACTTAGAACTATGAACTTGTGATTCATATTTTAATGTGAAATTTTATGTCTTTCGAGAGTTTTTACAGTAGAATAAGATGATATATTGTATGATTACGTGACAGAATCGACGTGAAAATACTTATATTGGGATTTATTCTATTTAATGTACAATGAAAGATAAATTAATCTTAATATCACATGATAAACTTTTCTGTATCAGCCCATATACGTCCCACTGCAGGGCACGGGCCTCATATACAATCTAGAGTAGGATTGAAAGTGGTTAGGCCATATAGTTCACCACGCTGGCCTAGTGCTATACTTATGTGGTGATAAACTTAACTTGACTAGAAAATATTATTTTTGTGATAATAGTAATTCTACTGTGAATAACAAAGTCACCCCATAAATCACGCTTCCTACGTTTACGAAATTTCTTTACATCATGAAAAAACTTTAAAAATCAATTTCATTTATACACAAATAATTACAAAATCCTAAAACCATGTTAAAACTTAGAAACTATAAAGCAAGCAATAAAAATAACGTTAGTAATCCCGAGGGCGCGATCAAGCAGCGTGCATGAGTACCAGGGTGGCATGAGCGGCGGGAGCTGTTCCCGTCTGCCGGGCGAGTCGACGCCAGAGACGGGCTCGTGTAATGCAGCCACTTAGAGATTAGGAGATCATGAGTATAAAATATCTGCGAGAGTATCAATTATTGATTTACTCAAATTAAATTTCTTTTGAGTAAAATTAATGAAGGTATTATGGTAATTATTATAATTAATTGAGGAACGGAATTATACGTAATTCGTTTGTAACTTGTTTATCGGGAGGAGGATTACGGGGAAGGTTTGTGATTAGTAATTCTCAGAATTGTCGCGATTGGTGGAGCAACCTAAAGAGTAAGGGATAATAAGGAGTCAGAAAGGATTTATTTTGACCTAATTTCGGTGTCGGTTGTTACTTTTGTAATGTTTGGGTATTGTCTTCTAGGAACATTATTTCATTCGGCAAAAAAATATTTTAAAATGGACAGTAATTTTCATAAGTGAATGCATGCATTAGCCTCACGTACCCAGCATCGTGGACTTTAGATCAGAGCTACGTTTTTTCATTGCAATGAATGGCGAGACGAACATGCCGTTGACCTGATGGTGAGCGATATGATCGTTCATTAACAGTAGCAAAACCAAACAACGCCTTGAATCACAAAGCAATGCTTGGAATTTCGCTGCGCTCGCCATCCTGAGAAATACGATGTTAAGTCTCAATATGTCCAGTACCTACGCTGGCTACAATGTCCTTCAATCCAAAACAAAACAGTGCATTTACACTGCTCTTTGACGGGAGATAAAGACATTGGTACCTACCCAGGCGACCTCTCACACGTGGATGTCACATATTTTCTCTAAGAGACAGTTTCCAAACCAGTCATATTGACACTCAAGATTGTCGCGTTTCGTTGCATGTCCGGTTTGAAGCTATATTTATTTCGACTGCGGACAGATCTCCATGTCTGGTCGGTAAATAGTCAGCTTATACAATATTTACTGTTGGTAGCGTTGCAGTAACTTCATTGCAACAGTACAAAAATTAAGACTGCCTCTGTTGCGCAATTGTACTACGGAACGAATACAGTAAGATGTCTCGGTTTCGAATCCCAAGTCGGGAAAAGTGATGTTAGATTTTTGAATTAATTATTACCAGTCTGGATTCAGGAATTTGTGCAGATATAGTAATAGGCTCTCACCCTATTACATAGTGGGACAGAACACATGGCGAAACGTAGGTGTCTTGGTTAACCTCTACCTACACTTCTGGGAAAATAGCGTGATGTTTATAAAAAATCAGTTTGAAAGTGTCACATAAATGTGTCTTATTTGCTTATTCCATCTCTGTAAGTGAGCTGCTATGTGGGGTGCGAACGATTCGCAACTACCCGAGTACTGCACCTGCATATATATGTATATACACAGACGGATGTCTGGAGTGTTCTGAGCTGGATAATTTGAGTTTTAATAAACGCTTTTGGAATACAAGCCCTTTGAGCCGAAGTTATACAATACTCCCTGGTATTGTATAAGTATATATCGATACATTTATTATGTAACACACTTACGTGAGATGAATGTAGATTTGTTTTAAACTGCTTTGGTGATGCAGTTGTAACACGTAGCAATTAGAAGGTGGAGTTCTCGGGTTCCAATTACAGGCCGGGCATAGTGATGTGGGATTTTTCTATTAAATATGACTCTAGAATTAAGATTTTCTATCCGGCCATATGTCTCGCCCTATAACATCATAGGATGGGACACACAAGGCCAAACTTGTTGTCCTGGTAGCACCTCCTAACTCTTTCAGAAAAATATGTGAGTTTCTTAGATTTCCGCGAATATTACACATTAAATAAAATTATTATTTACCTTCAGTCCGCCCCGTGACCACAAAGCTGTAAAGTAATCGAAACGTCAGTCAGAAAATTATACCAAATCCGATTTAAAATCAGTAAATAATAATTTTATTTCATAATATGTGAGTTGTATGTATGTATTTATGTTACAGACGTTTAAATGTAACTTTCATCGCTCTATAGTCTGACTATCTCGATATAGTTGCACTATAATTATTATTTGTAACTAGCTGTGCCCGCGACGTCGTCCGCGTGGAGTTTAACAAAAAAAAATCGTTTTTTTAAGTTATTTTTTAAATAAATGAAATTTTCTAAAAAAAAATTAGCCTAAGTTACTCCTTATTATATCAGCTACCTGACAAAAAAAGTCCCGTCAAATCGGTCCAGCCATTTCAGAGATTAGCCGGAACAAACAGACCGACAGACAAAAAAATTTTAAAGATCATTTTCGGCACAGGTATCGTGTATGTATAACGATATGTAGTAGGACATTTTTTTTATTTTCTCTTTTAAAACAGACACTTCAATTTTATTTATATGTATAGACGAATTCGTTTCTGATATAGAAATAAATATCTGCTTTTCTACTTGAAAAAGTAAAATAGTCTAGTAACATGTATATTAAGTTTATACGTAAGCAAGAATAATAAATAACAAACGTAAAATAGAAAACTAAAATAATACAGCCGAATTCAGACCTGCCTCCTTTTTTTTTAAGTCAGTTAATAAACGCAGTAAAGACGTTAAATGATCTATAAAAAAAAATGTGTATAGGCTAATTACTATGTTATTATGTACCAGTGCAGACAGGGTGTACAAGCGTGAGTGACGTCAGGGGAGGCCGAAGATGGAGAATTTGTCAACGCATTCAATTGGGGCGGATTTAAAAATCAATTACAAGAGCTCAGACAGGCAGACACAATGTGATGTGTTCTGGCTTCGTGCACTTAGCACTCAATGTTTACACTTAATTTAATAGACAACATTGTAAATTTACATAGGTTTCATACTATGACCCTGTTATAAACGTGCCGGAAAAAGTTTTAGTTATGAATTTCTATGAGCCGTTGCTTACTAAAACTTTCAGTAACCGGATGTGATCGTGATGTTTCATAGGAAATCATAATTGTTTTTTTTGGCTTTTACATTCATAGCAAGTTTATTGTATGCGATTTTATAATAGACACAAACTCTTAAAGACAAATTAATTCATTAATCTCATATGAGATCAAAATATTTTTTATTCTAATAATCTTTTATAAGATCTTTTGAATCGTTAATTTCTGTTACCAGCGCTTCGGAAAGTGTTGTAGCTCTGAACAAGAAATGGCGTAAGAAACTTTCTCAGCAACACGAACTATCTTCTTATTTTCTTTTCTTTTTTTAGACATATAGCAGTAGGTGATCGAGCTACATCTTCGGCGCTAAGTGGAACACTACTAATCCGCTCACCGCCGGAGGGCGTTCTTTTGTGTCTACCGTGGCGAGCGGCTACCAGCCAGCCGACCTAATGGAAACAGTATATACAGAAACTAAAAAATCATATTTGGTGTGTAAAGTCCGCCTAATCGCATGGAACAGCGTTGAGCACTATGGCCTCTGACCAATCGAAGTGTTTGTTGCAGAGAAAGCCCAGGCTCAGCAGCTCTGATATTAGTAACAAACAGAAAAAGATTTTGTATAATTGTGATTAGGAGCATAATAATTAATTAAAAACTCCGTCAAGCATAGAGACACGTCGCGGGTGTGCAGTAATCCGCCTAAACATGACCACAACCACTCTATCAAGAGTACTCGTTTACGAAGAAAAAGAAATAGAAAAAAAAAGAAGAAAAAGAAAAAAAAAAAAGACTGACGACAATCCCACTTGAACAGAACCCGACAAAATAATAACAATTCCCAATGAACCCATTTACTGCTTAGTACTGATTAATCACGAATACTGCCGCACACGGTAGCATTAGCTGCGTTTGCTCTTAGCACTTAGAGAATGCAATTTTCGTCCGGTCAGACAATAGCCGCATTGTTATGTATTTAGAGGGGGGGTCCTGGGGATCTTGGCCACCAAATATATTTTTTGATTCAGCTTTTCAAATTATTTTTTTAAAGGATTACATTGCCGCTTATTTTTTTACTGGCACTACAAAATCAATAAATATGATATGCCTAAAAATGAGTGTGGTGGGTGTTTAAATAGTATTAACGAAATCCATAATAGAGATATAAATAATTTTAAACGTGAAGGTGATCAGATGAAAAAGAAGATTAAAGTTTTTTAATATGTCAATTACAATACTATTAACATACAAGTAAAAATGTGTTTTTCGGTGTTCAATCAATGAAATGCAGCTTTGTTCATTGGCCATTTTAATTCCTAAACTCTATAAATTATGGTGTCAAATGCGTACCTGGTGGGCTTTTCGTTTTTATTGTTTTGAATTATATTTTTGTTCTATTGTACGATACATGCATATATTTATAATCGAGGGTCATTTAATCTTTGATGTGGTGCTTCCGGATTCGTGGATAACCCTTTATGGGATTATTAAAAATGTAATTTAGACTGCTGCATTATTTTATTTTCATATTTTTCATGGTAAGGGATCCACCATAATACAAACTTCATAATTGCGGATTGTGAGTTGTCAATGTTAGAGGCTTGCGCAGACAATCTTTTAGCTTATAAAATGATGAATAATGAAATGACGATAGGTTGAAGGCCACGGACTCTGGAGCTAAAATATATACAGGGTATATCAAGACTGCTACCGAAAACGAAGCCGGGTGGTAGTTTAAGCGACTTCAGACACAATGCAACAGAAAAAGTTGCAAAAAAAAAGCGACAAATTTTTTTTGTTATTTTTTTCCTATGACCATATTTGGGTGGTAAATAATTGTTTTCCTAAAATAATAGTTATACCCATTTATTTATAAATAATCTAAGGTATAAAAGTGTTTAAATTATTATTTTAGCAAAAACTATGGATTTACCACCCAAAAATGACGATATTTAAAAAATCATAAAAAATAATTGTCGCGTTTCTTTGCGAAATTTTTAGTTGCATTGTGTTTGTAGTCACTAAAACTACCACCCGGCTTCGTTTTCGGTAGCAGTCTTGAGATACCCGGTATATAGTACCAAAATGCATGAGATGATATATTTGTCATTTTACATACAAATATTTTTTGAATTCTTACTTATTTATGCATAATATTATTAATTTTTTTTAAGATTACAGTAAATCTTTAATTTAAAGATATTGCTCGAACCCTATGCATTCCTTTTGTTATATTTTCTTGAAAAATTCTTTTGAAATATCATTGTAAATAAATAAGAGGTCATAAACCAGATTTGATCAGGTGAATTTAAATTTATGTTTGGAGGAAGGCTCATAATTTCGCGGTAAGTAAATATTTCCATTAGCGTGGTCCTGCATTACCGCGCTGTAATGAATTCACGTGCAATGTAAGAAAGGCATTCGTAACGTTATTAAAGTTTTTCCAGTTTAAGGGCCACTTCCATTGGTGAGGATCACGCAGCGTAGATTAATTATAGTTTCTTTTTATTTGCAAGTAGCAACTCTGAATTTATAATCATGGACTTATAAATAAACTGCAGTAATGAATTTTACACTGAAAAAAATTATCAAATATAAGGAAAAAAAATCAGCTCTTCATAATAATGCCTGACGATAAAGTATGGTCAGTATGGTATACATGTTTTCAAAAAGATTTTGTTAATAATTTTACAACTGGTAACATGAAGTCAACTTTTTCGAGACTTCATTTAAAGGTGATCAAATCATATTTCGTTGAAGCAATAAATTCACACTATAAGGATTACCCGACGTGAGACTAATTATGTTAGTCGATGAAAATCTTACAGGTCTATTGTGGATTTGTAAATATTTAATTATTTATATGCGTGAAAAGAAATCAAGCCTGTAGTACATATTATTATTTATGATCCCATATAATTAAAACATTGGAGCTTAAAACATTTATTTCAACTGTTCTAAAAATAATATTAATGAATAAGAGAGCGAAGACGCCGCTGTGAAAGTGTATGTGGAGACGACTCTTTATGCGTTTGATTTATTTATTCCACTGTTAGCACCGACTGTATTTAACTCTTCTGCTTTCCTACTTTAACTGAATATATGGTGATTTTATATTCATTCATAGGAATAACATTGATTCCTAGTAGCATAAGTTCCATTCAATTATGACTTGCGTACTATGGATGTAGGGTTATGCGGTCCAAAAATCCTTGTCCTATAACGTGAAAAGAGTAAAAGAAGTTTAGGGCTAATAGACTTAATACAAATTACTCAATAGATAAAGTAAAATTAATAGTATGTACGAAAATTGACAAGAAATATATCTGACAATCAAATTGTAGCTGACATCGCCACGGTTCCCGCTAATCTTGTCTTTAAAATGCGAAAATTAAAAAAGTTATTTAATATTTTTCATACAAATCACGCTAACTCTATAAAAAATATTTGAAGCAACAGGGCTCCCTCTAAATTATAGATACTCCCCGAGAATCCCACATAGTATTTTCCACCGATTTCATACTGCAACATGTCAAATCAATATAATCTATTTTAGTATTATCAAAGAGCGTCATTGCCCTGCAGTGGGACGTATATGGGCTGATCCAGAAAGAGCGTCATTAGCATTCAAACCAGCCGAAGCCGTATTACACGATACTGCAATATTAGATGCATGCAATCTCGTACCCATATAAGCCGCTGAATTTTTCATTCGTGTCGCCAAAACCCTCAGTTAATGGTGGTCGTGAATTTCCCGCGCCATGCTGTGTGTTTTTATAGGTTATGTTTTGTAAGAGGCAAAGGAATCGATGTACATACAGCCTTTATATTCTGATTTTTAGTTTTACGTTGTATGTATATTTTCCGGTATGAATTTTTGAAAATTATATTGTCAAACCGATTTTTTTGTGAACATGAAAACCCTTGGTCTTAAATAAATTTGAGGAATTTTGTACCTATATTCATGTCTTTATTTATAAGTAATTCGGATAAAACGATAAGTTTGGGAAGCTGTTTACACATAATATTTACGTTATGCCTTCATAATAATATATACACATACACTTGTACTAATATTCCCCAAGCGGAAAATTATAGCATTATTTCCGTCCAATAATGTGACAGGGGGCGAGCCTGTCGCCATGGCGTGTATAAATCCAATCCCATGCAAATTATCTGCGAAATAATGGAAACACTCACACAAAGGATTGTCTGGATTAGAAATCGAATGCACACCCCGCCATTTACGATCTATAAGTACACTAGCGATTGGGCCCGGCTTTGCCCGGGTGCAGATAGTTTTGAGTCCAGAGGATATCAATAACATAATATTTTGCGTTTGCGTTTTATATTTAACCTCAATGTCATCACCGTCGACTATATTGCTTTTCCCGTCCTCTCCCGTTATATCCTGTTCTGTCCCGTCTCATTGTATCCCTTGACGAAAAGCATGCAATCCTGCCCTCGATTGTCCCGTGATATCCAAACGAGTTTGAAATAGTAGCACATATATGTATTTGAATTCCTGGGATTGTTCCATGAAAACAATACATTTTTGGGATTAAAGTGTTGTGCTATGTATTAGTACCCCAGGGTGTAATCGGTCCAGCCAGTTCATTCGTAAGTATAATATTAGTAATTATATTTACGTACAAAATACAAGATGATCTAAGTATAAATGAAAATAAGCTAAAATTATTGAATCGTGTGTTACATTAAAATGAAAGAATACATACCAATGCCGTCTCGTCGATCTTGTGTCTATTGAACGTGCGGTCCTGAGTTCAAATTCAATTATTCAAAGTGAAATTTTGGGCATAAAAATATTTGATAAGTAAATTCTTTATCGGGTTGCGCAGGAGTAAATTTTGTGTTCGGTCTGGCGATAGGCTGGTGTCCTAATATACATGGAATGAGAAAATGCTCCGTGAACTTTGGGCGAGTCTAGTGTCACCTCTGCCTAAACTTTGTGAGGTGTAAGCATAAACACAACTCGTAGAAATATATGTAATAAAATATACTGTGCGATTAACTTGAATGTAATATAATATTTTCTTCTTCTGTTGTGTGATCACATAATATAGTATTACTTAAATCGCCATCCTATTATTGGATAAAATAAAAATCACCGCATCCCATCCCGATACAACATAGTTACGGAGCCAGACAGATCGATATGCTGCAACTCGTCGATTTGCCGAGCCAGTGCACACATCAAACGCATAATCAATTCATTTACTGTTTACCGCCCAAAATAATTACAATTTCTACCACCAGAGGCGCTGTCAGCGTGTCATCACCACAAACATCGAATAGTATTTTATTAATTCGAATAGTAATATATTTCCAATATGTCAGTAACTGTAAAGGATATTATGTTTCAGAATCCTGCAACAAAGGCTTTTGTGAAAATATTGTTGGAAATATAAATGTGTGTAGGCAATGCTATAAAGAGCTCGAAATGTCTACAAAAGAAATAAATACAATAGTACTGTGCATTTATTTATTAATAAAATGGGTAACAGGAATAATTAACAAATTATTAGAAATAATTATTAATTTGTTGAATAATTTGCATACAATTAGCGCCCTGACAACTTGTAGACGAATTATGTAATGGCACTGATATAATTATAAAACACGTTATATGATATCCGTATAACCCAATAAAATAAAAGCCTGCAAATTTAATAAATCATAACGCGAAATTAAAACGTATTTAATTTAAAATCCGTAAAGCAATAACAGGCTCTGGGTTAATGATGTTCCATTTTTCCACGAACAATCTCATACTCGGAAAAATATATAATCCCCTCTCTCCGAACATAATTCTCTGAAAATGAAAAAACAAACCTTCCGGGATATTAATTGAAAATCAATATTTAGAACAAAGGAACAGCGCATGCAAGATGGCCAAACGCAATTCTTTATTTTGTTCAAACTTCAACGAATTGTGCAATTTTTGTCAAACTTGCGTTATGATATAAAACAAATAAAAACTCAATAAAGCGGTGTAATGGAAAAGTTTCTAAATACGTAGCAAAGGCGGGGTGCAGAAGGTGGGCGGTCGTCATGGCAACGGGCGGTTGCAGGAAACTGCACAATCGATGTTGCCAGACGCTCCGCTGCCGCCTGTGGATCAATGTGTCTCTAGTACTATGCTCGGCTCCCGGGAAACCTACCTTTGCGCGCCGGTGTGCGTGAGCTCGCCGCTCCTCTACCTGTCTCTGTCTACACGCGACCAATCAGCCGTGACCTCCACCACGTCACTGCGCCTTTCCTACATTTCATTACATTATTAAATCGTCCGAGCTCTCTGCACGCTGGATGTGCTTGTATGTGTGCAGTTTCCCCGGCCAGTTCGCTGGTGTGCCCTCCCTTTGGCAGTGTGTCGCTCGCGAGCGTTCCATTTTGAAACGCGAGCGTCGGGAAACTTGTGAATTGGTTATCTGTGTGTGGCGGGTGTTTGTGTTGTGAGTGCGTTCAGAAACGCCGGCACCTATTGTTTGTTTTGTTGTTATTATCGTTCTGAAACTGTTCGCCGGCCGGTTATGCATGCTTTGAGAGCGGAAGACGAAAAAAATATGTCCACTATCTTTTTTATCTTTATCAATGCGCAACGCCCGAAACGATTCATAATTTTTGGTTCGGAAAACACAAGGCGGGAATTAGCCGGCTGCGGCAGATCCGTTGCAAATTAGACCTTATCACAGTCGCATTAGGTTCGAATGCACTTATATAGGAATTTTGGAGGGGAAATGTTATTGACATAATTTTGATGACTTGCTAAAATGGAAGCCTTTGTTCGTAGAAAACAGTAGTATGTTGAGTTTAATAGTATAAGGAACAAATTGAATGGCGTGTACAAATAAGCAAGCTCAATAAGATGCTTTAAGTCGGTCGAGGATTGTATTGAATGCCGTGTTCGAAGACAGCACCGAGAACTGCTTTCTAAATGTGTTTGAGCGAATTTCCTCCGGCGGAGCGAAGTTCCGGGTAATGATGGCTTCTGATTTCTCTATACATCTTTCCGTGTTCTTACAATACCAATGCTTTTCTTTTAGAATGCTGGATAATTGGCATTGGAATTTGTTTTATTGAAATTTGTTTTAATGAATATAGATTGGAATTGTAGTATCTTAATGAACAAGGACTGAAATAGCGAATTTCATGAAACATTTTAGTTTCTAGAATTGGCGGCAAGGGTTCTGTTAACGAGTTAATAGTAATGGAAATAATATTTTAAGGAAACACATAGTCCTGGCCCAAGACTATGGAACAAGACTTCTGTCGTATGTTAGAATCTACTAGATTTTCCGTTCGAAAAAATATTTATCATAAAAACATTTGTTTCGGTCCGGTGATGAATCCCTCGTCCTTTCATTTAACCGTAGCTCTCAACCAACTGCGCCAGACTGTTAAATATTTTCAAAGTATAAAAAATAATGTGACAGCGCAGTCTTTTTGATATATTTGGCATTTATTTGTAAACAAAATGTTTTCATTGCATGTTTGGTTTGGAAATGTGCCAGAATGGTTGTTTCGCTTTATGTAAATTACAATAAAGATACTTGCTTATTTACTGCTTGGAATATTTAAAACACATGTAATGTTAAAAAGGAACGTAATATTCCTACAGGAATTATTAAAACTTTTAGCATTGTAAAGACCACTAGAATAATTGACGTTAGAGTCAGAGTAACTGGACATATTGAAAGAAAGAAAGAAAACTCATTTATTAGTCACAATAAGATGACGCACAAACTCGTTTAACATAAATTTATATATCTAACATACAACAAGAAAAAAAAAAGGAGGTTTGTACGTCACATAAATGTGACACGTATTGAGACTTTACATCTTAAATCTCAAGGTGAACGCAATGTAATGCCAAGCATTGCTTTGTAATGCAATGTATTGTTTGGTTTTGCTACTGTTTATGAGCAGTCGTAATGCTTACCATCAGGAGAATGATATGCTCGTCTCGCCAATCATTGCAATAAAAAAACTCATAACATTGGTCAGTACCCACCTTAACCATATCAGTGTATATACCTTAACAATAAATGCTCGCTGCGAATATTACACTACACCCCGTAACACCAGTCAGTACTTATCCATAATTTATACAGTATTTCAAACTGAAAACGAGTATTGTGTCATTGAAAAGTTGACGCAATCGTTACAAGAGTATAATTATTGTTCTCTGACATAAAGGCTTATATAACTGAGGAAGCCAGTGAAGTTCAGATTTTTACGCAAACATTTATAATATCCGAATTTTATTCAAAGCCCGTAAACAATGAACCTACGAAAATTAACTTCTGAAAAAAAAATCATTAAGCAATGATTTTTGTGTGAAGTTGTGTCTATTTTTTGCAACATTGCCGCAATTATCAGCCCGTTGTGATTACTTCTGAAACTCACAGATGGCGCTGCTAAACGTTTACCGCATTCATGTACATTAAATTCTTTTAGAAGTTAATTTTCGTAGGTTCATTGTTTACGGGGAATATAGTAGATATACTACATACCTGTAGAATATACGAATCTTTAAAAGTACTATTTCTACACCAACAATATTTTTTAGATTTTATCTTCTTTTACAAAACTGATCTAGGTACATGAATTTCATACAAATGTTTGTAACTGGAAACTATTCTCAATTATGGAATATTGTATACAGCATCGAAATATAAACTAAAAGTAAGATATAAATAAAAAAATAAAACTCGTTAACAGAGATTTTAAGAGAAATGACTATGGAGTAATGTAACCAGTACCTGGTTACATATTATTATGATTTTTTACAAATTGTAGTCCATTATAAAATGAAAAACAAAACTGATTCATTTTTCAATGCATAAAAAATCGTCATTGTGTATATGTTTATAAACTGGAATTAGCTATAGAGCCACAAACTTATCTGGCCCGATGGCCAAAAGTGAAAACAAAGACGTCATTTGGAATTGTCAATCTACCTGCCAGTCACTGACATATCCGCCATTGGTTGTTTACTCAATATATTTATTTTACCTGCATTATTTAAAACTAGAGAAAAGTGACGCTAGGAACGTTAGAATTCAGTTATTAAATTTTACGTAGGAAGAAAAGTGTCTTCAGACACCAATAATATCCTTCGAAAAATTGTATCAACGCGTAGTTGCCGCCAAAATTTTTGTTGTCAGCTTTACAAAATAAATTCCACGAAAACAGAATTTTGTACGTACTGGTACAATAGATGTGAGTACATATCATAAACTAAAATGTATCTTACTCGTCTCATTTTACGTTACGTGCGTGGTGGCCTGTTGGTAAATGGACCAGACGTGGCTGCCAACATGTTTACGATGGTTGCGGGTTCGAACCTCAGGGCACTCTTCTGACTTTTTGGAGTCATGCGTATATTGATAGTCAATATATACGCACTATAACGGGGAACGAAAACATCGTGCGGGAACCAGCGATACCATACAGATTTATTACAATTTCTATGGTATGTAAGTCCATTAACCCGCATTAGGCCAGCGTGGTGGACTATATGGCCTGTGATATAGCCTAACCACCCTAAATCTTACTCTCGATTGATCGAGGATTGTTTAAGGGTTTTGAGGAGCGATTTGTTAGAAATCTTGTGAAGGAAAAATAACATACAGATGAAACTGATCATTTTCTCGACACTATTGAAAAATCTTACTTTACCCATTTTATTGCAATATTTATTTTTAACAACACCAAATTCGATTACAGCGACTCTCTCACCGGGTCAGATAAGTTTGTGAGACTATACATTGTTTAACTAGGCATAGCTTCCACCCAGTATTAGTATAACAAAAGTAATAATAATAATAATAATAATAATAATAATAATAAACTCTTTATTATTGCACCACAAAACATAAAATTAAAATATGAGACAGAAGAACATTTGGTGAAACAATCGGCGGCCTTATCACTAAAAGCGATCTCTTCCAGACAACCATTAAATCAGGTAAAAATGCCAGGAGACATTGGCGGTGCTTTATGTTATAAACTTGCATAAAGAATACTTACATATATAGTATATATTTCTAGAATTATATATATAAATATATATATATATATATATTTCTCTAGAAACATATACTATATATGTAAGTATTCTTTACTATATATATATATATTACTAAATTCAGCAAATTAATAAACTTACATAAAAATACATAACAAATACATAGATATACTTAATTATGTATGGACATTATTCTATTACGAGAGATAGTAAGCCTTTACATGTAGTTTGAAGGTTTCCAGCGAGGACGAACGTTTAATAGAGAGAGGCAGTGCGTTCCATAACCGTACTGCTTCTACCGTAAAAGAGCGGCCATAAAATGATGTCCTATGTGCTGGAAACTTAAACATAAGATTCTCTGAGGACCGAAGAGAAAGTGAATTGGCAGTATGTAGGAAACTAAAGCGTTCCTGAAGGTAGCGCGGAGACGAGGGATTAAACAGTATATTGTAGAGAAGAGATAGGATATGAACATCCCGGCGGCGGCGTATGGGAAGCCACTTGAGCTTAATACGATATTCAGAAACATGGTCATATTTGCGCAGTCCAAATATAAACCTGATACAGAAATTTTGGAGACGCTCAAGCTTATTTAGCTGGGCCTCGGAAAGATCAAGGTAGCTGGCGTCGGCATAATCAAGAATAGGGAGCAAGAGAGACTGTGCAAGCGCAATCTTAGTGGTAGTGGGAAGAAAATTACGCAACCTACGTAAACACCCTGCAGAGGCAAATATTTTGCGACTCATAGCCATTATTTGAGGTCCCCAAGACAAACTGCGGTCGAGAATTACGCCAAGGTTTTTGACATGATCACTGAGCGGAATAACAACCCCGTCCAGCATCACGTCAGGCAGAAGTGTCCAGTCGACTTTGCAGAGAGTTCTCTGGCTACCTAAAACAATGGCCTGTGTTTTTAAGGGGTTTAGCTTAAGACCATATGATTTAGACCACTCTGTTATTTTATGAAGGTCACTGTTCATTACATGAATAGCGTGACTTAGCTGATTGAGCGGAAACTGGCAATACAGTTGTAAATCGTCTGCATATAGGTGGTAGGAGCAAGAAAGATTACGAGATATGGAGTTAATGAAAACAGAGAAAAGAAGAGGAGATAGGACGCCACCCTGAGGTACGCCGGCAGATGTGGTACACCATGAGGAAGTCATTTCCCCTAGGCGGACGCATTGACGGCGACCGTACAGGTAACTTTGAAACCAGTCAATCACGCTTGGAGATATGTTGAAGGAGCGAAGTATAGCTAGGAGGATATCAAAATCAACCGTGTTAAAGGCGTTGCTGAAGTCAAGAAGCGTCAACACAGTTAGCTGACCGTTCTCCATCCCTAGACGAATGTCATCAGTGATTTTAACGAGCGCAGTAACTGTGCTGTGTCCAGGACGAAAGCCAGATTGAAAAGGATTAAGGAGGTTGTGTCTGGTAAGGAAGGAGCTCACCTGATTATAAACCAGGCGTTCAAGGAACTTTGAAAGGAAGGGGAGAATGGATATAGGACGGTAATCAGAAAAAGATTTAGGAGAAGGTTTCTTGGGTAGAGGGATAATCTGTGCCTCCTTCCATGAGCAAGGAAACACAGCATTGGAAATAGAAAAATTTAAAATATGGCAGAGGACAGGAAGAATGAGATCAAGGATGGGAAGGAGCATGTTACGGCTGATACTATCCATCCCAACTGCATTAGATGTATAGAGACTATGCTCCTTCGAACATCACTAGCAGTGAAAGGACGAAAGACAAATGAAGAATGGTCAGGAGCAGAATTTTTTGAGAGATGATTAATAGTGTGTGCTTTAGCTGCCTCATCAATAAAGGACGTTGAAGTAAAATGTTGGTTTAATAAGTTAATATTTAAGTTGTTAGGAATAGTCTCTTGACGAGATTTTCCAACTCCCAATGACCTGAGGAACTTCCACACTTTAGCTGGATCCTCGACTTGAACTGAATTATGAATATAGCGTCGTTGAGCGTCCCTACACACCGTATTGCAGCGATTTCTGGCCTTTACATAACGTATTTTATTCGCCTCTGTAGGTTGCATTTTATATTTCGATTTAGTTGCTGACTTTTTCCTTTGGAGCTCCTTAATTTCATTCGTTATCCACGGAGCAGGAAGATGTTTGATTTTAACGGCTCTCAAAGGTGCATGGGTGTCATATAGCTTAATGATCGCTGTGTTAAAAATGGCAACTTGATCGTCGATATTCTCAGCTTTCATCACAGGACTCCAATCCAGAGATTTGGCATCCTGCAAAAAAGCCTCTTTGTTCATACCACCAAAATTGCGTCGCAGAAGAATTGTAGGTTTAGATTTTGGAGGCCGAAGTTTATACGACAGGAAGATTAAGTTATGATAGGAAAAGCAATCAGCTAGGCATTGGCCGTGCTTGTCGACATGCTCTAGTGATGAAACAATTATAAGATCAAGAAGGGATGGAGTCGAATTAGGAAAATTGTGGGTGGCACTAAGGGAAAGAATGTGCATGTTGCTCGACTTCACTATGCTTTCTAGAGAAGAGGACCGATGATCACGTTTAAGAAGGCATGTGTTAAAATCACCCATAATTATGGTATGATTATAAGCAGGCATAAGGTCTTCTAAAATCTTTTCAAAGGAGGAAAAATAATTGATGCGTAAAGAGGGACTGTAATATACTCCGAGAAGTAATTTAGTATGAGCTAGAACGACTTCAATAAACAAATGTTCGCCAGCATCGGACTGAGGCGGTTGGGAGGAAGTGCTAATTACGGAGAAAGGAATATGTGCTCGTAGGTAAATAGCTACTCCACCACTACCGCTGCCGATCCTGTCGTTGCGAATAAGATTGAAGCCGGGTAATGTGTATGAAATGGATGGAAGTGAAAGTACCCACATTGTAGGACGTAAATTTAAAATAGATTCAGTAAAGTATGTGAATTATGAAGAATTATTGAAAAAGGTCAAAATTGAAGTTACAAAAATAATATACTGAAGAAATATACATTTATTATGGGGTTAAAGTGTGAGGGACGCATAGGACGAGCCGGCTATACAACAAGAAGGATCCAGTTCTATCACTGCATCGAGACAAATATTTGGGTGGAAAACGATTATGGGAATATTTCAGTCCGGGTGAGTACAGATTATGACTGTATGATTAAAGTTTAAGAATTAGTACCCAAATTAAGATTAAGTGTTGCTCGTGGATGGCCTAAAAATTGCAATGTAAGTGACATACATTTTATGTACTTAAGATGGCTTCGAATGGACTTTTTAAACTTTAATTAGCAGGTAAACATATCTTCTTAAATGCGTCTCTGCCTAATTAACAAGTGAACACATCTATATGCATCTATAGTAATCAGTCAAGTAAATAGTCTTTGCTTAAAGTAGATCTGGGAGTTAAATTTAGGCTAAGATATGACAATAATGAGAAATGGCTGGTGCTTACACTAGTATAGCCCTGTGCAATAAGTACCTAATATTTACGTTATAATAATACTGGCAAAATACTACCCTAGTTCAGCAGTGGACTTCCTGTGGCTGATATGATGATGATGATGACTACCCTAGACTAATACTGATAGTTTATGAAAAAAGCTGATAGTGTGTAGTGCCGCAGCGGACTCGCGTCATCGGGGTAACGTCCTATGATTCATTTATCTGTAAGACATAAAGTACAAACACACCCTCCTGATTTATCGCTGCCATTACTAATATTTTCATTTAATGGCCCTTGTTTCACTATCATTGCAATTCCTATTGAAGTATTATTACTGGTTTCATTTGGCACATTACCGATTCTGTTGTAGAGTATTGGCAATTATTTTGGGATTTATAGACGAACTTTTAGATTAAACGTTTTAATTTGCATTTATTCGCACTGCAGGGCATGGGCCTCTACAATCGAGAGCACGATTGAGAGTAGTTAGGTCATATATCCCACTACACTGGCTTAGTGCGGGTTGGCATAGTTACATTTACATTGTTATATTTAGTGATAACTATTAAAATCAAGATAATTGTTATTTGACTGGGAAACGAGAAACAGGGGGTTGATCCCCGTACCTACACAAATTTTTGCGTGATGTGCTTGTATTTGTATCGGGTCAGAGTGTTTGTGAGACTGAAACTTATCTCTTAGTATCCGATAACAACGACACAAGCCTCAATCTTTGTGTAGAGCTAATACTATATGACTGTTAGTTATATTAATTATTATTTATTACTATTTATTGTCTGGATACTATTACTATCATTATTATACATATTATTTATTTAAAAATGATTTGAATAAAATCAATCAATGACAACTGTGATGTCTTTGATTCGATTCTCAGTTCTGAAACACCATTCTGTGTGGGGTTTTCACTGAAAAAGCTTATATAAAGTCCTGCGGGCTAGATTTGATAAATACCTAATATCGGTGTACCACGTCTTAACTTTTTAATACCATGATTACCATCGCTTTCTGTTTCTTTCGGTTGTCTCTATTTTGGTAGATACAAATATCCCACCACCGGTTTTTGGTAGGAACCAACTCCTAGCCAAGTCTTACTTAGCCAAGTCTATTATAATATGATTACCGCTATAGATAATAGGGAAGGCCAGTAAGGGTGCGTGACCCCGTCGCGCCGCGCGGCAAACAATCCATGAGCCATCAGGCGTCAGGCGTCAGGGCGCGCCGAGCCACCTCACCTACACTACAATGTAGCTAATGGTTTTGAGATTTTACTGTATTGCCTTTAAACTACTTGTTAACCTCATGCAGTGAACGTAGGTGAAATGTGAGATCGGAGGTTCGATGTATAATTTCGGCAAGTTGTTATTATAAAAGCCGCTGGACTTAAGGTGTTTTTTGTTTATATATGTGTATCTTTAATCTTACATACGGCCGACGTTTATACGTTTATACCACGAACAGTTCTAAAAAATTGCATATTTACTGTTGTAAATATTATATTGTGTATGATGTGCAAAGGATTGCCTTTTTAGGCTGATTTAATTATTGTGGAATAAAATGTGTCTTCAAATTAAATTATACCCTAATGAAATGATACAACTAAACCATTTCAATTATACAACTGTCGTTTTTAATTCGTGTTATATTTAGTGTATGATTTTTTTTTATTTATAGTAAAATTAATGTGACTGAATTTAATTTTATCTTCCGAAATTCCGGCACTGAATGCCGCTCTCCGACGTAAATTACACCCGGCCCGCTAGATCTTATATTTCTTTGGACAAGTTTTTAATTACAAACCAGATCTAAATCTGTTTTATCTCGCTCGAAGAATAGACCTTCCGCCTTTTCCTGCGCTCCTGGTAGCTGCAGAGCCGATAACCTGGTATTATTTTTACTCTCTGAATATAAATTGTATGTTGTTTGTGTGCATCTTTATTTATAGTTGTTAATGGGGAGGTAATTATTTATTAACGGCTTCCTTAATAGTTATTATGAACTTATTTCAATTATGCAATGTTTTGTCCCTTTCGAACGACTTTTGAATTCGGTTTGAGCGAAGAAGACAAAACATTCGTTAACTAAAATAGGTTTATGCAATGACTATAAACAACGCTGTTAATTTGTGTTTTTAAATTACTGTTTTTAGTTTAGTATACGTGAGAAATACCTCTGATTTAGAGTCATATGGACTCACATTTTTTAAGCATTATAAAAAAATCTTATACTTTCGTAAAAGAAGACAAAGAGTGTATAAATGTATGAATCATGGAACAAGTCAACAAAGTAATACTAGTCTAGACCAATCTTTCTCGAAGTGAGCGACAACGCCCTCTTGTGGGCGCCGGAAAGTTTCAAGGTGCCGGGTGAAGGCTATACGAAAAGTAGGGGGCGTTAATAATGTCTAACTTGGCAACATGAGGTTTGCCTCATTTGGTTTGGGACTAATATTTATTTATATAATAATCCGGCTTAACACCGATTATATTTAAAACTAAAATTTACTTACAATTGAATTCCTATTTTATTTGTTTGTATTCACTATAGTTGCTTAAAAGATACGAAATAGATTTAAATGTAGAAAAATATGGTGATCTGGATCTACTTTTTTTCCAAAATCACAAAGTAGGCGGTGATCGATAAGTTTGAGAACCCATGCTTTAGTCCATCCACCTTTAAAGGGGTTACATACCATATGGCCCCGTGTGTTGAACTCCAAAACCTTTTGACCGTGTTAATTGTATTTATGACAGGCTGTAAATGTAGTACAAATACGTTGATACGTCCTTCACGTTAACGAGGGTAACTTGCCATCTGTAAGGCATTTATACTCAACAATTTCATGTTTTGTCAAAAAATTGTAATAAGTTTGGATATAGAGGGACTGGATGTGTCAAATTATTATATATTATTTTCAAAGTAGAAATGTGTTTTAGCAGAAGACGATGAAGAAATAAATGAGAAATGTTACAGATACACAACACTTTATTGAACACCACAAATTACTGAAAATATAAAACATTCGCTATGAGCGATCTCTTTCAGACACCCAAAAATAATAGAATGGATCTTAAGAGAAGAATTTTAAAGTGGTCAAAATGTTCATCATAATTAATCTTATTGGAACAGAAGAAATCAAGTTTTCTTGTTTCTAATGACCACTAAATTAGAATTGTATATTAGAATGTCTTCAGTCCCTTGTGACCATTTATTTATTTATTTATTTAATCTTTATTGTACACAGTAAAAAGAAATAACAGTTTAGAAACAGTATAAACAACAAAGTACAAATGGCGGTCTTATCGCTCTAAGGTAATTTCTACCAGACAACCATGGGATGTATATATGAGTAGGAAAAAAAGAAAGGGCAGTGTAAAATAAAGACAAATGAAATGATCATTATATCTATTGAGAAGGAGTTTTAATTAAGAGGCGTGTGATTTTCTCAATTGTACTACTATAAAAATATTCAAAGTACAAATGAACACGACAAAGACATAGCTCGACAGTTGACTGACTATATAAATTATACAATGTAAGAAGCATACTTAGTTACTTTATAAATTTGGTTCATTTCCTCCATTATTTGATGGCGACGAGCTAATATAAAACCTCTTTTGTGAGTGAAACTGCATGATATAAACGTCGCTCCCAGTAGATTAGTGTTTCCCCGGCTACACGACGCGCTTGCATTCTTTATTATAAAGACGTTCGACAAAAGATAATATTCCTTGCCTTTCTACAGTAAAATGTGGCTTCTTATAATTTGAAACTTGGTAGTCTATCCACGTAAAATACTTAATAATGGATGATCAAATAGGAACAAGGAGCAAGGAGTAAAATCTCAAATTCATGGTGCATTATGTGAAAATCATTTTACTATGTAGAAGGAACACGTTGTGAGAAACTTAATATCCTGTACGTAAATTTTGCAAAATTGCCAACCTGAACCGAGTCATTATTGTGGGCTACGGTTTTTTTAAACAAACATACATACATACGTAAACTCACGCCTTTTCCCAGTAGCGGTAGGCAGAAGTGCCGGACACCCATATTTCTCCTTGTATGTTCCATCCCACAATGTGACAGGTGGGGAGCCTATCGCCATATCGGGCGCAAATTATTGACTCTGATAATGAATAGAAAAATCCAATATCAATTTGCCCAACTCGAGATTCGAACCCGAGACCTCAGCTTTGTACCGTACCCTAGTACGACTACGCCACCGATGAATTCAAGGTTTTTTGAAAGGAAGAAAATATTTATGCTTTCATTTTACAGTCCACTTGCTTATAATAAAAGTTTCCTCGTGAGATTTTCATTTTTTCTTTTTTTTATTGCAGTGAATGGCGAGACGAGCAAGCCGTTCGCCTGATGGTAAGAGATGCGACCGCTCATAATCATTATCATCATCATCATTATATCAGCCACAGGAATTCCACTGCTGAACATAGGCCTCCCCCAAGGATCTCCACAATGACCTGAACCAAACAACACATTGAATTACAAAGCAATGCTTGGCATTCCACTGCGCTCGCCATCCTGAGACATAAGACTTAATAGTCTCAATATGTCCAGTAGTTACTCTGGCTACAATGTCCTTCAATCCGAAACACAACAGTGCATTTAAACTGCTGTTTGACGGGAGAAATAGACATTGCGGTGGTACCCACCCAGGCAGCCCCTCACATATGAGAGACCTACCACCAGTAAATTTTCCATCTTTTAAGCCAGTATCGAGAACGGCACGCAATTTATTTACACTGAGCAATGAAACTCAACGAGTATATGATAAAACCATGTTCGTCATTAAGATTATCACCATCATCATCATAAAAAGTCATAGAAAACACAGTGCTGTTGACATTATATATTAATATATAATTGTACATATCAGGTGACTTTCGCTGCGGCACTGTTTTCAGAGGACTTTCAGACAGTGGGTGAGAGACCTACTAGATCTCGTAATCGTCTTAATCCATAGTTTATTATATTTAAAACGCCGTCGTGTCTGAAAGTCTCATTAGAGACCCTTTCGATCTCTTAACGCAGTGTTAACTAAATAATAAAATACGTTTCTTTGGTGATTTTCTGTGCCTTTAAAGAAATTACTCTTGTCCTACGCTCAAGTCACTTCGTGCTATACTCTAGGTCCTAATTTAGGCGTTGGTATCGCGGTATCGCGGCGGAATCTCGGCGCGGCACGCGATACAGTTATTACCGGGGGGAAAGCCGCTCACCCACTTACCGGGGCTGTTACCCCGGACCACGTGACCACCACGCACTACAAACATATGCGGCTGTTGAGACGTTTTGGACCTGTTGGCTTATGGTTGCTGCAAATGGTCTGTGTGATTATGTTTGATTGTATAATTCTACATACACAAACTAAATAAACTCACGCCTTTCACTTCCAGAAGGGATAGGCAAAAGTGCCAACACACCCACATTTCGCCACGTATGTTCCGTCCTATGATGTGATAGAAAGCGAACTTACCGTTCTAAGGGGTACAAATTACTGTCTCCGGGCACATGAATAGAAAAATCCAATATCACTTAACCGATCCGGGATTCGAACCCGAAACCTCAGTTTTGTAAATAAAAATATGTTGTATCCTAGTCCGAGCAAGTTTCACCTGAGAACAATAACACCTTCAGTCTAAAGTCATTGGATAGATGCTCGTCGTTATAATTAGGCTAATTTACCTGTCGAAAACAACCTTATTTAGTTATAATAGTCATATTGAGACTTAACATCTTATGTCTAAGGATGGCGAGCGCAGTGGAATATCAAGCATTGCTTTGTAACTTTGCGGTTTTGCTACTGTTCATGAGCGATCATATCACTTACTATCAGGTGAACGACACGCTATTCTCGCCTTTCATCGCAATAAAAAGACTTGGTTTCTTAGATTTACGCATATATTTACGAATGTACGCATATATTTATATTTATATTGAAATAAAACTATAATTTTCGGATTTTATCGCGGATTTGAGTCCGCCCCGGAACCACGAAAGCTGTAAAGTAATCGCAATGTCCGGAAGTTAATAATGTAAAAATTTAACAAAATACAAAAATAATTTTACTTCTCTACATAATCTGGTCATATGTTTGACATTGCTTATATGCGCTGCAAGCATACACGTCGATAAACTTTCGTGGTCTAATATGATTGATTTACGTGTTATCTGTGAAAGCACTATGTACTATGTACAACTTTTCGTCTTTAGCTTCGATAGGTTTAAGGGTTTAATTATAGTTTTATAATTTTTACATAGATTTAAATGTTAATTCTAATAAGATTGCTTCACCTTTAGTTTATCCATTTTGTGGCGCCAGTAAAAGTAAAAATAATAAGTGTTTTTATTAGTTCTACCAGTAACTAGACCAAAATTGATTTAAGTTTAAAATATGCTCTTGAAACTATAACTACTAATAAACATGGGGTGATGGAGAGTCAACAATAGTACAATTTCGTCCAGGTGTTTCTATGATTGCGACATTTTATGACATTAGAATGGTACAATAGTGTGGGAAAGCCAGTGAGTCAGGCGGGTGGGGCTTCCCTCATTACAACCGTTTCTTTGAAATATACAGTGATTCAAGTAAAATATACTTCTTCGAAAATTAATGTTGAAGTTCTCTGCTTACTCTTTACGTATGTAGCATACTAAAGGTATGCTATGAACAAGTGAGGCATTGGTAGAGTATTGAAAAAAAAATTTGAACAACGGAAAGTTTTTTTAAATACGTCATAGCAATGTTTGAAATATAAGTTTTGTATTAAACATAATTGCAACGACCAAATTTAATATTCTGTAAAATATAAAAACTAAATGATTTATTTTCATTTATGACTGTTTTGTAGCGCGTTAGTTAAATAATAAAAAGTAAAAATAATAAACTCTATCAAACTTAACTTTTTAAACCCTTAATATCTCCAACAACAAGCAAATCAACTCAAAAACACTCAATTTAAAAAAAATACACTAATCGAACACTACAATATCGTTTTAAAAATCATAATTGTGTAAAAAGCTGCATCCTGCCGGGTCATGGGAACGGATATTAAGAAAAAACTTCGAAACTCGATCGGCGGAAGCTGCGCCGGATGAGATCACCGCAGACGCAGCCTCCAGCCGTGCACCTCACACTCGCCGAACAAAAAATTAATAACACTTGTACCGATGACAATTCACTTTCGTGATAATTATGATGAGGTTTTAAATACGTTCCTTGTTACGTCATATTAGGATTGCTACATTCAATTGCAGTTTTAAATACTGTTATTATACTTTACTGGTAAGTTGCTCGTATGTTAAAGGCTGCCTGGGTAGGCACCACCGCAATAACTATTGTTCCCGCCAAACAGCAGTGTAAATGTACTGTTGAGTTCCGGTTGGAAGGACATTGTAGCAGAGTAACTACTATATATATTGAGACTTAACATCTTATGTCTCAGGATGGCAAACGCAGTGGAATGCCAAACATTGCATTGTAATCAGGATGTTTGGTTTTAGTACTATCCATTAGCGGTCATGTTGCTTACCATCAAGCGAATGGCATGTTCGTATTAACATTCATGCACATAAAAAATATGTGCATACACCAATGTTTCATATCCCAAGCAAATAGTTCTAAGGGGCATAAATATTGACAAAGCAGAGTTTATACAACCATAGCATAAAAAGCTAGTAATTCAGCAACTGCAGGCCTTAGCAGGTCGGGATAATTGTATCAGGTGGTGAGAGATAATGTCGATACTCTCTCTGCACGGTATTGCACTACGGCAAATGCACAATGTCGTACTCAGAACATAAAAGTTTTGTTTACTTACGCGAGATAACGTTTGACGGTCTATAATTAAGGTTATATATTTCTAAGTACGGAGATCATCATCATTGTGCAGCCCACAAATATTTATTTCGGGTCTGGTTGTTTGTGAGACCGAAAAGTATCTCGTAGTTCCTGATACTCACGACACAAGACTAGATCTTAGTGTGGGGTCAGGGCTATTTATGTGACTGTTGGTTTCTGTATCAGCCCATATACGTCCCACTGCAGGGCACGGGCCTCTTCTACAATCGAGAGTACGATTGAGAGTTGTGGTTAGGCCATATAGTCCACCACGCTGGCCTAGTGCGGGTTGGCGGTCTTACATACCATAGAATTTTTTTATAAATCGCTATGGTATGCAGGTTTCCTCACGATGTTTTCCTTCACCGTTTTAGTGCGTGGTGATTGACTATCAATACACACATGACTCCGAAAAGTCAGAGGTGTGCCCTGGGATTCGAACCCGCGACCACCGTGAACATGTTGGCAGTCGCGTCTAGTCCGTTTACCAACAGGCCACCACGCACTTAAACGGTGTTGTTGGTTTACTATTTATTTATTATTTTAAATACACAAAAGAACATTAACTCTTCTGCCTATACAGTAAGTGCAATAGATAACGTGTAGGAGTATCAGAGGGCAGAGCCTCTGCACCCGATAATTAGATGAGCGGGCGCGGCGCTGACGGCTGACACACGTGCGAGGTTACCGCAGCGAAGCATAAGGTGTTGCACGTATTAGGATGCGGAGCGACTTTATACTCACATGACATAAGTTTAGGCTCGTGTGCGTGAAGAAGCCACTTTGCGGGTCGGCATAATTTTATATTGTATGGTTGGAGATGAGTAAAATAGAACTTAAGATGAATGACTGATACAGAACGAGGTTGCGTAAAAAAGAGATACTTAACCACATTTTTTTTTTCTTTCTGATAAATTTCGATGCGGGTAAAAGACAGGCTAGTGTCCCTGAGAGACCCGGCGATCTCCGGAGATCGGTGTCAATTCTTTGCGTGCCACTAATGATCCTGGTTGACAGAAGTTGCAGAGGCGGGTGTGTGGACGGGAAAGTCTCAAAAGAAATAATGAAAGTATTATACATAGAAACAATTAGAAGATTACTTTTCGGTCTCACAAACCACATCTACACTCGAAATGCTTGTGGTTCACACGGACAGTTGTCTTGATGCTGGAATTGAACTTGTGACATCTAGTTGCACAGTCGGTGTCTAACCTGCGCCATAGAGACTATCAATAAGAATATCCTATCACCAACAAAATGTTGTGGGTCAGTAGCGTAACTATGAGATGATCTGATTTGATTGACCTCTATAAATTAGGAAGGTATGCTGACAGTAAGCAATGCATATTACGCCAAGACTCGATGGCTAATGTGGTAAAAACGATTTGAGGCTATTTAGATGCGCAGCATCAAATGTCCACCCACAAAATGGACGAGCTACTTACTATGAAATATGAAATGAAAAAGTAATATATAATGCTAAAACTTTAACTTCGATAGTGCTAGTTAGTAACCTATCATTAGACGAACTATACAGACTTTATTCGAAGTACTTAATATCACATCCCTTTTCGTGTTCCCTAGCAACGCCCCAAACCAATACGGTATCTCTTAGATACGCCCTTAGTCTAGTTGTATCGTCTATATCGTCCCCGAGCGGAATTCACGAAATGAGCATTCGAGTATCCAGTGCGGATACATAGAATTTAATTTACTGTCATGGCAGTTTGGCTTTACATGTGACTGCCTTTGTTAATCTATGATCGTATAAACACATAGCCCATAGGATTAGTAAGTTGAAGTTGCAGTGGGCCGGGCACATAGCGCGTAGAACTGATGGCCGTTGGGGCCGAAAGGTTCTTAAGTGGAGGCCACATACGGGCAAGCGAAATGTCGGACGCCCAGCTACGGTACCTAAGGTTGCAAGAAGTCGCTGGGTGCATGCCGCTTCCAAGTTTCAGATAAGTAAGACATTTCACCAGTTGTCTTTACTGATTGGGGTTATTAAAACGCGTGCCACTATAGAACGTGGCTTATAGAAGTTGAATGGATCGTCGTAATATATTTGACTTCGTATAATATCTTAGAAGCGACTGCCTAGGTGACGTAGGTCTTCTAGAGTACGGTTACAAAGCTGAGGTCTCGGGTTCATATTCCGAGTTGGGCAAAGTGATATTGGATTTTTATATTCATTATCAGCCCAGAGTCAGGAATTGGTGCCCGATATGGCGATAGGCTCGCCACCTATCGCATCGTGGGACGACATACAAGGCGAAATGTGGGTGTCTTGGCACAAGGGTTAGGCAGCCCTTCTGGGAAGAAGGCGTGGGTTTATGTATGTATGTATATAATATATCTTAGAAGTGATAAATAATCGCCACCGCTATCGCTCTAGTCCTGTATGCAAGTCCTTTAGTCAATATTCAATCGCGCACTCTGGATGCAGTTTAGTGATGCGGTAAATTATATTCTCGCCGCGTCTATAAAAAATATATCAATGTGCTATCTTGGGAGTTTTGTAACTGGATTTTCAAAACAAATTTATTTTTTGCATATGCTCGAATCTTATTTATAAAATGAAGAATTGAGGTGAATTATATTCAAATAGCGATATCATTATAAATTCCATAACATGATTATTTGATTCTATGCCTTTACCCGCAGGCTACAATTAATATTTTATTTTTTTATTAACCTTTTTATACACTAATATAACATAACCAAATAAAGGGATTAAAAAAGCACAAAAGTACAAATGGCGGTCAACAGTTTTAAGGGAAACAAATTTTCTTATTATTCCATAAAATAAATTCACTTCTTGTATTTGAAATGAAATGAATTTATTGGTCACGTAGGCAATTAAAGAGCTCTTATGACAAGTCAATACACAATACACACATAGAACTTAATCTCTATATACAATATATTTTCTATACTTAGTATTACTTATTTTAATTTCTTGCTTTTATCAATTTATTTATTAAATTTATTTAGTTTTTATTCATATTTTGTTTAAAGTATTAGTTTTTACTTCATGGTAATTTATTTGTCAAGGAAATACATTATTTATGTTAGTCGATTTAAATTAAATTATTAGTGGACCATGAATATTATTACAACGGTGCGTAGCGGTTTATAGTTACCACCGGATCCAACGCGGCCCTTCCTGATAAGACCCGGCGAAACAAACTCAGTGGGCTTACACTACCACTGGAACTACGCGACGCGACCCAGTCCTGAGTATATCCAGCGAATAAGACTCAGTGGGCTTGTTTTGGGTCCAACTTAAGACAACGACCATAAGTATTTCCGAAACGTCCCGTATGTTTAGGCCGGATCCAACGCGGCCCTGACTGAGAAGACCCGGCGAACAAACTCAGCGGGCTTTACTTTACCACTGGATACTACGCGGCGCGACCCATTTCTGAGTAGATCCAGCGAGTCAAACTCAGTGGGCTTGGTTTTGGTCAATTTACTAAAATAAGTATTTGTGACTTGTCTTACAAAGATTTGCCATATTTATTATTATTTTTATTTGTTTTCTCGATCGGTCGTCATATAATTTAATTGATTAATTTGATTGTACATTGGTTAATTTTTGATATTTTTAATTATTTAAATTAGGTGGTGTAATAAGCGAATAGTTCAGGGCCCCGAAGGTCGCAATGTGCAAGAGAACACCTAATCAAACTTCGCCTCATTGGCATTAGCAACGGGCATGAGTTTTTTACTGTGAATTCCTTCGTTGAATTACCTAGTCAGGCACTGCTTTTCATATCAGAAGGTTAGAGAAATTTCATATTTTCTACTTGCTCGGTAGTACACAGTCAGGTCATAAGTATTGTCACACAGTAAAAACTTTTCTTTTAGAATGCTGGCCACAAAAAAGTTTATTGAATTCGAATTTCGAATTGTTCATGAAAATAAAAATGTATACTTTTTAGAATTTTATTTATTTATTTATTTATCTCATTTTTAAATATGGAGTGGACGCTTAAAGAAGACCGTGTTGCAGTTATTGCGTTGCATCGTTGCGGTTTACGCGCCAATTCAAATTTTTGACATACTGAAAAATTTGAATATAACCAAAAGATTCGTTTATCGTACCATCAAACGATACAATGAAGACTCTAGTGTAGATGACAGGTCAAGAAGTGGTCGCCCTCGGTCTGTTAGGACTCCAGCAGTGATAAAAGCTGTGAAGGCGCGAATTCAAAGAAATCCCAAACGTAAGCAGAAACTGTTGGCCCTTCAGATGGGGTTAAGCAGAACCACGGTGAAAAGGGTGTTAAATGAAGACTTAGGGCTTCGGGAATATCGATGAAAAACAGGACATCGTTTGAATGCTCGTCTAATGGACCTGAGACTGAAGAGATGTCGCGCTTTGTTGAAGCAGTATGCGGGAAAAAAATAACGGGAAATTCTTTTTTCATATGAAAAATTTTTTACCGTAGAAGAGAGCTACAACAAACAAAATTATAAGATGTACGAACACAGTAGTGAAGAAGCGAGTAACCGTATTCCGCGTGTCCAACGAGGTCATTTTCCATCCTCGCTCATCATCATCCATGGTATGGTTGGGAGTTCTTATTGGGGCTTAACAGAGGTACATTTTTGTGAGAAAGGTGTAAAAACGAATGCAATTGTGTATCAAAATACAGTCCTGACGAACCTTGTGGAACCTGTTTCTCATACCATGTTCAATAACAGGCACTGGGTATTCCAACAAGATTCGGCGCCAGCTCATAGAGCGAAGAGCACACAAGACTGGCTGGCGGCGCGTGAAATCGACTTCATCCGGCACGAAGACTGGCCCTCCTCCAGTCCAGATTTGAATCCGTTAGATTACAAGATATGGCAACACTTGGAGGAAAAGGCGTGCTCAAAGCCTCATCCCAATTTGGAGTCACTCAAGACATCCTTGATTAAGGCAGCCGCCGATATTGACATGGACCTCGTTCGTGTTGCGATAGACAACTGGCCGCGCAGATTGAAGGCCTGTATTCAAAATCACGGAGGTCATTTTGAATAAACTGTAGTGTCATAAGAATCTATGTTTTGTTAAATTCATTTTGGTATATAAATATATAATGCCATGCCAGGCCAGTATAAAAAAAAATGGTTACATAATGAATAAACTTGTTTCAATTATCTTATATTAAACACGAAACAGAATTTATGACCTGACTAGGTATAATTTATCCTCGCCCCCTATCAAATCCTACGACCGGCATTAATTCTACTCAGTATATGTATCAAACCTCTACCATACTCTTTACATGTATGAATTGTAAATAAACATCCTTTAAATACGGAACAAATCAAACACCGATACAAATATTGGATCTATCGAAAAATCACGAAACAGGATGCCCATAGCAACTTGACACCACCCTGCGACCAACTTAACCATGCGGTCTTGGAATCAACACTCCTTTATTCTCAACCTTATATTTTTGTAATAAGGTTGCTAATCGCATAATACGTGTTATTTGTTGGTGAATTTAATTCTTGTGTATAATAGCTAGTAGCACATGTCGGTATGACACTTGGGCACGCTCACACGTTTTTCAGTGAGGCAGGATGCTGTGGAGTGCGCAGGTGCCGCCGACGATATGTATTGTTCACTCAAATTGTGACAGATTATTTAATTCTCTTAGAGACGCGGATGCTCTGTTTGTTATCGTGATTGTATCGATGTATCGAAGCTGGTGTTTTTTATACTATGTATCTTACAGCGGCTAGTGTTCGCGAGTAAGAATAAAGTAAAGAAAACGTTCAAACGAATTAAATATTAACTAAATTGACTATGTATGAACGCTAGGAAGTCATGTAATGGAGTCTTGTATCTGTGTAAATCCAATTTCGATTAGGTCGCAAAATCATGGATTTTGCCCACCGGTATGAGATTCGTATTTTTAACTTGAGTTTCACCTAACATTACTATTAGGTGTGAGTGTATACCATCATCGCATATTCGGTACGATTAGTTTGCGGTTTCAATATAAAAGGCTTTAGAAGTACTTTGAACAATTACATGATCTTGAGTCTGTATCGGCCTCCGTTGCGCAGTTGGTTAGACAATAGCTTTGAAACGTGAGACCGCGGGTTTGATCCAGTAATTGAACCACGTCGAAACGGTCGCTGCACCTCGGTGCAGTCACTGAGACAAATATTTGTGTGTCCACCGTTATTTTTTTAGACTGGATGTTTGCGACACCGAAAAGTTTCTCGTAGTTCCTGATAACCAAGACACAAGGCCCGATCTTAGTGTGGGGTCACGACTATGTATGTGACTGTTGGGTGTTATTTATTCAATATGACTAAGACCCAGGAAAATATGTCGTTTTAATCAATAAATAGACCCAACAGATGCATAATCTCAACAACACAAGACACGAGTTGTATGGCGACTGTAGGAAACTGCTACATGGAAGCTCTTGAGTTGAAAGTTTCTCTTCTAAGTTCTACTTTACAGACCGTATTAAATTATCTACATAATATTTTTTATAAGACGTGTGTACAAGTATAATAAAAGTTTTATTATTTATCATTTATAAGTTAAAATTGCTGTCGGAAGTATCTTACTTCCAAAAAAATGTCCAGTAAGTTTAAAACCAACAATAATAATAGTAGCTTATGTTATTGTATCGCTTTTCATGATCAGCCACTTCACTGCCATATAAGCTGGCATTATTGTATCAAAGTTGATGCTGCAAATAATAATTTCATAGAGACTAACTGCCCTTCATCTTTATTATAAGCCCCTTGCAGTCAACTCCTGGACATAGGCCTCCCCCAAGTTACGCCACAGACCTCGGTTTGCTACTTTATATATCCAGCAGCTGCCGGCCCTTATGTGCAAGTCGTTCATACAAGTCGTTTGTCCGGAAGAGATCGTTTTAAAGCGATGAGACCGTCAAATTGTGTTTCTGCTCTGATTGCTGTATTTTATATTTCTTCTTATATTTGTTTTGTTTTGTTTAATCTTAGTTTCATGGTGTTATGTTAAATAGTTATTATTATTACTTGAGCTTGAAATTAAATATCGTGTCACATAACAAAATTCGCACCACAAAATGGTCCTTCGAGCCGGATGAGACCTAAATACAGGCGGTATTGTCCGAAAGCGAGCAGTGGATGCTGGGCAAGTTCATCACAGATGAAAGGCATTGTACCGCGGAGCATTGTGACGGCCGTCGACCAATCGATGTGCCCATTCAGCATCGTGTACTCGGCTGCGAGCGACTGGCTGAGGTTTATTTCTGGTCGAATTTCCAACTTTTTGTTTGTTTTTGTTTGTTTTCGTTGATTGTAATTGTAATGCATGGCGAGCCAAGCATGCCGTTTGATATAATGATGATTTATGCATAATGATTGCTCATAAACTATAGCAAAACGTAACAAAGCCTTGAATTGCAAAGTAATGCTTGACATTCCACTGCAATAAATAAGGAATTGAAAAATGAGTGAAAGTATGAATAATCATTGATTTGTATTTATTTCGGTTTCTTTAAAATAATGAGTGAAAGTATGAGTATGTAGTAATCATTAATTCGTATATATTTAAATTTATTATATTGTTATATCGTTAAAAGCCAGCATGGTTATTTGAAAGCCAGCTGTCAAACGAAAGGCTGCGTGATCGCTTCCAACAGCGAGACAAATGTTTTTGTGGGTCACATATTATATTTGTTTTGGGTCTGAGTGTTGTAAGACCTATAGTTTCTGATTCTTAGTGTGGCGTAAGAACTATGGGACTGTTTGGTGAATTTATCCATTATTGTGTTTTTTTTTTTATTGCATTAATGGCGAGACGAGCAAGCCGTTCGCCTGATGGTAAGCGATACGACCGCTCATGAACAGTAGCAATATTCCACTGCGCTCGCCATCCTGAGACATAAGATGTTAAGTCTCAATATGTCCAGTAGTTGCTCTGGCTACAATGTCCTTCAATCCGAAACACAACAGTGCATTTAAGCAGTGTTGTTTCACGGGAGAAATAGACATTGCGGTAGTACCTACCCAGATGGCCTCTCACATATGAGAGACCTACCACCAGTCTATCAATCATTAACGTTGTATTCATATAGCACACATAAAATGTATTATTGTCGTATTAGAAATAATAAGCGTATAATTTTCGATATATGAGGCAGAAAAATCAGTGTGTTCTGGGATTCCAACCTGCGGCCTCCGTACTGTCCTTGTTCCCTCGTTTTCCTTGTGATTCCCCGCACGCATCTCATAACTAAGATGAGAAAACAGCATATTGAGCGTTCGTATTAAATTCATCGTAGTAATGTAACGCTACGCGTAGAGTACGTAGCGTTGCGTAGTCGATTGCTACGTGCTACGAATGCGTAGCGCTAGCCAATAACTAGAAATGTAAATCAAATCTGTTTAAGACAGTTTTCGGTATTTGTTTATTACAGTGAAACATTGATTTGGTTTATTTCTAATCTATTACTCAAGATAATTAAAGGATAAATCAAACATGTATTTTATTAAAGCCTCTTTTACTAAAAATCAGTTTAGAATTTATAAAATATTGTGTTGATTAAGATGATTACCTGTTATAATAACACAAATGATATGCCTATATTACATACTATGTTTTTCATGCCAACAAATAATCTGACAATTTCTTGTAAGTGTAAGCGATTCGAGGAAAGAGATACAAGTCGTTAGTTAATACATAATTAGCAGAGAAAATAATAATACACGTAAATAATTCCTGATATTTTGTTTCTACCCTCTCAGTATAATGATATTGTTTATTTGCTAAGACAGTCTTATTTAGTCAATATTTAGAAATAACGATCACGATGTTTCTTATAACTGTTTTAGTGCGTCGTGATTGACTATCAATACACCTTAAATTAGAGAACGCATATTGATGAAACTTAACAGTATTTAATCTATAATTCAGAATAAAACTTAGTCTGTAATATATAAATATATTTAATCAATTACCGAAATGCGGCATGTATGTATCATGCGAGTGCGTGGTGGCCTGTTGGTAAACGGACTAGACGCGACTGTCAACATATTCACGGTGGTCGCGGGTTCGAATCCTAGGGCACACCTCTGACTTTTCGGAGTCATGTGTGTATTGATAGTCAATCACCACGCACTAAAAAACGGTGAAGGAAAACATCGTGAGGAAACCTGCATACCATAATTGCATGCGATTTCTAAAATTTCTATGGTATGTAAGTCCGCCAACCCGCACTAGGCCAGCGTGGTGGACTATATGGCCTAACCACTCTCAATCGTACTCTCGATTGTAGAGGAGGCCCGTGCCCTGCAGTGGGACGTATATGGGCTGATACAGAGCTAAGACAGTCTTCTTATTCGAGCAGCGTTCATATTTTACTATCACTCACTACACGCCCGACAGACGTGCACAGGGCCGAATTTAGGAGTATCTCTGGGGGTCATACCCCTCAGATACATTTTTATTTATATTTTTTACAGTTATCCCAAGTGTTTTAGTACTATATGCCGTGCTTTATATTTTTAGCAAATTTTTTGATTTATTCAAGAGTGTATTTTTTAGAATTTTATATCTATGTGCATCACTTATTCGTATACCCAAATCTGAATAAGTTTATGTGGATTAAAAGCCATACAAATCAGCATACTAGTGGGGGATCGAACCCGTAGGTTTCACTGCAGATTACTATAACCTTTAATTAACAGTTTATACGTTTTTTAAAACTTCCTATAGTATTTTACACCTTGCAATATTAGAGGAAAAGTTAGTTCTAATATTAGTATATATATTTTTATTTTTCCGTTGCTTCCTTGCTCTGCTGCTGTGCACAAGAATTTTACGTTCCGGGATCAGCCAGTTTACATCCGATTTCAAGCTGATACTTGGCAAGTGGAAACTGAAAAGAAATGGGTTCACGATGGTCGATGCCTTATCTAGGTAATCAGGTAGGAAGCATTAGGATGTTTTCCTTCACCGTTAGTTTTCAATCTTTGTTTACCTTTACCATGAGGGATAGATAATAACGTTGACTGAACAAATATAGATTCCAGAAAGTTGCTGTCATTGTCTTGTCCAAAATAATACGTCGTTTTATCAGAGTGTTTAGCTTTCAATTAAAGTATAGTATTTTTTAATTTCTTGTTTAATTCCACCAGTTTTAAATACATAGCTGGCCACAGTAAGCATAAAATGGATGTGTTCGCTGGACTACATACAATGGTAGTAAAGTTTTTACCATTATTGTCTCAATTGTTTGTTTTTAATGTATTTATGTCATATCTTGTGTGTGTTTTACATGTGTATGTTATGTGTTCTTGATATTTGTAATTAGGTAAGTGGGGGAGAGTCGGGGATTGAAGTAGACGTTGAAATAAAAGATTCAGTTTCGAAAGTTATAGTTTATATTAGATTTATAATAAGATATGTAGTCTACAAAATTTCACAAATGTTCACAACTTTATTTGAACCTAAAGCGGCTACCCATTTTTGTTATGAAAATAAAATGATCGAAATCACTGGATCTACACACGACTCGGGGGCTGATTTTACGCAACCATTATTTTTAAAATATAATCTAATAGGCAGTTACATTATTCACGCTTCACCTTAACATGAGTACGAGTCAAAAACTAATAACGGTAAAAAAATAAAAAAATATCAATCGTGAAACCAGCCCGCCGGTACTCATAACACAACAACCGCGTCGAGCTCGACACCACACTGCTCACAGCTCACCCAGCTCAACAGCTCACTCCAGCTCAGTCCAGCTCACTACAGCTCAACAGCTCACTCCAGCTCGCACACCGCACTCCACACTCCACACTCTCAGCTGCACTCGCGCACTCGCGCCTCCACGCACATATACACAATAATCATTTATATTATATTATAATATAATCGTTATATTTAACTAGAGTTATACTGAATAATGATTCCTATGAAATATAATTATGCATTTTTTAAATTTATTATTCAATATAATAATAATAATAATACTTAATAAGTATATCAATAGGTAATGGTTAGTCAATGTCGTCCTACAGACTACTATAGTATATTATAATAATGAATGTTCGTATTATTTTCATTTATCATTTAATCATTTATTAGTTTATCGTCTTGTCGTCGTGCCGGGCGCGCATCGGCGACGCGCCGGCGCGACGTGACGTGCAACGTGACGGCCGCGTATCGGCCGCGTGTCGCCCTACACGCCTGGCGCCTACGTCACGGTGGCGTCACGGCGACGTGGCGCGACGCGGCGGCGACACATAACACTAATCGTACATACAGAGCAGCCTCGGCCCGGCGCACACTGCGCGGGCGCACGTAATCACAAAAAAACATCGTCAACACATAAAATAATAATCAATAATAATAATCATACAGATAAAAATCATTCATAAAAACATTACAATAAAAATCTAAACATTAAAACACACTTAAAACAAACATTATATTAATATTATCATAATCGTAGTGTGTACGTATTGTATAATATCATTTAAGCGAATAGTCGTATAGTCAAAAATAATGTGAGCATGGCGCGCGGGGGAGCGGCGCGGGCGGGCGGCCTCTCATTGTACTACCTACTCTACTCCACCCCATTACACTACAGACAACAACACATTAGCTAGCGCCGACTTGCTGCGCCGGCCGCACCTGGTGCACCGCACGCACCGGGTGCACCGGCCGCACTCCACCCACACCGACACAACAGACAACAGGCCGCGCGCCCCGCTCCCCGCGCCGCCCGTCCATCGCCTATCATATCATTATAATATCTTAATACTTTACGCTATTACGTTATGTAAGCTTCATAAATTTCCACTTCTCATTTATGCTATCAATAATAATTATACAACTTTTTTAAATTTTATGTTTTTTTTCGAAATTCTATCGTTAACGTACATCGACTCTCTCTGCGGCGGCGAGCGCGGTACCGCTCGGCCGCCTAATAAAAAACGTTCATATTAAGAAAATATATCGTGAACAACTCTGCCGACTTACGATAGGTACGGCGCGGCGGACGGGCCGTGCCGGCGAGGCGCCGACTTTTGGCACCAGGATTTCGATTACGCGATTTTTTACTTCTTTTAATATTTTTATAACGATTCGAGTAAAAAAGATCCCTACTACGAGAACGTGCGACTCGGCGAGGAGCCGGAGCGGCGGGCGCGACGCGGCCGGGGCGCACCCCCCTCCCGCGCCGCGGCCGCCGCGCCGGCCCCCGCCCCGCGGCAGACGTGTCGGTGCGCGCGCGCGCCTTACGAGATGATGCGGATCGCCTGGTGCGCCGGCGCCGAGCACGCGGGGCACGGCGCGCCGCCCGCCGCCAGCCGCTGCGCGCACTCCAGGCAGAACAGGTTGTGGCCGCACGGCACCAGCGCCGCCGCCACGCCGCGCTCGCCGCACACGGCGCACGCGCGCGCCGGAGACGCCGCCGGCGACGGCCGCGTCGGGCCCCACGCCCACACGCCCGCCGTGCCGCCGCTCGGCGACTCGAACGACGGCGACTCGCCCAGCCCCTCGTCGCGCTCCGTCGACGACCAGATGCCGAGCAGATCGCCGAGCCGCGCCGAAGAGCCGCCCGACGAGCACGAGCCCGCCGACGAGAAGGCCGGCTCCTGCTCGGGCCGCAGCAGCGACGCCAGCCCGGCGCGGTACAGCTGCGCGAGCGGCTCGCCCTCGCCGCCGGCGGCCGCGACGGCGCCGTTGCCGTTGGCGGCGCCGGTGCGCAGCGCGATGTGCGCCTCGATCTCCTTGCGCGCCGCCTCCACGCTCTCGGGCAGCCCGGTCACCTCGAACACGGGCTCGCGCTCGCGCGACGGCGTCACGATGTAGGTGTGCGTGGTGTGCTGGATGCGCTTGATGGTGGCGCCCTTGGGGCCGACCACGAGGCCGACCACGCGGTAGGGCACGCGCACCTGCGCCGTGACGTGTCCGGGCGCGCCGGCGGGCGGCGGGGGCGCGGCGCCGCACTTGCGCGAGGCGCGGATCTGAGAGAAGTGCTCGGCCGCCGAGAGGATCTCGCGCTTGGCGCGCGCGACGTCCTCCTTGCGGCCGGTGACCACGAACACGGGCTCCTCGCCGCGCACCGGCGTCTTGATGTACGTGTTGGTCTTGGCGCGCAGCGCCTTGATCTTGCAGCCTGCAACAACGAAACACACTTTTAAATAATACGCAAAGATAGAGATCTAGTCGCGTGCGGGCGGCGCGCGGGGCCCGCTGCGGCCCAACGAGGGACCGTTAAAGCTGAAGGTCGCTCGCATAATAGATAATATAGCGGCGGTGGCATTGTGCCGTGCTGAAGGCCGTCTAACGTACATTTTGTGTATGAGGGAGCCGCTGCGGGCCTGTTCAGTGGCGTCGATGTTACCCGGGAGAGCCCCCGCCCCTCCCGCGTCTCCTACACCCGCGCATACTACAGGCCGATGTTCCATATACGCGTAATGTATCAGTCAGTGTGGAACAGTCACGTGATTAGGGTGGTGATACATTTTCTCTTAGCGGCGCAATAACATGGTATGATATTGGGATATCAGCGTAAGGGCTCGCCGCAGCGTGTAATGTAATCACTGAAGATTCGGCTACTACAGAGGCCCTGGAGGTCGGCACGTGTCGGCGGCGCGGTGTTGTTGTCCTTGTCTCTCGCGCCGACACTGCGGCACGACCGCGCCGCGTATAACATTTACTTAGTAATGCTACTTATTTAATTCAACATTTATGATAACGATACGCTCATTTCAGCCGCGAGAGTGCTCGGGGCCTCCACGTTCTCATTTAAGTTTCGCAATATGGAGTTAAATCTGATTTTTGAACATGTGAGAAGTTCACCTGTTTTTATATTACGGAAGTGGCCAGAATTATGTTTGCGAATAATTTTAACACAATTGTTCAACTACAAATTAGGAACGCGCTGAACGGATTGATAAATATCTTCTTATGGATCAAGTTTAAGAACAATTTTGTTACTAATACATCGCAATACGCCTTGCTCCTATGAATTCCTTAACCTATTGACGTGACTAAAAACCTATGTCTGAATTAGATTTAGATATGAGACGACTACCACTTGCCACGTCACAGAATGAAGAGTCTAACAGACAAGCCCATAAATAAATTAAAACCAACCGGTGTTACCGAAAATATGTCCACGTTAAAATCTGCTATAATGTACGATTACAAATAGGGAAGGCCTATACGTAATGAAGGGTAGTTTCATGAATCACGGGTTGTCGACCGGGCCGTTAACCCCCGACCTACATACCATTCAAAGTTGAACTTTATACGCGCGCAGGTAGAGTTTACTTTGGAACGGGCGCGCAGACGTGGCGAACTGCGAATGACTCGGTTATAATCGACCTTATATTGAACACAGCAAGGTGTAAATTAGTTTGCGAGTTAGTGTGAGTAATTTGCGGCGATATCGGAAGGTGGCGGTGCGAGACATTTTATCACAATCCAGATTGTTTGTTGGATTGATTAATATTAATTTCAATATATATTTGCTCTTTTTATATCTGTATATTTGTATCTATATATATTATGTTGCTATACAGGAATCGTTTTTGGCGACCTCGTAAGAAATAACTCGAGCCAAGGTCGGTAACAAATGAGGACGATTAGATTCCAAGGGCAGAGCGTCTTTGGAATATTGAAAAATTGTATTGTTGGTTTTAGCGCTAATTTAAGACATTGGAAAACAATATATTACACCAACAGAATATTAAAAAAAAGATCTAAAAAGTTAAGCTTGATACTTAAATACATATTTATTTTGTACCAGTTAATTCAAATAATCTCGCCGCTGAAACAGCACACACGAAATGCTGAATAAGAAAAAAAAGGCAAAAATGCTAAATAGTTTATCTTTTACGTCGCACTAAAATTTCTGTCCGCGCTCATAAGGCGCGAAGGCACATAAAAAACTTCAAGGAGAGACAAGTAGACACTATTATCGGATGCTAGATAACGCGCCGGGGTATGGGGAGGGGTGAAGAGTGAGGGGGGGACTCCGGGGTACATCTGGCTCGGGGCCAGACGAGTGCCTAGCACAGAGCACTCCTCACACAAATTAACATCAACCACCCGTTATTACGGCCCCTGCTTTATTGTGACTCGCAAGCGCTGTTTCCTACCCTACTCTTACAATGGAATGGATTGAGGTCTCTCGGCGATACAAAAATTATTCTAATTAACATTAATTGCAATTTTTTTACAGGTATAAAAATGTACATAATTATATTTTTTTTGTTTGCGTTTGTTCTATAAACTATATTATTCATTGTTATAAACGTATAGACTTCAATGTATGCAAATAAACTTAAATAAAGCTAAACGTAACAAATAAACGCGTGCAAAATAAAAGTGCATAGAACTACAGCACAATAACGCGGAGAGCTCTCTTCCGTTATAGCTACGCATAACCATTCATCAGAGCGCTACGTGTCTACTACGCTAGCGCTACGGCTACGGCTACGCGGCCACTGCACTCTACGCCGTAGCGAACCGGGTCACCGCACCTTAGGATTGTCACATAGTGATGACGCGGGTGGAGCGTCCGCATAACTTTATGCGATTTTTCGGCCGTATTTTAAAGAAACGACGCGTTGAATGTAAAAGGTTTCGTGATAGTAAGTATTTTGTGTATTGTATTTTCTTTTTATGGGTTACTGTTTTAGGATGTAAAAAAATACTTTTTTAAAATAATGTAACCGTTTGAAATATTCAGTAAAAAGTATTTTTTCATTGATTTTTTGTTAGTTACTTTGAAACTAAACTCAAAGTTGATTTTGACAGCCCTACCATACCTCCCCTCTCCTCATTCTCTTTGCTACGGAGACACGGCTTTATGGAGACTTTTTATGCCTACGGCTATAAGACTGTAAAATATCAATATATGTGTTAAATTATGAACGTTATGCGTTTTGGGCGATAAACATTTTATTTTTATATTTCTTATTGAATAACACTGAATTTCAAATAACATTTTTATATTCATACCACATTCATATATGTTTTAAAATCCATTTAGCACTGAAAAGAATATTTAACAATTTAACTTTGCTGATTTGAATAAATGCTAAAATCAAATCACAGCTATAACATTTCAATAAACAATAAAACATACATTTTCCAATCCACATTTCAGTTTACCTTTTAAACCCACGTTACATTTACGCATGAATAGAGAGCGCTACTTCAAAGCGCCGACTTGACAAATGATCTTATTGTGACGCCGAGGAATTGCGAAAGAAAATCGAGTCATTATGCCGGCGAGTAATTACAACGCTGTGCCAGAGTTTACACTGAAATGTTCGCAAAGTTGTAATAGTTTGGTTATATATAAATAAATACATCCACAGTCACATACATAGTCCTGACCCCACACTGAGATCGGGTCTTGTGTCGTGGGTATCAGGAACTACGAGAGACTTTTCGGTCTCACAAACACCCAGACCCAAGACAAATACTTGTGAGCCTCATAATCATTTTTCTCGGTGCGGGGATCGAACCCGCGGCCTCTCGTTTTACAGCCGGCTTCAAACCAACTGCGTCATGGAGGCTGTCTGTCTGATATTGCAATGGGTATTATATAAATGGATATCCAACGGGTGGGCATAAATAAATTCACTTATGTAAACATATAATCTACACCTAAAGGTCATATTTAACAAATAACTATTACATATATATATATATCATAGCGATTTCTAAGAATTTCTATGGAACGTAAAGTCCGCCAACTCGCACTTGCCCAGCGTAATGGACTATATTATGGCCTAACACCTCTTAATCGTACTCTCAATTGTAGAGGAGGCCCGTGACCTGAAGTGGGGCGTATACGGATAGGGCATGTAATATCGGATGATTTTCGATTCCGGAACTGAGTTACGATACTACTGGTTCGATTCCGGAATTCCGGAACCGGTTCCGGAATTTTTTTCAAAGTATATAAAAAAAAAACAATAAATAGTCATTAAATTGTTTTGTTAAAACACATCTTTATAATAAAAACGAAATAAATCGACAAAACTCGTGACTGAGATCAATTAAATAGCCTTCTTAGGTTATTAGGTTTTTCTCAGTAAATTTAACAATAAATAATCAACTTTTCAATAATATGTGTATACATTATAGCAAAATCAACGTGTGCTATTTGCAATTGCAATGTGGCTTATTAAATAACTATCTAATAAAATTATGATGAATATAAGATTCAACAACTCACAATGAACAAAATCAACACGTTCTCCTCTTCTGAGATCATGAAAATAGGTTTAAAGAACAAAACTTAAACTTAAATTAAAAAAACTTTAAACTTACACTGTCGTATGTTTTGGAAATTGAGATCAATTAAATCAACTTATATTAAAAAGAAATATAAAGTAAATAAGATAAGAATGGCGAAAGAACGAAACGCAAGCGTTGATGGCGACGAATTAAATTCAAACTTCGCGCGCGGTACCGTACCGTGGTACATTTCGCAAGAGAGTACAAATATGCAAATTTTATTATTGTGGTAACTTATCTTACAAATTATATGAGTATCGGATTGCGATATTTACTTTAGTTCCGGAATTGTAATATCGTACAAAATCATTCGAAGTTCCGGAGTTACGAAATCTCGGAATTCCGGGATCCACGCTCTATATACGGGCTTATACAGACACAGAAAAAATCTTGGATTGTCAATTATATAAAATACTCGAAATAATTATGCATCTATTATTTAAGTATTTGTTTTTTCAACCCTACTTTACGTTGTACAAAGATCCTTGCACTCTACTGCGAAGGCCGCTAGAAATAAGTTAGGAAAAATTTACCAAGTTAAAGAAATCTATTTTGTAGTATGTCAAAGATATTTAGGTCAATTGTACACAAATACGGGACCACGGTCGGCGGACGTGTATTCACAGCTTAATAATGAATGAGAGATGCGCTATTGTTGTCTCTTTCACTCGCCACTCTCCTTGTCTTGCGACACTGATATGGGAATTATGGAATACAATTTGATTGTCTTCGCTATTTTTACTATAAGATAGGCAAAAGTAAAGAGCATGAAAAGTAGGTACTTATTATAATGTTAGTCTAAAAAGTGAATCGACAGATATTGATTAATATTCTCTTCATGTGTTTTCTTCTGATATAATATTGTGTTATTTTTGTACCAATTGATATCGATTATATCATATTTTTGTGATACTTTTATTGTGTCTGATTATGTAATTATTTTTATGCTGTGTGATATTTTGCGCTGAACAACATCCCTTTAATAAAGTCGACTATATTTTTAATGTATGAATTAATAATTACATTCAAAATCTATATGAGGTCTGTATCTGTATCAGCCCATATACGTCCCACTGCAGGGCACGGGCCTCCTCTACACTCGTCAGTACGATTGAGAGTGGTTAGGCACTTTTATGGTGCAAACAAAATTTCTAGCATAAGACATTTCCCCACAAACATCTATAGTAGAAATACAAATAATATTACCGACCCAATGTATCTTTAAATAAAAGCAACTAAAATAGGAGTTTCTGTGTTTTCCACTACACAAGTCAGATTGCTATATTTTTACTTAGCTAGTCTTCAGTCATTCTCACTCTTTAAACCGCAAACCACAAAGCTTCACCAGGCAAACATAAATCACAGGAGGTAGTCATAACAACAGCGTGCTGGCCGAACCCCCCCTCGCCCGCCGCCCGCCTCGCACCCCGCGCGCTCCCAAGACGTTTCCCTACAGATGTCGCCGTACTACATTGGACCTCCTTCCTGTGTATAATGGATCGGGAAAACCGAGTTTCGCGTGAGACACCGTGACTTTGTTACACTTTTTGATGTTTCATTTTAATAATGTGCGTTTATCGAGGTTTGTTAAATAATTGTTTGTTTTCTTGTACATCTATTCCTACCCTACAGCTACGTGTGATGTAATGGTTGTAGCACTAGCAGCTATTAAGTCGAATCCATATTTCGCTTATGATTTTCCAAATCCCAAGCAAATTTTGATCCAATCACTTACGTAAGCTGTGTTCCGCGAGGCCGTGGACAAGATCCCTGCATCAAAGCAAATGTCTATTGGCAAAAATAAAGCATCGAAATTCCCTTGAAGTTCCGGTGCTGAATAATGAAATATACGTTCTGAACCGCTTATAATATTCAGTATAAAATACATGTTTTTGAGAGAAGTGGCCCTCTCGCCGGCCGTGTCTTGGAGGGCTCTCGCGGAGTCCAGTGGCACTCGAGCCGCCACAGTCGTCACACCAAGTCGAACCTCGCACTGCGCGGATATTCACACAGCGGATATATCCGAATACTGGTAAATTATCAAAAAAATTGCTAGAAATTTCACCGCAAGCCAGGAAGAATCAAAAGCTTTATTCAAAATAGTGCAATTCTAAATAGTTAATAGGTGGTGTTACTGGGACTAATCACAAAAACCACATGTCTAAATGCTCTACATGCGTAGAGATAATCCTGCCAAATAAAAAAGTTTATGCTTGTATACAGACAGAACACATTTCGGGTTCTACATAAATCGGCCAGTTTGTATAAGAAAACTAGGAAAGTGTTGGTCAATAGTATTTAGTGAGACAGTATTTCGTCAGCCGCTGGCGGAGTGCCAGCCTTGGCGCTCTCCACCGCTCTCGTCACAAAGTACTATGAACTGACGTGAACTCGCACTCGTCAAAAAAGTGTCAACACATCACGATATCGATCATTCAAAAGCTATTGATTTTAAGCGATTGCTCGGTTGTGCCATTTGAAACTTAAAATAGGACTACAATTAAAATCTTGATACTGGGCTTTTGATGATCGGCACTATAGTATAATGATCGAAACGACTATACACTGGCGGTTTTTTTTTATGAAGGGATACGAATATCTGTACCAGATTCATCATGTTAGTTATATCCAAATGACATTACTATGTAAGATTGTTGTATATAAGTACAGCATTAGGGATACAACTTCACCGATTCGCGAACAAATTTTCCCAATGCTAAAATCGATTCCGAGGCCAGTCGTTTGGTACCCGAGTTTTTCGGCTGCGCTTAGGAGGTCAGCAAAACTATTCATGTTATTTATTTTTTTGTTTTCGGTAAGAAATTAACGAGTTTTAGACTAAGGGAAAGAAAGTTATGATGAATTGATTTTGTAATTACATAATACAAGATTTCTGTAATTTTATTAATCTAACTCACAATCATCGTATTATTTATGTTTATAAATAATTTACTTAGTTTAGGTAAGTGGATGAAATGAAAGTAATATGACAGGATTGAGAAAAGTGGTTATCTAAAATCTCTGCCTACCCCTAAGGAATACAGGCGTGACGATTATGTATTATATATACATTTATGAAATAAAGGGAAGATCATGTCTTTGAGAAGTTATAAAATAATAATTGTCTAAAATATAAAAAGAAGCGACTCTTCTATGCAAATGCATTGTTAAAAATAATTCTTACACATTTAAATATGTCTGGGCGGAACACCTGACGACTCAAAACTGGGTCAACGTATTTTAGAAAATATTCCGAAAATTCTACGATGCATTTTCTTATTATAGAAATTAGACAGCATAAGATTACTATCAGGTCTTCACCATCAATTGTTGGATGTTATAGACCATGTTTATTTTATATGATTTTCTTTTTTCCTAACACAGAAGTCAGAATAGATGAGTTGCAGTACATTTGTTCTGTGAGTATAAAAGTTGCAAGTTGACCGTTATGACGCATGCGGTAGCGGAACGGGTAGCGTGGGGCGCGTGCGGGTGTCGGGGCAGTGCGGGGTGGCGCGGGGGGTGGTGCGAGGGGCGCGGGGGTGCGGCGCCGCAGGGGCGCGTGCCGTGTCGCACCCCCGATCGATACCGGTCAACGACCCCGGCGCGGTCTGCGACCGGTGCAGCGGCGATCCCCGGCGCGGATCTAACCCACATTCGCTGCCCACCCGCCCGCTAATTGCTACACGCAGATTACGTTGAAATATGCATTGTTTTATTTAGGTCATGCCCGGGGTGCGATTGGTGCGATTCGTATACTTTTCGACGTCGAATTGCAATGTAAAATCGTGCAGTTGATGGTTGAAATGGATATGGTCGCAGCTAGTGTTGTGGACTTTGCGCCACCTTGAATTTATTATGATGGGTATTTACCTATATACATTAAAGGGATATGGAAACATTAAAGTAGAAAAAAGCCTTTACAAATTAATTCTAAATTCTCTGCTCTATTCTGCATCTGCCAAAAGGTATCGGAAGTAAATTTAACTTATACTACGACAAATGAAACCCTCCAGGCCTACCGCTTATTTCCGTCTCTCAAACATTGTTTAAAAATTATTCAAACCTACGGCGGAACCAACGAAACGCTGAACGTCATTATTATTTGAGGAAAACGCATAAAATTAAGGTTACTTCGGGAAAATCAGCGCGGGGGAGGAAAAGCTTTTCCCGGTGTTTTGGAGCGGCCATTGCACTCGGCTTACATAACACGAGGGGCACAGAGGTAACGAGAGGTGCGCTGACACTGCGCCCGTTCAGCGTCAGAATGACTTATCAGTTCGACGCGTTGCGAATTAAACAAGTCTTTATTACAATGTAGATACGTTCTAAATTTAAACGAAGGTGCAGGTGGAGATGTGCGTAAAGGAATGATTAATGATGCGTCTTAGCCCGTGTGGGTGACACGGCGCGGCGCGGGGCGGGAAGGCATGGGGTTGATCGAACTGAAATTGGCAGCGTTCAACGGCCGCACATTTGTTTTGCTTTATGAATTGTTCATGTACAATGGGTCCGCGCCTATTAATCCGTCATTTAACTTGACACCGGATAAAAAACACAAAGCTCATTTTATTTTGGAAGCAAATCGCGTTCTTTCAAGTAATAAGATTACTTGAAATGTTTGCTCGCGGTTAAATTTAAAGGAACATTCGAAATTGGAACAGTTCTCCGGCGCGATGTAAACATTCAAACAAATATCAACCTTGAGACATGCGCGACATAGTAGAGAGTCTAATGACTGCACTCAAGATATATGACTTTGTTAATTTGTGTACGTAAACATATTGTGTAGTGTCGTACGCAATTAGGAGCTTTGTTTTATAAGCGATAAAAGTTAATTTCATTTGCGTGTACCGCAACAACTTGATACATTACGAGGGGAGATTGACACGTGGCGCGGCGGGAATGTCGCGTACGGGAGAGCGGGACGGCTGGAGGCTGTCTCGCTCTGCTTGTCCGAGATACATATCTTTCCGTCGAAAGGGAAATGGTAAGGCGTGCGTAGTTATTTTTGTTGATGTCTGTCCTTTTTTAAACAAGTACTTGTGAGTAGAAGTGTACGTGCTTCTGGTCCAATATCATGCGGTACTAGAAAATATGCTAATCTCTGGTATTTGCAAATTGTTTACCATACAATTTATTTTATATAAAACAACATAGCTTATTTGTATATTTTGGTACATCGCCAAATATTTAATATTATTTAGTAAACTATTAGAATTGTGGATGGATTATGGAACCGTATTTTGAAGATTAATATTTACGAGTAAATAACCTAGGTACAGAATTTAAACTGCTTGCACATATAATCATTATTTTTTTGTCATAAAATAGGAGCGAGACGTGTGCCATAACCGTTACGAAAATTATCTTCTTGCGTGAACTAAACAATACCCATAGTTCCCTAACCTGGAAATCAAATCTAGTCTTACAGTTCATGACCTAACGAAAGCAATAGTGCGGTCATTTTTATTTATTTTTAATCTTAGAGTATTTATATATAGAGGGAGCGCTGTCATACATTCGCGTTTTGAAAAACGTAGATATTTTCTTGTTCGTAATGTTGGTAGTGCTCCTATATTAGTAATAATTAAATTAATTATTTAGCAATAAATAGCTATAAATTCCTTTGATAGCCGAAATTAAATTTAGCTATTATCCTTTTAAAACGAGTTTGAGTGGAATTAAATAGACCTAAACTACTTATTTTTAATAAATTTTTTTCAAATAATTTATGTATGTTGCCCTACCTGTTCAAATTTTAGCCAATAGGAGGGCAGAAAAAGGTGGCCCCGGCACCACCATTTTTATCTACGTTTTTCAAGTACCAGCGCTCCCTCTATATATATACTCTTGAGTTTTTAATATGTCAACACGCATAAAAACATATTTTATTAGTAATCAAGTTAATTCCTTTTTGTTAATAATCGTCATATATTTTAGTATCCAAATGTCACAATAAACGTGTCATCTTGGATTATTTAAAAAAAAAATTTAAGAGCAGTTCAATTGGCACTAGCCCAGTATTAATTAAACGCGGGCGGGAATTAGTTCAAGCGTTACTACAGCTTTTACTGCAATCATAAACGCCTGCATTAACTATGGCCCACAGCTGGGCAATGACCCGTTACCTCATAAAGAGTGGGCCATACTCCATCATCTTAGAGTATTTATTTATAGAGGGAGCGCTGTTATACATTCGCGTTTTGAAAAACGTAGATATTTTCTTGTTCGTAATGTTGGTAGCGCTCCTATATTAGTAAAAATTGAATTAATTATTTAGCAATAAATTGCTATAAATTCCTTTGATAGCCGAAATTAAATTTAGCTATTATCCTTTTAAAACGAGTTTGAGTGAAATTAAATAAACATAAACTATTTATTTTTAAATTTTTTTTCAAGTAATTTATGTATGTTGCACAACCTGTTCAAATATTAGCCAATAGGAGGGCAGAAAAAGGTGGCCCGGCACCACAATTTTTATCTACGTTTTTGAAGTACCAGCGCTCCCTCTATATACAGGGTATATCAAGACTGCTACCGAAAACGAAGCCGGGTGGTAGTCTAAGCGACTTCAGACACAATGCAACAGAAAAAGTTGCAAAAAAAAGCGACAATATTTTTTTGTTATTTTTTTCCTATGGCCATATTTGGGTGGTAAATACATTTTTTCCTAAAATAATAGTGTATACCCTTTTATTTATAAACACTCTAAGGTATAAAAGAGTTTAAATTATTATTTTAGCAAAAACTATGGATTTACCACCCAAAAATGACGATATTTAAAAAATCATAAAAATAATTGTCGCGTTTCTATGCGAAATGTTTAATTGCATTGTGTTTGTAGCCACTAAAACTACCACCCGGCTTCGTTTTCGGTAGCAGTCTTGAGATACCCGGTATAAATACTCTAAGTCCATCATATATAACCTGGCTGTAAAGTGTCTTGCAGAATACTCTTACCAACACCTTCACTGGCAACCAATAGAACGCGATATTTACCTGAAAAGAAAAAAAAAATTAATATTGCTGTCAAATAAAAATAAGTGAATCTTAATTAAAAACAAACATCAATTCAGTTCATAACTTTAAAACGATCACATTATGGTTTTATTCTAACGTTCCGTCCGCTATAAATCTTCCAATCCATTACGTATTATGCAAAAATAAAACGCCAATAAAAAATCAAAGTCATGAAACTAAGAAAAAATAGAGTGTGCATAAATTAGCGAGGCGATTTGTCAGCATTGTCTTTGTTTAAACGCGTATAATGGTTATTATGACTGGCTTGTTGGACTCTAATAAGCCATTCATGCGAACGTAACTCGTTGTTATTTTTATTTAATCTTCGACGTAGGTAAAAGTCGCGGCAAGGTCGCAACTCGCAACTGGACAAAAACTCGCCACTCGAACTTTTGTGCGCTGTGTGGAGAGCGACAGTATGGCAACATTATCGTCAAGTATGCTTGAAAATGCTCATTCGCTCTGCTCCGTTTTAGTATTCAATTCATATGAAACAATAGTAGATAGAAGCTATGTTTTAGGTATCGGGAAATTGTTTTAAAGGATAAAAAAAACTCAAAACATAAAACTTCAAACTGGAACGCGAAATATTAGATAGACTACGAAGCTTTAGAAAAAAGTTTTAATAAAAAAGAAACTTCTGTACCATAATAAATTTATATAAATATGTAGTTAAGTAAGTACCGTCATCATGAAATGAAAAGTCGTTCACGGTTCTTTTTATTCATAATTTTTAATTTAAGTTAACTAAGTCTCGGGTACTTTAGTGCAATTAGAGCAAAAAAGACATAAAAAGTCAACTATATGTCTATATACCAAACTATCTTTTTAAATATAAAATAGTATCTATTTAAAAATAATTAAATAAAATAGGCTACTTTTCTTCTCCATTGGGAAACCACTCATTATTAGAGCTTTAAGATTGAGTTTATAATTTACCTTTTCGCAAACAATGGTTGATTAGATATATCAGCCAAGCTAACTTGATTGTGGCTCGGTCGTCAAGTTGAAATACTACACACTTGTTGTACACGGTACCACCATTACACGGAGTTCGCAGTCGGAAGGGCTGTCACATCGAGTTACTGGCTCGCGATTATCACTTATTTAAAGGTGAGATGTATCTTATTTCAGTAAAAACAAGTAGTTTGTTCCATGAACTGGGTCTAATAAAAATTGGACCAAATTATACAAGGATATTGATTGATAAAAAACATTAAGATCGATAGACTAATCGACTATTTCATTACATTAAGTTGTTATTAATATTTGTACCAGCTTTTTGTATATTTTAAACATAAATTGCGTAATATTTTTTTATTAAATACCTCGATGGACACACAGCAATAATGTGTCTAATTATGGTAGCATGTTCATTTTCCCCAAATTTTATGAATTACTAACTTGATGTAACTTACGGGATTTTATAGGGTTACGTAAGTGTGCCAGAAAGTAAGGACCTCCGACAGTGTCAGGACTACGCGAGAGAAACGTTTGCTTAAATTAAATGTTGAATAGATATAATATGACAGATTGCGTCAACCAAAATTTATAATCGACACACATCATGACCCAGTTATGGTCACTTTCTACCAGTGTTGGACGTATAAGGAATTTTTATTCAAAACTTATGACCCTTGGTTTGGCAATTTAGATTAGATGACCTAGATAATTAAGTACCCTAAAAATTAAAGTCCAGAACAAAAATACAACATTTATTTAAATGAACAATATACAGTCACATGCCAAATAGAATATAGCACCACTGTAAAGTATAACCATTTAAATTTCGAACATTTACTTTTTAAAATTCAGTAGTGGTAGTACAGTAGTATATCAAGGTGTACTATTCAGCCCATGAGGATATTGCGATTTTCCTAATAGTACACGTCAAGGCTGCGCCTGCGCACTTCAACCTTTCAAGCTGAGCACACTGGTTAAATAATGTATGGTGTTTCGAACACAATAAAGTACTTTTGCCATTGTTTCTCATAGATCAAGGTCTTTACAATATGTTAATACTTATATAAAAAGCTAGATAACGTACATCTTTATTTTAGGTGCAGGATAATACACATACATTTACGTTAATGCTTGGAAATAATGCTTTTTTTTCGTGTAATGTGCTCGACTTATGACCAAGTGGTCACTCTACTATTGAAGATCTCAGTACACATTTGGGAGTACATACATACATACATAAACTCACGCCTTTTTCCCAGAAGGGGTAGGCAGAGGTGCCAGGACACCCACATTTCGCCTTGTATGTTCCGTCCCACCATGTGATAGGTGGCGATCCTAATTTCCTGACTCTGGGCTAATGATGAATAGAAAAATCCAATATCACTATGCCCAACCCGGGATTCGAACCCGAGACCTCAGCTTTATAACCGTACCTTAGTACAACTACGCCACCGAGGCAGTCAACACATTGGCACATTTGGGAGTAATAGAATATATTGATTCGTTCAGGCAATTCATTTTAATTATTGTTATTAATAGAGTAAGGTGGCCCTATCTAGACAATCAGACAATATTTTGAGCAAAAAATAGGTAGTAACTTCATTCTATAATGATATATATAATATATGGCATTTCCCACAATAGTTTTATCTTAAGAGGAATTCGGCGCAATTTCCTTATTATTTTTATAAACGACGTTCATAATCTTATTTTTATTGAGGTTACCCAAAATTTAATAAAGACCACCCACAGCATAAATAAGTTTTATAAGATCGTGTTTATGAATGTATATGTTATTATTTGAGACATACAACATTTATTATATACGACAAAAATGTGAATCAAATTCTGGCTATTTTATTTTTAGGTAAATAAGGAAACGTCTCTTGGCAGCTAACACAAGTGTTGCTTTACTATATAAACATTTATTATAACAACCATATACAGCCATTATAAAAAGTTGTTACATATCTGTTGTGTTTTTCATCTAGAAATGACTAATTCACGTCCAAGTGCATCGAACCGTAATTTGACAAGCGCGGACCACACTAGGTATCCACGAAGATGTTTTATGTATGATAAACATTTTTATATCATTTGTCATAAAATAAACTGGTTATTTGAGTACCTACGTCAACAAAGTTCTGCTGTCTTGATGTGCGTGTAATTTTTTAACAACCTTTTAAAATGAACTAATGTGTGAAGCGATCGAGAATAATCATGGATTTTTTATAGCTCGATTAATTTTATATAATAAAACTAGCGGCCCGGCCCAGCTTCGCCCGGGTGCATATAGATTGCTCTATAATAATATGCACGTATTATACGCATAAACCTTCCTCTTGAATCACTTTATCTATTAAAAAAAAACGCATCAAAATCCGTTGCGTAGTGTTAAAGATTTAAGCATACAAAGGGACATAACCATTTAAAAGCAAATGTTCGTTCCACAGCCGATACGTTCAGTTTTACAACATGTAAACACGTTTCTAAAATATCTCATAGATTTACGACTTCTGACGCAATCCGATAAAATCGGGCCACGTAACGTACGTGCTCAAAATGTAAGAATACACTTTATAAACGCAATCAATGCCAAGGACTCGATTATTTTTGCGAAATCGAGATCGATGTGACCAACATTTCTTTGTGACATAATAACGACCGGGTTGCCAAAGTGAAAAATAAATAGAGACAATTTCAATACGTTATTGTATTTTGTTGAATGCCGATAAAATAACTCCAAATATTTATTTGCGATCCATCATTTTCTGATAAGCATAACAGAACCCTGCAATACTTTTCGAAAATAGTTTGTGAGGCAAGAATTTGGGGATTCTAAAATATATTGCTTGTTAATCAAACATATTTCATTCACTATATCAAACATGTTTCATATATTATAGCTATAGTACAGGCAACGAAGCAACGGGTTACTCTTGTCCGCAGTGCATAATTTGCCAGGAGTTATTTTTTTCATGAAGAGGTGGCATATGACCCCACTAAGATAAAAACCCAAAATACTTATAAAAATGGTGTCCGCTAGAGCCGCCATTTCGAAAAACGCGTTTGAAGCCATATCTCCGGAACCGTCCACTTTAGGCCTATCATGCTAAGGACCTTTCTTGTAGATAATTAAATTTCCCATCTTTTTTGTTCAATAATTTTTTTTGTACCATTAACCGTTCGCGATTTACAATGTTATTAATTTTCATTTTATACCTTTTTTACAATAAATTTTACATGGATTTTCAACAAAATTTACTATTTCCTCATTGCTTTGTTCCCTTATGCCATCAGTATTTAATTAATTACGTGATAATCATGGAGAAAACATTGGATTTCATAATTACGCTATGCATCCTTCGTTTCCATTGACCTTGATTCGGTAGTACACCATTCAACGCGCGATAACTTCTAAAATATTGATTTTAGAGAAAAAAAGTATGGGTGAAAAGTTGTTAAGAATTTATTGATTTAAAAGTTTAGTCATTAACAATTTTTTGTTTAAACAATTATTAACAAAGATATCGGCAAAAAGGCATGAAACGAATATTAATAACATTGTAAATCGCGAACGGTTAATGGTACAAAAAAAATTATTGAACAAAAAAGATGGGAAATTTAACTATCTACAAGAAAGGTCCTTAGCATGATGGGCCTAAAGTGGACGGTTCCGGAGATATGGCTTCAAACGCGTTTTCCAAAATGGCGGCTCTAGCGGACGCCATTTTTGTATTTTGGGTTTTTAATTTAGTGGGGTCATATGCCACCTCTTCATGAAAAAAAAAAACTCCTAGCAAATTATGCAGGAAAAAATGCTTCGTTGCCTGTACTATACTTGCACGTCCCGACCTCCGATTTTGACAGTTGACGTTTGTCAAATTCAATTTGTCAGCCTAATGTAAATAGAAAGAGGGTATATTTTAAAAAATTGAAATTTGACATTGACAGTGGACGTGCAGGTAGATAACCACGTGTGTGTGTTTACAGATCTTCATTTTTATATTACGTCAGGCAAAGGTAACATAAAACATGCAGCCAATAACAAAACAATGCAAGTTACGTGTATTTAGTGGTATATAAAAGTCCATACGGCCGCATTAAAAACCGATTCTTTAAAAATGAGTGGTAGAAGCGCATGTGCTTTAGGTGAACGCACCGGCGTGTCCCGGTTGGCGCGCCGCCAACTCTCACGGTAAACTCTCCTAATCACATCGGCGCGTTAGTATGCTTCTGATCGCTTATAAACGCCTGGTACTCGTTAACCCATTGTACCTACACTATTCTATTGTATGACCACATTTTCTGTACGTTTAATTTCTTTTTATTTGTTATGTATTCATACAATTTGATTGACGTAATTTACATCTTTAGAATCTTGAATAATGTCAGCTGTTTTTATTAAGGCTACATTCGGTATATTTGTAACAATGAAATGGAGACTGAACGCGGAATTTGAATATGAGAAGATTATTCTTGGTGATACTCAATTTAAAAATAAATAACGTGCTTGCTTGTATTTTTAAAAACGCATAGTTCCACTCATGGATACCCGGGTGTATTGTGCAACGCGTCATATTTGGTATTGCGCGGAGATTTACATCGGCTGATAGTGTTATCGGATAGTCAACCCGGCGTCGCCAGTGCGGGTTGTGGCGCAGACCTCCGCGCATAAGGAAATTTCGTGCACACGGAACTTATCAATACAAACGTAACTGTTGCATTTTTAAACTACGTTTTTATGTGCTACTTACTATGTAGTCAATCATTCACTAATTAGATATGTATTTGGATTGAAAATAACATATGAAATTGTCTTGGTCTTTAACGCTTTCACAGTGATCAATTGATTGATTGATATTAAAATCTCATTAAGTACTAATTTGGTACAACCTAAAAATAAACGTCACTTTGATGAAAACCCACCCACAGTACCCTAAAAACTAAAAAAGCACGTATACTTTATTGGCCCGCCGGCGAAATATCAAAGTGTGTACCAGGGCAGCATGACTGGCGAGCGGTGTTTAGATGTTGATAACTCGGTGCCTTCGACCGACTTCATTGCCGCACGCCGTTTCCGGCTAGATACATATTCGCTGAGGTCAACGGCGAAGGCTGTTGCGTAACGTGCGCCTTTTGTATATATGTCATCGTTTATATTTGCTAATTTTCGCAAAGGTGAATGTCGGTCCATGGCCGACGTTGACAAGTGGTAGACCTATCTACGTCTCATAACATTAGAAAACGCACAGTAATAAAAATAAGACCAATAATTTTATCAAATTAGATTAATACCATAGTCGTAATTATTAACTCAATCGCATGGGGATTTTTTCCATACAAGTCGATAAAACAAGGAAAACGTTGCAATTAGTTCTCCCATTAAACGGTTTATTTTTACGCAAGGACTAAATACGAATCTGCAAACATCCGCTTTAACACGTGGGGACTGTATGAAAAGAAAATGAAAGGGACGGATGGTTGTTGACATAGCTCTATCCTTGTCTGGCTCTGAATAAGTTGGCCAGGTGGTAAGTTGTACAGTGGATAGTGGGTCGGCCTTGGGTTCGCTATTTGGTAATGACCCTGCGCAAACGTCTCGACCGTTGTGATTAGATTGTTGGGACACCGTTGTATGGCATATAGCTATGATATCACCAAGCTATGCCGAAGCAAGATATTTTTAGATAAATTTATGTTTTTAAGCGAAAATAGCATTGAATGTGGACTGTTAAATTAAATAGAACATTTCTCGAATGTTTAGTGAACTAATTGTATTCTAATAATAACTGGGAATTTCTGCGATAACGGGAAATGACGTGCTCCAGGAGACCTACACTATTCACTAATTAAATGCACTAGAAGGAAACAAGTGGGCGATAATGACTATATTAGTTTTTCACGTATTCAATACTTTCAGGCACATTATATTTAAGCATATTTTAAATTATTAATGAATATAGACCGACACCAAAAACATTTTAGAGGTGGGTGGCCTTAAAATCTTAAACTTCACATAAAAAACAAAGGGAAAATAAGCTACGTTGTTTCATATCGAGAATTGGTAGAGAGTGCACATTAGTAAGCTGTCAAGTAACATTAAACGTTACTTATCCGTCGGATAAGCATCGGCGTCTATTTGTGATTCAACATAAGTGTCGGTATTCGCGGCTCGTCCGCCGCGCCTGCAGTGTGCACACAGCTTTATATCATGTTTATTCTATACTGTCTATAATTCGTAACAGAATCAAATGTCTGCAGTATTGAATCAAATATCTACATTATAGAATCGTAATATTTACACTATAGAATGTAAATTAATGTTGCAAAAACACTTTTCAATGTCAATATATGGAATAATATACATATTTATGGTCATTATGGATTCGTTAAGAAATATTTAAGTGTAGATGAATACGGAAATATGGCTAATAACTGGCAACGATAGTGAGGCCTTAGATCAGAAGATGATTCCCCATTCCCATTCATATTATTGTACGGTGAAGTAAAACATCGTCTACCTGCATAGCGATTTTAGATTAGTATAGATAGAAATTCTGTAAAATCGTTACAGAATTTCTATGGCATGTAAAGTCCGCCAACCCACACTACGCGTGGTGGACTATATAGCCCAACCACTCTCAATCGTATTCGATTGGGCAAGAGGCTCTGCAGTGGGATGTATATGGGCCGATGTAGATAGTATTGTCCATCATTAAATCTCTTTTACGATATTATGTGTACAAATACAAAGTTAATATCTTAAGTAAATGATTACATGCAAAAATATGCCGCGCGGCCGGGCCGGGAAGTCCCATGTTCCGTTGACATGTCTGATGTCTCATAACTCTTCACAATGGTATGATAATCATGTACAATAATTTTATGGGATATCTGGATAATAAAATCACAGTATTGATCTGATCGATCTGAATGATCGATCCCTGGAAATTGACCAATCAGGTTTAAGATTTGTCGACACGCCCACATTTGACTTATTTTGATTGGTTCATTTGCGTCATCGTGAGATAGCCATCAGGATCGCTTATTATTTTAATTTAATAATAATTTTGTAAAAGGTACGGATCCGCAGAAGAGCTGGTGATTTGTTTACTTCCTGTAGAGCCTTCTGCACTCTGAAGTATTTTTTGCAACCTCCAGAGAAATAAAATAAACATCGTCACGCCTGCATCCGGCAAGGTAGGTAGAGACACAAGGAGAGCACATATATATTTTCTTTTAAGTCTAGGATTTAAGGCGAGAATCATTCCCTTAAAAGGTATTATAGCACGATTATGCAAAAATTTGAATATGAAAATATGATAAGAGTTGAAAGACAGATTGAGTTAGACATAAAACACAGTAAGACTTAAAAATCTGAGAAAGAGATACGAGGCGAGATACGATGATATCCATTTGATTTCACAGACTCGCTGTGCTTAGTGTACCCATGAACTCACAGAGTTCAAGAGGTCGGTCTTAATTTGCAAATAATATTGCGGAGGAAACAAAGGCTGCGCCACCTCGTCGCATCCCGAGTCCCGACTACAATGCGGGAACACCAACCCGCGACAAACACCTACCCACTTTCATTCTTTACTCTTCAAATTTTATTGTTCATTTACATGTCAACAACAACAAAAAAGCTAAATCTTCGCCTTGAACGCAGTCTCGAAACGACCCGACAAACTCTGTATTATTCTCGCTTGTACCCACAAAAACAATTCACACACGATTCATCGAATTCAATCGATCGATAATACTACCCAATTATACGCATGATCCGATCGCATAGCTATTGATGATTGAGATCGTTATATCTAACTCATCTCATTTACAACAATTATGTGAAAAAAATTACCACGTCATATAACGTATCGATGACCTTTTGAATGTACATACGCCAAGCCCATTGTGTTTTTGTATAAAACAACGCCGAAGGTCAACTTTGGCGTGATATATTGAACAAGCAAACAAACCAGCTCCCATTGTGACCCACAAATACATACTTTCAGATATAAAAGTCTGGGAAACGCCCCACGCTGCGTTTACGACGTGCCCGCGAAATCCGAGCTTTAAAATCTTCATTATCGCCGCCATCAGCCATAACTTAAGCCTTACGGCGACATAAACAAAATCAAATTTAATAAAAAATATCATTAAATTCGCTGTCATATACGGCCACTGCGACACCACGTAATCGATTAGATTTTTGTCGATTTTTCACATCGTACGTGTTATCTCAAATCCCTATCGGTGTCCAGGATCTGAATGGACGATAAGGTTAATAAGCGCCACAAATTACGATACTGAATGCAGATGAGCCCTGCGTCTAATCTAAAGTTGGCGCTTGCGACCACGCCAGAAATAACGGAGCTCTGGCAGAAATGTCGATGTCCAAATGTACTACGAGTGACGCACTGGCGGGCGATCCCGACACGTGTTTACTATGCTCACACGAAACTTCAAAATTCGTTCCATTTTTTAAACAAATAATTGAATAATTGTTTATGGTTCGTTAGTTAATTTTGGAATCGTTTCGGTCTGATAAAATAAAAAAATTAAAACTCCAAAAGAGCAAACGTTTTTAAATTTAGAATACCTAACTTTGGACTTGACCAAATTTGTACTTTATTTTGATTGTAATACGGATGAGGATCAACTGTGGAAATAATTACGACATTGCCATTTGTTTTTAATATTCGGAATCTTATGAGTACAAGTATCGCTGAGACAATAAAGCATTAATTACGTTTTTAAAATCAGCTGTTCAGTGACGTCACGGGAATGCAAACGAGGTGTTTACAAACAGTCTACTGTGCAGTCGGGTTCAACAGCTCCACAATTATGGGACCTTTGACTTCAATGTTAGATCTTTGCACTGGGATAATGCAAAAAAGTCTGATCTTTAAAATTTGTGAATTTGTTTACTTAAAAAGAGCTGTTTTTTTTGCTGCTTTTGTTGCATTTATATTTAAATCTGGTTAGTTATGGTTAAGGGTACTATATATTTTCATGTAAAATTTTTGGTACATGAAAGTAAATATAAATAATGTTAAATATAGGAATAAAAAACGGGGAAAAATTGCGTCTGGTGTTTAATGACTGATGTAATTAGATTATCGAAGCTTGTTATCGAACCATAAACAGGAAATGAATGCTTAAAGCGCTTTACAGAGATGAATCCATTCATACAAATCACTTACAGAATATTTTATACGCTTCTCTATTCGCACGGGTTTATCTCTTTGAAACTTGAATAGTCTTTTTATTTCAGTATATTAAAAGCTAATAGGCAAGTTCAGACTATTTTCCGTCGCCTCCATAGAAAAAAAAGATAAAAGTCATCACCACATTTGAAAAATTCTATGAGCATAGACAATCCGCTGTTTACCTATTTTTTTCAATTATCCGTTAGACTACATCAAAACCATATAAAAAACAAAACCTAACACAGTTCCCTAATCCTTTTTCATTAATAACGTTTTTTCCTGCTTATTTGTGCGGCATCATAATGACGGGTCGGTAATGCATTGATACCGGTGTGCGGGTCTCATTTGAACACTCAATTAATTCGGTATATGATTTGACAGCGTCAAATTACACGTCAATGTTGGAACAAATGTTTGTGACCCCGGCGATTTGTGAGGTTTTAATTTGCGGAATGGTTTGAGGTGTCGGTGAGTCACTGTGGGAATTGTGAGACTATATTTTATTTGATTTTTTAGTTGGGATGTTGACGATTACTATCATCAAGTTTATATGTCATAAGCCCTATAAGGAAAATTGCGAACTTATAGTGATATTGGTTTGAATTAATTTTGGTATTGCAATCCATTATTTCGCAATAATAGATCTTTTATTCTACCGAACTGCGAATCTTAATGTGTATATATTTCAATATGCTTTAAAGAAAACATTTCATTATTTACGCCAAGTGAAGTGTGATAATATTTACACAAAGTTTCCTTGTAAAATATCTCAACAACGACAACATACTTAAAAATCACCTCACCAAGCTACAACGGCTCTGCAAAACCATAAATAGTGAATTGCTTGTAAAAGGTCATCCATTGCGGGCTTTGCTTGACATATAAAAAAAAGGCCATAACAAAATACGCAGTGTACGGTGTAGTACAGCAAAAGCTGCAGTGACGAATGTTAGGGGTTGATGAACGCAGTGCGTTCTATTTCGGAGCGACTAAAACCGTCGGCGGCTCACCGAGTGACATTTAGCCGAGCTAGTTGCATCCGACACTATCACGATAAGTGCTGGCTATCAATAGAACTGTTGTGGGACCTTTGGATCGCGCACAACACTGCTATACTACAGAAGGGAATAATGAATTTGTGGATACCGCAAGGATCTCTACTCTGTCAAGCTATCAATAAATAACTTCTTGAATTATCGTCAACCAAGAAACAGAATTTACACTTAAGAGACAGAATTTGTTCACTGTACTATATCAACCCATAAACGTCCTACTGTAGGGCATGGGCTTCCTCTACAATCATCATACATCAAAAATTTATATGTATGTTTTTCATATGTTATACATTGGTGTATTTGGCTGAATTGGCTGTCAGTTCCTTTACTTTTAAACCTAAATTCATCGAAATCCCTAAAATACACAACCTACAAAGATGACCCATACTTTTATACGTAAGATTTCGTTCCCGAACTAACTCATCTAATGACACTGCAAATGATTGATGTTCCCGATTTTGAGGATGAAATTTTTATTCAAATTAATATTCGTTTTTGTTTCGCGTGAGAGCGGAGTTTGAATCATAAAGTTAATAGCTTATATAAAAAGAAAATCAAAGGTGTTTTCTATACCGCCTTAAAACATACAGCCTAGATAAAAATCTATTATATTATCCGTGGAGGTAAAAAAAGTCATCTAAGGTGTATCTATACAGCCGAGATATAAGCCTAAAATAGTTTTTTTTATAAGTTTAAAATGTAATCTCCATTTCATCAGCTTTTATCGATATTGTATGCATTACTGGAATAGAGTGCTATAGTTGATGTTACTTCGCAAAGTTTATCAGACAAGAGCACTTCAAATTCTCAAAGTTAATGAAATATGAACATTTTGTTTTCTTGCAACGTGAACAAATAGTGTGAGAACGAGCGGTGTTGATATTAAAAATATGATTAAGAAATACGTATCAATCGCAGATTCATTTATATTCTATTTCTCCAAATGCAGGACCAACAACTGAGATAAGTACTATTTCTTTATTTTTTTTTATTATTTATTTTTAGTTAATGCAGAATATGCTATATATGTTACTGTTGGGTGTATTTATTAGTCCTCAATTAGCAGCCCTGAGCCCCCTTCAGGATCCTCTACACCAACTGCCAACCGTTGAGACAACCGGTCGGGGCGTGTAGACGAGATCGTGATCGGTATGACCAGAACGCGTAACTAAACACATTAAACTGTGAAAATATTACCCAAAACGTGCACGCATGTGATTTTTTTAAACCAGTTTGTGGAAAAACACATTCCGTGTTTAGGTACAGATACGACTTCGACCAACGACGGAACTAATTGTGAGTTTATTTCTAGAGTGATCGGTGAGAACGGAACTTGTTTTGGGTGGATCGATATGATACGTGGATGAGTTCCAAATTGTATATTCAATTAAATTTTGACCTTTCAACTACAAGAAGTTATTTGTAAAACACAAAGACTTGCCTCAGTGTCGGAATCGAGGATCACCACGAAGGTTGCCAAATGAATCGAGCTATCCAGCTCAAAAATAGAACGCGGAACAAAATGAAAATGTCTAATAAGATCCTCAGTATGGCGATTAATCTAGCAGTTATTTTATTACTCAATTTAATTTCGAGGTCAACGTTATATCTCGTGTCTACCTGCCTTAATAATTTTACCAAATCTAATAAATGTAACACCAAGAGGAATCTAAATCAATGGATTTTTTTCCCTCCTAATTATTATTTTATATTAGTATTTAGTTATTAGTATTGTTGACAATGGGATGGCATGATTGCCATGCTCTTTGTGATTTATTTTAGAGGGAAATGGGCCATTGGTTTGATAATCATTAGTGACGTATTTTTGTGGATATCTTTTAAATTTAATGTTGTCGTCAAAGCAAAATGTTATTTTCTAAAAAAAACTTTGCCTTCGTTTAGAAATAATTGGTAAGTAGTTTGTAACAAGCTTAAATGTGAAAACCTTTATACATATAACGAAATATTACAAAACAAGAGCAATAAAATACTATCCTCTGAATTCAACTCATTAAACAAAATTGATACGTATCGTGGACTGCGCCGGATCCAATTTCGTATGTTTTAATTAAGGTGCATCGGCATGTTGCGATCGCGCACAAAGCATCGGCTATAGAAACCGGTCGAGTCGCTCGCTTGGCAAGTGGAATACTCGCTAGGAAACTAGGCCGGAGAGGGCTATTCGAGGGGAGTTTTTGTGACAGAACTACAAAGGAAGTGAAACGAATTGCAATTGGAATTGTTTTGGATAAAGAACTTCGTATGGCGATTTTTGAATCTGGACCTTTAGACGTTAATCTGCGTACTGCAAATCATGTAATTCCTCGTTTGTCTTTAACTACAGCTCATCTGAAGTTTGCTGTACCATGTAAAACTGATATAAGCTAATATCAGCTTTGCGGTGGCGTATCATTTGATCAATAACGTTACAGGTGGCTCACATTCTTTACTTACTTCCCCTGGTTTTAACTCACAACATTTTACTAATGAAGGGGTCTACAAACAAGCATGATTACTTATCTACTTTTTTCCCGCACTCAATGCTTATCCTTAGAATTAATTTAATCGATTTCTATTGGTTTTAATTAACATATGCTGATCAATTTAAATATATACAACATAAAACAGTATCATTAGTTCCACATCCGGGTGTCATTAATCTTATGTTTTTGCACGACATTTGCGACATCCAGATGGTCCACGCCACTATTAGCGAAATAGGTTATCTGTTTCATTCTAATTGCAACGGTTCAGTGACTCCAACCGCGTAATCACGATTTGCAGTAATGATAAGCTTCAAATTAGGCGGCTTTGTTTAATGCGAATTAAATCGATACACGCGTATGCTTTTAGGGGAATTAATCAACGCATTTTCATTGTAATTTTCATTTAGCTCATTGATGAAAGAGGTAGATTGAATATCAGATTAACTGAATATTCCTATTAAAATTTGCCCGGAAACTTTCTTCTCTTATGATCTATGACTATCTGATTATGAGGTACATAATCAAAACTTACTTATATCAAAAAAAAAAAATAACGTGTCTTTTCCTTCCAGTTTTGAAAACCGAAAGCTCATGGAATATGAATGGGCTAGCGGTGCCGAAAAAACCGTTCCCTGCAGCCGAAAGTAGGCGTGTGCGGGCGGCGACTAGACGCGCTACAAACACTGCTTTCATTTTTATACGTCCTCGCATTCTATTCAGGTTCGGCTGTCACTTTTTCTTTCGTTGCGGTAGTAATGTGGCGCGTAGTGTAGGATCGCGATCAGCCTTGACCTTCGGCGGCGATCGGGCGCTCGGGCGAACGTCGACCCAGCCGCCGCCTGCCGCCCGCCGCACCGCCGCTAGTGCCGCGCCACGCGGACACTATCGACACTACCAGCTGCCCATTCATCTACTAGTTTGCCCTTACTTGTACTTTAAATATAATTTACAATTGTCATGATGATATCTATTTATGTATATACGATTAAACGCAGGTAAAACTCCTAATATAAAATAACTTAATATTTTTTTAGAGTTGTCTCGTTTTATATGTTTCAATGTTAACCACTATCAATTCTACTACGAACCTCTTTGTTCAGATTTGAATAGATACATCTACAACTAGTTCATATAAGGAAGCGTGTGAGCGGAATAAATAATCTGTACACTTGATCAAACAAAACAAAAATATGACATCCCGTCCTGCTGAGAAATTAAGAGTTTTGTCTTCAGCGCGTCAGGAATGCCATAGTGAATAAATTAAGTAAATTCTACGCGGAAGCGATCACACTGAATATAATGAATGTGTAATCAGATCGTACGGTAATAAAATCGTTGAAATAGTACTCCCTAAGGCCCATTAGCTATGCGACATACTCGTCGCCGCGCCAAGTCATTCATCTAGAAATTAATTGGTTTTTAAACATTAGCGACAAGTACGAAAACTGGGACTGTAAACGTATTTTATGACGGTGCTTAAATTGCTCTGTACTTATCTTAATCGCTCAATAAAATGCGTAATTAAAAACAAATTTTACACCCTTCGACACGCAAAAACAGATTGATTGCATTATAAATTCGGTATGAGAAAACGGTATCGTATTACGTTGTCGCTCGTCGCCAGACTTAACATCGGGTGGTAATTTAGGGCGCAGAATTCGGACGATTTACTTGAAAATAGCACTATTTTAATACTGATCTTATTTTTAAATCATATAGGAAATAAAGAAAAAGAACTATCTTATAATCTTACAATAACCTTATAAATCGATATTGTTAGAAGCTTTTATTTAGTAAATTGTTTTTAATATCGATAGCAGCATCGGGGTGTGAACATCCCTATCGCGGGCAAGGAGCGCAATGCGCCTGCCGCGTCTCGTCCGATGCACCACTCAACTATGCGTTTATCTTCCGCAAAATGTTTATTTACTGTGCATTTCGATTGTACATGTCTTTTAATCATTAATAAGAAGTATGTATAGACTGGTAAATAGATGTGTTGTCTAAATAAACTGGTCCAGATGTTGCATCATATTATTTGAAAATTTAATATGACTTTGTACAGTCAAGACTTAAGACGTGTTGTTATTTAGATTTGAATGTTTAAAAAGTTAATATCGTAATTTTTATTATAGTTAATGATTCTCAGATTATTATAATTTGCTTAGTAATTGAATTTTTATGTTAAGTTGTTTCGCATTACTTTCTTTCCTCTGTTTGATTGACATTTCCCTCAATACAAGTACTGAATGAAAATACAACTATCCTGCGAATAGAAAACTTACAACTTTGTTACACAGCAAACAGAACAACTCGCATGGTTAGAGTAAATAGGAGGAAATGGCGTCAAATGAAATGGAACCGAAGCTCGAAGCTCGGACTAAAGCTCAAAGCTCGTGGCCGGAGCTTTAAGTCGTCGCGCGAGCTTCTTCAAGGGGCGCCCGCCGACCGTGACGCGCGCAGTTCCGCTCGTCGGGGACACACCGACATGCCCTTCGTACAACTTAACTTAAACCTTTTAACTTTAACCCAATAGGAGTAATTTAAACTGTAATATTTTGTAACCCGACTGAATATAAAAGTGACAAAATTGGGCAATTTGATTCATATAAATGGCACTTTTTGCCTATGTTGTATTTTGTATAAATGATTTGTTTGGTGAATTAAAAATTCATATTAAAATAGATCTTTTTTCTAATTATACAAAACTTTAAGTTCCGTATCTGATACGGACATTACCACCAACACTTAATGATAAGCCAAGCATTATCAGAAAAAATTGCAAATATTTATGGTAAGAAGTAACAATATTAAGATCTAAATATTTTTATATCATCTTGGCAAATACATAATGCCAATTGATACTCTGTACTTGATTCTATATCCAAATTGATTGTATATTTATATTGTAATTACGGTACGGCCGAATCCGTGGGAGTTTATATAAATAGAGAACATAAACGTGAATGTTTGTCCGTCTGTCCGTGGGCGGCCACGCACGATCATACATATATTATATGTTTCAGGACTTTATTTTAGTTCCAAGATCATGTGAATGTCTTTCTGGTGGGCAGTGTTTATGACTAAATATGGATAATATGATTACGTTCATTTCTTGGGATTAAATAACATTTGTAGGAGGAATTGACTAGAAGTGATTAATTCAAAAGACTAAACCAATTGAAATTCGTTTTGAAAGCTAAATTGAACAGTCATATGAAAAATGTTTTACTTTCAAGTCAGAGCGATTAGTTGTATAAGTTACTGCGCCCCTACATGGTAGAATTTGTAAGTGCGGTTATCCATCCGGGCGGGCCGCAACAAAACGTAATCTTGTTAGTCAAACAGTTGAGCAGTTGAATTGTCGAGCGTTAACGGCGCGCACACATGAATGGCTGCAGCACACCACACACCACGGTACATGCACAGTACTCACTACATACGTGAGCGTACGCGATCCATTCAATTTGTTTACTCGCAGCGCGGCCGCGCCGCCGCGACGCCGCGGTCAAGGACGCCGTCCATCGGCCGCGCGCCACCGCTTACCATCGCCACCGCGAATACTTAGCCGGCCGTAGACGTCGAAGCGACAAAATCGTCGACGAACGTTTTTATTGCTTGTTATTGTTTACAAATGCTTGTGTTTCGTGTGAACGCGTGTTTTGAATGATGCGCGTCCCACTCGTCTACAGGCCAGTTCGGGAAGTGACTTGGTACAGTGGCGTGCGGGAACAATGACGCGGCCCCGCAGAGCTATCGGCCTGTATTGTGCAGCGCTAGTGACTGGCCATTCGCGCACCACGTGGCCTGAGACCTTCGCCCGGACCACTGGCTCTTAGGTCATTTACTCCAATTACGCAACACCCGTGTAACAAGTAAGGCTACGTATATAATCGACGGAATTTTTATTGACTAATTATTCGCCATTTTTTACAAGCGGTGAAGTCAGCGGATATAGCTAAATATTCAAACAGTGTATCATTCGAGGCTAACAATAACGCACAAAAACACGTCGGAACGAATTATCTCACGTCGATATCGTACGGACAGTAAATAATATTCGGTGGAGGTGTTGTGATGTTGCGGTGTGGTGGTGTGGCGGTCGGCGGAGGCTGGCAGGCGCGCGGCGCAGGCAGCGCGAGATGGCCTGCATTCCGCGCCGGTGACTCGCGCCTGCGCACTGAGCTTTCCACGCGCCCCACACATGCATCACATGCAGCGGGCAGCGCGCACTCTGCATCACGCGTATACTCTACTTGCCCGAGATGACTCGCGACACCACACAACTGCCATTCATCAGCGTCGCTTACTCGAGCCCGAGTCAACGCCCAGACGGATTAAAGGGCTTGTTTAACGAGCGCACTTTAATTTACAACCGGAATAATAAAGACTCGCGGAAGGGGCTCAGGTCCCCGCGGCCCGCGCCGCCGCGACCCTCTCACTAACCTATATCAGTGAAGATGTGCGGAGACAAAGCGCTGCGTCTCGCGTGCGGACTGTGCCGGGGAGTGCCTGCCGGGACCGCCTTGTCGCGCACAGCTAGTGCGACACTCGCACGTCGTCGCTAAGCGTCCGCCCAACTTTCGGTTTCGCACGCACGCTAACATTGATTTAGAGCAGAACGATAAAAAGTGGAAGAGTCGCGGGACGCCGGAACCGGTCGGGGCGGTCGAAAACTGTGCGGGTAATTATGTTGACGAGGCGAGCGGAGGCGGCGCCACGTGCGCGACGTAAACTAAACGATAGTGAAAGACGCTTTAGTGAGTGCGGCCGGCTTCCGCGGCGCACGTGGTGATTAGTAGTATCGCAGACGGAAAACGCGGTGAGATTCCGCCGAGCGCGCGATAACAGTTACACAACGCGCCGGGAGCCAAGGTCGCGGCAGATGCGGACAGTACAAGCCCCTTGTTGAGGGCTTATCTGGCCTAATGTTTGGCCAGTGTAAATAAGCAGCGCCGCGAGTAGCGCTGGCGCGGGGTCTCCGGGGAACGGAGCGCGGGCGGCGGCGAGCGCCGTGTTTATGGGTGTGAACGCACTCGCGCTCGTCGTGAGAACCACACCGCACACGGCACACCGGCCGCGTTAGGCGATGATACGAGCGATAACGCGACACGTGGTGGCCGACCTCGCGCACAATGTGTCACTGTGACGTTGCGCAACCGACGACGCGCCGGCACTCCGCCGCACAGGGGCACTCTTCATCGCTACCAAATGTGAGCGATGGCGCGCCGCTCCAGCGGGCTGCAGTCCTGCGCGCCGATCATCATTTTTTAATTTCGTTGGCGGCGAGCGCCGGTGGAGGTGCCCGACCGATAAAGAGTTCACGCGATCTCGGCGGGAGGGCCGTATGACGCCCCGGCTAACATTCCCAAACCGACATTATTTATTTTTAATAATGCCAATGAACGCTTAGCGCGTTTACCTTCGATTTGCGACGACGCGAGCGCTTCCTGTTCGCTGCGAGTGAATTATCTGTTGATGAGTCGCCGAGACATCGGGCCGGTGGGCACTGGTCGAAACAGTTCATTCATGTGAGGAGACTGGAGAGCGGACGCGAGGCGCGGCTGCGGCGACCCGACGCTGACGCAGCGAAATCGGGCGGGTGTCGAGGCGCCGCCAGTGGGTCAGTGGAGCCAGCGCCGGGAATCGGGCTGACGTCCAGCCGACTCAATCCATTCATAATAAAAATGACATCAACCGCGTGGGAACTCGTAAATGCCACGCTAAGCGACCGGTCCGACCGGCGCGCTTAATTACGACACCACTGATTAATATTGTTATAAACGACATTCATGGAAAAGCATGCGGCCGCGCGAACGACGAAACTGAAAGCCAAGGCGCAGGCGCGGAGAGGACCGCGGGGGCAGCGCGCACAAAAAGACAAGAAAGCACGCAGACGATCGTGATGCGTCAGCGCAATGCACTTCTGCCATCCTTGTCGGGGCGCATGCACTTGTTGCGCGGCGCGGCGCGGTGCGGCGTCCCTGTCGCGCGCCCCCACCCCGCCCTGCCCCGCCCCGCGCCGTCCCGCTCGCGCCTCACTTTGTTTGAGGAAGTGCGCGTCGGGCTTACGGGATCGCATCGGCCGGTAGTCGCTTTGCATCGCATACCGAACGGATTAGGACACGGAGGTTTAGTCATTGAAGAGAATCAATCGGCCGGCGGCGCGTGTGGCCGCGACATTTCCCCCATAACAATGAGTGATAGTGCATCCGTCCCTTTCGCGGCGAACCTTGTCGTGCTGTTGCTCCGAGCCAGGTTCAATATCCCAGACCTTGGACCGATCGAGAGTGCCGACGCGGCCGGTTGGAACTAGTCACCTACCACCTGCAATAACTTATCCGTTATTTTTAGCACATTATTATGATGAATCGAAACGACAACGCAGGTATTGCACGGGCCACCGTCTACTCGCGGCCTTAGGCGCGCTTCCGCGGCGAGTGCGCCCGCTCACTCGGAGGAAATGTATTTTTCCACGAGCGCTGGATCGCCGGCGGTGGTCGGTGACGCTACACCGGTGTCGCGGAGCCAAAGGGGTCACGTTTTGACACAAACGACCGAACGTAAAAAATGAACGGTTTATGATTTCACTACCAGGAAAACTAATGAAGCGTCGGTGGTCGGCGGCGCCGCGACCTCGGACCCGCATCAAATATACGAGCGGCCAATTAGATGTCGGCCGCATCGCGAAAATAATATAAATATTAGTAGAACCGACAAAGGTTTTTAATCACCGATCGCGTCGCGTTTTGTTCCTTTTGCGGTCCGAAATTACAGGTTGCGAGTTCGCTCACCCCGGCACGCCGCGCTTAGGGCAACTATGCTCTCGTGGATCGTGTGAAAAATTACCGTACGTCTTGTTCTTATTTCGCATTATAATCTGTATTCGATATGTGTAATTTCTCGCATCCGGCCCAATATCTGCGGGGGCAAGCGCTCGCGGTGATATTTGAAAAAGGAACAATGTAAAGGAGCGCGCACACGAGCTGTCGCTGGTCGCTCGAGAGTCGCTGGCTGGTGCGACGCGCTCGCAGCCAAGGTTACGTAGTAGGGGCGGCGACCGGCGAGACGAGCCGCGCGCCCGCCGTGACGTCACGGGCGCCGGAAACCATTGTCCGCTCATAGTTACGGTAACGTTTAGAGTTTGGAAGAAAGTGGTGGACGTCGCGTGGGCTAGGTCAGCACTCGCGCGCCGCACGCATCGGTCATTATACACACATACACACACACGTACCGGATGCTCTGGACTCATTAATAACACTCGTCAATAACAGTCACGAAAAACAATCAGAACCGTTCAAAAGTCTATATCCAAAATAATTAGATAGAGTATCCCATCTACTTACTTCTGGTACATTGCAATACCTTTTATCATAGATCAAGATCACGCGAAGTAGTACCAAGCACTGAAACCCGGTAATCTCTTAATACATTTTGTTTCACCTGCCATGAAATTAACAAGTTTTCTTTCTGATACCAAGAATAATCACTAAGAATTTCCGTCTACCATAAATGTAGTTGTATCAAAACGACATTTATACATGACTCATATGATTCAGACAATGCAATCAAGCATTTAAATACACTTGAATTTAAGCTCATAAACTAAGAAACAAAAGCTCACGCTCTTTATCCGACGGCGGAGGCAGAGATCACACGACCTACCATACGTCTCTTTACGTACATCAGCTCTCCGGTTATAAATTTATTTCATATAATCAAAAAAGTATTCTTCTTTACTGTCTGTCTGTATCAGCCCATATACGTCCCACTGCAGGGCACGGGCCTACTCTACAATCGACAGTACGATTGAGTGTGTTTAGGCCATATAGTCCACCACGCTGGCCTAGTGCGGGTTGGCGGACTTACATACCATATATTTTTTTATAAATCGCTATGGTATGCAGGTTTCCTCACGATGTTTTCCTTCACCGTTTTAGTGCGTGGTGATTGACTATCAATTCTTCTTTACACACATTCATAACTTCTATTGGAGTAGTCTGGAGCTATAGCGCTAAGTGATACGGTCCTAACATTCCTGTTTCGTTTCATCTACCGTCATTAATCTCTTCAGATGCACACTATGTTCCTGCTTATGACTATTCTTTATTAGATCTTCTTCACGCAAGTCTTACTCAGTTTTATTTCACAATACTCTAAGGCTTAAGTATAAGTCATGGCCAGCTATCATGTGGTTGCATCTTTAAACTAACGACAGATTGCAATATCTACTTAATATAATATATGGAATGAAATAGTAACGATCATAAGATCCCAAAATATCATTTAAAGCAAAGAATTATATTGTAAAAGGAAACAAAATTATTGTTGTGCGTAATATGTTTTTAATTCATAGAATAAATATTTCAAGTAGAATTAAAAAACAATTAAATGCACTCAAAGAATTCAGTTTCTCAATAATATCGCCTTGTCCGCCAAAATAATAAAAACGTCCGAACAAAAGGTCTCGTAACAGCTGCTTCCACAACGCATTAAACGGAAACAATAAACCATACCGCTGATTAACTTACACGTTTATTTTAAATATTTTATATTCGCATTTCCAAATGAATTACAACTTAAAATTTAAATAAAATTTATATTACAAACATTTTAAAAAGAAATTCGCACTCTAACTCTAACTCTAAGTATCTTTGTTTTTCTAGAAACTTATCAAGTTTATTATCTTACTCGCAATATGGCGAATCTATTCCACTTCTACAAGCAGGTTATCGCCGCCAGATCAAAAGCCCAGTCCCTGCTAATTATCAATACATACCACCACGTACGCAGCTGATATTTACCTGAAATAAAAAAATATCAATGTATTTCTGAGCATAAATGTTAACACGGTTCAACAACACTTAAATAATAATTGATTGAAATGAAAGAAAATGAGCAACAATTGTGCCTAATTATCGATATATTGAATGATTTATAAATACACTGGCAATTATTCCGATTGGCGAATTGTCTTTTGAAAGTCGATCGGTTTTCCGAATGTCTGCGGTTCATTCACATCTTAATCGGGGAATGAGATTAACCTTATTAGTACAGGCAACGAAGCATTTTTTCCTGCATAATTTGACAGGAGTTTTTTCTTTTCATGAAGAGGTGGCATAATATGACCCCACTAAGTTAAAAACCCAAAATACTTACAAAAATGGCGTCCGCTAGAGCCGCCATTTTGGAAAACGCGTTTGAAGCCATATCTCCGGAACCGTCCACTTTAGGCCCATCATGCTTAGGACTTTTTTTGTAGATAATTAAATTTCCCATCTTTTTTGTTCAATAATTTTTTTTGTTCCATTTACCGTTCGCGATTTACAAGGTTATTAATATTCGTTTCTTGCCTTTTTGCCCATATCTCTGTTAATAATTGTTTAAACAAAAAATTGTTAATGACTAAACTTTTAAATCAATAAATTCTTAACAACTTTTCACCCATACTTTTTTTCTCTAAAATCAATATTTTAGAAGTTATCGCGCGTTGAATGGTGTACTACCGAATCAAGGTCAATGGAAACGAAGGATGCATAGTGTAATTATGAAATCCAATGATTTCTCCATGATTATCACGTAATTAATTAAATACTGATGGCATAAGGGAACAAAGCAATGAGGAAATAGTAAATTTTGTTAAAAATCCATGTAAAATTTATTGTAAAAAAGGTATAAAATGAAAATTAATCATCTTCTTCAACTCTCGTCCGTTTCGCAGGTGGTGAAGATTCTATATCGATGACGTTGCCCTCTTCCTCTTCATCTTCTTCAATGTCATACAAGGATTTCAATGCTTCCATTAATTTTCCATTGGGGTGATTCATAACATCTTCATCGTCATCGCCCAATTCTGCATCGTTCACTAGGAACTCAGGTTGATTACTGCACGTTTCTTCAGAGCAGTTCTCACAAATTACAGTATAGTCCAAGCCTGCCTTTCGGCACCCACAGGCTCTACCACAACCTGTTCTGCATTTGCATGAAATGCATTCCAGTAAACTAGGTGGTGCAAATGGCATCTTTGATGCTATTGGAATGGATGACGTGTTCAGGCGTGCAGCTGGCGTCGACTGCCTAGGCATAGGATTTTCGAAATTAATGCGCGATAACTTTGAAAATATGGATTTTAGAAGAAAAAAGTATAGGTTAAAAGTTGTAGAGAATTTATCGTTTAAAAAGTTTAGTTATTAACAATTTTTTGTTTAAACAATTATTAACAAAGATATCGGCAAAAAGGCATGAAACGAATATTAATAACATTGTAAATCGCGAACGGTTAATGGTACAAAAAAAAATATTGAACAAAAAAGATGGGAAATTTAATTATCTACAAAAAAAGTCCTAAGCATGATGGGCCTAAAGTGGACGGTTCCGGAGATATGGCTTCAAACGCGTTTTCCAAAATGGCGGCTCTAGCGGACGCCATTTTTGTAAGTATTTTGGGTTTTTAACTTAGTGGGGTCATATGCCACCTCTTCATGAAAAGAAAAAACTCTTGGCAAATTATGCATTGCGGACAAGAGTAACCCGTCGCTTCGTTGCCTGTACTATATTGAAATCTATTTTAAAGGTTAATTTGCATACGTGTACTAAAAAATAAATATAGAAACAATATCGCCTAAAGTAAAGAGACATTCCGAAATTGATTGAGTTTATAGGACATTGCAAATGATAACCTTTAGGTATTTAAAAATATTAAAAAAAAATATTTAAATTATTTGTACTTATATGTGTTTTATACTTATCAAATTCGTTCGAACACCCTAAATTAGGTTATTTGGCAATTGGAATACTTTTTAACAATACTATACGTAAGTTATGTGGAATGCCACGCTAACATTGAAAAACGGATCTGCGTTTGTGGCAGCATGACAAAAATGCCGTAAACACACCGGGCACGTAATACAAAAATGAAAACAAAAAACATGCGAGCGCGTAAATCTTGCGGCGCGTGTTAATGGAATTAATAATGTCGCCTAAACACACCTTGTTACTTATTAAACTACATTGTTCAGAGGCGCAGACATTTTCTTGAAACATTACATCTTTCATTTCGTGTTCAAACACGCGGCCATGTTTTGTATTCTATGGTCGTTTGTCATTATGTTCATAATTCAAGAGTTTAAAATTAATTCATACATTAATCAGTTCACTGGTAAATATTTTGTCATTTAATTTACATTTATTTATATGTAATAACAATTTAAGATTGTTTTGTTAATTACCCGACATGTTAAACATTTTAATATTTCTAACTTGAAAACGGATTCTTTGGAATGAATGAGTAAATATCGATAAGTTTAAGCACAAAAAAGACGTTGCGAAATATTATACAATATCAGCGGGATATTTTTAACTGAAGCAATTTACTTGTTTCGGATACTTCGACAAACGTAATAAGAATGCAATTCTGGCCAAGCTTTATGTGTCATCTGTACAGGAATTTTAATAGACCCTTACGCAACAGAACCGACTATACTTTATTAATTGACCCATTTACGTCCGCGGGTATAAAAAATAGTAACAATCTCATCAAAATTCAAACAAATTTACCTTCACACGTTCGAGCGAAGGCTCCAGTCATAACTGGGCATTATTAGCCGGCCAGTGTAATGAGGTCTGTTAGTATTGTGACGGGTGGCGCAAGCTGCGCGAGGTGCGAGGGTCATGGTTGTTTGGACATGTGTATTTAAATACCCGACTTGGCCGTTAGCGTTTCCGATAGACGCGTGACGCAGCGCGACGGGCGAAGAATTCGTAATGACTCACTGGCCACTGCATGAGCCGGGACTCGGGTCAGCGGCACTAAGTATTGCCCCTTAACTCATTGAACTTGCCCATCCGATGTGTGCATGCAAACTTTTTCCGGTCGTCATCTCCACTTGCGATGTCAACATCAGATTATATTTAAGACTCGAATGTTTAATCACATGTTGGATGTTGGCATTGGTTATCCGCAACTTTTAGCTGAGATTACTTGCTTGTTTGATCAATAGGTTGCTTTGTGGCTTGTTAATTTAATACGGCAAAGGTACTGTTGTTGTAGGTATATTTTCAACTATTTCAAAACAAATATTGTGCCATATAAAGGAAAATTGATATAATTATAAAATTAAAAGTATTTTAAAAGAAAAATTGTGGTTTAATAAGAGTCGTAAATCGATGTTGCAGCGGCCCGGTGTTCGATGTAGGAAGAGCCACAAATAAACTGCCTGCTATTACTCGCTCGTCTTATTGTCTCGCGTAAGGTCAGCTTAATCGATGGCTTAAAGTAGCTGTATTAAAATAATTATTGAAACAAGGCCCGAGCGGGCGTGCTTGGATAATCTGCCGCTCGACACCTCGTACAAAGAACATAATCAACGCTAATTTCAACCGCGATCGTTTAAACTTTAATATGAGATAAAAAGTAATGAACGAATTCTCGGCCGACCATTATCGCTCGCAGGGACATAACTCGCCGTTCGTTTCGCTGTTAAATTAAAAACGCGTAAATGCAAAGGTGGGCTCGAGCCGCGCACTCGACCCCCGGCTTCAATTAGATTTCGCAAAAGGCGAACAATAAGAAATAAAATCTGATCTTTTACGATCGGTCTGTCAGACGTCGAGGCGGTCAGCGGAGGTGGTCGTAAACGCGGGAATGCAACGGGTCCGATGCTGCGAAAAAAATAAGAGCCAATACCGACACTTGGACCACGCTCGGCCCAAACTGCCGAGCCGAATTTGTTGGGGCGGTTTATGGCGCAAGAAGTGGGTCACCCGCGCCGCGCACCCAGCACCCCGCACACATAAACCATCGTCAGCAGCCATAAACCATCGATCAACCCCATGACGCACTCCGCCGAATCATCTCGATTTCATTGGAAACGATCGTGGGAACAACACCAGAATCTTAACCATTCACTCCACTTTCTTATTCGATCGATTCAGCAAATGCGAATTTGAAAACATAAAATACCTACACAGTGGTCGCACACGAATACCCGCGGAATGCAAAACGGAATCTGGCCGCGCTTTGTTGCGGATTCCCAGACGGCGGACGTCGGATGGCGGACGGCGAGTGAGGTAAAAAGCGGTCACATGTACCATCTTATAAATTATGAACCCATTGGGGGTCATTAGTTGTCGAAATGACAGCGAGAGAGGAGCGCGCGCACCCGCGCGGCACCCTGCCCTCCGCGGTCCCGTTACCCACGCTAGACCTCTAAAAACTAAGGACGATAGGGTCGACCGTCCAGTTCCACTCCTTTATTTTGTTTCTCGATAAATCCAGAGTTTAAAAGTGAAACAATGCCTTTCGGCGGTAAAAAGAAATCGAATGTGGAGCGGCGCGAGATCGTATCGTCTCGCAGACTGCGCTTTAGGTATAATTAATTAATGGTAACACGCAGGAATCTGAGGACATAAAATGACAATAATATTGTTATCGTCGGCCAGTGTTGAACTGACGGAGAAAGCAATAAGTCAACGACTCGCGTCCAATGAAAGAAATCCCTGTTTGATTGACGTGTTGCCTACATACACCGACGCAAATAAACTGCTGTATCGTTGTTATTTATTGCGCATTACGCAATTACTACGTACTGTCATTTTTATATAATTTATTGGCCCAGGATGTGAGGAACTAGCAGATACCCTGCGCCGTCGCACTACACAATATCGAAAAGACTAATCATAACATGCAGCGGGATAAACACGAGTCAACAACCTTCAACAGCACAACCTATTATTATACGACAAATAGCTCCTAGCCTCACGTTGACGGAGGTGTCCACAAGCCGGTTATGAGGGTACGCGCCAAATATACACATAACAACGAGTTCGTTTTCAACGGGAATGTAGAAACGGCCTAAAATCAATCGAGCGATTGTAAACACATTATTTTAAGACTACTAAATCATGTTCTATTAATAAAAGATTGATGTATGCAATGTGATAAAGTTATAAATAAATGCATAAATAAGATAGAAGGCCATCCCACGGGCCACGCGACGCGTCGAGGTAGGTCGGGGCTCGGGAGAGCTAGATCAAAATATTATGTCAATTGGTGTTATTGAAACGTATGATTGATTGGGGGGCTGTTGACCTTGCTAATCGCATTGTTCTGGCTTAGTCGACCGCCTGCCGGGTTATATATAACCGCCTGGTACTTAGCAATTAGTAATTGTATTGTTTAAATCTCTTTTGATCCGTAGCGGGGTTGAATGTTTGTTTACCTTTCAAATAAGTATTATTATATTAAAAATTTGCGATAGTGCTATTTTAAGCTAAAATTTATGGGATAAACTATACTATGATGTACAATTAAATTGACATTTGATATAGGCTTATCGGAAAATAATAAATTACTCATTATTTATTGTATAAAATTGATACTGACATTTATGTACATTGTTTTAATTATTTTATTACAACGGATATTTTTAAAAACCAACATTATTTTGAACTTGATGGCATATTTTGTGATACACAGAATTCGTCATTTTTAAATAAAGTAGACAATGGTAACTGGATACCTACAGCCAAGCCCACCATATTTTTATTTTGACACTTACAAGGTCTACATTGTCTGTGGCCAGGTTAACACATGTTTTCAAATGTTGCATCTGAATCGTGCAACTTCATTTACTTCTAAAAGTGCACAATGAACATTCCGGATGCAGACACGCGAATCCAAAAACTGTAATCATATGGTACGAGTTTAACCATGCAATTAATTATCACAATAGTTCGGTTTTGACGTGACACGTTAAAAAAACTGCACAAATTATACCCGAGGTCCAACAATAAGTTTGACTCGTCCTTTTCTATCAGGATTTAATTACAGTTGGTAAAAAAGGAGATCGTTTTAACAGCACCTACACAAATTACATAGTACTGGTCTGTATGATTTCATTTGGGATACGTCAATTTCGAAGGTTAAACTAATGCACTATTATTAATGAGGTATTTGGTTGTTAAGAAACTTTACGAAACATATAATTTTATTATAAATTGAATTGCCATGAAGAGCGCAGATTTTATTTTACTAAAATAACCTTTTCAATTCTGAAGAATATTTTTAGTTTTGATTTGACTGCGCAAAATTAAAACAAATACCGGAATTTTTCTAACATTTAAACAAATTTTTATTATTTTAACAACTTTTTTATGGGTCAGAAATACTGACTACTCTTAATGCATAAGGTCAAAATATCCTTGAATTACAGAAGAACAAATGAAAAACATATATTTTGACAAACAAATTAGTCCGTAATAAGTTCAATTCATACAGGGTAAAACAACAGAATTAAAAATGAACTGAGTAGTAAATTCTTGATAAAGTAGCGCTGCATAGTTCAGATGAAACACAAAGTTTCGCTTTCAACGTGTGCTAGTGGAACAACTATTTCGAACTTACTCACTGTAACAATTTTTCAAAAGTTTCTTTGAGCAAGATTTCCACTCCACTACCTCCATTAAGTCAGTTTTTTATTAGTATAAATGACCATTATTAAACGTCGATTCCAGACTTTAATTGAATGAATAATTTATCGAAATGAGTAAATTCGATTGTTATTTACCCATTTCCCAATAGAATAAGTACAAATGAAACAAAACTTAGGTTTGTTTAACTTAACTCTTACTTTCCATGAAAATGTGTGTGAAGTAAGCATCGTGTACCAGGCGAACATAAGAGCGCGGAGCAAGGGGCGCGAGGAGGTTGTGAAATTGCGTGTGACCGCAAGACATCCGGCGGACAATGCGCGTGCGCGTCACACATTAGGGCTGCCAACTTTCGAAGACGGAAGACGGCGGATGCTGATAAACTTTTAAATTCAAATTACGGCATTTGCATTATTGTTTTGAGACCGGTTTCAGAGAAACTGCTGCAGACATTTGTGGGAAGAAATCGGGAATATCATTCAATTTCTGTAAATCCAGATGGACAATTGGACACAATGAAATGAATTTCTTATGATCTCCAAGAGATATTAGCTTGTCTACCTGGCAACTACATTAAACAGAAATAAAATATAATTCGTTTACAGATGCATTAAAAATTTTAGAAATCAAGACTTCAGACAGCCTAATTACGACATCTTAATAATAAAAAGCAGGAAGTCTATGTTCAGGTTGGCACCCCTGCTCGTCTCCCCCGCCCCGGCCCGGCGGATGCTCGTAATGCGCTCGCGCCACTGCGCGCACGCATGTCACATCACGGCGGCAACGTAATTTGAACAGCACAGTAATTCGGCACTTCTCGGAATACATGCGGGATGAGCTTGCGAACTATTCAATGTTAAGAGAGTAAGGGTGGTTAAGACAAATTTCATGACGTCATTAGTATTGTTCTTTACAAATTTGAAATGCTTAAATATTGTCTGATATAACACAAAACGACGATCACATTTGTTGCGATATTTTCTGCATTAATACTTCAAAACTAACTGGTTTAAATTAGAACACGGATTTTTAAAAGATTTAATTAAATCAATAACCAAAACGTAGACAAATAAATTGTAAATATCTCAGAGTACAAAACTCGAGAACAGGAAAACGGAGATTATCCCAGCTGCGTGGTAAGAAAAGTATAAATTAACAAACACAAGTTCTGTTACACTAAGTTTGTGAGCCTCAAAAAACTTGAGTAAAATTTGGGAGCAGCGGAAGTTTGGCCGACGTTTCGTCAGCGGTCGGGAAAGGAAACCACAATAACTGACACTCATCTCTTCATTCTCAATTAAAACCTTTCGTCGATTGATAGTTGTCACTTATTTCATGTATGATGAAACCACCTTTTATTGTTTAGTATTAAAATCCCATAAATATAGCAAAAGATTTTGTACTATGTATCTTGTAAATCTAATAGATTGTTTAATAACAGGCCACGGCGATAACTATAAATTATTTTGTACCTGCTGACACACAATCCGTGATGTGGTATGACTAGGGATGCATGACATCGAAAGTGGTAGGAGGTATCGGATGAAGCGATCTATCAGCCGCAGTGTTTACAGGGAAGCCGGCGATGTGTGGGAGAAGCTAGGCGAAACTGGTTCCACTGTTTACCGACGCGTTCCGATGCTTTTGTTGTCTTGCTCATTTAGAAATTGTTGCTTTGAGGGTTTATGATTTGAATTTCGAATAATTAGTGGCTTTAAAATAGTTTCATATTGCTATTCCGATGACAGTTCAATTAAAATGTAACTGTTCTAAATGATTCAATTAAACTGTGTACAAAAAAAATAAGTCAGGGGTGGACCGGTCTGTCATGATAGAGAGAGCATATTTGAGCCAAAAGTCGAACTTTAAGGAAGTAGTTTTGATACTTAAACTTGCTGTTTATTTTAAATTATTGCACACAATTCCTGTTGAAATTCGAACCGTTCTCGAAGTTTCTATAGCGCGTAGGTCCTTTGCCGGCCCCTAGCTACATACGAACATATTGTTACCGGAGGAAATTACGCGAAATTATTCTTGATGAAGATTTAAACATGAAACACTTAAGTTACAAGTTCTTTTGTGGGAGCGGCGCGGGCTCTCGTCCAAATTGCAGTTGCCATAAAGGCATGAAAAGATGTCAATACACACCGTTTAAGAGGTAATTTTGTAGGCTGGCAATTTAAGAGAAAAGTTTTTAAGAATTTTGCATTCATTCTTATACAATGTGCTGTGAATCAAAACACGCGATCGGGATTTTTTATGGCGAAACTAGGACTAAAAGTACTTTGAGTAATAAGTTTATATTTAAAATCCTTTCATTCGTCACCCCACACAAGATTCCCAGTGCTTAGCAACATTACAATTTATTATTGTATTCGCCTTGACCCGGCATCAAACCCAGACCCCTCTGAGACTCATTTCATAGGCATCGTTAGAGTTGAATAGATCCTTTTCATTTCTGATTCATAAAAACGTTACAAAATCAAAGGCCATCAAAGAAATTCGGCTTAATTCTTTTGAGCTCCTAAGAATTCGATCTTTGGCAACAAGAATAATCAAAATTGGTTTAGACTTTTAGGTAGATCGTCTGACGAGGTTCTTGGAAACGAACATGGTGAAATGTGAGGTCCTGCCTCTTGGTGTCATGTTACTAAGTGGAGCAAAAGTTTTGTAACTTTGTCTGACCCTTTGTAAAATATAATTTAAGGAGTAAATTTATTGAAAAATCGTAGCCAATTCTTTTCAAATATAATCTATACCACCAATCTTACCGAAGCGTGGGTAAAGTACAAGAGCAAATAGACACTGACTAGTTTCAATAATCGCTCCGACAATTCGACCTTGGTATATTCTGGGTTAATAGTGAGCCGATTAGCTTTCGGCTGTTTTTTCGTCCGAAACCCTGCTCTTTACGATACATAATTATAATACGTCTGTGAGGCAATCACCTAACCTGTCATTATGTTGTGCAAATAAGTTATTTATAAGAACGGACCGTACTTGCCGGTAGTGCGGCTAACGATTCTAACAATCGATTTTTATTTCAATTTTCGATTCAATCGATTAATGTCTTGTTACAATTGTGTTGTATATGTGGAAGTTTGTGCCTTGCAGAATATAAAATTTTAAATGACTTCTTATACCTTTTTTATTCCGTATAACATAACAATAATATTCGAGATTAATTGTGTTATTGAAGCCGAAAGTATCATATCAATCATCGATATGCCATTCGATGTTACGACTTCGCGTCTCTTCTAATACCTATGATGTCCTGGTACAATTCTTGTATATTTACCGAGCGGCAAATTACTGCTCGTAAAAAAGGGGGTCATTTTACAACGCCATATCTCATCGGGCCGTTTTCTCATAGTTGAGCGCTGTAAAAAATGGCACATTACGGCAACCTAAAATTAAGATTAATATGTGTCGTTTTTAGTTGTTTTGTGGGCGCCGCTAACGTTATGATTTGTTGCAATTAGTTCGAACGGTTCGCGTGCACCGGTGCAAGCTGACGTCACCTTGGGGTATTCGGAATTGGTAGTTTAGTTCATAACTGTGGCTGTGTCTACACATTATACATTTCATAATTTGAATTTAGAACACCCATTCAATAATCCTTAGTATTATAAGGGTGGATCATATTGTACTAGAATATTTTCGTGAAGTCCCATGTCTATAGATGCTACTGGACGAATGATGAAAGGCTAGTAGTTGCGGGGATAACTATAGATTGCGTTCCCAACCGCCGATACTGAATGCACTCGATGGAAACTTAATACACCGCATCTTTACGAAAAAAAAAACGCCAACAAGAGCGCGGCTCGCATGCAGTAATAGGATATTATTGTAATAAGATAATAACACGTCGGCTCTAAGCGGCGCAGCCAAATTGCCAGCCTCCTGCGCCTTTTTTTACCCCATATCACAGTGTTGCCATGTTTGGGATTTATCCCCGCCGATTGAACTAGTTCAAGGTTGACAGAGATGTCGCGCTCCGTGAATGGGCGGCTTTATTTTTTGTTTGCGATAGGTCGTCTTTAGGTCAGCGGAGTCACCCGGCAGCCGGAACGGACGATGCCATAAAATAGCACAAAGAATCGTGTGTCGAACTGCCAATAAACAATGCTTACAATATTATAATCTAGTTTTTATGCCGACTACAACACTGCCATTTGTTAGCCGTTCAAAACATTTGTATCGCAAACAAAATAAATTAGCCGAAGAATGTTACACATATGGCACGCCGAATAAAAACAAAAACTATCGATAAAAGGATGCGATTTAAAAATTAATTAACTACTTATGATAATATGTTTTGCGAGTCCGATCGAAGAATGCATATTTAATTGTGGTCAAAAACGTAACAAAAAAGCGTCCACTCGAATGACGGAGGCATTAAGTTATTTTGTAACAGAGTGCAACGCACTGGGAACTGACCACGGTAGGTTGGCAGCCCCGCGGAGGGCGACTGCACCCGCCCGACCACCGCGATGTGACCTAATGCACGCCTCGCATTTGAATTCGGAACGATTAGATCGATAACACCATCGATTTTACTTTAGGTATATAAAGTTATTCAATCGATACGAAACGCAATGGCGGCAACTGGCAAGTGACATTTCACTTTCCGGGTGCTGAGGCCAGGTGCTCGAATCAAGACCACCGCGCTGCCGAACGCGACCGACACAAAGTCACTTACAAGTAACTTTGCTGAGAAAAAACAGGCCACCCGGCGGTCGGTAAGTCATCCGTGCAAATAATATATTAAGATAATCTGCGAAATATCAAAATATCTGTCAACCGGCGGCCGGGCGCTTTGATCTATGGTTTGCGGCGGGATGACGAAAATCATAGCGAAAAAATCCATCGAAAAAACACAGGTCAACTCGCGCCGGCAACTCAATGGGTTGGATAATTTGATTATCAGTCAATTTTCGTAACAGTTCTAATGAGATTCTGATTTGACATTATTGTTCTACCAGACAAAAAATTGCGAATTGATTGATGTGTTAATTATGTATGTAATTGAGTTTGCGCCTTGATCGCGTTTTTTAAACGTATTTGGTGGTCAAAATTTATTGTAAAAAAGTAACGCTTTGTAACGAGGTTCCGAGCAGTCGGTTTAAGTTTCAATCCGACTTTAAACAAACATATTTGATACTATTATATTAAGTTGTCTAGAGTGGCAGTAATATCCGTGGGAATTTCCATATGATATTTATAACATTTTAAGGAGCTTTAGTGTGTTCCCTAATTTGAGTGTTTTGTTTGTGAAGAATAAGAGAGGCACCAAGTACACTTATTGAGTGAAGGTGAGCGTGTGCGGAGGCGCGCCGCGTCACAACACTGCACGAGGCTTCGCCAATCCTCTCCCACATAACTACTTAATTTGGAATTCGTCTCTCAAAGTGTCGTGACGTTATTAGTTTTTCGCCTTAAATCGATAAAAATCTAAATGAATTGTTAATCGTTTTGTCCGAGGCCGTTGTTTATGTGAAATAAATCGGCCACATCAAACAACTGGTCCCGTCTGCGCTAACACGCGTGACCACACGATTTTGACATCAATAAGTTGACGGCAGCACCGCTCGCCGGTCGCAGGATACATGCAAATGAAGGGGCGGGGAAGGTCAACACATGTTGGACGGACAACCAAACGATTTGTCCAAAACCGTGAGATACTGGGCCGAATATAGAATTAGGCGAATCCGTTTTTCTTTAAAAATGTCGTCGGCATTTTAATGACCGGTCTGACATACCGAAAATATCGAATATTGTTATTTATCGCCATTGTGTTTCGGACACGAATACCTATTGCACACTTTGTTCTTGAAATTAATTAAAAAATGTTGATTTATGTTAGCGGACAATTTATTAAAACAAGCTAATGAATGTCACATGCGAGTCGGAATAAAAGAAACTCCGTGTGTGTTGTGGTCGTGTTGGTTACAACGTATAAATTTTCTGTTCGACTAGTCCCGGTTCACGGTCGGGCGCGCGGCCGTCAGCTGGTCGTTCCCTCGGGCTCCGCTCGCACCTCGCACACCGCCGCGCCACCTCGCCCTCCTACCCCTAATTACTGCACTGTGTTTCTGTGTCACTGTTGTACTTGTCTAACTACTAACACACAATGTTATTCCTACTTGCTTGGAACTTGGAGGTTATTTGAAAATAGAATCCAATTAGATTTTCAAATTCAAGAACATTCCATTTGACAATACCGATGTTAGATTCTGATTAGAATGAGTGCAATCGATTATTTTCCAATAGATCATAATCGATAGAGAATAGACGACATCGGTAACTTTCACTCACTTTCGTTCCTTTAAGCGGTCGACATTAAAAACAATACAGTTTGAATAAAGGTCCAGTCGAGAGATTGCGGCGCAAAAACAAGATCGGTTAAATGTTGGAAATAAAGGGAGAAATAAGCCAATTTCCAAGAAGCGTTGACCGCGTTGCCAATTATAATAAAATTGTTGTTCAATACAGCCAGCGGAAAGGTTAGCAATTTAGCATATATTTAGTTATGGAGCGTGAGACGAGATACCATCACGTTTGGCTATATTAGACGTGCGTGGAAAACCATCGGCGGATTAACGCTAAACAATGACATTTTAAGTTAACAAAATGGCGAAAACTAGTGATGGGATGAAGTGGCATGTATTTGTGAGATCAATCGAGTTTTTGGATCGATGATGTTGTGAGAATGGATCTGGATGCGTCGCGCTCGCTGCCCCTGGTCGCGCTCGGCGCTCGGCGCTCGATTGCGAAGATTATTACTGCGGAATGCCACCGCACGGCTCTTGGTTTTTCAATCGCATGCACGCACTGATCGCATCGTGGCCTATCCCTTTGTATATATTTTATTCATCACATACTTTATATTGCGAGAGGACGGCCATCTCGGGGAATATTATTACTCATTTACCCACATCGTGCAATTGTTTTGAAGTGAGCTGTACGACCGTAAAGTATCATCAATATCAACGACCTGAACGATTTGAATTCACAGCGTAATTCGTATAAGAACAACCAGTCTTATTAGATTTGAAGCTTTTAGTTTAGTTAGTTATTATTGCTTTCAATTGATCTAGGTTTCGACTATTCTGATGCCAAGAAACATTAACCTGTTTGATGATTTTGATACCAGTGCCTGTTGGATTTGATTATTTCTACTTGGCAATACTAATTTAAATTGCATCAGAAGGTCTTCGGTCTGTAAAATTCTGACAATATACATATTGACCAATAAAGAAGACATTAAAAATCAATATTTCCAAAATATGTTTACCGAAACACTTCAAAAGCATAAAAGACCAATTTCGATTCACTAACTTTCCAATACTCCCAAAAAACTGTAAAGTGAGGAATTCTTTAGTCCTTTTGTTGCAAAGACTGGAATGCTGCAGACATGTGCACGAATCGTCTCGACAAAGAAATTCTTGTCAATTATGTACCGAGTTGAATTTCGGTGGACACAATGCGTGTGGCGTGTCAGAAATGTCCCTACTCGGCCCATAATAGTTGCTCATTTCATAGTGGAATGTCTTGTCCATTACATGTTCATAACTAAAGCAGAGACGCGAAACGACTAAGAAAAGATAGACGGGCATTACGATTTCCATTTTGAAGCAATTTTTTTAGTTAACAAGTATCTTGAACTGTCTATGACATTCTATACTACATCTATGATCTCTTATGCAGTCTCCTATTTTCTGACACCTGAGCTTTTTGTACGGTGTATTATGAATATTTCGTTACTTTTTGACCAATTTACAAGCTAGCTCCATTCATTACCAGATTTTCTATATGTGGTCTAAGGAAGCAAAGCATACAGCCTAACAACTGGCTTCAATGCACCTGAATAAAATGCAACCCAAGCGAGCCAGGGTGATTGCGCAGCATACCCAATTGCCCGGGGTGTGAATTGCCATGTAAATGAGCATAAAGAGGTGCATCGGCGGACGCGTTCCTTAAATAATGTTATTGAGAACCAGATCTTAATGGCGGTCGCGTGGTCCTTCGAGCACTTCATTCAATTACACTGAGATGTAACCGATGATCTGAGACCAATAATGATTGCTGAATGATCTTTAAGTTCTGTTCTTGTCATACAAATATAGTTGATTAAGTATAGTATGTGGTGTAATGGTTAAGATTTTGATGGTGAAAAGATTTCTATTCGATCGCCTACAAAGACTTTTATATTACAATTATAGTGCTCAACTAAGACTTCTCACATTCATACACAAACTCACGACGTTTTCCAAGAATGGTTAGGCAGAGGTGCCAACAGGATACCCACGGTTCCGTACAATTAATTGTCTTTATGTCATGAGGATAATGTATTTTTTAATAAATTAAATTAAGCACAACAAACTCAAAATGAACATGGCAAATAATATACCATCGATTATAGAATTTTAACCTCATCCCAAACGAAAGTATTAATAAGAAATTCTGAGTGCGATCTGTCTGATCGTATGTAGAAAGGGCAGGTGCGTGAACAGATGTTCCTAACTAAAAAATAATGTTTGTGGGTGATTTCTCAATCGGAACCGGCTCGTGTATTCTCTAACATGTGGTGTATGGGAAGTAGTTTTTGTTAAGGTACGGGGATTATGGTGATGGTGAGTAGACAAAGTTCGACTTACTTACTGACTTTGGTACATAAGTGAGTAAGCATGGGCGGATGTGAATATCCTGCCATTAACCAAGGAGTGATGGGAAATTATACACTAGAAAATTCAGTTGTTTGGCACAAATTTGCAATTATGTTACGCGTGTGACGTCAAGCTTTTAAAGTACTTATTAAAAATGTCGTATCGTTTAGTTCAGTTGTAATGTTTTGCGTTTTGTTTTCATTTAACGACAACTACAAAGACATATTCTGCCACATAATTATGAATAAATTAAGCATACAAATAACATAATTAAATATTGGGACGACACGGAAAGTTGCTCAAAATAATATATTTATACTGATATATTTATACCGAAATAGTACTTGTGAACGTTTTTTAAATAACCTTTTTATATACGTAATATGTAGTAACTACATTCGTACATCGTACCGCCGACCGCAAATGTCACGAATAAAGACCGTTGTTCCTTTAAAATTATACAAAATACCGAGAATCGAACGCCGAACGTTTCGAAAACAAAACAAAATTGCGTTTCCGGAGCGCCGCTCGGCAGATGGCGCCTTTCCGCCAGCTGGTACTAGGCCAGGTTAGCTCCGCCGCGCTCCACGCTCACTCGCCTCTGCTCGAACACCCAATAGTTTGATTTATCCTACGAATATTGTCTTAGTACCTTAAACGTGAACTTGCAGCAGAGCTTAAGTAAGGTGTGGGCAGGTGGCGAGCGTTCGACGCAAAAAATACTTGCACACATAATTATCGACGCGAAATAATGTACCGGCATGCGAGACGAAAATCTAAAGGGTCGACACGCACCGGGCGCTGGAACTCGACACCCGCCATTGAACACATTTTTCATGAGGGAAATATCGGCTTACACGCATACGAGCCACCCACTACGCATTGTGCCCTTTCAAAACTAGAGCACGGATTCGCATTCACACGACCGACCAGTATTTTATGAAAACAATATTCCTTTTAATTTTTATTGCAATCTTCGGTTACAACGGCTTCGCATAGACAAGACATTCGATACACAAAAAACGTTTCACACGCACCTCTGTTGGAGTAGCAACCCCACTAGGATCATAACTTGTTTCGAGTTATATTGGAAGGGTTAAGAAGGGTCCTTAACCGACAAATTCTTATAACAAGATCAGTAATTTAATTTGATGTAACTATACTTGATGTTTTTTGTTATATTTATACTGATATATTTATACCGAAATTGTACTTGTGAACGTTTTTTAAATAACCTTTTTATATACATAATATGTAGTAACTACATTCGTACATCGTACCGCCGACCATTAAATTATAATTATAATTTATAACGATTATGTTATTTGTATGCTTAATTTATTCATAATTATGTGGCAGAATATGTCTTTGTAGTTGTCGTTAAATGAAAACAAAACGCAAAACATTACAACTGAACTAAACGATACGACATTTTTAATAAAGCTTGAATTTAAACAACAACAACTGAATTTTCTAGTGTATAATTTCCCATCAATCCAATGCTCGAATGGAGGCCACGTAGCGGAAAGCGCAGCGTAGGACGTCCACCCACAAGATGGTCCGACGACCTGGTAAAGGTCGCGGGACGTCGCTGGATGCAGGCTGCCTCCAACAGGTCTCTGTGGAAATCATTGGGGGAGGCCTATGTTCAGCAGTGGACTTCCTTTGGCTGATGGATGGATGATGGATGATACTTGGATATTTTGACAAATCTCTTGCATAATAAATGAAGGAAACTTCTCAGCTCCAGTCCAAAATGAGACGGAGTTTGACCAAACAAACATTGACAGTAAATTATGCGACCCAAAAAACAAAACTATGGCCTATTTATGCAAAAACCTGCAACTGAATAAAAGACCAACAGGGCTTAACACCATCCTTTCCAAAAAATTTCGACAGCGAACAAAAGATTGTCAAGTAACTGTAGTTTGGCGAAGGCCCTTCTCGGGTCCTTTCGACCCTACCTGCTTGCTACCTGATAAGTCTCAGCCGATACGGACTCAAACGGTTGAGATTTATGGGGCGAGTTCATTATTATCGCATCTCTTATTGTGCGGGTATTAATGAGGTTCGAAAGTACCAATCGATATATCACGTTTGTGGTTAGTTAAATAAATAATGCGGAACCGTGCGTTAACCTTCTTGGTGAATCGGCTCTAATGTTTTCTTTTTAATTTTATTTTTTATAAGCAAAGGAATTTGATCGTACTGTGTGGATAACAATTCTTTTCGTTTTAAAATTATAAACTTAACTGTAAATATTTTTATTATTACTGGATTTAATTGGTATGAAATCTACCCCTCTAATCAAAGATAATCCGACTAAATTACGACAGGCACATTTATTATACGATCAAATCTAGTAGATATTATTTTATGAGTATTATTTGATAGCCCCACGAACCTGAGGTAGCCGAAGTGATTCATAGGAAGCGTTACAATAAACGAAGGACGCGATATTAATTTCGTGCCGCCATATTGTCGTGTTCGTGTTTATTATTTCGTTACAATCAATTAAAATATTATTCTTAAGGTTTACTGGTCATCGAAGGTTCTTGAATAAATTTGTTGTATTTAGACGGCCTTCGTGAAGTTGAGGTGTACGTGAGGTCGTGCGTTCGATTCTTGCTCTTTAACATTATTTTGTTTCTGGGAATCGAAATTCTGTCCTACCGTTTATGTATATGATTGCCTATGTTTATTTCATAATCAACCAAACTATCCAAATCAGTAAAAATATTTTTTTTACTTTGAAATATATTGAAAAATTAAGTACACCCAAAAAATTCCAAAGCAAAAAATCGCCTTCCTTTGTTGCCAACTGCCTATAAGTGACGTACGTGTCAAATGACGTCACTAGTCCCGTATCGCGCAACACCCTCACACATTCGAGTATAAAACGTGATCAATCACCCACAACACACTCTAAAGAAAATTCACCAACTACTCTTTAAAAGAAAATATTTTGTAAACGACATAAAGTGATTTTATCTATCTACATATTCTATGCTAATCTCTTTCGATGAAGTCTAGAAATATAATATAACTTTTCGTGCAGGTAAGTTTTTTATTCTAGGTACTATTAAATAAATGCGATCGTCTTTTATTTAATTCAATACAGCAGTGTTTTTCAATCTTTCTGAATACCTGACCTCTTATCATTTTGGAAACTTCTGGCAACCCCCTTAAGTCATAGACAGACAAAAACTTAGTAATTTACTAAACTACGGTTATGATTTTCTCCTATTTAGTACCTATATTTATTATTAGGAATGGCCAAAACTCATGGATTGAAAAACACAGCAATACAGCACTGTCTTATGAGCTGGAGACTGCGTGATCGACATTGTTCATTATAAAAATGTTAAGATAATCAAACTAATAAAAATGATGTCTCATCAACGTAACCTAAATATTAATCGGGTCATTATTAATTACTGAGATGTGTTTAATTAATAAAACTAACTAGAATAATGAATGAAACTTGACACGAAATGAAATCTTAGTTGAATTACTTGTCTGATGTATAGGAAATATCTTTAGAATGTTAGGTAATTTTGTCAAGTAGGGCTGGACTATTCGGAAGTTATACTATAGGGAAATATGGCAGAACTTGTAAAAATCAAAGGAATAATAGAAAAACGGCCCAGGTTAGCAAATGAACTGCTTAGATTGGAGAGTGGAGAGAAAGGGGACGATTATAAGGATTAAATGCTCTATTTTTACCCGTCTTTGATCTCTCAATATTGTGTAGTTAACTCCAAATCGACACTTATCTGTCATTGCGATAATAACTTACCTGAAAAGATAGAAAATAGTCATTAGTAAGATTAACATATGAGTCAAAAAAACAATTATAAAAATACTTCTAAAAATAAGGCCGATCTTAGATTCAAAAAGATATCAATACAGCATTATCTATTAAATTATCTACAAATTGACTACCAAAATAAGCAATAAATTATTCTAAATTAGGTAGCATACGCCAATTTAATACAGTAACAATCATCTGATAAATTGGCAAAATAAAACAACAGCACATAATTGGGAACAATCAGTTTTATAAACAATGTTCGATTATACAAAACAATCGGCAAGTTGCAATTACTAAATCGTTTAACATATTAATTTCGTATCGATTTCAAACGATTTGGGAGGTAAAAAAAAGATAAAATGTCTTTTATACGGTCTAATTTTCTATTTTAGTCGCCGACTTGTTTGATTAAGGTTATTTTTTGTTAGTGTTCAAAACGTTTATCATACAGGTAATAAATTGTTCATCAGTGTCCCACGATGTTTTTTGGTCGTAAAAGTAACAAAGTACCGCGAACGAGATGATATTTATCCTCATTTTTTATACAAATAATCGATGTTATTCCTCATAAATATGGAGTTTGTATTTCTCTCTTGTATTTCTACTCAAATTAAAATTTCATTTGTAATTTCATATATACTTAACATAAAAGTGGCTAATAAGCTAATGAATATTAAAAAATATAAGTGCTCATTGCGAAAACAATTTTCCAACGTACCAGGTTGTCATAAGTGAATAGGTGTTCACAGCAAGTTGCGAGGCGACCGTTGGCGCGACATGTACCAACGGAAAGCCCAGCTGTCGTACCGGCCGCACTACAATGGTTAGCGTTGCCCTTTTTAATAGAATTTCATTGAAGCGACGAGACGAGACGGCTTCGTTCACACGAACGTTTTCAAGCATTTGTATAATAAAACATGTGGATTATGAATAGGGTAATTGTACGTTAAAGACGGCGAGTATAAGAATGTATTTAATAGCGAACTTTAAGAGCGTATACACCTTGCGCGCAAAGTCAACTATAGGTATTTCTTCGTTAATTTCACGCACACATAAGCGACCAAAGCTGTGTGCGTAGAGCTGCCGCGTCGGCTCGCTATACAAACGGCTCAAACAACTTTGATCCGTGCGCTTCGAATATTCATTTGAAATGTAACTGTAATATAATATCATAAAAATATTTTATTTGCATTATAAGTAGACAAATATTACTGTGCAAGCAAAGAATAATACAAGTTTAGATACTAATCATATTTTCGTTATTATTACATTGTTAAGTTGCATTCAAATCAGTGTTCAATCAGCAGATACTACGGACGTTTTATTAATAATTTCGTGTTCGAACACATAAATAGTGTTAGGGGCCTTACAACCCCTTACAATTACGAAATATATTGAATTTTATATTACAATACATAACATTATTTAGCCTCGGAATTAAATCCCATTATATTACCTGAAACATAATTTATACTCACTACAAAATCATTGTAGGTAATAAAAATAATTAAATATTTTACTACCAAAGTACTAAGATGTGGTAATCGCAGTCCGCGCGTGGCTATTTTCACTACGCACGGCAATAATCGACTGCAGCCAGACCGGAGCGACGAGCGATACGTCCTCCATCTAGAAGGCCTTGCGGCGGTCTGATTTGATCCACGTCGGACAGCGTGTTTTATAGTGGTTTTTAAAATATTTGTAGAAAACATAAAAACTAATTTTGTTGAAATATAAACATTGTAATTTATTGATAAGATGTTCTTCTATTATAATATGCAATGGCTATAAAAAATTATGTACGATAAGTTGGTGAAAAAAAATATGTTCTTGACGAGAGTTTCTGAATAATTTCGCATTGTTTAAATTTTTATTTTTCAGGAACTAAACACAAAAAGATTATTTTTCTCAGCAAAATCCCTCCATAAGGGTCTTATTAGTCTGATAATATTTTTATTTTAATCTTATATTTAGTGGTTTCGGATATCTTAAGCTTCTAAATTGCCATTTAAAGCGTAAATAATGAAACTTGTGTTCAGTAATCCTTATAGTACTCACAAATTATCGATCAATCTATAATGTTTTCCACCAAAATCCCTAGATGACAACCTTTTCTAAAGTTAGTACTAATTATTTTTCCTTTAAATTGTTTATTGGTGGCTATTAACTCATTTGAAAAGTCCTGTTTTTAAGCCAAAAAGCGCGTGCAGGGTATAAACGCTCTTAAGTTGACTGGTGCGTTTTATTTACTTTAATATTTTTGTAGATTTACATCTAGTTTCTACATTTATATGGTGTTGTTAGAAAGGAGTACATTCCACATTTATCTAGTTAGTTATGGTCATATTAATCCAAAATCTAATTAACTTTGATGTATAACATGCGTACTATTACTAATTTGAGACATCGTGAATAAAAACGCTTGACTGAATATATCCTAATGCCCCGACACTGCAAGGTGAAAACACCAATCGGCGATACAATCACAAAAAATAAGCCACGCATAAATTTATATTTAAACATTACATTTAATTGCCGTATACATAAAGCAATGTGTTACAATTGCGATTTTGAACACATGTGTTCAAGTTTATTGTATGTAATAAAATCTTTTGTGTAAACATAACACAAAACACTGTCCCCCGAGACTCACAATACGTACTCAGACAGTATTCGAGAACCATTTTAAAGTCCACACGACTTGACGGGCCGCCCTTAATACAACTCTTTGTACTAAAAAACGCGTTCGAATATACAAAAGTGTAAGCTATGTAAATGCGATTATGCAATTTCAAGCCGTCTACATTCGTGCATGCGCCACGCAAAAACTGAATTAATTTACAACAATCCTTAGAACTCAATTAATGCATTTAGTATTTTATAGCAGGCTCCTATGTTTTAAACTACGAAATATTTCAACACATACATATGGAATAATATAAACACATCGAGTTCTGTAAGTAAGCAAGGTATTTACTGCATACCGCACCTGCTCGGGACTTTTTATTTTATTTCTGTCATTTTAAAGCCGCCACGCAGGTCTCATTAAAATGATTGCTATTGAAATCGAGTTAAATAGGCAAGTGTGGAAGCGTCCGTATATTTGAGACGCAAAACATTACCATTAGCGCACCATTCTGCAGAAATATATTGTAAATTACTGGAACTTCGTCAAAAATAATTGGCCCCTACGTCTCTCGGGCTTGTAGCTAGACACATTTTAAAAACAGACCTGTTCGGGTCAAAATCCTAGAAACATCTTCGGCGTGAATTAAGAGAAGCAAATGTTTATTAAAATTTCAGTTTCAAAACTCAGATATTACAAAGAGCTAAAGTTTATTAAACTATAAAATAAAAGTGCATCTACTTATGCATGTAAAAAATAATTGTAAAAAACTTAATAGGCTTTAGCCCAGTAATTATTGATTAAAACTAAAAACTATTGCACTAACGGTTTTTTACCGTTACTGTTTAAAGTGAGCGACGTTTAACCGATAAATTAAAGTACAATTACTAGGCTATCAATAAATTGTGAGACGATGCCTTGCCGGGTGTGGGGCAGGTGTTTTGAGACGTACTGTCGACGACACAAGGGCGTCGCGACCAACGAACTCGGTGCCTCGCCGAACGAGGATAGAATCAACCAGTATTTTGTAAAATGTATTAAATAATACACGTAAAATAGGCTTTATTTTGGGAAATGCTCGGAATTTGTATTTTAGTATGTTTAATGTAGTTTTAGGGATGTGTGTGCGAGTGTACGGCCAGCGGTGCACGTCGGTTGGCAGATGTGGCGCGGTGGCGTTAACGATAACATAACTTATACACAGAGCGAGTGCGCGCGCGCCGCGCCGCCTGCTACACGCAACCAGCGACCACTATCGGGACTGATACCCTACATTTCTTTATATTGTTTATTACTAAGTCATTAACAGTTACTATCGACCGTCACCGAAACAGGGAAAGGGTATTAAAATTGGTATCTAAACGATCGTCATGATCCCCACACGTGATCAGTTGCCGTTTGCTATGACAAGTCATGTTTGCGCCCCCAACGGATGCAACTATTTACTTCCAAACATGTCAACTGTAGCAGATTTCAACGAGACGAACTTTGAGTTATATGAAAGTGAGTGCATGGTCTAGCGACTCATATATGAGATGCATTTCATACTCATGATTTTATATGACACGCTATTGTACATACGGGAGGTCCGTAAATTAGTCAATATTTCGTATGCTCGTGAGCACGTTGAAACGTGTGTGTGATGAGTTGCGTATAAATTTCGGTAGTTGCGTAGTTAGCGCCGGCGACTCGACCAGCGACGGCCACATGTGTTGTTGCTAGGAAGAGACATTTCGCACATCTGCGCAGGTCCCCGACACCGAGCACATTAACATCGTATCCTGCCATTAAACCGGCTCGAGAAAAACAACGCTTTTTTCACCGCACTAATGCCCACGACGACAAATAAATTAATCTCGGCACAAATTGCCATCGCATAGTTCGCCGAGATTGTCAGCGGACGTGTGCACCAGTAATGGAGTCGGCTGTGGAGGCGAGACGCAGCGCAGGCTCGGACACGCGGCCGCCTCGCTCCTGCGATGTCACTCGCAAATCGAAATGGGACTGAGTGTAATTCGCGGCGCCCGCTGACAGCGCGAGATGGATTGTTGACAAGATTAGTGCGGGAGCATATCGACTTGTCGGTTATAGCACGGCCACTCGCGACTCGTGTGTAATGACATAATCTACGCACAATGCGAACAAAAATTTACTTTATTTACTTCGCACTAAGAGCGAATCGGTCACGGCCGAGCGCGCCGCTTCATCCGACACGTTTCGATTAGGAGCAAAGCGAGCGGCGGGCGGCGCGACGCGGTATACACGTCGCGAGACGTCCGACAATCGATTTCAAGCTCACAAACAAAACGGCTCAAGGTCCACAATTAAACGCGAGTGCAACGTTCGCGCCGGATTACGGCTTATTCGTGGTGCGGCGGCAATTAGGAAGTCATTCATTAGGCTCCCTAAGTTTCGCAGACGTGGGGGTGCCGCCGCTCGGCGCCGAGGCGCGGGGCCGGTCGCTCCACGCCACGACGAGGACCTGAGCCTCGTCTGCTGCGAGCCGGCTACTGTCTAGCGGTCTAGTGCGTATGCAGCAGCTCGCCGTCAACTAAAAACAAAAACTAGTGATGTTTGAAGTGGAGAGTGTCGGTGCGTCGCTCGCGCCGCGCCGTACAAACAACACCAGTCGGGCTTCCTTGTCGGCACGGCTGGCGCCACGGCGAGCGACAAGGACGGGGAAATGCACCTTAAAATAACCCTCAAATTCGTCGTAGTAGATACAACTGGCGAAGCGCGGCGCGAGATCTCATATCCGAGCGCGAGATAGGGACGCAAGATGCGGTTAGCGGCGTCCCAGAATGCATCTGTCAAGTTACACAAAAAACGGGCCCTGGAATTTCGGGACGTCTCGGTGGCGGGACACATGCTCGTTAATTTTTTTATCGGCCGAGTAGTTTCATTCAAAAATTGTCAACGGATAGGAGATTTGTGTAATCTCGTTAAAGTAATAGACGGCAGTCAGTTAACAAGTAATTTAGCGATCGCCAGTTAGAGCCCGAAGTGGACGTTTATTGTCTGCGAGTTGATAAGCACGGATGAGGGCGGCGCGCGGGGTCGGCAGCGAGTGTCACGGAGTGTAAGTGGTGTGCACGCGCGGTACACACGGTGCGTAGTATAATTTGCCTGACACAGCGTGGGAAAGGGAATAATTTGTGCAGGTATCAGTTTCGCTTTTAGTTGCCGGCGCGGCGCGGCCGAGAGTAAGGCGGCGGCGGGCGGCAGCGGCCAGGAGCCGAAGCCTTGACCCTGGCGCGGTGGCGTCGACCGGAACGCGCGCCGAGCTACATTTGCAATGTTGTCTCTCGCCTCACCCGCGCCGGCACACGCTCGCAGTCCGCACTGCCGCCGCTGCACTCTACACACTACACCACACTAGCACGTAGTAGTGCAGACAGTGCTCGCCGCGACACCCACACGCACGTGTGCGCATTGTTTTCTATTTCATATTGAAAACTGAAATCACTACGTCCAAGGGCGTAGTGTTCCCATGTAAACAGGTTCATTTTTTACGTCCACTACTGGCTGAAACGGTTGAGTTGCGTTAAAATCGAGAGTTACCAAGAGATTACAAGTACGGCGGCGCGAGGGTTGGCAGTCATTGATGTGGAACCGGTCTGGCTCGTCACAAACCGGCTCTTGACGCCAATGAATTACCGAAACGTTTTGAGATCTGGGAACAGAGGGACAAAGCCGCGAGTTTCGAATGCCTCGGGACTCCGTGCTACTTAACTACGATGACATACTAATTAGCATCATAATTACAATGTAATGTGTAACAGATGCTGGGGCAGGCTTACCGGGATCAAATCAAGAGTTACATGTTACGATAAGATAAAAAACGGAGAATGAAAAAACGGAACGGATTGGGGATTAAAAATGAATGTTGTGTTCAGTTTGTGGAGCCGTTAGAAATGTTTACATTGTATATTGATACATATGACGTCACCAGAGAAAGGATTTTTGAATTTAGAACATTTTTATTTTTAAATACGTATGAACATAGAATATTTCAGCCTCGTATAATCTCAATGAGATGTTAACCCGTTTCAAACAGCAGAATGGAGTGGGTCGCATCGACCGGGCAACAATAAGGACAAAATGACTATCAGCGACAACACATCTTGTCGATGCTACAACACGCTGAAGACGCCACAAATCAAAACAACAAACGCGCCGACAGGAGGTGCGATCGGCATCGACATCACATCGGGTATCGGACGCAGCGGCCGGACGTGACGTCACCACGTGGCCAGCACGAGAATTTTAAACAACCTCCTTTTGGTATTATTGTGTTTTGAACATGTGTCATTGGAGGAGGCCAGATCGCCAGCTGGGTAATAATGAAACTTTCGTACTTAACATTACAAGGAACGGCAGAGCACTTCCGCGTTGCGTAAATATTACGTTAATTTGTGGATGGATTTTTTCACACGCTTACTATTTTTGCGTAAAGCTTAACTATTTTTATGTTTCAACTAGCTGTGCACGCGACTTCGTCCGCGTGGAGTTTGACAAAAAAGTTAATTAGTTTTTTTTAAGTTATTTTTTAAATAAATGAAATTTTCTAAAACAAATGTAGCCTAAGTTACTCCTTATTATATCAGCTACCTGACAAAAAAGTCCCGTCAAAATCGGTCCAGCCATTTCAGAGATTAGCCGGAACAAACAGACAGACAGACAGACAAAAAAAAATCTAAGGTCATTTTCGTTATAGGTATCGTGTACCTATAACGATATGTACTTGGACATTTTTATTTATTTTCACTTTACAAACAGACAATTTTATTTATATGTATAGATTGCAAAAATGGGAGTACGTATCTATAATATATTTAAAGGCATTGTAAAATTATTATGAATATCGAAACAAATACCGAACTGGAACACACGAATAAATCAGCTCATATGGGTTTGTATGTTTGTGAGTACATTAACTGTAGTGACTAGTTACCGGCGTCCCCTCGCGACAGTAAGGTCCACAATCCAATAGGCGGATAGACATAGTTAATATTCACATCATACGAAAAATGCGTTGTCAAAAGGTCATCATCAGTTTTAACAAGAATTTACAATAGTTTATAGCTAAATATTCATCCGTGGAAATCTATTTGTGCTCTTTGTCTGGCATTGTTTGTGTCGCCGAGTTCGAGAACATCCTGTCGTCGTATGTTAATATGAATTTAAATGTTATTCCATTAAAACTATAAAAAAAAACAATAAAGACCTCAATGTTATGACACTGTCATTGCAAAAAAGTAAAATATTATGAAAAATAAAATAACAATTCCTAAATAAAATTCCTATCACGCGCAATATTTTTGTCAAATATTAAACCGACGGAATTGTAAATGATCGAATTAAGAACTATTTTTACACGCTTTTTATTAGCTTCACCTGTATGTTTGTATGTTTGTTAGTATGTTTGTATGTTTGTTTGTAACCGACTTCTTTGGGCGCGATTTTGACCCACTTTAAACGGCCAGATTTCGTTCAAACTTTGTAGATTTATTGAGGACCGATGACAATACACTAATTTGATAAAATTATTCCATTTTTCAATTTGCAAAATATGATTTTTGTTAATTTATATAATTTTCATGATATTCTTTTGCACTATTCCTCGCTAGATGGCGTTAACATTGTATTCTTCAAGTGTCAAATGTTACTACTGACCAACAGATGGCGTTATTGACTGGAAATACAGCCGTAGATGGTTGTTTTTAGTCAAAACAATTAAATAATAGTTAAAAAAAACTAAAATACACGCTTTAATAAGATATACAACTAAAAAAGTAAAAATAATTGATACTGAATTTAAGATAAGAAAATGGAGAGGCCATCTGGGTAGGTACCACCGCAATGTCTATTTCTCCCGTGAAACAACACTGCTTAAATGCACTGTTGTGTTTCGGATTGAAGGACATTGTAGCCAGAGCAACTACTGGACATATTGAGACTTAACATCTTATGTCTCAGGATGGCGAGCGCAGTGGAATATTGCTACTGTTCATGAGCGGTCGTATCGCTTACCATCAGGCGAACGGCTTGCTCGTCTCGCCATTCAATGCAATAAAAAAAAAAAAAAAAATGGAGTAAAATACATATATTTTATTGTTACAAAGCGTGGGGTGTTTACAACAATTACTTATCCTCCTGCACCCCACGCTTTGTAACAATAAAATATATGTATTTTACTCCATTTTCTTATCTTAAATTCAGTATCAATTATTTTTACTTTTTTAGTTGTATATCTTATTAAAGCGTGTATTTTAGTTTTTTTTAACTATTATTTAATTAAAATGTATGAACAAAGAGGTCACTTAAAATACTTACATAAGTATATTCCTTTCATTGGAAAATTTAATTCCAAATTCAAATTATGTACAATGTACAATTTCTACCAATCATTATTTGTCAGACTTGTAAATAGTAAGGACCTAGGTATAATTTCCTTTGCCAATTGTATAAAAACTTGAATGGAAATTACCCGAGCCTATATTGTAATTGAAAGACAACACGAGAAGTGGTTCCTAATGGAGTATGGACCTCTTATACCGGGAAGACCAAAAAGTAAATTATTTCTGCACAAATGGTTGGTATTAAATTTCTACCATTCTGTCCTTTGTGCCGACAGGTACTAGCAGCAAAAAAAATCTTAAGAGTGCTCATGGATTTTTTGCTTCGGATTTCTATAGTTATTATTTTAAGCGTGAAAGGCTGCCAATTTATTTTTAATCTGTTGTAGCGGGAAAGGTACGCCAATTATATTCGTATTAAATTTTAAAAATATTTTTTACCTAGTGATCCATAGACTAGAAACAAAAAATATATTTAGACAAGATAATGTTTCTCCAACTGTATTTTTGATACACATAAATTGTATCGTCAAGTATCCATTTGATCGTATCAAAGTTTAAATCAATCGTTGTGCCTTAGTTATTTGACACAAAGAAGCTTTAAATAAGTCGTAAAAGTCATCACAAACTGAAACATCCGACGGTAACAAACGAACCGGCCCAAATAAACAGGCGGCCGAGATGCAACCGTGTCGCAGTGAAGGGCCTGCTTGTATGTGCTAATACCGTTGGCGGGATCCAGAGCGCGCGAGAGCGACAAGGTTGTAAGGCGGGCAGCTGCGTTTTTAGGGGTACGCGATGGGCGTATGAAAACGGTTTAATTTTATATTTAAACAATGTGTTGTTTTAAAAGTATTCGATAAGCTAGTTATGTAGCCTCAAGTAATTTGTAAATTATGAAACAAGATTTTTAACTTGAAATTTTTTACGAGGTAAATACAATTCATATCGCCTTACGCACTATTATTATTAAGGCCCCGCTACACCCTTTATAATGCGTAGAATGTACTCAGTATTGCCTCAAACATGACTAAAGATGCTCATTATTTTATATTAGCTACAAATTAACCCATGTAGGACTTATTAAGTATAAGACTTACTATATTGATTTCAATAACCAAATTAAAATTGGAGCGCGGAACCCAGTCATACATTGTCGGTTCGCGGCGCGCGTTTCTTGCTCTAATTTTACGAGTCTGGATGCAGGTAAGTATAGCAGTATTGTTTCGCAGTATGGGAAAGGATTTTAAACGACTCCAACCGGCTCCGATGGTTCGCTTCAACATTCACTACAAATTATTTTGCTGCGTTTTCTTTATACATATTGCTAGAATTCCCACCGTTTATACTTTAGTCTAGGAATAGTCCGGACTTGTACTAAGAATTCGAACTTGGTACTAAAGAATGGAGCACAATCAAAGATATGATGATATGATATGAAGATGGACTGCGTCACATTGATATCGGCGTGACATGCAGGAATCGATAAACATAAAAAAAAAGTTTTTTTTCAACAAATTAAGTACCTCCTTTTTAATATCGGTTAAAAAACCTACAAATACTCTATAAATGCTATCTTAGTTCGTTTAAAAATGTGTTTAATCGTAATCCCGATTCCCGACACCACTCACTGCATTGTTGACAATATACATGGTTCAGTGGGTGACAAGTCGATAAGTTGCGAGTTCAATCCCCTCTTTCAACAAATGTTGTATTGTACATTGCACAAATATTCATATTACTGGGGACTACGGGAAATACCTATTATTTTTTATTGTACTTCAGACTACGAGATTCGAATCTTAGTCTGAGGTTGGGACCGAGTATGAGTCTTTTGGATGTAATAGTTTATTTACACAAATCAATGTATCACAATCAATAAATTATGCAATGATCTCCCAACAAACGTGGATTGCCTGATCTGGTGAATCAAACCAAGAACCTTACGGTTTCAACCTACACATACCAGTGAACCAATAAGGAGGGTATAATTTAAAAAAATGTAACGTTTATAATGCCCTGTTTATTTTATCACAACAACAATACTTCCTGATCCATGAAAAACGTAGTTTAGATTCTAGGAATATTTGTTATAAGTAAATATTTTTCCTGTTGAGAAATTTTATTCCGTTTTATAAGATAATCTATTTATCGCGCCGGAAGCACGTTTTTTCAACAGTCAATACTCAACACGACGTCGTTTCCTTAGCTTCTAAGCATTGGAGAAATTCTATCAGTAGTTTTGAGTGAGCGATTTTATTTTTAGGTTTTTTTTAAATATATTTGAATATTTTTTATTTAATTATAAAATTGTACACATGCGCTTATTTATTTTTAATATAAGGCCGCATATTAATACAAAGATTTTTATAAGTCCTTTAATATTTAATTACGTAATGGCTTATTATGAAGGTATACTAAATTTACAATGGTGCACAGCATACTGGAAAAGTATACGATAATTCATATGAATTATACACAAACATTCCCAGGATTCGAACCCAAAACCCACAGCTGTGGTAATTAGGCCAATTTTGGCTCTAATTCAATACACGTGTACATTCTGACGGACTGTCCAATCGTTATCTACCCTCGCATGATAACTTAGTTTGCATAAGTTATAACATAGGTAAGTGACTCATTCAAGTACACACGTTTTCACTATAATGTTAAAAACATTGTCAAATTTAAAAAGAAAACAAATTTGTTATTGAAAAAGATTAACAAAAATAGTATATTAAATATATAAAATTAACTATTAATGCATTTAAATAGTCATAACATAATATTTGCCTGCTATTGCGTTTTCGTTTTTTTTCGCGACGTCTTCTCGTCCAAAATACCTCAGTGCCTAAAATCGAAAGTCTTCGATAGTTGTGTGTTACCAGTGATGACATACGGCACCGAGACGTGGCCTCTCACTGTGGGCCTCATTAAAAGGCTCAAAGTCACTCAACGAGCCATGGAGCGGGCTATGCTCGGTGTTTTCTTACGAGATCGAATCAGAAATGAGGAGATCCGTAGGAGAACCAAGGTTACCAACATAGCCCATAGGATTGGCAAGTTGAAGTGGCAGTGGGTCGGGCACATAGCTCGTAGAACCGATGGCCGTTGGGGCCGAAAGGTTCTTGAGTGGAGGCCACGTACAGGCAAGCGAAGTGTCGGACGCCCGCCTACAAGGTGAACGGACGATCTGGCTAAGGTTGCAGGAAGTCGCTGGATGCAGGCCGCTTCCAACAGGTCATTGTGGAGATCCTTGGGGGAGGCCTATGTTCAGCAGTGGACTTCCTGTGGCTGATATGATGATGATGATGATTGCCTTTAACCTAATACCACAATATTATAGGTATATTGAAAATATCGACATGTAATAACTTTTTTTACTTTCATAAGTAAAATTTGTATATGTGCCCTGCAGTGGGATGTTTATGGCACAGGCCTCCTCTACAATCGAGAGGACAATTGCGAAGGGTGGGGCCGTATAGCCCACTAAATTTCATAAATAATGCCTTTTCCCAATTTTGCCTTAACTTTGTCAACGTTTTGCTTATCACTACATAGTATAAAACAAAGTCGCTTTCTCTGTCCCTATGTCCCTTTGTATGCTTAAATCTTTAAAACTACGCAACGGATTTTGATGCGGTTTTTTTCAAATAGATAGAGTGATTCAAGAGGAAGGTATATATGTATAATACTTACATATTATTGTACAGAAATCTATTTGTCCCCGGGCGAAGCTGGGCCGGGCCGCTAGTATAGTATAAAGCTAACTTTTTTACTATTCATAGGTTCTATGCGAAGTTCGAAATTCTTCGACTTACAAAGCCGTCATCTCAATGCGGCACGGTCCACATAACACAAGATAAATAAGTGGAATTTAAATGGAAAGCGAGAAAAACCGCGTGTAATGCTAGTGTAATGGCGGGTAACCGTGACATTTGTGGTCACAAACACACCGACAATCGCATGCTATTATTGTTTCATTTGATACGGTCAGCATCAGCATTTAAAACTAACTTACTTGCACTATATTTAATAGTACATACTTCGTTTTGCTCGCATTGTATCAAAATATTATCTTCAGCGTTGAACAAGACATATATTCCTATAGATAGTTTTGTTATGTGTAAGATTAACGAACTTTTGAAGATGTGTCATAAACTAAAGATAAGTTATTCTCAAAATTACGCGAAACAATAATGATTATTTCTTATCTAGTCTCAATAATGAATTTAAGATGTTTGATATCGTAATAAGCGCAAACAAATTGTTTGTAATATGGTAATTGTTATTTTAATTGCATTCCTAATATAATATTGTTTGTTATCGAAGTAAAAAAATTAACCTATACAAAATATATCCGCCGTTTTTCTTTATTATATAAACATAACCTAGATAATGACAATAAACGAGTTTGTCGTGGCTTAGGAAGCATTATATTCATGATTTATGCGAGAAATTGTGATATAATGTCATTGATATAATTATTATTACGATATGATGCTTGTTTATGTAGTTTACATACATTATGACATTTTAAAATTAGCTATAAATCGTCAAAGCAGTAATGAAATGTTTTTAACAACGTTACAACTTAAAAATATGATATTATTTATTCCGTTCATTACCCTAATTCGATTGCAATCATCTCAAATAGTGTCTTTGTTACTATACAACGCATATAACTTAATCGTGTCTAGAACAATACCAATCAAAATGCCATAAATCTTCCACAACAAGATGTCTTTACTACTCAAGATAATATGACAGCGCGCGTTAATGAAAATATAATAATTTACATCGTGCAAACAAGTCTTTTTAGCATTCCCATATTCTTTGAGATCATAATCGTCCCATATACTCGTATAATGAAGAAAAATAAACAAACACTTTTAATATTTCAACAAAACGTTTGACATCTTAATTTGATTGCGGTTCTTTGCGAAAGTGAAATAAAAGATATTGCAATTTGGTTATTGTTAGTTATAACTACTTGAGGAAAATAAATGGAAGTGAGAGGTCGGTCACCTCTCGTGACAGGCAACGAGGTGACAAATGGACTTTACCGCCCCTTGCAAACAACTTAAAGTTATTTGAGTTCCTTAAACGTGAATATTATAGTTAACTATAGGTATTATTAAAAAATATACCTTTGAGCTTTTAAAATAATTACACTTATAATAATGTTGTAAACATTTTAAAAACTTAAGAAAAAGTAAATAATGTACATATTTACTATGAGACATGCAATTTACACGAAACATATATAAATAAGTTACATAAGTTTCTTTACTTGATTAAAACAGGATTGCAAATGCGCTGTAGCATAACAGTTTAAATTAATTTCATAATCATCTTTTTTTGTCGACCGTACTTTGAAACTGTAGCGAATAATATATCGTAAAGTATATAATTGATTCTCATGGCAGACCGACATTTGGAGAATTAGTGCCAGATAACATTTACCGCGAAGAACCTTTGTCGGGAGTTTTTTCGAACATCCCTTAAGAAAAAATATCCCGGCGGGGTAACTTTTTTGCCGAATGGTACCTTTTAATTAGAAGGTGGATGTTTTTTGTAAGAAACGCTGTGATGGTTTTTGAGTGGAATCGAGGAAATGAGAACGCATTCATTTGGCGGGTGCATGATCTGATTTTAATAGTTCCAAATACCCACGTTACGCTATTATTAATGCACACGATGTTACTTGAAAAATACGAGCATATAGACGACTATTAAGTTTTTAAGTTAAATTAAGTAAGTTTCACAAGGCATTTACGTAATATCCTTTTAAATTGAAAATATACGAGATTAGTTAGGCAAATGAAAAACCAAATAAAAGCGAAAGCAATCTCAATGTAGCAACGTAATTAAGGGTCTGTTGTTTACCTCCAGACGAGATAAAAACAGGCCTCCCAAGCTCATTGTACATACGTTTTATTACCACCACTACCGATGTCGATAAATACGCTAATTGCGTGCGTGACATTGCTTACGCAAATGTTATTAAATGAGAATAAATTCGCGTGACATTCATAGCGAAAATTACGAAATTTTGTGACATAAAATACGAATAGGAGGGTACATAGAAAAATAATATTAAATGTGGCGAAACATGCAACAGAGGCAAATGGAGACGTGTACGAGCACTAGGTGAGAGTGTAAGTTGTGAGCACAAGCAGGGCGAGCGGGTGGTCGCCCCTCGCCAGTCGCTGGTGGCAAGGTTCGGTGCTGACGGCGCCGTCACCAGCGACTACGACCGTCCGACTACGCGCCTACAGCCGCTACGGACTACGTGCCGCACCCGCACCGGCAATAACACCGCCGTAAACAAACAATATAACACTCACGGCCAAGGATCGCGGGCCGGCGAGCCGCGAGTCAGCCGCCGCCGACAGAGGCTCTGATCGAACATAACCTAAAACCGAGGAGCCGCGGCACGTGCGCCCTTACATAAGGGTGGCGCCGCTCGCTCGCCCCGAGCCGAGCGACGACACCGCATAACCTCTAGACTGGCGCGGGGCGTGCGAGACACTAGCACTACGCCGGCTAGACGGCGGTGCGTGATGCGAGGGAGTACGGAGTGCTGGGCGTACCTTGTCGTCCGACGATCTCCGCGACGTGCTCCGAGGAGGGCACCGGCACACACTCGGTCATGTTCTGCGACTTCTTGGCGCGGTCGTCCGGAGGCGGCGCGAATCCCAGCGGGCTGGCCAACGGGTTGGTGGCCGGCAGGCTCTCGCCGAGGCTCAGCATGCTCAGCTCGAGCGCGAGCTGGAACGCGCGCTGGTCCTCCACCAGTCCTCCGCCGCCACCGCCCAGGTCCCCGAACAGGCTCGTCGGCATTTCCACTTGGGAAGCTATTTTGTCGGCTAAAGAGAGGTCTCCCTCTCTGTCACTGGTACGGAATAAAAAAATTGGTGGGTGCGTTCGATCGTTTCAAACGCCGCGTTTTGTCATGTGAAACGCACGTGTGACCGTGGCGCGTCGCGGCGATGAACTGAGTTGCCGGCCGGCGAGCGCACGCGCTTTGCGCGCCGCGGCGGGGTGATGGCGGGGTGGCGGCGGCGGGTGGGCGAGGCGGCGGCGCGCGGGGTGCGGGGGGCGCGCAGCGGGGTGACTGCAGCCAGGGCGGGATGCGTCGCAGCTTCCGCCCGCCCTGTGCTGGGCGCTGGGCGCACGTCTGCCGCACTCGAGCGTGTGAGAGTGGGCTCGCCAGGTAATTATTTCGGGCTCACGTTTTACGGCGCACGTTGGCTAGTGCCGATAACGACTGCTATAAAAAATATTATGATTTATTTACAAATAACACCTCCCGTAACACACTTACACCGTTTGCCGGCACACAGAGACTCATTAAAATGTATTCGTCTAATAAATATTTATAATAAAATTGCCATAGCGAGCGAGCTTTGAGAATCAGAAATTAAGTCGCTTATGAATTAACATCCGTCATAATAAGTCCATTACGGACAAAAAGATGCCTATTTTTTTTGTCCCCAAATTAAGTTAATTAAACGGCAGCCAGTCAATGAAATAGGTCATCCCTGACGAAAACATTGAGTAACGTAAGTAAGAGGAATTTTAAAAGCGGCGCCACAATCACACTGCATATCGCGGCGGTTATCGCGCCGCGTGTTATCACTCAAAGGAGACGGCGAAATTCTGGGAACAGTGACCTTACCTTCCGGGTCACGCGAGTGCGAGTGATGCAGAAATATTATCGAGCACTTATTGCATAATACACCTAGTGCTTCCATCTAAGAACTCTGCAGCGTCAGGATACATTACGTGAAATAACCTCCATCTTTTATTTATTTTATCTGGTCCAGTTGGTTTGCAACATAGTTATACGCCACACTAGCTGTACACATTATTTAGATAAAACAATGAAGTAATTGAAAAAAGAGTTATTACAAAATTATGAATTATCATCATATTGGCCTAGGCCCTAGATCAAATGGGGATTTTTTGATATAAAATAAGGAGAGATTGATAAGGAGAGAGAGAGAGAGAATCCAGGGTCCGATCCCCATACTGCTTTAGCTATGCAAATTGTACAAAATATTGTTAAACACTCACGAAATAAATAATCTGTAATAAGCACATCTCCTCTTGATCCAAAATATGTCTAAATAATAGCGTTTTCAAAAGCAAAGCGTTAAGTCCAATTGGACCTTATTTATAAATAAACAAGGACTTATGAATGAAATTTAAACAAAGCAGTCTTTATCAATCGCTTTTGTTATGCTATTGGAAAGTTTCAATGGTTATATGTTTATTGCTGTACGAATTTAGATAAAGTTTAAAATTGCAGTTGTACCTGATCTTTTACTTCTAACAAGATTGCTTCTTATCAATTACAAGTTTCAAGCATGTATGTTATTTTATTCGGCGCACTAAAATATTTTTCTTTTGTGTTTCAAATACTGTATTTTACTAGTGATCACTGATTAGTTCGTGGCCTATATGGCCTAACCACTCTCAATCGTACTCTCGATTTTAGAGGAGGCCGGTGCCCTGTAGTGGGACGTATGTATGTATATGGGCTGATACAATCAAATTAGATTTTTAATATTATAGAAGTATGTGCAAAAACTGGAGGTAATAATGGATATTAACAAATAGTTTTGTATTATTAAAGTGGTTTGTCTCGGGCCAGGATCGAACCGCGACCGTTTATTTTACATCCGACGGACGACTCATCACTACGCCACTGAGTCTGTCAAGATATTATTCTATTGCTGAGCCATCTAATCATTCATTGAAGATGAGAACTGAAAGAAAAAAGTAAAAAATAATAAATAAATAAGTGATACATAGTACTAATATATTTTATTTATATACTTATTGTATTGAGTAATAGAATCCAAAGTGTAGATGTCAACGGAATAAGATCTCCTGGGCCTGCCGTTACTATGGGAGTTCCGCAGGGCTCGATTCTTGGACCCTTTCTCTTTTTAATTTATATTAATGACTTACCTTTTTTATAAGGGACAACTGTGAGGTAGTGTTGTTTGCTGACGATACTTCATTAATATTTAAAGTAAATCGACGTAATCCTGATATTGACGACGTAAACAACACCCTCTCAAAAATAGTACATTGGTTTAGCATTAACAATTTGTTATTAAATAGCCAAAAAACGAAATGTATAAGGTTTGTGACACCTAATGTCAAGAAAGTTAATGCTAACATTAATTTGAATGGGGATTAGTTGAGCCTTGTGGATACAACAAAGTTTTTAGTAGGAATTACATTAGATCCCAAACTTCAATGGGGTTCTCACATAGTAGCTCTAGCTAAAAAGCTGAGCGCCGCAGTCTTTGCGGTGGGTAAGATTCGCCAATTGACTGAAGTTGATACAGCTCGATTGGTATATTTTGCCTACTTTCATAGTTTGATGAGTTATGGAATTTTACTGTGGGGTGGTGCTGCTGACATTAATACCATCTTTGTTCTCCAAAAGCGAGCTATAAGGTCAATTTATTCGCTTGGGTCCAGATATTCTCTTAGAGAAAAGTTTAACGAGATAAATATAATGACAGTAGCATCACAGTGCATTTTTGAAAATATAATTTATGTCCATAGAAATAAAGAAAGTTTTCTTAAGATTAGCGATATTCACAACAAAAATACTAGGAATAAGAATAATCTAGCTACTCTTAAGACCAGACTCCACAAGATCAGCAAATCTTTTAAGGGTTACTGTATACACTTTTATAACAAAGTTCCCAGTCATATTAAAGCCTTATCTATTACAATATTCAAAGCTACTATCAAGCAAAAATTATGCAATAAGGCATATTATAAAATTTCGGAATATTTAAACGATAACAAGGCTTGGGAATAGATGTAATAATATTCATATCAAAAATATTTATTGTAAATTTACAACATATTATTATTAAACTGCTCTGATTTAAACCAACTTGTAAATTTTGTAATAATTCACTACATTGTAAACTGGTTTTGAAAAGAGCAACACTAGAGTTTCTTGCCCGTTCTTCTCTAGTGAAAACCGCTTTCCGAATCGGGTGGTAGATTTAAAAAAATGACTGAATCTAAATGATGTTGAACATTTTAATGGATTCAATAAATTATTTTCATTTCATTTTCATTTCATTTCATTTACACCACTGTGTGAAAAAAGAAACAATAAAGAGGACAAATACTTGAAACTAAAGCAATGGTAACAATAGGCGGCCTTATCTCTAGCTGCGATCTCTTCCAGGCAACCTTTGGATGGACTGTACTGTATATTATGTACTCACATATTTTTGTTACTATACACCAATGACTACCTTTTCTCTCTCCGTTCTCTTTTCTCCATTAAAAAGTTGTTTGTAAGAGATTGCTTAGTGCAATAAGGCCGCTTATTGTACTTTCTTTAAATACCGTTGGGATTATTTTGTCTTCTTTTGGTGTACTTATTTATTGAAATTAAAATAAAGAGAAAACATAAATAAACAATTAATGACCAGTTCCCAGCTAGTATTATTCTGATTCTTATATTTGATTCGGATTTAAAACCGATTACCGGCCGAACCGGCTCACCATGTCTTAAAGAAAACGGGGAAGAATATTCCCACCAAACATGGTCTATCTCGTTGTGGGTACGACGCACTGACCTCAAATATAGTCTGTACCCTGCTGTACGATGTATTCAGTTGTAGTAGTAAAGTGTCCATACAAATCGATGCTTACAGTCTTTGTAATATATGTGATAGTGGACGAGCCTGTCGACATATTGGGCATAAACTCCTCACTCCGGGCTGATAATGAATAGAAAAACCCAATAACACTGCCCGACCTAGGATTCGAAACCAAGACCTCAGCTCAGGCAGTATTTTGTATTTAATGTAGTTATTAGTAACTAGGGGTATGTTTATTTATTTATGGGCGTATATCTCTTCTGGGCACCTGTTTCATATCAAACTTTATGAACAAAATTGTAATTACTAGTAACAGTTATATTTATATGTTAAGGGCAATGTATGTAATCCGTCATTGTATACATTTTCTAAATAGCGATCCGAAATGTAGTACATTTTCAATTCTGGATGTCCAAGAGTAGACAAAGGGATATTTCGGTTAGGATTGAGGGAAATTATTCAAGAACAAAATCGCATATAATTAAAATCTATATATAGGTATATTAAAAGTTTATTAAAAATGGAAATAAAGTAACCTAACCTAATGATTATTTTGTTACGGTCGCAAATTTTTATTCTCAGTTTACTAGTGCGTTTTATTTACTTTATACACAGAAGCATTCGTTTTTTATGTATTGTGAGAAGTACATATACATGTCCTAGAAATTGCATACAATACCTAGTTTTCGTAAATTTCTGTAACGTATATAAATATAAGCCCCAAGGACATTGAACCCATATAACAATTAGTGATATAAAAATGTGTGGTTTGGGCCGCTATTTCCGCCTGCATAGGTTCGGTGTGTTGTGGAAACAACGGTCAAGGCTGAGCAAACACGTGTCTGACTATTTAATTGATTAATAGTAGATATTTATAATTATTTTTATTCTACTTTAATAATTCAGTAGTCTTACTGGTCTAGTAGGGCTATGAACTGTAAGATCCTGGGATCGATTTACGAATAAATATTTTGTGTTTATCTGTTCAACCACTGACCTGGGTAGGTACCACCGCAATGTCTATTTCTGCCGTCAAACAGCAGTGTGAATGCACTATCGTGTTCCGGTTTGGAGGATATTGTAACCATCGTAACTATTGAATATATTGAGACTTAACATCTCATGTCTCAGGATGGCGAGCGCAGTGGAATACCTATGCATTGCTAGTGTTGTTTGGTTTTGCCGCTGTTTATAAGCGGTCGTATCGCTTACCATCAGGCGAATGGCATATTTGTCCCTCCATTTACTACAATAAAGATATAGAGTACCTTGCGGCTGGAATTTGCATTCACTACAGCCATAGGCTCGCCTTCACACCCTGCAAGGGAAATAAGCTTGACAGGTTGTAAGTATACTGGTAGCATCTCCGCCTCTACTTTCTAAGACACTTGTTTGAGCTTGTATATGTACTATCAGTGATTTTGTTGTTGTTATTATATTCTGGGTTTACTAAAAATATAAACTATACTTCCTTGAGGAAGTTTGGCAATATTTTTCTATGTATACTGGACGATATGGCATGTGAATTTTTCCTTACTACCCTCAAAGTATAAGTCAGCTATGCGTAACAATAAATATAAATGCCGCTAAAAAATCAAGGATTTATGCAATAGAATCGAACCGCTCGCATAATATATATCTTATGTAGATGTACAAGATCCGTCATACCCGAGGTATCCCGCAAATGTTATGAATATTTTCATCATAATAATAACGGGATTCCCTAGAGATATTTAGTGTTTCCACCGATGCAGTAGCTTTGCAAAACACTGCCTTATTGCACTAAAAATAGAAGCGATTATTAGCAAGTGATTTCGAAAGTAGGTCGCAAGGGTTATTGGCCCGACTGAAATAAAGGGCGGCTCTCGATATTTCAAAGTTCTTTTTGTGAACCTTTTCGGGGTTTCTTCGGGTGTTTTCGTGAAACTATCGGCTGGCGGTAACAGATTATATTGTTCTTTCGTGATTGACTTGTTTGGCGCGCTTTTGTCATTGTTGCGGAAATAAGCTTTCTGTTTGCGATGTGAAATCATAATGTTTCTTATATGGTTTCAATTGTTGCCATTTGATATGTTTTTGCGGTTTGTTATGGGGTACAGAGGATGGTATCGCAACTTAAGTCTGTGATATTTGTGCGAAGCTACGTAGTTCTATTCGGAATAATTATATTCTTAATTTTAACAAACCAAACATCCACGTCGTTATGCGAAGGAGATAATTCTTAAGTTCAGATAGTTGTTGTTATAAATCTTTTAATTGTTGTAAAAGTCATATAACGAGACCAGCTGTATTTTGAAATTGTTTTTAGTTAAAATCATCCAACATTCGTATTTAGCACTGGAACATTTTCTTGGATTAGTGTAACATTATTGACAAATCGGGTACAATTAGCTTGTTGAAAAATTTAATTAAAGTATAAGTCAAGAGCGGAAGACACCTAAATAATTCGGTATTACTACCGTAATTACTAAAATATTTATGTGAATCTGTTATGATAAGGTTGGTTTGATTAGTTGCGGTTTGACAAGGTCATTGCGGCCATGATGATATCACGGCGGACCTACCAAAGTGAGTTGAATCAAACTTGAATAAAAATATTGTGGTATACTACCACTGCCTTAGAAACTATAGAGGAAGAAACGGCGCAAGAAACTCCAACATCAACACTAAGTGTCTTCTTTTCTTTTAACGTTTTTTATCATCACCTCCTTTGCGTATTAAGTCAGAGGCTGTGATACATGAAGCCGCAGGCAGGCCACCGATATTAATTTAGAAACGAACAGTAAATTGTTGAATTTCTCCCGCCAAACAACAATGTAAATGCACTATTGTGTTCCGGTTTGAAGGACATTGTAGCTAAAGTAACTAGAAATATTGACACTTACATCTTATGTCTCAGGATGGCGAGCGCAGTGGAATGCCAAGCATTGCTTTGTAATTCACGGTGTTGTTGGGTTTTGCCACTGTTCATGAGCGGTTGTATTACTTACCATCAGGTGAATGGCATACCCATCTAGCCATTCATGGCAATAATATTAAAAAAGTATACTTCAATGATCAATCTAATTTTCCATTCCTTCTTTTTCTCTTATCTGTAGACGATATCAGGCACTTTAACAGCGAAGGAAAAATTAGAAGAAGATCTGCTAGAATTACCTATCTAAGATGTACTATAGAGATTTATAAGAATTTCTATGGTCGGTGAAGTTCGGCAATTCATTCTTTCTCTCTCTCTAATGTACTATGGTCTGTGACTATGGTAAAAAATGCAGTACAATCCATTACAGAGTATTTTAGTTTTAGCTGAAATATTCTTCAGCATTTCCCCTATTTCACACCCTCCTTGGTACAGCTAACGTTCTTCATAAACTGCATGAACTGCGCATTCCACACTAGCGTTACCCGGAGTGCATCAAGTTCCTACTTTTCAATTCGAAGACCCAAATGAGCTTATGTATGTATAAACATACATATGTATGTATGTGTGTATAAATATTCATACATACAAACTCAAGCCTTTTTCCCAGAAAGGGTAGGCAAAAGCAGAACAGCGGAACACTCACTTTCGCCTTGTGTGTCCCATCCCACGATGTTATAGGTGGTGAGCCTATCGTCATATCGGCCACAAGTCCTGACTCCGGGCTGGTATTAAATAAAATAATCCAGTATCAATTTGCCCAACACGGGACGCGAGCCCTTGAAGACCTTGAAGACCTTACCTTTGCAATCATACCGTACTACTGCGCTACCGAGACACTCAGTTATGTATATGTACATATGTATATAAGCTACGACTACGCTCAAGTAACGTACTGGTAAACAGACTAGCTCCAAGGGCAATGTCATTCCACCCTCCGCTAGATAAAGCACGACTATAATACGCGTTTTCTTTGCAGTTTTTTTCAATAATCCCGAGTGTGTTCGTCTGTCTGTCTATTATGCGTAATATAGTGAGAATGAGCGCCTCGGCCCGTCTTTTGTACCTGCTTGCAGTTCAATGTTCAATGTCGACCGGTCGGGCGACCATGTTGCGAGTACGTATGCGGATTTTGTATTGAAAATATTCTTTCTTCAATTAGTCTTTTGCGTGATATTTTATATTGATAAATAAAAGGAGCAATAACTATAAAGTATAATCAATAGCTTAAAAAAAGGAAATGTCTTCTTCTTGAACTTACTTTATCTTTTCTTTTTACTTTTTTTTTAATGGATGTTTACAATAATAATCACATTAAAAAACAATTTCTATAATCTGTCATATCATTGCGGATTTTTGTTATATCCCATATTATTATACAATGCTAGTTATGAAGATACACCAGGGTACACCATACGAAATGAAGAAGATAAAGTAGATCTTAAATTGTAATTTAAATATTTTAACAGTCATTGGATACAGCCCGCATTATCAATGTTCGTAGATACAACAAAATCTAATACTGTAACCACAACTTTAACATTTATTGAGCAATAATATAGCTTTTTTTTATTACATTATCAGGTCTAACTAATAAACCCAATAGATTCGTATATTGTTAAAACCACGCCAGAAACCTTACCTTTATATTCGCAGCCCATCTTACACCGAATAACAATACTGGGACGAGTCCCATCGTCGCACGGTCACCCTCCTAAAGTACTCAAGTTAAATAATAAGCACAAGTACAATGTATGTGCAGGTAGTGATTTTTTCCCCGGCCAGCTGCTTGCTACGCAGATGCAAAGCCCTTTTGTCCACCGTCTTATATTTTTTACAAGCCTCCTTTGAGTCTCGGCGAGATAAAACGGATGCGTTGTGTAGGAACAATCGATTTTTCGAGTATCGCGAATGGTTTCCGTTCCGTTATTTCCTGTTTGTTGATGGATTGTCGTGATTTTAAATCGCTGATGATGATAAGGCATGGGAATATTTTATGTCCCTAGCTTCTTAGCTAGTAAGGTGTAGGAGGAAGATGCTGCATATTAAAATAAACAAAATAAACAAAAATACGCCCGACAGTCATATACGTAGTCCTAACCCCACGCTAAAATCAAGCTTTGAGTCGAGGGTATCGGGAACTACGAGACTGTTCGGTCTCACAAACGCCTCGACCCGAAACAAATGCTTGTGGTTCACACAAATATTTGCATCAATGCGGAGCAGAACCCGTGACCTCCCGTTTAACAGCCAGTGTTTAACTAACAGCGCCACGAAGGCTGACGGTAGCGTCAATCCATAAGAAAGTGTAGAGGTGCAAATAATATATTTCAGGGCTTAAGGCATCTTACCTACGCTGTATACCCGTTTTTTTCAAAAAAGCTTTGGCGATAGACAGGCGACGCGGCGGAATAACTATCATAGAGGTTGAAGAGCGAAATGACAGGCTGATGACGAGCAGCAAGATCAATAGTATGAGAAGCTAGGTCTTGAGATTACTAACTCCTTTAACAAGCGTCATGAAAATTGTTATAATCCTCCCGGTGAGGGAAGGCTTTTATTTATCAATGGTCATTTTATGTAGAAAAAGAAATTAAATAAATCGTGTATGCCCTCTTTATCTCTTTTATTTCATTTATATGGTACATTATAGCTACTTATAAACTTATTATAGCTACTTTAGAATTCTCTAAATCAATAAGACAACCACGTACCATGAAATTTAATTACATAGACTTTTATGTACAATGTCAGTATCCAAAAAAAAAAAAAAATAACACAAGAGCTGGCCATAATGTCACGTGGCATTAGACAATATGCTGTTACGTAACAAATCCTTCTTTTATTCTTAAAATAAGAGGCTATTTTAATGGTATCCTTGAAACGAAGATGAATGGAAAAGAGTACAAAACAAAACAAACCGACTTACAATGACGCGCCTCAGAATTTGAGATCGTAATGGCGGCGACGTAGTAAATGCCTGTCTTTGTGTATTTGATCACTGATTTATTTATCTGAAGTTTGATGTTATTGGTAAATGGAATTTATCTGTGCTAATATATTTTTATTTTATGTGGTTAATTTCTCATATATGAGAGGCGACCAACTTCTTTTCCCTGCCAAACAGCAGCAGTGTTTCGTTTTGAAGGATATTAACAACTGCTGGATATATTGAGACTTAACATCTCCATCACAGCGGATTCTTTGGATGCTGGGTACAAACATGTGGCGTGTAAATGAGGAGGCCTATACCCGGCAGTCGCTTGACGTGAGACGATACAGAGACTCGATACATGGTAATTAAACGGGCTAACATGTGGTAGGTCTCTAATATGTGAGAGGCCGCCTGGGTGGGTACCTACGCAATGTCTATTTCTTCCACCTAACTGCAGTCCGAATGCACTGTTGTGTTTCTTTTTGTAGGACATTGTAGCCAGAGTAACTACTGGACATATTGCGACTTAACATCTTATGTCTCAGGATGGCGAGTGCAGTAGAATGCTAAACATTGTTTTGCAGTACATGGTGTTGTTTGGTTTAGCTTCTGTTCATAAGTGGTCGTATAGCTTATCATTCAGAGAATGGCTGGCTCGTCTGGCTAATCTTGTAATAAAATCGCTAAATATAAAAAATAAGTAGAATTATACTTTATTTTATAGTCTACTAGCGGCCCGACCCAGTTTCGCCTGGGTGCATAAATTTTTTGATTCCACTCCACACCAAATACATGTTATTTTTCGTATAAACTCTTGTATACCTAAACTTGACGTACTATCCTACTGCCCGGCTCAATCCCGTCTCATCCGTCTGTTCAGTCTCTTCCCGATCCGTCCCGTCCTTTCTTTTTATTATACATCCCGTCTTATAACGTGCATTTACATTTCGTCCTATCAAATCTTACAGCTATCCCAGCCCTCTCCCGTACCTTCCACTCTATTATATCCCGTCTCTCCATATACATGTACATATAAAGATTGCCTTATGAAATATTGACATTAAAAACTTTAGCGTTTTTTATTGTCCCTCCAATATTCCTTCCCTTATTTCAGCACCATAATGCTGTTTTTTCAAATAATATTGCACGTCATTACTTTTTGTTAGTAATAAAGTAATAATAAATATTTCAAAAAAGAATTGGCCACATTGGTCCAGGCATTGTTGAGTTATGCGCTTACCAACATATTTTGCGATTCATTTTTATATTATAGAAGAAGATTAACGCCCGAATACTGGAACGCTATTCAAATAATAAGTAGCTCTTAACAGCGCACGGCCCACTTAGCCAGTACATTTAATCAGGATTAACGTAGTTAAGCGCCATTTATATTTAAGTTGCGTTCGAGTATTTGGGCGATAGTCAACCCCGCTGGCTTAGTGCGGGTTGGCGGATTTTATTTCACGTAGAAATTAATCCGAAAAGTCAGTGGTGTGCCCTGGGATTTGAACCCGTGAGCATCGTAAACTTGTTGGCAGTCGCGTCTAGTACGTTACCATGTACAAATTAATAAAACCTTCATACTGCCTTACCAGGTGACGTAATTAATAAAACAAATATTTAAAAATATAAAACTGCATATCGTTTAATTATAATGTCTAGATACGGCATCAACGTACCAATATTCTTTTTATCGATATAATTTCATTTTTAAAACAACAATTTGTTTAAAGTAGACTAGAAAATTCCATAGTTCGATTTTCCAATATTATCAAAATATCAGTGGGTGGCTTATGAATACAGTCAGGCCGTATTAATATCTAATAAATACAAAACAAGTTTATAATTGACACAACAATCTTTTAAACACAATACCAAGACGACAGAAAATATCACAATGTTTATGAAGTCACATTAAATATTAACACGAACGGTTGGAAATAGAACTCCGAGAAACTCAAAACAATACTCATGCATTCGTTGACAGTCTTCAAAATTTCTCGCCAACCGTCAAGGGTGGTTCGGGAAGGGTCGGAACCCTCAGCCGGGACCTCGGCGGCAGCTGGCGAGGTCGTTGAACTTTGCGCTAATTCCGCCCAGCCAAATAACAGAGGTATTTACGGAGTTCCGCGGTTTTTCCCGCTTCGGAAATGCCGAGTCAGCATGCAATACGATCGTGTATAAGTTAGTGAACGCTCTTTTATTGATATGTTCTTCCTTTTTATGGTGCCCTGGTACTTTGTTTGTATATAAAGTTTCTAGAGAGCTTTATACGCTTTATTTTGCGTTTCAAATGCGTTTTTCTACGTCAATTAATGAATATATTTCACCTAAATAAATAAATATAAATCCTTAAACCTTATCTTATATCATGCTAGTTAGGTTAATTGTATTTGTCATATTTACATTATATTTAGCAAGTTTAAGTAAAATCATTCTTTTAATGAAAATAGCAGAAATTAGTTTTGGTTATTTAAATCTTGATATCATATGATCATAATCATATTTATAGATCGATATAATTACCCAGCTGTAAAATCCTAACAATAAAAGAAAAGAAAAAAAAATACTCCAGATTATTTAACAAAACACATACCTTACATTAGCCGATATGAACGCACACAATGGCATAATTTCGTTTATTTCCGCCATTAATTCGGTTCACACGCCCCCCGGCGTTTCCGACAAGATTCGCGCTGCAATTTTTTCATATCGACATTGACCCCGGCGCATTGTGAGGGCCCTTTCTTAGGGGGCCTTTCTCAGGAGCCCTCACATCTGCCGTTGCACCGGCCCGCTGCAAACAATGCACCTCAGCGATTCAATCCGACGACGGTTGGTGAATAAGAACTTTACAACGTTTATTTTTCTGTTTGGCTGCAGTACTTCATAGGTGTTTTTTTTCGGTTGTCAGTCTGGTGGGATATATAACAAGAGCCAAGACTATTCTGGTACTTGGTAGAAATTTATGTTGCACTGCAACATTGTGACGATGAGAAAAGTAATTAGAAGGTGTCTTGTAGATTGTTTTTAAGAGACTGTCGCGTCCTCACACCGACTTCAGTAACTCTTGTAAGCCAGGGTCAACAGTTGCACGCATTTTAGTGACACCGAGCATTGTAGCTCAGCGAGTCTCCGACAATGTCTAACTTATCTTTAACCCGCAAGGAAATCAATCAGGAAATTGAATTTAATAGGAGTTGGAAAAAAATATTGTCTACTTCCCTCCGTGACAACTCCGGATTCAACTTATGTTGGAGTTGTTGTTGATTCTAGGCTATCTTAGAACTTATACTAGCAAATTCATTTCATGAGGGTGGGCAGATACTGTCGACAGCAAAAAGCTATGATATGGGCAGCCAACATACCTCAACTGTCTATTCCAGATTTGAGAGTCAATCACATCCGTATGCAGTATGCATGTCCAAGTTCCAACGGTTACGTTCTCCAACTTTAACTTTTTGGTGAATATTACTAGTAGAGTTAATAAACAAAACCCAACATTCACATACATAGTCCTGACCGCACACTAAGATCCAGTTTTGTGTCGTGAGAATCAAAAACTAGGAGAGACTTTTCGGTCTCACTAACACCCAGTCCCGAAACAAATACCTGCGGATCACACAAATATTTGTCTCGGTGCGGAGATCGAACCCGCAACCTCACGACGCACAACCGGTGTCTAACCACGGAAGCTATCGCTGAACTCGGTTCCAAACATATTAAAAAGAATCAAAGGTAAGTATTAGGAAGGCCACATTCTTCAAAATGATTTCTTTGTCATAAAACGAGGAATAATGATTAATTATGATTCATAAACCTGCAAGACGAGGATGTGTGATCATTTATATATTTTATATATTATTTATCACCTATATCATCAATACGTGATAGGTCCCGTTTATGTAAGAGGCAACCTGGGTGCCATCACCATTATGTCCTGGTTAGAAGGGCATAGTAGATAATTAACTTAATCTAATAACACTACTAGACTGAAGCGAAGTGTCATATAGAGTTTAATAACTATAATTTATGTGTGGTGTTGATCCTGTTTATGGGCAGACTTAACGCTTACCATCGTTGAACTTCATCGGCGTCAATAATTACAACAGTAACAATTAGGTTTTGTATTATAAGCTCGCAAACAACAATATCTACATATAAAGAATACTCGTAGGCTTATAATAAATACGGAATCAAAACAAACCAATCGATGTGTTGTGCCGACGCCCTCGTTGTGAGGGCTGCGAGGTATTCATGCGCCCCTGGTAGCTAGGCAACCGCCTCCTAGACGAAACGACACGACGCACAACCAAACTCAAGCATTTTTAATATATTCCAAAAGAATCATGTCTGTTTATCTTTGAATCTTTGTGATAGTACTGATGGTAAATCCCGGAACAAAGAGAATTCAAAAGACTACGTTGTGCTTGGATTAAAATTCTTATTTCATTATAAAAAAAATATTGTATCTACGTTTAATAAACTCGCGCGAGAGTTATAATGTATTTTTGATTTGAGATAGAACGAAAAAATAGTTATGTGGAAAACATACATACAATATCAAGACATTTACATTGCTTCTTATAAGAGTAGTATGTAATCTGAAGCGAAGCGAAGAACTCTATCAAAATTTAGTTTAATGTTAGTATTTATTGCTTCATACCCTATCCAGACTTTACTTATTTATTTATTATATTCTATTTCTACTTATTTTTTATTGTACATCATAAATATAACAGTATGCAGAGATATAATATTAGGTACTATAAGGTACAAATTGCGGTGATATCGTACTAAGATCTCTACCTGACAACCATTGGATGAATGTATGAAAAGGAGTAAGAAGATCAGACTTTCTGCGGCTCCACTGTAATAAATCGAATACCTGATATAGTAAAATTGGACGCAATTAATCAAACAATGTGAACAAACTCGTTCTTATTATTATCAAAGATTAATCGTCACCTGCACTGACCCCACAAGGCGAGATCAGTACATAATATTTCTTGTAGTTCTACCCCGCTCTGTGTAATAAAATTAAATGTCCTCGTACCTTGAAAACTATTTTAATAATCTAACTATCAAGTATCAAGTCGATTTAAAAACAGTTGTAAGTTTATATGTAAAAATATGCGTTAATTATTCACACAGAACAAAAAGTCATTACAGCTACTTATGGGAATGTATAGTATGTTCATATGTTTTAAAAATTTGTTTAAAAGTTTAATGTTTGAATTACATATTGCTAAAATCCATTGTTCCGAAACATCAGAATGATAAATAATAAAATCGCATGTTTACGCCAAAAACACTATTTACTAACAAGAAAACGTTCATTCATAACATTTATTTGTTGCAAGACTGAATGATTCAATGTCCTTGAATTCGACAAAAAGAACTCATCCATTACATGTTAAAGTGACACCACTATCGAAACATGATTTCCTAGTACCAAACACACCCGCCATTGTCAAAGTGTTATTTCGCACCTTTTCCTTTATTTCACGACACAACGAGATAATAAACAATTAAAATTGATCTAAGACTTATTTTATCTTATCCGTTCTGGTTTGTCCTGGCACCTTTACTATTTAACAATAGCCATTTACTGGGAATATAACAAAGGGGATACGAGAATGCAGGTAACTTCGTAAAAAACTAACGCAATGAAAGCTTGTGCCCGTACTTGAAATCGCGATGTCTGTTTTAATGTTTTTAAGACCATTTTCCTCCTTTAGTGTCAAACTATAACTATATAATATATGTTGCCATGACTAAGAGACTTCGCATTCCCGATCCCGCTGCGCCAATTGGTCATCGTACATTAGTATCGCAGCCAATGCTTATGTAAAAAATACAATGTTTTCTTAGATAGTAAGTAATTAATAAAGTGCGTGGTGACCTGTAGGTAAACGGACCAGTCGCGGCTGCCAACATGCTCACGGTGGTTGCGGTTTTAAATCTCAGGGCACACTTCTGACTTTTCGGAGTCATGTGTGTATTGATAGAAAATCACCACGCTCTAAAAAGGCGAAGGAAGAAATTGTGAGGAATCCTGCATATCATAGCGATTTACTATGTATTATGTATTTTGGTTTTATCTTTGTGTATTAATAAATAAATAATTATAATAAAATAAGTATTTCTATGGTATGCAAGGATCGCCATTGGGCCAGCGTGGTGGACTATATGGCCTAACCACTCCTAATTCTACTTTCGATTGTAGAGGCAGCCCGTGCCCTGCAGTGGGACGTATATAAGCTAATACGGTAATCAAATAATATAATTCAGTATTCAAAACAATTAATTTTATTTCTCACCCATACTGAGTTATAAACCTGTTCTCTCTTCTAATGTTAGCTCGCTACGGCAATGTCTATGATGGACATTTTGAAGCTCTTCAAGTATTTTAGAAAAACTAATAACTGGAATGTACTAGATATTAAATTAATGGATTGACCTCATCCGAAACCCTATAGCGCAGCTGTTAACACGCAAGGTGCGAACAAGTCTAGTCACGGGTGCAAAACCGGTACAGCAACGCTATGTGGTTAACATCTTAAGTCTATGTAATAATAATTATAATAATACACCCAACAGTCTTGTGTCATTGGACGGTGTAAGAAGAAATGCGGGAGGCTTTTCTGTGTTCCAAACACCCAGACACAAATATATATTTGTTTTGGAGCTGGGATCGAACCAGCGGCCCCAAGTTTCAGAGCCGGCGTCTCATCAACTGTGCCGCGGAGTAGTACTTTGAGATGTTACGCCTTGTGGCCCAGTAACACGCATTGTAAATTCATTACTGTAAAATCTATTTACCTACTGGTAACAAATAAAAAACCAAAATTCATACACCGAAGTGCGCCCCTACCAGGAGAACATAAATAAATACACCAGAGATCAGACACAGTCCTGATCTCACCCTGAAATACCTCTTTCACTTGATTTGGAGTTGTGGGTATCAAAAACTAAGAGATACATTTCGGTCCCATTACACTCGTCTTCCAAAATCGAATCGAACTTTTTGTGAATTACACAAACTTTTTCTGGTGAAAAAAAAAACCGAGTTCCGTAGATTCAACCCCGCTAGTCCTCTTTGTAATAACTGTACTACTGTATTAGGCTATTTACGTCCCCTGCAGGGTACGAGCTTCCTATACAAACCAAAGTGCGATTGAGAGGGGTTAGGCTATACAGTCCACCACTCTGGCCTAGTGCGGGTTGGTGGACTTTACATACCATAGAAATTATCACAAATCGCTTTGGTAATGTTTTTTCGTCGATGAATGTTTTTGTAATGTTTTCCTTCGCCGTTAGGCCCCATTCGCACAGGGGCTTAAAAAGCGTCGATGTTGACGGTTTTTTACCACCGTTCTTAATATTTATGTTCATATAAAATGAAAATTTTACGTGCAACGGTCAACGTCGAAAATCCAACAGCGCACGATAAAAAGCGTCGCGTTTTAAAATCGCCCTCGTGTAGACAAACTAATGGATTATTACATTTGTTTCATTTCAACGTTTTTTTAACGCGCGTTGAAATAGCTCCTGTGCAAATGGGGCCTTATAGTGGCGATTGATTGACTATCAATAGTCCTTTGCGAACTATCTAATGAACTCAATGTATATGTGTCTACCAGGAAAACATAAGAACGCAACATAATCTTATACTAACAGAACATACAATATTTTCTATATAAGCACGCCCCGTGGCAGTAATTCGTTTTTTCCTAGGTTTCTTTGTTTATGAGCGCGTTCCCTCGCGAATAGTGGGCCTAACGTAAATCCTAGTTGAGATCCAAGTACATAGCCAGGTGACCTATAACACATTCTCACGTGTACACGGATTACAGGGATTGAAGGAGCTCAAATTATCCAATTATGTTTACGAAGTCACAACATTCTCATCTCATTTAGTTACTATAATGCCATTATAATGCCATATATATTATTAATCGTTCGTCGATTTGTGAAAATCGCATATTTTATTTTTTATTTCTGTTAAAACTTCTTAGGCACTCTTGTATCTTTCCCTTGTTTGGATGAAAAAGTAGAAAACCAATGTTTAGCGTAAACAATTGTTTAAAATATTGAAAACAGTATCAACTATATTTGTTAAGTACATATATTTACTACTAAATTACTCAAAAAAGTGTTCACTTGAATCGCATAGTAAAACCTGCCAAAAATGCCTAAAATTAATGCATCATTCTGTCAACATATTTGTAGGAACATATTCAAATAGAAAGTTCCATAGTACGTTTGAGGTACGCCAGGTGGCCGCTCTGCTACCTGGACGACGGGACTCGGGACCTATTTACCTGGAACGAGAGCTGTATTTTGTTCCCATCTTATTGTTACATTCTGATGTGTAAAGCAAGTATTCGCTGCGTCTACTTTAATGTCGTTTTAAACGGACAAAGCTATTGTATTCAATAATTCTAAGGGAAGCATTGATGTAAGAAGTAACTATGGATGTAAATCCTACCTTTGCCGATATTGTTATTTTTCAATTGCATGATTAAATCAACAATTTGTATCGGTTTTCAAAACAACTATTTTTTTTGTTAATTCCATGTGGTCTACTCGAACTCGAACACGCGTTTACATAATTGATATGAGATTTTTTAATCTTTCAAATAATAACTGAACACCTCCTGCTATCAATAGTTATAAATTAGACGAATATTAAACAAATATTTCAAATACGTAATCTCAATTCTCAGTTTTCCATCCGATTTTATATTTTATTGCGAGACTGTAGCAGTATGTAGAGGTATGATATTTATTATAATATCATTAAAATTGATAATTTCGTTTGATATTCATGAATGTAGATAATTATCAATAAACAAACGTATAAAAATTAATGGTATGTGAAAATTAAATTATATCGATTTACCTAGTAATTATGAAAAAATAATGTTGATATACTAATTGGAGTGCTTGGTGAAGGTTATAAGTTTCTGTAAGAATAAATTTAAAAAATAGCAGATGTTATTTGAAAATGTAACACGTGGCGACCTCTCTTATGAACATTTGAAAACTTTTTCAAAGTTATTTAAAATCTTGCAACACATATATAATTTTTACTATGGGCGCGTTCCATTAGGCGTTCACGGCGCCCAAAACACTCATTTCGCCGTTCCATTTGACGATCACGATCGTCATGGTCGCGGTGAACACGTCATTGATGACGTCATGACAAACGCTCACGCGATCACGCCCACGACGACCCATGTCAAGAGGTGGGTCGTGGTGCGCATTGGAAATATTGGCGGGATTTTGAAATTTCAAAACAACAAAAATGTCACCGGAGCAAATTACTTAAACGCATAATGCAACCTAAACTTATTATAGTTATTTTAAAATATTTATTACCTAAACGCTCAAAACGCCCCATAACCCGTTCCACTTGGGTTTGCGATCGTAGCGCTCACGAGCAAACGGTAAATATCGCGGTCGTGAGCGTGGTCGTTATGATCGTCAAATGGACGCACTGTATTTATTAAATTGGCAACATTTTTGTATTCTGTCACAACATTTGTCAAAATGGCACGTCAGCAGCAGGATGTTGATGAGCTTTTCGATGTGAAAAATGCATTTTATGTTGGAAATTACCAACAGGCGATCAATGAGGCACAAAGCGTCAGTGTAAGTATTCATTATTATAACAATTCTTTCATCAGAATTGCAGAAATCGGTCAATTATGGGCCGGTAAATGCCACCCAATTTGTCATCATCAAAACGCTTGTTCATAATTTGAAATACTTGTTGCAGTCTTCTTCTCCCCTGGTAACTCTACAGCGAGATGCATTCCTGTACCGATCATACATCGCCCAGGGGAACTACAGGATTGTTCTTCAAGAGCTGAAGACGGCTGATCCCATGCTTCAGCCCCTCAAGAGTCTGGTAGATTACTTGTCTCCCAATGCTAACAAGCCTGCGATTGTTGCTGACATCGATGCTAGAGTAAGTAGAAACTCTGTTTTTATATTGTTGACTTGTGTAATTGATGACAATATTTTTCAAACATTGTTGAATAACTAAATTAAACTAAATCACTAAATCAAATTAGAATAATGAATCTTGTACTTAGCATAATTAGCTGTGTCTATGTGAATATTTAGGGCTCTAGGCTATGACTACATGTAATGTTTAGTCAGCAAGTTGACAAATAATTTATATACTCAAACATAAATACTGATCTTATCTAATAAACCAATTAACTTAGTATACTGATATTTAAATATAAAAAGAGAAATAAAAGTTGGGATTTAAAATATCTTTGCTATCATCTTTATGATATTATATTTATCTTTGCCATAAGTATGTAACAACATAGTTTTACCTTCTGATTCACAGTCATGATGTAAAGGTCATGATGGACTACTATAAAAGATATAAATAATTAGTTTTTAGTATATACATACTTAAACATCACACCTTTTTGCCAAAAAGGGGTAGTGTATCAGCCCATATACGTCCCACTGCAGGGCACGGGCCTACTCTACAATCGAGAATACGATTGAGAGTGGTTAGGCCATATAGTCCACCACGCTGGCCTAGTGCGGGTTGGCGGACTTACATACCATAGAAATTCTTATGAATCCCTATGGTATGCAGGTTTCCTCACGATGTTTTCCTTCACCGTTTTTTAGTGCGTGGTGATTGACTATCAATACACACATGACTCCGAAAAGTCAGAGGTGTGCCCTGGGATTCGAACCCGCGACCACCGCGAACATGTTGGCAGTCGCGTCTAGTCCGTTTACCAACAGGCCATCACGCACTTTTTAAAAAGGGGTAGGCAGAAGTGCAACAGGTGTTGTTTCGGGTTACCCATGTAACACCTTATGTGTTCTATAGGCTATAGCCTATTACTACATTAGGCACAAAGTTCTGACTTCGGGCTATTAATTTAAATTAAAATTAAAATTTGCCTGACCCGGGATTCAAACTTGAGACTTCAGTCTTGTAATTGTCACATATGTACTACAACGATGCTACTGCGGCCATCATAGCTTTATAGTAATCATACTGAATGTCTTTTACAGGTAGCAAAGGGAACAGAATTGACAAATGAGATATTTCTCATTGTTGCGGCAACAATCTATTATCACGAAGATAATTATGAAGCTGCACTGAAGTAGGTATTAATATATTACTATTATTCATGTATATAAAAATTTCAATAAAAATAAATAATACATTATCATTAATATTGATTTAATAAGTTTTTGTAAATTGGACAGTTAGTTTTACAATTCATGCTTTCAAATTTTATTTGAATTGAATGGTGCAGAGGCGGCTCGTGAAATTTTTTGATGGGGGTTCACAAAAAAAGTAATTGAAAAACTAGAGCTTACTATTTATTATATTTGTATACAAAATCCATTCGCCGGTCTTTTTGGCGTGCGAAGATATCTATTACTTTCTTGTGAAAATCAGAAATGAAATTGATTAAGCGTACAAACTATTTTTTAATACTTATTTTTAAAAAAAACTGAATTAACTGACGAAGTCGACGAGCTTGCTTGAAGTTGTTTGTATACATAAGGACGACAACTGCGCATAAGTAGGATATCCCCATGGCGCGGCGCGCGCACGGCACGGCGCGGCTGGCTGAACGATAAGTTACTGAGTGACGCGTGAGCGGCGCTCCAGATTACGCTAATTTCTCATACGATATCTTTTGTTTCACGCGTCAGCCCGAGTCGTAGCTCTCTTTCGCACTCATTGAATACAGTACTAAGAGTCGTACTATACTTCGTTTCATAGGAGCACAATCGCTGGCGCTCCACTCGTTACAAATTGACGCTACATGTACTTATGTATATAGGTAATATAATAGACTTATTATAGGCATAGTAAAATATAAAGAATGTAATGTAAGGATTTATGTTTTATAAATATATATAAATGATTAAATTAGCTTAAGTATGTAATTTTCGTGGGAGTGCACTGCACCAGCGCTCTTTCGGATGAGCCGCCTCTGGAATGGTGAGACGAGCATGCTGTTTGCCTGATGGTAAGCAACACAACCTCTCATGAACAGTAGCAAAACCAAACAACGCCTTGAATTACAAAGCAGTGCTTTGCCTTCTACTGCACTCGACATCCTGAGACATAAGATGCTTAGTCTCAATATGTCCAGGAGTACGCTGGCTACAATTTCCTTCAATCAGAAACACAACAGTGCATTTACACTGTTGTTTGGCGAGAAAAATATACAACGTTGATGCGACCGATGGGCATTAAATTACACTATGTATGCTATACGTCCTTGGTATTAATTCGGCACGGCACAAAAATTAATAATACCAAAAATGAGATTTTGTTTGTTTCAAACAAACTAAATAGCTTCCAAAAAAGAGTAAAACGCAACCATCCTGTGTAAATAAATTTCATTGACCTGCAGATACGAATAGATAACAAATCGGCAACGTCGCGCGCGGCGCGTGTTATTGTCGTGTACTTATTATTGTGTGACTTGTGTAAGAGCGGCAACAACGCGCAGATTTTAGTACGATCTATCGTTTTAAGGTGAATGACCATGCGTTGGGCGTAATCAGCTGTTAGAAAAGCTACATCGTGTTCAAATGGGGCAAAAACATAAAAAATCATTTATGACTAAACTACTGCTCCTATTTAATTGATTTTTAGTACAGAGCTTCAAAATGGTACCTAGTATATGCAGTTTAAAGAAATGCCCATCGGTCGCATCAACGTTGTATATTGCGGTGGTACATACTAGGGATGCTGCGGATGTCGATTTTTTCACATCCGCGGATGCGGATGCGGATGCGGATGTTTAACATCTTATATAAATATAGTATATGAATGAATATTGAAATTAAACTATTATTTACGGATTTACTAATATTTATAGATTTATCTATGTTAATTTTTTATATTTTTTAACTTCCCGATATTTCGATTACTTTAAAGGATTCATGGTAACAGGGCGGAATTTAATTACCCGTAATTTACAATTATTAAATTAAAAAGTTAATTTAAAACGTTCATCTGTTTTTTGCATTTCAGTCTACGCAGAAGAAGCTAACTGTGTCTTGATGTCGGGCAGTTGGTCTATTGGGTTCCGATATAATTAAGTGTAGAATTCGAGAAATTATTAATCTCCCTCTTTCTAGCAGCATATACTTATTACATAAAAAAACGTCGCGTCTTTGGAGGCTCTCAAAGACAATAGCCGTTTTTGGTTATTAGTATAATAATGAAAGCGCAGCTCAATCAGACCAAGTACTATATCTCTCGAGACTTCAATTCATAAGACGCCATGGTTTCTTAGCATGCATACATACATAAACTCACGCCTTTTTTCCAGAAGGGATAGGCAGAGGTTTCTTACTTTACACCAAATACAGAAGGGATAGGAAGAGGTTTCTTACCTTACTCCAAATATTTTAAAAATTTACACAAAACTATTTTGATTTTTCCTCTAGCGTTTACATGGGTGTACATCAAGTTATTCCTTAAATTCTCAGACTAAAACTATTCGATTTACCAGAGCGATCTTTATCGCCAAGATGAAAATTTATACTTTCCGACACGTCTTTGCACATGAATTTTGACAAATTATGCTCGCTATAATGCTCGAAGAGAATTATGTGAAGTTAAGATGCGTTTTTCTTTGAATTACATCTACATATACATTTCATAAAAAAAAAATCGCCAGTAAAGCTCAAAACACATTATAGGTTTTCGTCTTACGCATAGAGTAAAGAAGCGGTCATAAATACTAGAGCAACGCGTCTTACAGCAATCTGAACAATGGATTCTTTTGTTGTGTGCACATTATAGGTCATACGCTTAAGACGTGACCACAGACTACATAGAAAGAACCTTGGACGTTCCATTGTCCTGATTGGTCAGTTGGCCCCGTACTTACCGCTCTTTACTCTATGCGTATGACGAAAACCTATAATGTGTTTTGAGCTTAATGCTCTCTAAGCCGTATGAAACTTGAAATTGTTACTAAGGAATTTTCATTGGAGCTAGCTAATATTCACTAACACATAAGTTCACTAACAGTATTTCCTTGCACATGTTTTACCATCTAAAATAAGAAAGGAATTCGTGAACAAACCGCAAGAACTTATTCAAAGCCCTATATTTTTTTGGAATCCGCCTATCGAAACTACTTTAGAATCGAAATAGATACTAAGTAGGTAAATAGTTGTAGGAAAACGCGAAATACAGTACGGATTATAAATAAAAGTGTGTAAGATTTCGTTTTTTATTCGTTCTGAGAACGGTGGTCAAAAAGCGGGACATTTGGCGTCCCGCCGAAGGTTCAATCGGGACGCGTTACCAAACCCCTGAAAAGCGGGACACCTGGCAACACTACTTCCGAACGGCACGCGCCATTAGCCGGCACCGGCAAATTTCTGTCTTGTCTCATTTTGTATTACATCCGCATCCGCATAAAACATCCGCATCGATAATTGCGGAGGCGGATGCGGATGCAGATGTCCAAATTTATGCGGAAGTTCCGCATTTGCGGATGCGGATGCGAATATTCGCAACATCCCTGGTACATACCCAGGCGACCTCCACATAAGAGAGACCAACCACCAGTACCATTTGAATTTTAATATTAAATTATATTGGATTTACATTTTGACTGCCATTATTATTTGCGAAGCTAATTTATCCGTGCATAACAAGTTTGAAATACAGTTGGTACCATGTAACATATTTCGTTGTAACCATTATGCATAATGACAACTATGAAATATTTTCAAGGATCCTCCACAATGCTGAGTCGTTGGAGTTGAGAGCATTTACACTGCAATGCTTGTTGGCTATGAACCGGCCCGACTTGGCCAAGAAGCAGCTGAAAGCTCTTCAAGACATTGAAGATGACGGCACTCTCACACAGCTGGCTCAGGCTTGGCTGAATTTGTCTCAGGTTGGTATTTTTGTAGATTTTGAAAATACCCCATAATGTAATAGAGTAACTATTATTATTAAGGGTGTGGTGGCCTGTTCGTAATAGACCAGACACAGCTACCATCATGTCCACGTTGGTCACGGGTTCAAATCCTAGGGTACACCTTTAACTTTTCAGAGACATATATATGAAAAGTCAAAGTATGTATTGATTGTCAATCACTACTAGAATGCTGAAGGAAAACATAGTGAGAAAACCGGCATACCATAGCGATTTGTATGAATTTTGATGGTGTGTAAAATCCACCAACCTGCACTAGGCCAGCTTGGTGGACTATAAAGACCACACACTATATATACATAATATAGTTGGCCTGTATATAGACTTGAAATTGACACTTTAACCTTCGAAACGTTTACAGGGTGGTCCAGGAGTGCAGGATGCCCACTACAGCATCATGGAGTTGTCCGAGCGGCTGGGCGCGCTGGGAGCAGGCCCCGCTGCCGTGGGCGCCGCCGCTGCCGCCTCCAGGGGTGAGCTATGTTATTTTTATATTTTAAACCATTGACTAATAATTTTGACTTTTATTTATTAAATAGAATGGGTTACAACACATTTTAACAATTGTTCAAAATAACAACCAATAATTTTAATTTATTCAAAATAATGAGTTGCAAATGGTTTTACATATTAAACCATTAACGAATAATTTTGACATTTATTTATTAAATATAATGCGTTACAAATGGTTTGCAGAACCTCAATGCTGTAGTGACTAGTTTGTTCATGATATTGTGGCCCCCAAATGCGTTGACATCAAAGAATAGTTTTTCTCTCCTCAAATATTACATTGGACATGTTAATACTATTAGAAAATGAGTACAAATGCTTGTTTGTTTATATTATAAAAATATATCTCAAATAATACGTTGAACAGTAATTATTAAACGGTTTTATTTAGCTCACCCCGTTTGTTTGGGTCAAATTTAGTAATTGAAATTTAACCCTCTTCCCGTTAACCGATTGATCTGAAATTTGGTATACGCCTTTGATTCTGGTGACAATACAGTTATCCATATTCACTATTATTGTGAATCCAAGATGGCCGCCGCTACAAGATGGCGGACAACTTAGTTTTTTTCAATCCCATCAATATGGGTATCAAATGAAAGGGCTTGTCAAGTAAAATTCAGTGCACTATACAAAATCAAAATCAAAGATGGCCACTGCTACAAAATGGCGGAAAATGTATTTTTCAATCCCATCAATATGGGTATCAAAATAAAGGGCTTGGTAAGTATAATACATAGCTTGGTAAATATAATGAAGTGCGTGGTGGCCTGTTGGTAAACGGACTAGACGCGACTGCCAACATGTTCACGGTGGTCGCGGGTTCGAATCCCAGGGCACACCTCTGACTTTTCGAAGCCATGTGTGTATTGACAGTCAATCACCACGCACTAAAACGGTGAAGGAAAACATCGTGAGGAAACCTGCATACCATAGCGATTTAATAATTTCTATGGTATGTAAGTCCGCCAACCCGCACTAGGCCAGCGTGGTGGACTTTATGGCCTAACCACTCTCAATCGATTACGATTGTAGAGTAGGCCCGTGCCCTGCAGTGGGACGTATATGGGCTGATACAGAAGTATAATACAGTATACTATACAACATTACAATATGAATCTCCCACCCAAGTCAAGAACTCAACGAATTGAATAGAAGGAGAAATAAAAACTAAAAACATAAAAATAAAAAAGTAAAAAAAAAATTTAAGTTAAACGGTTTTATATTGCAGATAAATGTACTAAAAGTACATTTATCTGCAATATGAAAAAAATTCAATATTTTGTATAATGTCAAATAGCCAGAGATGCGATTTATTTGAAATACTTCCATTTAAAATGCAAATACAAAATGCAAAATACCTATTTTGTATTTGGCATTTAAATGACTTTTAGTAAAAAACATTTTGTATTTTATTTGAAATACCTTTTGAGATGTATTTTGCATTTTCAATATTCATTTCAAAATGCAAAATACTTTGTGACTAAGTTTAGTCTTTATTGCCAGACCAGTGAAAAAAAATGAAATTAACGAATGACGCTTATAATGCCGCCGAGGGTGCGTTCGGCTGTTCGCGTCATCAACAACTCACAACAGACTCCTCTGCAACCAGTGAGGGTGGTAGTGCCAATACTACTATAGACCTAGAAACCCTACAATATTTGAAGGATGAGTGCACAAGTCTGGAGATGCTAAACGCATATCCCACAGTAAAAAAAGCATTTTTAAAATACAAAACATCCCTACCTAGTTCATCACCAGTAGAAAGATTTTTTTCGTATGGTAGGATGATTATGAGACCTCACAGAAGAAAAATTAGTGATGATCTATTTGAACAACTGGTATTGGTAAAAAGTGTATTAAATAAAGAAAATTGATGTTTAGACTGTTTAGTCTTTCCTTTTCTTTTCGTAAGTCTAGTTTTTACATTATTTCAAGTGAGTATTATTATCTATATATATAAAAGAAAGTCGTGTTAGTTACTCCATTTATAACTTAAGAACGGCTGAACTGACTTGGCTGAAAATTGGTGGGGAGGTAGCTTAGAACCAGGAGAAGGACATAGGATACTTTTTATCACGTTCCCGGTTTCTATTAGCTTATTAACATTTTCTCATACAAAATGTTCATGGGTTCGTAACTGTCAAACATTTAATGTTCATCCCGTCGATACGGCAAACTCTTCCCTCAAATGAAATAACGTATTTAAATAAAGGTTTCGAATCGACAACATATATCCATAATATTCAATTAATGGCGTATTTTAGGTTTTAAAGATGTAAATTAATGACAGTAATAAAAAGTTTTTGACATTTAAATTAGTTGTCAAATATTTGTGCATGCGTTCTGAAATTCATTTTGTGTAACCAAAAGAGAATATATTATGAAGCCAAATAAATATAGGACAGTTAAATAAATAATATTCACACGTAAGAAGATTTACTTCTTTTCAAGATAGAATATCACTTCAAAATGAAAAATATTTATTAAAATAACTATTTTACATATGGAGAATATTGCAGGGGTTCTCAAATTAGGCGTTGCCTGTGGCTTGAGAAACCAGTTAAATAATTGTTATTACATTAATTGTGTGTGTGAGTGTGAGAAAGTGCTAATAGTGTATGTTTGTGTGTGTATGTGTGTGAGTGTGTGTGTTATGTGTTATTATGTTTATTTTTATCACGAATTTTTACGGTGGCTTTACCTTCGCTATAATTCACTGATTGAAATATTATACATTTTGAACTGTTATGTCGAAGAAAATCGAAACCACTGAAGTTATTTCTATGAAAATTAATATTTCATCTCTTTATTACTAACAAAAAGTAATGGCGTAATATTTATGGAACAACAGCATAGTGAGGGTGAAATAAGGGATAGAATATTGCATGGATAATCAAAATCGCTAAAGTGTTTAATGTCAAAAATTTATAAGGAACACTATTTGGATATGGAGAAACGGGATATAATAGAGTAGGAGGTACGGGAGAGGACCAGGTTAGCTGACAGATTTGATAGGACGAAATGTAAATGCACGGTATAAGACGGGATGGATAATGAAGAGAAAGGACGGGACGTATCGGGAAGTGACTGAATAGACGGGATGGGACGGAATTGAGCAGGACAGTAGGATAGCTACGTCATGTTAAGGTATACAAGAGCTTATACGAAAAATAACAGGTATTTGGTGTGAAGTAAAAAAAAAATATCTGCATCCAGGCAAAGGTGGGTCGGGCTTTTTTGCTATGCTAAATAATTGAATATAATATTAATTATATAATAACTAAGCCATAGCGGAGCGTGGTCGGGTCAGCTATGGTATTTTTTAATTGATTTCAATGAATGTCGTCGGAGTAGTAACAGTGTTATAATATCTCCGTAGCAAAATAATGATTTAAATCTGGAGAGATGGGATAGAATAGAATATACGGTGGTTAAAATGGGCCAGAAGAATAGGTACAGGATGGGATTGGATTTTGATAAGCAGTTTAGACAACGGCTGTCATGTTGATTTAAAAAAAATATGGACTGGAATCTGTATTTACACCCAGGCGAAGCCGGGCCGGGCCGCTAGTTATTAATAACAACAGAATTTATTGATACGCACACGTATGACCAAAAAGTGCTAGTTGGCTCGGCATTCTTTCTCTATTCCATTTGTCATGATAAATACTTAAAATAAATAAAAATATCATTCAATTTGGTCAAAAGGCATTTTATTTTAAAAAAGTATTTTGAAAATACCTATTTTGCATTTAGCATTTGAAATACAAAACGTAAAACTATTTGGTATTTTGCATTTGAAATAGGAAATCTGAAAAGTATTTTGCATTTTGTATTTAAATGGTTTTTTAAAACTATTTTGTACATCTCTGCAAATAGCCTATTGTAAAAATAGTCGCAACTTAGTGTATGGAAGAAATAATATTTAAAAAAATTGAACCTATTCGCCATTCTCAAAATAAGATAGTAAAGAAATGTTACTAAGGTGATTTTCAACCTTCATTTGACTTTACCAATTATACGAATCACTTACTAAAATTTGATAAAGCCACTTAACCATTTAAAGTAAGTAATACTTGATGTTTAATGCAGCAATGTGATATTTTATAGGTATGTGGGAGGAAGCCGAACAGATGTTGACAGAGGCTCAAACGAGATCACCGCAGCATCCCGACTTGTTGCTGGGTTTGGCTGTGACTGCAACACACAGCGGCAAGGCACCTGAGGTGGGTACTTTATAAAATGGAGTCTATGAGACAAATCTTTACAAAAAGACTGGCTCGGTGACGCAGTTGTACGGTACCACTACAATTTTGAGGTCTTGGGTTCGGATCCCGGGTCATTTTTCTATACATTATCAGACTGGAGTCAGGAATTTGTACCTGAAATGGCGATAAGCTCACTATTGTCTGGCGTGACTTAGCATGAACGGGCATAGCTCTGGCATTTACTGATTGTAGGTCTCAAGCATTGCTTTGTTAGCATTTAAGACGTTGTTTGATTTTGCTACTGTGCATGAGCGGTCGTATCGTTTACCATCAGGTGAACGGAATGCTCGTATCGGCAATCATTGCAATAATGAAATATATTCAGGGTAGATCAAGACTGCTACTGAAAATGAAGTCGGGTGGTAGTTTTAGTTACTTCAGACACAATGCATCTAAACTTTTCGACAAAAAACGCGCCAGATTTCTGGTCATGTTTTAAATACCATCGTATTTGGGTGGTAAATACACAGTATGTTACAAAATAATAGTGTACACTCTTTTATTTTTAATGACGCTATGGTACGCAATAGTTTAAAGTATTATTTTAGCAAATAATATTGATTTACCACCCAAACACGATGACATTTCAAAAATAAAAAATAAAAATAGTTGCGTTTTTTTGCAAAGTTTTTTGTTGCGTTGTGTTTGTAGTCACTAAAACTACCATCCGACATCGTTTTCGCGAGCGGCCTTGATATACCCTGTATTATTATTTTTCTGTCTCGCCCTCACAACCACCATTGTAACTCTTGTAAGGCAGGAGGATCAAAAGTGGCACGCAATGTAATGACACCGAGCATTGAAGAGTCTCCGGGAATGTCTAACTTGTCTTTAACCCGCAACGAAATTAATCAGAAAGTTAAATTCATAGAAGTTGGAAATCCCCTGTATATTTTATTGACATTGCTTTAAGCGATAAGACCGCCATTTGTACTTTTTATTTTTTTAGTTTGTGAATATTGTATTTTTTTATGTGTACAATAAAGATTTAAATAATTAATTTGTTGCCCGGGTGTTAATTTGTGTATATTATCCAGGTATCATCACGCTACCTTGCCCAGTTGTTGGACAGTCACCCCGACCATCCGTTTGTGAAGGAGTATCACGCCAAAGCTAACGAGCTGAAGCGTCTCGCAGCGCAGTACCAACCCTCCGTGCCCACATAAACTGTGTTGTTATATTTGTATTATGTATTAAAGATTAAATATATTCCATATTGTAACATTTTGATTTTTTTTAATTATTTTATTTTATTATAGGGTTCGGGAATTGTCAACATTTAGTAATATAATTTACTAACTATTGTAAAATCATATTTGACAGTCTTCATGGCGTAGTTGGTTAGACGTCGGCTGTGAAACGTGAGTCTGTGGGTTCGATCCCCACACCGAAACAAATATTTGAGTGATCCATATGCATTGTTTTCGAGTCTGGGTGTTTGTGAGACCGAAAAGTGTCTCGTGGTTCCTAAAACCCACGACACAAGACTCGATCTTAGTTTGGAGTCAGGGCTATGTATGTGATTTTAGAGTGTATTTATTTATTTATTTTGATTTTCTAGCTATGTTAATTTAAAAAAATCTTTGAAAGTCTTGCCAAGTGATTTAGTGGAATAGGCAAGAGGACTGACGGGACAGACCTTAAAAGAGATAATGTCACAAATCTCTCTTTGTGTGACAAAGGACAACAGAAACTATAGATAACCATTCAAAGGCATTTGCCCAGTAGTGGGACAGTAAAGTCTAACCGATTGCGGCGTACACACACGTTGTGTAATTCGTACACAAATGTTGTGATATTCGCACACATGTTGTGTAATTTGTACACTCGTGTGTTTTTGTTAAAAGAAAATATATTTTGAAAATTTTTATTAATAAAAGCTGTAATCATAGTCATTGTCTGGCTCCTCATCGCTACTGTTGCCGAGCTGGTGGTACTGTCGCAGCTTCTCCAGCGCGTTCATCTCGTCCGCGAGTCCCAGAGGCATTAGCGTGGAGTCCGAGTCTCGCTCCTGAGACAAATCCGTCGTGGACTCGTGCGGGATCTCCCCGGTTCGACCTGGAAGGAGAGGTTTTATGTGCATTGTAATGTCGGGCTGTTTGTCTGTCTGTGCGTTTATTATAGGGAGTTTATAGCAGGATTTGTATTAGCTTTTCTAGTATTGAATATGTTTTTATGTTTTAGTATTAGTATATGGTTTTATGTATATACTATTAGCAAGTTGATATTAGCATACATATGGTTGTAGTAGGAAATCTGCAGTATTTGACAAATGACAAAGTGTATAGTGGCACTATTTGTTGCAAAAAAGATGAATGCCAAATACTTTACCCGGTTGAAGTCGGGACGGCGAGCTATTTTAAGTTTAATCAATTATTATTGGTATTCGCTTAGAACATTATCTTGGAAATAAAAATATTTTATCAAATATCGATATCGATACCAAAATCATTTTGTTACTCTTGTATGATTTACCTCGTGGTGATATTTCTACGCCATCTTCGAGAGGTGGCGCTGTGAACGCCTCTAACTCTTGTTCGGTTTTACCCTCTTCGTCTAACTTCTCTTGTTTGCGTTGCTTACGCCACGCTTTTTGCAAATTGAAACGTTCTGGCCTGAAAATAAATACCTAAATGGATTCTAAGCCTAATTCTTCTATTATTTCATTTCTCTAATTATATAATTCATTTTATTTTTGAATATCTAAATTCTTAAAAAATATTACTGTAAGAATATTTCATCGTGTAATTTGTCATCGAGTTCATTTTAAAAACATAAATCCAACGCCTTTTATGTATTTTCGAAAGAACCTACGCATGCATAGAGACTGGAGATTTTTTTACAAGGATGGGCGATATGAGCATGCCGTTCGCCTGAAAGTAAGCGATATGACCATTCATAGACAGTAGCAATTGCAAAACACTATTAATTACAGAGCAATGCTTAGCATTCGACTGCGGTCACCATACTGAGACATAAGATGTTAAATAATGATAAAAGGCTATTGAGATGGTTTTTACAGATGGAGTCGATAGGTGAAAAAGATTTGACAGCTGATGACAGTGGATGAAATACGTGAAATGCCGGGAACTAGCAGACTGGAGAGAGTACCTACCCACGGTATACTGGCATGACTAATCTGTTTGCATTATTGGAGATTGCGATATTGTACTTCGAATCTTACACCCGTATACACAAACAATATTATAAGGACGCACAGAATCGCCAATAAATAAACAATACTTGAGTGATGGGTCAAGCTATGCGTTTACTTACAGCGACCTTCAGATAAAATAGGTCGATTCCAGAAAATGACTGGAGGTTACTGGCTTTACGTAGCGTAGCATTCCTCTAGCACTAAGTAAAGTATTGTTTGTGAATACAGGGCTAAGAATAAATGTATAGGATTGAAAATACAAAACATTTATCTTTTTGACTTTCGCATACTAAAAACGGCAAAGGAAAACATCGTGAGGAAACCTGCATACCATAACGAATTTAATAATTACTATGGTATGTAAGTCTGCCAACCCGCACTAGGCCAGGGTGGTGGACTGTACTAACCCCTCTCAATCTTACTCTCGTTTGTAGAAGAGGCCCGTGCCCTGCAGTGAAACGTATATGGGCTGATACAGATTGATTTTCGTACCGTTCTCCTTCTCCATACACTCGTGTCTCCAGATTCTGTATATCATGCCTGATGTCAGCTAACATGAGCAGCATCAGGTCTAAAGAGCCTTTTGGCCCCCGAGGCCCGCGTGGTCCTCTTGCTCCCGTCTCGCCTTTAGGACCCTCAGCACCTGTTGCGCCTGGGGGGCCCTAGAAAATAATGGAAAAAATATTAAGAGTGTATCATCAAGCATTGGGCACAAGACGAGTCGTTCCGTGTAGAAAGGATTAAAATGACGCCATCTAATGAGAGTTTTATTTTGGCGATTAATTTTAAAGAGTTGACTCTGTGGAGTTTCCTCACAGATCATCGAATTATGGAAGAGTTGATATCATTGCTGCCAAATCACCTGTAGAATTTGTAGGGTTTTGTAATTTTGACTGACTTTGTTGGTTAAATATTTAATCATAGAAATTAATGAAGTTCACTTTGTTTTCTGTATAATGCATATGACCTTCACGCAATTGCAGAAACTAGGTACTTAACAAAATATAATATGTTTAATGGTTACTTACCCTAGGTCCTCTCTCGCACCTGCAGTAGCCTCCGTCCAGCGGTGCAGTGGAGTCTAACACTCGGTACGCATACGTGCCATCACCACCTGAATTTTGTAACATAATAAACGATTACTTGATTGTTATGATATGTTCAAACAGAACTGTCATGGTTACCATGGGGTGTAGAAGCTTAAAGCCCTTAGTGCCTACTACTACTTGGTCTGAGTGCAGTCAGAAGTATCTACATAAAAATACTAAATTCAAGAGAAATATACATTTTTTTTTATTGCAGTGAATGGCGAGACGAGCATGCCGTTCGCCTGATGGTAAGCGATGCGACCGCTCATGAACAGTAGCAACATTCCACTGCGCTCGCCATCCTGAGACATAAGATGTTAAGTCTCAATATGTCCAGTAGTTGCTCTGGCTACAATGTCCTTCAATCCGAAACACAACTGCGCATTTAAGCAGTGTTGTTTCACGGGAGAAATAGACATTGCGGTGGTACCTACCCAGATGGCCTCTCACATATGAGAGACCTACCACCAGTATGTTAGTACATTGCAGTGATATCTACCCATCTATCTAACATGAGAGACCTTTCACCGGTAAAATTTAATAAACCACACAAATGAAACATCTGCACCGGTTTCTCATCGAATGGGAACTGCCAGCTCGTAGACTCAAATGTTAAAACTGGTTTAATCGACATAGTAGTACTCTTAGATAGTTAGTAGTGATATAGTTAGTGAGAGTTAGTTAAAGTAGTTATCAGTCTAATCAGTAACCAGCGTAGGTGAACTTTCCAATTTTAATATCTCCAACAGGCGCTTTTTAATTATCTCACATAGTTTACTGGTGGTAGGTCCTTCATATGTTGGAGGCCGCCTGTGTAGATATCACCGCATTGTCTATTTCTCCCGCCAAATTGCAGTGTAAATGCACTGTTGTGTTTCGGATTGAAGGAAATTGTAGCCAGAGCAACTACTGGACATATTGAGACTTAACATGTTATGTCTCAGGATGGCGAGCGCAGTGGAATGCCAAGCCTTGCTTTGTAATTCAAGGTGTTGTTTGGTTCCACTACTGTTCATGAGCGGTCGTATCGCTTACTATCAGGTGAACAGCATGCTCGTCTCGCGATACATTGCAATAAAAAAAAGGTATCAATTGCCGATGAGTTATCTTACCATCTCTCAACACTGGGTTCTCCATCATCTTCTTGATGGCTGCTTGCGCCGTGTGCAGCTGGTCGCTGAGCTGCTTCACCTTCCGCGACAGCCACGTGACCGTGTCGCATGGTGCGTAACATCTTGATGACGCGCGTATGAGCGGCAGGGGCTCCTACAAAATAATTCATGCTATTTTATAATAGGGCGGTTTAAAGGTGCGGAATGAAACATATAATTTCGGTGATCTTTGATTCTTTTTGTTTATAAAATATGTTTATATTTTAATAAGTAATTATTATTAAAATATTAAACAATTTTAATTAAAGTTTTTAATAAAGTTCATATTATTATAATCATTTTAAGCAATTACTGTCCGCCTTAATTACAAAATGGTTTCCCATGAAGCCAGGTTAAGCTTTATTTGAGAACCATTGGCAATTGTTATTAGTATTAGAAATTATTTTTACTGTTTCTAATTTTAAGAAATTATAACATAATTTGATGCCGTTGCCGGTTGTCTATGCGGGACAGTAGAAGAGAGGGACGTGGAGTGGTTGAGAAGCGTGTGGTGTTACGCTTTTTAAAATTTCAGACAAAACACGGAAATTGGCAACAATCTTAACAAAGACAGTAATAGGGTTCTGACGCAGCTCTTTTCTGCTGTAGTCAAAACAATACAGCGAAACTCTGACATATCTGATTGTATCCCGAAATTTTAATTGAAGTCTCCTAAATTTCAGCGTTGATTTGAGTGCGACTAATTGATAAAGATATGAAATAATGAAAAATACTATATACCGGCACTGTGACGATGGGCATCCTAGGCACGCACGCCTTGCCATCGCTCGCCAGGGATAAAGGAGCGGTGCACTCGCAGTGGAAACCGCCAGGGTCGTTGACGCACACCTGCTCGCAACCGCCATTATTAGTCGCGCATTCGTCTATATCTGGAAAAGATAAAACGGATGATAAGTACTTTGGTATTCAAGACCATCAGAATTTGAACTCAACTTTAACCTTATAACTTAAGGAGGTATCACATAAAAGCAGCACGTAAATTAGAGATAATGTGTTTATCATATTATAATATTTCAATATTTATGTATTTTCACTAAGGAAAGCTCTTTCTTCTCCGATGGGTAGAGGTTTATCGAACGAATTGCATGGAATTCGGCCTTGTTATGATATGTAATTTGTACCAGGATAACATAATAAGTATATCCTTACCAATACAGTAAGGCTGTTGTCTCCGCGAGAAATTGTCAGTGTTGAACTGGAAACCAGGATAGCAGGTGCACCACAGCCTTTCACCTTGGATTTCGCACGCCTGCTCGCACAGCTTCAGACTGCAAGGGTCCACTGATTTTGGAATGCAACTGAAAAAACACCATAGATTATTCATATCTATTCCGATACATACGCAAATCGCAATGCATAAATCACATTTCGGAATCATCGCATATCGGGTCTTTATAAAAGTAGGCACCTGACTCTAAGGTGGCCGATATAATTATTTCAACTAACGCTTCGAGTTTTCATAGGCAATCAAGGATACTACATAAAACTAATTATCTTAATTGTAATTTGGTAGTCATGTTCACCACATGATAAGATGGTATTTGTAACTCTTAAAGGAAAGAGCAGAAAAGATCTGCACTGGAAGAAATATCTGGTAAATGCTCTAATTTCTTAGTACAGGAATTTATTTATCGTTTACATGTATTCATGAATATCCAGTTACAGAGTTTATTTATCCAACCATCTAATCTCCTTGAAATAAGACGGTGAATCATAGATAACATTTATAAATATGTACCAGGAAGTCATAAATCAGGAAGAGTCTCGCGACGCATTTGTGTCATTTTATTATTGGAAGCTCACACATGACTTTGCTAATGATGCTACTACAGTCCGGCTGAAAAATCTCACTGGGCTAGTTTAGTTTTTCATAAACCATGTACAGGGATTGTGTTTGCTTTGAAGTAGTTATTGCTTTGTTAGTGTTTTTGGTTACTCACGCTTTAATGTTGATTTGTTCTGATATTATTCGTGACGACGTAATAATATATTTTTGTTTTTATAATAAATCAATACTATACCTCGTTTAATTTGGCAAGGATAACCAGGATATCATGATTGACTCACCGTCCCGCCACGTATCGGTGTGTTTCACAGCAGGTGAGTCGCAGGCACTGCACGTCTGCGCTGCCCACGTGACACGTATGTCGCACGCGCAACACGCGATCCGACGGACACACAGCTACCGCAACACTGTTCACTCTGTAAGAGGTACCAGGATAACATAACACATAACATAACATAGTTGCAGAAGTAATCAGTTTTGCATCAGATAAATCTTTGAAGCTAGTTGAATTTTTGAAAGATAAATTGAATTTATCTATGAAAAACTGTCGTTAACAACAACAACAAGATCCGGCACTACAATTGATAGGTTTTCACTCAGTCACTAAATTCCGTGGAATGTAAACCATATATTATACCGGGTATCTCAAGACTGCTACCGAAAACGAAGCCGGGTGGTAGTTTTAGTGACTACAAACACAATGCAAGTAAAAATTTTGCTAAGAAACGCGACAATTTTTTTTACCATTTTTTAAATATCGTCATTTTTGGGTGGTAAATCCATAGTTTTTGCTAAAATAATAATTTAAACTCTTTTATACCTTAGAGTCTTTATAAATAAAAGGGTATACACTATTATTTTACGAAAAAATGTATTTACCACCCAAATACGACCATATAAAAAAACAAAAAGAAAAAAATTGTTGCTTTTTTTTCCAACATTTTCTGTTGCATTGTGTCTGAAGTCACTTTAACTACCACCCGGCTTCGTTTTCGGTAGCAGTCTTGATATACCCTGTATATGTCAGTTACAAGAATCCATTAAGTAATTATGATAGTAATAATTCTATTATAATTATTAATGAAATGATTTAATAATCTTAGTAGCAATTAGGTGAAATAATTGTATTAATTGTATGAAAATAAAAGCTTAAGCAAAAGGCATTTATTATATTTTAATGATGTCATAAAAAGTTTCACTTCTTACGTGTGTACACCTGTATACACACATATTTTTATTTTATATTTAATTATATATGTTATTGACTTTAAAGAATAATAAAATAAAAACTAAATATATACCACTTATAACTTGAGAGGAAACTTAATTATTGGGATAGGTAGTATGATTATCCATTACTTTTAGTATTCAATAATATCATACGATGGAATTTCCTATCTGCAAAATACCAAAATTCAGTATTAATTCAAAATAAAGATGAACTTCACAATAAATTTTGATTTCCTTAGGTATTATGCAAAAATAAGGATATTACGTTGCTTTTAGATCCGACGATTGTGGGTTTTCCATCATTTATTAATATTATATAATAAATATTAAGAGGGAGCACTCGACTTAAAAAATGTAGATACAAATGGTAGTACCGCCTTACTTGCTACCTTTTCTGCCTTCCTGACATTTTATAAGTTGTCCATGTACGAATAATGTGGAAAAGAAAAATAAAGAAAATTATTATGATCAACTGAATAATTTCAGTTAAGCTTTTTTTTCACGGACAATAACACATCCTTTCGATTACCAACGGAATTTGTAGCAATGTGTTGTTAAATGGTTTGTTTGTTTTTGAAGACGCAAATGCACGACAGCGCTTCCTTTAAGTATTAAATACTCTATGTTTTAAGGTTTATGGAATATACATGTAAAGTTACATTTTGTGTTGTCATCGGGTCTACACAATAATTTTATCTTATCTCGCTGCGTCGTACTTTGGGATGATTAAAATCAACAATGACCCCAATATTTAGCACAAATTATCTCGTTCAGATATAGGCCAATGAAATACGTACATCTAATAATGGAACAGAAGTGGCTTGGCATAAGATATTGTGTGTTTAATCTAGCTGTGATGACAGTGTATAAGCATTTTAATTTGAATCCGTTTATGAATGCTAATTGGTAGATTAATGAGTAAATAAAATAATGAACATCTGTAGCACTTTTACCGAACCAGACATTACTGGTCGCACTGAGACTTAACATCTTATGTCTCAGGATGGCGATATGGCACATTGGAATGCTTTGCTTTGTAATTTAAGGTATTGTTTGGTTTTGCTACTTTCCATGAGCTGTTGTATCGCTTACCATCAGGCGAACGACATGCTCATCTCGCCATTTATTGCAATAAAAAAAAGCATTAAAAAATAAAATTTGAACAGCCTTACAGTCCAAACATTTACACCAATGATGTTTAATTCATATTCCACGAGGAATGCCAACTGGTAGAGTCGGGTGAGTTCCTTCAAAAGGAAAGCTAAAGTCTCAAGCACCATATTATTTAAATGAAAATACGTTTGAATCACGTGCAAAAGGTAAGCCCATAAGAACCGGGTTCTATGAATTCTTTGCTACTGCTATCAACTTCATTCCTCGCAGCCTGTATACTTACACGAAATAGTTGCTATGATATAATATACATGTTATGGGCCAAGTGATTAATGCAGGCAGTATTCATAATGCCCGGGCAGTATGAATATTGCCGAGCCATATCGGGCCAAGTGATTAATTACAATTTAAACTCACCTATTTATCACATTGCCCGGGCATTATGAATATGGCTACATGATAATCGGGCAATGTGATTAATAGGTGATTTTTACGTGGTGCGCTGCCGCATTGTCGCATCTGCGATAGACCCATAAATTAGAAAGGTTGAATTGATCTGCTTATATTTAGTTGTTTTTTTACGTCCGAAACATTATCTTCAGAAGAAAATTAGTGTACCCAGTTTATGGATCAGTTAGGTCGACTGTACCCCAAAACCGACTCAGAACACCCCGACTTCACGTAGTCTTTTGGTTACCGACCCTAGAGTGTATATAAAAAGCCGGAGGCGCGGAGGGAGAGCAGCCCCCGCCCGCTGTAACGAAGGATGGGCAACCGTGCGAGCCGTAGCGGCTGAGGCTGGTGACGTGAGCATGGGTGCCTATCTTTTGTTACGCAAGGGCGAAGGGGCTGAACTTCCCGTAGCGCCGGAGACGATGCAGAAGCTAATTTGTATTGACAACAAGTGTTTTAAGGGTTAGGTTGCTATAATAGATATTTCTCAGGAATGGCGCGTTACCTTTTCATGGCAGTGGTACCAGGGGAGGTGTGACACTCCCCCTCCCCCTCCACTCTTCCCAACCCACCCCCTCATGCTGCCCTATTCTAAATTCTACCACTTCGGCTCATTGTTTTGATTTCGATTCGCTTTACATCACTCTGCCCAATAGCCACTTGGTATTATTCATAATGCCCGGGCAATGTGATAAATTGATTGGTTATAATCACATTGTCCACTCTTATTGGGCATTATTCATATTGCCCAGGCATTGTGAATAATGCCCGATAAATCACTTGGCCCATAACATATACACTAGTGGTTTTATGCATAATCAGGTTTAAAACTTATGCAGTTATCTTGTTTTGTTACTATTCGAACGTCTGTTAAATTCAGTTTAAGAGAGGACAATACATTCGATGAATTAAGTTTTAAATCCGATTATGAATAAGGCCGTAGGTATATTTCATACATACATTTACTCACGCCTGTTCCCCAGAAGAGGTAAGAGGCAACTAGGACACCAATGTTTCGCCTCGTATTTTCCGTCCCATAATGTGGTAGGGGGCAAGCCCATCGCCATAACGGGCACAAATTCCTGATTCCCGGTTGATAGTATCACTGCCCGGCCCGGGATTTTAACCCGATACCTCAGCGTTGTAATCGTACTGTACTGTCGTTGTACACTACGCCACCAAGGTAGACCGTATAGGTATGTATCTGACATGCATAATTAAGCCACTTATAACTAATCAAGATAATCGTCACTAGTCGGATTTTCCTCATAAAAGGCAATGACTTGATCGGCGGCACGTGTTTCCCTTTTATTTTTTCTCTATATTACGTCTGATTATCTTTATATTTAGTTATTTTTTATTGATTATTTCTTTCTCCCATTTTTACATCCATGCTATTCTTGCCTGTAAGAAATTACTTACTTACTTAAATTACATATTACACATATGGCCACCATTTGTACTCGTACTATAATAATTTTGCAATTTCTAAATAATATCACTGGAATCTGTATAGTGCAAAAAGGATTAAATAAATAATTATCGCACACTTTATCGATTATCACGACGGGATTTTCTAATTAACCGTCAAATGCTGCAATTGATCCTCATTTTAACAATACAGATGTACAGCAAAATTAGTAAGTATGGAAAAGCACTAGGCAGAAGGGGGTCGTCCTTCCTTCCCTCCTTGGGACATATTCGGCCACAGAAAATGATGTCATTCGGATTAAATATAATTACATTAATTGGGTTTTTAGCTATGGAAATTCACCACGCGTATTTGTAATCTTCAGAAATTATATTATGGTGTTTAGAAACATTTTCAAGGACAGTTAATGATAAAATTCGTATTTCAGCCAGATAAGACGGATGTTGACCTAAGTATGACATACCGTAATCAAAATATTAGCTGGAACTAATATTTTTTTTATTTATTGTTTCATTATGTATGATATTAGACATTGGTAAACCATGACGAAAAGTGACAACCGCAAAGTTTCTTAGTAACGTAAAAATAAATTTGAATAAAAGGATGATGTCAGAATGTCAATTGTTTACAGTTAAGCTTTACATAATGCCGATATATGGTAGATGTAGTAGGGGAGCCCGGACCGCAAAATTTTCAGTTACAAAGCGTCATGGGGACCGATTAGATTGTGAAGATTTGGGCCTAAAACGAAAAATAATTTATGTTCACTTTGCCATTTTAGTGGGGAGGAGAGCGTGTGTTAATTTTCAAAAATGTTAAAAAAATCACTTACATAAAAATACTCGAGCGCCTCAGACATTCACGGTGCTTACCCGCTTTGTTTTTCGAACAACCGAGAGATATTATTCTGACGAGTAATTAGGGGAGGATAGCTGTAGAAAAGGGTAGAAAAAATAAAAAAATAAAAGTTATTCGAGCGTGTCAGATATTCGAAGAGAATATTTAGAAAACTCAAAAAAGTGTCCTATTAAAATATCTGATGATTTGGGTGTGATCAAAAGTCATGGCAGATTTTTGAAAATGTAAAAAAAAGTGATTTTGAAATACTCGAGCGCATCAGATTTTTACACAAACTGTTTAACTTGATGTTCTAGTCGTCCCAAATGATAATCTGACAAATATATGAAGGAATATTCTTAATCTGTTAATTTCAAAGAAAAAAATATTTTTTTCCAATTTCTGAGTGGAATAAATTATTACGCATATATGTAGGTGTAATTTTATTAATATTTATTAATACGAAATAGATTAAAAAATATAAAAAACAATTTTTTAATCTTCATCCTCACTGGATTCATCTTCAAAATTGATTCCTCCTTGGTCAATTTCTTCTTCATTTTGTGTTTCTGTAAAAAGGAAGGGTTATAAACTTTTAAATTTTCTTTTTCTTTCGTATTATAGTATTAAAATAAAACGTACCTGTATCAAAAGTATATCCTGATATGTCAGGTGTTATGACAATATCTTCGTATGCTTCAGGAAGTTGGCTACCAAGAAACCAAGTCGGCTCTAATTTGGTGTGGGGATAGTGCGAGAGAGTGAAATATAAAGATAGAGTGGGAAGGAAACAGAGGCGCGGAGTTTCAATTCAGTTCTCAGCAGCTGTACGCGCCACACTTTATTTATGGTTTAAGCTACATCGCCCCATGAAAATCGTCAGATTATTTTTATTCTGTAATTCTTACAGGATGTCCTTCAAAATTTAAAAAAAAAATCGCGCTCGAGTATTTCATAGTGACGTTTTTTTCTTACAATTTTGCCACTCACCCATTTCCTTATGCCACGCTAAAATCATCAGATTATTGAAATATATTCTGTTCTGTATGTATTTAACTTACCTGTCATTAATCTGACGCGCTCGAGTTTTTCTGAGGATTGATTTTTTTTTACAAATCTGACGGGCTGTCCTCGGAGCACGCCGTTATATAAAGGGTTTATATATGGTAGGAGTACATTAAAAGGAATAAGGTTTCTCCTCATACAGTTTTCTGACGCGCTCGAGTAACTCTTCAAATCCCCTCTTGGGCTCCCCTACTATTGTTTTAAATTTACTTATGACAAGAAACATGGCTACTTCTGGGAAGCATTGACAAAGATAAAGGCAAAAATCCAGTAATTCCTAAAGTAGAATATTCAATCAAAAGATGAATCCTTGTTATTTTGTCAATGGGTACAGTCACCGCTTAGTTGGATCGGTAACACTGTAGAACTGTGGGTGGCTTAAAAAATTGACGATAGAATATCCACTGTACTACATTTTTTTTTGGCTTAATTAATATTTTTTATCTTTTTTTCAACAGTTGTACAATTTTAGCCCTCTTATGACCAAGCTATATAGTATGTACTATGTAGTATATGCGGATAAGGCCAAAAAAATGAATTACAGTACCTATATCCTGCTGAGTGCAAACTAAACCGTTACAACAACAGTCGGGGAAGTTTAAAAAATATATAACATTAATTCTTTATCCCTAATACAAACGCCCATAGCACGGTCTTGGTACTGGACAGCAAGCTTCATCACTTATCTAAATATTTTCTATCCGTGCTGAGTGATCCCTCATCCGAGCGTGCGCTTCCGAGAACGCACTTCAAAGGCTCTCTGTTGCATACACTATTTATACACGCTGCCTGTAATGAAAGCACTAATACGTTGCGGGCCGTGTAGTAAGGACTTTGGATGGGGTGAGGTCCTCCCAAGGAGGGTTTTACTCTTTGTAAAGCGGTACGATTTGCGCTTCCGCTTTCTTAATGTGGGAAATGAAAAAAATTACTGAATGTAAATGATGTTGAATATTTGCAGACAACCTCCGTGGGACAGTTGGTTACGCCTGTCGTGAAACGCGAAACCATGGCTTCGATCCCCGCGCTGAGACAATTACTTTGTGATCCACAGGTATTTGTTTCGGGCCTGAGTGTTTGTGGGCCCTAAAATTCTCTCATAGTTTATGATAATACCCGATCTTAGTGTGGGGTCAGGACTATGTGCGTGACTGTTGAGTGTATTTATTTATTTATTAGAATACCTAGTCAGGTCATAAATTCTGTCACATGTTTAATATAAAATAATTGAAACAAGTTTATTCATTATGTAACCATTTATATACCAAAATGAACTTAACAAAACATAGATTCTTATGACACTAAAGTTTACACTGAATACAGGCCTTCAATCTGCGCAGCCAGTTGTCTATCGCAGCACGAACGAGGTCCATGCCTATATCGGCGGCTGCCTTAATCAAGGATGTCTTGAGTGACTCCAAATTGGGATGAGGCTTTGAGCACGCCTTTTCCTCCAAGTGTTGCCATATCTTGTAATCTAACGGATTCAAATCTGGACTGGAGGAGGGCCAGTCTTCGTGCCGGATGAAGTCGATTTCACGCGCCGCCAGCCAATCTTGTGTGCTCTTCGCTCTATGAGCTGGCGCCGAATCTTGTTGGAATACCCAGTGCCTGTTATTGAACATGGTATGAGAAACAGGTTCCACAAGGTTCGTCAGGACTGTATTTTGATACACAACTGCATTCGTTTTTACACCTTTCTCACAAAAATGTACCTCTGTTAAGCCCCAATAAGAAACTCCCAACCATACCATGAGCGAGGATGGAAAATGACCTCGTTGGACACGCGGAATAGGGTTGCTCGCTTCTTCACTACTGTGTGCGTACACCTTATTATTTTGTTTGTTGTAGCTCTCTTCTACGGCAAAAAATTTTTCATCTGAAAAAAGAATTTCCCGATATTTTTTCCCGCGTACCGCTTCAACAAAGCGCGGCATCTCTTCAGTCTCAGGTCCATTAGACGAGCATTCAAACGATGTCCTGTTTTTCTTCGATATGCCCGAAGCCCCAAGTCTTCATTTAACACCCTTTTCACCGTAGTTCTGCTTAACCCCATCTGAAGGGCCAACAGTGTCTGCTTACGTTTGGGATTTCTTCGAAATCGCGCCTTCACAGCTTTTATCACTGCTGGAGTCTCACTATCTACACTAGAGTCTTCATTGTATCATTTGATGGTACGATAAACGAATCTTTTGGTTATATTCAAATTTTTCAGTATGTCAAAAATTTGAATTGGCGCGTAACCGCAACGATGCAACGCAATAAATGCAACACGGTCTTTAAGCGTCCACTCCATATTTAAAAATGAGTAAAATTCTAAAAAGTATACATTTTTATTTTCATGAACAATTCGTAATTCGAATTGTTTTGTGGTGTGGTGTGTAGTTTGTGGTTCTAAAAGACAAGTTTTTACTGTGTGACAATACTTATGACCTGACTGTGTATATTCAATAACTTATGTTAATTATCAATTTTCATCAGTAAATAAATGCAAAATATGTGAATACGGTATTAGACTAATTAAATTATATTGTTTGCAAAAATCTACAAAAACGTGTCCCATAGTTCTGTTATGGTAAATTGAACAATACATATTACGCAACTCACTACTGGGCACAGGCTTCCTATATAATTGATCTCGAAAAATCAATTCTCGTGTTGGTTAGCAGTAAATAAAATAAAAGTGAAATATTTTTCATTGTTGTTGAGTAAGCCGTTTATTATCATAATACAAAAAATATGATAATAATCGATAAATACATGTCTATTTCTCTCGTAGTTTCTAATTCCTATTAGCTACGATATTTAACTTTTAACATTTTAGTCAATGGTGATGGCTACGTATATGATAGCTAAGTATATTACCTATTTAATTATTTGTTTACGACATATGAAATGAACAGGCAGCTTTATTTCAATTTTTATGAACGTAAACCGCAGGCATTATTTTTAATTATTTAAGTCATGTTCTATTAATACTACGACATCAAATCTATTAGTAATGTGACATGTGTTTTACACAAACCAGCAATTCTCATTACACATCATATGCGCCAAGGTTGAGACACGTTTTGTGGTGCTGTCATGATAAACAAATGAACAGAAACATTTGTAATTTCACAGAAGTCCGTAATAGATAATGTTAGTTTTATTTCGACATTACTTCGGATAACCTTATTGGATTTTGGATTTTGTTAACATAATAAAATAATTCATTTAATTGCTTTAATATTATAGAAATATGCCAATCATGGTCCTATATTCGACTATACATTACAAGTGTCACGCATGTTTGGGTCATTCACAAACATTTGTTTACGTTTAGATAGTTGTCATGCTAAAAATTTATCCTAGTTTCAGATTCAATAATATTACACAATCATCTTTCTGTGAGCTTGATATGTAATAGACATGATTATTGATTTATATCTATTTGACACACAAAATTCAAATAAATTATGCATAACACAACTCACAGATTCACTCGTCGCTACCGCGCTCATTTAAAACCGTTTCAATCAATTGTAAAATAGAACACTTGCTCAGACTTCATAGAACTTATTGAAATGCTATGCCATTAAGCCTTATTAGCCAATTTAGGCCCCCACAATATTCTCTGATTGCGCGCCTGCAACTCGGCGGCGTGTTAGTCCGGTACACTGTACTTCCTTCGAATGCAGTCCGTTGAACTCCATTACATTTTTAAGCGCAGTGCACTGTTTTGATTAATTTCATTGATAAGCAGTTATCATTCAGTTACTCATACAACTCGACCTAATAAACTTTTATATGAATTGAGTTTTTATGTTCAACTACGATATTGATTTGTCGAGTTGTATTGACGTTGTTTTCCCGTTTTAATTGATGTTATTATGAAGGAGATTACAGTTGTTTTTGGCTTGCTTCCTTGTAGATAATGTTAATTAATATTTTTATACACGACTTCTATGAAGTCTGACTTTTAATTTAAAATTTTAAAAGTTAGTATTAAATATTTTAGATCATTGTTTTGAGCATAGAAAAGAATTAAACACACTGTGTATTTCAAAATATTTTTACGAAATCCAACACTCATTTTAAAGTTAATTTCTCCATATTTATAATTGAAATCCCGAAAAATGAAAAAATACGACCGTTTATAAAAAATCTTAAATATCTCACGTCACAATATTATAAAATACTAGGAACACATAACGCACGTGTCGATCGCGTGGTCCGGATGCGGCTCCTCGGCGTAGTAGCCGGTGTGCTGGGCGGGCACCAGGGCGGCAGCGGTCAGCAGGAGTAGCGCGCCGCAGCAGGCCGCGGGACCGGCCGGCGCGCGCATCGCGACTGCCGTACCACACTCATCGCGGATATGCGTTTGCGCAGCGCTGCTCAAACATTTCACCCAACTACTTCACAAAATAATAAAAATATTTATTATTTATTAAAAGGAATGCTTCAATACATGGTGTCATTAAGATGACACTGTTGATCCTGTCTTACAGGAGTGTTAGTTTTGTAGTATGGTCTTTTATTAAGCATAGAGATCGGACATCCAAATACCGTCATACCAGCACCACAAGATTTGTCTTGTTTTGGGTGATTGGTAGCTATTTGTAGCTACCAGTCATCCAAGCAAGTTAATGTTGTGGCCCTCATAAACTTACGTTCTATTAATTTAAGCATTACTGCACACCTTTGACTATGAATGCTACTGCTACGCCGATAATCGAGACACGTGGACCTATCGCAAGAACGGCTGTTCAGAAAATTTAAACATTAAGGCTAGTTTCAAATGTTCCTGATAAATTCCTTGATATACTTGATCTGACATTCCTGTCAGATAATACAGGGTATATCAAGACTGCTACCGAAAATGAAGCCGGGTGGTAGTCTAAGCAACTTCAGACAATGCAACAGAAAATGTTGCAAAAAATCGACGATTTTTTTTGTTGTTGTTTTTTTCATTTGGTCGTATTTGGGTGATAAATATATTTCATTTTCCTATAATAATAGTTTACACCCCTTTATTTATAAGGACTCTAAGGTATAAAAGGGTTTAAGTTATTATTTTAGCAAAAACTATGGATTTACCTACCAAAAATGATGATATTTAAAAATTTATAAAAAAATATTGTCGCGTTTCTTTGCGAAATTTTTAATTGTGTTTGTAGTCACTAAAACTACCACCCGGCTTCGTTTTCGGTAGCAGTCTTGATATACCCGGGATAAAAAAAATATCAAATAGTTTGTGAGTAATTTTATATTGTTACACTTTTTATTCAGCGCCATGTTTGTGCACCAGGAGAGCATAGGCCGTTGACTCCGGTGCAAGTTTAATTTGTAAATGAGTTGTATAATTGACGCGCGGGTTCCCGTTGCGTCACCGCAGTGTGCACTACATTTATCGAGCTTTTATTTGTTCCTGCACTCCAAACCGGTATTTACACTCTCAAGCCATGGAAAGATAATGTTGAAATGAAGCATTTCACTTAACTTTGAGTTGACTTGTGTAGTGATTTAAATATGGTACAGTATGAATAAAAATGGGCGAGTTTTTTGTATTGATATCAATAATTAGGATTTGACATCGTAAAGCAAAATAAATTTGCTACTTTGATTCATACTCCTTGTCTCCTATAAAATTGTTTTAATTTCTAGAGATATATAAAATGTGCAGTAAGTAAGTAGCTAAGTCATAGCTAGTAAAAGGCGAACAAAAAACCAGAATTAATACCTAAAAATGACTTTTATTTTATTGCAATGAATGGTGAGATAAGCAAGCCGTTCGCCTGATGATAAGCGATACGACCGCTCGTAGACAATAGTAAAATTCCACTGCGCTCACCATCCTGAGACATAAGATGTTAAGTCTCAATATGGCCAGTAGTTACTCTGGCTACAATGTCCTTCAATCCGAAACACAACAGTGAATTTACACTGCTGTTTCACGGGAGAAATAGATATTGCGGTGGTGACCCAGATGGCCTCTCACATCTCTCACATATGAGAGACCTTCCACCAGTAATAGACTAGGACCAACTAATGAACACTAGGAATAATTAAAAAAAATAGTAGTAGTTTATTTAGTTATAATTTTGAATATTTTTGAGATACGATCATTTTCCTTCCTGGAGGTGGGCGCTAATGAGTGCGACACAGTTCCCCGAACTAATGCAGTTGTTAACGTACACATACATTATAAGTAAGCTTGTTTATGTAACAATAAAATATTTGAATTTAAATTTGAATTTGAAGACTTTCTTTCCCGTTCTTCTCTGGCGAAAAAAAAATATGATTAGTTAGATGGAAACCGTCCAAAGACGACCGATATTGCTTAAGTTTATAAACTATTAGCGTAAACAAGAAATAACGAAAAGAAACAAAATACTAGCAACCTGCAGTTTGCTTTTATAGATGAAATTGTATCTTAGTGCGGGTTCAGAACCGTGCATATAACTCTGTGAAACTATCTCTATGAAACTATTACAGATTTTAACTTTGGGTACCCCCTTCACTTCCCTTTATGTATTACTTAATTATTTATCATAAGAGAGTTTTAACATAATCGTGTCATTTAAAATTTTTATCGCATTCAAAAATGTTTCCCCAATAGCTTCCCTAAAGCAAGTTGCTTGCCGAGTTAAAAGTTAATCGTCACACCAAATTCAAAATAAATATGAATAAGATAGATTTATTTTCTAAAAGTTTGAGCACCACTGTCCTATCTCTAGTAACAGTCCCAAAATAAACTCCAGTGCGTACCAGCGACTACTAGCAGAGTCGCGACGGTCGCCGCGGTCGCACCAGTGATATACGACCGATTCGACCGTCACCCAATGTGTACATTACATTGGTGTCGCCATGATACAGGGACTATTTGGGATTAACACGAGGCTCTTGTTGGGACTGAGGATTAGGCAAAAGAGCCATCTTCTTTTTTACTTCTCAATTGGCCCAACAAAAATACTAAAACGAAAAAAATAATAATTTATTGAATCCCTTAAAATGTTCAACATCAATTTTTTTAATCAGTCGTTTTTTTATCTACCACCCGCATCGTGTAGGAAATACTTGATACGAATGTCGTACCAGCTATTTGAATTTAACACATTCTAAAAGTCCTTATTTTTCATATATGATATTTAACCTACTGTTTTTAATCATAGAACTAGTTAAAATACTTCCCAGCTATTTATTTAATTAGCATGGCATCTGGAATTATTTTAGTGAAACAACATTTATTGCCAAGAATTTGACCTCATAAATCCTAAAGCAAATTTTCTACAGTCACTAAGTTGGTAGCAAAGCAATAAGCATGGCTGGATCTACTGAGGGCTTTTTGGGCTGCAGCCCAGGGCCCTATGGGTACAAAAATGGCCCAAGTCCCAACTTTTTTAATATGTTCATTTTAACAACATTATATAACAAACATAAAAATACAGTCGGATGGCTACTCCATTAATTGAAGTCAGTTAAAAATAGCGCTAAATTAGGAATAAATGGGTAAATATCACTAAAATAAAGGTAACAAGGTAAGGTAATAAGGTAAGGTTTTATTGTCCTATTTTTTCCTTTACCTACAGTAAATCTAGATCACTCTCCAAAATAAACTCATTTGCAAAAAAAAACGGGCACCTAAGCAATGAACCATTTCAAATGTTACTATTGGTTTGTTTGATAATTATAGGTAGTTTTACTTTCACAATTTTGTGAATTAATAAGCAAATAATCGTTTTCGTCAGTATTATCATAAAATTTTGATAAAATTTATGGGTTTTAATGCTAAAGTTCACTAGTAGTGTATGCTCGCTAGTAGTGCATATGCTCGTGAAGTAAAAGTTAACAAAGATTTTTGTTTGTTTTTTCTTTAATAAAGTAAAAGCAGATAAATGTTTAGTATCGAGTGTGATCCCCTCTAGTTGAAATCACAGCTTGAATTCGTCTGGGTATGCTAGCGAGGATATCTCGGATACTTGCTTGTGGAATACGTTCCCACTCCGCGGTAATCACATTCTTCAGCTCTCTGATGGTCTGCGGAGCCGGTTGTACTGATTTCACGCATCGTTTCAGAACGTCCCAGACATGCTCTATAGGATTGAGGTCGGGACTTCGAGCTGGCCAATCCAAACGACGAATGCCGGCCTCTTGCACATACGCTTCCACATCGCCAGACCGGTGGGCGCGAGCGTTGTCGTCCATAAAAACGGAGTCTTCGCCTAAAGCTGCCAATGCGGGTTGTGCATGAGGAATTAGAACTTCCGTTATGTATCAATGTCCAGTCAGTGAGCCGTTTTCAATGAAGACTTACTCTGTACGATCCATTGAATTTATTCCTGCCCAAAACATAACAGAGCCCCCACCATAAGGTGTGATTTCTTCAAAACAAGCCTCTGCAAAGCGTTCTCCTCGTCTTCGTAGCACTCGCCGACGTCGATCTTCACCGAACAGAGATATCCTGGCTTCATTGGAGAACAATACCCTATTCCAGTCTTCTTGAGTCCATGACTCACAATTTCGAGCAAACCTAAGCCTGGCAACTCTGTGCTCACGGAGTAACTTAGGGCCGCGGGCCGGGCGATGACTGCGTATATTGGCCGCGAGAAACCTCCTCCTGACCGTCCATAGACTAATATGCACATTTCTTACTTCTTCGAGGTTGTTCTTAAGGTCCACATACGAAGACTTGCGATTTCTCAATGCGCGACTCACAAGAAAACGATCATCCCGTGGTTGGGTACATGGTTTTCTTCCAGAACCAGGCCTTCTCTCGACGGAACCGGTGTCTTGATACCGCTGCCAGGTCCTTTGAACTGTCGAGCGACTCACGCTTAGCCTCTGAGCCACGAAGCATTGGCTGCAACCCTCTTCAAGCAGCGCAATAATTTTGGTAGCTTTTACCACTTTCTCTAACATTATTGAGACAGCTAAACAGCAATAAATGAAGCTTTGACAATTAAGAAAATGAAATAAATTCATAAAAATTGACTAAAAGTTATGAAAACCGATATTACCTTTTGGAACTTCGCACCAAAAATGTAGGATAAAAAGTGGTTTTCTGTAAAAACGAGCATCAAACGAAAATTTGAATTTAGAACGTACTGTTTTAAACACCACGGCATTTTTAAAACTGGCCAGTAACATGTACAAATGATTGAAATCATTTTGGTACCGTATTTTTTTAAAGAAGAATTAAAATCAAAACCGCCCGTTTTTTTTGCAAATGAGTGTAGTATTGTTGCGTAATAACAATGACTTAAATAATTGGTGGGCCTCTGAATCGTATTAGCCCAGAGCCCCACAATTTCACGGTCCGCCCCTGTAGTAAGGTATATATCGATGTGAGTACCTATAATACAAAAAGCTTTTTGACCAAAAAAGTTCTTGTGTCATTTCACCATGTTTGTGTATTATATTTTGACCATCAGGTAGGTAAACATTTGACACTTTTTCACTCCAGTTAAAATAAACAAATGTCCTGTCTAAGCTTAGATTCGTGGTCACAACATGTATGAAATGGTTTGTTTATTTACCGCACATCGCCGTCTCAGGGCCGCTGAATAGATCGCCCCACTAACATACTGCATGCGGCAAAAAATAACAACAGAAACTATAATTAGGCGGCTAAAAAACTATTATTGTTTAGTAGCGGCATGTGCAGTTCAGCAGTTCAAAAAGTGCGTTGATACTAGATAGATGCCACCGCAATGTCTGTTTCTCCCACCAAACACCAATGTAAAACTACTTTTTAGTTCCGGTTGGATGGACATTGTAGCCAGATAAACTTTATTTTATTTATATTTATTTATTAGTAGCTACTGGACAGAATAAGACTTGACATCTTATATCTCTGAATGGCTAACGCAGTGGAATGCCAAGAGATGCTTTTTAATTCATGGTGTTGTTTGGTTTTACTACTGTCCATGAGTGGTTGTATCGCTTACCACCAGGCGAATGGGATGCTCATCTCACACATGTTTCTGCACAATATAAATAAATGGAGGCCTCATGACCTCTCAAACTTTCATACCATTCTTTCTCATATCTTTACCATTCATGTTCAAACATCCAGAAAAAAAAAACAGATATTATGATGAAATGTGGTTTACTGGTGGTAGGTCTCTCATATGTGAGAGGCCATCTGGGTAGGTACCACCGCAATGTCTATTTCTCCCGTGAAACAACACTGCTTAAATGCACTGTTGTGTTTCGGATTGAAGGACATTGTAGCCAGAGCAACTACTGGACATATTGAGACTTAACATCTTATGTCTCAGGATGGCGAGCGCAGTGGAATATTGCTACTGTTCATGAGCGGTCGTATCGCTTACCATCAGGCGAACGGCTTGCTCGTCTCGCCATTCAATGCAATAAAAAAAAAAAAAAAAAAAAATGTTATTTTTTCAGTTTTTAACTACCTTCAAAAAAGGGAGGAGGTTCTCAATTCGTCGGAAGCTTATTTTTTTATGTATGTTCGCCGATTACTCGGAGACGCATATGACGCGTAGACGCATTTTAATATTTAACACATAGTCGGATCATGAACATGTAATTTTTAAATGATAAATAACCCATGTAATTTAAGACATAAACTCTGTAAAATCATAACAAGACAGAAATAATTCAAGAATCGAATTAAGTACTTTCGTAGTGGTATTTTGTATTTACGCGGATGTTGCACATTGAAATAAAACTATTTTTTACGGATGTTATCGCGGATTTGGTTAAATTTTATACAACAGAAAGTAAACTAATGGAAAGTGAAACCAAATCCGTGATGAAGTCCGTGAAAATTAGTTTTATTTGAATATTAATCGTAATTTTTACTGGTGGTAGGTCGCTCATATGTGTAATAATACTCGTATAATCTGTCTGTATCTGTATCAGCCCATATACGTCCCACTGCAGGGCACGGGCCTCCTCTACATTCGACTACCGATTGAGAGTGGTTAGGCCATATATTGAGAGTGGTTAGGCCATATACAGGGTATATCAAGACCGCTACCGAAAACGAAGCTGGGTGGTAGTTTAAGCGATTTCAGACACAATGCAACAGAAAATTTTTCAAAAAAAAAGCGGCTATTTTTTTTGTTATTTTTTTCCTATGGCTATATTTGGGTAGTAAATACATTTTTTCCTAAAAATAATAGTGTATACCCTCTTATTTATAAATACTCCAAGGCATAAAACAGTTTAAATTATTATTTTAGCAAAAACTATGGATTTACCACCCAAAAAAGCCGATATTTAAAAAATCATTAAAAATTTAAGTCACATTTCTTTGCGAAATTTTTAGTTGCATTGTGTTTGTAGTCACTAAAACTACCACCCGGCTTCGTTTTCGGTAGCGGTCTTGATATACCCGGTATATACAGGGTATATCAAGACTGCTACCGAAAACGAAGCCGGGTGGTAGTTTAAGCGACTTCAGACACAATGCAACAGAAAAAGTTGCAAAAAAAAAGCGTCAATTTTTTTTTGTTATTTTTTTCCTATGGCCATTTTTGGGTGGTAAATACATTTTTTCCTAAAATAATAGTATATACCCTTTTATTTATAAATACTCTAAGGTATAAAAGAGTTTAAATTATTATTTTAGCAAAAACTATGGATTTACCACCCAAAAATGACGATATTTAAAAAATCATAAAAAAAAATTGTCGCGTTTCTAGGCGAAATTTTTAATTGCATTGTGTTTGTAGTCACTAAAAGTACCACCCGGCTTCGTTTTCGGTAGCAGTCTTGAGATACCCGGTATATACTCGTATAATACACACTGCATTATTACAATCACCGCTGCCATGATATCAAGATATGGATGGTAAACTATGAGGCTATAGTTTCAAACTCTGTTCGTGTCTCCAATCCTGAAATACATAATATGTTTCTTGTGTGATCGGACTGACAAATGATGCAGGATCAAATGACTAGATTTGATAACCACGACTACTAGGTCGCAGGAACGTTGTCAACCTTAGAAGATAGAGCAAGGAAAGTGTACGAAAAGGATATGTCAGGGTTAAGACTGAGTCATCTCATCAGCCCGAGGTAATAATAAATAATAATAATAAAAACTCTTTATTATTACACCACAAAACAAGAAAATAAAAATAAGAAGCAACTGTACATTAGGTGGAACAATTGGCGGCCTTATCGCTAAAAGCGATCTCTTCCAGGCAACCATTCAAGCAGGTAAAGATACCAGGAGACATTGGCGGTGCTTTATGTTTAGAAATAAATGCATGAACTAACATAAACAATACCTACATACCGGGTATCTCAAGACTGCTACCGAAAACGAAGCCGGGTGGTAGTTTTAGTGGCTACAAACACAATGCAATTAAAAATTTCGCATAGAAATGCGACAATTATTTTTTATGATTTTTTAAATATCGTCTTTTTTGGGTGGTAAATCCATAGTTTTTGCTAAAATAATAATTTAAACTCTTTTATACCTTAGAGTATTTATAAATAAAAGGGTATACACTATTATTTTAGGAAAAAATGTATTTACCACCCAAATATGGCCATAGGAAAAAAATAACAAAAAAAAAATTGTCACTTTTTTTTGCAACTTTTTCTGTTACATTGTGTCTGAAGTCGCTTAGACTACCACCCGGCTTCGTTTTCGGTAGCAGTCTTGATATACCCTGTATATATTAGATATTCCTAGATTTATATATATTAAGCAAACAATAAACTTACATAAAATACATAACAAATACATACATATACTTAATAGTGTATGGACATTATACTATTGCGAGAGATAGTAACCCTTTAACTGGAGTTTGAAGGTTTCCAGTGAGGACGAACGTTTAATAGAGAGACGCAGTGCGTTCCACAACCGTACTGCTTCTACTGTAAAAGAGCGAGGTAAGCATAGCTGACGAAGTAATGTTAGTTTATCGATGCCGACTTTGCTCTTTTCCATCCCAAAGTCTATAAAAAATATATATGTAATTTTTATAGCATCGCATCAGTCAGTGACCTTACATAATTAATTGGGTTTAAAAATTTTATAATAAAACAGCTTTTCGCATGTAAAACCCGTGTGTGACGTATGTATCAAAGTGTAAACTAGGGAGATACCTGTCTGTATAAATTACATCTTTGAGATCCTGTTTTTCATGCAATCATTTATTTATACTAAGTTTTACAAGTGGACTGCGAATTTCCCAAATCCGGTTTATGGTTCTTTACAATTTTCATAACAAAGACTGTGATGAGAAAGGTGACGTAACGTTGTGATTTAGGCAATTTTAGGTATCCGTGTTTTAATATGAAATGAAATGAAATGCATTTATTGGTCACGTAGGCAATTTAAAAGCTCTTATGACAAGTCAATACACATATAACTTAATCTCTATAAACAATATATTTCCTATACTTAGTATTACTTATTTTAATTTCTTGGTTTAATTAATTTATTTATTTTAAATTAATTTTATTTTTATTTAGAATTAGTTTTATTTATTTGTTTACTTTTTATTCTTATTTTATTTAAAGTATTAGTTATGTCTTTATGGTAATTTATTTTTCAAAGAAATACAATATGTATGTTAGTCAAATTAAATTAATTAGTGGACCATGAATATCATTACAACGGTGCGTAGCGGTTTATTGTTACCACCGGATCCAACGCGGCCCTCCCTGAGAAGACCCGGCGAAACAAACTCAGTGGGCTTACACTACCACTGGAACTACGCGACGCGACCCAGTCCTGAGTATATCCAGCGAATAAGACTCAGTGGGTTTGTTTTGGGTCCAATTTAAGACAACGACCATAAGTATTTCCGAAACGTCCCGTATGTTTAGGCTTACTGCCGGATCCAACGCGGCCCTGACTGAGAAGACCCGGCGAACAAACTCAGCGGGCTTTACTTTACCACTGGATACTACGCGGCGCGACCCATTTCTGAGTAGATCCAGCGAGTCAAACTCAGTGGGCTTGGTTTTGGTCAATTTACAAAATAAATATTTGTGACTTGTCTTACAAAGATTTGCCATATTATTATTTTTATTTGTTTTCTCGATCGGTCGTCATATGATTTTAATTGGTATTAATTAATCATTATATATATACCGGGTATCTCAAGACTGCTACCGAAAACGAAGCCGGGTGGTAGTTTTAGTGGCTACAAACACAATGCAATTAAAAATTTGGCATAGAAACGCGACAATTATTTTTTATGATTTTTTAAATATCGTCATTTTTGGGTGGTAAATCCTTAGTTTTTGCTAAAATAATAATTTAAACTCATTTATACCTTTGTACCAGCAAGGAGGCTGGACACGGTGTTCAGCTGAGCTTTTCAGCTGCCGAGGGGGAGGTCCCCAACAGAATTTCGACAATAATGTGCGCTGCAGAAAAACGGTTAATTCCAAAACTGAGTGCTTATCGTCTACCACTTACCGAGGCTTTCGGCTTCACCAGCTCTCGCAGACCAGGCAACTCCAGCAGCAATACTCTTGAGGGAACACGTTAAATGGGAATATATCGGGTATAGGTTTTGGTTACGAGGTTGCGCAACAGCGGAGTTTTTGACCAAGTACTTCCACGATACAAAAACGAGTGCTGGGTTTCTTCCAAGGCAACGGTTTCGTGACCTGCTCGTTGGTCACACTAGAACCTCGCCTATTGGTCGGTGGTTTTACGGTTGTCGAAAAGTTGTCTATGCGACGCTCGGTTGCGCCATCTAGCGCCGGTTCGTGATATCGGATTCGAACCCAGCAATGGAACTCCGATGCAGCGCACATTAACTTTGGGGTGACGATACATACCGCCCACCAAAATATGAAGGTATTTTACTTACAATAAAAAAAAATAGAAAAATAAAAATATAGGAAAAATAAAGAGAGAAAATATAAAGGGTTGATGATAGAATGAATGATGTTTCGCGTTGAAAGCTTTAACAGTTAACGACTGGTGAAGCTTGTTCTGCACTGATGGGTAGAGGACAAAGCTTCACCAGTGGGCGAGTGATGATATGATGGTTCGCTATCCGTACCGATGCGCATCTTATAACTCCATCCGGACCAGGATGCACATTGACTACCCGACCTACGGACCATTGTAATGGTGTTCGATTGTCATCCTTGATGATTACAATAGAATTTAAAGGCAATGGTTTACTGTCTTTTGTCCATTTTGCTCTTTGCGTTAAGGAGTGGAGATATTCGTTCCGCCATCGTATCCAGAAATGCTGTTGAAAGGCTTGTAGAAGTTGCCAACGGTTCAAACGGTTTAGATTGGTAGCTGTAAAATCATGTTCTGGTACGCTGGTTAAGGGTTCTAGTGTTAAGAAATGACCCGGTGTCAGAACATTTAAATCGTTTGGATCGGAACTAATGGGGCACAATGGTCGCGAATTGAGGACTGCTTCAATTTGGGTGAAAAGTGTGCTAAGCTCCTCAAATGTTAGAACCTGATCTCCTACAATGCGATGCATATGACTTTTTGCGGCCTTTATTTGGATTTCCCACACCCCGCCGAAGTGTGGCGCCGAGGGTGGGTTGAATTTAAACTCGATGCGTTCTGTCTGTGCGGCTAGGTCCATCAACTTACACAATTGAGTTTTTGCACCTACAAAATTAGTACCACAGTCTGCATGGATGATAGAACATCTCCCCCTACGCGCCACAAATCTCCTCAACGCAGCTACGAAGGCGTCGGTGGATAAGTTAGAAGCTACTTCGAGATGGACTGCTTTTGTGGTCAGGCACACAAATAGACACAGATAAGCCTTATCCAACTTGGCACCACGATGTTTTCCCAGCTTAATCCGGAAGGGACCGCCAAAATCAACCCCGACTACCGAAAATGCCTTGACTTGGTTCACTCGATATGATGGCAGATCACTCATAACGGGTTGAAGCGGTTGCGGACGCGTTTTAAAGCAACGTACACATTGGGATAATTGTTGACGGATAACGCGTTTCGCCGCTACGATCCAAAATTGCTGTAATATTAGGTAATGTGTAGTGTTAATACCGGTGTGACAGTGTTTGCGATGCACCCACGTAATGTAGTAAGTAGTGAGCGGGCACCGAGTAGGTAACAACGCGGGATGCTTGTGGTCATGTTCTAAACCACTCCGAGATATTCTACCGCCCACCCTGAGGATACCTTTGCTATCAATAAATGGGGTGAGTTTCCGCAACCATTTGGCTAATGCTTGATGATTTTTTAGCTTGTCTATGTCATTATGAAAGAATTTCTCTTGATAAAACCTTACCGCGACGTATAAAGCCTCATGTCGTTCACCGTCCGTCAACGTAATGCGCTCAAAGCGGGAGGATGCTTGACGCGTATTGTTCATGAACCTGCGCACATACCCAATAATATTTATAATTTTATCTAAGGAAGAAAACTTTAAAAATAGGGCATCGATCCACCCAAGAGGCTCCGTCATCGTCTCCGTCACCAACGCAGATTGGGGTCGTTGTTCTGATTGGATAATATCTTCCTCCTGCGTTTTTGGTTCCACTAGATTAGGTGGCCAAGTTTCGGGCGCTTGCGATAACCAGCTGGGGCCCGCCCACCATAATCTATTGTCGAGGAGTTTAACTGGCATAAGTCCCCGTGAACAGATGTCGGCGGGGTTGTCGTTTGTCGGTACATGCCGCCATGATTCGGTCGGTACGCTGTCCTGAATTAGGCTTACTCGATTCGCCACAAACGTGACCCAACGTGAAGAGTGCGATCGTAACCAAGATAAAACAATCATAGAATCTGACCATAAGTATAATCCTTGTAAGGGAGGTCTAAACACCGATTTGACACTTGCCAGTAACTGAATGAGAAGGACCGCCGCACACAACTCGAGACGAGGCAACGAAATTTTCTTAATGGGAGCGACGCGAGCCTTTGCGCAGTGTAGAAATGTACGAGCTGAACCCGATGCATTGGCCACACGCACGTAAATTACAGCTCCATAGGCCCGTTCCGATGCGTCACAAAAGCCGTGAAGTTCGAATGTCGGATTCGCTCTAAAGTGGACGCAACGTGGGATTTCAATGCGCTTAAGTTGAGGCAATTGTTCTAAATATTGGGCCCAGTGCTCGATAACATTCTGTGGGGGGGTCTCATCCCACGGAGTACCGATTATCCATAATTTTTGGATTAGACATTTGGCTTGAATGGTGAGAGGCGAAAGAAATCCCAGTGGATCGAAAATCCTAGCCAATTCGCTTAAGATATTGCGTTTAGTGCAAGGCTGTTGCAGGGGTGTTACGTCAAAAACGAATGAGTCGCGCAATGGTTCCCATCGTAAACCGAGCACCTTTAACGTTGTATCCTGCGTTTCGTCAAAGTTCACCGTATCTTTTAGTAACTTATGTTGATCCGGAATGTCGTCAAGCAGATCTGGGACGTTACTAGCCCATTTGCGTAAAAAGAAATGCCCCTTAGAAAAGAGATTGATGACTTGTGCTTTGGCTTCATGGGCTTCCGAGACCGAATTACACCCGGTTACTATGTCATCTACATAAATGTCGGACAATAAAATTTGCTTTGCGATTGGAAACGCGTCACCTTCATCATACGCCAGCTGTTGCAACGTACGACAAGCTAAAAACGGTGCTGCGGATGTTCCGTAGGTGACAGTGTTTAAATTGTACTCCTTAATAGGTTCTGTCGGACTTGATCTCCACAAAACACGCTGAAAGTCCCGCTGGGTCTCGGTAACTAGAACTTGCCTATACATTTGCCGTACATCCGCCATAAAAACAACCCTGTGCTCCCGAAAACGCAAAAGAATCGAAAAAATATCATTGTGTAGTTTAGGACCCGTTAGTAGAGTATCGTTTAAGCTCTTGCCGTTGTAATCTTTTGCCGAGGCATCAAACACTACTCGTAATTTCGTGGTTGTACTTTCTGGTCTTAGAACACCGTGATGTGGGATGTAATATCGTCCGTTTCCCAATTTGGTGCTTGGTACCAATGACATATGGCCGCTGTCCAAGTAGTCATTCATGAAGTCCACGTATTGCGTTCGTAATTGTAAGTCTCGAGACAAGCGTCGTTCGATTGCGAAGAATCTCCGCAAGGCAATGTCACGTGATCCGTAAAACACAGGAACCGGCTTGTCCTTGAATGGCAGAGTCACGATATAGCGACCCGTCGGGTCCCGGGTATGCTCCGATGCGTATTTGTATTCACAAAGCTGCTCTTGGGGCGTAAAAGTGGACGCCTGTGGAACGTTGTCTATATCCCAAAATCTTTGAACTACACTGGCCAACTGCCCACTATCCGTAGTTGCGTTAATCCCGAGTAAGGAACTATGGACTATGGACGTCTTCCCCAGTAAAAGCCAACCGAACACAGATCTTAGTGCGGGAGGTTGAGATCCTTGACCCCTGATCTTTTCATTCAATAAAGATTCCGCAAATATGTCTGCACCTAACAGAATGTCGATGGGACCGGGAATATCGAAACCAGGGTCGGCCAATTGCAAAGATTTAATATTCGACCAACCGTGTGTGCTCAATTTTGCTATGGGTTGGTCGCTGCATATCCTGGGGATGACTAACATATCTAAGTCGAATAAGGTTTTAGAAGATGTCCCCAACTTACATCGCACTACACCATTAATTGATGCTTCGGCACCTCCTAAGCCAGTAACATTGACTAGTGCCGGTCGAGATGAGAAACAAAGTCGATCGGCAGCTTGTTGAGTTATAAAATTGTTTTGACTGCCAGTGTCAAAAACGGCGCGGAAAGCCAACGAGCGCCCGAAAGCATCCCACACGTATACTATAGACGTGGCGAGCAGCACAGTAGGGCTAGTACAAGCTAAGTCGTGTCGCGTAATTAGTGTAGTATGCGCTGTCGACTCGGGCGACGTTGCTAAGTCTTGATGTAAAAGTGTGTGATGTCTATGTTTACATCTCTGGCACGAGAACATTGATTTACAGTCTCTGATTGTATGTGATGCCCTTAAGCAATTAAAGCACCACTTATTATTACGCGCTATATTAATTCGTTCATCTACAGTGTTTTGCAAAAATGATTTACAACTTGTTATTGAATGTCCGTCTGAACAATAGGCGCATTTGATAACCGGTTTGCTAGTTGTAGGCGGAGTCAGTTGCGTCGAGTGGGGCGCGATGTACGTTCCGCTTACCGCCGCCTCATGAGTGCAGTCCTGCGCAGCTACTAAGGCATGACCCATTTTCGGTTTGTTGGCTCGGAAGTCTAGATTCGACTTTATGTGTTGTTCCCTATTCCATGTGGAAGTGCTAGTTGATGGTCCGGATTCAGTGAAATGTGTATCTCTAATTAAAGCTTCACACTTTAAATATAGAAACGATTGCAAATCCGTGTAACTCGGCAGCTCAATGGTAGACTGTCTTTCTTCGAACTCTCGACGTAGTTTTGGGTCTATCTTTGACAAAATGTGATATGACAATACGAAATCCCATTGGTCTACCGGTAGGTTTAAACGTCTCAAGATGGTTAAATTTTCGTCAAACATATCAAGGGAACGGCAGAAATCGTGTGGGTTCTTTAACATGAAGCTTGCGTTTAATATATCGCGCCAACAAGTGAATGCGAGGTCTCGTTTGTTTTCGTATCTTGTAATCAATTTATTATATGCATCGGAATAGTGATCACCTGTGGCCGGGAATGTGCGGATGAGTGCTAACGCGTCGCCTTGTAATGTTGACATCAAATAGTTAAACTTATCGGTGTCACTCATACGTGTATTATGAATTAGGTTATCATACGTAGAAATGAATTTAGGCCATTCCTTTATATTGCCGGAGAAGGACGGGAGCGTTATCTTAGGTAACTTTACGTGTGAGTTAGTACAGTGTGAATTTGTGTAGTCAAGGGAAGATTCGGGTGCATGTGAGACGGGTTTTGTGATTGATCGGTGAATTCGAATAATCTCATAATACATTTCGTCGAAACGTTTGCACATGAGTTCGTCTTCCTCCGGATCGTCGGCCAAATCCAGAATAATTAAATGTGCTTCTTCGAAGGTAGCCGCGATTTTTTTTACCTCCTGATGGTAAGATAAAAATAATTCGATTTGGGAAGGATCGTTAAGGGTAAGGGCGGCGATTTCGTGGGTCTTGGTCAAGCGGTTATATGCTAGTGTACGCTTTCTACGCAAAGATGGTAAATTTTCGGTTGTATATTCCCACGTATCCTTAGAACGGGATTTCTTTGCGATACTTAGTTTTCGTTTTGAATAACTCATGATAACTGTTGGTAACGAAATTCAAAACCCGATGGAGAGGTCAGATTATGGAGGTAATCAGCTGACGCGCGATAAAGATTCAGATAGCAACGTTAAACGTTTAAAAACACAGCAGACACCGATAGTAAATTGAGAAGTGTGTTGCTATAGAATTAACGTTACGCACTGGTCGTTATTTGAATTATCAGCTGATTGGCTATGTGTACCACTCGCGTAACGGAATTTTGTATTTTTTATTTTTTAACAACTAATAACAAAATGGACAAATAGAAATGATATGTAAAAACTCAATAGGTATTCAATAAAACACACTGGACCGTATACGAGAAATGCGAAACTGATTAGGGTAATTAGGACATAAAGGATTACTTTAAACGATTAATTCATATGTTCCCGGGTTTCGGCACCAAAACATGTACCAGCAAGGAGGCTGGACACGGTGTTCAGCTGAGCTTTTCAGCTGCCGAGGGGGAGGTCCCCAACAGAATTTCGACAATAATGTGCGCTGCAGAAAAACGGTTAATTCCAAAACTGAGTGCTTATCGTCTACCACTTACCGAGGCTTTCGGCTTCACCAGCTCTCGCAGACCAGGCAACTCCAGCAGCAATACTCTTGAGGGAACACGTTAAATGGGAATATATCGGGTATAGGTTTTGGTTACGAGGTTGCGCAACAGCGGAGTTTTTGACCAAGTACTTCCACGATACAAAAACGAGTGCTGGGTTTCTTCCAAGGCAACGGTTTCGTGACCTGCTCGTTGGTCACACTAGAACCTCGCCTATTGGTCGGTGGTTTTACGGTTGTCGAAAAGTTGTCTATGCGACGCTCGGTTGCGCCATCTAGCGCCGGTTCGTGATATCGGATTCGAACCCAGCAATGGAACTCCGATGCAGCGCACATTAACTTTGGGGTGACGATACAACCTTAGAGTATTTATAAATAAAAGGGTATACACTATTATTTTAGGAAAAAACGTATTTACCACCCAAATATGGCCATAGAAAAAAAATAACAAAAAAAAAATTGTCGCTTTTTATTGCCATTTTTTCTGTTGCATTGTGTCTGAAGTCGCTTAAACTACCACCCGGCTTTTTTAAATATCGTCATTTTTGGGTGGTAAATCCATAGTTTTTGCTTAAATAATAATTTAAACTCTTTTATACCTTAGAGTATTAATAAAAAAAGGGTATACACTATTATTTTAGGAAAAAAATGTATTTACCACCCAAATATGGCCATAGGAAAAAATAACAAAAAAAAAATTGACGCTTTTTTTTGCAACTTTTTCTGTTGCATTGTGTCTGAAGTCGCTTAAACTACCACCCGGCATCGTTTTCGGTAGCAGTCTTGATATACCCTGTATATATATATATATATACAGGGCATATATATATATATATATATATATATATATATATATATATATATATATATATATTATATATATATATATACATGCAAAAAAAAGCGACAAAAATTTTGTTGTTATTTTTTTCGTATGACCATATTTGGGTGGTAAATAATTTTTTTCCTAAAATAATAGTGTATACCCTTTTATATATAAATAATCTAAGGTATAAAAGTGTTTAAATTATTATTTTAGCAAAAACTATGGATTTACCACCCACTAATGACGATATTTAAAACATCATAAAAAATTATTGTCGCGTTTCATTGCGAAATTTTTAGTTGCATTGTGTTTGTAGTCACTAAAACTACCACCCGGCTTCGTTTTCGGTAGCAGTCTTGAGATACCCGGTATATATATATATATATATATATATATATAGTTATAATTTAATTGATTTTATTAATTTAATTGTATATTGATTTACTTTTAAGTTTAAAATTTTTAATTATTTAAATTAGAGAATGTAATGAGTGAATAGTGCAGGGCCCCAAGGAGGTCGCAATGTGCAAGAGAACACCTAATCCCAGGCTTTTTACCCTCAATATATTCCTTAATATTATAATAACCCCTAGTCATAAGTTAGTTTTTAATATGGGCCCTAAATAGTTTGTCCGGTAGCTGCGTTAACCTATTGGAAAGTTTATTATAAGATTTAATACAACTACCAAAGAAAGATTTTTTTGACTCTTCTAGTCTAAACGAGGGTATTGCTAGTTTATTTTTATTCCGCGTATTAATAGTGTGGGTGTCACTGACTTTATAAAACTTATTAATATTTTTACGAACGCGCATTATATTCTGAAAGATGTATTCAGATGACACGGTTAGTATAATGCTTTCTTTAAAAACAGATCGTAAAGAATCGCGGCTCCCTAGATTATAAATAGCGCGGACTGCTCTTTTTTGTAATATGAATATGGACTCAATAACAGCCAGTGCCAAAAAGGATGTATGGCCGGTGACTTCTTCGCATATGGTAGGTACGGGAACTCCATCATTACTCGCTTTCACTTGCCAAGTAAATTCAAAGCAAATATGAATGAAAATAGGTGACCAGTTGCGTAGTTGATTTATTATAACTTTTTAATGTTTTTTTTTTTTTTTTTTTTTATTGCATTGAATGGCGAGACGAGCAAGCCGTTCGCCTGATGGTAAGCGATACGACCGCTCATAAACAGTAGCAATATTCCACTGCGCTCGCCATCCTGAGACATAAGATTTTAAGTCTCAATATGTCCAGTAGTTGCTCTGGCTACAATGTCCTTCAATCCGAAACACAACAGTGCATTTAAGCAGTGTTGTTTCACGGGAGAAATAGACATTGCGGTGGTACCTACCCAGACGGCTTCTCACATATGAGAGACCTACCACCAGTACCATGTCCGTAGCAGTGTGTTTGTGTATTTCTTGGTATAAAGGGCCGTATATTATAAGTATAAAAATAACGAAGTTTTTATTTGACACCACAGTTTTTTACTGTAATAAATATTACAAATGCTATTTTATTTAACTGTAATACATTTATCGAAAATAGAATGCCTCATCCGTCAAACCCTTTTGTAATGAATACATCTAAAATACACATTATACAACATGAAAAAAATATGTTTACTTACCTAAAAATATAAACGAGGCATGTGTCTGCTACTTCTTTTTTACTCATCATTTTTGCCATTCTTCCTACTAATATTATAAATACGAAAGTTTTTGTGTTTGTTACATCGATGTCAATGTTACACTAGATAAGACGTTCTTTGTAACAAACGTGTCCCACCCAAGTGCGGTGCATGCACCGCACACGAATCAGTCTGCCGCGTGACGGCCGCGCAATAGTACGCCTCTTTGTTTATATTTATGAGTAATTTATTTTGACTTTTCCCCGTCAAACCGACAGCGAAATTTTCTGAAGTTACAATATAATTAAAGAATACAACGTAAGTGATATAATATTGCAGAATAATGCCGATAATACAGATCTTTTATTTATTAAATGGATTAAATATATTTTAGAGCTCGTTAAAATACAAGGTTAGCTCCTTAATCGTATATCTCATTTCCGCGCATAATAATTGCTCGTCGAGTGAGAGAGACGAACTATATAAGATATTGATTATTCAAGGGACATTCATATCAGTGGACCAAATAGGCATAAACTATTCGAATAAATTACAAATACAAATATGTAGGAAGAATGTAGTTGCAAATTGCTTTCAGTATTTTATTTTAATCACATGTTGTTAATTAATAACTCAAAGTATGTGTGTTGTATGTTTTGCAACAGTGGATAGTATTTAGACCCTATTTCTTAATATGAATTATTTAATGGACTATTCTAACCCATTGTTATTGAAGACTAATATCATTTAAAATTGTTTTATATTCTTCCACGTCGGTTACGAAAAAAGGAGATCTCTATAATATTTGTCCAGAATTATTGTAATGGATATAAGTGGTTACCATGAGAACATACCTATAATTGTTCAATTCATTTTCGACACGAAGATTTCAGGTATTCCAAATGCGGTAGTCATTTTTGAAAACTTCTGGTGTACCAATCCTTTTGTCTATTAGTCTCGAAAAAAGCTTATCAGCTTGTTAAAAATTCATAAATGTTATTATAAGAAATGTCAGACTGATTGTACACTGATTGACTGCTTGACAGACTTGTACACTTGTAAGAGTATTTAATTTCATTTACATCATTTCCATGAATTATTCACGTAAATAAAAAAAAACATTACAAATATATTATTGCTATGACGGTATTTATACTTAGGCAGTATCTTAGGCAAAGCTATTATTGACATGAACTGTCTTGTCTGTCTAATAATCTTTGATCATAATTCGTAATATTCAAGTAAACGCACTAGATGTCGCTACTGAGCTTTTGACAAATACGGGACAAATAGTTTCTATGACGCGCCTCGTCTATCGGTAGAATATAAGTCAATGGTTTGTTACCTCTTCACGCTCAAACCGTTCGACCGATTTTGACGAAATTTAGCTGACACTCTGGATTAACATATAGGTTACTTTTTATTCCGACATGTAGTGATCTCGTGGGATGCGCAAGGAATTGAAATATATTTGATACTTTTTCATATTCAAAGGAATGGGATGGGAAGTTAAAAGTATGGCAATAACGTTGAGGTTAAATATTTAAAACAGTTATCACGCGAAATAGTTCCTGGTCCTATGGGAGTCTGGACTCAAAAAGTATTTGCACCTGAGCGAAGTCGGGCTGGACCGTTAGTATTTAAATACCTATATATTATTAATGCAATTTTTGGGTGTCGTAAGGTTTAAAAATTGAAACATTTACATTTGGTATGGGAAAACATAGAGCTCATAATATTTTTTTAATATCATCAATGTACCTCTTAGTATGTAAAATGTACTCTGTGAATGTACCTATGTTTCATTTATATTATATTATTATTATAGTAGTAGCTAAAGACATCTATGGCATACACTATGCAGGTTTCCTGTTCACGAAATTTTCTAAATTCAATCACTGAACACTCGTAGAGAATCTCTATGAGGTATCCCATGCTCAGAACAGAGTTGTGTTTATACATCAACTAACATTGTAGTTCAGCACAAGTTGACTAGATGGCGTTACTAGTAAAATATCGCCCCGCATCGCCGTCCGATAATAATGACTCACCGTTTCATTACTTGTCAGTACGTCACACATCGATAATAATCTCCATCGATCACGCATGCAGTGACGTCTTCAGTATATTCCAAATAAGATAATAAAAGAACACATAATAATCAAATTCCCAGATTTGTTTGTCAGATGCTGCCGGCATTTCCGTTCCCCCTTTAAATCCGAAAAATGATAAAGGAGCTTATGGTATTTTTGTCGACGTCATCAATATCAAGAAACATCACGTCACCGTATCCTGGATCGAGGAAATAAATGCGTTTCGTGTTATCAGTCCCGGAGCCTGACTACTAACGTAGGTGAGCTCATTACTAGTTATTATCATCGGAAAATACGTTTAGTTAATAGTAATATTCAAGCATGACGATTAGATTTAATGAATAAATATAACTTCGTAACAATTGTTCCTGGCCGCAGGAACGGCTTTGCTTAAAATTTATAATGCGACAAATACATACATCCATTAACTACATACATAATCATCACGATTGTATCCCATAGGGGTAAGCAGAGACAATAGACCGCCACTTTGCTCGATCCTGACATATTACTTTCGCTTCATCCACTTTCATCAACCTCTTCATGCAGTCGGTTCAGGGTTATTCCATTATTCAGGTTGGTTAATTCCATTTAATACTATTAAATTAATGCGCTTACGAGAGTTAAGATGGACCTATCATTTTATTTATGAACTAGCGACCCGGCCCGGCTTCGCCTGGGTGCAAATACAGATTCCAGTCCATATTTTATTTAAAATCAATATGACAGCCGTTGTCTAAACTGTTTATCTAATTCCAATCCCATCCTGTACCTATTCTTATGTCCCATTTTATCCATTTTATATTCTATTCTATCCCATCTCTCCAGATTCAAATCATTATTTTGCTACGAAGATATTATAACACTGTTACTACTCCGACGACATTCATTGAAATCAATTAAAAGATACCATAGCTGACCCGACCACGCTTCGCTATGACTATGGCTTAGTTATTATATGATTAATTTTATATTCAATTATTTAGCATAGCAAAAAAGCCCGACCCACCTTTGCCTGGATGCAGATATTTTTTTATTTTACTCCACACCAAATACATGTTATTTTTCGTATAAGCTCTTGTATACCTAAACATGAATTAGCTATCCTACTGTCCTGCTCAATTCCGTCCCATTCCGTCTGTTCAGTCACTTCCCGATACGTCCCGTCCTTTCTCTTCATTAACCATCCCGTCTTATACCGTGCATTTACATTTCGTCCTATCAAATCTGTCAGCTATCCCAGTACTCTCCCATACCTCCCACTCTATTATATCCCGTTTCTCCATATCCAAATAGTGTGCCTTATAAATTTTTGACATTAAACACTTTAGCGATTTTGATTATCCATGCAATATTCCATCCCTTATTTCACCCCCACTATGCTGTTTTCCAAAAATATTACGCCATTACTTTTTGTTAGTAATAAAAACATGAAGTAAAAATTTTCATAGAAATACACTCATACTCACTCACACAATTAATGTAGTAACAATTATATTCAACTGGTTTCTCAAGACACAGGCAACGCCTAATTTGAGAATCCCTGCAATATTCTCCATAATTATATAAAATTGTTATTTTATTCAGTTCAGTTCAGTTTTTATTTTTATGTTATTAAAGATTTTTCAATTTCAAGTGACATTCTATCTTGAAAAGAAGTAAAACTTCTTACATGTGAATATTATTTATTTAATTGTCCTATATTTATGTAGCTTCATAATATACTCTTTAGGTTACACAAAATAAATTTCTGAACGCATGCATAAATATTTGACAACCAATTTAAATGTCAACCACTTTTCATTACTGTCATTAATTTACATCTTTATCCCCTCAACCGTCGGAACCGGAACACGGTTCCTTCGGATTTCAAGCAATAAGCAACCTAATGTCATTGAAATAGGGGCTATTTTTGAATCAAGGTCAGTAGGCGGCGCTTACGACAGTCAAAGAGTTAAAATCTAAAATACGCCATTAATCCATTGAGTTACACAACTGGAGGGGACATCAAGACCAAATAGTTTGGAACATTCGCAAGAGTACATGTACCGTTAGGCTGTCAGTCGTCCCTGACGTTTCAGCGAAGACGGACCTAATTAGGTGTAAATATAATTGGTCCATAAATGCCGTATTACGTGCTAAAAACGTGCAAAAACCATTCCAGAATAATAGGAAGAAAAGATGGAGTTTAATTCCATAGGTAAATCAACCATAATTTAAATAAAGAAGCACGAAATTAAATTTGATAAATTATTTACCGGAGTCGTTTTGACAACCGCCATTTTTGAATAAAATTATAGATTAATAATAATGTAGTGACAGATAGGTAAAAATTGAAGTTTTCGTATAGGGATAGTGGATATTGTATGTGATGATATGATATTTTTAAAAATTCTAATTCATTTCCAATACAATAATATGGCATATTTGGACATTTTAATTATAGTTTCCGTTAACTTTATATATTTAATTAATTGGTTAATTGTATATTTATTCTTATAATGTTTTTTACTTTAAATAAAGAAAATAAAATAAAACTTTAAATTCAATATAAGAATTTATAGGCTCTATCAAGCGTATATAGATGTAGGTAGAAATTTCTGAAGTGTCGCATCTGCTACAATGCCGACTTTATCTATACTTCGCTGTCATATTGAAATGAGCACAATTTTTCTTCTACGTGTCCGCTCCAGTTGTAGTACCTCAATGCATTAATCGAATATTGTAGATATAATATGTTGTCGATTCGAAACCTTTATTTAAATACGCTATTTAATTTGAGGGAAGAGTTTACCGTATCGGCGGTATGGACATTAAATGTTTGACAGTTACAAACCCATGAACATTTTGTATGGCAAAATGTTTTTTCCTTTATTGTATACTTTCGTCAATTTAATCGAGATAAAAACTATCTCACCCTGTAAGTTGGAACAAATAACACATATCTACAAAATTTCATTATAATCAGTTGAGTGGTTTAGGAGCCCATCGCGTACAAACAACGTGACACGTGAATTATATACAGGGTATATCAAGACTGCTACCGAAAACGAAGCCGGGTGGTAGTTTAAGCGACTTCAGACACAATGCAACAGAAAAAGTTGCAAAAAAAGCGTCATATTTTTTTTTGTAATTTTTTTTCCTATGGCCATTTTTGGGTGGCAAATACATTTTTTCCTAAAATAATATTGTATACCCTTTTATTTATAAATACTCTAAGGTATAAAAGAGTTAAAATAATTTTTTTAGCAAAAACTATGGATTTACCACGCAAAAATGACGATATTTAAAAAATCATAAAAAATAATTGTCGCATTTCTTTGCGAAATTTTTAGTTGTATTATGTTTGTAGTCACTAAAACTACCACCCGGATTCGTTTTCGGTAGCAGTCTTGAGATACCCTGTATGTATATTAAGATTATATTAATTTCTTTCGCCTATTTGTTTGATGTTTACCCATTGTTAACGAGCAAACAGGTCACCTGGTAAGTGATCACTGCCGCCCATGAACATCCAAAACGCTTCGATCATGGATGTGTAGGCCCATCATATCGGGAGGGAAGAGACTTTCCCGCTCTCACACCTACCATTGCAATGCCTATCAGCGAGTTTCAACAGTGGCAACTGGCACATAAAGAATTGACACCGAGCTTCGGAGCTCGGCGAGTCGCTCAGGGACACTAGCTTGTCTTTAGCCCGCATCGAAATTAATCAGAAATAAAACAAACAGCATCGAGAGGAGAATGAATAAGGAAAAGGAATGGGAACAGGGGCAAGGATAGTGAAGCTATTTCTTCACGTCGCGTCGATCTCCTGTGAGACAGTGGTACCGCCCCGGACGAGCCCTGCTCGTTCATGTTGAGTCACGATTGACAACAGCGTGGCTCTACATACAGCGTGGTATAAAGGGCATATCCAGACGGAGCGAAAACGAAGCCAGGTGGTAGTTTTAGTGACTTCAGAGATAGCAACCAAAAAATTTGCAATAAAAAAATGGACTCTAAATACACGGACGGTAAATATGTACATATGTAGATTTTCCTTTAATCATAATTTTCGACCTTTTTTTAGATACTCCGGTGTGCAATGATTTAAGAGATTATTATAGCAATAACTATGCCTTTACCACCCAAAAACAATGATAATAAAAAAAAAACATTGCCGCGTTTTTCTTGCGTATTTTTTGTAGCATTGTATCTGTAGACACTAAAACTAACAACCGACTTCGTTTTTGGTCGTAATCTTCATACTCTATATAACATTGTAATAACATACTGGTCAAGAAAAGTTTAGTAAAACAACAGACGAAAGGTATTGTGTCAATGTAACGGTCTAAGCCAATGTCTAAGCCAATGCATCTCATTGTTTGGGAAAGCCCCTAGTCCGCCAGTGGGATATAAATATCCTCGACATATTAAGATAAAAATAAACAATAAATGGTGCGGTTATGTTGGCATGAATATGTGTAAACAATAAAAAATGAGGTAAAAAATAACTGTTTAGTTAACTACACTGTCACCGCATTTGATACAAACTGGGCTATGTTTGGGCATGGTCTGGCCTCTAGGCTGTGTGGGTGAGGTCTTGATGGAGTTATCTAGACGGCTAGCTGGATCTAGGATTGCTGGACTTGATGGCCTGGTTAAGTACAGCTGAGTACCTAAGCTGGGCATCAAATATGATTCCTGAATTATTTTTCAGTTTCAAAAATCTCATACACATTCCAACATTTGGCATGACATGACTTATGTCATGATGTCACTATTTCAAAAAAATCCCCACATTGTGATGATATATTGCGTTTCTTATATAGTATATAAATATGATGTTCACTAATGGAATTCGTACCACTGAAGATGGGTAGGTATATATGTAATAATTACACAACATTTGTGTCATATGATCTACAAAAACAAATGATTATTTACTTGAACATTTAATTTATTATGTATGTACCAGTCCATATACGTCCCACTGCAGGGCACGGGCCTCCTCGGCAATCGACAGTACGATTGAGAGTGGTTAGGCCATATAGTCCACCACGCTGGCCTAGTGCGGTGTGACGTTGTGGGAATGTCACCTTTTATATTTGCGATCTATAGTTCAATAGTCGACATAAATCCTATTGTCTATGCCAATCAACGCCTCCGTTGCGCTGATTGGTCGATTCGTTTACTGACTGACATCTGTCAAATTTGACGTACGAACTGTCATCGGTGCTCGCTTAAATACGCGTGTAACGGCGCTCGCGGCCTTTTTCCCTAACCTAAAAGCCGCGTGCTACCACGCGTCTTTCCGAACCCGCTGGGGTGAGTGTTCAGTGTTCTATTAACTGCTAACCGCTTAACTGCTTGTTTGTCAGTGTATTCTGTCTGCCGGGCTTGTGAGCTACCACGAGTCGCTGGCACCGAATGCAAACCTAGTTTGCATTCCGATTTCTTGGACGCTGATTCCAGGTTCTTCTTCTTCGTACTTGGCGTTCTTGGCGTTCTTCTTCTTCTTCTTCTTCGTTCTTGGCATACTTGGCGTACTTGGCGTTTTTTCGCTAACTCCGTGCCTACTGCCCGCTTTGCTCCGCACCGCTTCCTGCCGGACTGCATCCGAGCCTGCGCCTGCCGCTGACCTGCGCACCGTGCCCGGCCACGTGGCAGCTGACTTCGCCGGCGAGCTGTCGCCGGGTTCCGCCACGTGCCGAAGACCCGGATCAGTGTCCAGTGAAGGCCAGTGACTCCTGTTGCATACCACCAGCAACAGTGCCGGGTGTAAATAGTGATGCGAAATTATTAAAGCCCGAACCACGTAACTACCCTGAGTTCTCATTTAACTACCTACCCCTACCTGCGGGCGGCCTAACCCGCCGCAGCGGGTTGGCGGACTTACATACCATAGAAAATTTTATAAATCGCTATGGTATGCAGGTTTCCTCACGATGTTTTCCTTCGCCGTTTTAGTGCATGGTGATTGACTATCAATACACACATGACTCCGAAAAGTCAGAGGTGTGCCCTGGGATTCGAACACGCGACCACCGTGAACATGTTGGCAGTCGCGTCTAGTCCGTTTACCAACAGGCCACCACGCACTTAATTATTTATTAGTACTTAATTTATTAGTATAAAAATAATTTTTATTTTTGTTTATCGATCACACTGTATATCCTATGACTATGACCTCCTCTATAAGGTTGTCCATTCACCCCATTGATATAATATAATAGAATTTTTCATCAGTTACGTACTTTTTTTAATAATATGCGTTATTGCATGACCAACATTATTGTCGACATATTTGTCGATGAAAGAATCAAGAATAGTATACCGTAGTACACAATTGAATCAATGCGTCAATCAGTTTTATCAATTCCCAGTATATCAGGAATGTCAACCCACTCAAAAAGCATCGCAGCTTAGTAGTTATAAAAAGCAACAATCAGTTATCTTCCATAATGTTTTCTTAGGTTTACGCGATTTGTACACATTGAAATAAAACTGTTATTTACGGATTTTATCGCGGATTTGGTTTAATTCTTACATTTTTGACTTCCCGACGCGACGTGACGTTTCGATTACTTTACAGCTTTCGTGGTCACGAGGCGGACTGACTGTCCCTAAATAATAGTTTTATTTCAGTTATCTTTCTCGAGACTCGAAAGATATCTTTTTTTTTGGACGCAATATAATCATTAAACAATGTGAATAGTATTGTAGTTATTGTCATTTTAGACTACTGTTAGTCTCTGTTCTACTTTAGGTTGGTGTGTGGCGAAACCAGGAACTACAAATAAAAGTAAAAAAAATAAATATCAGTCACATACACAACCCTGACTCCACACTAATGTCAATTAAGTCTTGTGTAGCAGGTATCAGGAACTACGAGAGACATTTCGTTCCCACAAACATCCAGACTCGACGCAAATACTTGTGGCCCTCACCAAAATTAATCTCGGTGCAGGGATCGATCCCGCAGCCTATCGTTTCACAGCCGGCAACTAACCAACTGCGCCACGGAGACAGTCATAAAAAATAATTATCTGTTAACGCATTGTTTGATATAATTTATAAGTATATTGTAAACATTGAGTATTTTTTAATTTAATAGTAATAACATGTACACTGTATTGTATTGTATTGTATCAGCCCATATACGTCCCACTACAGGGCACGGGCCTACTCTCCAATCGAAAGTACGATTGAGAGTGGTTAGGCCATATAGTCCACCACGCTGGCCTAGTGCGGGTTGGCGGACTTACATACCATAGAAATTATAAATCGCTATGGTATGCACGTTTCCTCACGATGTTTTCCTTCACCGTTTTTAGTGTACACTGTAATAACAGTTTAAAAAAAATTGTTTCATCATTTTGCACCAACGCGCTTTTAGGCGACAACAGATTACAACGGTACCTCTAATTCTAACAAATTATTTTGGCATATGCGTCACGATGTGAGCGATCACACGTATGATTGCTATTTGCTAAACCACTATCAGTGGGATTTCCAAATGTTTACACTTGTTCGGCGAATGGAGGAGGTGATGAGCGTCAATCTCACGGAGGGTGACAAAAATATTTCGGCGAACAGCTTTGATTCATACAACAAGTTTAAGCCTGAGTGTTCGAAGAGATAGGCTGAAGTGCCATTATATTTGAAACAACATGAGTTTATTGCCATGACCTATACCAAGACGAGCATGCCGTTCACCTGATGGTAAGCGATACAATCGGTCATAAACAGTGCCAGAATCAAAATTGAATTACAAAGCCATGCTTGGCATTCCACTGCGCTCACCATCCTGAGACATAAGATGTTAGGTCTCAATATTTCCAGTAGGTACTCTGGCTACAATGTCCTTCACACCGAAACACAACAGTGCACTTAAACTGCTGTTTGGTGTGAGAAATAAACTACAGTCTTTACCAACTACTCTAAAACTTTCGAAAGCGATAAACGTACACGGGATCGCCTTATGTACTGTACTGTATCAGCCCATTTACGTCCCATTGCAGGGCACGGGCCTCCTCTACAGCCAAGTACGATTGAGAGGGGCCAGGCCATATAGTCCACCACGCTTGCTTAATGCGGGTTGGCAGACTTAACATATCTGATGTAAAACGATAATATTAAATTACATGTTATATCCATTTAATTAATCAATTCAACGTTAGAAATTAATAAAATGGGAAATCTACTTGGATTGCTCCGCCGTATACCTAATTATTATTAGGATAGCTTGTGATGGTAATACGCTGCCATTTCGATCCTCTCATCAATATAACTGCTTGTGAGCCACTTCAATCGAAAATGTATTTATTTAAGTACATAGATAAACTCACGTATTTTTCCCAGAAGAGGTAGGCAAAGGTGCAACCAGAACAGCCACGTTTCGCCTTGTATTTTCCCTCTCTTGATATTATAGAGGGCGAGCCTATCACCATATCGAGCTCAAATTCCTGACTCCGGGCTGATACTGAATATAAAAAATAAAATAAAATCTAATAAATTGAGTTTTCAATGCTACTAAAAACTAGTGTGCATTATATTTAATCAATTTTATTAATTGATCTGGAAAAAAGTACAGCGAACTGCAGTGCAATGCAAATGAAGTCGCACTGCTGAGAAATTGTATTTCTCGGTCGGCAGATATGCCCGGCAGGTCTGAACCGGTTAGGTATACATAATATATTTCTCCCGCCAAACAGCAGTATAAATGCACTATTGTGTTCCAGTTTGAAGAATATTGTAGCTAGTAACTATTGAACATAATTAGACTGGTATCACCATGGCGAGCGCAGTGGAATGCCAAGCATTGCTTTGTGTTGTTTGGTATTGCTACTGTCCATGGGCGGTCGTATCGCTTACCATCTGGTGGTATTGCTACTGTCCATGGGCGGTCGCATCTGGCGATGGCATGCTCGTCTTGCCATTGAAAGCAACAAAAAAATTGTGCAGTTTGGTCTCTTTCACGTCGAATGTAATATAAAACTATCCTGTTATTATGTGTGTGGGTGTTTAACAGAGTGATAATCACCCACCATCTGACAAGCCGCATGCTTTTTAGTAATCTTTTACTATAAAAAACTTCTATTCATTGAGTTTAGTAGTTTTTTGCAAATGCCACATGAATTATTCATTAAATAATACGAGTGTCGTGATAGTGCGGCGACTATGGGCCGCGCCGTACTCATTTGTTAGCGGTTATTTAACAAAGAACATTGTTTTTTTTTTTTATTTGTAAATTTTTTCTTGATTTTGCAAATTACACTGGGTTTCTGGGATTTTATTTTTATAGATCCCTAATGCAATGTTATAAAGAGTAGATAACTAATAGTCTGTACTGTACTTTAGCCCATATACGTCACAATGCATGGCACGGGCCTCTTCTACAATCGACAGTACGATTGAGAGTGGTTAGGCATAGTCCACCACACTGGCCTAGTGCAAGTTGGCGAACTTTACATACCCTACAATCTTTTACAAGCTGCTATGGTATGCAGGTTTCCTCATGATGTTTTGTTATAGTGCGTGGTGACTATTGACTATAATTAATAATCATACACACAATATTTAAAGTCACAGCACTAAAGCTGTTTTTTATTATTATTATTTTAAAAATAAATACATAATATATAATATACAATTTAGCTGCTAACAAACCACAGCAGTTTATACCAGAGCTAACAAGATTTAACAACAGCATCAATACCCAACAACAACTTGCATTTCACAATTCATACAAATTTAATAGATACTGTAGATAAATTAAGCAAAATAAAGTTATTGATGATTAATAAAGAAAGTTTTCAATTTATACTTAAAATTAGAAGGTATAGTTTTATCAACCTGATCGGTAGGCGAATCATTAATAATTCGAGGTATAAGGTAAAATCTTCTTTATATTTGAATACACAAAAACAAAGTCTAATCTAATAGGTAGCTTCATTAATTTACTGTACATTATGACTCCTAAATTCTCATAACTGAGATTGACGATCAAGTAATGTACAGTTTTTCAAACCAGAAAATAGAAAACAAGCCTTGGCTAGATTAACCCCATGTACAAAGAAATTCATATTAAATAATGTATTCCTGGTGTACATAAAACCACAAAGAAACACATTGAGGTGATTGTCTTACCTTTCTAATGATGTAAGCAGGAGTAGAGGGTAAATGTATATAGGTGTTAACCCGCGTACTAGTCCTATTGTTCTAATTTATTCAACTAACGATTATCCTCAAAACTAGAGTGGTTACTAAGAATTTTCTCACGGGTCAAGTTCAGATTTATTAGATGGTTTGGTTGTGCTTGCGGTTTTGACTACTTATTCTTACTTTTTTTTTTTTTTTTATTTTTTTTTTTTTATTTGCTTCACAATCTGGTTACAAAATATATAGTACACACAACAACTATTCAACAATATAAACATACGGACAATTTATAACCTATTAAAGTGAAGACAGCATACACTAAAAACAAGATAAAAAAGCTCAACAGATAAATTATATAAAAAAAAAGATATCAGTGCTTAAGAACTACTTATTGCTAATGAATCTATGTACAATTTATGAAGCTTATCTTTTATTGAGGTCAAAGAACCAGTAAAAATGTCTAAATTACTACTGATGGAATTATAAGACGATGTGATGCGAGAGATACACGAGTGTTGGCCAACATTGGTGGTGTGGAAAGGAACTACAAATGTCTTTCGGTTTTGGAGCCGACTACCACGACGAGGGACTTGAATTTTCAATCGATGCAGCAACTCAGGACAATCTACGCAACAGTTTATAATCTTATACAAAAAAGCGATATCAAGTATCTTTCTGCGATTTTGGACAGACGTCATATGGAAAAAATCCAAACGATCCTTATAAGATTTGAGTTCTTTACATTTATTGGAACTGTAAGTTATAAGATACAGAAAGCGTTTCTGGATGCGCTCTAGTCGGTCAGAATGAACTTGATATCCAGGGTTCCATATAGTGCTGCAATATTCGAGTATACTCCTTATTAAACTGGAATATACCAAAATACTTAGATTGGGTTCCTGGAATATTTTACATTGGCGGATAATAAAACCTGATAATTGAGATGCTTTCTTTACAATGGTATCAAAATGCAATCTAAAGCTAAGGCGGTTGTCAAATATTACTCCTAGATCCCGGATATTGGTCACCTCAGACAGAGGCATGCCTTTAATAAAGTATGTTGCAGGAGTAGGCAAGTGCTTGTTGGAAAATTTTATATGGTAACACTTTTCGGTGTTCAATTCCATTGTGTTTTGTATGCACCAGTTTTGAATACGGTTGAGGTCGTTTTGCAACAATTCAATATCCGAAAGAGACTCTATTACACGATATACTTTCAAGTCATCAGCGTACATTTTAAAGGGAGATTCAATAACCTGGCAAAGATCGTTAATAAAAATTATAAAAAAGAGAGGACCTAAATGCGAGCCCTGTGGTACTCCTGAGGGGACACCACGAGTAACCGACTTATATCCATACAGGGACACCAACTGAGACCGATGTCTCAGATAAGATTCGCACCACCTTAGCAGTGAACCATGGATACCAAAGTTGCTTAATTTTTTTAAAAGTGTGTCCTGTCGGACTAAGTCGAATGCCTTTCGAAAATCTGTGTAAACAGCATGCACTTCTTTTTTCTTATCAAGCGCATCCGCAATATCTGTAGCATAGGAGGCAAGATTCGTAGTTGTTGATTTTTTTGGGCGGAACCCGTGCTGGTTTTGGTGAATGTTTTGGCAGGTATGCGAGTATATCTTACTATGTATTAGACTCTCCAGTACTTTACCACAAGTTGATAAGATTGAAATCGGTCTGTATTGCCAAACGTCATCAACCGGACCAGACTTGTGGATAGGAAATATGTGTGCTATCTTCCACGCTTCCGGAAAAATTCCAGAAATAATTGACCGATTAAATATTTCAGCAAGGGGTATATGTAGATTATCTGCACACATCTTGAGAAAAATAGCAGGAATTGAGTCTGGACCAACACTTTTATTACAATTAAGACTCAGCAAACGTTTATATACTTCCCGTTCACCTATTTTACATCCACCAAATGCCGGCATTACACCATCAAAAACCTCGTCCATTTCAGGAACCACAGTAATAACACTTTCCCGATAGATGGAATAAAAATATTCAGAAAAAGCATTACAAATATTTTGACCACCCGAAATTAGTTTTCCGTTTGAGGTCATTTCATTCGGAATCGTAACACTATTTGATTTTTGTTTATTTATAAATGTCCAAAGATATTTGGGGTTTTTACGAATGTTTTCAGCCGCCCGCTTCTTAAAAGCATTATAACATTCCTTAATCATATTATCGCATCGAGAGCGTAACATTGCGTAGATATATTTATCCATGGGATTATTATATTTTTTGTATTTGGAATGATATTTCGATTTTTCCTTTATCACTTTAATCAATGATCTGCTAAACCAAATAGGGTACCTTGTGTTTTTGCAACGACGCTTGGGAGTGTGTTTGTCTATAACAGTATTAAGATGTTCATAAAGGATTTCAACCATCTCATTGACTGATGTGACATCCTTCCATGACTGAGACCAATCAATTCGCGCAAGGTCGTCATTTACAGATGTAAAATTACATAAATTGTAATTATAACTTTCATTAAACTTTGGCTTCAATTGACAGCACATTTGGGTAGTAATTTTAATTGATAGAGCTGGATGATGTTTATCTATGACAATTAATGGCTCAGAAATCTCAGTTATAGATATTGTATTAGGGTAGTTGGAACACACCAAGTCCAGAATACGCTGATTACTATTAGCAACTGGATTACATTGAACTAAGCCATTAAATGATAAAGCATCAATAAGTGACATTTCCAGTGCTGATGAACCAGTAATGGATGTAATAAACTGCGTAGCTTCATTAAATTGCCACAGAATACCACCAAGATTGAAATCCCCAACTATCAAGACCTGCGACTTAGGCGGCAGTTTATGTTGTATGATATGAGAGACATTATCTAAAAACACATCCAAGTAGTCTTGTTTGACCGGAGGGGGAATGTAAATTAAACAAATTGCAAGAATAGTATTGTTAACTGTCTTACATGTCACCCAAAGATCCTCACAAGATGTCTCCCAAGATTTTTTACGCAATACTTGAAGACTTTTTTGGGAAGCCAAGAAAACTCCACCACCGTCCTTAAGACCAGATCGAGTTGAGCAACGGTCACGTCTGAATATGTTATATCTCTCGTCAAGCAATTCATGATCAAAAACGGTACTGTTGAGCCAAGACTCTGTAAACATTATAAAATCATAATCCTTAGACAAAGCAGACAGCATCAGTATTTCCGTCTTAGTTTTCAAACCTCTGACATTTTGGTAATATAAATCTAAACTTAGGTTCGCCATGACAAATAATTATTTAACAAACAGCTAATTATTAACACAAAATAAAAAAAACTAAAATTATTATATAGCTTACAGCGACTTAAGACAGTCCAAATTTTTAACTAATATAGGTCCTGAATTAGTGTCTTTGCGGATGAATACACGACCGTTACGCACCCAAACAAACTCATATTGTTTTTCCTTCGCAGCCATTCTAACAGCGGCATGAAGCTTTTTATTTGCAGGTGATAAGTGTTCCGTCACAAATATGGGAAACTTTGGGCCTGCAATTCCAAAGAGCGTGGTATTTAATTTGTCATTCGCATTTTTCTTATTATAATTTTTCACAGCAGCCAACAGGTTATCACGTGCGCATGGGGCTTGTAATTTTACAACGATACTCCGCGGGCGATCAGATGCTTGATTCATTTTGGCCCAGCGAGTCATTGTAATTATATCCCTTGGATCGATGTCCACCGCCACCACTTTACTTAGTTGTTGAAATATCGTTTGAAGGTTCTCATTCCGATGTTCAGGGAAACATTGTATCTCTACGTTACAGTCTCTAGCTTGTTGTTCCATAGACATCAAAGTATGCTCAATGTCCACCAGTCTAGTCCGCAGTTCTTCATTCACAGTTTGTAGCTGGAGTATTGTTTGCTTGCTCTGCTCATTTGTGAGTAATTGATCATCGTGGCAATCCGACAAAAAGTTGATACTTTTTAAGGCATCGTCAAGATCCAGGCGCATCGATGAACATTTCTGGGTAAGTGACTCCATATCTCGTTCCACTTTTGATATGATGTCATTAAACTTGTTAAGAGACGCTTGTTGTACTGAAAATTTATCATTCATATCTTTCCGAAGCTCCCTTATCGCTTTTAAAATTGCAGAGTCAGGGGATTCCGAGTCAGCATATGTTTTCGGAGACGTTTGCCTTTGCTTACCGTGTAATGGTGTATTACTATTATCAGTCTTAGGTGGAGCTGCCACACAAGCTGGACAAATCCATTTAGACCTTGCAGTCGGATTATCTACGTAATTGACACAATCGCTGTGGTAGACTTGCGAACAGCTACTATTAGTGCATTTTATTCTCTTCTGAGTGACTGATATTGCGCCATTACATGCCGAACACTTCATTGCCATGAAATACTTAACGACACACTAAGCAAGCAAGCAAGAATAGCAAATTTTTGCAGCTAGATACTTCGTTGGAGAAAAAAGAAATAAGCAGCACAGTAGACACCAGTAGACACCAGCTATTTCGACACGACGCATCCACCTGCCGTTGGCTCCGCGGTTATCGGTCGCCCTCCAGGCCGCCGCCGTGTACGATGGTTCAAAACCAGCTCGACTCGCAAAAAATTGCGAATTTTTAAATATATCAATATTATTCACTTGCCAAAGCCGCGAGTGAGACACAAATACTCCGTTCAAGATGGCCGCCGTCACAAATGAGAAAATCCACAAGATAGTAAGAGAGATACTTTTCACCATCATCAGCCTATATTGTTGACCACTGCTGGACATAGGCCTTCTCCAAATTGCGCCATTTCACCCTGTCTTCGGCTTGTCGCATCCAGTATCTGCCAGCAACCTTTCGCAAATCGTCACTACACCTAGTTGGAGGGTGCCTTACACTACGCTTGCCAAGACGTGGCCTCCACTCACGAACACGTTTACCCCAGTGGTCTTCGGTTCTTCGACAGTTGTGGCCAGCCCATTGCCACCGCAGCTTACTTATCCTATGTGCTATGTCTACAACTTTGGTTCTCTGTTGGATAAGATCGTTATGGATCCTATCTTCCAGAGAGACACCGAGCATAGCACACTCCATAGCTCGCTGAGCTACTTTAAGCTGGTGGATCAGTCGTACAGTGAAGGTCCAAAAAATTCTTAATTTTGTTGCCATTTAAAAATAAACAGCTGTGTAAAACACACAAGAGCAGGGGTGGCGAACCATTGTATATTAACGTGCATTTTTTTATAAAGAAATATTTAATGAGGCCGTAGACGTGCTGTCAAATAACTTTGTTAGGATTATTATTAAAAAAAGTACACTACAATAACAAAAGAGCGTGGAATATGTTTTTTGTTTTGAGAAAATCTTAATATATGTTGTTTTTCCTTAGTGCATTTGCTATCGGTGGAATGCCTAAAATATCATGTGCGCTTGACATTAGTTCGCCATCTCGGCACTAGAGGCTTCGTTATTTTTCTTTGTACTTGAACTGAATTATTACTTACGATAATTATAGTTACTCAATCATTTGAACTTTCCAAATGTATGTTAAATAGAAACGCTGTAGAAATCTGAGAAAAAGACGTAAGATCAGCAGTAGAATTTTGTGTCTATGGGTGAGGATATCGGTCAAAGTATGCTATAAACGCACTACATTTCATATTATTTCTATATTAAGAATTATTTGAATCGAACCATTGTAAATAAAATGAAATAGACGGATAGAACATTGCTATAAACTATGTAAACATGGTACCGATTACCCAGTCATTTACATTGGAAGTTAGACTTTGAGTTGTGGTTTCGGATGATGTTATCGCAAAACGTTGTATTGCACGTTGATTGCTAGGTAAATCGTTGAAGCATAAAAAAACATGATAAAGATGTTGTAGGCACGATCGAAAATGACCTTCTACAGTTTAGAATATTTCTTAGTATAAATATATGTTATGGGCCAAGTGATTAATGCGGGCAGTATTCATAATGCCCGGGCAGTATGAATATTGCCGAGCCATATCGGGCCAATTGATTAATTACAATCTAAACTCACCTATTTATCACATTGCCCGGGCATTATGAATATGGCTACGTGATGATCGGGCAATGTGATTAATAGGTGATTTTTTACGTGGTGCGCTGCCGCATTGTCGCATCTGCGATAGACCCATAAATTAGAAAGGTTGAATTGATCTGCTTATGTTTAGTTGTTTTTTAACGTCTGCAACATTGTCTTCAGAAGAAAATTAGTGTACCCACTTTATGGATCAGTTACAACCTTTTTGTTACGCAAGGGCGAAGGGGCTGAACTTCCCGTAGCGCCGGAGTCGATGCAGAAGCTAATTTGTATTGACAACAAGTGTTTTAAGTGTTAGGTTGCTATAATAGATATTTCTCAGGAATAGTGCGTTACCTTTTCATGGGAGTGGTACCAGGGGAGGTGCGACACTCCCCCTCTCCCTCCACTCCTCCCAACCCACCCCCTCGTGCTGCCCTATTCTAAATTCTACCACTTCGGCTCATTGTTTTGATTTTGATTCGCTTTACATCACTCTGCCCAATAGGCACTTGCCATTATTCATAATGCCCGGGCAATGTGATAAATTGATTGCTTATAATCACATGGCCCGCTCTTATTGGGCATTATTCATATTGGCCGGGCATTAAGAATAATGCCCGATTAATCACTTGGCCAATAACATATATACTGTATCGTATACGTCCCACTGCAGGGCACGGGTCTTCTCTATAATTGAGAGTACGATTGAGAGGTCTATCTGTATTGAGAGGTGTTAGACTTTATAGTCCACCACGTTGTCCTAGTGCAGGTTAGAGGACTTTACATACCATAGAAATTCTCGCAAATGGCTATGGTATGCAGGTTTCCCCACGATGTTCTCCTTCACCGTTATTGTGCGTGGTGATTGACTCTCAATACACACATGACTCCGAAAAATATAGATACTCGTATAGATTTGCGAGACACTCATGCGAAACACTCATGCGCCCAATTCGCCTACAGTTTGCAGGCTGTCGCCGTGTGTGGCACTACAGGTCAGCAGATTGGGATGGGATGCGATCATTCTTTGCGCCCTACCCTTGGGGGCGAGTTTGCTTCACGCCGGATGATCCTGACGCCTCTGCTGACTCTATTGCCGATGTGGTGCTGCAAGGAATGGAACTATTTATTCCATCCTCTGTTGTGCCCATTGGTGGTAGATTCAAGCCTTGGTTTAATCGCTCCTGTAAAATGGCAAATCGCCGCAAACAGGCATGCTACAAGGCTTGGGCAAATTCAGTGGCAGCTCAGGATGTAAATACCAGCGTCTTAAAAAAGGAGTATAACTTTGCCCCGAGGTCCTTCAAAAGAGTGATAGCAATGGCGAAATCGGATCACATTGGCAGAATTGGCGGGAGATTTGTTCGTCTTCCTTCGGGAACGCGTGCATTTTGGTCACTCGCCAAAGCAGCCATGGGGAATTTTTGTAGCCCTTCCTTTCCACCTCTTCGTAGGGGGGATGCATTATTGGCCCATGGCGCAAGAGAGAAAGCCGATCTCCTAGGCTCTCTTTTTGCGTCTAACTCCTTTCTGGATGACGGGGGAAGCCAACCGCCGACTATCCCGCGGTGCAACACCAATATGCCGGAAATTCGGTTTTCGCAACGGCTAGTGCGTAAGGCTCTGTTCTCCCTCGACATCCATAAATCGAGTGGACCCGATGGTATTCCTCCTATTGTTTTGAAGAAGTGTGCTCCTGAGTTGGCTCCGGTCTTAACGCGTCTTTTTCGGCACTCCTACTTCTTAGGCGTAGTCCCGGCTTCGTGGAAGACAGCATTAATGCATCCAATACGTAAAAAAGGCGAGCGCTCGAATCCTTCCAACTACCGGCCCATAGCCATTACCTCCTTGCTCTTGAAGACAATGGAATCCATTGTCAACAGCCAACTCCTTGGGTACCTTGAGGATTATCAGCTATTAAGTGACCGTCAATACGGTTTCCGTAGGGGCCGCTCGGCTGGTGATCTTCTCGTGTACCTAACACATAAATGGTCGAAGGCAATCGAGAGTAGGGGGGAGGCGCTGGCCGTTAGTCTGGATGTAGCGAAGGCCTTTGATAGGGTCTGGCACAGAGCGCTTCTGTCGAAGCTTCCTTCCTACGGGCTTCCCGAGAAGTTGTGCAAATGGCTAGCTAGCTTTCTAGCGGACCGGAGCATCAAGGTCGCTGTCGACGGTGCATGCTCGGATCTCAAGTCCGTGAACGCTGGTGTCCCACAAGGCTGTGTGCTATCTCCCACGCTATTTCTTCTGCATATTAATGATATGCTGCAAATTAGCGGCATACATTGCTATGCGGATGACAGCATGGGTGATGCCTTATATACCGGCCGAGCCAATATTTCTCGGGAAAACGTCAATGAGTGCCGAAACAAACTTGTATCTGAAGTCGAGTCCTTACTATCCAGAGTTTCGGATTGGGGCCGACACAACTTGGTTGAATTTAACGCCTCAAAAACACAAGTTTGCGCGTTTACCGCAAAAAAATCGCCTTTCGTCGTATCACCTCAATTTCAAGACACTCCTCTAAATGCCACAGCCAGTATCGGAATTCTTGGTGTCGAGATATCGAGTGACGTTCAGTTCCGCGGTCACCTTGAAAGTAAGGCCAAATTGGCCTCAAAGAAGCTTGGTGTGCTCAACAGATCGAGGCGATATTTCACGTCGGGTCAACGTATGCAACTTTATAAGGCGCAAGTCCGGCCCCACGTGGAATACTGCTCCCATCTTTGGGCAGGGGTACCCCAGTACCAGCTTCTTCCTTTCGACCGCATTCAACGTCGGGCTGCTCGAATCATTGACGATCAGGTTCTCTCCGACCGGCTTGATCCTTTGGCTTTGCGTAGAGATGTAGCTTCGCTCTGCATTCTCTATCGCATTTACCACGGGGAGTGTTCTCAAGAATTGTTCGGACTTATCCCTGCTGCTGAGTTCCGCCACCGTACAACACGACAAACCTCCAAATACCACCCACATCACCTTGGAGGTTGGAAATCTACTACAGTACGTTTTTCCCGGCATTTTCTCCCACGTACTACAAATCTGTGTAACCAGTTGCCAGCGGCATCATTCCCGGACAGATACGACCTGGCGACCTTCAAAAAACGAGCGTATTCCCACCTCAAAGGCCGGCAACGCATCTCCATGCCCTATGGTGTTGCAGATGTCCATGGGCAGCGGTGTTCACTTACCATCAGGTGAACCGCATGCTCGTTTGCCCCATATAATAAAAAAAAAATAGATTTACAAGAAAAACACAGTTTGTATAGAAAATATTACCAATAAGAATACCACTAAAGCAATAAGTTGTATTACCTTTAAATATTGCTACAATTGTTTTGTTTTTCTTTAGTTTATACATATTGTGTATACAATAAAGAGACAAATAAATAGTTTATCCGCAATATACCTATATAAATGACTATTAACTCTATATTTTCAACGCCTTTTTGTTTTAATATTATATTATTTTCGATGTGTGCTAAAGATAACTTAGACATTCTCAAATACTTGCTGTCAATCGCAGCTTACATATGTGAGTATTAGTGGCAAGTACGAGAATGGGTTCAAACTGGTGTTTTATTTTATCATGTGTTATCGATTAGTAAAATAACATATTATCTATCAATAATTTTAACTGCAAGATTCGTAATACCTTCTCGAATTTGAACTAAATAATTTAAAGGCAGATAGTCCAAAGATTAGTCAACTTCTACCAAGGGCAGGTGTTGCGTACACGTCAGGCACATTTTAAATATTTGCTTTATCAAGACAATGGACTTGTGACTTTGTCACCACTGCATATTAATTTGGAAAAACCTTTTGAATAAGCAACTTGTGCGGAAGTCAGATGACTTGCCTTATTTGCACTGATAGCATGCAGTGACTTCATACTGCTTTCTATGTCTAGATGTCGAGACGAACATTATCTTTAGATTTTAGATGCGTTTAGATCGCTGCAATTGAGGATTCTTAGTACTTGTCCTTTTTTAAATTTAGGCTTAAAGAAAATTTGATATTTCTATTCATTTTCAGCCCGAGGTCAGGAATTTTTGCCCGATATTTTGATAGGCTCACTCCCTATCACATCGTGGGACGGAACATACAATGTGAAAAGTGGGTATTTTGGTTGCACATCTGCCTACCCCTTCTAGAAAAACACGTGAGTTTATGTATTTATATATGTAAGAAACGTGTTCTCAAAAAAGACTACAGTCCCTGTCACTTGCATGAGAATACAGTTTGCACAAAGTAGACATAATATTCATCCTTTTTCCGCACAAAGAGGCACTTCAATACATTCATCATACTGGTATATATTTAAAAAAAAATGTTATTTGTCTAAAACATATTAAGCAGGTTTTTTTAATGAATGATGAGACGAACATTCCATACGCCTGATGGTAAGCGATACCGATCATGGATTGTAGCAATGGTTCTCATTCCACTGCGCTCACTATCCTGATACATACGATGTTAAGATGTCCAGAAGTTACTCTGCCTATAATGTCCTTCAAATCGGAACACAATAGTGCGTTTACACTGCTGTTTGGTGAAATAAAAATTGCGGTCGAACCTAGCCAGGCGGCCGCTCACATATGAGAGACCTGCCACCAGTAAATATGTTTTACTTTAAATGTGTTCAGAGTCTACATTTTCTATACTTGATGGTATTCTAGTATTGTTATAATTTAGCAAAAGGAAAGCTGAAATACTCTTTAACTTATCAGCTCAGCACGCTGCGGCTTCTGCGGCAGGGTTGAGTCAAGTGATGGACTAATCCTGGACATACATCACTTACACCGACCATTAGGCTGTAGACATCCTCAGAAGCCATCCTCAGACTATCAATCTGAATCTAAACATCCTATGCTGCAGTCTGTATTTCAGTGGCTACATAAGGTATGTCCAGACAGCGATAGAATACGAAGCCAGGTGGTACTTTTAGTGACTTAGAACAAAATGCAACAAAAAAATTAGCATAAAATGTGAAACATGTATAAAAATATGTTACGTAAATGTAATACAATAAGTAAAAAGTGATTGATTTATTAATCCATAAAAGTCTGTTCCATAAAAGAATGAACAAAATGTCAAAGTATGGTAATGGACCACAGTTGTATTACAGGACTATAGTTGTATGATTTTACGGTATTTAAAAGGAGTTTACAATTTATTTATATCTTTGTAAATATACAAACTATTCGGTCAGACGTTATTTTATTTTATTGATAGTTTCACTTGACTCGCGCAGGACGCCGCGCTTCGGCAGTTTTCCCAGCATAGCTCGTAATCCACTTCCACGCCCATTATAAAACTTGACAAGGATGTTCAATACAATACTAGCTTTTTTAATAAAAAATATAAAATAAATCGATTTGCTCTAAGCTTGTGAAAATCGAAGTTAAAAAAAAATAAAAATCCAAATATCTTTTGTTTTTTATTTTTTGTGATTGTTTCCTACCGTCCTATTTGGTAAATACATACTTTTTCCCAAAGTATGGGTTTTTATTTTAGCAAACACTACGAATTGGTCAACCAAACACGATTATATTTAAAACCAATTTTAAGTTGCATTGTGTCTGTATTCACAAAGACTACAACCAGGTTTAGTTTTCGGTCGCAGTTTAAATTTACCCTGTACGTTCTAATACTTATGTGACGCAATTACTACTAGTTAACTTCTGCGGAGAACTGTCAAGGAACAATTAAGGCAAGATATGAATTACTAACACCAATTCATGTATATTAACACAGATAGTGATGGGGAAAACCAATGTTCTTTTAACAGATGTTAACAACGTCCATGGTTATAACATACAAGGTTAAAGAGCAATTAAATAAACGCTAAGACCGATAAAAAATCCTCTTTAATTAGAAGAAATACAAATAACTACTGGGGTGTAGGCACAAATAGTAATGCCTATTGCCTACACATATATCATGGAATGTAAATTTTTCGTTTACCTGGTAAACGTGACCGCAGCTCGACCTGTATTGTTCTCGCGATTTCAGGCAAATTATAAGTAACTAAAATTATGAACGGCTTAATATGTGAGTTGTCTTCTTATATGGTAGCTTTTCAGTACCCGTCAATGGCGGATAATTTTATAACAGCTTATAGTATTTGTTATAAATCGCAAGAATACGCTTAAGGCTTGGGCCAACGTGTAAAATGATCAAGTAAGAACATTGTAGCCAGTTTTAGCAGTAGCTCAATTTTATCATAAGATGTGAGAGTCAATGGTCTTTTCTTATTGCATTGAATGGCGATACTAGCATGTCAGTATCCTAATGGAAAGCGATACGACCGCAACAAACCAATGCTTGGTATTCCACTGCGCTCGCCATCCTGAGACATAAGATATTAAGTCTAAATATATCCATTAGTTACTCTGGCTACAATGCTCAAACTGGAATAAAATAGTGCATTCACCCTGCTGTTTGGCGAGGGCAAAAGACATCGTGGTAGTACCTTACCAGGTGGTCTTTAAGATTTGAGAAATCTAATACCAGTAAAAGGTCGGTACGGTACGGTAATTACCACCGATCTTGCAATAGAGGACGCAAAAGAAGAAGAAGAAGATAACGTGTAAACTCTGGAACCCCAGGTTTTGCAGAGGCCCATGAGCAACTGTAGCCGCTGACCATCAGGCGGGTGCTAGGTCGTCTGTCAATAAAGACAATAAAAAAAAGCAACAAGGCAGTCCTTGACACTAGTTGAGTACGTGCTACAGCAAGCAACAAACTTTGCAACTTCTTATACGCTGAATCATTAATCTGGTTCATTGAAACCTGGCACAGATTATCACAAGGCTGGGAAATACGCTCAGTGGGTGTTTATGCATTAGTTACGGTTTCTGGTAACTGCATTTGATTGATTTCATTTTGTAATATGCAGGAATCCACGAACACCTGATGCATACAGCTGAGTCGTCCTATTTTTAGAGTGGGTTTTGCCAGCAGTATTTCCGGACCGCACCGAGTTAGGGACGGTGGAACAATAACCTGCTCAGGTCGGTCACTTTCTGTTTTTGTGTGTGTTCGTGTGGGTGTGTGCGGTTGTGATCACACACCATCAAGTGATCCTTGTTTTTATGACTTTATTGCCTGATTTAGATAACTATATAGCTGATGGCAGATGAATGCCATTCGTGCTGGTGAAGACAAGTTCCATTGTGTTCCGATTTGATGGACGTTGTAGCCAGAGTACTACCTGGATATATTAAGATTTAATATCTTATATCTCATGATGGCGAGCGCAGTAAAATGCCAAACTTGGATTTGTAATTCATGGTGTTGTTTGGTTTTGCTTACTGTCCATGAGTGGTCGCTTACCACCAGGCAAATGACATGCTCGTTTCGCCATTCATAACAATAAAAAGAGCTGCAATCCGTGCTGGTAAAAATAAGTTCTAGTGCCTATGAAAATACTCTGAAACGGGTTCCAGGGTCCACCATGGCACGTGCTCTTTCGAATAATCATAGCTGAGCATAATAAGTCTTACTGGATTATCTATTTGAATAGCACTGACTAAAATATCATGTTTAGCAATATTTTTGTCGTGTCCATGAAAAATATCGTTTTTGCTTTCCCCATTAAACAATAAAAATCGACGAATTACTAATGATACAGGTGAGTCGTTTATGAATCAGAAATATTTTTTAGAATTGATTTTCCCAAATATAATCAGGAAAATACAAAAAGAGTATGCTGAGCATAATAAAGTGGAACGAAAACTGTATGAGCCAACAACAAAACATTATACTATCAGTGTTTTGTAAAACTATTTATAAGCGAAGTTCCTGAAAAGGAAGCGAGATAGATTTGATTATTACGTGCTAACATACAGTAACAGACTTAAAGCAGTGATTAGAAAGTATCCAATTCCTTTTATGGTTAGTGAATATCCTGCAGAAGCTCCCATCTCTCTTGGGAATTAAATTAACAAACCTTTGAAAATCGATAGTAATGGGAAAGGAGGAATTAGAATCTTACAGCAACATTACTCACTGAAAACAACAATAAAGTCTCCAGCTACATCTCTAATATAAACTCTAAATCTTTGGAATACCACCTCGATTACATTTAAAAGAAAATTACTTGTTTCCAAATCTTTGTATTGATTCTTCTTCTGTTTAGTTTGATTGTCGGCTAGCCAGCCGAACGTCAATCCTCAGTAAAATTATATTCTGCTATTGATCCTAATGGATATTGCAGAGATGGGTGTGTAGTAATGGGCGGTGAAGATAGATTTTTTACTAAACCATATATTAAATTTACAAAATCTCTACTAAAACTTGCGTACAAAATGTGAATCCGAATATATTTCGAGCACGCCACCTCACTATCTTCATAGCACGTTGCATTTTTCCTTTTAATAGCACTCTTTGATATTGATTGGCGGGCTTCGCATTCGGAAATACCCAGCGCGATGAGCTGTTTAAACCGGTATATTGGCGGGAACTCCGATTTTTGGTGTTGCCAGTACTACGCAATGATTTTCCTCAATCTTTAGAAATGTTTGTTGCCTCGTAAAAAATCGAAACACCCTTGTTTGTTTGCGTTCGTAGAAATACCGTTGCGAAAGTGCTTTCTTGCTTAGTGTTAATGACGCGTTCTTTGTTGGATAATAAATGGATGAGGCATTATTGAGATGGATTTTACATGCTCTCTCTGAGAGTACGAAACATTAGTGAGGAAATACTAGAACAAACAACGTAAATTTTCTTGTATTTTCATTTACATCCTGTGCGTATAAATAAAATACTTAAACATTACGTGTTAAACAATAACATGATTCGATCAAAACACTTTCAACAAATTAGTGATTTACAATAAAACAATCAACATTTCAATAGGCAATGGCTCTTCCGTTGAATGTGACTTTTGTTGTATGAGTTGTTGATGCGAGAATGTTATGATTTGTTTTTTTTATGACAACGGTGGACAATTTACATTTTAATAAATGCTAGAGACAAAAAATAAATTGCCTTTTTTACTTAACGAAGTGCGTGGTGGCCTGTTGGTAAAGTGCGTGGTGGCCTGTTGGTAAACGGACTAGACGCGGCTGCCTACATGTTCACGGTGGTCGCGGGTTCGAATCCCAGGGCACACCTCTGACTTTTCGGAGTCATGTGTGTATTGATAATCAATCACCACGCACTAAAACGGTGAAGGAAAACATCGTGAGGAAACCTGCATACCATAGCGATTTATAAGAATTTCTATGGTATTTAAGTCCGCCAACCCGCACTAGGCCAGCGTGGTGGACTATATGGCCTAGCCACTCTCAATCGTATTCTCGATTGTAGAGTAGGCTCGTGCCCTGCAGTGGGACGTATATGGGCTGATACAGACAGACTTAACAATGGACCATAAACCAAAAATAAATAAACGCTTAACCATTTAATAAATTGTTACTCTTGAGCTTTGTACATTTTTTGCCATACACAAAGTATGGTGGTCTTGACAATAAGGGTCTCTTACCACAATATTTTTCGAGAAAAAATTAAATGTATTTAAAGGTTTTAAGTAAGTTACGTTTTATTTGCGGCTGCTTAGTCATTATTGTGTATTTGTACGATATTACAGATTTTTTATGGCAGAGAATGACGACACGAGCATGCCGTTCGCCTGATGGTAAGAGACAAAACTGCTCAAGCACAGTAGCAAAATCAAACAACACCGTTAATTACAAAGCAATGCCTGATATTCCACAGCGCTCACCATCCTGTGACATAGTTAACATCATGTTAAGTCTGATTATGTACAATGTACAATGTGACATCATGTTAAGTCTGATTATGTACAATAGTTACTCTGGCTACAATGTTCTTCAAACCGGAATATAACAGTGTATTCACACTTCTGTTTGGCTGGAGAAATAGACATTGCGGCGGTACCTACCCAGGCGGCCTCTCACCTATCTCGCGTCTAGACACAAATAAGACAGCCTTCGTTGCGCAGTTGGATAGATACTCACTGTGAAACGAGAGTCCGCGTGTTCGACCCTTGCACCGAAACCAATGTTTGTGAGGCCCTATAATATTTGTCTCCGGACTGGGTGATTGTGAGACAAAAAGTTGTATTTATATTTTCTAGTCGTCGTAATCAATCTTAAAGTGGGGTCGTGGTGGGTTACTTTATACTCCGACAAAACGGCGAAATTTCAAACGTCATACGTAAAACTGTACGAATATGCCTAAATACTTAAAAAAATGTCCGATTCCTTTATCGTACGTCATAACTATAGCCTAAGATCATAGAGAATATCATTGCTTTTTAAAAATAGAAAACTTTTATCTCATACGTAGACGTCAAACGTTCAAACATTCGAATTTCGTGTCGGAGCATAGAGTAATCCGACAGGGCTATGTAGGGTACTATCGGCGGTTTGTTTAAGACAAGATACTGGTTGCGCAAAGCACTATGGTTCGGGAGATAATAATCATTATTTGATTAATACAGTTTCGACTAAGCAATGTGATTGAACTACATCTGTCTGTCTACATAGAGTACTCTTAGGTTGTATACGATTGGTATCCTATCAGTCCATATATCAATACTACTATTAAACGTAACTGTCTGTAACGCTTGTGTAAAGTATATTCGGTCTTTTTAAAATGCCGAATAGTGATGATAATAATTGATCATAATTGATCACATCACATATGAAACCAATGTATACGCCCCACTGCAGGGCACGCGCCTACTCTACAATCGAGAATATGGTAGATAGATATGGTCAGGCTTTATAGTACACCACGTTGGCCTAGTGCGGGTTGGCGGACTTTACATACCATGGAAATTCATACAAATCGCTATGGGATGCGGTTTCTTCACGATGTTTTTCTTCATCATTTTAGTAAGGCCGTTTTGTCGATGGTTTAAGCTATTCGATACAGCTATACCAGCACGCGAAATTTTACAAAATATAGTTTTGCCTATTTTTATGAATATTTTCTCGCTTGCATCCCCAAAAGGCTAGGCACATAGCTATGCACATTCTGCGGTTATTTTTTATCGATAATAAGATCTCAGCTTTTAAATATAAAACATTCAATGCCTATCAATTTCTTTGAATCGACCGCTAAAGAATGTATGGTCAGCCTACGTGATGTAGTGGCGAAAAGCCGACCATGAAATGGTCATGGATTCGATGATTTAAATACTAAACTTGTATGGCAAGTAAGCATACTGAATCTAACAGGAAAGGTAGTGCATTCTTTACTGTATCCACCATCTAGTGTATGCGACAGATTCACATGGCAATTTTCTAGTTATGTAGTATCTACCACTTTCTAAGTTGTTTATATCGATATTTTTGGAAATGCAATGACATAAGAGCAAACATAAATAAGTCTTTATTATATGCTACATGACATAATATTCTATTTACAATTTGTAACTGATAGATTTGTGCACGTGGAAGATATATGAGAAAAACTATTATGGGTTAAACTATATAGGTAATTACGCTGTATGAACCTAAAAGAACCGTAAGGATGAGAATGAATTAATGTTTTTTCTCTTTAGCTTTAAATCTACTACAGTCAATTCAATACACATAACAAATCAATACACAAAGAAAAACGTGAGTGGGTTCGGAATCGATAAACGCGGTCGGTAGTCGACATGGATTCGTGCAGCACTAAAAAGACTAGGAGGGCGCGGGGGATGTACAGTTGTGCGGGACGTTCCCTTCCCCACGCGTCGCCTCATACCCCGATTGCCATCTCGACCTGTCGCTTACTACAGAGGCGATTTATCTTTCACTTATCAATACAATTAAGACGGGCTTCATAGAACTAAAATTAAATATGTACACGAGTCGGGCAAAGCGATATTAGATTTTTCTATCTAACAGCGCTGGTGTCAGAAATTTGTGCACAATATGACGATAGGCTCGCCCCAATCACATTATGAGACGGAATCAACAATCACAAGGCGAAACGTTAGTATCCTGGTAGCACCTCTACCTACCGCTTCTATAACAAGGGGCGTGAGTTTATTTAACTATATGCATGTAAATATGTAGACACACCCCAAATTCACGCGAATAGTCCCAACACGAAAATACAATTCCTTTATCTTTGACGATCACAACGCCCAGACCCGATACAAATATTTGTATGTCTCACATGGTCTCACCAACATTTGTCTCTCTTAACCACGTGACAACTTGTTTCGTGGACAAACATTTGTCACTAATATGGTTATCGCCGGCACGAAAATTTCCCCGATGTTTTAACCCACGACACGTATTAATGTGGGGTCAGTTATGACTGGGTTTATTTAATTGCGAATTTATTTATATAATACATTTAAACATAGTTTAATAAAAAAAAAAGCATTCCCTTCATTACGACTTCCTATTATATAATCAATATTTTAAGCATTTTGATAGCAAAGTCAACGACCTAGAACAAAACCGACCTAGACCTAGAATAAACTGTAATGCAAATTTAATTTAGCGACATCTGCTGGCTCAATGTGGAAGCATTTCCCGCTCAATGTCAGTACATATTCAATTATTGCGGGATACTATAAATACACACAAATAAATAAACAACCCAAACCTCAGTAAAACATGCAATACTTATGTATTACTACATAAGTCTATCTATAACCTTCTATTCAGGGCACGCTTCTGCAATCTTGCTATTATTTTAGATAATAACACTCAACAATCACAAACATAATCCTGACCCCACACTAACATCGAGTCTTGTTTCCTGGGAATCAAGAACTACGTGAGACTTTTCGGTCTCACAAATATCTGGGCATGAAACAAATATCTGTGGAACTCACGAATATCTATAACACATATATAAAGAATTATATACAGGGTATCTCAAGACTGCTACCGAAAACGAAGCCGGGTGGTAGTTTTAGTGGCTACAAACACAATGCAATTAAAAATTTCGCATAGAAACGCGACAATTATTTTTTATGATTTTTTTAAATATCGTCAATTTTGGGTGGTAAATCCATAGTTTTTGCTAAAATAATAATTTAAACTCTTTTATACCTTAGAGTATTTATAAATAAAAGGATATACACTATTATTTTAGGAAAAAATGTATTTACCACCCAAATATGGCCATAGAAAAAAAAATTACAATAAAAAATTGTCGCTTTTTTTTGCAACTTTTTCTGTTGCATTGTGTCTGAAGTCGCTTAAACTATCACCCGGCTTCGTTTTCGGTAGCAGTCTTGATATACCCGGTATAAAGAAGACTTAGGCCATAGTTTACCCCGCAGTTCTACGTGTAGATTGGTGTATAAATTGTTATATTTCGAGTTATTTTTGTCGTCATGGTGTAAACACGTTTACGCTAACCGTTATCGCGTTCTCAGTGTGAATGTGAAACTACGTTTTTGCTAATTATAACCAGATAACTTATTATCTTTCTATAAGTGACGTACGAAAACAAAATTAGCGATCGATTGTTAATAGCCTCTGCCTACTCATTCCAAAATCATGTTGTAGTATACCTTTGCTATAAGCTGCATACTTTTTCTGGTCTCATGAGACAATTTACAAATTCTTCACAATTTTTTCAAGACTCTTTCTCACTTCTACACATGCGAGAAGAATGCAACATAAGCTATATATCATCTTAATTCTTTTGGCTTTGAATGGCGAGACGGTCTTGCCTTTCGCCTCATAGTAAGCAATACTACGGCAAATAGCAGCAAAACTAAACAACAATGGACTGCAAAACAATGCTTGCCATTCCACTGCGCTGTCCAGCAGTTACTCTAGCTACAATCCCCATCAAACAGGAACACAACAGTGCATTTACACTGCTATTTGGCAGGAGAACCAAGGTGGCTTGTCACATGCGAGAGACCTACCACCAGTAAAAATACCAGTTTTATTCTTATATTTATGCTACACTGCCTCGGTGGCGTAGTTGTACTACGGTACGGTTACAAAGCCGAGAGCTCGGGTTCGAATCCCGGGTCGGGCAAAGTGATATTCGACTTTGCTATTCATTATCATCCGGGAGTCAAGAATTTGTGCCCGATTAGGCGATAGGCTCGCCTACTATCACATCATAGGACAGAACATTCAAGCCGAAAAGTTGGTGTCCTGACACCTCTGCCTACACCGTCTGGGAAAAGGCGTGAGTGTTTGTATATATTTCTTCTAGAACTATCTGAGTATTATCCCGTTTTATAATTCTAGAATTTCAACTTGCCTCATCCAGATATTACCAATTCCTGTTATTTTATTTTATCAAGTATTTTTACAATCTCTGGAAGCTAATTACTGATGTACAATATGTTAAAATCATAACAAGCGGGGTACATCAGAAACTCATTTATCACTCCGTTTGTAAAGTTTATGTTAACATGCTCGGCTCATGTGTATACCCGACTATCGCAATTAATTTATTTAATTGGGTTTTTCAACAACATATTTTGATAATGGATTATAAAGTATTATCAAACGTTTTTTTATACTTTTGTTATAAGAACATAGGTCTTTCAAGTGTTAGCAACCTCATGGAATGGCATGCATTAAGGCTCAGTGCACAAACTAACTTTGCCAATACATTTGACCTTGAAACTGTCAATCCCATACATTGGCAAGGTCAAATACATCTAAAATGTATGACGATGACATTTTCAAAAGCAAAGGTACTGGCAAAGCCAGTTTGTGCGAACCAGCCTAAGTGAATTCCTGTATCTGTTATGGGACAATACTGGAAATTTAATGCTGCGCTTGCAAGTTTGTAAACATAATTATAGCCCATCTGCAACGTTTTTGAGGGCATGGACTTTCTCAAAGAGATTTTGAGTTAAAGAAGTCAGGTCAGAGTAAACCACGCTGGCTGAGTCCGGTTTGGACGACTTAACATGCCATACAAATTCTGAAAGATAATAACAAAAGTTAAAAAAATACAAGATGTCTAGTAGAATATTGTTTTTTTAGAATTACTCTAGGGTATTTAAAAAAAACAACGATCCCTCACACGTATATACACGAGATAGGTAATTCAGCACCTGGTCTTTCTATGTTTATGTTTCAGCGAGAAATTAAGATAATATGAGTATGATTGTAAAAAGTAAAGTTTATCCGAACAGAAGGTATCCTTTACAACCGACCTGATACAGAATTCAAACTATGTTTTAAAACAGTTTATGAATTTAGTATCAGCTGACAAATGTCGTTATTGTTTTTGTGTAATTTGCACACACGGCTAAGTGTTCTTTCTTTTTTATTTTGGATGCTACTTTATAAATCGATTAATAAGTTAAATATATCGATTGATGTGGACATAATTATGGTAATTAATTTAAACTATATAATATTTATATAATAAGATTACGACTTTAGTTTTGAGGGCTTTCAAACAACATGTAGGTACGAGTCTTTTTACCGCTCAGTGGAACGAGCAAGAATTACTATCGAAAAAGTTTCGTATCGTAATCGAGTAATTTTGTATGAAATTTCTACAGCGCCTCCATCGCGCGTAAAAGCAACTAGGTAAGTTCCCCAACCCAACTGGAGTTTAGCGGAACGGTAAAAATTCTCGTAGCCATACGGGTGGCCAAAATCCTTGGAAACTAAAATCAGGTTTTTTCCAAAAAGTACCTCTGATTTTTGATAGCATTCGTGGCGCAGTCGGTTAGACGTCGGCTGTGACACAAGAGGCCGCGGGCTCGATCCCACACTGAGAGAAATGCCCACAGATATATATTTCGGAACTGTTTGTTTGTGAGACCGAAAAGTCTCTCGTAGTTTATGGTACCTGAAACGTCACAAGACTCGATCTTAGTGTGGGGTTTGGAATATGTGTGTAACTGTTGGGTGTTATTTATTTAATAATTATATTTCTATTAGCAAGCATTGTTCCATCCATCAAGAAAGTTTCATAGGAACCTTTTACTTGTGACTCGGCTCTATAACGTGTAATCCTTGGAAATTAAAATTTAATTTGAAGAAATACCCCAACGACTTTCAAACGACTCTTGAATTCAGTTTTAGCGAAGGTTTCTACTGGTAGTAGGTCTCTCATATATGAGGGGCCGAGGTGCCAACGTAATTTCTATTTTTCCCGCCAAACAGCAGTGTGGTAAATGCACTGTTGTGTTTCGGATTGAAGGGCATTGTAGCCAGAGAAACTACTGGACATTAACAACTTAACATCTTACTTAACATGTCTCAGGATGGCGAGCGCAGAATGTCATGCATTGCTTTGTTATTCAAGGTTTTGTTTGGTTTTGCTACTATTTATGAGCGGTCGTATCGCTTACCATCAAGCGAACGGCATGCTCGTCGCCATTCAGTGCAATAAAAAATAGAAAAAAATAATCTATAGTTGTAAATAGGTTTATAAACTGTAGTGTTTAGTTATTTTATGGATGTAATATTTAATAGTTTCCGCATAGCTATTTTACAATACCTACCACATTATATGATTTTAAAATAAAAAAATATTAGAAAGATAAGCGTTAGTGATTCAGTATACGCAGATAAGGCAAAACTTCAAGATATAGTGAGCTATTTTTATTTACTGTACTGTATCAGCCCATATACATCCCACTAAAGGGCAAGGCCTCCTCTACAATTGAGAGTATGATTGAGAGTGGTTAGGCCATATAGTCCACCACACTGGCCTAGTGCCGGTTGGCGAACTTTTACATAGGGCCGACTTGCGCTAGGTAAAATGCACGGCGTTGGCGGACTCTACATAGAAATTCTTACAAATTGCTATGGTATGCAGGTTTCCTTAAGAAGTTTTCGTTCACCGTTATAGTACGTGGTAATTGACTATCAATACACACATGAAGCCGAAAAGTAAGAGGTGTCCTGGGATTTGAACCGGCGACCTTCGTGGCATTTGGCAACCGCGTCTGGTCCGTTCACCAACAGGCCACTACGCACTAATTTTTATGTATGATCAACAAAGGTAAAAAACATGAGTCTGATAAAAAATAAATCATACAAGTCATTTCATATTGTGATGTTATTAAATTAGTAGCTATCGTCACATTATATTCTATATTTAACTTTTCTATGAATTACATCACAGAAACGTGTTTTTATTCAAAACTCCGTGTATATTTTCAAACCTACATAATACCCAAGGTACTTTACCATAACCTTACCATAAGTAATATTAAGAGATGACATTGTAAAAAAATTCCGGAAATAACATACATAACTTATGCATATGAAAAAAAAATTATCAGCACAGATTTATACGGAGTGCACGGCGAGACTCACAACAGTCGGGTATAGAGCGCCAACGCGGGAAAATCACACTTTTCCTCTCCTGTTTCAGTGTTTGTTTGACTATCGACTGCGGACGTTCCCTCAGTACCTTCCATGATAAAATAACTGGACATTATTACATACAATATGTTATTTAACTTTATGTTATTACTACCGGTAGTGTACGCACGGTTTAATTACGATTATGTACCAGGAGAGTATGGGTATGCAGGAGTTCACGATGGAGCGGATCGCGCCAAAAGTTTTGTCAATGAGTGGAGTGTGGAAGTTGAAGGTGGTGAGGATGTGGCACAGCTGGTCGCTTTAGAACTCGGCTATATTTATGGTGGCCCGGTAAGTGATGTTTATTTTGTTATATTTTAAATATTTTGTTTATTTTACAGTGGTATTTATTTAATTAATAAAATAATTTATTATGCGTTAAAAACACAACGATTAAATTAGTTAGCGTAGTTTTTTTTACTTATTGTAATGTTTATATTTCAAATTTATTTTATAAAAACCTTGTTAGTAATGCAGTAATGTTCTTGAATTTTGTTATCCAAAATATTATATTGTACAACATATTTATCTTTTGGTAATAAATGCTCAGCATAAAAGCCTTACGTGTAAATTATACTTTGCGGATGAGTACAAAGTTAATAAACAATAATTTCAGTTAGTATCTCTCATAAATAAGACCTTAAATTAATTTAAATATATATATATATCTTCATTTATATACTTTGTTCAACTATCTAGTGGGTATTGAAGATTTCCGACGGTAATTGGTACGCCGCATTTTAAATATACATTGTTGGATTTACTTGAGCTCAAATTAATAACGAGTTGCCAGTTCTGTCTAGCATAATACAAATGTTATGACATAACTTACTCTTGGTCTTGATTATAATTGCTATTTGAAAATGAAAGGAGTTCTTTACATGTGAAATAACTTTAGAGAAAATATGGCATATCGGCAGATTAAAATCTAAACCTACCCGTACATAATGTACTTTGATAATGTTATCATTATATTCAAACTAGCCCGAATTCGCCCGAATGCAAAGAATTTTTCAAATCCGACCAGTAGTTTCAGAGCCTAATCAATGCACACCATCTTTCCTCTTCATAATATTAGTACAGATAATTACGGATATAAGTTGAATCTTATAAAAATAATACACGGACTACGTAGAATCTATAAAAAAGGGCTTTTTTACCATAACGAGTACAGCAACCACATTGTACTGTTACGTATCAGGTCATAGTCTGGAGGTGGTAGAGCCACGTTGTTGTCAGTCATAACTCAGGATGAATGGGCAGGCTCGTCCGGGGCGGTACCGCTGTCTCACAGGAGATCGACGTGAAGCGATAGTGTGCTATCGTGTTTCGTTCGGTGAGTGACATTGCCGGAAGTCCAGTACCCCTTTTCTCTTCTCATCTACTTTTCTTCCCGCTCTCATCCAGATATACTGGACCGGCAACTCATCCATAATCTAAGCGTTGTGGATATTGATGGGCGGCAGTGATCGCTTACCATCAGGTGAATTTAAAAAAGTCATAATGATTCATCGACTCCTTTCCAATTGAGAATTCGGTTGAGAAGACTTAGGCCGTGGTCGGCCACGCTAGCCTAGTGCAGGATGGCGAGTTCATATTACCATAGATAATTACTGAACCCAACTTTGTCGAAGTTGAATTTTATTATGTAATTCAGGGTTCTAAGGCTGCTTATATTTAGTTCTAGCGACTTCAGACATAATGCAATGTCAACATAATTTTTTGGTAATTTTTTAACGGTAAATACGTAGTTTTTCTTAAAATAATATTGTGCAGCCATTTATGTTCAAAGCCGCAATTGTATGAATATTTTTTTAAATTATCTTTTTAGCAAAAATACTTTTTTGCGTAATTTGTAGTGGCGTAGTATCTAGTCAGTAAAACTACCACCTGGCTTCGTTTTTGGTTGCAGTCTAGACATATTTTTTATATTGGAATTATTGAAGGAATAGAAGCGCGTATGAAACTCAGCGGGCGACAAACTAGAAGGAGTGGGTTTAATTCCCATAAACGACAAATAGTTTTATCCGCAGTTTATTACCATCAAGTAGATGTAATCTTATTATTCCATTTATATTCACACACTTTATTTTTACACTATAACTAAAGAACGTGGGTCTTACACTAGGTCCGTACAGAACAGTTGCTGATTAATCGTACTAATAGTTCTTATTAATATTTTATTTGATAAATTAGTAAGGTTATACCAACCACACTAATTCACAACATAAGAAAGATTAAGATTAAATATTTGAGTTACAACTAACAAACAAAATATGAGACTAAAAAGATCAACAACATAATATTACAAAATAATTTTAATCACAAAATTAAACCGTCATACGTATGTAAGTTAGGTTTTAAGTATATAAATATACATCACGCATTCAACTGACAGAATCTCATTAGATTATCTGTATAAACTCATATACGTCTCACTACAGAACAACAGAGGAGGCCTGCTCTACAATCGAGAGAAATATTGAAAGGGATTAGGCCATATAGGTAGATAAGCAGCTAGTCGGAATTTTAAAACCACTTATAGGATATTTATATTATATTTTGGAACCTCAAGAGATACTCTGTAGGTAAACTTAAGGCGAAATACACTTATCCGACAAAATATATAAAAAAGCGGTGTCTATTTATACATTTATATTTACATATATTTTTTACCTTCAAAATGTTGTATAGCACAGACCTCATCTTGCGGTTCAAGCGAACAATTATAACAGACCAGAGCCGGCATTTTTTGCATTTATCGTTCAAGTTTATGTCCAGACAATTTCATAATTAAACTCCTTTTTTCTAACACGTTTTAATATAAAAAGGAAACAAAAACAGAATGGAAAATTCCAATGGTTAGCTTTCGTACGCTGAATAATAAATCTGGCACGTATTTATTTTGATTAGCAAATCTGGTATTTTAATTACGGACTATAAATACAAGTGTTTTGTAAATAATTTTTTGATAAAACTGGAAATCCCGTAGTATATGTAGCAAAGGTTACACATACATATCTTATATTGACCTCTCTAATTTATCTCTCTGAGATAGACAGTATCACAAGCAGCTAAAGATTTTTTTTTATATTTTGGCAAAGGGACCGCAATGTTACCTGATTTTCTTTGAACGACAAAATAACTTTGCACCTGATAGTAAATCTAATTCTATTATAATATAATATCTCGGTGCTTTCCACTTCGATAAAGGTTCTTATATTGCTGTTTTGTTTAAATTAATTATTTCCGATGGAAATTGTTTTTTAGTGCTATGATTGCCGAGACGATCTTGCCTTTCACCTGCTGATGAGCTATACGACCACTCATAGACAATTATAACAAAGCTAAATAACCCCAAGAATTACAAAGCAATGCTTGGCTTTTCACTACGCTCGCCATCCATTGAGACTCTGTATGTCCAGTAGTTACTCTGGCTAGAATGTTCTTCAAACCGGAACAAACAGTGCATTTAAACTGCTGATCCACGGGAGAAAGAGACTTTGCGGTGGTACCTACCCAGACGGCCTCTTACATATGAGAGACCTATCACCAGTTAATTGGTTAATCAAAATATGAATTTAAAGTTTAAATAGACTAGGCAGGTTGTCATTGCGTCTGATATTTTTTCAAAATTATTTTTCCATTCACAGCTCTGTTCAATAATTTCCATGCCCACAATTACGTTTAATTTGTCTAAAATAACATGGTTCAGTGATTTATTGTTCTGCAATTAAGCAATGGATAAAATTATATTGTACGTGAAATTAAGGGTTAGGAACAATGTGAGTTATTGCCGCTTTATTTCTGTTATTGTGTCGTTGTTATCGTCATAAAGAGTAGATAAAGCTAAAAGGGGGATGCTACATTATTTCCTACCTTTAAAATGGGGTCAGTCCTGAAATTGCGAAAAAAATCCATACAAAAATGTCTACACGGAATGGAACGCTCCATGGTACGTTGAACCGACTAATATGCTGTTCAGTCTCCCAAAATGAAGAAGGGTAGTTACCCACGCATTTTATGATGGTTATAGTTTTACGTCCGTCACAAGACAATTTATATTTTTTCACGTCTAGCCGCCTACATCAAATCGTACGAAAAATTACCCAATCCATATTAATCTATTTTAAGTACGAAAAATATTAAGTTTGCCAAACCTAAGAAGAAAACCAGTGCTTCAGAATGAATTGTGAATTTTCAATATATACGAATAGCGATAAAAAGCAATCGCTATAATTATTGTTTGTATACACAAAGTTGTGACAAATAGTTAGGAAATGGTTGCGACAAAATTGTCGGTGATCGAGATTAGTGCCGCTTATTTTGTCGTTGTTATTTGTAAGAGTGAATGTAACCCATTGAGTACATTAAAATAGGATGTGGTATCTGTGTGTTGTAAACTATACAGGGTATATCAAGACTGCTACCGAAAACGAAGCTGGGTGGTAGTTTTAGTGTGGCGTGGCATTCTATGGCGATCTTATCGTACAAGGTTGTCTCATAGAAAATCTTTTTACACACAACCTTAGAGATAAGAAACCGGAAAAACTGAATGAAATACATATTTAAAAACAAACATACAAACAAATAAACTCATTCTATTAAAGTCTTTACAATGAAATAGATAATGGGTTTTAAAATAATAACTTTAATGATTAGAACGAAGGTTAAAGACTTACACCAACATAGATTTTTGAAGCATAGGTTACATAGACAATCCATCAGGTCGTATTGATGATTTCTTTATGTTTGTTACTGTTTCCTTCTGTTTGTTCCTTTTATTCTCCATTGGTGCTTGTACTGTATGTGATGTGTTGTAATACGTAGTAATATAAGCTTAATGGTTGTAATCGTGTTGATAAAAATACTTTCTTTCTTTTTATTGTATTAAATTCTTTTTGTATATATCTCTTTTAGACACTAAATACATTGCACCCAACATTGGCGGCCTCCGTGGCATAGTTGATTAGACGCCTGCTGTGAAACTCCTGTTGTGTGAGAGGTCGTGGGTTCAATTCCCTCATCGAGACAAGTCATATTTTTCACTTCTTCATTCTCTTTTTCTGCTACATGACGTGTACTATTATCTACCTTTATTAGACTTGTAATCGTAATTTCTTTAAACTGCACTCTTATCAGCGATACACCTAGCGTTAATCCCAGTCCATACTATATTGAAACACCTTATCTACACTTTGAATAAATTTGATTCACTCTCTATAATATTATACGGACGTCATTTGGTACCTCATCAATGAATCATTAAGTGAGGCCAAATTCCTCATGAGTAGGCCAGATCCCCAAGGATGGCAAAGTTCTTCGATGAATAATAAATCAACTAATAAATTAACTTGATAAAGGTTAAAACGCATATATTAGCAAATAACTCCCACTAAGCGGTGACTAAAGGAGATTCTCTATATTTATTGTATAGCTAATTATATATGTATACCGGGTATATCAAGACTGCTACCGAAAACGAAGCCGGGTGGTAGTTTTACTGACTACAAACACAATGCAGCGAAGAATTTCGCAAAGAAACGCGACAATTATTATTTATGATTTTTTAAATATCGTCATTTTTGGGTGGTAAATCCGTAGTTTTTGCTAAAATTATAATTTAAACTCTTTTATACCTTAGATTTTTTATAAATAAAAGGGTATACACTATTATTTTAGGAAAAAATGTATTTACCACCCAAATATGGTCATAGGAAAAAAATAACAAAAAAAAAATTGTCGCTTTTTTTTGCAACTTTTTCTGTTGCATTGTGTCTGAAGTCGCTTAAATTACCACGGCTTCGTTTTCGGTAGCAGTCTTGATATACCCTGTAAACAACAAACAATAATTTTATTCGTAGGTATTTGTGTACAATTTTGTTCAGTGTTAGTTTTTTTTGTGGTTTAAAATAAACAAAGAGAGTATTAACAACAATCAATAAATAACAAGTATCGAAGCAATTTCCGTCGTAGTACATCGGGTTGCCAGATATTAGCGCCCTCATTAAAAACATACTCTGTTTTGCCAAGCTATACATATCCCTGAACATTGATGCAAGTCAAACATAAACAAGAACGTTGTAGCCAAAATAACTATTGCACATATTAAGACTTACCATCTCATATAGCAGGATGGGGAAAACAGTGGTATGCCAAGCATTGCTTTGTAATTCATGGTGTTGTTTGTTTTGCTACTGTTCATGAGAAGTCGTATCGCTTACCATCAGGCGAACGTTATGCTCGTCTCGCTTATTCATTACAAAAAAACTAGGTGGCGATTTCGGATAAGTAAGATTGCGAATAAAATTGAAAGTAGGATTAAATTTACACACAACAAATAATTCTGTTTATACCTTGTCCTGCTTTAATCCCTCAACTAAGACTGGCCTTCCTCTTTTCTTTCTCTTATCTCCATCCAAAGTTTGCCTACAATAAGGCCGCTGAAATTATTTATTTTTTTAAATTTAGTGTTTTTTCCTGGTGTACTATAAATAAATATAGGAACAGTTATTAAATCTTTAAAAGTCAGTTTTACGTATTAAATGAAAATAAATGTATACGAAAACAACATCAGTCACCTTGACACTGTATAAAGTGTTCAAATTAGTAAGTTATTGTTTAGCCTCCCAACCGCATACCGCACTTTGTTAAATTGCTAATCCATTTCCAACAAAGCTTTTGTTTTGCAATAGCACATACATTCAAACAAGCGATTGGAACAATATTTGCGGACGCACTGCAATACGTGCTTCAAAGTAACTTTGAAAATGTTTGAAAAAATAGCCGACCAAACCACGTTTGAAGGCTGAATATTGATTTTAGGAACAAGTATGCTCACTTGGGCATAAGAGATTACATTCTCGAAATTATAGAAAAAAATATATATATTATCATCTATTTGCCTATTAAATTACCCTACCCCTACTACACCTACTTCCGTCTCTCTGCACCAAACTAAGGTTGACTGGGAGAAAATGTCCTTACCCATTTATACTGGTGGTAGGTCTCGCATATGTGAGAGGCCGTCTGGGTGGGTACCACCGCAATGTCTATTTCTCTCGCCAAAACCCGACAGATAGGTCGCTTCTTCGCATTAGTTTCCTAACAGACAGTAGTGCGAACCCGTTGAAGTCCAAGTATAGTGGTATAGTACTCCAAGATAATTAAATTATAGTTCTACATTTGCTATTTCTCTGAAACCCCCGCGTCCGTCTTTAACAGCTTCCTAATAATGTGCATTTTACGTCTGTGATTCATAGCAAACGGTTCGACAATTGTATGCGTATGACAGTGCAAACATATGATGCATGAATGACCAACACTTACCAAATTTATAATGAATACAACGCAAGTACCATAAGTTGGTGTCTGGAGAAATAAGAAACTACAAATAAATTATAAATTACACCCAACAGTCCCATACATTGTTCTGACCACACACTAACATCGAGAATTGCGTGGTAGGTATTAGGAACTACGAGAGACTTTTTGGTCTCATAAACATACAGAACCGACACAAATACCTGTGGTTCACGCAAATATTTATTTCGATGCGGGGATCGAACCCGCGGCCTCTCATTTCACAGCCAGTGTGTAACCAACTGCGCCACGGAGGCTGTCAATGTTGATACCTATAAAATGTTCAAGGTAGTACAACAAAGGTACAACAACAATCGTTTTTATTTTCGTCCATAACTGGTTCACTTATTTACTAAAATATTTAAATTCTTTTAAAGGAATCAATTGCTTTTTACATCGCAAGCCTATAAGCCTTGGTCGGTTCGTTGGAGCTTTAATTAAATTCGTAATTGTTTTTGGAGCTTCATTTCAGAAAGTATTAGAAATAACATTGATATTTTCGATGAAGTAAAACAGCCTATTCTGATACTCTGATATTAGACTACTTTCATCTAAAACGGAGTGAAGAACAAAAATGAAAATTTAATCTTGATCCTAAATTTCGATTATATTATTTTCTTTTCTATGGAATTCTAGCTGTCTGTTGGTACGATATTTTATTCTCCTACTTATTATCATTCCCTTTTTCTTCTACCTGGAGTTCCCGGCCGGTGTCAGGGTCCGCCTTGCGGCAAATTTTCCTCCATGTCCCCCAATCTTCGGCATCGTCAATATTAAGTCCATTAACCCTCCTATCTTCCTTGACGATATCAACAGTGCATTTACACTGCTGTTTTACGGGAGAAATAGACTATGCGGTGGTACCTATCCAGGCGGCCTCTCACATATGAGAGACCAGTGAAAGCTTCATTGGTCTTGTGATATTGTATAAGTACATGTTTAAAAAAATATTTTATACAACGTGATACTGACATATTATGGTATTCAATTTAAACCACATGTTCCTAACCACTCTAGGATTGTAGCGTGTTTGAAAAAAAAACTGTCGGGTAGTTTTGTCAAAATCATGAATTCATTTCCAAAGCGTTTGACCAACTTGCAGTATGAATAATGCCCAGCCATATCGGGCCAAGTGATTAATTAATAGCTCTGCCCAATAGGCACTGGGCATTATGAATAATTCCCGATTAATCACTTAGCCCATAACATATATACCATCCGGGTAACTAAAGTTTAGCTAAGCGGTTAGCACTGTGGTTCCTAACCTGGGGGTAATTACCCCCTCGGGGGTAAAACCTGTATTTTGCGGGGTTAACAATGAGCTGGTTATTGTTTTAAGTGAAACAAAACCTAATATTATCAAACTTGTAAAAGCTAAGCAGTACCTCGTGGTACTGTGGTGGTATAAAAATTTTAAACTAATAGAAATTTCAAAAGCATAATTATTGGTTATGTGCAATTGTTTTAACTTTAAGTCTACGTATAAAGTATTAACACGTGTTGTTTGAGATCATGGGAGAAGGGGTAAAATCAGTCACCCTAGCGGGGAGGAAGGGGTAAAATAAATCACCCTTAGATCATAGGGGTAACGGACCTAAAAAGGTAAATAAGGGGTTGCCAAAAGTAGTGAAAAATAAAATCAGTATGATTTTGAAAAAAAAAAACAACTCTTTAAAATGTTGGGAAATATCATCTGGGGTGATAAGAAACACATGGGTTTAAATTAAATACCATAAGTCAATACATGGTTAAATTTTAAAAGCAAATGTGATCCTTTTTTAATATTCACAATACTAGATATTGTATTGTATTGTATTTGTATTAGCAAATATTGTACCTCCATCAAGATAAGATTTTCGGAAACCTCTCTATATATTTGACTCAACTTTTCAACGTACAAAAGCCTACAGAATTTAAAATTCCTTTCAACGATGGTGTTAGAAAATGCCAAAACGAATTTAACAGCCTTGTGCATATTGTACACCATATAACCTTGTCTTGGCAGCTCTATTACAGTGCATTTTTAACTAATCTTATTAGTTCCATTCTGCTGTTCTACAAACTATCTACGATTTAGATGGGGCGATGAGGCAGACATGTAATTGTGTTGTTAATAACTGTAAAGGCTGTGGCTCAATTTAAACATAAGCATTAGAGAAAGATCAAAGTTGTCTTTATTGCTATGTACTATGTTTTCACGAAACTATCAAAGTTGGTTTACATAAATTACCTTTTGCGATTGCGTTTTTAAGGTCAGTATAATTGGCATTTAATACGATCACCAAACCGCTTTTCATCTCGTCCTTGAAGTCCGGCAATACCAAATTTTACCTATTTTAACTTTCGATTGCTTCTGTCCCATGTATAGGCAACAAAAATAGCCCCAATATATTTATAGATACGCGTACACCCGCACGTGAGTGCTGCATGTACCGTCTGAGCAACAAATGATTAGTTTCGCAAACTGAGATAAATGGATCACAAGTAATTCCAGCTCGTTTGTCACCATTATGTCTCGACAACTGACAACCATCTCACAACACAATACTGCGTGACGCTTTTAAAGAAAGACGAATTATGAAAGTGTCCTAGCTAGATATTTGACAATTTTTGGTTAAATGATTCCCGGATTCTTATACAATAAGTCCAGGAAACGTGCAAACAGGACACCTGGTCGTAATCGATCACTGACACCCATGAACATCCACAATCCGTGGATCTTAGATGTGCTGTCGGCCCATCAAATCGGAAGGAGAGCGGAAAGGGAAAATGACGGAAAGACGAAAGAGGTATTAATAATCCGGCAATCTCACTCACCGAACAATACTCGATAGCTAAGATGTCGCTTCACATCGGTCTTATGTGAGACAGTGGTACCCTACGAGCCTACCTATTTATGATCAACAGCGGGGCTCTACCACTTTTAAAACATAGGGTAAAGGCTTATGTAATGGAGACATATTTCGGAGTTTCTTATACACAATGCACAATACACCATGAGTAAATTCCGGTCGTAAGGAATACGTGTGGTTTTACAACCCAGACTGAACCCGAATCTGGAAAGCTCGGATCCAAAGCTCCAAAGCTCGGATCTCACGGTTCAAAGTCTGGGCTGCAAATAGATCAATAAGGTATTAGCAATAAGGGTATTAATTATTTCACGATCCCTCCTTAAATATCTTTAGGTACTGTGAACCAGTGTGCTAGTCCTTGAGCCATGACCTTCTTATAATGTGGGGATGGCCCAGGCCCAGTATAGAAACAAACATAATATTATTGTTTTACTAGAGAGATACGTAATAAATTTTATCTAGTCGTTAAGACAATACATGCGCATACACATAACAATAATGATGTTTACTAGTTTGGCAAAATAATTACGCATTTGCAACTTTAGATGGTTAGACAATACACACTACAAAGTTCAAAATAACATCTAGATACTTGAATGTTTGTGGAACACGCAAACATTTGTCCCGGAATTGTTGTGGTGGGTGTAAGTCTGGAATTGTCTTTAAAATAGTAAACGTATTTTAGAAACAGAATAAGGGATTTTACTCCATTTTGTTGATATTTAAATTAATATAAGGCATAGGTCCTACATGTTTGGTACTGGGCGGCCCGCCTTCAATATGTTACGCATATATTTTGATTTGTTGGCTAATCAAGTCATTAAGCAAATTAATCAACATGCACGAGTTCCACGAAATAAATATTATTTTTTTGCTTTGGAGTGGTAGTTATTATTTTATTATTTTTGGTTTTTAGTGGATTTTTGTTTTGAAGTCGTTTTTTTTAATTTAAATACTTATATTTGCCTCATGTTACAAGATACTTTAATACTATTTTGACAGAAATGTTTATTTTAATGTTATTTGGGTGTGTACGCAAATTACTTACTTAATAATAAAAATGTTAAGGGTATATGTTATTACCTTTTTTCCAAATTAATGAACAATGTTAAATGGAAAAGCTCTCCTCACTCCGCCTAATTCGCACATAAAACCTACGTAATTTTGTTCATTAGATATTTTCGGTCATTTCTGTTCACCAAAATGCAATTATGTCTTATCATCCATTTCATTACTCTTGATCGTCCTCAATTGCTGTAATTAAGAGGCATTTGTAATAAAATATAGAAATTAAAAGTCTTCCACCCACAAGGTTCGCCACTATAGGCAATATCCCCCTACTGTTATCGCAAGTGGCCACTTCAGATAGGACCGGCGAATCACATCTTATCTACAACAAATAACCTGACGTGCGTTGTTCATTAATATAGACACTTTTATTGGAATATAAAATGATAGCCATTTTGGAGTATGTCAAATTGGATTTACTTGTACGCGATAAAAGGAAATCTTTTCCCGCCTGCTCTAATCCGAAAATTAAGTGGTGTTGCCGCATCAGTTACACGCATATTGCACAATTATTTTGGTTATTTATTGTACTCAATTCATAATTTTGATAGACCTCTATATGCGGTTGTGAGAGTTCTTATTTTATGAAGTTGCTGATGATAAACAAGCGTCTATCAAGAGTGTTTTAGAGAATGGTTTTAGCCTAGGTTCGGCAAACAGGTCACCTGATGGTAAGAAATAATTGCTGCCCATGAACATTTACAATCCTTGGTCATGGATATGTTGCCAGCCCATCAAGTTGAGAGGGAAGTGGGAAGGATAAAGGATGGGAAGCGGAAAGGGGTATAGGGCATCCAGAAATCTTACCTAACGAAACGCGACGGCAAAGTTGTCTACAGCGTGGCTCTACATTTTTTTCTATAATATGACAGCTGTATGATTCTCATCAGGGAGGAATCTCATCACACCTTCTAGGTGAAGGATTCTATGAAATTAGTTGTATATTTGTCATCCTGCAGAAATGCTTTACATTCCGATTTCCGCTCTTGTTTTTACAGCCTCCGTGGCGCATTTGTTTAGACGCCGGCTGTGAAACGAGTGGCCGCGGGTTTGATTCCCGCACCGAAACAAATGTTTCTGAGGGCCACAAGTATTTGCGTCGGGTTCAGACCCGACTCTCAGGTGTTTGTGAGAACGACACGACTCTTGTGGTTCTTGATACCCACGACACACCGTGGTGACGACGTACCATCAGGCGAGCTACTTGTTACTTTCGACCTTTACTATAAAAAGACAATCTGTCAATTATTTTAGTAAAAATAAATTACAAATATGACGGGAATAAATTAACATTTTAACTCAATTTTATGGACAAATGAAATGTTTGACGTAATGCAAAGACAAAGAGAGATCCATTAATCAGTAATCACTGTTAATAGTTACCGACATAAACCCACGCTTGTACTGAGAAAAAACTCCAGTTAATTTTTAACGGTTAAGTAGTTAACGTCGTAATGAATGTCGCCCATCGGGTTCAATTACCAGGAGAACATGGCTGGCCAAGACGTTCTTTCTTTAAATAGATTAGGGTTGCGTGGATGGCGCTTGTTTTGCTAGTATATAATTTTTTAACTATCTCTTGAAGTAACAGTAGTCTTATATTGTTGTGCATGAGAAATATTATGGTGTTAAGATATGCGCAATATAATATTAAAGAAGACATTTTAGACATATCTAAAACATAACGTGAATAACATCTAATGATTCTGTATCAGCCCATATACGTCCTACTGCAGGGCACAGGCCTACTCTACAATCGAGAGTACGACTGAGAGTGGTTAGGCCATATAGTCCACCACGCTGGCCTAATGCGGGTTGGCACATCTACATCTAATGATTACAAAAGAAATATTATTTTAATATTTTTTGAATTTGTCTTAAAAAGATCGAATGCCTGTAAGGTAGGAATAATGTAAAAAACGCATTAATCTTCCGAAAGCTTGAGCTTTCGTAGTCATTTTAACAACACAGAAAAACAAAACGATGAATTATTTAAATGATATGAAATATGAATGCCTCCCATTAGACAACTAAGGCTAAAGACTCATAACTAAAGAAGGAGACTGCTATAAATTCATTATTTTTACCCTTTCGAAAATTTCACAAACTTATTACTAGAGGCGCTTTGAGATAAGCAGATAACATAGAAAACGTAAATACATTGGCAAATACTAACTCAGTGAACCAGTTAGTTCCGACACTAATTTATAGATGACACTGTTAACAAAAATCAAGCTGCTGTTTTTCGCCCTCTACCATTTAGCTACACATTAGCGTGAAAGCGTTTTTTCAGGCTCCGATAACTGTAGTTTCAGCGTCGTTGCTACTAGGCGAACATGAGCGCGTGGGACAGTCCTTCAGCGTTTCAGCGATCTATTCAGGGGAGGAGTTAGAGAGAGAAAGACAGATGAATAATGTGCTGTTTCAGGCGGGAATGTGTGAACGTTGTACCATTTCAGCCGGGCTATGTGTGTGGGTTATAAATAGAGATGGGCCGAGTAACACTTTTGCCGAGTAACGAGTACCGAGTTTTACTCGGCTCCATTTTTTTTTAACCGAATACTCGGCCTAGTAACTCGGTTCTATCAAACAAAAAGCTATTGTTTTCGGAGGCTGGTAACATCTACGAAGAAAAGAGGAATAGGCTGTTACCAGAACGTGCAGAGAGCCTTGTGTTCCTGAATCATAACTTACCTTTATTAAATTTTAAATATTGATTATTTTTATTATTATTTTCTTAATGTTGTCTCACTAACAATTCATTCATTAGCATAATTTTGATTTTATTAATTGAGATTATCAAAGATTTCCTAAATTAGTAATAAATACTTTATGATTAACACTGTTGTTTTTTGCTTTTCTTAAACAAAGCATACTCGGCATTCAAACCGAGTTATTCGGCCGAGTACGAGTATTAAAAAACCCGCCGAGTACGCCGAGTACCGAAGTATCAACCGAGTACTCCGCCCATCTCTAGTTATAAAGTAGATCACTGAAACGTGGACTGAAATCGCTTGCGGTATTTTCTGCCTCCGATAGAAATGGATTCATAAACCTGTTGTTCAACTTTTCCTAGATTGAACTGGTTTATATAATGATTTTTGTATACCATAATCTATTCCGGATGTAGTGCATAGCATCAGTATTCAGTATTGCAAGTTGAAAATTATTTTTAGATATACTTCCAAAATATTTCCATAAAAAATATGGAAACACCAATAACGTATGAACAAATGAATGTACATTTTTCATGCAAATTACTCTTAACTTAACGCATGCATTTAAATATGGTAAGTTTATGCTTCAAGGTAGCACAGACCGTACACAAAATGCTCAGAACAATAATTAATCATTGTTCTGAGAAAAAATGTTAAATAACGGAAATTGTTACCGACCAAAACTTTCTATGAAGCTAAAAAAGTGGTGAAAATGAACAAACAAATTTTGTTTAACAAATAAAAAAAAGTGTTTAAATTTTACTTAAATCGCAAGAAAAATTCGACGAGTAACAGGCTTTCATGAGTTTGTAGAGGGTCGCGTGGATTCGGCACGAAGCTACACCGACGTCAGCTCAACGCAGTGTTCATACATATTTATAAGATATGACCTCTGAAAAACTCATTTACATACTTTATTATGTGAATCGTATGACTTTATGTTTAATTATGTGGGAATCTTATATAGTTTAAAACTAATCACGCTACAGTATACGTACACACTATACAGTACATAGCTATATGCCTGATCTCAATCGATATTTTAGAAGTACCGACCTTTTACAACACGATCTTCGATTTTTTTTAAATCGATTTTACCAATATGATTTTGATCTACATAAATAAATATATTTAAATAGGGAATGCAATCTTGTTCTCGCGAGATCTCGGTCTTTTTTTCCGGGATTCATTTCGGATGAAAAAAGGACGAGATCTCACGAGCTTAACGAGATTGCCCTCGAGAATAAAAATGTCTTATTTTATTTTGCTACTCTTATTTTGTTAATTAATCTTTACTAACTAATGTATCTACTGAGTACATATAGTTTTATTTAATTGATAATAATTATAAATATATGTATAAACAGTTTAATATTCAACTCAACTTAGATAATAAGTTTTTTTTTCTTTGATTTGTTTGTTATAAAACAACTGTCAGACAAAAATTCTAAAAATCATTGTTTTGAGTTCTAATCTATAACAGCATATACGTCCCTCTGCAGGGCAAGGGCCTCCTCTACAACCGACAGTACGATTGAGAGTAGTTAGGCCATATAGTCCATCACGCTGGCCTAGTGCGGGTTAGCGGACTTACATACCATAGATTTTTTTTATAAATCGCTATGATATGCAGGTTTCCTCACGATGTTTTCCTTCACCGTTTTAGTGCGTGGTGATTGACTATCAATACACACATGACTCCGAAAAGTCAGAGTTGGGCCCTGGGATTCGCACTCTATTGACTTCTAATACAGTTTATTATCTTGTAATACAGTCCTTCTGTATCAGTTTTTCTTATTTAATATCCATGTACAGACATCGATCGGATACAAACATATTATATCTAAAGGTATAGATGACAGATACAAAAAGTATGACGCAAGAAATGTATTTTGTAAAATTTATCCAAATATGTAAATGTTTATCTTATAATACATATAATTTTTATTTATTATTTTTATTATTTATTCATATTTTTCTAATTATTTCTGTATCAGCCCATATACGTCCCACTGCAGGGCACGGGCCTACTCTACAATCGAGAATACGATTGAGAGTGGTTAGGCCATATAGTCCACCACGCTGGCCTAGTGCGGGTTGGCCATCTTCTCATCATCTAATTATTTGCCAAAAAAAATACACAACACTGCCAATCTCGCCAGATCCCGAAATTGGCGACATCTCGTAGTATTGTTTTTCATAAACTCGCGGGATCTCGTTTGAGAAAAAACTCGCGTAATTTGCATTCCCTATAAATACTTACATAAAAAAAGTCGGATACTTATTCAAACCAATTCGCAATAAATATTATATTATCCTAATATAAAATGTATAATTTTTTTTTACTCTGATTTTCAGATCATTAATGTGTGCAGGTGAAGGATTTTCCAGAAAAAAAATTATTTATGATAATATTGAATCCCATTAAAAGACTCTCAGACGTTTCATCCTACACTCGTTAACGAAACTATACCCTGATCTAATTCTGCTATGGGGGCAACTCGCGACAATTTTTTGTCACTACTCATTCATTTATATTATTGAATATTGTGACTAAATGTCTTTTATACTGCACATAATTATTATGGCAGTTTATTGACGTTTATTTTCGCAAAAAAAGGTACTTTTTTCTATAATAATTTACTGGGCATTGTTTCCTCTACACGCAATCAATAACAGTTTCATCATATAGTACACATACAGCACATAATTATGTATGTTTTTAATATAAAACTTACATGTATAATATCAAATAAAAATGTATTACAAAACGTGTAAATAATGTCTTAGTATTTTCTAAATAAAAGTAGAACAACTTTGAATGCGTATCAATAATATTACAAATCGCGAACATCCACATATCAACTATGAATCGCTATAGGCTCCCTAATCCCCACACCGTTCCCGAGCCCCGACGAGTATCGTATGTGCGCGCGATCTCCTACCCATTTCTGCTATCCTGGTACACATGTGAGTGCTGAAACTCACATGACGCCACGAGTGACACGTGTGTGGCGTGCGTACGACTGTGTCGTGTGGGGTTGCGCGGCCGTGTGGGTATATGTACATGTGCGAGTAGGCACGGAAATAAAATACTGCCACGGTTTAGATATGTGTACTTGTATATTGTAACTAGTTTATTTGTATGCTTTGAATTTTGAGCCAATGCTGTCGTTGGCAGAAGATCCTAGCTAGTGTTCCGCCTGATGATTTTTTTGCAATGCCAAGGGCATGGGGAGTATTTGGTCGATACTGCTTAAAATATACCATGTCCTAAAATGTGTTTCATTTTAGCTAACAAATGCATCTTAGTAAACTGATGGTAATCATGTAACTCACTCATTATTTTATATGTTGAGTTGCTTAATAAATACAAATATTACAAACATTGCAAAACAAATTAACAAATATTGCAAATGCATTCCATTTGATTAGATTTTCAAAGCGCATTCACCTTATATTATCTAAAATCTTTGTAACGTACAAACTTGGACAAAGATTACTTATCCATACACGGCACACGCCAATCACCATAAAAGATAATTGATTCGAATTTCAAAGCGAACACGTGCGGAACACATGTCACAGGCCCCGCCCGGCCGCGCCTGCGTGCGTGTTCCACACATGCTGCTGTTCAACTGCCTCGGCTTTATGATGCCCTGGTACATACGTGTGTTTTAGACATCACATGACGGCATCCATTTTCAACATGACAAATGTGTGACATAAGTGACAGTGTCATGGATAACGTTTTGTTGTTGCTAAGTTCATTGACTTTTCGTTTTATCCAGGTCGAAAATATAAAAGAGCCACAAAGTTATCTGACCCGGTGAGAGAGTCGCTGTAATCGAATTTGGTGTTGCCAATAAAAATAGATATTGCAATAAATGGGGTAAAGTATAGTCTGACAAGAAAGTGTAGAATCGGAACTAATGTTTATTGTAATCTTATAACACTAAAAAACTTTGACATCTGCCAGTTTTGGCGGTGATAGTTCATGGGTGGTTGTTTATATTTTCGTTATTATGAAGCTTCCTATCAAATAAGCGATTAAAATTAAATTGGAGGTATTCAAAATGAATAAGCCTATTCGGAGTTCTGCCAGAGGTATTATTTACAATGTTTATCGGCGGTATCTCGCGGAACAAAAAGCAAGAACCATTCTCTCAGATCTCGACAATGTTTATCAAAGAACCGCGGAAATGACTGGTATGTAGAAGTTTATTTTGCAATATTTAACTTAATGTTATGTATAGTCATGAAACTATAATTATTTTTATCGCTTTTATAAAAGATTCAGTGATATTTTGAACTTCTCTTTTCGAATGCATAGGTTATATTTATGTTTGTTATGACATTAGTAATTTATAGCTTTTGTAAACCATTTTGATACTTGCGATATATGTACTTGGTTTTTAAACAACATTGACATACTAACGAAAGATTGAAAAATATTAAATGGTTATAATTGATCACTTTCGTCGAATACTCATTATATTTTGTAAACTATAAAATACCAAAGTAATAATTTAAACATAAAAAATGTAATATGAATTAAAAATCTAACATGAATAATATCATACAGGTAAATCAATAAGCACCATACGAAGAGTAGTAAGGGAAGGAGACCAAAGTTACCAAAGCTTAGCTTCTTGTATTCTACTCTGTGAGAAAACAGGTCCTGTCATGTATATTCAATTAAATTTTACTTAATTATTCAATATTAAAATTCAATAGTATTTTTTATATTTGTTATAATCAGAGTTTTCATTTTCAGGTACCGACGTTGCGTAACCTTCTTCCGGTATTAAGAGATGATTTAAATTTTACCGGAAGTCGTGAATATTTACGAAAATTACTAATTGCTCTGGGTTTCAAATACAAAAAATGCCAGTCGGAAATGAAAGTTTTGATGGAAAGATCGAATATTGCTGCAAAGCGTAGAGTTTATTTGAAAACAATTATTGAGAATAGAAATTTACTTGAGGCGTTGAGAAAAGAAATAATTTATATAGATGAAAGTTATGTACACCAATCATACAAATTAAAAAAAAATTGCAGTCATTGGATGTAATCGGAGTCAATCAGAATGTATCGAGGGGTAAACGATACATAATAATTCACGCGGGTAATGAGAAAGGATTTATATCTAATGCTCTGCTAATTTTTATCGGGACTAATAAAAATTCTGACTATCATTCAGAAATGAACAAAAATAATTTTACGAAATGGGTAAAGGAAAAATTAATTCCAAATTTACCGCCGGCATCCATCATAGTAATGGATAATGCTTCCTATCATTCCGCCATATTAAATAAAGCACCTACCTCTACTTCAACGGTTGCAGAGATAAAAGAGTGGCTAATGTTAAATAATATACCATTTGAAGATTCTTTAATAAAACCCCAGTTATTAACGATGGTCAAACGTTTCAAATCAGAGCCCATATATGAAATTGATCAATTATTAAGAGCATATGGGCACTCAGTGGTAAGGCTCCCGCCTTATCACTGTTACTTGAATCCCATCGAGCTTATATGGGGAATAGCAAAGCATAAAATCGCAGCACATAATATAGATAATATTGATATTAAGGTATTAAAATGTTTATGAAATGTAAAATACATTATTTATATATTTTTTTATTTAGTTACAATACAATACCATATTACAGGAAGCAGCTGAGCGTGCTTTTGAAGAAATTTCTATAGAAGATTGGAAAAATTCTTGTCAACACGTTATAAAAATTGAAAAAGAGTATTATGAGAGGGAATTTACTGTGTACGAGGAGATAGATAAAATTATAGTTAATGTCCAAGATGATGAAAGTAGTAGCTCTGAATCTGATGATCTGGTTGATTCTGGAGACAACCCAGTTCAAGAAATGTATAATGATTATACTGAAATAGAGTATTTAGAAGAAAGTGACTTAGATTAGATTTTATAAAATGATAATATAGTATACAAAATATATCTTTTGTTTAAATCATGACTATAAATATGAAAAATCCTTTAAATTAAGTATTAACCAAGCGAAATGTTTTTGTGACTCACAAATACAGTCGACTCTCATTAATTCAAACCTTCGAAATTCGAACATCTCTATAATTCAAAGTTGTCGAGTTCCCTACAAAATCTCTTTATATTTCGACCTAAATCAATACATTTTTATACACTTGGTAATTCGAACTAAAAAATCATCGCTATAAAACAAAACGAAGCATTAATTCGAACTCAACCACTTCCAACACTCAACAATTCAAAGTTGTAGAGAGAGAAAGAGAAAGTATAAATGTTTGACGATTGATATATTGAATAATAGTTGATCAACAATTAATAATTCGAAGTTTTATAGTGTCTCTCGTAAATTTCGAACCATTTGATATTTCAAACACTCGGATAATTCGTAATATTTTAAGAGTCCCTCGAGTTTCGAATTAACGAGAGTCGACTGTATTTGCTTCAGTTCTGGGTGTTTGTGAGACCACAAAATCTGTTGTAGTTTCTAATAACTATAATACAATTGTACATTAACGTGGTAGTTAAACACTTATAAATATTTCACTGTTTAACATCTATGTAATGTGAGACCAACCATTCTTGATATCTACGACCCAATTCTTTTTTCGAAACCTTTCGACTAATCTTCGATGTCATTATAAACGGATTTCACAGTATTTTTATTTGAATAAAAAATATATTATAATATATATTAGTATCAAAACTAGGAAACGCAACTATACAGGGATGCCATATAAAAGCACAGTGGCGCCCCTATTTCTTTCTACACTTTCTTGCCAGACTGTAAGATTTTTCAATCCGATCAATAGTGTCGAGAAAATGACCAGTTTCATCTGCATATTATTTTTCCTTCACACGATTTCTAACAAATCGCTCCCCAAAACCCTTAAAAAAGTGTATCTGTATTCTCCTCCACAATCGAGAGTACGATTGCGGGGGGTTAGGCCATATCACAGGCCATATAGCCCACCACGCTGGCCTCATGCGGGTTGGTGGATTTACATACCATAGAAATTCTAATAAATCGCTATGGTATGCAGGTTTCTTCACGATGTTTTCCTTCACCGTTATAGCGCGTTTTTATCAATACAAGCATGGCTCCGAAAAGTCAGAAGTGTGACCTGAGATTCCAACCCGCAACCAGCGTGAACAAGTTGGCTGCCGCATCTGGTCCATTTACCAACAAGCCACCACGCACGTAACGTAAAATGAGACGAGTAAGATACATTTTAGTTTATGATATGTACTTACATATTATATTCTACTAGTACGTACATAATTCTGTTTTCGTGGAATTTATTTTATAAAGCTGACAACACAAACCTTTGGTGGCAGCTACGCGTTAATACAATTTTTCGAAGGGTATTATTGATGCCGGAAGACGCTTTTCATCCTACGTAAAATTTAATACCTGAAGTATAAAGTTCCTAGCATCACTTTTTAAAGCTTTCGGCATTTTTCACTAGTTTTAAATAATGCAGGAAAAATAAATACATTGAGTAAACAACCAATGGCGGATATGTCAGCGACTGGCAGCTAGATTGACAATTTCAAATGACGTCTTTGTTTCCAGTTTTGGCCACCGGGCCAGATAACTTTGTGGCTTTTATAAATGTTATTTGACGTATCGAAATGAATTTTTGAAATGTTTTAATCTGTATGATATTATTGTCAATGATGTTTTAATAAAGATGACGCATATCCATATTGCGTGACGCTTAAAAACTGTACTGCTATGCATATACATACTCATTTGTTAATACTTTATGACAATTTTAGTGAATGAAACAGATTATACAGAAAGTACGAGACGAAAAGAGATAGCATTGCGCTATCCAAACATAGAATCGAAGCGGTAAAAACAGTAGGGTGGCGATAAATAAAACTACCTATTTGGTTTTTTAGTATATAATATATTAACTTTGAGGTTGCTACATGAGTATACATGTGGTACGCCATCCTGAAACAAATATATTTTTATTTGCTTACAATCTTGAAAAAATAAAAAAATAAATTGCCGTTTTTTTATATTAGTTTATGGTATGCAGGCACTGAAAAATAGATCTCTTAATAATGTTATTATTTGTTGTAATGATGACAAGTAATATGACCGCTCGTGGACATAAGCGAAACCAAGACACCTTAAATTACAAAGCAATGCTTGGCTTTCACTGCGCTCGCCATCCCGAGACATAAGATCTTAAGTATAAGTACAGCGATTACTCGGGCGAGAATGTCCTTTGAACCGGAACATAACATGGCATTTAAACTGCCGTGTGGCGGGGGAAATAGACATTGCGGTGGTACCTACACATGGTGGTAACGTATGAGCGACCTGCCACTGGTAAACAACCGATACTACAACCGATGGTGCAGGTTTTGTTAGGTGGATATATATATTTTCGTAGCTGTATATTTTTAATCATAATTAAATGTGCTAAACCAATATTAATCAGTTTTAAAGGCATCCAGTCACGATCCCCTACGGACTTTTTGTCCGAGCTGTGCTTAGTGCATATCCATTTACGTCTCAAAAGCTCATCACGTGGAAATCTGGAAACATATACAATTATCCAAATCCATTCCAACTTTCATCGTCAATTTTCTGTATGATCGGTTTCGCTTCTGACTTGTTATTCTATGACGTACGCTTTTTGTCCCTATCGCACTTCACAATTGTTGTATTAGGCGATCCTTCTTACACAATTGAAGGCGGTGTTTGCTAATTTAAAATAAAAATTAAATTTTGTGTGGTTTTTATATACTTACTTATGGTGTGTAGGTCCAATTTAGTTTCATATTTTTGCACCATTGTTTTAACACCTTTAAAACACACAATTCGACACTTAAGACAATATTTTCGAAATAAATTATGTTGACAGCACTGAGGTCTTCCCTCTGTCGCCGTTGCTATGCGACTAGATGAAATTACACCAATTGCCCGAATTTGAACGCCTCACTTTTGAAGTGCTAGTGCGATATCTACGTCGTATGTGTATAATATATCATTGTATTATTGTATATCGTTTCTTCAAATACTGATTACCGAGGGCTTCCGTTTTAGACATACGAATACATTTTTAGCTATTTTAAATAGTAATAAAGGATGTTCAATGAAGGTCCGTGGGTATATAAAAATATTTTGTTTTTCATCAAATTCAAATAATAATATATATTGAGGTTATTATCAGAGGAAAATTAACAATAACAATATAATAGAAATTAGTAACTATCGCATGGGTAAGTATCGTGCGAAATGTGGTTTTAAACAGAGAACAATGTAAATGTAAATATTTGAGTTAAGCTTTCGGTATGGTAAATTTGTAAACATAATATAATTGAAATATTTTCTATATTCATTTGAAATATTTTTCAGTAAAGAAGTGAAATATCAAAGTCGACACACTTTATTCTTCTATATTATGATACAAAAAGCAACTCAGTTATTAGAAATAAAAAAAATATATTGAATATTTATGACATCCTTGGTGGCGCAGTTAGATAAGCAACGGAAGTGAAACGGGAGGTAGCGGGTTCGATCCCTTCTCCGTAATGTTAATGGAGTATTTGGTTCGCGTGTTATTAATTCTCTAGTACTTTGTATAGAATTTAAGCGTTATTCATAGAAAGTTTATAAACCTATTTTAGTTCACTAATGTTCTTTTCTTCTTGGCTCAAATTTAATTCAAGGGTCGTTTGAAAGGGGCAAAAGATATTTTATTATTGTGAGGATTGTGGGATCAAGAATGTTGATATTATTTCTTTGTAACTAAATTCTTAAGGCTGTGATGGTTAAAATTTTATTTACACAAAATATTTATTGAATAAAATTATTATGTAAGAACTTGATATCGAATATGTATGAGCATAAGTCAGGCATTGCCTTCAGCTCTTATACTGACCGAATGAAAAGCGAAAACAACTTAAGCGATGATTTATTTTTATACTTTAGGTCCGGCAAAAGATAAAATCAATCACCATACACTGTAACGGTGAAGGAAAACATCAAGAGGAAACCTGCATACCATAGCGATTTGTATGAATTTCTATGATATCTAAAATTCGCTAACGCGCACTAGGCCAGCGTGGTAGACTATACCGGGTATCTCAAGACTGCTACCGAAAACGAAGCCGGGTGGTAGTTTTAGTGGCTACAAACACAATGCAATTAAAAATTTCGCATAGACACGCGACAATTTTTTTTTATTTTTTTTTAAATATCGTCTTTTTTGGGTGGTAAATCCATAGTTTTTGCTAAAATAATAATTTAAACTCTTTTATACCTTAGAGTATTTATAAATAAAAGGGCATACACTATTATTTTAGGAAAAAATGTATTTACCACCCAAATATGGCCATAGGAAAAAAAATAACCAAAAAAAATTGACGCTTTTTTTTGCAACTTTTTCTGTTGTATTGTGTCTGAAGTCGCTTAAACTACCACCCGGCTTCGTTTTCGGTAGCAGTCTTGATATACCCTGTATAGCCTAACCACTATCAATCGTACGCTCGATTGTAGAGGAGGCCCGTGCCTTGCAGTGGGACGTACATGGGCTGATTTAGACAGGAAAAAGCAAACAGGGCACCTGATGGTGAAATACCACTGCCGCCCATGAACATCCACAGCGCTTGTGTCATAGATGTGTTGCCAGCCCATCAAATCGAGAACTGTTACCTCACGTAGAATTTTATAACTTACTTATAAAAAATACGGATTTTTATAACTTATATGATACATCTGTACCTGTATCATATATAGTTTACAAATAATATGTGTTTCACTTCTAACAGTATTTTCTCTCAAGGGCATGGGCCCAGGTATCGATCGAAGCGTCGCGTCGCGTTCATACATTCACCGCGCCGCGCCGCCCTTAAATTCCGCCCTAAATACCAGTGGTTACGGCGCCGCCTACATCCCATTGTTTTAGACGTCTTCTACCAGGGCACCAGGAGAGGGTAGGAGTACGTTTTGGACTAAATTGAATTTACACTGGGGTTGTTCTGAATTGAGCTGAAGGTGAAAGATAGATACGTATTTGGAAATTGTATAATGCATGTTAGATTGTTTGTATGCAGGGGGACAAACTTGACACAGTAGTTCTGAGTAATATTTATCATTTTTTTCATTGCAATAAATGGCAAACATGCTATTCGCCTGATGGTAATCGTGTTACCGCTTATCAACAATAGCAAAACCAAACAACAACATGAAATACAAAGCAATGCTTGGAATTCTCCTGCGGTCGCTATCCAGAGACATGCGAAGTTAAGTTTCAATATATAAAATAATAAATAATAATAAATACACCCAACAGTCACATACATAGTCCTGATCCCACACTAAGATCGAGTCTTGTGTCGTGGGTATCAGGAACTACGAGAGACTTTTCGGTCTCACAAACACCCAGACCCGGAAGAAATATTTGTGGGCCGCACAAACATTTCTCTCGGTGCGGGGATCGAACCCGCGGCCTCTCGTTTCACAGGCGGCGTCTAACCAACTGCGCTACGGAGGCTGTCGATATATCCAGTAGTATATTCTGTAATAATCTTGTAATAACTAAAACGTCATTTAAATTCCATTGAGAATATTCCTTACTTTATTCTACGTTTACAATTGGCTTAATTAACACTATAAATTTCACATTATTTAACTATAGATTTTCTAGTAGCAGTAAAATTCTAATATCAAACTTGCAATACACTTGCCAATACATTGTAGTTTGATTGTACGATTGTCTGCTGCAAGATTTATCACTCACCCTCTATAAATAGACGCGACGCTCCCTCACCCTCTGTGCACACACATACATGCACACACACACACACACATAGGCATAGTTCCATACTTTTAAAAATTTCGTCAATAGACGTGTTATTTGGCTATGTTTACGATGTCGATATCAAAATTTAAATATTTTAAATATTTTTTTTAAATAACACCTCACACTAAGATCGAGTCTTGTGTCGTGGGTATCAGGAACTACGAGAGACTTTTCGGTCTCACAAACACCCAGACCCGAAAGAAATATTTGTGTGCCGCAAAAACATTTATCTCTGTGCGGGAATCGAACCCGCGGCCTCTCGTTTCGCAGGAGTTTTTTTCTCGTTTCAATGATCATATTTTTTACAAACCCTCCATGGGTAAAACCTTTAGGCCCTATTCAGTGCGACGACGTGGACGGTCCGCGCACGGATTAGTGCTTGCGTCCGTCGCGGATCACATCATCGTTCAGTTCGACGCGGAGCGCGATTGAGAGTGATACAATGACAACAGTAAGCCTATGGATATAAAATTTAATTTGGTGGTTGCTGCCTATTTATTAAATAGCAGAAATCGTCGCCATGGTATAAGAAAATTTAATGGGAATCCAATCGTTGCAAAAAGGCTTTTTAAAGAAGAATTTGTAACCTTATTTTCGGAATTGCAAGAAGACGAAATGAAATTTTTCATGTATTTTAAAATGTCTGTCGGGACATTTGAGGAGTTACATACGAAACTAGAGTCTTCTCTGATGACGATAGTACTTTACGTCCGTGTCGCACGAGCATCCATCGCGCACTGGGGTAGTAGGGCCCCAGTATCGTATATAAACGTCGATCATCCGAAGTTTCGAACTTCGTTTCGGATGAATGTAGTAGGGCCCCTGAACAAGTCTGTACAAGTGCATTACCGTCCGCACGCGGACGCCTTCGCTGCGGACGAGCGACGCGGAGTGATTTCGAAATGCCATTCGTACCACAGGAAAACAATAGGCCTATTATTTTTTAGTTTTGCAAGAAACAATTTTGAGGTGATTAGATGGGTTTCCTTGTAGTAAACAGTACATTGAAACATTATTATAAATAGTTCGGAAATAAAGTCATTATAGTATAAAAGAAATAAGTTATTGAGATTATAGGCCTTATTTATAGACAGTTACAAATCTATTTTTTACAGGTTTTGTGGTCACGAAAGTTTATCATCTATATTCGACATAGTAATAATACTAGATAAAAAAATAAAAAATAAAGCTAATTCATAGTTTCGGTAAAACATATCAATGATCCCGATACTGCAAAAAATGAATTATAAGATTTTTATGGTTTGTCCTTAAAAAAAATCCTGTTTTGTTGCGGGTGAAAGATTTCTATAAAATTAAGTAAATATCATGGAATTTTACATTTTGTGCACAGAACCCCATACAAAAAATAATTGTTATTGGACTTCAAGTTCATTTCTCCAAGAACTTCGAGCCTGGGTATCAATTATATGTTTATATTTATTGAAAGTATATATTTTTCCCTACACAAAAAGTATGTTTCATGATGGCACAACAATCTTTGCACAGAATACTAAGTTTAATAGTATAATGGGCAGCCTCCTTTTGTTGTTTATAATATGAAAACATATCTCAAACAATTCGTTATAAATATATTTTAAATGTTATTTGTTCGTTTTTGGATATGGGTACCTTTTGTTAAATATGGACTCAAATCCCCTAATAAATATGGGAGATGCTTTATCAAACAAATACTATGTAAATATATCGATGTTTTATTACATTGTATTTTATTATTTTCCTTGTCCTCAGGTTGTAGGTTTTCCAGACACATACGTATTCCTAAAATATGAACACGTGAAACAGCGGCGCGCCCCCAGCCGGTTCACAACAACTCTAGTCAACGATCGCCGTGTGAGTATCACTTCGCGGTTATGCTCGCCCGGTACCTGCGTACTGAGAATACACGTGGCTTTAAAATCAACGAGGCCATTCCAGGCAAATGAACTCTAGTTAAAATTAAACTAATAAAGAAATCTGGGTCGTGGCCCGGTTATTTTTGTGATGAAATGATGTGGCCATACAATGGGCACTTGTTTTGAAGTATGACGTCATATTTATACACTTATTTATATACTTTAAAAAGTATAAAATATTTGCACAAATACTTTACACGCGATTGGCAGTGCTTCGTGTACCATTACACTTGTTACCCTATTATATTTATCCTCTAATACCCTCAAAATATACGAGCATAAAAAAACATTGTTTAATCTTATTGAATACATAGTATAGATTAATTAATTTATACCAATTAATATAATTTGCCGATCTAGGTGAGATGGGCAGAACAGTTGTATGCCAAGTCCAGGCAGAAGAGGTACCCCACTGCGAATCCTGACCAGCCGGTCCACAGAGTCAAGAGGATTGAAGCTCCAGCTACAGAGGTCAATGCCAGTATAATAGAAAAGAGAGCGATACCCGTGGACGACAAACAACTGTTTAATGATGAGCTCTGGGCCAATCAATGGTACTTGGTAAGAGGAATCTTTTCAAAATTTATGTGTATGTTTTTTATTATTATCTTCTTTTTTTAGTAAGCCTAAGTGAAACTAAAATTTTATTTACAGCAAGATACAAGGACTATTGACTATCTGCCACGTCTGGATTTGAATGTGTTGCCCGTCTACAAAATGGGCTACAACGGCAAAGGTGTGCGCGTGTCGGTTCTCGATGACGGCATCGAGCACACTCACAGCGACTTGCGCGATAACTATGTAAGTGTTATGATGCCTTGGTATAACTCAGCTAAATTGTCAAATTCTCGACCGTCGGTCGTCCACATTAATTAATTGTATGTTATATGAAGAAACGAACAAACGATGCTTATTCTAAATGCGAGCAGCCACATATAGAAATATTTCGAAAAGAAAACCCGATCAAAAAAACTATTTTGTTATAAATTAATGTTATTTCAATTATTTAATGATTCCGCATATAACATAATTACTTTTTAAAAATTGAATGTTTTGGTCCTTATATTCATTATTATATTATTTGTTTGTTTGGTTTTTGTTAATTTTAACATCCGAAATTACAAAGGCTATTTTAATAAGTACATAATTTTAAAGTCTCTTTGTGTTACAAATCTATAGAATTTTAACAATATTTTTGTTATATTGGATGATGTATGTAACAAGTAGTACTAGGTAGGTACTGGACAATAAAGTAAAGGTCCTATCACGTAGCTCGAGCATTCAGTTCCCAATAATCTTATGTTCTCCTATTACTTTCAGGGTACACAGTCAAAATTCCAAAGTAAAACGAGTCATCTATCACCCCTAATGAAACACCAGTATCTTGCATCTCTGTTTCCATTTTAACTTATACATACTATTATGCGTTATTATTGTAGAAATAGACCAATGGCATTCATTGTTTTATTGTTCGCACACAGCGATAAAGTATGTACGATCGATCGTACGAATGTATGCGTGAATATGTAGTACAGAGGCGCCGTTAATCACACCATTTTCATTTTATGCTGCCCTAGTAAATTCGCGGCCGATATGACGCGCCAGTGCGCCACTGCGCATAAACACGTCATGGCGGCAGCACACTTCTTTGATAAAAAATTATCTCAACTTATTTTTAGCACCAAACAGCAAGATTTTATTTTTCTTTTTGTCATAGGATCCTGAAATAAGCTGGGACAGCAATGATGGAGATGCAGACCCAACGCCTAGATACCAAGTGAAAATGAGGAATTCACATGGAACACGATGTGCGGGTGAAGTAAGTTCAATACTGCAAACAAATATTGCCTCGTAATATCCATTCATAACTAATTTCATTCACGTCGTAGATAGCGATGACTGCTAACAACCACAAGTGCGGAGTGGGCGTGGCTTGGGGGGCTAAAGTGGGAGGTGTGCGCATGCTTGACGGACGAATCACGGACCGGATTGAAGGCGAAGCTATAGGTAAACTAACTCCTCACTTATATGATCACCTAGTGTATTCGGTCGCCATGTTGAGATTGAAATGTCGCGAGGTTCTTTTTTCTCGTAATAAAAACAATTTATTTGGCATCTTAAGACTGAAAAATCAATTAGATTTTTTTAAGTATTTATTAAGTTATCCTTTAATGCGTATTATATAAAATAGTTCTAATGGAAATTACAATTATGTTAATAAAAGTTGTGTTTGATACATTTATATGTCTGTATTTATTATTATTGCGACGTATGGGTTATTTTTATATGGATCTCTTATGACGAAATTTAATTTATTGGAAAGTGAAAAAGATTTTCATAAAAGAGTTTCTAACTCTCTCGTTTATCAACTCGGCAATTTAATTTCAATATGTGCTCGCTCGATTTTCATATTAAGTATTATGGATCTTTATATAATAATAATATTTGCCATTTGTTTATATCTCTCGAAACAGCATTTAGGTCCAAAGCCAACCCGTATATTATGGAATTACTACGTCGAGTCGGACAATACTGCCATCTCTAGCAAGCAACGTATGACAAAATTTCACTGACAACAAGAAACTTGTTTAAGTTCATGTGTCCCTGGTAATATTCGTGAAAAGTGACGTAACAGCGAACTGTTGATTCCTTTCGTGTTGCGGAAATGTTATCCGAATAAATTAATTTTTTAGAGGAAAAACGAATTCCCATCCCGATTGCTACAAATTTCATAGTTATGGGAGAGAGGAGTGTCGCAGAATTTATCGTTGTAAAATTGACGACAAAGCAGTTTTGAAAAAGTTACGGATAGCTTTTTTCACATATCCCTATACAAATCCTTAAACGCACGTACATCCGGTTTTGCTATCTATACCTATATTTCATTATAACTTACATTGAACCAAATTCTTTAAACATATCGATACAATTATTGTAAATCATTGTAATAAAAAACTTGAGAGGTGTCAGCGGACACCCGGATGGAACGAAGTTCCTTTCGATTACGTGAAGGAATTGTAATAAAATTTTATTAAGTTATAAAAATATTTTTTTTTATTATTAACAAAAATAATGTAATGTAAACTTAATCAGTAAGCTAAATTTTAGTAATACTTGGCAAAGATACATAGTCAAATGAAGGGTTGATGATTGACAGCAGGATAACAAACTAAAATTGTAAATAATAATAAATTTATTAAGGAGGATCTAAAATCAATGTATTACGCTTTTATTATGTAATTTTAATTAAATGTCACCACCAAAAGAATAATTTGGGTATCACCATCAATATGTTCTTTTTTCACATATTTATGCAATTTATGTTTCTTTTGTACCAATTTGATTTATGACATTTGATGAAAATTAGAAATTGTCGCAATGTTTCCCACTTAATTTTGGGCTTCAGCGTATTCTTAGTTTTTACTATAGCCTTTAACATATTAATATGTGTTTGGATATTTTATTGCCTCTATTAGAGTTAAATAAAATGTATGACATCATTTTCAAATAAAGAAATAAAAAACGATTGTCAAATATGTTAAAGTGTCGTGCCAACTTTTCGTAAGAATTTTAGATTTTTTCCGTCTAGCCCCCTTTCACACCGCGCGATAAGGAACTTCGTTCCAAAAACAATTAATTGATGAACACAGTTTTCATCCCTAGAGTTGTAAGAAAAACGTTTTTTACTTCGGATTCGGAACGATGAACGTCCATGACATTATTACCACAACGGACGAAACAAGTCAAACGCGGTCGCATTGTACTAGGATACTATAAATATGAAAGAAGTTTGCATTCAAGCGCTTACTACCAGCCAGATTTTACTCGTACTTTTACGTATCCACCACTATTGATCAATCCATCCGTAGTAGTTGGCAACGCTACTTACTACATGTTACTACGTAGTGGATGCCACATGTTTACGACGACCACAATAACTAGGGTATCACACACAACAAGAGGTAGTCATTTATGATGATATTTAATAGACGTGTTGGAAAAGTGTTTACGGAATACCATTGAGATATTATACTAGAGCGGACATCGGGAACAAAATATCTGCGTATGGTGCGTGCACACGGGAACCCAGTGAAGAGAGAGAGAAGATGATGTTACTGTGTAGGTGTGACAGAGACAGAAATAGAAGGAGCGGTACGGCACCGTTCATTTTGTTACAAACATTTTGTTTGCAGTGTCCCCTCTAGTATACTATCTCAATGCGGAATACGGACAAATTAAAAAAAAGGATCATTGATTCATTATTACAAAAAGAGAGAAGTCCAGTTAAATATTTAGCAATTTGTTTATTTTCAATCCTATTAATGAGGGTCATTTATTTATTTTGACTTAAGTGATCTGTAAAATATGATTATTAACCAATTTACCGTTAAAAACTCTTGTTTAATTTAGATTACGTTTTCAATCTTCCTTCCTATGGTCCCTATGTTGTGTCAAAAATATTAAGTTAGTGTTTTTATAGGTTACGCGGTGGACAAAGTGGACATCTATAGCGCTTCATGGGGCCCTAATGACGATGGACGCACAGTTGAAGGGCCTGGTCGATTGGCCATTGAAGCCTTCAAAAGAGGCATTGCTCGAGTATGTGATAATATTTTCATAATGAAATAATGTATAGATTTTTAAGCTATTGCATAGCTTCTATCGCGGGCCTTGAGCGTGGAGACCGAATCCGGAAATTTCGTAACGAAAATAACCTAAGTCCGACCGAAATTTAATTTAACATTTTTATTTTGATTCAAATATGTGCCAGTACTTATATATTTAATATTTTATTTTGATTCAAATATGTGCCAGTACTTTTAAATGCGAATTGCAAAGCTATTGCATGATTAATTGTAATCTAACCTCTTTCGATATTTAGTTTTGCCTTCTATCGATGAATAGCAGCACTTTTGATGACTTGAAATATCACGCTTGTCTCTTTAGTTTAGCAACTCGCCTCTAGGTGGCATTGGTTGTATCGGCGTTACTGGGCATGCGTAATCCCCCTCTTCGCCCCGCAATCTGGTGACTCATGCCTGCTTAGAGTTGCTGCGTTAGGGCACCTCTTGGCTCTTTGTATTTACTTCATGATACGACTCTACGAAGCTCGCACGTACAACAGTGAATATCTGTACAATCAATATCAAAGAAAAACAAAGGGAAAAAAATACTGCATAAATAAAATAAATAAATAAATAATTATAATTACATAAGATGACAAAAAATGCTATGCAATAGCTTTACCGCGGCAGTCTCCGAGTGCCACGCGTCTTTTTTTTTTATAATTTTGTTTAACTTGGCAATATTTCAACAGGGTCGTGGAGGAAAAGGCTCCATTTATGTATGGGCAAATGGCAACGGCGGCGGGTATAAAGACAACTGTAATTGTGACGGGTGAGATTATGCTTACCAATATCTTTATATTCAAAATCTCCCCTATTTATTCCCGTATTATTTTTTTAATGAGCGCGATTCTATAATTTTTGTAATTATAACCTCGTTATTTCAGGTACTCTTCAAGTATCTACACCGTGTCAATCGGTAGTGCCTCCCAACACGGCCTGTTCCCTTGGTATGGTGAAATCTGTTCGTCCACCCTCGCTGCAGCCTACTCCTCTGGCGCCTACAAAGATCAAAAGATTGTAATTATTCTTATAATTAACATCTTATCGATAATGTGACTTTAGCACAAACCATTTCATCAGTTATTTTTTTAAATTAGTATTAATTTTAAATGTGTCTGTAGTCTGTACGAATGCTATTCAATTTGCACATTTATGTTGTGTTGCAGGCCACGACCGATACAAGTAATTCTTGCACGCTCAACCACACAGGCACATCTGCAGCCGCGCCCCTCGCCGCCGGCATTGTTGCTCTCGCTTTACAAGCAAAGTGAGTACACGGTGACCACCTCGTCTTTATTAGCTCCTAGTACTTGATTCAGCGTTGTCTGGATGTCTGAATGGTACATTTTATTTCTTTTTGCAGTCCCAACTTAACATGGCGTGACGTTCAACACTTGATTGTATGGACGTCGGAATATGCGCCGTTGTCAGCTAATCCGGGATGGCAGACTAATGGGTATATTGTTTTAAAATTTTATTAAAATATCAACCTAAGTATGAATTTAGGATGTTATATAAACCTAAACCATATTATCTTTCGTTACAGAGTTGGGTTGCGTTTTGATATACGGTTTGGTTTTGGCCTTATGAACGCAGGTGGACTCGTTACAGCGGCTTTAAACTGGACCAATGTGCCCGAGAAATCAATTTACCGCACAACAACCTCTCCGTGAGTATGACGTCCTAGTACTACGATCGCGCGATTGCGAAGTGCGATGAAAACATGCTCTACGAAAGCGCTTGCTAGTCGCGACTCGCAAAAATATCGCCGACGAAACAGTCTTTACATCCATGATATCCTAGTAAAATATTCGTTAACTTTCGACTGACGGAATGTCTTCTAACTTCGTGAATACTATTGAAAGTTACGAAGCCATTTTAATGGGATATGTTTCTTAATAAGCGATGTGCCTAATGTGGTATCATCATTAATTGGCTTCGAACGTGGAAGGAGGGAGAAATAAACTCCGCTTGCATATAATGATTAATGGCTCGAGCGAGACGTGGCCCGCCGCGCCGCGCCACCGCGCCGCGCCGCGCCGCAGCCTTGCGCTACTAGGCGCTCCGTATTTTCTCGTATTATATCCTTCTCATTCATACAGTCCTAATAGATTATTCCGTGTGGTCGGTCCGTGTGGGACAGATTTCGGGGCTCCCTTTCATTTTATTATTTTTTTGTATTTTATCTCAAATCTAAGTATGAAGGCTTATTTGTATTACCAGAAGATTAATTATTAACATTAGAATTTAAAATCGATTCTTATCGCAAATATTAAATTCAAAATACTACTTTGAATATTTTAAATGTATGATATATTAAAAAATGGATCTTGTTTTCGTTTTTTTTTTATCAATGTGTAAGTAAGCTGGAACTTTCAGGAATATACCTTGGATCCATAACGACATACAAGTTTCGACCCTGATCCCAATCGGTCCCGTTTAGGAGATACGGGATAAGGAAATGTACAACACATTCAGCCCATATTTAACACGGGTTAATGTGGTTAAATAAATTAAATTCTTGCATTTTTCTATTTTGTGAGCCTTACGCGCTGCCTACTGCGCCACCGAAGAGTTTTTTTATTTCTATATTATAAATTTTCCTATAAATTTTAGCCGCGGAAGCATTTTTAATTTCTTCTATTGAATGGAATTCTTCAATATCAAGGTTAAAAATAATCTTTTGGTGTCTAACGCTAACGTATAAAATACCCCTGTTATTTTCTATAGCAAATTTCAGATAGAACCTAGTTAAGAGAGTCCATATCTATGTAATAACATACTCAGATTTTGATCAAACAAACCAAAACACCACAAAACTAAAAACTCATGTATATATTTTTTGTTTTGAATTTATCTGTGTCTATACAAAAAGCCACTTTGAAATTAAAGAAAGACAATTAATTAGGAATTATGGATATAATTCGTGACAAATAAAAATAATTGTTAAATTAAAATGATTTAAATTGCTGCTGGTTGCGGCTTTCTGAACTTTATATTTTAAATTACTTAAATAAAGTAACCGTGTGTGTTTTTTGCAGATTAAAAGGCGAGGGACGCTTAATTTCTAAAGAAAGCGTCACTGTCATAATAAGAGTAGAAAATTGCGAAATAAAATACTTGGAACATGTTGAACTTATCACAAACGTGCGTTACAGTCGACGAGGCGCTCTGCAGATTTATTTGACATCACCCCAAGGTAAGTGCCTTTGCAATTTTGTGTTACCCTAGTAATTAGTCGCGAGTCCAGTATTGGTATTTGGTATTCTCTAACGGACGTTCGACAGCGCTGCGACCTCGACGACGAGCTCGTCGTCGAGTAATCGGAATATCAATGTTGAATTATGCTTTTGTCACACTTTTGAGTTTTGATTCCATCATCATTTTTTAATATAAAATAAAATATTAATGGTATTGTTTCGAATATTTTACGTGACGAAAATATATGTATATACAGGGTATATCAAGACTGCTACCGAAAACGAAGCCAGGTGGTAGTTTAAGCGACTTCAGACACAATGCAATAGAAAAAGTTGCAAAAAATAGCGACAATTTTTTTTGTTATTTTTTTCCTATGACCATATTTCATCATCATCATCATCATATCAGCCACAGGAAGTCCACTGCTGAACATAGGCCTCCCCCAATGATCTCCACAATGACCTGTTGGAAGCGGCCTGCATCCAGCGACTTCCTGCGACCTTAGTCAGATCGTCCGTCCACCTTGTAGGACCATATTTGGGTGGTAAATATTTTTTTTCGTAAAATAATAGTGTATTCCCTTTTATTTTTAAATAATCTAAGGTATACAAGAGTCAAAATTATTATTTTAGCAAAAACTATGGATTACCACCCACAAATGAAGATATTTAAGAAATCATAAAAAAAGAATGTCGCGTTTCTTTGCGAAATTTTTAGTTGCATTGTGTTTGTAGTCACTAAAACTACCACCCGGCTTCGTTTTCGGTAGCAGTCTTGAGATACCCAGTATATATATATATATATATATATATATATATATATATATATATATATATATATAGGTATATACCTATATATATTACCTGTGTATATTTTTAACAAATGTCATTTGTTACCAGGCACTAGGATACAATTGCTGAGCGCTCGACCGCTAGACATTTCCAAAGCTGGTTTTGTAAATTGGCCATTAATGTCCGTGGGCACTTGGGGAGAGGATCCCAATGGGAATTGGGAAGTAAACATTATTGACGAAGTAAGTACCTAATTGTGGACTTAAAGCAATAATTATCAATTTATTACAATTATTGTTTACACAACTTTCTTTATTGACAGACCGATGAAAGTAACTTCGGTGAAATCGGATCGCTTACATTGGTAGTACACGGAACTCATAAAATGCCGGAGCACATGCGACAGCAAAGGATTTACAATTACAACTCCAACTATCAGGATGTGTTTGAATACTTTGGCAACATGGGCAAAGTATCGGCCGACTCGGTCGCCAACGTTGTAGACCCGGTACCAGAGTCGCAGAACTACGGAGAGATTGACGTGAACGAGATTGATCCACTAGTACTGGAACAAGTCGAGAAGGAATTAAAAAGAATTCATCACCGGAAGGCTTACAATACAATGAGTCAATAAACTAAATATAATGCTAGAAAAATATGCGCTTAAAATGATCTCTTTAGACGTAGATTATTTATTGTACAAAGTGGTTAAGAAAATATGTGTATAAACTATACAACATATCAATATAAACACATTGATAAACATTTAACATAGTTGTTACTCTCACTATACCAAAGAATGTAAAGATAAGATAGACAAGGAACACGATAATATATATAACCTTTGATTATTGATATAATGTATTATTGGAGTAAAAGAGACAACAAATTAATGGTAGACTTGCGTGTGACTTGCGGTTGTTTCATTGCCCTCGATGGATGACGAGGTCACACACCTCGGCACTCGCACAAATATGACGTATATATATTATGTAGTTAATAGCGCATTATGCGCCGCAATACATCACATAGTACTTTCTCGCTTGCACATGCCATTCTTCCGATTTTAGAAGTTGAACATGTCCAACGTGCTGATAAGTATTCTCTGCGTTTTATGCGATCCTAGTACTCGCGCAGACATGATTGGACTCACCGGTTCTTATTTTGTACCGCATGCGCGCGCCATGCTGCCTCAGTGCCTGCCCCTCCTATAAACCGAGTAACGAAAACAAAAGAACAAGTTTTATGTTGGTTTAGGTTATGTTCACTACCACACACATCAAGGGCCTCTTCCATAAAGTTTAGTTTTGTTTCTACAGAGCGTTTATACCCTGCACGCGCTTTTTGGCTTAAAAACAGGACTTTTCAAATAAGTTAATAGCCACCAATAAACAATTTAAAGGAAAAATAATTATTACTAATTTTAGAAAAGGTTGTCATCTAGGGATTTTGGTGGAAAACATTATAGATTGATGGATAATTAAGTGAGTACTATACGGATTACTGAACACAAGTTTCGTTATTTAGGCTTTAAATGGCAATTTAGAAGCTTAAGATATCCGAAACCACTAAATATAAGATGAAAAAAAAAATATTATCCGACTAATAAGACCCTTATGGAGGGATTTTGCTGAGAAAAATAATCTTTTTGTGTTTAGTTCCTGAAAAATAAAAATTTAAACAATGCGAAATTATTCAGAAACTCTCGTCAAGAACATATATTTTTTTCACCAACTTATCGTACATAATTTTTTATAGCAATTGCATATTACAATAGAAGAACATCTTATCAATAAATTACAATGTTTATATTTCAACAAAATTAGTTTTCATGTTTTCTACAAATATTTTAAAAACCACTATAAAACACGCTGTCCGACGTGGATCAAATCAGACCGCCGCAAGGCCTTCTAGAGGGAGGACGTATCGCTCGTCGCTCCGGCCTGGCTGCAGTCTATTATTGCCGCGTGTAGTAAAAATAGCCACGCGCGGACTGCGATTACCACATCTTAGTACTTTGGTAGTAAAATATTTAGTTATTTTTATTACCTACAATGATTTTGTAGTGAGTATAAATTATGTTTCAGGTAATATAATGGGATGTCATTCCGAGGTTAAATTATGTTATGTATTGTAATATAAAATTAAATATATTTCGTAATTGTAAGGGGTTGTAAGGCCCCTAACACTATTTATGTGTTCGAACACGAAATTATTAATAAAACGTCCGTAGTATCTGCTGATTGAACACTGATTTGAATGCAACTTAACAATGTAATAATAACGAAAATATGATTAGTATCCAAAATTTGTATTATTCTTTGCTTGCATAGTTATATTCTATGCTTGCATATTTGTCTACTTATAATGCAAATAAAATATTTTTATGATATTATATTACAGTTACATTTCAATTGAATATTTGAAGCGCACGGATCAAAGTTGTTTGAGCCGATTGTACAGCGAGCCGACGCGGCAGCTCTACGCACACAGCTTTGGTCGCTTATGTGTGCGTGAAATTAACGAAGAAATACCTATAGTTGACTTTGCGCGCAAGGTGTATACGCTCTTAAAAACGATAAACTAAAATGTTATCATCATGTGCAATAAGTATTTGAAGTCATTTTAGTGAACTTAATGAAAGCCCAACATTGATAATGTTCTAGGTATAGTGATTAGATATTTTCTATTTGAAGTTTTTTTCTTAAAAACCTATAATTTTTTCATATCACCTCATGCTAAAGATGTATGATTATTTTTAAGAATACATTATACCCGAATGTTAACAGGCTGGGTCTGGGTCGCGTTTGGGATTAAAAGTAGCTTGGCGAATTATGGACGAACCAAGCCGCAAGCGTCACGTATATTAATGCCTACTCCTTCTGGGATAGAGGCGTATTATGTATTTGTAATGATAGTAATATAGATAGATAATTTAAAACTGATGCATTGTCAACCATACGTGGGTTTAAAATCCGGTTTGTTGCATGAAAAGCTTAATAGCTGACTACTGTAAATAATTATTTTAATTTTAAAGATTGACCAATCATCAATTGCAAATTATAATTTGTAATTGAAGCTGTCAGCTGAATATAGGGAAAAATAGACATGCAATGAAATGCAAAAATATCTTTACTTAATTTATTGTTTATTTCTTATTAAAATATGTCAAAGTGTATTTTTGTTTTGGTTTTCACTTATTCGGCTGGTGAAATCTAATATAATACGACAAATATCACTATTTTTTATCGCTTTCATATTCAAAAATCACTCAGGAAAACACACACCATTTTTTATTTTTTATAAATTAAATTCAGTAATAAAAATATTGCACCATGCAGTTATACATAAAATTATTACTTCACATAGAATCCTAAATCCCTTAATTCCTGCACTAGAAAGTCATCCCTATACTTATACACTTTCGATATCCACTCTTCAGTAGATACTACATGTCGACACCTCCCCCCATATTCTGGGGGAAGGTACTGGGGATCTATGAATTTGTGGAGTGATTCCATGTCGGAACCGTGGAAGTGAAGCCTGCTCCACACTGCAGCTGGCATAAACTGCTTGAAAAGGTAAAATATTGAGTTGAGGATCCAGCTGTATTTTATTATGTGAAGCCCGTGCATTGTTAGTGGAAATGATACCTGGAAATAAATAATACCAAAAATTATTACGTACCGATTTCAATATTTTACTTCGATTTTAAAACTTAATTTTTAATTTTGGCCATTAGGAAGTAGTTATTTTCTATCCAACGCCCTCTATACTTTCTACCATAAAACATATCATCTGTGATGAAGCTGTTAACTAAACAAATTAGATAGAGTGTAACAGATGGTGCTGTATATAAATATGCTCAAAATATATTTTGTTTTAATTTGATTCTACATAGTTACACAATATAATATTTAAAAATAGTCTTACCCCCATTAAACTGACGATTTGATAGGCGACAGTAGGAGTTAGATGCCTAACGTGGCGTAAGCTTAGCCCTTCAAGGTCTACTATGATGGTGACCCCTAGGATTTGCAGTTTGGGTTGCATGCATGCTATTTCGTCCATGAGGAGAGCGCAGCGTACAACGTCGTCTATAGGCACTGCATCGGAGTCCCAACGACCTGGCAGAGACAAACACGTCTATTTAAATATACCTAGTCAGGTCATAAATTCTGTCACATGTTTAATATAAAACAATTGAAACAAGTTTATTCATTATGTAACCATTTATATACCAAAATGAACTTAATAAAACATAGATTCTTATGACACTAAAGTTTATTCAAAATGACCTCCGTGATTTTGAATACAGGCCTTCAATCTGCGCGGCCAGCACGAACGAGGTCCATGTCAATATCGGCGGCTGCCTTAATCAAGAATGTCTTGAGTGACTCCAAATTGGGATGAGGCTTTGAGCACGCCTTTTCCTCCAAGTGTTGCCATATCTTGTAATCTAACGGATTCAAATCTGGACTGGAGGAGGGCCAGTCTTCGTGCCGGATGAAGTCGATTTCACGCGCCGCCAGCCAATCTTGTGTGCTCTTCGCTCTATGAGCTGGCGCCGAATCTTGTTGGAATACCCAGTGCCTGTTATTGAACATGGTATGAGAAACAGGTTCCACAAGGTTCGTCAGGACTGTATTTTGATACACAACTGCATTCGTTTTTACACCTTTCTCACAAAAATGTACCTCTGTTAAGCCCCAATAAGAAACTCCCAATCATACCATGAGCGAGGATGGAAAATGACCTCGTTGGACACGCGGAATACGGTTGCTCGTTTCTTCACAGCCTCCGTGGCGCAGTTGGTTAGACGCCGCCTGTGAAACGAGAGGCCGCGGGTTCGATCCCCGCACCGAGAGAAATGTTTCTGCGGCCCGCAAATATTTCTTCCGGGTCTCGGTGTTTGTGAGACCGAAAAGTCTCTCGTAGTTCCTGATACCCACGACACAAGACTCGATCTTAGTGTGGGGTCAGGACTATGTATGTGAATGTTGGGTGTTATTTATTTATTCACTACTGTGTGCGTACACCTTATCATTTTGTTTGTTGTAGCTCTCTTCTACTTCTCTTCAGTCTCAGGTCCATTAGACGAGCATTCAAACGATGTCCTGTTTTTCTTCGATATGCCCGAAGCCCTAAGTCTTCACACCCTTTTTACTGTGGTTCTGCTTAACCCCATCTGAAGGGCCAACAGTTTCTGCTTACGTTTGGGATTTCTTTGAATTCGCGCCTTCACAGCTTTTATCACTGCTGGAGTCCTAACAGACCGAGGGCGACCACTTCTTGAACTGTCATCTACACTAGAGTCTTCATTGTATCGTTTGATGGTACGATAAACTAATCTTTTGGTTATATTCAAATTTTTCAGTATGTCAAAAATTTGAATTGGCGCGTAACCGCAACGATGCAACGCAATAACTGCAACACGGTCTTCTTTAAGCCTCCACTCCATATTTAAAAATGAGTAAAATTCTAAAAAGTATACATTTTTATTTTTATGAATAATTCGAAATTCGAATTCATTAAACTTTTTTGTGGCCAGCATTCTAAAAGAAAAGTTTTTACTGTGTAACAATACTTATGACCTGAGTATGTATATATCTACTTCATAAAGGTCAGTGTTTTTAAAATTTTCTTAACTCGGGACGCTTTTACAGATTGAAAACTTCTGGCGACCCTCTTGGGCTACAGACAGACAAAAGTTAGTAATTTAGAAGACCATGTTTATGATTTTTTTGTAACTGTATTATTAAGACCTATACTCAACAAGCATGGCGACCTCCTGAGTAAGGCTTCATGACCCCCTTACGAGTAGCCACCCAAATATTGAGAAACACTGACATGTATAGATCAAAAGGTCGCCTACTACCAATGTCTACTACACATTTCTTTCATCTTGACAGAAACCAAACTACGTTAGTATTGTGGATTACTCTAATGACATTACTGCCTGCCCTTTCAGGTATATACAGCTTCAGTTTATTTATGACATTAAATGATACTTGGCACATCAACATTACTTACAATGTTTTGTATGATTTATGAGTTAATATTACCAGAGTAGCAGAAGTGGCAGGAAATGTACAATGTATTTTTAGACCCTGAGTGCGGCGAACGAGCAAGCAGGTCATCTGATGGAAAGTCACTTCCGCCGTCCATGAACATGCAACACTTGGCGAATCGGTATTGCTGATCTTTGTGGATACAAGAGATAAGCCCAATGGAACGTTATAGCAAAAATTTGTGTCCATGTCCCAACTCCTCCTTGTTCTTTTGTTTCTGGTGATATGTGAGAGGCCACCTGGGTAGGGACCACCGCAATATCTATTTCCCCCGCAAAACTGCAGTTTAAATGCACTGTTGTGTTCCGGTTTGAAGGAAATTTAAGCCAGAGTAACTACTGGACATATTGGATTTTAAAATCCTATGTCTCAGGAAGGCGAGCGCAGTGAAATGCCAAGTGTTGCATTGAGGTGAGCTGATATACACGTATATAATGTATATATGAGAGAGCATACAAAAATGCAGACAAAACCGAATTATTGGTATCTAAACAGGTGAAATGAAATGAAATGAAATGAAAATATTTATTGAATCCATAAAATGTCATACACTATTTAGATTCAGTCATATTTTTTTTCCACTACCACCCAGTTCACAAGGCTGTTTTCGCCAGAGAAGAACGGGCAAGAAACTCTAGTGTTGCTCTTTTCAAAAATAAGTTTACAATACAGTGATCATACAGGAGTTGAAATTCAGAGCAGTTCATAAATTATTCATAATAATAATTATATTGTACGGCTGAGTTAAGTGTGGTCGCCCTGACCGCGGAACCGGTATACACTGTTCAGCAAAAGCAATGAAAGGCGATAAAAAAATATATATAAAAATATTAAAATATTAAAAAAATGTTAAAAAAATGAAAAAAAAATATGAAAAAAAATGAAAAAAAAAAAACAAAGTAATTAATATTATCATTATAAGCAAATCGAGCAGACCAGTCTACACAAGCAGCACCCATTCACGAGTATGACGCATGTGCCAGCCATCGAGTCGGTCTCCTCCGTGTTAAACCGTGTTAAAGGGAAGTGACCGACCGGCACACGACGCCGCCGCAAGCACAGACCTTTAAGCGAGCATGACGTACTCAAATTGCCTACAACTATGGTGACACAAGTGGGATAATTATTTTAATTATATTTAACAGAGTACACACACATCCGGTTGGGGGACTTATATTATGTTTTATTCCCACGCCTTACTAAGTATTCTGAAATTTTATAATATGCTTTATTACACAACTGTCGTTTAATATTAGATTTAAATTTATTTATAGATAAGTCTTTTATGTCAGTGGGAACTTTATTATAGAAATGTATACAGTAACCCTTAAAAGATTTGCTAATTTTCTGGAGCCTGGTCTTATGACTGACTAGATTATTTCTATTTCTAGTATTTCTGTCATGAATATCGCTAACCTTTTGAAATTGTTCTATATTCTTATGGACATACATTAAATTAGCGAATATAAATTCTGATGCTACTGCCATTATATTTATTTCTTTAAATTTTTCTCTCAGAGATTGTCTGGAGCCCAACGAATAAATAGATCTTATGGCTCGTTTTTGAAGAAGAAAGATGGTATTAATGTCAGCAGCACCACCCCACAACAAAATTCCGTAACTCATTAGGCTATGAAAGTAAGCAAAATAGACCAATCGAGCTGTATCAATGTCAGTCAATTGGCGAATCTTGCCCACTGCAAAAACTGCAGCACTCAGCTTTTTAGCTAACGCTGTTATGTGGGGACCCCATTGAAGTTTAGTATCCAATGTGATTCCCAAAAACTTAGTAGTCTCCACAAGGCTCAACACATCCCCGTTCATAAAAATGTTGGCATTCACTTTTTTTACGTTAGGTGTTATAAACCGAATGCATTTAGTTTTTTGGCTGTTTAACAGTAAATTGTTAACGCCAAACCAATGTACTATTCTTGAGAGAGTGTGGTTTACTTCGTCAAAAATTGATTGATGTCGTTTAATTTTAAATATCAGTGAAGTATCATCAGCAAACAACACTACCTCACATTTATCCCTTATAAAATAAGGCAAGTCATTTATATAAATCAAAAAGAGAAAGGGTCCAAGAATTGAGCCCTGCGGAACCCCCATAGTAACAACAGATCCATGTGATTTTTGTCCGTTGACATCAACCCTTTGAACCCTATTGTTTAAATATGATTTACATAGTTCAAGAGCAAGTCCATTTATTCCATAGTGGCTCAATTTCCTGATAAGAATATCATGATAAACATAATCAAACGCTTTGGATAGATCACAGTATACACCTAAAGCATCCTGAGAATCCTCCCAAGCATCAAATATGTTGACTATGAGCTTCACACCAGCATCAGTGGTGGAGCGACCCCGAGTAAAACCAAATTGTTTACCATGAAGTAACTTATTATTTTTAAAATAACTTTGCAACTGTATAAGCATCAGTTTTTCAAAAATTTTGCTAAATGAAGGCAGTACTGATATAGGTCTAAAATTAGAGGGGTCATCTGTACTACCAGATTTAAAAAGAGGTATTATCTTACTGAGTTTCATTTTATCAGGAAATATGCCACTATTAATACATGTGTTAAAAACTAAAGCTAGCTGAGGAGCTAATATAGGTAGTACATAGTTGAGGATCTTTGTAGAGATTCCCCAGAGGTCACAAGTATTTTTAATGTTTATAAGTTTAAATGTTTTTACAATGTCATCACTGTCAACGGATTGGAATTCAAATGAATCGCCACACCCTGGCACACTTTCCTGTAATAACGTATGGGCTAAAGAAGGAGACGAATTTAAGCTTTTTGTTATAGAAACTGGTAATATTAGTACATACAGATTAATTTTATTCTGCGCTGAGTGAAATGAGTACATCGATTTAAGGCACAGAGTTTATGACAATCTACATCACCTATAAATATCTTACCAAACCTCATCAATATTATTCGTCCATTGTCTGGGCTCTCGGGCAGGGTGCCTCCGTACACATTCTTAACCTTCTGCAACCCGAACGCATCGCAGTTGTATAGGTAGGCGTTTTTATGACGAAAATCTTCGTATCGCACCATCTAAAACATATACATTTTTGTATAGCCTATCTTTCATACAGTTGGTACATTTCATTTCATTTTTAAACGACTAAAAAACGAAGGAGGTTGTTAATTCGTCGGAATCTTTTTATGTATTTTTACCGATTACTTGAAGACTGAATGCTTTTTTTTTATTTAAAAGCTATATTCGGGAAATTTTATTCATATGCATCAAACATTATAAGTCTATAATTTATAAATGTATCAAGCCTATTAATTAAATTTATGGGTCCATTAGAGAATTGCTATATTTATTTTAGATTCTAGTTGAATAACTCTCGAAGATAACGAGATGTTCAACGTTTCATACAATGTTAATCTTTTTCGCATCAATGACAATGGGTCGTTCTTTAATTTAGTTGTGACAAAAGCAAAAACATTCACCTTTGTGCGAAACACTGAATATATTTTAAACGCGTCTTTCGGTTATTTCAATTAATTAATTATTCGGCTTTAACAAATACGAAAACTACGTATAAAAGCATCTATAGCCATCTCCTGTTTTGTCATTCAATTTATTATTTATTTTGTTTATCTCCACAATAATTGTTAATGGACCCTGCAGGGCACGGCAATATTGTAAGAAGGAAAACTATTCTTTTAGAAAAAAATCGAAAAAAAAATTAGTAATTGCATTAGTTTGTATTTTTTTTTTAAATTTCTTATTGAGTTAGGTTTTGTTTTATATACACAAATACATACATACTATACACATATAAAATAAGTAGTATAGTCAAATTATTTTTCATTCACCACCAGACCAGTCAAAAATAAATTACAAATGAAACCCATATTCAATGATTTAAAAGGTTATGTGCTTAAAAAGAACCACAAGTAAAATCATATCTACGCCGATATAAACCCCAGTATATTCGATCAGGTAAGTATTTGAAAGGATATTTATGTTTGCGTGTCAAGGAATCCGGAGAGTGGCGACATCACAATAAATCTCGCGTCTTTTAGCCAACTGGAACATCTGTTTCCTCTAAATAATGATCGAGTTGTGGACGGAATCTAATTTTCTACATCTAAGTGCAATTGTACGAATAGTTTATTGACTGCTTGGGTGGCGTAGTTGTACTAGTTAAACGGTTACAAAGCCGAGGTATCGATGTGAATCCCGGGTTGGGCAAAGTGATTTTGTATTTTTCTGTTAATTACCAGACGAGAGTCACGAATTTGTGCCCGATAAGGCGATACGCTCGCCACCTATCACAACGTGGAACGGAATATACAAGGAGAAATGTGGGTGTCCTGGCATCTCTGCCGACCCCTTCTGAGCAAAAGGCGGGAGTTTGTGTATGTTTAAATATAATTTATTTGCTATCATCAAAGTGGAAGTACGTAGTGGCCTGTTGATAAACGGATCAGACTTGATTTTTACTTCACCGTTTTAGTGCGTGGTGATTGACTATCAATACACACATGACTCCGAAAAGTCAGACGTGTGCTCTGGGATTCGAACCCGCAAACACTATGAACATGTTGGCAGCCGCGTTTGCTATTTAATATTTTTTACATACCTAATATTAGCACATTGTAACTTTTTTGCCTAAATTATTGAATCATAAATAAGTTGTCAGTAGTCCGCATAATTTTGCTTCTAAAATTGTATCTAATAAAGTTGGTTTAATCACGAGTATTACCAATTTATGTGCCAAAGCAGGTATGAACCGTCGACATCGCAGAAACCGTAGACAATACGCGTCGTCGGTCCGTCGAGGATTGCACTCTCCTTTCTCTGGGAACAAGGCCATTGTTATTGTAATTTAATTAAATCAAATCTGAAACGATGCATAATTTTTGCTGATTGGTCACCTAAGTGTCACAGCGATCCGACGCGCAAACTTACATTATACCATGGACGTAGCATCAAATGGACTCGACATTCGAGTTCCACCGTAAGGGACAGACATAAAGTAAAGAAAAAAGCAGGGATACCAGGTCATATATTTTCCCATAAATATTTTAACTAAATAAATAAATAGACGCAACATTCAAATTCATAGTCCTGACCCTACAAATGATAATGTTGTGTCGTGGGTATCAGAAACTACGAGAGACTTTTTGGTCTCACTAACACCCCGATTTGAAAAAAATATCAAGTCACTCAAATATTTGTCTCTTCTTGAGCTGGTATCGAAACCGCGGCCTCACTTTTACATCTGGCGTCTAACCAGCTGCGATGAATGATGCGGATGAAGGGCGTCAGTATTAAACATCGTGACGTTTTGCAATATTTTCACAAAGGTAAGAAAGCAAAAAAGGAAAGTTGGCCTTGTATAATACTTATATCATTTAAGTAACTCGAATAATACACAGCTAGTAATGATAATATATACATAGAAACAAAACCTGGCGAGTGTTCTATAAATTATAGAAGGTCAGAGAATTCATAGTAACGTAACTACTAAGGATAGAATAACATCCTACTTTATTTTATTTATTTATTTTAAGAAAGCTTACAAACAAGTGTTTACAATATACTTAATGTTTCCATAAATTAAGTTCCTAATAACAAGTTTCTACAAACGAATCGTAAATAACAAAGGTACAGAAAACCTATCTGGGGGCGCGGCCGAGCCCCCTCCAAGTCGAGCTATGGGCCGTAACATCCTTTTCTCGAAGCAATTCAGACCATTTTCAACCCTCCATAACTTCGTTGTGGTTAAAGCAAGAAGCCTGAATTTTCAGTTACTAAGTAGGCATTGTGTAAACACGGTATATTTAAAATTTCATTCAATTTGAACCAGTAGTTTAAGAATTATAATGTGTCAAACTTTCGTAATTTTGTCACTCACTGACTGACTGACCGATCATCAAAAGTCTAAGGCACTTCTAGCAGACATAGAACCTTCAAATGTAGAATATAATTAGTGTTTAGTGTCTAAAGTAAGGGAAAATTCAAACATTTCATAATTTGTGTCTAGTTTTCTAGATAGACCAACTGCGTGAATAACTTTGTAATCCCATATAAATGTATAGGATTACAAAGTTACATTTGCAGTTAATGAATCATTGTACCCGTATATAGTGGAATAATAGTTGTAGATATATATCTATATACATGAGGCATAATAGGAGGGGATATAGAGAGGGAAATGGTGTATTCAGCCCATGAAACTGTACAACATTTCTCTAGAAAAACATGACGAAGAAAAACTTGCAAATAAATAGATTAAATAACTCGAAAATATCAATTACAATGAAAGAAAGAACATTAATAATCAAATCCGCTATATTTGTGATAAATTGATACCTACAAAAATAAGAAAAATCCATAAGACAGAGGCTTTAAGAATAATCGTTAGTGATATTCTAGAAGTAAGAAGTACCGAAAAGGAAAAAAAGTAGGATTCTACAAAAAGACGTGAGATCCCATCAAAAACATCCTGTAAAAAAATTCCAAGTCTCGCAGCTCAGGTTTTCTACCGCAAAAAGTTGTGAGATGCATGTAATACCAAGTCGATTAATTTATTTAGTCCTTAAGGGACCTTCTATAGAAAGTTATTACGTTAGTTATTACCATATCAATATTAAAAATTCTTTACGTTTTAAATAAATAGATCGACTTGGCCAGTAGCATTATGTATAAATTGTACGATACATTATGTTTTCATGCGATGGCCAAGTCGATGCATTTATTTAAAACGTAAAGAATTTTTAATATTGATATGGTAATAACTAACGTAATAACTTTCTATAGAAGGTCCCTTAAGGACTAAATAAATTAATCGACTTGGTATTACATGCATCTCACAACTTTTTGCGGTAGAAAACCTGAGCTGCGAGACTTGGAATTTTTTTACAGGATGTTTTTGATGGGATTGATATAGACCTAACTCCTAACTCAAATGTAACAAAATGGAAAAAATATACCTACATATTTTTTTATTTTCTATATCCTTAATTAAAATAAAATGATATAGCAAAGTATCGAATGTGTAATAATAAAGCGCTTGTACATTTTTTTAATCATCTGGTTTTTTTTTCCTGGAATATTGATTTTTCAAAAATAGATTTATGCACTTTTTGTTTTCATCCATATTAGGCTCATGTGTCCTTTCAGCACTCTTTGTTATTCCCCACTGTTTCGGATTCGGTCATCTGTAAAATTTAATCTAATTAATTAAAGAATAAAATATATGTAATTAATATGTGCAGAACAAAATATAAATTGAAATAACGTAAGGTAACGTGACGCCTGGGGTCAAGGCGTGTGTGGATTGGGTATTTATTGCATTGTCTTTAAGTTTTGGCACTCAAAGTCTGTAAGTTGTAAACATAAAATCTTTGTTTTTGTTGATGAACACGACTGTTTGTGTCTAAAATAAAATAAATAAAAAATAAAGAAGTATTAAGCTTGGTGGATTGGATGGCGTCCTCTTCGAGTAGTATACAGATTGTCATAATAAACAAAGTCAAGATAATTTGGTCGGATAATACTTTTAAAATACGTATTTTTTATGCAAATATAATCCTATTTTTCAATGTATTCTATGAAATACTAATTGCAGATGTTAGTAATAATGAACGTCTACATTTATTTTTACCAATATACTAAATAAAATGCACTTACCAGTGAGAGGTTATATTTTCATATTATCGTTTAGATCGGCTATCACAGCCAATAATAAAGCAGCACACCATACCTTTTGTCTTATAATCAGTTTCAACACTCTTTTACATACATTTTTGACCGCAAATATTCGTAAAATACTCAGTAATTCAAGTTTATAACAAACCGCACGTCTTATTTGTTTGGTTACACTCAGTGTTCCCCTACAAAATTATGTGAAACTATGACAAGGACCGCAAATTGTGTTTTGTCACTTTCATTTTTTAAGGTTTATGCATAAGTCTAAGTGAGATGGACTATATATGTCAAATGCATGTCAAGTCTATTGATACTACGTCTATGCATTATACGTTACTTGTTTATTGTTTTCAATTTCAATTTCAAAGTATGCAGTGTGAGTATGCGTGTGTTGTATTGTGGTGGCAAATAAATCTGTTTTCTCTCTTCTTTCTTCTAATTGGATTAGACATGCATTTGTTTTGGGTCCAGGTATTTGTGATACCAAAATGTCTCCCCTAGTTCCTGATACCCACGACACTAATGAAAGTACTTTGATGGAAAGAGTTAGAAGATGAATGTTAAAGATGTGGAAATACGAAAGGACGGAATAAGAGAGAACAGTCTTGAAGACGATGTAAGATGTGAAGGACGATTGAGGAAGACGAAATAAAGATGGATATAAAATATGTAATTAAATTGAAGATTATCTACAAAATCCTTGTTTGATTTGACCCGAGACTGAACTATTCCCACATAAATATTTTACTCTATAATGTTTAAATTACGTATTTCCGCAGAAGGGCAGATGAATTATTATTGTGGACTAAATTTACAGGCATCTTTATTATTTAAATAACAGCGTAAACACACAATGCAGTGTATATAATACATTATTAATGTATTTTTTTATCATGATCAATGCACTTTTGGTGTAACCTTCAATTACAATGTGCGTATTTAACAAAGATAATGCAGACCTGAATCATTATAATAACAAGTTGCAACTTGGTAGCATTCTTTGTGTGTTTACTTTGTATATCTACTTGAATACATTTATTTTATTGCGTTGAATGGCGAGACGAGCATGCCGTTCGCCTGATGGTAAGCGATACAAACGCTCATAAACATTAGCAAAACGAAATAATGCAACGCCTTGAGTTACAGAGCAATGCTTGGCATATATTTAAAATTACAGTACGAATCGATTGTATTACGCCTACACTAGCCAGACTAAAGACATTTCGAAATCACTCTGAATCGACGAAAATGCATAAAGAGTTTGATGAAAGCGGATTTAGCAAAAATGATTTTAAGACAAAGAATTTGCAAGCATATAGTGTTTCATTACGTGGGATACTGATTGCTGGCGGTTATTGGGTATGTATTTAAGTGTTACTACACACTTCATCCCTTTGTTCATACCTGAAAGGTTAGATTGGCTTCTGAGCGAATATCTATGCATTGTCTTGTTATTGAACAACTCTTATCTACTGATTGCTTACCACGTATCAATCTTCTCAATTCTTCAATCGCCTTTCCTCTGGTTTCAAAATTCTCATTGCAATTCTTCTTGGCATATTCTTCAAACTCAGGATCCTCGTACCTGCTTAATTCAGCTTGAAAAGCGATGTCTATAAACGGCATAGCTATAACTATCTGAAACAACACAATTAGTTATACACTATAATTCTGCATGACCATATCCAAGGTTATCCAAGGTTCAAAGGGTTCTATAGTATACCTTTCAGGATCGAAAGGCAACTTCACCTGCTCTAGAATAAATCCTCGGCGATCGACTAGCCAATAACCGTTTTAATAAATTCAAATTTGTGCAAGGTTGATAGGCATTGAAGTCATCAGCGTAAAACACTACATCCTATGCTTCCTAACCCTGCCGCCAAGCGTGGTAAGTATTAACATGTCACAAAGCGATGCTAGCGAAATATTTAATTGGTAGTGGAGTATGATTATAGGACGACGGAAGACACTTCAAGTCGGTGGCGGACAGGACCAAATTGTTTATTATCATTTTATCAATAAAATCCACGAATAAGCAGTAAAATTCATGCCAATTTTAAATCGCTCTTCATAAACAAATTCAAATAAATTACGTCACGCGTATTATTCCACAATCATAGAAAGACTTGCGCAAAGTTAGTCGATTGCTGTACATACGGTTTTTGCTTACACCTAATCCGGCAAGAACTGTGAGCCTTTTTTGTTAACGTTTCGGATCATAATTATTTCAATAAACTTTTCTTAATGTTCTGATGCAACATTATTTGTAAATAATAAAGCTTTAAGAAGGAAATATTTTTTTTTGTGTTGGAGACTGTCCCGCCCTCACACTCACCACTATAACTCCTGTAAGCCAGGATAAACTGTGGCACGTAATGTAATGACACCGAGCATTGAAACTCGGCGAGTCTCCGAGAACGTCTAACTTGTCTTTGACCCGCAAAGAAATAAATCAGAAAGTTGCATTAATAGGAGTTACAAATAAATTAAAATTTTTGTCTGCTGGTAAAAGATATCGGCAGTCACCTGACATACGAAAAATTAACTGAGTAACTGAAGGAAAATGGTACCAGATTTAGAATCGACTTTCAACCCTCAGTGTACTGTCTGAGCACACCGTCACTATACCAATTATATTCTCCATTACAGCTTCTTTTATCTTCACGTAATTTGTCTAACTTATCAACGTCGGCCAGGTTGTTATCTAAGTTATTGTAACTTTCACTCGATATCAAGTTTTCTATGAAATCCATTAGTTCGATGGCAGGTATTATAATATATTCCTCTTAGATGGTATATTGTGTTATAAAATTACTTGGAAATGCCAAGTTTTCGGTGAGGAGATAAAATTTTCTATGATTACTATCTTTGTTTATGCGTGGTGGCCTGTTGGTAAACATACCAGACGCGGCTGTGAACATGTTAACGTTGGTCGCAGGTTTGAATCCCAGGGCACATCTCTGACTTTTTGGAGTCATGTGTGTATTGATATAGACAATCACCACGCAATAGAATGGCCAAGGAAAATATCGTGAGGAAACCTCCATACCATAGCGATTTACAAGTAAAACTATGTAAACTACGCGTGATGGACTATATGAGCCTAACCACTTTCAATCGTACACTCGATTGTAGAGGAGGGCCGTGCCCTACAGTGGGACGTATATGGGCTGACCCAGAAACTCTCTTTGGCTTAGGGAGCTTGTTAAATGTTTTATATTGTGTAGTTGGCGAGTGTTTTTGGTATTCTTATAAGCTGATTAAGGTTGCAAAAAGTTTCTGGATGCAGGTCACTTGTATAAGGTCGATGTGATCCTTGAGGGTCTTATGTTCAATAGTGAACTTTCTGAGGCTGAAGAGAGAGTGAGAGTACGTAGGTACATGATTATTTGTAGCTATAATATTACCTTCTATATACTCCATGTATCCAACTTATAAGGAACAAATATGTCACCTTTATTAGTAGTTTATCAGTTCAAAAATAGGGTTTAGTAACAAAGTTGTGGATCTTTAATAGAAATTATTTTTGAGTACCAGGCAAATATAAAATGAAGGAAGCATAAGCAATAAAAGTACTTACAACATGCAATTGGACACACATGGCAGATATCGCAAACCTTCGACATAAAAAGGCTCCGAGACTCCGTTCACCATAATTACGAGTGGCGTCTGATACAAACCTAATCAAAGGGGCGATTCTACTAAAAAGATTCAATTTTAACAACAAATTATAATAACAAACAGAAATTGGTTGTCTTTTAGAATTTATGGGCTAGAATGAAAATCGATTACTTTGGGCAACAATACAATAAATATAATATAGATTAAGTGCTATGTATGTTGCCTTGTCATAAGAGCTCTTTAATCTTTAACTGCCTACATCACCAATAAATACATTTCATTTCTATTATTTAACCTGTGAGTTTGGCATACAAATTAATTCTCGGAAGTCGTAGTGTGACGTAGAATTAGCATTCGACATAAATAAAGCTACCAACTTCGAGAGAGAGGTCAATCGTCGAATCCAACTCGGTTGGGCAGCGTTCGGGAAACTACGCGACGTCTTCTCGTCCAAAATACCTCAGTGCCTTAAATCGAAAGTCTTCGATAGTTGTGTGTTGCCAGTGATGACTTACGGCACCGAGACGTGGCCTCTCACTATGGGCCTTATTAGGAAGCTCAAAGTCACTCAACGAGCTATGGAGAGGGCTATGCTCGGGGTTTCCCTACGAGATCGAATCAGAAATGTGGAGATCCGTAGGAGAACTAAAATAACCGACATAGCCCACCGGATTAGCAAGTTGAAGTGGCAATGGGCAGGGCACATAGCGCGGAGATCTGATCACCGATGGGGTCGGAAAGTGCTCGAATGGAGGCCGCGTATGGGAAAGCGCAGCGTAGGACGTCCACCCACAAGATGGTCCGACGACCTGGTAAAGGTCGCGGGACGTCGCTGGATGCAGGCTGCCTCCAACAGGTCTCTGTGGAAATCATTGGAGGAGGCCTATGTTCAGCAGTGGACTTCCTTTGGCTGATGGATGGATGGATAAATAAAGCTATAGCAGCTAGATGAAATGACGAATTGCGAAAGGTCATTAATAAAAAATTCGCTAGGAAAGGCGGTAATGTTTTTTGTAAATCATCGTGTTTTGGTGGTACATCCATATTTTTTGCTAAAATAATAACTTAAGCCCTTGCGTACCATAGCATCTTTAAAATAAAAGGATGAATACCATTATTTTAGAAAAAGCTATGTATTTACCACCCAGATACGACGATAACAAAAACATAAAAAATATCGTTCCTTTTTTTGTAGTTGCATTGTGTCTGAAGTTTTTAAAACTACCAGCCGGCTTCGTTTTCGGTAGCAGTCTTGATATACCCTGTATTACAAACCTCATCAATTTGCTTTGATCGAGAACAGTGTGGTAATTGCAGTGATCAGATTAGATTAATTGGGTCCAAGTGGCGTGGCGTGCCCGCATTGTAATAGGCGTAAATGATATTCCTTGTGGTTATGTTATGGTGACCTACTTATCAAGCATCTTATAAATAGATATTGTATTATATACTTAGATATAATATTAAATACATAGATCTATTTCTGCTGCCAAACAGCAGTGTAAATGCACTGTTGTGTTCCAGATTGAAGAACATAGTGGACAATAACTACTACGATATATTGAGACTTAACATCTTATGGATCAGGATGGCGAGCGCAGTAGAATTTGCTTTGTAATAAATGGTATTGTTTTGTTTTGCTACTGTCCATGAACGGTCGAATCATTTATCATCAAGCGAATGGTATGCTCGTTTTCATCGTTATTCATTGCTTGGCATTCCACAGCGCTCCCCATCCTAACTCTGTCCTTCAAACCGGAGCACTGCAGTGCATTTACAATGCTGTTTAGCAGGAGAAATAGACATTGCGGCGGTACCTACCGAGGCAGGCTCTCATATATGAGCGACCTACCACCAGTATCTACTGTTTTAATACTATTATACTATGTTTTGGGTCATTTTTCGTATTCGTGGTACAAAACCACGAAGGTATGCAACTACGCCCGTAAAATTTGGTCTATTTACATACCCAACCAAAAGTACAGTTTTTATTTATAAAACCGGTCATTGCACTTGGTGTAACAGTAGACAGCGAGGCGTGACCAATTCAACATCACAAGAAGCCGAATTTTTAATGTGGTATACTTTAAAAACATCAAAAGTTATGTAACGTTTCTTTGACACAGAATTTATGTGGAACATCAAACATCAACACGATGTTATAAATGCTAGTTTTTTTATTACACTATAAAACCCAACGCAAAAAGCCATGTTACTAGTCTATGTATTTAGTGTTTACGTTCATTTATTCCATTATGTCGCTTCAACTACTCATTCGATTTTGATGATTTTTAAGGATTTTACGACACAGGTACTAGGTTTATAATATTCAATGCAACTTTATGCTCATGGACTGCCCGTTTAAATCACATTTAAAAAGTCGATACTTATGTTGATCAACTACACGCATCTTTATCTCACAGCCAATATCATAGAATCTGGGAGTTTACTCAATGATTCAAAACGAAGTTTGTGTGTACGAACGTTCGACGTCCGTACTAAGTTATAAGTTTTCCACTTTTAGAAATCAGTTCTTATGACTTATGACTATTCTCTATGTCTCTACTATTCTCTATATCTCTATTACCCTCATCATCCGAACTTATTCTATGGTTCCGACGTACCTTAGAGGATTGGAATATTTTGTTGAGTACTTAGGCTGTAGGCACATTCGTACAGTATAACCTGCGACGTCTGAACATTCTAACTTCGTTTCGGATCATAGAATAACCCCCTGTATAACACAATAATTGCATTGTCCAACTTTAATTAAATGGGCCATAGATTGCGGTCAGGCTTATTATTTCCTAGACGATATTGTAAGGCTATGGTTGTAGAATGCCCCGTGTCCAGGTTATTAGCCTCGCTGGTAATTATTTACCGCGCTTGCGAGTACGTTACACAACTGTTTAGACATATTATAGTACCGCGTGAGAGATCAGAAAGTAAGCTAGTTGAAAATATTAATTTAGTCAAATAAGGTTCCCTTCACACATTTCGGCCGAAATAAAAGTGCAGAGAATTGTGGGTGGAACTGGTGGGTGTCGATGAAAATATTAAGAAGTAAAATAAGGATGAAAACAGTCTAGATTCACTAGTCCATTAGAGAAACTAGCTAACATATTCATGTGACCCCATTGCAAATGTGACAAAGTTGATAGTAGGATTATCATCTCCAAAAGACATTTGAGGAACAAACTTGACTTGAAAATAATCCACAAACCAGTAATGTAGATTTGAATATTTTGTACCCCGAGACTTCGTGTTATGAATGTTGTTATAAGCAAACAGAAGGAAGTGATATTGATCGCCTTACTTGCTATTTGAAGCACGAAAGAGAAGAATTGAAAATTTCCCGCCAAAATATCTGAAGACACGAATCTCCATACCGAATTTCTATAAAACAGCATCATCGGTATAGTCAAGTCAAAAGCATAATTAAAAAATACCAGACCAATAATTATTATCGCTGTAGTAATGTAATGAGTCTCAGGAAAATATTTGAGGAAGGTGCTTTGGAATGACGCAAAAAAAGCTGAACATAGACCCAGGGATCGTCACATAGACCTTTTGGAAGCGAATATCTAATTCACAGCTTTTTTATTATACTTTAAATTGCTAACTATTTAGATTAAGTTTTCTACTTTTTAATTTTATGTAATAGGTTCGATCTCCGCACCAAGACAAAGTTTGTGAGGCCTACAAATATTTTTCTCGGATCTGGGACCTGGGTGTTTGTGAGACCGAAAAGTCTCTCGTAGCTTCTGATATCCATGACACAAGACTTCATTGAGTCAGGACTATGTATGTGAGTGTTGGGTGTATTTATTTAGATATAGTACTATAATTCTACAAATATATTTAAACTATTGTCATCATATCTACTATAATTTGTAAGACTGTTTGTTTCTAATGAATGATTAAAAAAATCAATATTATTGCTTATTACTTAAGGGTTTTTGTTACCTCATACGTTTAATGCCAAGGACTAGCTATTGTATTGCAAATACATTTTTTTTTTGTTTTGGATCTCTGAAGATATATTTATCGAGAAACTGTCCATTTCGTGACTGACGGCAGTTATAATTGACAATCAGTTTCATAATAAAGCTTACCAATAATTACCATGATAATATTGCTATTATGTACTAAATATATTTTAACAGAATTTGTGGATTTTCAAATATTAGATCTCACGGCTGTATAATTATGATTTTCTTTTGCCGAAACAACTGTTGTGTAAAGCATGAATCCATCTTCACATTAAATTACATTGGAAATGTGAATATTATATTATAATAAAAATATACATGTTAATTGTCTATACGAAGGAAGTCCAAATATTATGTTAAACAATGCGATAAATATTTTTTTACTTTTTTTTTGTAATTCCTTATTTCACCATACACTAACTTAATGTAGATACGCCGTAGTGGGTCAAACAGCAACCCTCAAAGAGGGAATAATTGAAAAATAAAATAAACATGTATAAATGTAATATCATCAACAAAAATGTGTTAGAGTATGCAGGCATATTATCTAATTGCCAAATATTAGATTAATTCCATAACTAAATTCATAATTTTGCGTAATAAGAAACGGGACTTAATTGCAAAACACACACATTAGTTCTTATTTTTAAATAGAAACAAACAACTTACTTCACTTTTTCTTCAACATGTATTGCAAATGACAAATCCTTAAATGAAAACTTCACAACACATCACTCAAAACAACAAACTGATTTCGAAAAATATTTCTTACGAAATGGTTTTTGAGTTTGTTGCGCGTGCGCACTCGGCGCGTCTACACGCGGTAAATGATTAGTTTTGATAGTTTTGACTGTGCCAGATAAATTCAGGCGTTCTGTGTAGAGAACTGAGGGATAGAGGTATCGTGCGCGGCATGAATAAAATAACTTTGCGAGACCCCCTATAGTTTAATATTAAAAAATCATGCAATCCAATTATTAGAATAGTTAAAAAATATCAAATTTGATATTTAACAACCCATAACTATACTATAATAACTACACCTATAATTTTCTATGCAATTTGGCGTATTGAATAGGTTTTTGGCGTCTGGTGTTTGGCGAATTCAATAAGCCAGAACAGATCAAGTTTTTGGAACAATTGTCACGTGGCCGCGAAAATAATATAATTTACGGCCGTATTGTTATTTTTTTATAAATTAATGATTACTCTTTATTTCTTCGAAACGTAAGAATTGGCAGTGGCAGAGCCCACTGTTGTAAGCCATGACAGCATGAATGAACAGGCTCATCCTGGGCGGTACCACTGTCTCACTGAAAATCCACGTGAAGTGTCAGTTTTGCCATCACGTTTTGTTCTGGGGGATTACTCCATAAAAACGATACGAACTTCGAAAGTTCGGATGTTCGACTTCCGGAGTAAGATATAAGATTTCCACTTCTAAAATTCAATACTATATCTATTATACTTATCATTTTCTCGGAACTTAGTCTATGGGTAGTTGTAAATCTCACCACATATCACTAAAGGGGAGGAGGGGGTCAAAAAATGCAAAATAAAAGATCACGTGATTAATGGATGGCGCCTAGGCACATCAGTGAAGTTTTACGTACGGCGTCCGAGCATTCGAAGTTCGCATCGTTTTTATAGAGTAACTCTCTGTAATTGAGATTACCGGACGCCCAGAACTCTTTTCCCCTTCTCACCTTTTTTCTTTGATTTGATGAGCCGGCAACACATCTATGATCCAAGCATTGGGGATGTCATGACAGGATGTGATCACTTACCATTAGTTGACCTTGTTGCTTATTTGCCGGACCCAAGCAATGAAAAAAAACCCATCGACTCACGAGTTTTCGGTCGGTTGCCCACGCCACTCACACCTTGTTCCGCTTCTGACCATGTTCTACCGTTTTATGCAATAAAAATATAATCACAAAGACCGGTTTTTACTGCGAGACTGTCTATGGTAAAAGTAGAACCTGTTACTTGGTATTGTCACAGTCATTAGAAATTTATAACCGTACGTTAAGAACGCATGTAATAGTACTGCAATATCGATTATTACTTTATATTTATTACATTTGCAGTCGAAAATAACATGTGAATTTAAAAAAACGGTTATTGTTTTTTTTATTGCATTGAATGGCGAGACGAGCATGCCGTTCGCCTGATGGTAAGCGATGCGCTCCGCCGCTCATGAACAGTAGCAGAACCAAACAACACCTTGAATTAGAAAGCAATGCTTGGCATGCAATGCTGCCCTCGCCATCCTGAGACACAAGATGTTAAGTCTCAATATGTCCAGTACTCAGTAGTTACTCTGGCTACAATGTCCTTCAATCCGAAACACAACAGTGCATTTAAACTGCTGTTTGACGGGAGAAATGGACATTGCGATGGTACCCACCCAGGCAGCCTCTCACATATGAGAGACCTACCACCAGTTTTGTTTTAGAAAATGTCTCATATAATGACAAAGCTAACGAGTCGCTATGAGGTATAATAAGTCTAGATTTCATTCTATGTTCTTTATTATTGAATGGAATGCTATACGCATTATTGCTATAGCTCACAGAAAAGCTAATAGCTAATGTATTTTCAAGTGAATCAAAACTTTATAATCCATATTGATACATACTACAACATGTCAGCAACAAAGAAAATTAAATCATAGACACTTCACAATACTAATTCAGCCTCCGTGGTGGTCCTCCGCAGGTGGTTAGACGCCGTCTGTGAAACGAGAGGCCGCGGGTTCGATCCCCGCACCGAGAGAAATGTTTGTGCGGCCCACAAATATTTCTTTCGAGTCTGGGTATTGTGAGACCGAAAAGTCTCTCGTAGTTCTGGATACCCACGACACAAGACTCGATCTTAGTGTGGGGTCAGGACTATATATGTGATGTATTTATTTATAATTAAAGAAAAATCATAATTTATTAAAATGTCAACAACAGCAATTATTAAATTATCTACTTACAGTTAGACATGTTAAATGTGTAGTTTCTCTAATGTTTTAGTCACTTTCCAAACGAAAGTGTTTCTCTGTAGGTAATTACACTGTGCGGGGTCACGAAGTCGGGCAGGCCATTTCACCTTGATCTGGTGTATAACTTTGTTGTGACATGATTCATCGGCATTTAACATCTACGTGAGATGATTAAATAGCGCCTATATGTATAAGTACATATGTATATATCAGTCCATATACGTACCACTACAGGGCACAGGCATCCTCTACAATCGAGAGTACGATTGAGTGCTCGGCCATTTAGTCCATCACTCTGGACTAGTGCGGGTTCGCGGGCTTTACATACCATAGAAATTCTTTTCAAATGGCTTTGGTATGCAGGTTTCCTCACGATGTTTTCCTTCACTGTTACAGTGCGTGGTGTTTGACTATCAATGACATGACTCGGAAAAGTCAGAGGTGTTGCCTGGGTTCAAACCTGTGATCACCGAGAACATGTTGGCAGCCTCGTCTGATCCGTTTACCAACGCCACCACGCACTAATTTAATGTACTAGTAAAAATATAAATATTGAGCAAACGCTATGTATTACATCTGATCGCTCTTATATTCAATCGTTCTTTCGGCGTTCTTTCGGCGGCGTTTCGGCGTTCTACGAGGTATAAATAAAATGAAACAGACTTGTTTGAAAGCATCTTTTTACAATTATAGGTATATATCAACTTATTGCTATTTTAATCACATATTTACATTTTTGAATTCGTATCTTAAAATAACTTCATTTTTATTTCACAAATCGAACAAATGGTCAACTGTAAAATATGTATTTCAGGTATTGACAGATTATACTAGAAAGGACACCGCCAACAAAATGTTGGTAAAAAAAATGAACGGTACAGTATCACTCCTTCTGTTTCTGTCTCTGTCACGACTACGCAGTAATATCGTCTTCGCCATTGATATAAATATATATCATATAAATATGTGGACAAGGGGGAAAGCGCGGCAAATAAGTGGTGCGTGCACTCCAGTACATCTCTAGTGGAGCGTTACAGAATATAACAATTAACGATTTTGAAAATGCTTGCTTGTGTTAAGACAGAAAGCTTAAAGGATATTAAGGTAATAATTTTTATCGCCGTTTAGACGAAATCTATCAAATTAAGCTAATTAAAACTTTATTTCAGCGCGACTTTCACGGTCATCCTTCTTAAGCTACAATGAACTGCATGGCTTATCTTTAGCTTTTAATCAATGATCTTCGTTCCCTGGATTTTTATATTTTGCGTTTGTACCGGCACAACGCGCAGATATTTTATTCCTGATGTCCAGTGTAGCATTATACCACAATAATTTCATGCAATTTAACGTAAAAGTACCACATATCTTAGGCTTCCTTTTATTTTCGGTCGCAGTCTCGGTATACCCTATATTATGTCTTAAAACGAACCTAATTATAACCATGTATAATTTTATCACAGCTTGATATACAATTATTTATATTATTGATTTTCACATTAAGAGTCAAGTTGACTACATATTTCAATCGACGCAGTATCCGAGGTTCCTCATATCATTGTCAAAACCCTTGTTTTTGTACTGCTTTATCTTCGTCAGCCATTGTTCTAATGATACTGGGTCTCTGTAACCTCCGTATCGCCTTGGTAAGCATTCTGGATCTATGTGCCTGGAAAGATACATATTGAAATCAATATAAGCAGTATTGGTATTTCGTTGTTTTCTTTTGTTTATATCATCATCATCATAAGCCCGTTGCAGCCCACTGCTTGGCATAGGCCTTTCCCAAAATAAACCTTCCTTTAAACTAAATGCGTTGGTCTTATGCATGATTTATAAAATGCCCTGGAAAGATAAATATTTTAATCAATGTTTTAGGCGGTATTGGTGTCACGTTCTGTTTTATTTCGATTGATGTCCACTGCTAGACACTAGCCTCTCCCAAAGAAAGCCACAGAGCCCACTTTAAACTAAATGCATTGGTCTTGCAATAATTTATGAAATGTTCTAAGCTATATTTATATCCCGTTCTGCCTGTATTTTCTTTAAATGTACACTGAACTCTTTGCTTTTGTTGGCACGTGGAGTGCTGTGGAGATTAATGATCAAGTAACAATTTGTCAACTGACGAGAGACATTTTTCAGTCTATCAGAGATTATTGATTCTGGAATACCATGCTCGTTTCAACAATCATTAGTCAGACTTTTTATATTCTTAACAATTTAGTTTTAGTCCATAGCATCCTACATGAATTTACAAATTAATAAAAATACACTCGAATTGGTTTTGGACTAAGGTCCTATTTTGAATGTAACTTGCAAACCTGTGTAAGGAAGTAATGTCATAGCCATGCATGTAGACCCTCTTCCAGAGGTCATCAGCCGGAGCGAGTCTCTTGAACAGCGGGAACAGCGTCTCGAAGAACCTGGAGCAGTTGATTATATGGATCCCACGCTGGTGGAGAGGGAAGCAGAACTAAAAGAACACATAAGTTATAGTTATAGAGTAACTGGGACCCTACTATATTCACCCGAAACGAAGTTCGAAACTTCGGATGATCGAAGTTTATTTACGATACGAATGTATCCACATATACTGATGGTCATTATTGACTTATGGTTGTAACCATAGACTTATGGTTACTATGTACGTTTTACAAATTCGAACTTTTGCAGAGTAGATACATTCGTATCGTATAAAAAACTTCGATCGTCCGAAGTTTCGAACTTCGTTTCGGATGAATATAGTAGGGCCCCTGGTCATTTCAGATGTTCGATTTTGAGGATTGGTTGGGTTTGACGAAGACTAGTTTTGTGATCGATTGTTAAGAAAAAAAAATCTGTCGTAATTCTTGGTATTTCTTCAGGTTTCGATTTTTCTCGAACGAAATATTGTCGGCTTCTGTTTGCAATGCACACATCTAAAAAAAGATGCAATTTAACCTCGTTATAATGCCAGTATAAAATATTTTCTAAACCTACAATAGCAATCTCATAAAAGTGTCTGAGTTTGAATAGGGACTAGATGTGTCACGAAGTTAAGTTTAAAGAACATTTAATATCATATCTTCGACGTTTAATTCACTCAACTGAGAACATGAAAACTGAAAAGCTAAAGGGTATATTCTATGGCGTTTAATCAAACAGCTCTATATCTAGTTGAATCTAGTAAGTGAAATCTTACCCCCATAACATTCATAGCCTGTAAAGCTATAGACGGTGAGAATTGTCTCATGTGCTTCATGGTGAGACCTTCACAGTCCAGCAAGCCAGTGCCCCCCACAATCTGTAGCTTGGGCTGCATGATGCCGATTTCCAGGAGTAGGAGACAGCCTCGAATTAAATCTTCCACCGGGAGCTTGTCGGGATCCCATAGACCTGGAATTTCGGATTAAGTTGTTCAGAGTTCCTTCCATTTGTTTTTTAATTAGTTCAAGGAAGAAAAACTATATGGCTAAATTTGACAAATACTCAGACCCTTTGTAAACATTTGTCGTGCCCCTTCCTTAATAGAACAAGACACGCGTCTTGATTTACCTAGTCTCCTCATTAACACCATCTAGGCCCAAAATAAAAGGTTAACTCATTTCTTGCGTATTATTGAGCTTAAGTAGTGTTTTCCAGGCTACGTGCTCCTTCCTTACTATTCTTCTCTCGGATTTATGTATATCGAGAAACAGTAGTTAAGTAAGCTAGCAAAATGGTGTCGGGTGGCAAGAAGTAATGGTCATTTGCCAATCTTAACTCTTTTGAGATGACACTGCAAATATCATCTATTATGGTGCAATCATATTGCGGTACTGCGTCCAAAAAGACAAAAAAGATTAAAGCATATCCCCTTCACCAGAAGTAAGACGTGCGTGTAGACACTTTGGACGGGTTGGTGTAGAATCTTTCATGCATAAGACAAGGAAAGAATGTTCCGTTCAATATGTAAGTACCAGTAAACGTAATTGTACAAGCAAATGGTTGTAGGTTTTTTTTTGGAGTGTAATTATTACCTAACGACATTTTGATTCAAAATCATTATAACCATATTACTCGTGTTGCTCAATATCTTTCATCTGCATAAGTTTGCATCATATGAATCCAAGTTCGTTTTTAACTTTTTATGGTGAGATAGAATTGGGTAACTTTTCAAAAATATTTACGTCAGGTTTTCAGGTCAGGTTGGTAATTGTAAACAATCTACATTTCCTTTTGCGCCATGGACGATTATTAGTTTATGCTAACTTTACGTCGGAATAGTATTAGGCTAAAAATAACCAATAACCTCTTTAAGAAGCAATAGGAGGAGAAGAAACTGGCAATACGATTGTCGCATGTATTAGCCAAAATCATATGACTTTACGAAAAGGCATCCATGAGTAAAGCAAAAAAGAAGCATTTAAAAAATGATTTGTCGTTTCTACCTAGTCTGCAAATAATGATCCTGCCGACATCTGGCCTGTCGTAGAGCACTCCTTCGAAGATGCTGCCGAGGCGGGTCAGGCCGAACCAGTCCACGTCCCGCCATAGGTGCGGGTTCTGTTCTCTGAAGTTGCAATATCGTACTAGCTGGAAAATTAAAATTAAAAAATATGAAAATTAAACCAAACCCGCGATAAAATGCATAAATAATAGTTTTATTTCAAAGCTGGAAAATGGATTGTTATTTTATGAGTCTTCAGGGTAAAAAGGTGTTTTCCATAAATATACAGGGTATATCAAGACTGCTACCGAAAACGAAGCCAGTTGGTAGTTTTAGTGAACTACAAACACAACGCAATTAAAAATTTCGCATAGAAAAGAGACAATTTTTTTTATTATTTTTTAAATATCCGTTGAGTTTGGGTGGTAAATCCATAGTTTTTGCTAAAATAATAATTTAAAGCCTTGTATACCATAGCTTCTTTAAAAATAAAAGGGTGTACACTAATATTTAAGAAAAACACTATGTATTTACCATACTAATAGGAGGGTAAAAAAAAATCGTCACAAATTTTTGCACAAAATTTAGTTCCATTGTGTCTGAAGTCACTAAAACTACCACCCAGCTTCGTTTTCGGTAGCAGTCTTGATATACCCGGTAATATTATAAACCCACGATGAACTTTAGATATTCTTCAAGATATTTCATTTTTACTTAGACGCGTAATTTTGTCATCGGTTTCTCTTTTGGAAATTTTATGAAAGTTGCCAGTCTTCGATGACGTGGAAAGGAACATTAACGGCCGATGCCAATAATCAATCGAAAAAATTAGATTGAAGTCAATCAGGATTGTTTTCTACTTTTCGATTGGTCTCTTGTCATGTTACCATAGTTTTTTGACTACTGAGATTGATTATTGGCAATATAGTATCAGAAAAAAGATTGAGCTGTCAATCTAAAACGCAAAATTTTGCTTTGGGATTGTTTATTGGCAGCAGCTGTAAATGGACAAGGTGGGAAAATTGAAAAAAAAATGGGATTCCAAAGAAATATATTTAAATTATCGATTTTATTTGCCATTTTCGAATGGTTTTCGTTAATACTGAGGTTAATGTCAATATTATTTGCTTTTGATAGTCGATAGACACGTAGCTTGAACAATTATAAAGGCTAAAATGTTCGTCGATTATCCTACTAATGGGTAAAGTTATTATATGTTATTGATCAATTTGTTAAATTGCTCAGATTTGTCTGTCCATAAAATTGATTCACCATTATACGCCCATTACTACAATAGCCTTATAAAAGACAAACTATATTTATGACTAGCTGCTTGACTTGACACTTTTCTGAAATTATTCAAACGCCTATAATCAGGGATAATATCGAATTCTAATGTTGAAGAATTTTTCAAATCGGTCAAATAGTTTCAGAGCCTATTCAAGGCAAACAAACAATTTAATATTTCCGTTTTATAAAATTACTTTAGAAAATGGCCTATCATTAGCAATTAAGGACCGGTTATCGCTTTGTCTGTTTCCTAAGTAAGTGAATAAATAAAATGAATAATACCATTATTACTAGAGCATTCATAATCTCTTTGGTTACAATCACTAATATTATAACAATCTAAAATAATATAAGCGTCTTGGCGACTCAATTATCCTTTGTTTCCATTCATTTCTACATAGTGCTTGGAATAAATAGCAATAGCAATCCCAAATAGCAAGTGGTGGCAATAGTAACATTTCACAAGATATATAAATGAGCAAAATCTTGCGATTGTGATTCACAAAACCGATCGGCTAATATTTTCATACGTTCTCGTGTAACCTATGAAGGAGCGAGTTTTTTTCATAAACCAATTTAAAGAAGAAACTGAATAGTTTATTATGTGCGTGTGTAATTTTATACCTAGTCAAGTCATAAATTCTGTCACATGTTTAATATAAAATAATTATAACAAGTTTATTCATTATGTAACCATTTATATACCAAAATGAATCTAACAAAACATAGATTCTCATGACACTAAAGTTTATTCAAAATGACCTCCGTGATTTTGAATACAGGCCTTCAATCTGCGCGGCCAGTTGTCTATCGCAGCACGAACGAGGTCCATGTCAATATCGGCGGCTGCCTTAATCAAGGATGTCTTGAGTGACTCCAAATTGGGATGAGGCTTTGAGCACGCCTTTTCCTCCAAGTGTTGCCATATCTTGTAATTTAACGGATTCAAATCTGGACTGGAGGAGGGCCAGTCTTCGTGCCGGATGAAGTCGATTTCACGCGCCGCCAGCCAGTATTGTGTGCTCTTCGCTCTATGAGCTGGCGCCGAATCTTGTTGGAATACCCAGTGCCTGTTATTGAACATGGTATGAGAAACAGGTTCCACAAGGTTCGTCAGGACTGTATTTTGATACACAACTGCATTCGTTTTTACACCTTTCTCACAAAAATGTACCTCTGTTAAGCCCCAATAAGAAACTCCCAACCATACCATGAGCGAGGATGGAAAATGACCTCGTTGGACACGCTGAATACGGTTGCTCGCTTCTTCACTACTGTGTGCGTACACCTTATCATTTCGTTTGTTGTAGCTCTCTTCTACAGTAAATTTTTTTTCATCTGAAAAAAGAATTTCCCGATATTTTTTTCCCGCGTACCGCTTCAACAAAGCGCGGCATCTCTTCAGTCTCAGATCCATTAGACGAGCATTCAAACGATGTCCTGTTTTTCTTCGATATGCCTGAAGCCCTCCCGAAGCCGAAGTCTTCATTTAACACCCTTTTCACTGTGGTTCTGCTTAACCCCATCTGAAGGGCCAACAGTTTCTGCTTAGGTACGTTTGGAATTTCTTTGAATTCGCGCCTTCACAGCTTTTATCACTACTGGAGTCCTAACAGACCGAGGGCGACCACTTCTTGACCTGTCATCTACACTAGAGTCTTTATTGTATCGTTTGATGGTACGATAAACGAATCTTTTAGTTATATTCAAATTTTTCAGTATGTCAAAAATTTTAATTGGCGCGTAACCGCAACGATGCAACGCAATTACTGCAACACGGTCTTCTTTAAGCGTCCACTCCATATTTAAAAATGAGTAAAATTCTAAAAAGTATACATTTTTATTTTCATGAACAATTCGAATTCAATAAACTTTTTTGTGTCCAGCATTCTAAAAGAAAAGTTTTTACTGTGTGACAATACTTATGATCTGACTGTGTATATTATGAAACTTGGTTATAATATATGGTCAGGTTATTGTTTCAAATTCCGTGGGGCAATTAGCAATAGCAGAAATATAAAGCATGCTAAAGTTTCAAAAATAACAAGGTGGGGATGTTAATTTGAAATAGCAATAAATTCTATTACTATCTACACAATGGAAGGTAACAAACTCGTTCCCTGAACGCTATATAATATGATTCCACTGGTGTGATCACTTAACATCAGTTGAATTGCTGACTAGATTTCTGATTCTATTTTATCACTAATTGAAGGCAAGGCACCAAAATGTATTATGCTAATGTTTTTTAATGAGTTATAACTTATTTAGAAGGTCTTAAATACTGATCTTTGCCAACATCTGATTGTGAATTATTTGGTTTTATTGTATTAATGGTATGTTCTGTACTAACCAGTCGATGCGCCCGCGCTGGTATGGACTGTCTGGCTCTCAGAAATCTTAGTAAATACGCGTCGTCTGTCCTGTGTGGGTGACATTCATTTCTTTCTGAAATATAGACAACATTTATAATGTATTTTATAATATTAAAATTTTTAATCTTGACTCGTTTATAGACTAGTGTCGCCCTCTGTCATCTGTGTCTTATCATTGGTTTTATTATTCGCCGCGAGATGTCGCCACAGTAGAATTAGATCGCGGTATGGTTTCGTCACAGAGTGTAGTATAAGAGGTCTGGCAGTCACCTGTCACGGTACTCTGGTTTCCCTTCAGAACGTATAAATCTTTCGCCTTTTACTAAAGATTTCCGTGGAGGGGAACACTCAAATGAGTCTTTGAGATTTTTGAAAAGCCCTGCTTACGCGGGGTTAATAATCATTAAAATTAGGGATGAGATATACTTGCAAAATTAAATACCAGGGCTTCTAAGTACGAGTACGTAAAAATACTAGGGTTCAAAACCAGGTTCTAAAATACTTAAAAGTATTTTTTTAGTATGAGTCGGCAACCCTTCGCGTCCCATCCGCGGCGCAGCGTCTATAAAATACTTGCATAGGAATTCAATCCGTATTCCGTAACGAATAAGGAGCAACAATGCATAAATGAAAAAAATACTTTGAAGTATTTTTTATTCACGAATACGATTGTGATTCTTATTTATATGAAGTTAAGGATAGTTTTTCTATGGAAGTATTTTTATGTATAGTGTTCCAAGTTCTTCGCGCACCGACGTATAGCGGCGACTAAATTTGAAAATACTTGCATAGGAATTCAACCCGTATTTGATGGTAAATAAAGAGCAAAATAGTATGAATAAAAAATACTTTGAAGTTCAAAGTATTTGTTATTGACAGATACGATTGTGGTTCTTATCTATATTAAGTTATGAATCGTTTTCCTATGCAAGTATTTCCATGTATAGTTTTCAGGGCTCTGTGCATATCGACGTATGACAATACTTTCATACTTGTAAGTATTTTCTGCTCGTACCAGGGCGCCGTACTTCGAAGTGAATACCTGGTTTTAAAACCTGGTATCGTAAATACGTCTCATTTTTAATTAAAATGTATATGGATCATCCCAATGCTCGCACTTCATCGTATTCTATTCTAGACGACGCGACGTCAGTCTGCATTCAAAACTCAAAAGTTATCATGACTCGTTGTATGACTTCTCAATACCCTCCCTAAGGACATTGATCTCAATTATTGCAGTTTGCCCAAATTCACGGAAGTGGCTCAACAATGTATAGAGAGATGTTACGAATCTTAGAATAATACTTTTGTATTTATTGTTAAAATTTTTATTTTTGTTTAAATTGTTTTATTTTATTTTGATTATTGTTTTATTTTGTATATTCACCATATTTTACGTATAATGATTTCTTTGGTTTACGCGAATGTTACTCATTGAGTCCGCCCCGTGACCACGAAAGCTGTAAAGTAATCGAAACGTCGGGAACTCAAAAATGTAAAAATTTAACCAAATTCGCGATAAAATGCGTAAATAATAGTTTTATTTCAATATTCTATGTAGTTTTAGAGTTAGAGTTTCTTTTATATTGATATAGCGTCGTGTTGGCCTCGACTGTTAAGATGTTATATTTTCTGTAAATAAATAAATAAAAAAAAAACAAGCAACCGCTTTGATCGACTGATGGGGGATGACTGTTGGCTGATAACTGATGTAGTAAATTTATGTAAAAGTGGATGGATAGACAATATAGGTAATTTTAGGCTAATGTGTGTAGACACTAGGCCCTGTTTAAAAACTGGATCGGCTACGAATTAAATAAGGATAACTTAATATCATGATTATATGATTTTTTTCAAGAATTTAAGGCTGATAATATTGGTAGGTTGGTTTAATTGGTGGTAGGTCCCTCATAATATGCGGTTGAGAGACCGCGCCGCCTGGGTAGGTACCACCGCAATGTCTATTTCTCCCGCCAAACATCAGGGTAAATGCACCGTTATGTTCCGGTGGTGGAATGCCAAGCATTGCTTTGTAATTGGTGCTGTTTTGTTCTGTTACTGTCCATGAGGGTTCGTATCACTTGCAATCAGGCGAATCGCATGATAGTCTCGCTGTTCATCGCAAATAAGACAACAAATAAAAAATAGATAAGCAAAATATAGTGCTAACCATATGCTAACAAAGCTAAAATAATTACCTTCTATATCATTATAGATATTATTAATCACTCGCTTGGATTTTATTACATTGGTGGCTTACAGTAACAACTAACACCTTTTGTTTCAAAATTTTTGTAAAATTGGTGTGTATATTACCTCTATAAAAATCCTTGACACGCATAGCAATGAACGTCGTTATTCCAGTAGTTTTGTTGTCTGTTAATTTTTGTGTATACAGTTTAAATCAACTCTAATCGTTTTGTTTTTTAAAACGGACACGTTTATTTGTCTCTTAAATCTCAATATCTAAGTGGTTACATTGACCTCAATGCAACGGTTTAATAATTGTAAAATACATATACTGTCTAAATTTAGCTAATATTTAATATGGCCGTATGTTGCTTATTTGTCTCAAATCGCGATGTTAAAAAATAACATCCTTACTAATATTATAAAGGTGAAAGTTTGTATGTATGTATGGATGTTTGTTACTCTTTCATGAAAAAACGGCTCAACAGATTTTGATGAAATTTGGTATAGTGATAGCTGACACCCTGGATTAACACATAGGCTACTTTTTATCCCGAAAAATGTAGTGTTCCCGTGGGATGAGTCAGGAAACCAAATATACATATTTTCTACTCTTTCAAATTCAAATTGTTGGCACGGGATGTCCTCTCCTACGGAAGGGAAATATAGTCGACGGCACGCGGGAAATATAGTTAGTAGACACGCGAAATAATATGTTCTTGATGTGGATTGGACTCAAAAACTATCTGCACCCGGGCGAAGCCGGGCCCGACAGCTAGTTTGTAATATTCTTGTTTGTTAACAAATTATCATGAGTATCGTAAAAACTAAATAGTTACACTATTAGATTAGGTATGCTTAAATAATTTTCGAATTATGTACCTATTTTACCTATTCTTTACCTTTGAATAATATTTGATGCGCAATGTGCGTGGTGACTGGACATTTGACGCATCGCAACAGGTGGTTAAGTCATGCTATCAGTTACGAATTTGATTAATTTGTGTTCTTAATATGCCCCGCATGAGCAGGGCATTTCAAAAATCTCAAAGACTCATTTGAGTGTTCCCCTCCACGGAAATCTTTAGTAAAAGGCGAAAGATTTATACGTTTTGAAGGGAAACCAGAGTACCGTGATAGACGACTGCCAGACCTCTTATACTACACTCTGTGACGAAACCATACCGCGATCTAATTCTACTGTGGCGACATCTCGCGGTGAATATTACTAGCTTCAGAAGGCGCCACTAGTGTATGGTGTCTTGGATTATACTAATACAAATATTTAGGCTTTAGACAATAAAACAAACAAACTGGGCAAGCTAAATAATATCGTTTAAAAATGACTAAAATGAAAAAGTTGGAAATGATGACTTCGGTTGCTTCAAGTTAATATGCAACTATCATGACAAATGTATTAGTTAAAGTCAATGATATAAACGATGTCGCTTGGTGCATTTGTTTTGCAGTAAATATCGGTCCTTACTTTTGATTGTCTGATAACTTCGAAATGTGTTGGTGGTAATATAATTATTATGCTAATGTATATTGAGGTAAATAAGGGCCTTAACGTACTCCAAAATTTTCTCCATCTCTCTTCAGCCACAAGAAGTCCATTGCTGAACATAGGCCTCAAAGTTATGTTGATTAAAATCAAACTAACCTTCACTGAATCTACAACAAGTTATGGCAAAAAAAAAATAATTGAAAACATCATCACCGAATTTACATATTGGGAACGATTTATTCCAGTTATGACTTCGGTTATGGCCGTATACAAATTGATTGTAAAAGGATGAGCTGAAATTGGATATCATTGTTGGTAGCACTAAATAAATGGTATCAGTAAAACATTTCGTTACAAAGTTGACAGAAAGAAATAATGCTAAAGATGTTCCGACTAGTATTTGTTTTATTTCATCACAAGTGCATTATTGCAATATTATTTTATTTGTATAATACAGGAATATGAAGCAGCTGATTTTGCTTGTAAAATATGTAAATACTGCTCCGAAAACATCTTAAAAAACTAGTTTTAAAACGATAAACTGAAGTTAAGCAGTAAACAGTAGACCAATAAGCCATCGCAGATAACAAAGAAAAACAGTAATATGTATTCGTAAACTTAGTACGAATTTTATGTCACTACCCATAGACCGCAGATAATTTAGCAAGAAATCAGGTATTTTCACCTGAATTAAATATTAAAGTTAAATTACAAGGGGCCTATACTAGGCATTGGGAGGACATACAGGCTGAAGAATAAAAGTTGAGTGGTGTCAAGAGACACCCGGAGGGAACGAAGTTCCTTTCATTTTATTTATTTTTTAGGACAGCCAGTGGTTGTTAGGGGCCGTTCAAGTATTACGTAAGCCTTATAGGGGGGCGGGGGGCTCTTTGCTTTGCTTATTTTAGATGACATGGGGGTAGGGGGGTCTAGATGATGATTACGTCATAAAAACAGTCTTTAAACAGGAAGATTTCAAACGTAGTTGGCAGAAGAAACACAGAGATGGTATGAAAACAAAGTTAGAAGATATAAGATATCTATACTAATATTATTATTTAAAGAGGAAACATTTGTATTTTTGTTTATAATGAATAAACTAAAAAATTACTGGACTGATTTTTAAAATTCTTTCACCATTTGAATGGTACGTTATCCTGGAGTAACATAGGCTATATAGGTTGAAATAAAGGTGGAAATAGAAATGGAAAATAAAAACTACTGAAGATATTCTTTTGAAAATGTATAAATATACATTATCAAGCTCCTTATTACAAACGCAAAATAATGGCGTGCAACAATTTTTGAAAATTTGTTTATATGCTACTAATGAAATATAATGTCACGCAACGTTTTCTTTATTGGGTCTGAAGGGGCGAAAAAGGTTCTTTAATGGCGTTTGGGGTAGTCGTACCGTATAAGTAAAATCTAATCTCTATCCTAATTCTAGTTTTTTATGTTTAGAATTATAGCTTCTGCGCATGAATCATTAAAAAAATTAATATATTATGACATTGAAAAATGTTTACGTGAGAATGGGGGGAGGTGGTAAGAGCTTTGCTTACTTTTGCTGACAAGGGGGACGGGGGTGTATATAATTGTAATAAATCTGCTTACGTAATACTTGAATGGCCCCTTACAATATAACTTAGACTAATAAAATATACAATAAATAAATTAAGAGTAACACCCTTTGAAGGCGGTCACAACGGTTGGTTCCTTTCGATTAATTAGTGAAGGAATAGTAATTTTTTTTTTAAGTTATCATAAAATTGACGGCTTGCGTCACGTGTGATTGGCGGTGCGCCGGCGCTGCGCGGCTATTCCTCCAATTACGTGAGCGCTGCGTCACGTTATCGCGTGTCTGACCAATAGGGGCGCGTGGCCTGCAACTTCCGCGAATCCTGTGCCTTCGCGGTGCGCTACGACTTCACGCAGGACAACCATCTTCAAAATTAATTACGACACATTATGGTTAACGGCAATTTTTTTGGAAAATAACAAATATAATGTAATATAAACTTAATCATTAGGCTCAATTTTAGTAATAATTGGCAAATATACATAGTCAAATCTAGGGTTGATGATTGACAGCAGGGTAACAAACTAAAATTGTAAATAATAATAAATTAATTAAAGAGGATCGAAAATCAATGTATTACGGTTTTATTATGTAATTTTAATTATATGTCACCATCAAAAGAATCATTTGGGTATCACCATCATTATGTTTTATGATATTTGATGAAAATTAGAAATTGTCGCAACGTTTCCCACTTAATTTTGGGCTTCAGCGTATTCTTAGTTTTTACTATAGCCTTTAACATATTCATATTTATTTGGATATTTTATTGCCTCTATTAGAGTTAAATAAAATGTATGACATCATTTTCAAATAAAGAAATAAAAACGATTGTCAAATGTTTTTCGTGCCTACTTTTCGTGAGAATGTTTTCCGTCTAGCCCCCTTTCACAACGCGCGATTCGTTCCAAAAGAAATGTTAATGACATCGCATGTGCATTTTAAAAATATTATATTTATTGCGAGACTAGCACAAATTTACATCAAGATTTGTGTTGCAGTCAAATATTGGTCGAATTGTGATATTCCTAAACGATAACTAACCTTTTATCATGTTCCTAAACTCCTCAATCTTTCTATCCCTATTGGCTGGATCTTCCCCGCACAATACAAAGGCATCCTCTTCCGCATCGGGGTCCTCTTGCCGATTCATCTCTGCCTGGAATGCGATCTCGTCGAATGACCATATTTTTATGTCAGTCTGTGGACAAATTATTATTAAAATTATAGGCGTGGAGGGACAGTCAAAGTTAGAGAGAGAAAATCTACTATACCTTACACTATAGTAAACACTAAACGATAGATGTAATTACTTTATTAGTTGCAAGTAACCAACCGTTTTTTTTAATTCTATTTTTTTGTAGTAATCAGCTCATAATTTGTAATTGTCCCTTAAAATTTTTGTCGTTTTTTAAATACATTTTTTTTAAATAAAGTTGCATACATTTTTGACGTTGGTTTCCAAACTAAGCTAGGTTTTCATCTTGGGTTACCAAAACAAACATTGAAAAATGTCAGCTTCTAAATTAAAAAAACTAAAGTTAACAATTAAACAAGGAGAGACAAAACTGAAAATTGAATATTTATTGCTATTACCATCATTTCTGAAAACATTGGTTGATTAAACTTTCCCTCAAAAGCATATACGTATAAAATTACATACTATAATTACGTTTGCCACAGACGTAAGGTTGAAAAAAAACCGAAATGATTTTATAAACTATATTTAATTATCAAATAAAATTACAATTAATTAACCCTATGAATAATCATTCCACTTCGAAGTAGGAATATGGAATGCCTATTCTTACAAACGAAAATTAGCATGAGCCTTCGATTGACGTCATAGCTGCATCAGCGATTTAATATATCAATAATTATTTATTATAGTGTCGCTGCAAAGTCAGCGATTGTCTTCCAGCGTGGCTACGTAACTCCTCCACCCTCAGAACGGCGACTATTTTAGCACGTTGAGTGAAAATGTTGCCGGCATTTGTTCAGGGTCTTCAGTTTTCTTTGATGTTACAGTTGGAGGCTGCTGGTTACCATTAGATCTGCATAGTAGACGCCGGGTTATTAAGATGACAGCGAGAAGAATTCCACATAGCACTACCGTGTAGAATGGTATGGTGGTGTGGTACAAAAGATCTGTTTGTACGTGGTCCACTTCAACAGGAGTCTGCATTACGACTTTATTCTGGATGCTGTGAAGTCCTTGAAGATCGACGGAGTTTAAGTTAACGTGAGAAGCTGTTGCAGATTGCTTCTTCGCATCGTAGGGTATTTTCATCAGCTTAAGGGGTTGACCTTTGATTTCATCGTAGTCGTTTGCAATTATCAGTTCTTTAGATTTCAGGCGGCATCCAATGGGGATGGTTACTAGAAAGCTCCCTTGAAGTGATGTATAATCCTTTTGGTTACAGATGAGCTGCACTTTCGTTTCTTGAGGAAAGGACATTATGTAATGCTGGTCATCAAGTTTCTCCATGGCTTCTTTCATCAGGGTGACTGTTGTTAATTGACAGGATTCCTGCAGGACTTGATTATTAATTAGTTCTTGAATACAATCAGGTTGCGTCCGTAGTTGATGGGATTTCCCTTGGTCACAGAGATACCAGTTTTTCAACTTCGGGCATTCAGCCTCTATGTACATGAATGAATTCTCGTTAGTTGCGAGGAAGGGATAGGATGGGATAAGAGCCTGTGAATGCTTGTTAGGTACTACTGATAATTTATATAAGTCATAACTATCTTTTGAAAAAATTGGAAACTTAAATACAAAGACAATTTGTTTATCACCATAATATGAACCGGGTTTTATAATATCATAGTATTCTCTCAGTTCTAAATCTAAAATCTGTTCATTCCCATAAGTATTTTTTAAATTTTTAACCATTGATTCTAAAGTCTCTATATCTATCATAGAATGGTGCATACTAGAGGAATGTATAAAAGCTAAACTATTTTCAATTCTAAATAACTCCTGAATCAGATCTTCTATGTTCTCGCTAATTATTTCGAGAAGCTGAGCAAGTTTGGCATATTTTAATAAGCTATCATCCCTTAACGCATCACTTTTAAGTATAAGTTCTAGAGTAGTATTAATTTTACTTTGGTTATCGACAATCTGTGCTAGCACGTTACTATGTTTAGTCATCCACTCTTTACTCAAACTTATGTGATTGTTGAATTCGGTAACTATTTTATTCTGATTAGTTTCTAGTGTTTTAATTGCTTGGTTATATTTTAAAGCGTCTTCATGATCTAAATTTCCTGTTAAGCTTTTTATAATGGAACCTAATCCATCTACCAGACCTCTTTTGACTCTATTAGGCTCTAGTGACTGTAATTGCTTAAAAACGATTTTAAGTTTACTTTTGAGATATTTTAATTGGATTTCATATAATGAATAGGTATTATTAGTCATCAAATTTCGACAATTAATTAACTGGGTTTCTAATGAGCGAACGTTATTCTCGATGTTATCTAATTGTACGTACTGGATAAAAGTATGATGGTGAGTCGTAAATCTTACGAGTCCCAGTTTATAGGGTAGGAGCCCTGGTCCATCATCGAGGCTCTCAAGTTTTATCTCTTGAGACCGCACCATTAGGAACATCACTATCGGTAACCTGTAACAAATTAGCTGCTTTGGGTACACGTTTAAGTCGCGACTTTGCTATAGGACCACGTTTCTTTGAGGTGTAAATATGTATCGGCAGGTCAGCTAAGACGATATCCTGCGTAAAGCGTGGTGCTACCTTTTGTCGACTAGCAAGAGGATTCTTTACGAATATTTGCTGTTGAGGTGCATATTCTATTTCAGGTTCTCGAGTTTTATTCCTAGTTTCGATTAGTGCAGTGCGATTAGCAAGTGATGAAGAGTTGATAGTATCATAAACTTGTTTCATTCTTTCCCTATGAACTTGCACATACTGTTGTAACAAGTGTTGTGTTATGTCCATATCACCGCAATCTCTAGGGTCAAAGTGTCCGGTTAACAAATCAAACGGTCGACATCTCGTAAAACTATGTATGGAACTATTGTAGCCTATAATAGCATATGGCATAAGGTTGACTATTGGTTCATCCTTACTCTGTAATTTTAGGATTCTAAGATGTTCCAAAAGAGTTGAGTGGAAACGTTCGATAATACCATTATCGTTAGGAGAGTGGGCTAATATTCTATGATGGTTAATTTTATGAACCCGAGTAAATTCCATGAATAACTGGTTGGTAAATTCGGTTCCGTTATCCGTTATAATTGTCATAGGAATACCATGATGGGTGCAATATTGCAGAAGTGCTTGTAAGATGGTAATGGCTGTTCCATCACGGAGGTGATATGCTTGCCCATATTTAGTAAAAACATCGACGAAAGTTAAATACTTTTCAGACTGCACGGTAAATAAATCTAGGTGAATAATTTCAAATGGTTTTGTTGCTGGGGGCACAACATTAAACTGAGGTCTAACTGGATTCCTATCATACTTGGCTTGTCCGCAGATGGTACATTCGCTTATAAATTTCGTTATTTGGTCCTTCATTTTTGGCCAATAGTATTTGCGAGACAAAGCTAAATGACATTCGTTAATTCCTCGATGGTTAGTCTTACCATCATGATAGTGCCGAATAATATCTTGTTGACGTAAGTACTCCTTGACGTTTTCTAATTCAATTTTGGTTAGGACAAGATTCATAGATGAACTTTTAAATTTATCTTGTAAGATGGGGATTATGGAATACATTGCTAGTGGGGGATTAATTAATAGGGCTGTTTTAACTTTGGGGTTAACATACTCTTTAATTGCATTTACAACATCTTCCTCTAAATTAGATTCCGATAATTGTATGCTAATGCGTGTATGAGTATCAAAGGGTTTGGTAACTACAGGTCGTTTCTTCACATCATTAACAAGGGTAAAGTATATCTGTCTATTAAATTTATTAAGTGGTTCGTCAGTAATAGGAATTTCCAATATCGGATTCTCATTGCTAGTATGGACTGTTTCTGTCGACGAATTTGCTTGGGGTACATTGATAGAACCTGATGGATTTGCCACTATAGAATCAGGAGGATCACCCATTGCAGATATTAATTCATCGATCTCTTCGAACAATGAATTAACTTCCCCAGTATGGATTTCTACACGGGAAAGGGCGTCAGCGTTTGTATTAATTTTACCCTTTTTATAGATTACTGTAAAATCATACTCGCTTAGTCTAAGACGCCATCTTGTGAGACGTGAATTTGGCTCTTTCAAATTCATCATCCACTGCAATGGTTTATGGTCAGTTAAGATCTTAAATTTTCGTCCGAACAAATAAGGCCTAAAGTATTTAGTGGCCCAGACTATGGCAAGGAGTTCCTTTTCGATGGTACTGTAATTTATCTCGCTTTCGTTAAGTGTACGAGATGCATAGCAGACAGGTTTGTCGGAACCTATTGGGCCTTGTGATAAAATGGCTCCTATAGCTACATTCGAAGCATCTGTAGTTAAAATAAACTCCTTACTAAAATCAGGGTATTGCAAGATAGGATCGTTAGTTAAAAGGCTCTTGCATTTCTCAAAGCAGTTAATGTACTCGGAGTCAATATTAATCTTTCTACCCTTTTTCAGGCATTGCGTAAGAGGTTTTGTAATACGCGCAAAGTCTGGAATAAATTTCCGGTAGTAACCGAGAAGTCCTAAGAATTGCTTAATTTCTTTGGGGGTTTTCGGCATGGGATATTTTTTTATGGCGGAGATCTTATCAGGATTGGGCTTTATACCATCTTTACCAATTATATGGCCAAGGTAGGCGGTCTCGAGTTTCAGAAACTCGGACTTGTCCATTTGGATCTTAAAATTGGACTCTCGAAGTCTCTGGAAGACTTTCTCGAGATTGATCATGTGTTCTTGAAGAGATGTATTGAACACTATGATATCATCGAGATAGACCAAACATACTTCATTCTGGAGACCTCTCAACACGTTGTCCATGACGCGTTGGAATGTGGACGGAGAATTTTTTAGTCCCATGGGCATTCGAAGGAACTCAAAATGGCCATGTTCGACATTGAACGCGGTTTTCTCAACGTCCTGGGGGTCCATTTCAACTTGGTAAAAACCACTTGCCAAATCTAATGTTGTAAAATATTGGCACTTACCAAGTTTATCGAGTACGTCGGTAATGTTCGGGATGGGGTATCTATCATCTAGTGTTTTTTCGTTCACTTTGCGAAAATCCACTACGATACGCCATTTTTGTTTTCCGGAAGCATCGGCCTTTTTAGGCACTACCCAAATAGGGGAGCTCCAAGCGGAAGCAGATGGTCGTATAATACCCTGTTCCAACATTTTTCCGATCTGGTCTCTAACTTCCTGGCGGTGTACGAATGGATAGCGATAACTCTTGGTGTGCACTGGCACCTCATCGGTAGTTCTAATCCGATGTTTGATTTTATTAGTGAAGGTTAGAGTTTCGCCTTCAACATAAAAAACATCCGCATAACGAGAGCAGAGAGTAATAAGATTAGCCTTTTCCTCCTCATTTAAATGATCAACCCGTAAGCGTGAAATTATATCTTGCGCGCGTGCCGATCCTTGTTGAGTACTACTGCACTCGGTATTAAATAGCTCAGCATGCGTTGGCCGATCGAGTGAGAATATAATGTCATTCGGTGTTGGATTCTCAACTTCCAAATAGCCACGATTATTAGTGACGGTGGTAATGCAATCGTGAATTATACAATTGCACAGAATTTGCTCTCTGACGAAAGCATCGCCATCTGCCGTATCTATAGGAATACGAATGACTTTAGAAGTTCCTGCGGGGATAATATCCTCATATAAGTTCACGTTACGCGAATTGTACATTATAATGGGATTTGTAGCAGTCCGTGTTAACAATTTACCTTCTCTCAAATCGATTCGGGCTTCCCAATCGCTTAATAAATCTAAACCTATGAGTCCATCGAAATAATCATGAAATTGGTAAATGAATAGCTTCATATTACCAGTGTCATTAAATTCCGCAAAACATGGTAACGTAATAGAATAATTATTTCTACTAGTCGCGTGTATGTTCGTCACTTCAAATGGATCGTAATTTAGGGGATGTTCCGAAAAATATCTTTCAACGGCCTCGGGGCTTATGAACGATTGATTAGCACCGGTATCTATAAGAAACTTAAGTGGTGGATTTGCAATTTGAATGTAAGGCAGTTGTCTTTGCGTTTGGAGGTTCAATTCTATGTTGGTTTTGGTGAATTCGAAACCTCCTGAAAATCCTGCTCTTCAACACTAGCTGGTGGTTGGTACACATCAGGTGTTTGGTCATCGGTGGTAAAATAATTATACGAATCATAAGCAAAACCGGGTGCGAAATCACTATCGTTATAATCGACATCGTAATAATACTCAGGTTGCTGACAGTAATCGTAATATGATTCATTACACGCGGCGGACTCGTTCATATTCATTTCTCGAGTTTTAAAATAATTTGTCGGCGGCGGATTTCCGTGTTTATTCCAATCATGGCCCGTGATCATTTTTGTAGGGGGCAATACTTTTGGAGTAAAACGTTGTATTCCACTCATAGGCTGGGGGCCTTGTGGTGGATTGTTACGGGGTGGCATACGGAAAATTTTACTACGGGGATTGTAGTTAGGCGGCGGTGCCGAGAACATGCGTTGCGTGTTCGTGGGCATACGATACTGGTTCGATTCCGGTAACTTAAATGGTTGAGGTGGGGGTCGCATGGGGCGCATACCTACAGGTGTTGGCCAGGTAGGTGGCGGAGCATGGAAATTCTGAGTGCGCGGGGGTATAAAAGGTACTAGAGACGATGTGGGGGTGACCGTTAGGGGTCCACTGATTTTTTGGAATCTCGTTTCGCGACTGCAAATAAATTATATTAAGTTCCTCTTGTACATACTCAAGCGCCTTTTCAATACTATTAGGGCGCATGCACCGTATACGGGAACCTAATGGTTCTTTTAAACCCCTAACATATGCTTGCATAGTGACCTTCTTATACAATTCACGTTTTGCCTCGATAGTGGTTGCTACAGTCTCATGTAAACTGACATAGGTCATTATTGTACTAAAGAGAGTCTGGCAATGGTCGTAAAATTCCTGTGGCGATTTATTTCCCTGTGTCGCTAAGGAAAGATCATTATAGAGCGCCGTCTCATCACGCTGATCTGAAAAATTATTTATTAAGGCAGATCGAATGCCTAACCAGCTCTCTGGTATCCCATTTGAATTAATAGTACATGCAGCGGGACCTGTGATTTTATTTAAAATACCATTCAACAAACACAAGTTAGAAAAATCACTGCCGGCCGCTGTGCTTAAATATTTCGCAGCTAAAGTATCACAAATTTTAATAAAACGTGTGAGCACATTTGGATTACCATCAAAGTCCGGGACTAAGCGGAGGGCTTTGAAAATAGTGTCCGGGTCATGAGACATTTTTGGTTTAATTAATTCTACAATATCTCTATTAGTATCGACTACTTGTCGGCGAGCCTGACGAGATTCAGGCTCCCGGGAACTAGAGGCTCTAGGATGATAAATCTTGAAGTTTAAGATTAAAGGAGCAACACGAGAACAATTCAAGTGTACTTACATATAATACATTCTGGTTTCTCTTCGTGAGTCGATTTTCAGATTCTCCTTCCGGTCTGCAGCAGGCCCGTAGATTCAGGATACTCAGCAGCGCGACTTGATAGCCAGCCCGGGCGGCTCGCGAACGCGAATTCGAATATTGAACCCTATTATTCGCGTACCGGCCCGCGAGTATCCTACCGACTGCGCCAATTACGTTTGCCACAGACGTAAGGTTGAAAAAAAACCGAAATGATTTTATAAACTATATTTAATTATCAAATAAAATTACAATTAATTAACCCTATGAATAATCATTCCACTTCGAAGTAGGAATATGGAATGCCTATTCTTACAAACGAAAATTAGCATGAGCCTTCGATTGACGTCATAGCTGCATCAGCGATTTAATATATCAATAATTATTTATTATAGTGTCGCTGCAAAGTCAGCGATTGTCTTCCAGCGTGGCTACGTAACTCTATGTTCACATACGCATTAAATATTTACATATAGTATGGTGAAACACGTTCTATTAATATGTTTATACGTAGGAACAAGACATAAAACCACATGACCACGGCTGATGACTTTAATCGACCTGTTCCTTTATGCCATCAGTATTTAATTAATTACGTGATAATCATGGAGAAATCATTGGATTTCATAATTACGCTATGCATCCTTCGTTTCCATTGACCTTGATTCGGTAGTACACCATTCAACGCGCGATAACTTCTAAAATATTGATTTTAGAGAAAAAAAGTATGGGTAAAAAGTTGTTAAGAATTTATTGATTTAAAAGTTTAGTCATTAACAATTTTTGTTTAAACAATTATTAACAAAGATATCGGCAAAAAGGCATGAAACGAATATTAATAACATTGAAAATCGCGAACGGTTAATGATACAAAAAAAATTACTGAACAAAAAAGATGGGAAATTTAATTATCTACAAGAAAGGTCCTAGCATGATGGGCCTAAAGTGGACGGTTCCGGAGATATGGCTTCAAACGCGTTTTCCAAAATGGCGGCTCTAGCGGACGCCATTTTTGTAAGTATTTTGGGTTTTTAACTTAGTGGGGTCATATGCCACCTCTTCATGAAAACAAAAAACTCCTGGCAAATTATGCAGTTAAAAATGCTTCGTTGCCTGTACTAATGGGCAATTTTATGTTGTGAAGTTCTAATGAATTAGCTGTCAGATTTAGTGACACGCGCAAAAGTATTACTATACGCGTTATTTTATAAATTTATTTTGTACCCTTCTTACACCTTTGAATTCAGTTTGAGCGAAGAAGACAAAACATTAATTTATTAAAATAGTTTTAATTATTTATGAATAAAGCCGTTAGTAGATTAGGAATTGTTGTTTCTGGAAAAGCTGGTTGGAAGCGTGGTACTATTGTAATTAAAGATACTAAAGACTGAAATAATAAAGATTGCGGCGGAAAATGGTCTCTAGTTCCAGACGAATTTAACTTTAAAACGATGAAGAGAAGTTATTTAATTTAACTAGGCGACAATAAATTGATAAATGGACGCATACCGATAAAATTCAATTGTATAATTTTGAAATTAGTATTGATTTATATTCTATTATGTTTTCAATTCTCCCTTTCAATACGAGTAGAAGTGTTAAGGTCTATGTATTTTTAACTTGCGTTAACTTTAAATAAAATAATCAAAATAAAATATTGTAATAAAATATACCAAAAATAGCTGCGAATACGGTTAGTTCTCGAATGTAATATTCATAATTTCGAAGTCCAAAATTAATTCACAAAGAATATGTAGTACCATTTAAGCAGATTTCAAAGCATTTAGATAATTTACATGATAGCGTAAGTGCGAACTGTTTAGTAATATTAAGAGTGAACAGACGTTAGTAGAATTAAACAAACGAACGCGATAGTTGTGCAACAAAGCCGTGAAATGAAGGTCAGCGACTACATTAGGGCACATTAGCAGTTAATATTTTTTTAAATTGTGTGAGTGCGTACAAAGATGTGCAGCAATGTCTTTCGGGGCTGTGTTTGTGTTTTCTATAGCAATCAATAGAGAGGCGATCATACCATTCGCCTGATGGAAAGATACTACCGCCACAATACCAAGGAAGATCAATAATTACAAAGAAATGTTTAATATTGCTTGCCTTCCTAAGACATGAGATGTTAAGTCTGAATATGTTTAGTAGTTAGTCTAGCTACAATGTCCATCAAACCGGAACACAACAGTGCATTTAGACTGTTGTTTGGCGGGAGAATGTGCGTAATTATCTGATTATGCATGGATCGATATTCGGATGGGGTCAGGACTATGTATGTGACTGTTAAATGTTATTTATTTATTTACTTGTCAAACAGGTCCCTATGGAAACAATGGGGAACAGCTTACGAGTCGGTGGCGTACTTGTACTACGGTCCGATTATTACGCTGAGGTCTCGGGTTCAAATCCCGGGACGGGTTAAGTGATATTGGATTTTCCTATTCATTTCAAGTGTTTGTGCCCCATATAGCGATAGGTTCGCCCCTATGACCCATCACCTATGTCCTCGTTTCACCTCTGCCTACTCCATTTGGGAAAAAGGCGTGAGTTTACGAATGGCTTACGCTCATTAGTGCGCTTCCTGTACTGCGATGTTGATATAACAAAGGAAAATATATTAAAAAATCAGATAAACTTTTATTTATTTTTGTTTGTCCATTTACCAATAGGCTACCACTTATTTACAAACAAAAATACTAAATTTAAATTAAAGGAATTTGTATACATGCATAACAACATCACAAACACAACACATCTTGAACGATACTTGGTGATGACATAAAAATATGTTGTTCATACTTCATGCTAAACTGTGCTAAACAGTTGCATAAACATTGCACATTTGACATGTGTAGGTACATAATGTAATCAATGTAAAGGTCGCTACGCAGTAGGCGCTTGAAAACACATTTAATATGATCAATTGAAAAATAAAACAGGGGAACCTGTTATTTGTTGATGGTTACTCAACGGACACAGGGAGGAAGAGGGGGGGGGGGGGGGGGGGCTCACTCTATAATCAAAAACGAAGTAACAATGTTCGAACGTGTACGTAAAATTGTACGACTGTCCTTAGGTCCTCCACAAAATGTTAGAATCCATTTTGTACATCATAATCATAGACTAAATTAGAAAACTTATAACTTATTCCGGAAGTCGAACATTCGAACTTGGTATCGGATTATAAAGGAGGGTTCCTTTATAATCCCCAGGTATTAAAATTATGTATAGTAAGAAAATTACTTATATTCTATAATATTAATTGATAAACACCCTGATACTAAAACACTGGTCAGTGAATGGATTAATTAGAAACCTCACCAAGATCCGGAAAAGTAATGGCGTTTTATTGATCGCCCATAATTTTGATATTTTCTTCATTTAGGAAAAATATGACCTAAGGTATGATTTATTATATTGTAATATTTCATTATATGCATTGTCCAGGCTGAAGACGGACGACGGCCGCGTGGTATCGACTAGGGCAGAGGTATTAAGAGAGATCGAGAGGTTCTACGGACAGCTTTACACCTCGGCTGCCGAACCTACTGTTAGCTCGGCCGAAGGCCCGAGAGCCGAGTTGATCCGACACTTTAGCGATGATATCCCGGACAACAGCCTGTGTGAGATTGAGATGGCCCTGAAGCAACTTAAGAACAACAAGGCACCGGGTGAGGACGGAATCACTTCAGAGCTTCTAAAAACAGGCGGAACGCCAATACTGAAAGTCCTTCAGAGGCTCTTCAACTCTATTCTACTCGAGGGCTCAACTCCGGAGGCATGGAGCAGGAGCGTGGTGGTTCTGTTTTTCAAAAAAGGTGTTAACACTTTGCTGAAAAACTACGGGGCCATCTCGATCCTGAGCCATGTCTATAAGTTCGAATCGTCTCGAACGCAGATTTGATGACTTCCAGCCTCCTGAAAAAGCCGGTTTCCGAAAAGGCTTTAGTACCATAGACCACATCCATACGTTTCGGCAAGTTTTATAAAAAAACCGAGGAATATAACTTGCCGCTTTGTTTAGCGTTTGTGGACTATGAGAAAGCCTTTGATTCGATCGAGACTTGGGCTGTGCTACAGTCTCTCCAGCGGTGCCATATCGACTATCGGTACATCGAAGTTTTGAAGTGTATATACAACAACGCCACCATGTCGGTCCGGGTACAAGATCAGAGTACGAAGGCTATTCCACTACAGAGAGGCGTGTGACAGAGGGATGTCAAATCTCCGAAACTGTTCACTGCCGTGATGCTTCGGCAGTGAACAGTTCACTCACGCCTTCAAGCTTTTGCAGTGGAAAGGATTCGGCTCAACATCAACAGCGAGTATATTACTCGCCTTCGATTTGCAGACGATATTTTAGTCTTGGCAGAATCGCTGGAAGACCTTAGCACTATGCTCGAAGGCCTCAATCGAGTCTCCCAACAGGTGGGTCTTAAAATGAACATGGACAAAACGAAGATCATGTCGAATGTCCATGTTGTGCCCACCCCCATCGGAGTTGGGGGCTCGACTCTGAAAGTTGTAGACGAATATGTCTATTTAGGACAAGTGGTCCGGTTAGGCAGGTCCAACTTCGAGAGAGGGGTCAATCGTCGAATCCAACTAGGTTGGGCAGCATTCGGGAAACTTCGCGACCTCTGCTCGTCCAAAATACCTCAGTGCCTAAAATCGAAAGTCTTCGATAGTTGTGCGTTACCAGTGATGACATACGGCACCGAGACGTGGCCTCTATGTGGGCCTCATTAGAAGGCTCAAAGTTACTCAACGAGCCATGGATGAGGGATCGACTCAGAAATGAGGAGATCCGTAGGAGAACAGAGGTTACCGATATAGCCCATAGGATCAGCTGTTGAAGTTGAAGTGGCAGTGGGCCGGGCACATAGCTCGCAAAACCGATGGCCGTTGGGGCCGAAAGGTGCTAGAGTGGAGGCCACGTACAGACAAGCGGAATATCGGATGCCCGCCTACAAGGTGGACGGACGACCTGGCTAAGTTTGCAGGAAGTCGCTGGATGCAGGCCGCTTCCAACGGGTCGATGTGGAGATCCTTGGGGCAGGTCTATGTTCAGCTGTGGACTTCCTGTGGCTGAGATGATTAATATTTTATTTCCATGTGTCCTTGTGCCTTATGTCTCTACATAACCTCATAAGTATACGAAGTAGTCAATTAATAAACATACCCATGAAAATATTCCAGAGTCGTAGCGATGGTTGTGCGTTCTGACAACGCTAGTGAAAGTAACAAAGGCAAAATTTTGGTGAAAGCACTTCTGAGTTTTATTGGGGCCCTAATTTCGCCGCTTTCGTATACTCAATAGCTTAGGTGGGTAATGTGTTAATTACTATTTAAAATTGCCATAATTGTTAGTTTATATCACAAATATAGCCTGGATTGGCAAATAGAAGTGGCGTGGGCAAGACAATAATACCGAGAACTTGTGAGTTGTGGCCTATGGAGCTAAAAAAATCTCGAGTATAGACCACCTTTCGACAACCTAAATAAAAGTTGCGATAAGTTGCTTGTCGCTTCCAATGGGTCGCTTTGGAATCCTGGGAGCAGCTCTTTATTCAGCAGCAGATTTCCAACTTTGTATCCAATAGTTGAATATAATTTAATGAATTAATTTTAAGATATAATCATTTAAGTATTGGATTCAGAATGGAGTAAATATTTATAGATCACAAAGACACAGTTTGTTTATTTGTGAAGTCCTACTAATAGCCTTACTCTAAGTAAGTCAGCAGGACGTATATTGGCCTAAACCGTAATCTGACTATCAATTTTATAGGAATTCCCTACCCAACAATGGGCAATACTCGTATATTTTTGTTTTATTGCAATAAATGACAAGATAAGCGCGCCGTTCGCCTGATGGGACGCTATACGACAGCTCATGGTCAGTAGCAAAACCAAATAAGACCTTGAATTACAAAGCGATGCTTGGTATTCCATTGCGTTCGCCCTCCTGAGACAAGATGGTAAGTCAGTAGTTAATCTGGCTACAATGTCCTTCAGACTGGAACACAACGATGCATTTTCACTGCTGTTTACTGCTGTTTAGGAGAAATAGACATTGCGGTGGTACTTACCCAGGCAGCCTCTTTGAAGGGCCAGTTAGTTTTACCCTTCAAGTATATTGCAAGGTTTACAACATTTTCCAGCGGTACTTGGCCGCGATATCCGTCCGGGCGAGTCAATTATTTAATACCGGGTGCGTAACGCTCAATACATTTTATCTTATGAGCTCACTCGTACGCTCTAGTTACTGTAATGCACGTGAGCACGTGAATTAATGGGAAATTGAGGGAAATTTTTCTTCTTGATGTACTTAGTGATTTTTTTACTGTGATTGATGGCGACACAAGCATAACATTCGCCTGATGGTAAGCTTAAACGACCGCGATGTATAGTAGAAAAACCAAACAACACCATGAAATGTAAAGCAATGCTTGGCATTTCATCTGCTCGCCATCCTGAGACATAAGATGCTAAGTCTTATTATGACCAGTAGTTTATCTGGCTACAATTTCCATCAAACCAGAACACAATTTCTTTATTTACACTACTACTTGGCGGGAGACATACACATTGGGGTGGTACCTATCGTCAACCAATCACCTCAACTTAACTGAAATACTAAATTCACGAAAACCAACACGCTTATAATATCAATGAATACTAGGAGTGCAGAAATAGCCAAGGTTATGTAAACGAGAGAAGGGTCCTTATAGAGGCTATAAGTGTAAATGCGACATTCACCGCTAATCATAAATATTCTAACGCATTTAGAAATTCGAATCGTTAGGTCATGGAGACTAAGCAAATATATTTGACTATGTAACCTTGGAATTTCAAATCATTCAGGTTACAATTAGCCACCATTGAGTAATTATGTGTTCAATATTAATTAAAAAAACGAAAATAATAAAATATTCTTTAAGTTATATAAATTTTGCTCGTTATTTTTAATATTATTATTGCGTCCATACCATTATACTAGGTATTAAAATTTAAGGTACTACGACACCTATGAACAATGATACCCTGTCAAGACTAACAATGCCTCAAAAACTGCCAAATGGCTGCTAAAAAAAATTAAGATATTTAATTGATGAGAAAACAAAAACAGATGCGTTCACTACCAAAGATATCCTTATTCTTATACCTGTTTATTTATAGAATCAATCCAAACGGTGTGGCAGAATATAGGTTATTCTTATAGTTTTAATATTTGTCAACAAAGTAATGAGTTTAAAAAAAATATTTAGTCGTCAAATCGCACGTTTACTTGTATATTTAAAGTGACCTTTGCTTGGCGATAAGAATAAATAAATAAATAAATAAATAATAAATAACACCCAACAGTCACATACATAGTCCTGATCCCACATTAAGATCGAGTCTTGTGTCGTGGGTGTCAAGAAATAATTGACATATCGATAATAGCGCATGACCTATTTGCATAGGTCTAACTCCATTAAATATCTTATCTACAGACACAAATAGTCGTAAGTATTCAATAAATATGTTTGTTTGTTCGGTAACTGATAGCTTAGAGGGCGGTGAGCTGATCGGGCAAGATGTCTTTTTTATAGTGCAATGAACAGCGAGACGCACTGTTGTGTTTCGGATTGAAGGGCATTGAAGCCAGAGCAACTACTGGACGTATTGAGACTTAACATCTTATGTCTCAGGATGGCGAGCGCAGTGGAATATTGCTACTGTTCATGAGCGGTCGTATCGCTTACCATCAGGCGAACGGCTTGCTCGTCACGCCATTCAATGCAATAAAAAAAAAGACGAGCATGGCATTCGCCCGATGGTAAGAGATACGACCGGTAATGGACAGTAGCAAAACCAAGGAAAACCACGACTTAAAAAAACAATGCCTGGCAATCCTCTGCGCTCGCCATCCTGAGGTATTTCTATAGATGATAAGCCTAAATATGTCCAGTTATTTCAGTTTCTAATGCAAACAACATCAGCAGCAAGCCGTAGGTACTGGAAGGCCAGTGACATTAACATGTCCCTTTCGACTTCCCATCGAATAAATGAATACTGCGCAAGTTTGTATGATGCACATTGTAAGGCATGTTTTAATACGATCTTCTTTAAATGGTGAAGATAATCCTCGTGAGGAAATATGGCACAACTTCAAGTTCTTAACTTGAAAGTCTAAACCCTTTGCAAATTGAGAAGAGAGCCGTACTCGATTATGTGATATTTGGGCTGATCTACTGTTTTGTATTAGTGTAGGCAAAAAATTGCCTCCAAGCAAAGCCGGGCTATAACATTAGTGTCCTATATATTAACAATATTGCGTATTGTTCTTGGCATATTGTGGTTTTGTGGTCAACGATTGTGAATAATTCCAACCATATTATTATAATAACAGATTAATGCAGATTCGGTTACAAATTTTCCTACAATATTGTTATTATAAAAGGATTATTAAAAGTCTTATTTGAATGAATGGTAAATAAAATATTTGCTTTAAGTTCAGGTGTATCAAATACACTTCTACTTTTAAATAATTATTTACATACATATATAAATAACATAAACTCACGCCTTTTTCCCAGAAGGGGTAGTGAGGGGCGCTACCGGGACGTCCACGTTTCGCCTTGGGTGTTCCGTACTACGATGTGATAGGGAGCGAGCCATTGACTTATATTCTACCGATAGACGAGGCGCGTTATAGAAACTATTTGTCCCGTATTTGTCAAAAGCTCAGTAGCAACATCTAGTACGTATCTGGGGGCACGGCAGTGCCCCCCCCCCCCCAAGTCGAGCTAAAAAGCGGCACAGCCGTACTATCCTTTTCTCGAAGCAATTCAGACCATTATCAACCCCCCATAACTTCGTTGTGGTTAAAGCAAGAAGCCTGAATTTTCAGTTTCTAATTAGGCATTTTGTAAACACGGTATATTTAAAATTTCATTCAATTTGAACCAGTAGTTTAAGAATTATAACTTGTCAAACTTTCGCAATTTTGTCACTCACTGACTGACTGACCGATCATCAAAAGTCGAAGGCACTTCTAGCAGACATAGAACCTTCAAATTTAGAATATAATTAGTGTTTAGTGTCTAAAGTACGGAAAAATTCAAACATTTCATAATTTCTGTCTAGTTTTCTAGATACACCAACTGCGTGAATAACTTTGTAATCTGATATAAATGTATAGGATTACAAAGATCCATTGCAGTTAATGATTCGTTGTACCCGTATATAATGGAATAATAGTTGTAGATTGGTATCTATATATATTATATATGAGGCATAACAGGAGGGGGTATAAAGAGGGAAAGGGTGTATTCAGCCCATTAAACTGTACAACATTCCTCTAGAAAAACATGACAAAGATAACCCTGCAAATAAATAGACTAAATAGCTCGAAAACAATCACCATGAAAGATAGAATACTAATAATCAAATCCGCTATATTTGTGATAAATTGATACCTACAAAAATAAGAAAAAACCATAAGAGAGAGGGCTTTAAGAAAAATCATTATATATATTCTAGAAATAAAAAGTACCGAAAAGGAATAAAGTAGGACTCTACAAAAAGACGTGAGATCCCATCAAAAACATCCTGTAAAAAAATTCCAATCCTCAGGTTTTCTACCGCAAAAAGTTGTGAGATGCACGTAATACCAGGTCGATTAATTTATTTAGTCCTTGCTTAAGGGACGTTTTGTATAAAGTTATTACGTAAGTTATTATCATATCAATATTAAATAAATTAATCGACTTGGTATTACATGGATCTCACAACTTTTTGCGGTAGATAAACTGAGCTGCGAGACTTGGAATTTTTTTATAGGATGTTTTTGATGGGATACTTGAATATTACAAATTATGATCAAAGATTATTAGACAGACAAGACAGTTCATGTCGATAATAGCTTTTCCTAAAATACTGCCAACTGCCAAGTATCAATACCGTCATATGAATAATATTTTTTGTAATGTTTTTTTTTTCTTTTTATGCACGGGAATAATTCATGGGAATGATGTAAATGAAATTAAATACTCTTACAAATGTGCCCGTCTGACAATTAGTCAATCAGTGTACAATCAGTCTGACATTTATTATAATAACATTTATGAATTTTTAACAAATGCTAAACTTTTTTCGAGACTACTAGACAGAAGGAATGGTACAACAGAAGTTTTCAAAAATGATTACCGCATTTGGAATATCTGAAATCTACGTGTCGAAAATGAATTGAACAAATATAGGTATGTTCTCATGGTAGCCACTTATATCCGTTCCAATAATTCTGGACAAATTTTATAGAGATCTCCTTTTTTCGTAACCGACGCGTAAGATTATAAAACAATTTTAAATGATATTAGTCTTCAATAACAATCAATGGATTCGAATAGTCCATTAAGTAATCCATATTAAGAAATGGAGTCTAAATACTATCCACTGTTTCAAAACATACATACAACACACATATTTTGTGTTCTAAGTACCTAACAACATAATAATTAAAATAAAATACTGAAATCAATTTGCAACTACATTCTTCCTACATATTTACTACATTTTGTATTTGTAATGTATTCGAATAGTTTATACCGGGTATCTCAAGACTGCTACCGAAAACGAGGCCCGGTGGTAGTTTTAGTGACTACAAACACAATGCAACTAAAAATTTCGCAAAGAAACGCGACAATTATTTGTTATGAATTTTTAAATATCGTCATTTTTGGGTGGTAAATCCATAGTTTTTGCTAAAATAATAATTTAAACTCATTTATACCTTAGATTATTTATAAATAAAAGGGTATACACTATTATTTTAGGAAAAAAATGTATTAACCACCCAAATATGGTCATAGGAAAAAAATAACAAAAAAAATTGTCGCTTTTTTTTGCAAGTTTTTCTGTTCCATTGTGTCTGAAGTCGCATAAACTACCACCCGGCTTCGTTTTCGGTAGCAGTCTTGATATACCCTGTATATGCCTATTTGGTCGACTGATATGAATGTCCCTTGAATAATCTATATGTAATATAATTCGTCTCTCTCACTCGACGGGCAATTTTTATACGCGGAAATGAGACATACTATTAAGAAGCTCACGTTGTATGTTAACGAGCTCTAAAATATATTTAATCCAATAATAAATAAAAGACCTGTATTATCGGCATTATTCTGCAATATTATATCACATACGTTGTATTCTTTAATTATATCGAAAACAAATATTATTTACACCATACAAGTATTCCATGTTTTGGTAAAAATATAATAATTATATGGTAATTGTGGTAACACTGGGCATTGGCTCTTGCGCTTCGCTTGGTCGTCTTGACGCGAGCATTTTCATGATCAACACTCCCAAACACTGTTATACGAATATTCATTATTTTCAAATCAATATAAGCCCTACATCGCTGGATGCAGGCTGCTTCCAACAGATCAATGTGAAGATCCTATGGGGAGGCCTATGTCCAGCAGTGGACTTCCTGCGGCTGAGTGATGATGATAAGCCCTATGGCTCACCACAAAAATGAGTAGGGCCTTCCAAATAGAGTCAATAAATAAATAAATAAGCGACTAATGCACACAACAGACCTTCACGAACGCAGAACCTCCGCGTCAGCGAAGGTCCCAAGTTGTGGTAACAATACCGGGGCGTGAGCCCTTTGATTGTGGTCTATCCAATCGACCCGTAAATACGGTGTCGTTCCTTGGTGAAGTCCGAAACGAGTTCGGACTTTAGGCGGCTTCGCGTGCGGATCTCGCTCGGAGCGAGATCCTTCCATACCGGGGGCTACCGGGACCCGCAGACGGCCCGCCCATCCGTCATGAGAGGGTCGGCTGACGGGGGAGGCAACGTGCAACTGGAGAGGCCCGGGCCTGAGTGAGGTGCAGGCGAGGTCGGACAATTGCCCTAAACCTACCACCGCTTTGGAATGTGTTATGGCTGAGTAGAAGAAGCGCCGCAAGAAACTTTCAGCAGCACCTTCTATGGACCTCGTCCGCTACCGGGCGGGCGTTAGCCACCCGCACCGGTTCTCACCAGGTGACCGAAGACGTCTCAGTCGCGTCGTTGTGTGGGTGTGTCAGGAACCACGGTTCCGGAATTCACTTCCGTGAGGAGTTCGCGCGGGAGCATCCGCCCGTCCGGTGGTCTTGCGTGATGTGGGGCCAAGTTCCGGAGATATCTCCAGTCCGAGGCGTCCGCACGAGAGAACATGGACTTAGTGAGACGACGGATAAAGTCGTCCACTGACTCAATGCGGAGATCTCTCTCGATTGTGGAATTCCTGACACCTTTAGGGGCGTTCACGATTCTGCCAGATGAGAGCCAACGATTGGACTTTCCGCAGAGCGTCTTTCTGGGTCGGGCTTATGAGCGCGTACGCGTGCGCGGAAGGCGCCGCGTACGTGATGCGGGGGCGAATGTACGTTTTGTACACGCCCAGCTTCACGTTCAGGGGTGGGTTCGACGCGAGTATAGGACGCAGTATGCCATTGGCAATTTTGCCACTGTTAACAACTCCCCTCGCATGTCTTGCCATGCGAAGAGCTTTGTCAACAGTGATCCCAAGATATTTGGCCTGAAAACCCCAAGGGATGGACTGACCTAGCAGATTGAGGGGAGTGACGGTTTTACCGCCCTTCGCCCTTATTCTGGTACGCCTAATCAGGAAGGCTTGCGTCTTCCCGACGTTCACCGCTAGCCTCCATTTGGAGAGCCAGTCGGGGAGGTCGTCGAGATTACGCTGGATCCTATCTGCTGCACCCTTCTCCGATATCGACGCCGTGAATAGCGCGATATCATCCGCGTAAAGCGCCAACTTGACGTCATGCCTTATCGGTATGTCGTCGGTGTAGAGCGCGTATAGGGTTGGAGAGAGGCTCCCTTGCGGGACACCGGCGGCTATGGGACGGTCGAGGGAGAATTTGCCTTCTACCATGACGTGAAAGCACCTATTCGAGAGGAACGAATTGATCAGCTTGCAGACGCGCCGGGATGAGTCCGACAAGGCGAGCTTGTAAACAAGGCCGTCGTGCCAGACTCGGTCGAACGCCTTCTCCATGTCCAGGAATACTGCGACCGAGTTCTCACGTTTGTTTTTGGCCACCGTGAGATGGTGCAGTACCCTGGTCAACTGGAGAGTCGTGGAGTGGTCGGCAAGGAACCCCAATTGTTCCTGCCGTGGGGTAAGAATTGGGGAAAGATACGAAAGCAGAAGTTTTTCGAACACTTTAGATGTGTTCGGGAGGAGAGTGATAGGTCTATAACTATCCGGTTTGAGAGGGTTCTTCTTGGGTTTGGGAATCATTATGACTCTCCCGGACTTCCACCGTTGAGGAAAGTGCCCCGTGCGCAAGACGCCATTGAATAGGCGCGTCAACGCCGCCACAGTCTTGTTTGGCAGGTGTCGAAGCGCACTATTCGGGATGCCGTCCGCGCCCGGGGCCTTCCTCGGCTTGGTCCGAGAGATCATATCGCGGACCTGTCTGGGGGAGAAGAAGAGCGGATCCTCTGCGGGCGTTATCGGCTCCGCAAAGTAATCCTGGAGATACCTACCCACTTCGGTCACGTGACCGGGGTGGGAGGTGGGATTTAGTTGGAATTGGCGTTCGAGGTGCTCCGCGAAGATCTCCGCGCGATCTTCCGCCCTATACCGTGGAGTGCCATCGGCGTGCAGAAGTGGTCGAACTGGTTCTGGAGTGTTAGTCATCCTGCGACACAAACGATGGAGGGCGGGCCAATCGCCGACCACGGTGTCAAGGAAACTATTCCAGCTTTCAGCGTTAAACGCCTCGAGCTCGGCCTTCACTCTGTCTGTCAGACGGTTGAGCTTTGTTTTCAGTTGCGGGCAGCGAGTGTGTTGCCACAAAGCGCGGAGCCTCCGTTTCTCAACGATGAGAGCCCGCACGTTACGGGGGAGGTCCAGCTTCCTGCCCGCGACTGACTGAGGAATCTTAGACGCCGCAAGGGCGTCTTGAATCCTCGATATCAGGTCATCGGCGAGACCGTCAACGTCTGCAGCAGTAGTGACTGGACGGGTCGGTGTGTGGGTGTTCAACATTTCTGCAAAGTCTGCCAGTTGATCAAGAACCGCGGCGCGGGAGGGTTGACTCTCGTCGGTTGAGCCGGCAACACGACCAACACAGGCTGATGATCAGACTGTAGATGGTCGTTCAGAACCTCCTGCACAGGCGAAGCGGGCAGTTTCCGATGGATGATAATATCTAAGACATGTGGCGCCCGCGTCCCGTGGTATGGGTATCGCGTGGGCGCGTCAGGTCCCTCAACATGATAATCCATGGATTGCGAGTCATTGAAGAGGATCCCCCCAGCCCTATTTGCCCCCGCAGCACCCGTGTCCCAGGCCGGATGGATGGCGTCCATGTCCCCGGCAATCAGCGTCGGGTGCGTCGAGTCCAACAAAGTGTGGATGTCGGACACCGCGTAGGGTACACCCGCAGGCGGCCTAAAGCCGCATACAGGTGCACCGGATTGCCGGCGACACAAACCTCCACCCCCAGACCATACATGGACCTGAGTTGCTGCGGTGGCAAGCGCTGGTGAAGGATCCTCCTCTTGACCGCTACTGCCAATCCCGCGATAAGGCTGGTTCTGCGGCGAGAGTTCATCCTGACGGTACAGGATGTATCCGGGGAGCTTGCAGTTATCTGCGACACGCAAGTGAGTTTCGCTAATAAGGACTACGTCAATATCTTGGGAGCGCAGTAGCACTAGAAGCAGTTTGGTCTTCTTGCGAAGGCCATCTGCATTCCAGTGCAAGACCCCAAGGGCCCTCTCAACCGAAGTGGGTGAGAAAAGAGGCCATTAGAAGGGGAGTAATGTCCTCCCCTTTCTTGTGGGCCGCCAGCACCTTGTGCATCATCTGCACAAAAGCACTGAGGTCGATAGAACCCCCGTCGTTCGAGGGACTCATTGTTTGAGTGGGCTTCTTACCCGCAGCCGCCTTACCAGTGGATTGTGCTGGTCTGGCGGCGACGGGCTTCGAAGCCTGGGCCAAGGCGGAGACACGGGTTGATTTACCCGAGTCAGCCGACTCTGCCGCGGGAGTGTGTGAGAGAGCCGCGGGGGTAGGAGGAGAGGGGGCGGATTGGCCTTTCCTCTTCTTCTTCCCTCCGCGTTTCTTGTTCTTACGTCCAGGTCTAGACCCGGATGGCGCATTGTTGGCGGCCGCCATCAGGTTTGGCGAGTCGCAGTCGCCCTCAACAATGTTGTGCCGCGGGGTCAGCGCCACAGTGCCTGCCTTTTTATTCCGGGCCTCACGGGGCCTCGGACAGTCACGAGCCGTGTGCTGCTCACCGCATCTCAAAGGCAAAACGTAGGTGGCCTGGTAGCACCACTTTCTACCCCTTCTGGGTAATTATTTGATGTACATATATGTTAATATGTCCATCATTATCTACAGGCTGTTGCAGTCCACTGCTGAACATAGGCCTCTCCTAAGGTACGCCACAGAGGCCCGGTCTGCTTTATGCATCCAGTCGCTGCCGGCCCTATTGTGTAAGTCATAAATATGTACTTACTAAAACAAAATTCTGGATGCTATGATAAAAACACCGCATAATAAATATTGCAGCCTTAGTTTAAGCAAGTAGATTGTTTGCAATACATTGTCATAACTAGGCCAGCCTTTTTGTATGGTATCAGCAGGCGCAGTTACGTAGTGACTAAATTGTGAGAAGCGTCCATTGTTACTTGTTGCAGTCCGAAGTTAGTCAGTTACAGAATATTTTTGTTTACAGAGGCGAGATATGGGCTTTCTACTTTTTACTACATTCTATACAACATTAATTTTTGTATACCATAAAGCAGAAACACCTACATTCGATTTTAGTATGACAGATCAGACAAAATTATGAAATAATAAAAAAAAATAAACCTCTCGCAGTGACAGGCTACCACAAAATATTTTGACTCTCGAATGATACTTGGCATTCTTTGATTCTTCTTAATGGCAGAGACGGGTGTACTTGTACTAGTCGGCTGTTTTAGGTATTGGTGAGCAACCGCCATGCGTCGGATTTTTATTAATCAACAAGTTAGTCAGGTTGACGGAAGATTTATTTAATTTTTGGCGTAAAAAAACAACCTATGTAAAAAAATCGTCTTTTATCGCAATGATTGAACAGACAAGCATGTCTTTCCTCTGATGTAAAAGATACGACCGCTCATGGATAATAGCAAAACGAAACACCACCAATTACAAAGCAATGTGTGGCATTCCTGCACTGCACCATCTTGAGATTTAAGATGTCAAGTCTCAATATGTCCAGTAATTATCCTTACTACAATTTCCTTTAAACCGGAGCACACCCGTGCATTTAAACTGCTGTTTGGTGGGAGATTATTCAATTTACTTCGTTTAATGTAATTTAATAATCTACTAATAATAAACGTTTTTGAAATTATAAGACCTTATTAGACTGTAAAAGCTTAAGTAAATGCACATTTAATGGCGACCTCGCCTGACATTGCGAATTTCAAAATCAGTACTTAATTCACTTTCAAGATTTCGATGGAAAATGAGGTTACTAATTTGCTTTTAATCTGGTTAATTGCTATTGGGCATTTTAAAAAGCAATTACAGTTATGTAAAGGTATACAATGTGATGCAATATGTGTTTTTATTTATCTATTTAAGCTTTATGGACAATTATGTAATTATTGAAAATTAATATAATTCTAACAATATTAATATAATCGTAAGGCGGATTTAATGTGGA